>CM056815.1:74558599-75808599 GCA_029852735.1 Persea americana
GGCTTTTGTTTACATGATTACATTTCTTATCATCGCTCCTGTAATATTTCTTTTTCCTAATCTTCATATATAGGCCCCCCCTGGTGATTAATTCATGCCCCTCATAGAAAATTACTCCTTAAATTGGCATGGGTCTCAATTTCACACTAATTTGACCATCATCCACTGTATAAAGAATGACATAATTAATATACAACCATTCTACTTTTGGTATGTCTGTGCACGACCATTTTCCACATCATGCTGTTTCTATAGCGGTTTCATTTTGCCAAGGAAAACTAAAAATAGATAAGGAAAGGAAAGGCTTAAGTTCCGATAGCTTTCAATACATTAGCGTAAAGAAACATTTTCACAGTGGGACGTGTTGCTTCTTTTGTTTAGACAGAAAAAACATGGATTCCTATATAGCAGGTCCAAATATATTTTCCCTAAAACTGTGAAAGTGCTTCCGCCTTGTAGAGAATGAAAATTGAGAAGATGCTATTATGAAACAAGGAAAAATTATTCCATCTTGGACACCATTTTCTCTTTCCTCAGAAAATGCTTTCTGCAAAAATACCCTTTGAAGGCCTGTTTCATGGAATTGAATACCTATGAATCCATGGTACAATGGGTTCCTACAAAGGATTATCAAAGAGTTGAAGAGTAAAAGTTACAAGGGGAGATGTAAATTACAATGAAATTGAGAAGCATACCATAAGATGGATCTATTACTCTTTACTGGAAGTTAAGAAATAAAGAAAACTGAAAAAACAATCTGTCATCTGATTATGATTCAAAGAAGAAAAAAGAATTCAATAGTTATTCCTCAATGAAAAAAGAATAACCATTCATGTTGTGCTTTTGGGTGAATGATAAAAGCCAACAAAATTCCACAAGATAATGCCTGTACAATATAATACATGGAAAATGGTTCGACTTGATATTCTCTACTAAATGCTCACGACAAGATCGAGCAACAAAGTCAAACTATGCTGATTCCCTCGCAGAATCTCGAGTGGAGTTGTTGCAGCTTTTAAGCACCTCAAAGAATACATTAGATAACAAACATTGCAAGTGAGAAGGCAGGAAAAAAGAAGTACGACCAAACCTTATTCCCTTCAATAATAACAGCAATGAGAAGCATTTTTCAAAACAAAACCTCATAAACACCCTACACATTGAAATACAGCAAGCAATGGTATATCCAGTTATCTACAGCACACAGGTGGGGAATGGAATAAAAAACAAATTCCTCACCGAAAATTCAAAACCTTCACCATTCCAGCAAGCAAGATTCCTTCCAGTCATGTATGACACAGGCTAGTATCTTTTCCCTAGAATAACACCAATGATCACAGACACCAGAGCAACTCCCAAGATGAACTTGATACTCATGCTCAAAGACGGCTCTTCTGTGGTTTGATTAGCCTTAGCTGAAGAGATTTCTGCAGTTTGAGTAGATAGTGTTTCGGATCTCCTCCTGCTCTTCCTTTTCGATGGCGTAGAGACCATGGATCCAAGGTCTCTACTTGCTACCACCACCCCATCCTTCACTTCAGATTGGATCCCTTGTTTAGCCTGAAAATGAAAGGAAAGAGACAAACCTCTTAAAAATGTTTTTTTTGTCACCCTGATCACATTTTATTATCATATGGCAAGGATAAGACTTACAAGAACAATATACTTTCATACATATGCTCATACAATCTTCCTGTATGTATGTCATCACAGTAATACTAGTTCCAGCGGCTCAAGTCATCTTAGCAGATCAATATTTTAAAAACTGGAGCACGGCGAACTGATGCAGGGAAGGTTTGATCTGGTTTTAACCCAGCTCAAGAATTACATAAATTTAATAAAAAAAATTAATTTTAAAATAATTAATGGTGGGTTCAACTGCTAGCTTTGACCCATAGCATCATACTCTCTCTCTCCCTGATAAATCTATCGAATTGCCCTATATCGAGTCTGCAATTTTTGCACACTCTAGTTTTCCCCTGATCAGATGCTTTTGGAGGTTGTAAATATTTTCAATGTATAAGTGGATCTTCTCAAGTACTGTTTTAATGTACAGGAGAGTTTGAGCATACAAGTACTGATAGACACATTTTAGTCACAACAAGTTGTGTTACTCTCAATATATTTTTAGAGACTCATAAGACATAACCATTCAATAGAAGCCCAATTGAAATCCGCTAACTGAATCTTGTATCGATTTGGACCAGATGGTCCACAACCTATGAGGTCCAAGTTTCGTTTCTGGACCATGTATATCATGCCTGCAAAGTAGGATAAGTTTTTAGCATGTAGACCACAACTACAAGTACCCATGTCATAACTATATTATGGGGATCAAAACGCAGGACCCCACTCTCCAGAGTTGCAGCCTCTAGGTTGTACTCATCATGAACATAGGACAGCTTTGTTTATCAGAGCTATAAATGAGGATAACTTCGTATGTCTCCAATGATGGTGCTGATAGATTGTGCACATAATAGAATTGATGCAAATAGTTCATGTACCACTTCTCCAGGTAGCTCATAGACTTACCCCAAACTCTTTTTTAAGTACCACGCTACACATGGTTTTGCTAGCCTTTCACCACACGGTAAGATTTAGTAGACTGACACCATAATTAAGAAGCTTGCAACTTTGCAGCTCGCTTCTACTTATGTTACAAGGTTTCCTCAGCCATTAATTATTTGTGCTCCACTGCCAAAGGAATTATCTGGAAACTGTCTTTTCCAACACCAAAGTTCACTACTTCATACGAGTTCAATGCACAAGGGTTCCCTGGATCTAATGCATGAAAGTATCCTATTTATACACTTTTTACGGAAGCACTTTTTACGGAAACACTTACAGCATGTCGCAGAATTACTACTGGACTCCTAGGAATTCATAGGAACAAGAGGGAAGGTTCAAGGATGTGGACCTGCATGGAACCATCAAATACCTAAAAATTGCTTTCATGGGGTGAAAGGTGGGCAATCAGTTCCTATTGAAGGGAGATAGTTCCCGCTAAATATACTGAATCTTCATTCTTAGCCCCTTTGGCAGAAGCCCATTTATCAGGAAATACTAAGAACTCAGTAGGAATTGCCTTTGGGCTATTAGGACCATATCAACTCATCAACAATAATTGGAAAAAGAGATCAAGATCTAAAGAACATCAACTCTGAGGCAATATAATGATAAGACAAACGAGCAATCCAAAACCTTGCTAATTGAGTTGGAACATGGTCAAATCAACTCAGTAAATCAGAGTAGAATCCAGAATCAAATTGGGTGTTTTCTTTGGAATTGGCACATTCTCATAGGCAGAATTCTAGGTTGAGTCTGAATTTTTTTAATATTGAACAAATTGTATTGCCAGGTACTGGTTTTAAATCCAAAATCATCAATGTGGTTAGGCTTTAGCATAGATAATATATTAACATTAACACTTGCCTGTTCCTCGGATTTTGACTTGGCCAACTTCAGCTGGTTCTCGAGTTCCATGATCTTCTTTTCAGATTCAGCAGACTCACTCAATTTGTCCTTCAAATTGTCCAACTCAGCATTCAGAAGAGCCAACTTTTCTGCATCTTCAATATCCTGCAAGATTTATCAGAATGGGTTTACAGAGCCTCGGAATGAAAATGTATTCTTTTATTGAAACAAAACTCCGTGGAAATAGCAAAAACAAAACTCCATGAAAATAGTGATACTAAGTGGCTATTGTTTAAATTTCAATCAGAAAGATGTCTGGGTTAACAAAATCATAAATTTAACTACAGAAAAGGACAAAAGAAAAGAAAACTAACTGCTTTAATGATTTGTAAAAATTTCAGGGCATTGTCATGGATACTAAATTTGTAGCATCTTACATAAGTCCTTTGCATTTCTGGATGAATTAGTGAATTAATCAAATACTACAGAAAACCCACTGATAATTAAAAAGAAAAAAAATATCACCTTTTCATTATATTTTGCCGCAGCTAGTTGCAATTTCTGCTCAAGCTCCTCGACTTGCTTTGCTAGAAGTATAGTTTGTTGCTGCTTGGCTTCAATCTCCACTTGTGAAAGCTTCAAAGCGGCTTCTGAGTCAACCTCTTTTCTTGAATCTGCTTCTTTCTGTATGTTCAGAAAAACTTGTTAAACACATATCCTCGCCCTCCCTCCCTCCCTCTATATATATATAGTTAGTATCGACATTAAGAAAAAAACCTGGAAATTGCATCTATCAACAAATTACAAAATGTGTGGTACATCCAGCTCTGTTTTGTTCATATTAATCTGTTTTTTACATTTCAATTTTGCAAGTCAAGTAGGTCACCCTAAAAAAATGAGAGAAGAAAGGACAAGTTTGGTGGTGGTTCTTAGAGGTCAAGAGCATGCACACCGCTCGCCTGAAGGATTCGTGGAATGAATTGATCAAACATGAACTTTCACCAAGGGAGAGATACACAAGGTAAACATTTAAAAACTAGATTTCATGGTGAACAACATTAAAAGAGTTCATTTGATCTGTGGGGTTGATCTTCATGTATATTCCTCATTAATGAATATGTCGGTGGATGTGAAAGGGGTACTCCTTTTTGGTCATGTTTTTCCTTTGACTCTCTCTTTGGAGCTGGTGCATATTATTATTATTATTATTTAATTTCTGTATTCCTTCTATTTTTTTAAAAGATTTTCTTATGTACAAGGTAAACATAAACTTATGTCTTTAACTACTACAGCTTTCACACAAGAAGACACCACCTTCCTTGGGACAAAGGTTCACTCGGAAATTAATAGATAACAAGGCAGACACCTATTACTTTTAGGGGGAAAAAGAACATGTGAAAGGAACCTCTGTCTCGATCTAGCGGTAGTATTCCAAATATTTCTGGTTGGCCATTCCCATGAAAGTTAACAAATGGCGATGGAACAACAATATATATATTACTATAGCACTGAGTAATCTACGTAAAATGATGGGAGGAAATAAAAAAAATCTATGGAGTTTGAAAATTTTGGCCTTAACACAGGCTCAGGTCCCAACCAACCGATCTCTACTAGATTTCAATAACCGTGATTAAACTAGTAATTAATCCTAGATCCAATTAAAAATAAGCAATCCACACAAAGAGAAGGACACAGGATTTTTACGTGGAAAACCTTACTCGGGGAAAAACCACGGGCCTTATGGTCTAGGCCAACAGACAACCAAGCACTATAAATCGAAAGTTACAAGAAAACTCACAATCCTTTCCCAGTTACTAACTCAACCTAAGGACTGCTTTGATCTTGCCGACTGCTCGCCGTGCACCTTCACCGCGCTTGAACCAACCACCTTGAATGCTTCTTCAAGATGAATCCACTTTAGAAAAGTAGCAGAAAAAATCTCCAAATACTTGAACTTCAGCACAACAACTTAAAGCTTTGGAGCGGAAAAAAATCTCTCAATAGATCTCTAGATTTTTGGATAGGAGAGTGGTACTCTAGAGTTGAGAGAGAAAGGCTATATATAGGCTTTAATTCGTGCCTCAATACTTGTAGATCAAGTAGAACTCAAAAAAGTAATTTGAACCAAATTAGAAGGCAGTTTCATGTTCAAAGCGGACTTTCTCCGCACTGATCGCTCGAGCGAATAAGTGTGCGCTCGAGCGGATGACATTCTGGCTTCATTCGCTCGAGCGACCAATCCAAGGCTCGAGCGACATACATGCTGTGTTGCACAGATCCGTATTAATCGGCCTGTCATGAAAACACCTTCACACCACATATTGTTGCACGGTTCCATAGGCAACTCTTAAACTTTGAGGAGACATCACCTGTAGCTTTGACTTATAAGGCTTTTCTTTTCCAAAGGTGACCATCATGACAATAGATGATGTCATCATACAATGAAAAAACTTCACGAGGATAATCCACGTGTGATGGATGGCTAGGCAACAAAAGTCCATACAATCAGTTTCCTTATGGTAGTCCACGAGCTTATGGTAGTCCACATCAATTTATGGTAGTCCACATCAGTTTATGATAAGAAGCTTCATCAAATCCTGTAACCATCTTTTTTGAGCAGTCCCACTAAAATTACAATTATAAATCCCCAGTTTTGTCCAATATCCAATGAATTTGCCAACACTAATTATAATCGAATTATAATCCTTACAATCTCCCCCTTTTGACAATTCATGGACAAAACACCTAAATACAAGAAAAATTCTACCCAAAAAGAATAAAATAAATTTCAAGAAACTTTGCATCAGTTCAGCCTTGCAATGCCTGTTCACGAAAGTTTGACAAAAGATCAAGCGTGAAATCTTGAAAATTAAACTTAATTCTGAAATTTAAGCAGCAATATAATAAACTTAACAAAACACTAATCAGCACATGAAATCACATGAGCTATCTCAACTTCTCCTTCTTTTTGTTCATAATTGACAAAGCTCATACTCCCCCTAAATCAGAGAATCTATATCCTCGGAAAAAAAAAATGCACAAATGCAAAACTTAATCAAGCCAACAATCGAAAACCTTCAATGATCAAACACTAGAATTTGCAAGTCATGTGGCAACACAATTTTAGGGATTTTGTCATGTGTGTAAATTGTGTGTAAGATAATCTCAAATGAAAAACACAATGAAATCGCAGATCGACCACAAATCAACAATCATCAGATACATAGCGAATTTCACACCTTTCAAAAACAATCAATCCGATCAGAAATGAGGTGCGAAGCTCCCCCTTAATGTCACACACCTTTTTTCTTTTTCTTCCATTTTTTTTTTTTTTTTTTTAGCCCCAACTCAAGATTTTTTTTTTTTTTTTTATGAACTTCTCGGCATAAAATAATGCACAAGTTCGAGTGCTCATTTTTTTGAGAAATTTCTGAACCCTATAGGATACAGTTCCATTGCGTCGGTTTACAGAAAATTTTCAATTGGTATCAGAGCGGGTTACACTAATTTACTGTGTGATCTTTTTAAAACTAATTTCTAATGGATTTCAATAGAGAATGAATGTCTACTAATAAGCCCCCTCTCTTAGATGGAACCAATTATCCTTACTGGAAAGTAAGAATGATTGCTTTTCTCAGGGCTATAGACGATCAGGTCTGGGATACTATAGTGGAGGGATATGCTGATCCCACTGTGGTTGTAGATGGCCAAACTGTCAAGAAACCAAGAGCCCAATGGACTGCTATTGAAAGGACCAAGTCCAACTGCAATAATAAGGCCATTAATGCTATTTACAATGGCGTCACCCCGGCAGAATTCCATAGAATTTCTGTATGTTCTACTGCTAAAGCAGCTTGGGACTTACTTCAAACTGTTCATGAGGGAACAGACACAGTCAAGCAAACCAAACTCCAAAACTTGACAGCCGCTTTTGAGACGATTCGGATGAAAGATTCTGAAACTTTTGACGAGTTCAATTCTAAATTGAGTAAAATTGTGAACTCAAGTTTTAATTTGGGAGAACCTATACCTCAGCACAAAGTTGACAAGAAATTTTGAGGTCTCTCCCAAAAAGGTTTCATCCAAAGGTAGTTGCCATTGAGGAGCATCAGGATCTCAATTCCCTCAGTGTGGAAGAGTTAGTTGATAATTTACAAACATACGAAGCTAACCATTGTCTTAGCAAGAATGGTAAATAAGTTGCACTCAAGTCTTCGAAATCTGTGGACAGTAGTTCTGAATCAAAGTGTGACTCAGAGGACGCTGAGTTTGAAAAATATTTCATCAAAAAATTCAAAAATATGTTGAAAAATAAAAAGGCTAAGAAGGATGGTAACAACAAGGCACCCTACAAGACCAAATTTGCGCCGGAAAAGAACCCATCTAAAGGATACATCAAGCCTATCCAATGCTTTGAATGTCAAGGTTATGGTCACACTGCTGCTAAGTGTGCTAACAAAAAGGAAAAGAGCAAAGGTCAGGCTCTTAATGTGTCTTGGGAAGAGGATACAGATGAAGAAAAGAGTGAGCCCGAATCTCTTGATGATGATTTTAAAAACTGTGTTGCTTTCATGGCTTTGTCTACTGTCTCTTCTTTGCAGGGTTCATCTAACAGGGAGTCCAAGTCTAATGACAATTCAGATTCTGATAACTTTTCTGATGATGACAAGGACTGGGAAACTGCATACAAGAAATTGTTGCAAGATTCCATACGTATGTCAAAGATTAGTAAGAAAAGAGCATTAAAGCTGAAAGATATGGAATCTCAAAATTCTTTTCTTACTGCACAACTGGAACAAGCTAAGGTAAGCCAGTTAGAAGATCAACATATAATCTTGTCTGATAATCTGATTGCTGCAGGTAAGGAGAGTGAATTATTGAAGCAACAAGAGCTGAAAGTAACATCTGAGATGAACAATTTAAAGAAAGAGTTTAGTGATTGTAGAGCTGAAAAGGAAGATTTAAGAGGAAAGCTGAAGATGGTTCTCACCGAATTGGATTCCGCTACAGCATCAATCATGCGGATGAATATTGGGTCTAAGAAACTTGATGAGATCCTTGGAAGCCAAAAGACTGACAAGTCTAAATTTGGAATTGGTTACACTTATGGAGCTTCATCATCAAAAGATAAAGGTAAATCTGTATTTGTTCAAGGACCCATTGTTTATTCTATGATTCCTATTGGTCATCCACCCTTGAAATCTGTGAATGCTATGAATGTGCATAAGCCACAATTCACACCCACATGTCATTTTTGTGGAATTAAAGGACACATTAGACCACACTGTAATAAAATAAAAAATCATATCAGAAGTCAGATGAGGAAGAAACCTTCTTCTCCTCAACAGGTCAAAACCAAGGCTGTTTAGATTCGTAAAAGTGACCTGAGCTGTAACGTGATCTACACTGCAATGTCTAAATCAATTGAGAATGCTGAGGTTGATCCCCCTCCGAGCAAGCTCCTAGGCATTGGCCTACACCCCTAATCCTCAAATCATGTTTTGAATAGCACATGCATACTTTTTCGAGCTAATCTTGAGATTATCTGGCATGTGATACACTTTGATTTGTTGGATTTTCGCACTAGATTTTTTTCACGATTTAAGGATTTTGATCATGTCCACACGTACACGATGACTCACTTGGACACTCACTTAGGGTCAATGAGACACTAGGATTGACAGGATTCACGGTCTTAGTGGTTTTGTACCTATTCGGAGCATTGATTTTGATTATCCCACTTCCCTATGCTCTCTTCTTAATGTCTATATCTATATACGTGACCCAAAGTGCGTAGAGATTTCTGTAAACCGACGCAATGGAACTGTATCCTATAGGGTTCAGAAATTTCTCAAAAAAATGAGCACTCGAACTTGTGCATTATTTTATGCCGAGAAGTTCATAAAAAAAAAAAAAAATCTTGAGTTAGGGCTAAATAAAAAAGAAAAAAGAAGAAGAAAATGAAAAAAGGTGTGTGACATTAAGGGGGAGCTTCGCACCTCATTTTTGATCGGATCGATTGTTTTTGAAAGGTGTGAAATTCGCTATGTATCTGATGATTGTTGATTTGTAGTCGATCTGCGATTTCTTTGTGTTTTTCATTTGAGATTATCTTACACACAATTTACACACATGACAAAATCCCTAAAATTGTGTTGCCACATGACTTGCAAATTCTAGTGTTTGATCATCGAAGGTTTTCGATTGTTGGCTTGATTGAGTTTTGCATTTGTGCATTTTTTTTTTCGAGGATATAGATTCTTTGATTTAGGGGGAGTATGAGCTTTGTCAATTATGAACAAAAAGGGGGAGAAGCTAAGATAGCTTATGCGATTTCATGTGCTGATTAGTGTTTTGTTAAGTTTATTATATTGTTACTTAAATTTCAGAATTAGTTTAACTTTCAAGATTTCACGCTTGATCTTTTGTCAAACTTTCGTGAACAGGCATTGTAGGGCTGAACTGATGCAAAGTTTCTTGAAATTTATTTTATTCTTTCTGGGTAGAATTTTTCTTGTATTTAGGTGGTTTGTCCATGAATTGCCAAAAGGGGGAGATTGTAAGGATTATAATTCGATTATAATTAGTGTTGGCAAATTCATTGGGTATTGAACAAAACTTGGGATTTATAATTGTAATTTTAGTGGGACTGCTCAAAAAAGATGGTTACAGGATTTGATGAAGCTTCTTATCATAAACTGATGTGGATAACCATAAATTGAGTGGACTACCATAAGCTCGTGGACTACCATAAGGAAACTGATTGTATGGACTTTTGTTGCCTAGCCATCCATCACACGTGGATTATCCTCATGAAGTTTTTTCTTTGTATGATGACATCATCTATTGTCATGATGGTAACCTTTGGAAAAGAAAAGCCTTATAAGTCAAAGCTACAGGTGATGTCTCCTCAAAGTTTAAGAGTTGCCTATGGAACCGTGCAACAATATGTGGTGTGAAGGTGTTTCCATGACAGACCGATTAATATGGATCTGTGCAACACAGCATGTATGTCACCCGAGCCTTGAATTGGTCGCTAGAGCGAATGAAGCCAGAATGTCATCGCTCGAGCGCACACTTATTCGCTCGAGCGATCAGTGCGCAGAAAGTCCGCTTTGAACATGAAACTGCCTTCTAATTTGGTTCAAATTACTTTTTTGAGTTCTACTTGATCTACAAGTATTGAGGCACGAATTAAAGCCTATATATATAGCCTTTCTCTCTCAACTCTAGAGTACCACTCTCCTATCCAAAAATCTAGAGATCTATTGAGAGATTTTTTTCCGCTCCAAAGCTTCAAGTTGTTGTGCTGAAGTTCAAGTCTTTGGAGATTTTTTCTGCTACTTTTCTAAAGTGGATTCATCTTGAAGAGGCATTCAAGGTGGTTGGTTCAAGCGCGGTGAAGGTGCACGGCGAGCAGTCGGCAAGATCAAAGCAGTCCTTAGGTTGAGTTAGCAACTGGGAAAGGGTTGTGAGTTTTCTTGTAACTTTTGATTTATAGTGCTTCGTTGTCTGTTGGCCTAGACGATAAGGCCCGTGGTTTTTCCCCGAGTAAGGTTTTCCACGTAAAAATCCTATGTCTTTCTCTTTGTGTGGATTGCTTATTTTTAATTGGATCTAGGATTAATTACTAGTTTAATCACGGTTATTGAAATCTAGTAGAGATCAGTAGGTTGGGACTTGAGCCTGTGTTAAGGCCAAAATTTTTAAATGGTATCAAAGCCTGGTAGGTCGGGTGTTCGAGTCACGGGATACACGTTTTGTGAGTTCGCAGCAGGAGTCGCGGTGGGTGTGCCGTTGAGGGAGGGATTGTTGAGATCAACGTCCACCTTCGCTCTTGAGCGGTCATAATCGTGGTCGAGCCCTCACCCTCACCATAAAACTATTGTTGTGCCATTTCCTATCACCAATTAGTTTTGGGATAAGTGGTACCTCAATGGCGTGTAAGATCCTACAAGTGGTACGGGAAAAAACCACGGGCCTTATCGTCTAGGCCAAAAGACAACCAAGTATTATAAATCGAAAGTTACAAGAAAATTCATAACCCTTTCCCAGTTGCTAACTCAACCGAAGGACTGCTTTGATCTTGCCGACTGCTCGCCGTGCACCTTCACCGCGCTTGACCCAACCACCTTGAATGCCTCTTCAAGATGAATCCACTTTAGAAAAGTAGCAGAAAAAATCTCCAAAGACTTGAACTTTAGCACAATAATTTAAAGCTTTGGAGCAGAAAAAAATCTCTCAATAGATCTCTAGATTTTTGGATAGGAGAGTGGTACTCTAGAGTTGAGAGAGAAAGGCTATATATATAGGCTTTAATTCGTGCCTCAATACTTGTAGATCAAGTAGAACTCAAAAAAGTAATTTGAACCAAATTAGAAGGCAGTTTCATGTTCAAAGCGGACTTTCTGCGCACTGATCGCTCGAGCCAATAAGTGTGCGCTTGAGCGGATGACATTCTGGCTTCATTCGCTCGAGCGACCAATCCAAGGCTCGAGCGACATACATGCTGTGTTGCACAGATCCGTATTAATCGGTCTGTCATGGAAACACCTTCACACCACATATTGTTGCACGGTTCCATAGGCAACTCTTAAACTTTGAGGAGACATCACCTGTAGCTTTGACTTATAAGGCTTTTCTTTTCCAAAGGTGACCATCATGACAATAGATGATGTCATCATACAAAGAAAAAACTTCACGAGGATAATCCACGTGTGATGGATGGCTAGGCAACAAAAGTCCATACAATCAGTTTCCTTATGGTAGTCCACGAGCTTATGGTAGTCCACATCAATTTATGGTAGTCCACATCAGTTTATGATAAGAAGCTTCATCAAATCCTGTAACCATCTTTTTTGAGCAGTCCCACTAAAATTACAATTATAAATCCCAAGTTTTGTCCAATACCCAATGAATTTGCCAACACTAATTATAATCGAATTATAATCCTTACAGAGTTTGTCCTATAACACAGCAATATCATGTTGTAACCATTTTGAACATGATACTTAATCTTTGATGCGCTGAGACACTGACGCATATCATATTTTGAAATCCGCTGGCACAGAAATTATATGGATATGAGTATTAGATTAGATACAATAAGTTGAAACTCATGAGATCACTAGGTTTTGAACCTATTAGACATAAAGAAAAGGATGCATTCGAATTGTATAAGATAAGAGATTGAAAAGGTACCAGTCATCATTCTCACTATCAACATGACATGATACTAGTACTTTTGGAGTTGTTTATCTTTTCCAAATGGGACATACAATTCAAATTTACGACTGTAAGATTTACACATGCAATTCATTTCATAATGTTGTTCTACAGGCACCATTTTCACACCTTCTACGCTTGATTCATTTTACGATGTTTTAACTACATGAATAATATTTGAGATTAATTTTTATTTATATTTAAATAATGATGGATTTTTCTCATCTACATATGTATTCAATTTCATGAAAACAGAAGGGCCCATTTGAATCAATTACTTCACTTCCTATATATTCCAATTCCATGAAAACAGACAATCTCATTCCATCAATGAATTCCTATGTATTTCAATTCCAAGTAAACAGACAACCCATTCCATCAATGAATTCCTATGTATTCCAATTCCATGCAAACAAACAGGCTAGAGAGAGAGAGAGAGAGAGGGAGAGAGAGAGAGAGAGAGAGAGAGAGAGAGAGAGAGAGAGAGAGAGAGAGAGAGAGAGAGAACGTCATGAAAAGGAGGCATAACTGTGGGGACTTGCTGAAACCCGGAGAGAGGACTTTGCAATGGTAGGGAAGAGTGCTTTGCATGATAGGAAGCCGGGAGGGGATAAAGTGGGCAAATGTAGGGAAAGAAAAAAGGACAACTTGTGAAGCGGGTTTCGAATTCATGCACCTTGGTTGACGGGACACATAGGCACACAACGGCACTGCAGGAGATATTTAATGGATTTACATCCATTACATATGTAAATGGTTTTACCAATAAAAATTTCTACACATGATTGAGACCATTTTTACATGTGAATAATTCATATATGCAGAAGTTTTATGAAATAGATATGCATGTGTAAAATTTTCACAAGAGTAATGGTTGTTGCATACATAAATTGGTGCAAACAAACAACCACTAAATCAATAAGCAGATAATATGGGAAAGCATAGATATCTATCAACATGTCAAGCAAGAGAGTGCAAAAGGGCAAACAGGCAGAGCAAGGATAAGAATCTATTTTTGACTTTAGGGATACAATTTTTTTTCTTTTTCCCCGTACAGGCATCAATAATAATTTAAAAACATAGCATCTGATTTTTTCACAAAGAAACAAAGCATTTCCATAGATTTCCCAGGGCAGTACTATTCCCCAAAAGCATTCATAATGCTTTCACATGTCATTTATATTTTAGAATGTAGACGCTTGCAGCTCACTTATTAAGTGATGAGGCATTCTTGTATCTAACCATAGAAAACACTAAACAACTATATCAGACAACCAATCCATTTGTCTAAAGTAAAATGTGACAAAGGGAGAACCTGTTCGGCAATGGTGGTGTGAGCAAGATTTAGCTCCATTTGGAGCAGCACCACTTGTTCATGCAAAGCATCTCTTTCTTGGAGTTTAGTTGCATGCTCCTCCAGTTGAGAAGTGAGTCCTGCCTCTTTCTCGGCTGCCACTGCCCTAAGGCTTTCCACCTACATCCAGGTAAAGTGACTTTAAATAAATAGTTCATTGAAGATGCATTCACTGCCAGATTGACACCAATACCTCTTGTTTCAAATGGGTCTTAGCCAACAATAGCTGTTCTTCAAGCTCTTCTATGCGTGTTTGCAATGCAGATTTCTCAGTGAGCTCGGCCTTCAGATTTTCCACAACAGAACTGAGAGCATTTTCCCTTTCCTTCTGTTCACTCAGTTGTGTTTCCAATTGGACTATTACTGCTTGGAGTTCTTCTTTTGCATCTTGATATGTTTTAGTGAGAAGATTATTCTCTTCCATAACAGAAGATATCTGAAAACATTTGTTGTCCAGGTTAGAAAATTTCAGCTAAAGGAATAGATTTTCAAGTTGTCAACAAATTGATTAAACGTGTTATAAATGTGGATTCTGAAAACATGGAGAACTCTTTTCCTTGTCATTGTAGAACTATATTTCTCCAACAGTACCATTATGAAGCAGTGTGAATCAGTCTCAACTTACTGAAACCTTGGTGTGGAGCCCACCAGGATGCATGCCAATTACAGAGGGGTTCGTTATTACTGAGGTGAGGGGGGTTCGTTGTTTCATAGGCGTTCCTAACTACAAATTTGATACTAGTTCTCAATGGAAAAAGTACCTATAGAAATATATGTATATGTAGGAGAGTTTTCTCCCAATGTCCACGACATGTAAGCCATAGGATGGACACTTTGTGAGGCTTACAGGCGCCCATTATGGTAAATCCAACCCCCTCAAACAATCACCACAAAATGGCACTCATTTGACTACTCAGCATTGGAATGAAACACCACATTTTTCATATGTTTCCACCATCGACTCTTGAGGGCTTAAAACCATCACCCACTGAGATCTGATTAGGCTGATATGCTGGTGGATTCCTAATCCATGGATAGGACTTTCCATCCCCGCATTCCCCTTGATTGGTGGTGGCCCCAAGTAGGCCCCACGAAGTGTCCCTCATATAGTTACATTGTACGTGTGCAGCAGAACTTGCCCCTCTCAAGTTAGCCCCCACCCACCCACCCACCCACCCACTTGAATTGCAATAACCCCAATTTAATGCTCTCTACCTTCTACTCGCCATTGGATCCGAATACCCTTTTGTTTTTTACGTCTTTAGTATAAATATTTGGGGCCTCAACCCATATCTGCATTAATGTATCTGTGTTGATTTTTGGGGCATCTTTAATCCAAGCACAGACCTTCCCATCCCCTTGATCCCCATTATTGACATGCATCTAAGTGGGTCTCAAAAAGTGGTTACTAATTGTCATATACTCATGAACACTTGAACAGTTGGATGCATATACAAGAATTGGCCTTAAATTTTAGAAACGGCAACTATTTTGCGGGATCCACAGCAATTAGCAGAGTGGGCAGAATTGGTAGGTCTTTGTGCTTTAGAAGTGGCAAAATAGATCAACATGATCTGATGATCCTATTCCTAACCACATATAGGTCCTTCCAATCCAAATCCTACAATACCTGTGATTTGCATACATCATGAAGGTGGGCATCACAAATTAGTATCTAATTTTAAATCTGACACTGGTTCTATTTTAAACATTTGTGATTTGTGTGCGTGTGCATGCGGGAGAGTGTGTGTGTGCGTGAGAGAGAGAGAGAGAGAGAGAGAGAGAGAGACCTGGGATTGTAGTTTATGTCCTTCAGCAACAAGTTGTTGTGACAAATCTTCTATTGTCTTCTTTGAAGAGTGAAGTTGTTCCAATGTTTCTTCTTTCTCAACAAAGGCTGCATTTAATGCTGTTTGCAACTCATTCACCTTGGTCTCATATGCAGCCAATTCCTGAGTAAGCTTCAAGTTTGCCTCAGCTAAACCTTCATTCTTGGTTTCAAATTGGCTAGCCTTGCTTTGTAGTTCTCCCACAATCCCTTCTAGTTGATTTAACTTCAACAAAGCCTCTTCTAGCTCAACCTTTCGGCTCTCAGCAGTTGCTACTGCTTCATTAGCATGTTCTTCAGAAAGTTTGACTTGAGTTTCAAGTGCAGTCAATTTTTTAATCAAGTCTTGTGCATAAGAATCTTTCTGATTGAATTTTTCAATGGCTTCCTGTAATTGTAGCTCAGCATCCCTTGCACGGGATTCAGTTGAAGACTGAAGTTCCAAGCCCCTTGAATGTTGATCTGTTAATTCAGTGATGGTTTTCATGTGAGAAGCCAGTTGTTCGGAAATCGCTTCCTTTTCCACGTGAACAGCACCCAGCAGTTCCTGATGCTCATTTATCTTGATCAGATGAGTTTCCAATTCCTGCTTCAGCTTTAAGTTAGTTTCGGCTAACAGTTCGTTCTCTGAAAAAGATTGCCCAACTCTTGTTTCTACTTCAAGGATCTTGCTTTTCAGTTCATCAATAGTTTCTTGTTGAGAGACCAGCTTAGCCGAACTTTCAGCCAGTTCAGCCCTCAATGATGCCTCTCTTTCAGCTGCTTCAGCCACCTGCTCTTGATAAATTATTGCTTGATCTTCAATTGTCTTTAGCTTCTTATACAAATCTGTAGCTTCTAACTCCTTTTGGCTGATGCTTTCTATTGCTTCTTGAAGTTTTGCCTCTGAGTCCTTGGCTAGAGATTGATGCAACAACTCAAACTCTGCGCTTCTTGCAGTAGCTTGCTCCATTATCCTACTCTGCTCTTCTAATTGCTCCTCCGCAGATTTAAGCTTTTCCATTATCTCACTTTCTTTAATGCCGGAATTCTTGAGATCTAGCTCAATGCTCTCTAATTTATCTTGAGTTGACTTCAATTCACTTTGCAGAACCTCAATCAGATTCTCGGTTTCTGAAAGCTTTTCGCTGGAACTTTTTGCTAGACCTTCATATTTTTCACGTTCTTCATTAGCTATGTTCAAGCTTTCCCTCAACTCCAGTTCCTTCTCATTTGCAACTTGTAATGCAATTTCAAGGCTTGATGATTTCGCCTGAAAAGTTTCCAGCTCTGCTGTAAGTTCAGACACCGTATCAGAGTGTTGCTTCGATTCTGCTTCAGCATCTTGGCATCTTTTCTCTGAAATAGCAATTTGCTCTTCAAGTTCTTGTAGGCTGTAGTTTGCAGATCCCAACAATAGCTCCATTTCTCCCACCTTTTTGCCAGCCTCCTCTGCCTTGGACTCTGACATTTGGATCAAATCTTCCAGTTCAAGGCTGCGCTGATGTATCACACTGGCTCGGCCTTCATGTTCAGCACATTTCTCTACAGCATCTTTCAATTCCTGTTCAAGCTCTGAGTTCCTTAGAGATGACAAACTGAGAGTTGATTCCACGTGGGTTATCTTCTCTTCATATTCTCTCAATTGCATTTTCAACTTCACACTCTCGCCTTCAAACCCTTTCAACAGAGCCGTCAACTCAGCTGTTTTATCTGAGTATTCTTTTAGTTCTCTATCAGCATCAGTGTTTTTAATCTCTGCGATATTCAGTTGTTGCTCTAGTTCTATGTTCTTCTGTTCAACAGATATCAAGCGCATCTCAATGTCTCGTAGCTGTGACTTTGCTTCCTCTTCAGCTGTGCTAGAAGTTCGAATAATATCCTCAAGCTCAAGATTCCTTTGTGTGGCAGTTGCAGCTACTGTCCCAGATTCTTTATGGAGGGTTTCTAAAGCCTGTATCTTCTCTTCCAGCTCTGCATTGTGTGATAAAGCTTGCATTAGAAGTGAATCAGCTTTGGAGAAATTATCATCAGAAAGCTTCAGTTTTGTCTCAAGATCACTGCATAACTCTTTCATCTGCAACATATTACTATTCAGATCCTCTACAGCTGCTTCCAGAGATGCTTTCTCTTCCGTCACTTTAGCCAGCTCCTCCTGCACACTTGAGATATCTGCTTCCCGGTTTTTCAAGATGGCTTCAACTGCTTCTTTCATCTTTACCTCCTCTTGCAGCTTCAACTCGATTTCTTCCAAGCTAGCAACCTTCACCTGAAGATCTTCTTTGGCAGAAGAGAATAGATTCTCTAATGCCACAATATCTCCCTTCATCTGCTCTTCAGAAGCTTTTCGCATATTCAGTTCTTGGGTTAGTTCATTTATGACAACATCAGTAGAAGAAATTTTTTCTTCCATATTCAGGAGTTGCGCTTTCGAAAGCTCCAACTCACCTCGAACCGCAGAAAGATCTGCTAAAGTACTATTGAGAGCCTCCTCTGTTCGCTGATTTTCTGCAATTTTCTCATACAGTCCCTTCAGTTCTTCTTGGACGGAAGTCATCTGATCTTCCATTTCCTTTGCACTAGACTTTGCCATTTCCAACAACCTCTCGAACTCCAAAGCCTTCTGTGATTCAAACTCGGCACGGGAGTCACGTTGCTTGCTAAGTTCCTCAAATTTGAGTGCATCGCTTGCCGAAGATTGTAGCTCTTGCTCCAGCTCTTTCATCTTTTTTTTCGAATTCTCTAGCTCGACATTTAGCCCATCAAAAGCTTCTTTCATGTCAATCAATTCCTTGTGCTTGGCTTCTTGAGCTCCTACTGCTTCCTGGAGTGCATCAAGCTGTGTTTTATATTTCTCTTCAGATTCTTTGATCTGTTCTTGTAGTCTCTTCTGAATGAGTTCGAGGTCTTCACAATGCTTGCCTTTTTCCTCCAACTTCTCTTTTGCAACTACAACCCCATCTTTCAGCTGAGCCTTTTCAAGTTCAGAATGCTGTAATTCTTTAGCCACTCTTTCTAGTTCAAGCTCAAGCATTTTCATCCTCTCACTGGGTTCTATTGAATCTCTACTTTCCATGGATTTGCTTGATGTCCGTTCCGGTACAGATGCCGATTCCTTCTCCACCTTTATGAATTCCCCATCCAAAGCAGTTTCTTCCTCTTCTTTTGTCGTTTGATGCAGATCTCCATTTATTGCACTGTCCGTCTCCCCTCCTTGTACCTGAATTAAAATTTCCATAATTATGAGTCTTTTAAGAACCAAACAACAACAGACCAAATGTTGTACTTCATATTCTCGAGTTTTAGTCAGTGAGGGTTGTTTTGCTAAGTCAAAAAGAAAGTGTACACACAAAATAAAGTCAAAATTTTCACAAAATAAAGTAAAAATCATGGCTCCCACTTCCCATGACATGCCCACAAGGCCGAGGGTTGTTTTGCTACGTGAAAAAGTCAGCGTACACGCTCACAAAACCAAAAAAAAAAAAAAAAAATCCCTGCGAACGGAAAGTTTTCCACAGTTTGGGTGGTCATGTGAGTATTTTATGTTGGCTTAATTTATGGGTTGGATAAAACTCTAAGGGTCCATTGAGTTGTATTTTATATTTAGAAAAAGATTCTGAAAATAGAAGGCTGGGAGAAAAATCGCTGAAATTCCGAATCATATAATATGTGATTTGCTCAAGCGACTATTGCATTCGCTAGAGCGAACTCAGACAGAATATGTTTCGCTCGACCCACCTTTGTGCTCGTACGAGCGATGATCTGAAACTCGAAGACAGTGGCTTGTCCGCTTGAGCGGACTCCCTGGTCGCTCGAGCAAATCTGGGCGAATTTTTAGAAGCTTCCCTGTTTTCTTTCCTGATTTGTCTTAAAGTTATGTTGCTGATTCCTAATCATATTACAACACATAATGCATGAATCCAATGTTATTTAAAGGACTCAAGGGCTATTCTAAAAGTATCTCTCATCTCTCAAGTTCTGATTTGGAGATTTAATTGAGAGAATTCATTTCTAGAGTTTTATTAAGGAGTTGTGCTGCCAAATTCTCTAAAGCCAGTTTCTTCTACATCCTTTGTAGAATATTTTCTTCTTGTGAGAAGATTTGAGGAGTCAAGTGCTGGATTGGGTTTGTTGAAAATCAGCGGTGTAAAGTCGTTAAAGCGTGAAGCGACACAAGGTAACTTCAGTCCTTAGGTAGGGGATATCTGGGGAAGAAATTTGGGTTTTTTGTAATTGCGAAATTCATAGCACTTGATTAGATCCAGTTTGGATTCGTGGTTTTTCACCTGGTTAGGGCTTTCCACGTAAAAATCTGGTGTCCTTGTGGTGTGTGCTTGTGATTTTATTTCCGCTGCATATTTTCTGTTTTTGCACACTTTTTGGTTTGAATAATTGAGTAGACCAATCTGGAGATCTAGTACCCTACAGTTTCAGGTCACCCAGAAGACAAAGCACATCTTTTTTCATTAAAAACTTTACAATCCTTAAGTACTATCTTTGAGGTCCAAAAGAACCCCACCACCTTCATACATGCCAATCACGAGTAGGAGGATAGGAAGGTCATGGCCCAACTAGGGGTGGACCAAAAACCAATTTCAAATAGATGATCATGATGTATTGAAGGCCTGAGGTTTAGCACTTTAATAAAAAGCCTTCTTTTTCTCGGGGTGATAGCAGCCAACATCGATTAGGGGTCTACCCGGCCCAGAAAAAAAAAAATCATCGTGATTTTGTTAGATCACAAGTTACAAAATTGGAGAGATGATAAATTTTAGTTTAATTTATAATATTCAAGTCTGTGTTTGATTTATTTTTAAATATATTTATTAATGAGTAAAAGTATAATTCAATGGTAGAGGTTTTTTCTCTTTAATAAGAGACCAGGTGTTTAAAACAACTGGAGGCTCACAAGGACAGATTGCTGCTGAGAGTACCATGAGAAAGCGTTATTCTACAAAGAATAGAAAGTATGCAAACCAGAATAAAATGCTTTTTCGTGATAAATTTCCACATCAGTGTCACAAACAAAACATAAAAAGATACGATAGAGCTTAAATTTTGTAAAAAGTACTCTTGAATCAAGTATGTGCATACTGTATAGACCAAACAGACTGTAACATTTGTATAAGTGTCAAATCGGAATACCTGCCAATTCAGTTAAGAGTAAGGGGTGTTTGGATAAATCATATGTGGTACCATTATGGTTATTTGACCCCATTTTCTGTGTGTGTGCCTGAGTGTCCTTTTGGCCCTTAGCAGTGTTAACTTCCTTTCCAGGAAGAGAGAAAAAAAAAAAAAAAACATTTTCACTAAGCACGCTCCCAGAAGGCACATTTAATGCATTCAAATTCCAAACAATCCGTTTTTCTCCTATTTCACTTTCCTTTTTAATGTTTTTAGAAAAGAATTAGGATGTCAATTGAGATTAATGAAGGATGACAAAGGGCATTGGCCTTTGGAAATTGGTAATGATCTGTTTCAACTAGCTTCCTGCTGTCATAGCTGTATCTCTATAAAGAATCATCAAGGTTGGGATTCCAATATGTAACAGAAAATACGAATTATATTGGATGACACTTTAAGCCCCATGGGTTTCCATCTTTAATTTCTGGCCTAGAAAATAGACGGATTAAGATTAGGAAAAAACAACACTGGATATTATGACCAAACAATGGATGGCCAGAATCTTACAATTTAAGAATCTGTTAACATATCGATTTGATTGGGAACATAATTATGAACAATCTGGGTCATAGAATTGTGTATAAGAGAATAGAAAGGTGAACCGGATTATAGTTTTAGCTACCATATGGGATGGTAGCACTAAATTTCAGGTCTGGTTCAAGCTGGCCTGAACCTTGACCCAACCTAATCAAGTTCCACTCTAAAACAGGTTGTACAAGAACTGCTAACTCATGAATAATTTAGAGGGGAACAGAGCTCTGTTTGCCAGTTGTCCTTAGGGGCTATTTGTTTTCTTGTGAATTCATCATTATCATCTTTTTTATCCTACAATCTGGTTGGATTTGTGAGTACTACCATTCCAAACATGGTTTTAGTGTAAAACCTTTTTTGTTTTCAGAAGTAAGTTTCATTTAAAAACATTTTACATGTAAATCATTTTATACTCCTCATGTTCGGACTTTGGATACTCAGGTTTCCATTGATAACTGCTCTACCTGCAAAAGGATTTTTAAAACGACACAAAATTGTTCTTCTCATAACCTATTCAAATCATTCTCCATTCATCTCATTTTTAAAGCGGGACAGATTTTTTATATTTTTTATTTTTTGAAATCCGAACCATTGAGTTCACCACTATAATTGTTTAAGAACTTCAATTTTCAGTCTCTCTTCCTCCCTCCTAATCTCATTTCTTCTACTTCCTTCTCCCTTTCCATCTCCTCTATTTCATCATTTATCCCAAACATCACTTCTATTTATTATTATTTTCAAAAGGCAATTGTTTATGCAAACACCGAATTTCCCCTAAAGAAAAATCAGCTGACCGCTGAAATCCAAAACAAATTGAAAAAGTTGAGTCTGTGACTCTTCAGCACTTGCTGGAAGGGGTTGAGACAATATATATATATATATGCATGTATATGTATGTATGTATGTATATATGTGTATATATATATGTATGAATATATATGTATGTATGGCATGTGCATACTTGCAGGCCCCACTAGTCAAGAAACTCATGATGGTTATGGATTAGAGAGTGGCTAAATACACACTGGAATTTGCTCTCTGCACACTACTATTTTCTACACTCCCCATACTTACTCTCTACCAAGGATGAAAATAGTGGTAGCGGCGGGCGTAGCGGCCCGCTACCAAAACGCTACATATCGTAGTGGCGTAGCGGTATGATTTGAAAAAATCGTCAAAGAAATTTGAAAAAATTGTAGAAAATCTAGAATATTGGAAAATGAGAGAAAATGTAAAAAAAAAAAATTCTTGCAAAAGTAACTAAAATAAGGGGGCATAGCGGTCCTCTAATTATATGAGGTCATGTATCACTGTATAAATAAAAAATAATAGTAATGCTCATTTTTTTTACATGTATTCATGTTGCTTAAACTAATGAAAGTCTCTTAAAAAAAACTATGTCATGAAGTCAAGACTAAAGACTTAAGAGTACCGAGAGAAAATAATATCTCTACCAAATGGGATGTGTAATAGGATGTATTTAGAAAAAAACCCTTGAGAAGAACTCTTTATATTAACTGTAATTCGGTGAAATCATGTGTTTTTTGGTGTTTTTTTTTAAACATAAAAGGGTAGAAGAGTTGCGTAGACATGTTATTTGGAGAAGAGAAAAGAAATAATTTTTATTGTGCATTTTAATTTTTTTTTAGAAAGTAGGAATCTGTCTTACTCCGCAGCGGACCCAGCGGCCACTATGGATGTGAACGGCGCTGAATGCCATTACAGCTACGCCTGATATAGCGGCCACTACGTATTTTGATCCATGCTCTCTACACAGCCTATACTTCCCAAAATACCTAACCTCTACTCTCTCTACATTCCCTCTTTCTTCCTCTCTCCCTTTCCATGCCCGACGCCCACTCTACCTCTCCCGATCTCTCTCCCTCTCCTTCTCCCTGTCTCTCTCCCCTCTCCCTCTTTCTCTCTCTCCCTCCCTCTCCCTCTTTATCCCTGCCCACCTCCGCCTACTCTCCCTCTCCATCTTTCTTTTGCTCCCTCCCTATCGCCCCCCCTCCCTCTCTCTCCAGCGGTGCTACCGGGAGGGGGCGGTGGTGGCTAGGGTGGGGATGAGGGTGGGAGGGGGCAGAAAGAAGTTGGGGAGGGGAGATGTCCTTTTAAGTAATTTCACACAGTCCAGGATGGCCCAGTTGTGCTAGGGAAAAGAATCAAACAAGTACCCGACTCCTTCATGCTTGCTCCACTTGGCTCAAGGGGATATAGCTCAGTTGGTAGAGCTCCGCTCTCGCAATTGGATTGCTACAAATTACAGGTTGGAGTATAGTGGTCATAAAAAAATGAAGGTGGGTACAGAGCATAAATCAGTGTGCATTTAGCAGCTCTCTATGGATTATCCCTAAAACCTACTCCATTGGACATTTTCAGCCCTTTGATCCAAGCCTTGAAATAAATACTTGAAATACAAACCCCGTTTTATCTACTGATGGTCTTTTTCATGGTTAGTTGTCCCTATGAATGTCTCATGAAGCTGATTTCACCAGATGGATAATCCACTAGCTCGGAACAGTTTAAAGAGGTAGGCCTATTACAAAAGCCATTTCCTATTTAGAAGGCCTCTGTACTGCATAGAGGGTGCGTATAGGATTAATTTCTTTGCTTTCTTATGGATCAGCTCATCTGATTAATGTTTGAATGATGCTAAGCAGCCCATCTGGTAAGCTAATAAGATAAATGATCCATGCCACAAAAATCATAGTAATTGGACAGTATTACGATGGAATAAATCTACCCTGTTCTAGTCGTCTATTCCTTACAACTATGGGATTGCATTGCTCAATGGTCAGAGTTGTCCAATCATTACATCTTATGGATCATAGCTTATCCACATTGACAATAGTAACTAACAAATGTAGGCGGCAGGTGCACAAAATGGCCATCATATTCATTACCAAATTGGTTCCATGGGTGAGCATTGATGGATCCATTAAATTATTTTCTGAAATAATAACAAGGATAAAAATAGTAGTTACGGCAGGCGCAGCGGCCGGTGGCCAAAATACTATGTAGCGGTAGCGGCGATATATAGCGGCACAGTGGTGTGGATCGAAAAAGTTGTCAAAAAACTTTGAAAAAATATACAAAATATTGGAAAAATGTTAGCATTTGATGCTTTCTTCATATAATAACTAAGATAGAGGGATGTAGCGATCCCTTCAATGCATAAAAATTCTGTATCGCTGAATGATTATTTAAAAAACAATATTGATCTAATTTTTTTCATGTATGTATGTTGGTTAGCCATAGTAGGTTAGATTCTATCATGCATTTCTAAATTCATAATTCAAATAAGCAATTTAGTACAACTGTATATAACAAAGGATATATAAATTATAAAATAATACTTAAATAAAGTTAAGTTCAAACCAAATAACAAATTACCTTTTATCAAAACAAATAATGTGTTTTTGTTGAGTGTACATAAAAGAACACCTCTACCAAAGGGGGTGTCTAATAAGATGTTCAGAAGAGCCCTTTGGAAGAACTCTTTGTATTGACTGTAATTTGGCGAGATCATGTGTTTTTAGTGTTCTTTTAAGCATAAAAAGGTAGAAGAGTTGCATCGAAATATTATTTGAAGAGAGGAAGAAAAGAAAGAAATCATATTATGCATTTTAAAAAAATTAAGAAACTATAAATATGTCTCACTCCGTAGCGGCTGTAGTGGCTGCTACGGATGTGAGTGGCGATAAATTTCATTTAGAGTAGTGGATAGGTGCTACGCGGCGCAGCTATTTTGATCCATGATCTAGAAAACATGTGAATGGGATAGAAATACCATTGCAGAGGGTTTGTTGCTGTCAACATCACTTCCTGTGTTATCAGCCACCTTTGTTACTTGGACTTCCACTGAACTGACTTGAGTTTCTTCTTCCATGATATCGCTAGTCTAAATCAAAGTACTCCAGAAGTCCTCGCTTTCACAGCTTCTATCTTCAAATCTAGGAATAATTAATTCACAGCACCGTGGATTAGAATAATCATCACAACAATCAACAATGACAATGGATAAAAGACAGGCAGGCAGGCCCAGAACTAATGCCAGGCACAAGCCCTTCTTCTGAAGAATCAAAACGTCTGATTTAGATTTTGCACAGATCCATGGGCCTAAAATGTCTGCTTGAGACCAGACTGAATTAGGATGATTGCCTTATGCAGTTATGCAGAAAAGAAAAAAAAAATGGCCCACTTTGACCTGCCTGGTTTAGTAGTTCTCAAAAATATGGTCCGTACCATTGTCTGTAGTATCTACCACATGGGAGGAAGGGGCTAACTAATTTCATAAATAGGTGTTTACCAAAGCATAAGACAACAACAAGAAACTAATCCACGGATAGGACCATCATTTGAAAAATCTTATAAAAATTTGTCGATACATTAAGCTCTCAGCATTGAGTGATACCAATTTCCTATGAGTTCAGTCCAAAAAAAAGAAAAAAAAAATGTTTTTAGACTTCATTCTTGCCACCTTTTTTTTTTTATGTTTTTGTTATTTAATTTACATCAAGCGTACCCTAAAAATAATGGAAATGAAGATACAAGCTTTTTATTTTGTAACCATTTTTGAAATATTTTGTTTCAGAGAAAGGGACAACACAAAATGAAACAATAGTTTAGAACCAATATATCAGCAGATTCAGCAAGGTTTCAACTATGACGGTTACAGTTTCTGAAATTGCATTTTTAAACCATGCTATGATACAGGTGTTGTACTATATAATGATATAAATCTCCAACACTCAAAAAATTCATATATAATAATAATAATAATAAAAACAACTAGACTGAAGTTGTAGTTAGCAGAGACAAGACAAGAGATTTTAAACTTTAACACCTGGCATCTTGGCATGTAAATCTGTCTCAAAAAAAATAAAATTATATATATATATATATATGGGGCATGGATTTATGGAGAAAATCAGCACATTGGGCATTTCTAGACATCTAATTTCAAGTGATGAAATGGACTAACGGAATAATATCATTATAACTGTCTGTGTTTATAGTGCACCCTGGTTGAATGGCTAGGAATGCATTATGATTCTAGCCTAATGAGGCTGATTTCTGTGCAGACAAACATAGTCCCGAATTACTGTCACGACAGTATGGTAGGGGTGGCAATTGGTCGGTGTCCTCTTCAGCCTTTTAAGGCTTAAGCCAAGACCCATGGGCTGAACTTAGAGAGGTTCAAAGGCCCATGGGCCACGGGTGGGCCAAAAAGCCAGCCCATTAATATAAGTGCTGGACCCTGGCTTAACATCAAAGCCCACCAACCCAGGCCTGGCCCATTTAAGCCCTACTGCAAATAAAATGTTTATTTCATGAATAACTTGCAACAATCCAAAGCCTACCAATATAGGATGAGCAAGAACTTACAATTTGAACTTATGTTTAATTATCAGTAAAAACAAAAGGAGACGATGCTATATTATGTATAGAAAAAATTGAATTCTACATTAAAATACAAATGGTTTATTCCATCTACCAATTAAACCGATTGGGCTAACCAATGAGCGGTGGCTCAATTGGTCAAGGACTCTCAGCCATAGGAAGCGGAGAGGTCTTGTATTAGTCACCTCCCGTAGCTTTACCCATTGCATGTGGATAGGAGAGTTTGCATGTGCCAATTCTCAGCTGCCGAAAATTGAGTGTCCCTCTTGCCTAGGGCCAAAGGCTCCTAAGCTAGCTTGGCTGGGGCTTCTAAAGCTGGCTCAGCTGATGCGGAAGATACTCTGGGTTATAAAAAAAAAAAAAAAAAACCTACTGGGCACAGTCCCACACCCAATTTGACATTTACACAAAAGCCAAGGTTGGGCATGGCCCATAGGGCGAGACTTATCCTAATATGGTCCACCTGTTGACAGCTCCATACTGTAGACTGCAAGGCTACATACTAATTATGGGCTGTGAGACTCTCACACATGTTCACATAGGTAAATGGACCTTTTCAAGTGATCCACCTTCCATTCCTCTGTCTACAGTAGAACACTGGAATTCTCCCAAGGTGGGAATTTCATAGTGCCCCGATGGGGCCACTGAATTCTCCAAGCCTGCAAAGTGGGCCCCACAGACTGCCGATCTAATCGATCCTCAGCCGTTGATTTCAGTAAATAAGAAAATACCTACCAAAATAAATGAAAAATAAAATGAAAATTTTTTTTTATGACGACCAATCTACTAGATTTCGAACGAATTTGAGCAATTGAAGATTGAAAGAGAACAGTGAATTGAAGAGCAAAAGCAAAACTTTTCTAGCCATATAATATATATTATTTACAGACGAGCTCAACGAATAAAAAAGCATGATTAAGATCAAAGAAAAAAACATGATTAAGAGCTTAATTGATAAATCATTTGACGGAGATATCATACAGCAGCATCGGATTCTGAACTCTCCGCAGGTCCGAAACCAGAAAAAAATTTCTATTCAGATCTGGTTCGGTTTCGGTTTCGGTTTCCGATCGGAAGACTACTGCCGAAACCGTTACCATCAGCGATCCCAAAAGGCAAAAGATCTCACGAAAAAAAAAAAAAACTGCTTTCAAGAAGATCATAAGATCTATCAATTAAACAACCACATGCAACAAGCAGAGCAAGAAATTCCACTTCGGATGAAAAGGATCTCTACAGAAATCAATCCAACTACAGAGCAAGCTTTAAATCGAGCAGATTCGTTACTGTTACCGTATCTGATCGATTACTTCGAAGCTTCCGGAACGTTCTAGAAAAGATCGACTGAAGATTTCGATCACAAATCGTTTAAAAAGTCATTCACTTTGATTGGAAAAACTCAAAAGCAGCAAATCACAGGAATCCGAGTAGAATCGAAAACAGAAAAAAAAGAAAAAAAAGAAGAAGTGTTTGAGGAATCAAAAATCGATCAGAGTAAGGGAATTTTGAAGAGTTTTAGGAATCAAAACTCAATCAGAGTAAAGGAATCATCAAATCATGCTTCAAACACTCATATACCTGAAAGATCGAGCTGCTGCTTCTTCGATTCGATGACTCCAGAGAGAGAGAGAGAGAATCGAGGATCGTAAAACAAGAAGATGCAGGGAATCCAACACGCAGAAAGCTGGAAGAAAAGAGAGAGAAATGCTTTACAGAAGCCGATCGAAAGTTTTATAAAAGAGGAATCAATTTACAGAGAGAGAGAGAGAGAGAGAGAGAGAGAGAATTTTTTCATATTTGTAGAAGTGATGTTGGGTGGACCCAAGCACCGAAAATAGAGGGAAGTTGTGCTGGACAAGGAGGCGTTATGACTGATGAGAACCAAAAAGTTCCGGGAGTGGCTTTTATTACGAAAATAGCCTTATGTGCTGTTTTTATTTTATTTTATTATTATTATTATTATTATTTTAACAGTTGGATTTGGAAAATAGAGTTGCAGGCTACAATAGACAGCAGAAGGAGATTTTTTGAATAATGCTATTTATTGTCCTTATTGTCAATACCCTGTAGTGGATTCCACCGACATGCTCCAGGAGTAGAGTCTGGTATAGGATTGTAAATGGGTGTCTGATTATTCAAAAATTCTGACTCATATAAAATTGAGTTTGGAATTTTTTTTATGTTCGGATTCATAAAGGGGTGTGGGTTTGAAACTCAATTTAGGTTTCAATTGATAGGCAGGTTTGATTTTATATTCATATAGGCTCCGACCCATAGACTTAAGCCCTGGCAAATGAACTTTTAATG
Source organism: Persea americana (assembly GCA_029852735.1). Taxonomy (NCBI): domain Eukaryota; kingdom Viridiplantae; phylum Streptophyta; class Magnoliopsida; order Laurales; family Lauraceae; genus Persea; species Persea americana. The sequence goes on from CM056815.1 coordinate 74,587,828, forward strand.
TTATAAATTATAGCTCAAAATCAACTTTGGTTAGTCATTCTCATGTTGAATATTGGTGGTATTAGATTTGATGTATTGTTAAAGGCCAAATGATATCCTCATTTTAAGTAAGATAGAAAAAACTAAGAAATATAAAAGAAGTCGAAGCCGCTTTTGAAATTGGATCCTAATCCTCTAGCCGAAATCAGTTATGAGCACCTTATGAGAATTAGGTTTGAAACTAATAAAATAGATTCTGAGTCTAATATGATTTCGGCTCAAAACTGAGCGGTGAGCATTAGGTTTGAAACGAATAAAATAGATTCTGAGTCTAATATGATTCCGGCTCAAAACTTAGCGGTTTACATCCTTAGTCGGAATGGTGGATGCTGTTGACATCCTTAGTCGGATGGGATGGTGGATGCTGTTGATTTAGTTTTTGTATATTAAAAATCGGAAAGGAGAAATGATGCATCTTAACATCTTGATTTGTTAATTGCACAAAGGGAAGCCATACTGTCAATATGATGGGTTTCACTGTTCTATGATGGTTGCCTCAAGTTCTATGTGCGTATAAGAGATTTGACTCGGAGTTTAAATGTAGTAAAAACAGGGTAGGCAAAGTGTAAGTGGACAAATACGTCTGTCTACAGCTTTTATACATAGTTTTTCGCCCCTTGGTTTTCTGAAACCGACCAGAGCAGCATCTTTTCCTTGAAATGCTAAAACCAAATGACAGGGACAACAAACCCATCCCCGCCCTGGCAAGATAAAATGCCCACATTACCTCTGAAATGAGCTCTTTTTTTTTTTTTTTTTTCACGTGGTATTTTATTGTTTTTAGGGCACGTTTGTGAGGTTGGTTTTATGTAAAAGTAAGTAAAAATTGTGAAAATGCTTTTGTGTGCTTCGATAAAATTTATATTCAGTGGAGCTCTTTTTTCATAAGAAAAAGTGTAAAAACTAAGGTAAATTTTCCATGATTCGCGAATGAACTTCTTCTATGGGGGTTGATACATTTATGCAATGCCATGAAAATCAAATACATAAGCTTTTTCTTGCTCCAGGGAGAATCAAGTCCGATCTCCACCCCACCAAGGGTTTTGATGGAATCCCTGAAAAGCTAGTTTATTTTTCCACTTTGCCTCTAGAAAAAAGCGGGTGTACTAAATGTGGATCTTAGTGTGGAAAAATAATTTTATTTTTCATGCTTTTTCTACAGAAAAGTAGTCATACAAATATTTAATATGATTTTCTATTTTGTATTTTTTAAAATATTTTGTAGATCTCCTCAATGATATTTTTGGAAGAAGCCAGTCTTTTTAAAATCTTTGCAAGATTGCCCCAGCGGCAGTAAATCTTTGTGAGAATAATGTACATGTGACAATGCTCTAATATACAGGCTGTAGAGGGTAAAGAGGCCTGATCTACTTTGTCTTTTATAATAAATGGATTGAATATTGGGCTTCAACCCTGATCTGATCCATTTCCACACAAAGCCTTAATAAGTCCACAAACCCCACCCACCTCTGATCTGTAGCTTATATGGGTGGGATGAAGGTTGGCTTGAGCTTGACCCATTAAATAAATACGTAAGATAATATGGGTTGGATCTCACCTTGCATAAGCTTCCTATTCAATCCATTTATGCCCAATCTAACCCATTTGCCTCTCTCTCTACTCCTAAGGTCTAATAGGCAATTTGACCCTTTCTAGAAATGATCTGTCACATGCTGCCATTACCTTCAATAACGTGGGATCAACCTTTTGCTTTGATCAAGCCTCTCATATGCATAGGAATTAAAACTGATTTCAGTTTAGCTAGCATGATCAATTTAATGGTATATATTAAAATAGACAATTGAAAACCAATTCATAACTCAGAATTGGACCATAAAAAGAAAACTCGCACAACAAAAACAGATGTATCTTTGTCATCTTCCTTTCTGCTAGAGTGGGGATTCAAAGCGAGACTCTAAGCGTGCAAACACGCTCCATATCTCTAACTAGCTAAATTATATAAGAGCGTTATCTTAATTTATTCTCTTCTTTCGCACATTGAAGTAGGAAGGGGTGGTGTTTTTTTTTTTTTTTGGTCACTGTAGACTTATAATGTCTGAGAGGCAATTTTGATGTTTTGTTCCAAACCAAGGCTAATTTGGATATCTTATACTGACCGGAATGGGCCAGTTGCTCCCACATCACTTTTCAAAGTGTCCGTTTTGTGGTGAAGGTGGATGTCAGAACCGACCGACCAAACCGACCGTCGCCTATATGGAAACGGGGGCTTGGTCATCCAAGAAGAAAAGACATTTTCCTCTTTTTCTTCTTATTTTCATTTGTTCCTTTTCAAGGCTCCACTCTGTCTTATTCTTACTTATATTTTTCAGAAGAAAAATCAGTGACAAGTTGACACTCTCCTAACCAGCACGCCGGCCTTGGCATCTTTTGACTAGTTGCTAAACTTCAAAGTTCAAACCATTGATATAGTCATTAGTCGGCTAGCTGCTGCCCATTTGATAGGCAAAAGTTCCTTTTATGATGTGGATACTCATTGTCAATAATTATAAATTTTCACTATAAAGACAATAAATTTTTGTTTATGTGGATTTGCCTACATCGCTCAATGGGGATCAATCATGGTTGTAGCTCGATTGGTTAGAAAGGTGGGAGGGTGATTATTTACCAATGTGGCTCGGAGAGTGTGGCCTCCATGGAGCCCGCATTTGGACCCCTTGTAATATAATCTCCCTCCACATATGGTAAACCCCAGATTTAAACATGTAAGAATCCATCCGTGCTCTTCCCAACTCTCAATTAGTGTTCTTAAAATGATGTTTGCTACCCACTTAGTTGAACCAAGTCAGTAAATGATTCGTAAGCTTAATGTATGTTTTAATGGCTTACATGGCTTGAGTTATAATCATAGTTGAGAGTCTAATTTCCTTTAATCATATACTATTTCCCTAGCATGTTCATTTAAAATGTCGTGCTCTAATACTACTTGTTGTGCGCGTGAATGCGGAAGCATAAAAACTGCGATCGATCAATCATTGCACACAAGAGAGAGAGACGAAGATTTTACGTGGTTCGGCAAATCCTCCTACGTTCACGATAAAAGAGCAACAATTCACATATTGACTCTTTTCAAAGTCTAGGACTACAAATTAAATGATATATATAATCTCCATTTTCTTAGCCCTCGAGAAAGCCTCAGTGTAATGAGCAAAATACCCTTGATTCTGAACTCGGTCATTGGCTAATTCAATGAACAACTCTGGTAAATTAGGAATACAAAACATAAACCCAATATGAAATATTTATTTTGAAGCTCTTTTACCCAATTACACTTATCACTCCACATCTTAGTTTGATCTGGATTTAAAACCGGATCCATTTTTTTAGGTTGATGTCATAGTTGAATAAAACACATAGGTTTTGCGATGTAATCAAATTTGGGTAAGACTCCACCATGGTTCTGCCTAGATCCGACCCATTTGCTTCACTATCTTGAGTGGTTTTGTGTGTGCCTCTCCAAGACCCTTTTATATAGAGGCCATGGTATTTATTCACTCAGTTTTGGATTTTATTCGTATTTGGCATTGATGACCTTCCATTCGTGGCGCTATTCAGAGAAACTGTTGATCCTTTTTATAAATGGGCTATGCTGCCAACACACTCTTGGTTGAGTGATGTCAAGCACTCTGTGTTACATACATGGCTAAGGATCAATCCCCCGTCCTTATATTGTTATTATCACTCCTAGTCAGTGGCAAAAGACACCTTTTGCCTTTTGGAAGAAACAACTAGCCCACAAATATCATGGCGCCCGTAACAACCCAATGAATTGTGAATGAAGTCGAACTTTGCTCAAACTAGGAATCAAGTGAATTTGGGTCGACCTTGTTAGGTGCGATTAATTAAGGCTCCTTAGAACTTCTAAGTTCTAACAATTAAAAGAAGGCTCCTCAAAGCTTCTCACCATGAAGCAAAATGCACCATTGTGCCTGCACCCTCACACATTATTGCTGATGTGCATGGGCACAATGGCATGGTGCACCAATGGAGACACAATCAAGGGCCCACTCCAACAAGATGCTAAAGAAAAGTATGGTTCAAGTGATTTTCACATTTTGCAAAATTGAGAAGGGATTTCCCCTCCAAAATCTTCATATAAAAATATAAGCCTTTTTTTTTTTTTTTTAATATTGATTAAATATACAAAATGAATTTTTAAAATTTTATTTAAAAAAACTCCAATAAACCCAACTTACCAAGTCAAAATCAGACCCAAACCCATTCTTTTGTGGACCTCTCAAGTCTCTTCCTCAACTGGCCCATATTTACCTACCCAAAAGCCACCCTTACATGCATCAGCTATGCACCCAATATAACTTTGTAGTGGGGACTCATTCATGCAAGACCTGGCATAAAGCTTCTTCTCGTTGAGCATGCACTTCTTATTATTGATTTTTGATGACATCATCATATCGCAAGCTTGTCCAAACCCGCCCTTAGTCGTCGGGCTTAAAACTGAGGCCCAGTACCTTCTATGGGCCTGCAATTGAAGCCCAGTCCCAACCTATCTGGGCCGTGCCTTTAAGTATATATAAGCCTAGGCCGACCTTTAAATATAATGGCAGGAAATTGGATCCAGCCCACAGGCCTAAAAAGCAAAGCTCTTATCCAACCAAATACGGGCTAGATTCAGTTGAACTCGTGACAGCCCAGCCCATGAGAACCCCTAGTCAACTGAACTTTGATTTTAGAAGAATTTACCCGAAAAGTGACCTTAGATGGCTACTAAACAAAAAAGCCTTCAGTATTTCATATGATACGAAACTGCTATTCCTCCCAACTTTTCTCTTTTTTTGCCCTTTTTTGACGAACGTCAACGTTGTGACTGATTTCAATCGGACGAAGCATCTCAAGATTCTGCTGAGCGATAATGTCACCGCTCATTTCAATGGGACCAAGTGTTTCAAGATTTTGCGAAGCGATGACGTCGTCGCTTATTCTACCCCTTCAGTAAGACTTCATAAACGGTTGAGCATTGATGTCGACACTGATCTTAGTTTGAAAATTTTTTTTATTAGATCCACTATGATGTGCACGCGCACTATATGATTCAAAGAAACTAGGTTTTCTTTGATATATGTGGTGTTAAGGGGGAGATGACCAAGTTTCCTTTAAAAGAAAAGGATAACGTTTTTTTAATGTTTTTTCCCCCTTTTACATTGCTTTTTTTTTTTGTGGGGTTTTATTAATGATGCTTGCTTTTTTTATTTATCATCTTATGGGGAATTCAGAAGTAGGAAAATTGGTGGGTCTTTGAAGGGAATCAATCGATGAATTTATAAGCTTGAAAAAGAGCTAATTGTAAAGGAATTGGAATATGTCATCATCAATATCAAAGGCTTAATGGGAAATGATATGTTCCATTTAAAAGTCTTGTTTCATTAAGGTTTGGACTTTGGAGTCCACCAAACTTAGCTTCAGGGAGTTCACTTCACCATTCCAACTTTTGATGGTTCAGTTCACATGGTTTGAGCTAATTGTATCATTTCCTCATGGCCCAAAAATTGTTTAAAGGAAATCATTTATTGTTTATTTTATTTTTTTAGGAGCCATTTGCGATGGCTTATACATAATTAAAAGTGGTTGTCGTAGGAAAAGGATCAATGGGGGTATCATTTGTTGCATTTCAATGGATCTCTAAATACAAAACGGGATGTCTGGTATTTTTGGGGGGCATCATTTGTTTATTCCTTCAATCCTAAGAGTGCAAAAAAAAAAAAAAAAAAGTTATTTTATTTATGGTACGCTCAACTACGCCATCATCTACTTCTTCTAGTCATTTACCGTGGAAAAGATGCAATGACATGACTCAATCATGGCTTCTGACCACATATCATTTTGATATCCCCAACATGGTTATGTACACTGCTACTATATCATTCAGAAGCCTAATCAAGAAGGAGAAAATGGATGGATTGATTAATGGGTTAATTCATTACAAAAAACACGTGTAGTGCATGAATATTAATAATTTTATGATGCTATATTGGAAGTAGGTTAAAGGAAAATTGAAAGAGGATGAAGAAACCCACAAGAATCGTAATTTTGAAAAACAAACAATGGGTAGACGACAAAAAGAATACCTCTATATGATATGATGCTTCAATCCAAAACAGGTTGAAAAACAACCTCTGAGATTATGTGCAAACTGTTGAGGAAGGAGGCAACAAAATCACCAGACGGGGGAAAAGATGAGGAGGAAGAAATGAAAAATAGGATTTCAGGGGTTTTATAAAGTTTAAACGAGCGACGATGTCATCGCTCAATGAAAACTTCAATAAAAAAATGAAAGTGATCTCAGGAGACCACTTTTGTATTATATGAACTACTGGAGGCTTTTTCGTTTAATAGCCATCTAAGGTCATATTTTTTGGGTAAATTCCTCTTAATTTTATAATAAATAGAGAGACTTTAACAAAGGATTGCATCTACAATCCACTTTATGAGGCACACTTTTGATAGATATATTATACTTACCATCTCCATGATCTAGCACCAAGCCTAATATGACCTTTACTCACTACTCTTTTATACTTACTATCAACGAAATTAGTTCATTTCTTTCTCGTTTTCATATAAAAAAAATGTCGCACAAAATAATGGAAAAAACAGTTCTACCCAAAACAATCAAAGAAATTTCTTTTTTACGACGAAATCCTACTATCACGTAATCCTTGAATTCGGCAGCAAATGATTCCTTTGGAAAGAAGAATTCATAAAAGCTGTTTAAATGGAATGGTTGGACATTATTGCAGCTCAATTTAGGGAAATGGAAAAATGATACACCACCAACTGAAGAAAACGAACTTGCCACTTGCCATTGAAAATAAACAGCAAAAAAGGAGGAAACCTCAGCCTTTTCATTCTCCATTTTAAGGGAAGGAAAGGACAATGTCAGCCTATTTCAATGCAGACAAAGGACCCCTAACTTGATGAGAGTGTCTGTGTGTGTGAGCGACGTTTCAATTTCATCAACTACCATTAATTACATATCAAGGTCAAGGGCCTTTTTGTTATTGGAAAGGAATGTGGGACCTTTTAGATAATTTCGCCTCTACTGTGGTGTTTTATATTATTTTGTGCAGGCAGTCCAATGTCGTGCGGACAAAAATTGCCTTCTCCAGCATCGATTCCGTCTTTGGGCTGTGCGAATGACGTAACCTCGGATTGGGTTTACCAACTTTAGTTTTTTGTCGAAAATGCCCTCGTTTGTTTTGAAAAGTTACTAAGCTACCCCTTCCTTTTTTATTTAATTTTTTTTGCCAACATGATTTTTTAATGATGTAGGTTTTCCCGGAAAGGAAAGGACTACTCCCCCCCCCCCCCCCCCCCCCCCCCCCACCCGGCACACCGCACGCCCATGAAATCCACACACATGTACACCACTTAAGTTTGGAGGCAAGATTCAAGCACATGATGTCGGGAGCAAATCTATACCTCATTCGAGTCACCCAATTTTTAGAAATTCAGAAGGCTCTCAAGAAAATAATGGATCTTTTTAGATTTTGGCCTTTTCATTTCATGATTGATTGTTGAAGCTGGTTGTGTAAAATAACCTTTTGTTTTAATTGGGTAAATTAAATTTTCTTTTAAAACCCCAATTAATTGTTTTATTGGATCTGTGTGAGGTTCAACTTTGCTTCATCAAAACCCATCACATAAACTCCTCTTAGTTCAACATTGCATTTTGCATGTGATGGATGAAGTGGTAAATTTTGCTTTAACTAAATGTGAGCCAATACCTATACATGCATGGAGGCGTCTGGCAACGACCCTCAACACCATACATACAAAAGAGAAATAAAATAACCCAATTGGTTGGATATCCCATTTCTCACTCTATTGTATAGGACTTGATCCTTGCATTTTCTGCCTGTATGTGTGGACATCATCTCCTAACGTGAGTAGGTTTCTCTGCTTGTTATAACAATTGGTAACAAAAAAAAAAAATTATTATAGATCTCACATGAAAAGTAACTTATGTATAGTTTGTGTATATCACGTGCATTAGACATTTAGTACTAAAACTTCCAAACTATATCTTTCAAAAGATATAAACTAATACTAGAATCTTTTAAGTACGGAAAATCCACTATACATAATATCTAGATAAAACTCATATCATGTGACTATTTTTGTGAAAGTCTCTATTTATAAATTCAAGGGAAAAATGATCATACAAAATCATTCTCAATACATTTCATTTAAAAATACTTATGAAAATAATACAAATCACTCTTCATAAAACAAGCTGCAAGAAACATGCACCCTCACATATAAAATTATATGTGGAATATGAAACTTCGTATTAAAATGGGAATTTTATAAAAAAGGCTTCAAGTATCCCCATACCTCGAAATCGGTCCTCAGATATACATATTGCCCAAATCAATCCTCTTCCATATAGCCCCCTTTTTCTAAGACTAAATTGTCGTTCACTTGTTTTTTTTTTTTTTTTTTTTCGAGTTTACAAGTAATGTCTTGAGCTCGCGAGTGCCAACAAAATTGCCCTTCAACTTGTTATCTCGTGAATTCACAAGTAATATCTCGAGCTTATGATTAATTGTAACTGCACTCTCTAAGCATGTTTTCCCTTCAAATCCTTTAAGGTCTATGCTGGTCTTCGCCCTTTTTTTTTTCCCCGAACTTGTAGGCCTTTAATTTGATGAGAATTAGCTCCAAAGCTATAGTTTCTTTCTATTAGTTTTCTCAACTTTTAATATGAAACTAACTGAAACACGATTCAATCACAGGCTTGAGAGTATACTTGAGAGTTCGAGAGTTAAACTTTCACCAAATAACATGGTTTCAGTTGCATCATGTTGGGTAATTCTTTTTTTTCAAAATTAAGTTTCAATTTGTATGACAGTAATGTTTGAAGATACACTTTGTGTCTGATGAACAATTTGATATAAAGGAACGGACTATACACTTTTTAGACGATCTAAGATATGCTGTGATTTGCATCCTCATTTGAAATTTTCCTAACGACATGACTCGTGAGTTAGAAAATGACACTTGCAAGCTCGACTTATAACTCGTAAACTTGCGAAAAAACAAGTGAAGAGCGACACTCACGAGCTCGAGACATTATCTGCGAATTCACGAAAAAATGACTAAAGAAATTTTGTCGACACTCACAAGCTAGAAACATTACTTGCAGACTCATGATTAAAAACAAGCGAAGGGTAATTTATTAGGAAAAAAAGTGATGTCTACGGCATATGATCTTTTTGTGCATTACATGTCCAAAAAGTTATAAGGTTTGAGATATTTAAGGCTTTTTTTTCACTGGAAATGTCCCTATTTAAAAGGAAATAGAGAATACTATTTACCAACTATCTTCAAGATACAAATTCTCAGTATTTATTCTTAATCTCAAACTTTTTCAGGATTTTTCTCTTTTTATAATCCAAGTTTACCCAATGACCAAGATGACAAGTTGGGGGTTAGCTAATCCACCAAAACTTTCTTGGTGTAATCATGGTCCATGAGAAAACCATCCTTAGCCTATTTGATGGTTTTTTACTGGCTTGCGGAATCTAATGTTTGCCATTTCATGACACAGAAAGGGCAATAACATTCTCCCAATGTTTTGTCTCTTTTGCAGTGGATTCAAAGTGTCATCTGCTTGCACGATTGCCCCAATAGCCAGCTGTAGGCGGGCCCACCATCTCAGCCAATCACAGTACCTTGTTGGGTAGCACGTGCAGTGCACGTCATGTCGCGTGAGAGAGGGTATCACCTTCGTTTTAATTTATTCAAAGAAGATCCAAGCTTAGGTTGCACTGTGTCTCTTAACTGTTGGACTGGGGCTCACCTTGTCAGATCCATTCCACAGGTTGTATAATTCCTCCTGGAGCCCACTTGGGGGCCCAACTGGGGATGGGCTGGTGGATCCAAAGATCTAGATGGGCCTTGCCTCTCTGCGAAATCCGGGGCTGACCTGATCATCCAAACCCCTTGATCAACGGACTTCAAGTTCAACAATTGTCTTCATGAATTCTCGCCCTGACTACGTTGGGGTCTGATACATGATTTTCTTTTCTTCATTTCAATCTATTTCGAGCTCAATTTTAATCCATACAACTTTGACGACTTTATATTAAAAAATAATCTAGTTGATGTAACGATTCAATCCAGTTGGATGGGTGCAAAATATAGGATCTAGTATAATCCAAGGGGTCTCCTATATTTTGTCCGCTCGATTGGACCATTAGGTGGGCTCCGCATCAGGTTCACACTTGATAATTTCAATTGATGGATCATCCAAATTATTATAGAATCATACTTGTAAAAATAATCAGAACAAATAATGAGGGCCGTCAATTTTAGGTTCTCCACGGGCCTGCCCTAACATGTATTGTTTTTGTTTGGATGTGGTGCATGGTTTTCTTCACGTGATTTGCACGTGCCAGTCACTGGAAGGACTTATACAGGGAATAATGACGTGGACGTTATGTCACCTAACTCTAGTGGGCCATACCTTAAGGTGGCCCACACTAATGGCCCACTTCTCATTATCTTATACAAAATCAAAACTTTTTTAAACGAGAAAATGAAAATGACCTCATTTACACATCATCTGCATACATCAATTACACATGTATGTTCATCATTCACATATTAAAATGAGTGCAATCAAACGACTCCTTAACTATTAACCCCATTATAAGCTCCGGCCGTAATCCACTCCAATCAAAGTTTGCCACCATCAATGTGATCATTTGAAAACATGTTGTTAAAATCACATGTTTTACATGTTATCGAAGTGAAATTTAGCTTGAGGCAAGGGCAATGATTTTGAGAGGCTTGAATTACATAAATAGGCTCCATTGATGGACTTAAGGGATAGGCCGAGAGAAAATGATATAAAACTATATATGTTGAATTACAATTAGGACTGTCAATCGTGTCATGATAACGAATTCGGGTTATGGGTTAAATAATTCGTGTTAAAATCACCTCAACCCGTACACGACTCGTTAATTTAACGGGTTAAAAAATCCAACCCGAACACGACCCTTTAATTTAACGGGTTACACGACCCAATATGTTAACCCGTTAAGTAATTAAGTCATTTCAAAAATTAAAAGAAAATCTATACGAAAATATATAAGGAGAAAATTTTATAAGGCACACAAAACTGTAAGTGAGGATCTCAAGTGGATCCCACCTAAAATCCCACTATAAAGTAATAAATTTTAATTTCTTCTTTATGAATATAAATTAATTTTAGCTACACTTAGGGACAAAAAAAAAAAAATAATGGGTTAAGCGGGTTGTTAACGAGTTACTGATTCGATTCGTACACAACCTGCTAACTTAACGTGTTAACGGGTTTGACCCATTAACGACTTGAACCCATTAAGAGCCTACCAAAACCAGTTAATATCGTGTGGGTTCGTATCTTGTTAACGGGTCGTGTGGCATTTTGACAGCTCTAATTACAATATTGTGTTTGAGATAACTATTAAGCCAACATTGGAAAGGAGATTGTTTTATTATTTTCTCCACTCAAAAACTGATTTTGTTATCTTTACCTCAAACCAAAAATATGCATGAAATTATTAAAATGTGATAAAAACAAGTGGACTCAAATTATATGTTCAATTAAAGAGTTTTTGCTAGTTCATCTAAATTAATTTACAACTTAGATATATTTTAAAAAGGAAAATTTTCAAATATGGCCTTAAGTTTTTGCCTTATTTTAAAAAAAGGATACAAGTTTTGAAACATTTCAAATTAGTCCCTAAGCTTTTCAGTGAATTTTCAATTAAGGACATCCGACCACATCCGGCCATTTAAATGTATTTTATGGTGACTTTTTCTCTCAATATTTTGAAAATACCCAAATTACCCTTCATTTAAAGCCATGACATGGTTTCGACAGCCACTACATGCAGCTAATAATTGTGGGAATACTGGGTGTCATTGATCGTCGTGAGGACACCGGCGAGGGAAATGAGGAGAATATAGAGGAAGTGAAGGAGAGTTTTATTACAATGAAGGGTAATTTGAGTATTAAAAAAAAAAAGAGGAAAAAAGTTGCCGAAAAATAACTTTAAATAGATGGATGTCTTTAATTGAAAACTTCATGAAAAACTTAGGGACTAATTTGAAAAGTTTTGAAACTTGTGTCCTTTTTTGAAATAAGGCCGAAACTTAAGGACTTTTTGAAATTCTCCCTTTTAAAAAATTCATTACAAACATTGTCAATTCTAGAGCTACCTACAACTTTCAGGGCTTACCAAACAAAAAAATTCTGTCTTACCACTCATTCCACAATGTCAACATCCCAAACTGGCACTATCTGAGTGTCATTTTTGAATACCTACCACCACCCATGGACTCTAGTAGTGAAAAAATTAAAGTTGTCCCACAAATGTAACTATGTATTCGGCCATTCCAGTCATTCACACCAATTGCAGGTCCCTTGCATCCTACTGTTCAAAGAAGAAAGAGAGGAGTCATCACCTGTAATAAAAGCCCAGTTTCAATTTCAATAAGACCCCTGTTTGGTGCACTGGGAGCCATGGTTCGGTGACCACATGATGTGCAGTGTTGATGAAGAATGGTCTGAAAACATTCCATATAATAACACTCTTGAATTAGTTACCTGCCAAGTGCGGATTACCATTTGAAAGATTTTACCCAGATCTTAGAATACAACATTATTAAGGGAAAGGACAACGGCTCGGAGCTTAGGACCTGTTTGGCCGCAATAATTTTACGAATTCACGTCTTGAAGACTTTGGGATTCTCCAAATAATATCCTTCAAGTGAAACTCTAAATGTTCAATCCCACTTTGTTAGAATTCAAAGAATTTAAAAGGCCAAAAATGGCTTTTCATGTGAGTCGGTATTCAAAATTCTAGTATATAAATAGTATTTCAAATGCTTAGGGGACATGGTTAGAGATAGCACCAACCAAACAGGCCCTTATAGACTGTAGGTGGGCCAGATGCGAACCTCACCATTAATGGTTAGAGTCTGGCTGTGGGTCTAGGCCCATTGTATGGATATATGATCCTCATAATTAAATGGACTGACTCTGGGCCTTCATAGTTCATATCCTCAAGTATGTCTCATCAACCAACCATGCTTTATACAATTTATATGTATATATCCCAAATTGGCCAAGCCCCAGCCTAGCATTTAGACCTTAAGCCAGATCCTAGGTTGTATACTAGACCCAATAACTAAATGAGGTGGGCTTAGAGAATTGCAAATTCTATTTTTTTTCCTCTTTATCACAATTCAGCCCAAATGGCGGGTAATGGTAGGATCAGTATCAAATTTGGATGGTGTACATTGTTCAAAACAGAAATGGGCCTCATTTTACATTATAGAAAATTTGGATTTTTAGAGTTCTATCTTTGCAAAACTTATCATCTTTTTAATAAAAAGTCAAATCTATAGCGATAGGTGTAAAAACAAATATAACAAGCTTTTATCTGGGAGCCATTACTATAGTCCCAACCTGAAAGAGCCATTGAAGCTGGAATATAAAAATGAGCGGAGTTGTACAAGAATCCAGAGCTCCATTTTTCTGTTTTGAAGCTGCTCCTTTTCCTATTCTTTCAACTGCCAAATCTTATAAACTCGATCGGGTCGATTGGATCGAGTGAAAAATCCTATCGTTTCCAATATAATTTGTCTCTCTGATTAGTGTAGAAGTAGCATGCTGTTTTACACCACTTCTAATCTTTACATATAAAAAGTTGGACTGGTCCAAACCAACTCTGATCAAGAGAACATGTCCAAGTCCATAGCACAGGCCCAAAAGCACAACCTAAATCCAGCCAATTGTAGGCAAAACTCATATAATCTAAGCTGGGTTTGACCTGTGAACTTCCTTACGTAAATATTACATAAAAGGTTTGGATTGACCTTGTATGGGGCTCTATTGAATGAATTTCTTTTATAGATTTTCATCTTTACAAAAGCATCATTATTTTCTTGAAAACCTTTCTCCTCCACAAATGAATATATTGAGGCTAAGACATCAATAAATGTCCTCACTAAGAACATGAGTATATCACCCATGGTCTGGGCCCAAGGTCAATGGGGAAAACCTATCTTCTAAAAGGTATATGACCCATGGTCTGGGCCCAAGGTCAACGGGGATGTCACTCATACCCTTTTTTTAGAAGAGCCTTTTAAAGCATATAGTTGGGAAGCTACATTTGGGCATGTCATGAAACTATCTGTGGTCTGGTCATGCACACAGTGACTCTAGCTCAGTGAAAAGGTTTTGGAAAAGTGAAAATGCTTTTTTTTTTTTTTTCTATTTTCCTTTTTTGCCGATTGTCTTACTAGCCAGGTGTGATATTACCAACTTGAGCATCTATAAATCGATCCATAAGCATATGTATGTGTGTGTTATGTATGTACCAATACCACTCAACCATGAACGTGTTGGTGATTGAAAATGTTTTTCAATGCCTTTGAAATAGTGAACACTATCAATGGCATCAGGAAGTGGGATGTAGAGGATTTAATTGTGGACATTGTGTATATAGCTGAGGACTTGGCTAATATAACTATCGTTTTATTCCTAGGTGCTTTAATTCTGATGCACACTTAACTGTAAAGTTTGGTTTTAAAAGTGGTTGAGATTCCTGTTTTTGATGATGATCTCTTGATTTGGATGTGTGGGTTTCTGTGATCTTGTTTGTTTTGTTTGAATAAAATTTCCTCCCTCCAACTGGTCAAAAGCAACTTTAAAAAAGTTCAATGGGCAGTCCAAAGGAATTTTTTAACACCAAGCAAAAAAAAAAAAAAAAAAAAAGGGAAAGAAATAAGTCCCAAGAGTGGGAGAATGTTTGAAATAATTATTCAAAAACTAGGATTTCTTTAACAAATAAAACTTGGGGTTAATGAAAAAGCTCCTTTTGATGTGTCACATCACACTTTAAATAAATAACAGTGCCCAAACTAATATATATAGAAACAGGCAGCTCACCAACTTCTTGTTGGATTGTTGAGTAGGTTTGTGGTAAGATGTGCGATCATATGAAGATTCACCCACCCCACACTCTTGCATTCTGAGGAAACTTGAAACTTAAGCATCTTGAGGCATATGAACATTGCAAAATGAATAGAATAGATTGGAACACTCAATCGCCCTCTCTTCACTTGTCGACAGGAATGTCAGCTTTCATCTTAAATTCCTCGTTCTCACCTTAAATTTGGAGGGAATGCTGCTTCACTCATTCAGCTAAGTCTAAGTTTCGCATCACTAGAGTGATTTGTAATGTTAAATTGATCATGAATAAAACATATAAAACATATTCTACGCACATTATCAATAATGCAACATTATATGGTGATCTTATCAAAGTAAAATTTAGGTTAATCAACTTTAAAGTGTCTACACCAAAGTCTCTGGGTGGTTGTTATATGGGATTTGGTTATCCAAGATGAGTTCAACACTTATATCTACTTTTAAGTGTCTATACCAAAGTTTCTGGGTGGTGTTATATGGGATCTGGTTATCCAAGGTGAGTTCAACACTTCATCTACTTTAAAGTGTCTATACCAAAGTCTCTGGGTGTTGTTATATGGGACTTGGTCATCCAAGGTGAGTTCAACACAGGCTAAAGTTGTTTGATTGTTACCCAAACCAGTGTGCTAGTGAACGAGTTAGTTTGATCAATTGAGCCCAACCCTTATTTGATTCAAGCCACTATAATCAAAGTGAATTTTTCTCTTGTAGAAACTTTTGGATGGCAGACATACTGATTTTAGTGTAAAGAAAGGGGCAGGCGTGGAAGGGGTTGTTTTCGTTTCCTCTTCTTTTTCTTTTTTTTTTCTTTCTTAGGTGGACCGTAGAGGGCGCTGTGGAATAAAATTGAGAACCCTAAATAAAAAGGTCCACATTCAGACATCCTGTGAGAGAAAATTCTCTTTCAATTCAAAGGTATTCTTCTCAAAGCTTACTTTATTAGCACTAATACACTCATGTAGACTAATCTACATAAAAGCACTGATTTATATCAAATCAAAATATTTACCTGCAGAAAAAGCCCAAGTGAACATATCCATCAATGAAGATAATTAGAAGTCCATAAGACGGTAAAAATATCCTAAATTAAAAGCGCTCACCGGTAAGAGACAAAAAAAAAAAAAAAACCTACCCTAAAACCAAATATTTTAATCTCATTTTTCTCATGGTGATCGGTGATGGAATCAGCCAGAGGACCAGTCCAATGCATTATTTCATGATTCATTGAACCGGTGTGTGAAAATCTTTGATCGCAGGTGATGGCATGCGACCTCCCACAGGCCCCACTTGCATTATTTCAAACCCCAAAAATGTCCCGCGGTGTATATTACCTTCTTACTAAAATAGATGAATATTTATAGCACTATTAATCTCCTCTCTAAACCCAGAGAGAGTAAAAACCTACACTCTGCAGAGACGGAAAGAGGAGGGCTAGAGAGACAAGGACAAGTCTGTTTTTTTCTTTTTTGTTTTCATGGCGTCCAAACTGTGGGCATCAAGAGCTGCTTCTTACCTCAAGATCTCTGCTTTCCACAGAGGATTCTCTTCCGGTAAAAATATGAAGATCGTACCTTTTTCATTCACCCCACTTCGTTTTTTCTGTGTTTGGAATCTTGTGTTTATCTCTTTTTCTCTCTCTAACCACTTGATCAAGATACAATGGATATTAATCATGATCTTGCTCATGGAATGCTTAGAATGCAAAAAGATCTAGTTTTTTGTAATGGTTTTCTTTTATTTTGTGCATTACAAAAAAATTTCAGTTCGTGGGTAGTATCTGTTGCCCATGATCTTGCTCATGGAATGCTAAAAGGCAAAAGGATCCTTTTTTCTTTTTTCTTTTTTTTTGTAATGGGTTTCTTTTATTTTTTGTATTTACAAAAAAATATCATTTTTTCAATGCATAGGCTATTCACTATTGGATGGATCACATCTGACTCCTTCTAGGAAAATGAAACTTCTTTATTTATTTATTTATTTATTTTTGTAGATTCTCCCATTCTTTTAAAATATTTGATGTGTTGAATGGGGTTTGAGTCATTGGTGTGTATTGCAGTATTGGATTTACTGGTATTTGGTGGGCCACAACTGTAGATGGGTGGCCTTTAGAAATCAGATTGTTATTAGATGGCAACCATTGGATCAAGCTCAACTATTGAATTTGGGCCCTTCCTTTTGTCATCCATTTGCACACCACACATTAAGGTATTCATGAATTAGGGTCCTTTGATTGGTGTGTTTTATGGGTCATGGATTATCTGTGATTGGGCCCACTATTTGCAGAACTGGATGGAAGACCTCTCTGGTTACTATATGTTTTTGGCATGGGAATTTAGTTATTTTTCAAGATGGGAACTTAGAAGGGATCATGAGATAACAACCATTGTGTCTATGAGGGCCCATATTTTCAGCCATCCCTTGCACATAAAAAACTAGGTAACCAGTAATTAAATTTATCAGATTGGGATTTTGGATCATGGCTCATCTGTGATTGGACCCATTAATTGCAATGCTGGATGGAACACCTATCTAGTTATTATTTCCTCTTGTCATGGGAATGCAATAATCTTTGTAAGGTGAAAACTTCAAAAGTGTAGCAACTTATCTGCAATGAATCAGGAAGTTGTTGGGAACTTGGGATGGTTACTTTTACATGAGGCTCTAAAAGAAGTGGGAAGTTGAAAAGTAAAATGTTAAATTCTCAAATTTATTTCCATGAGTTCTTGTTATATTTTGTTACATCTTGGTTATTTTCAGACGCTGTTCAATGTAAAAGTTTCTGTATGAATCAAAGGACTCTCATTTCATTAGATGATGGACTTCAATCTGATTGGTGGCCTGTAAGTGGATGGGTTAGCCAACAGATTCTTAGTCAATGACAAATGATCCATCAATCGTAGAGGTATCCCATTCATCATGGGTCACAACGGACGAACAACCTGAAACCACATAAAGGAGGCCCCATCTGTACCATTGTTGTCCAAACTTAAAATGTTGTCAAGTGAGTTGAGCATTGTACATTTGCTTTACCATTAAAAGGGTTCTGCTCCCATTTCCAAAGAATTTTCTTGATACACCTCTCTTGGAGATTTTTAAATACTGAATAAGAAGTGTGACTTGGCCTGATTTTCGATTAAACTCAGTAGACTTTCTGAGAATTCCAGCTTTTCCAATCAAATATATTCATATCTTCAGTTTTTATACAAAATTCAAGTGTGGATCATGGAATATGTTGATGAAATGACTTTATTAATCTTTTTCTACGTGTACAGTTTTGAAGGATTTGAAATATGCTGACTCTCATGAGTGGGTAAAGCTTAATGGCACTTCTGCTACCATAGGAATAACAGACCATGCTCAGGTATTAAATTGTTGCTCATCAAGACATCAACTACTAATGGTGCTGCACAGAGGGTATTAAAAAAACTTGTTTGTTTTAATGGCTCTTGGCTAAAATCATATCCTGTTGCAACCCAATTAAGCATAATGGATAAGCATGCTCTCTGTTAGCTGCTACTTTTTTTTTTTTGGGGGGGGGGGGCATTTATCAACTTTTTAAGCTGGCTTGGGAGACATGAGATGCAACAGTGGATGTTTGGTTTCTCCACATTTTATCCCCTTAAATCAATATGCCCTGCATCATGCCATCATCTAATATATGTTTAAAGAAAAAGAAAAAGAGATGAAAAAAAACCAAATCCACTGTGTTGCTGCTCCTACACGAAAAGCCATATCAAGAAATTTGAGCAGGAAAGCAGAGTGTCCACACCCTTCCACCAGGGTTTGGACTCTAAATTTACCTGTTAACGGTTTAGTAGTCTAATTTGTTCGCACTTACTTTTCAAGTTTGTTTGGATGTCTGACACTTTTGGTTATCCAATACATTGAGGTCCCACCTGTTATGTGTTGATCTTCTTTGTCTTGAAAGCTGAAGAAGTGAGATCCATCATAATGCAGTTCTCAATATCCATGCTGCCTCTCAAATGCTGTGAATGGATAATTGTTGACTTTTGTCCATGTCAAAGATTTCTGTTGCTTAGTACCTGCTTGGCATATTTGGACTGGGTCCAATGATTTCATAGGGAAGGGACTTTTATCAAAGAAAGAGGTGGATTGTGGTCCCAAGGTGGAATCTACAGGGGACCATCATACTCGTGGGATTTAATTTCACAGGGTGGATGGTGAGCAAAAACTTTCTATCAAAGGGGTGACGTTTGATGGTACTTTGTAGATCTCCACCTTTGATCCCTCACTGACTCCTTTTCTAGAAGCCCATTTAAGGAAATCTCAGGAATTCATTAAGATTAAGCATATTGCCAGGTGTGTCTGAATTTATGCTGTTGATATAGTGGAACTCATATTACATTGGTTCCATTTAATTTTGCGAGAGTATTTTGTTTTTGTTTTGCTGCCACATTGGGGAAGGAGGTCTTAAGGCTAAAGGGAGCACGCTGGAGGTCGAACCCGTGCCTCTTCTATGGAGGAGGCTATGTTTAACCAAAGCACTTGGGAGTTGTTTACATATAAATTGTTTTTTCATATTTGTAATTCATTCGTACTATTATATT
This sequence comes from Persea americana, assembly GCA_029852735.1. Lineage (NCBI taxonomy): Eukaryota > Viridiplantae > Streptophyta > Magnoliopsida > Laurales > Lauraceae > Persea > Persea americana. The sequence continues at coordinate 74,607,463 of CM056815.1, forward strand.
CAGGACCATTTAGGTGACGTCGTGTTTGTTGAATTGCCGGAAGTTGGTACCTCTGTGACACAAGGAAACAGTTTTGGCGCAGTGGAGAGTGTCAAGGCAACTAGTGATGTGAACTCTCCAGTTTCAGGAAAAGTGGTTGAAGTCAATGAGGAGCTCAACAGCTCTCCAGGTTTGGTGAGTCATCTGATGCCAGATATGCATATAAAGTTAGGCTGACATACTGCCTTTATTTCATTTGGCCTTGGTGAGCTCATTCATATCTCTTCCATGCCTGCCATGTGTGCTGTTGTCATATGGGAGGACGGATCACACACACCTGATTTCATTTGCACTCTTCCAAAATTTTCATTTTTTTAGCGAAATTTGTCTTGAGTGAAAAATGATTAAACACAGATATTAGTGTGTTATGTTGTAATACAAATGAAAGAAATCTGCACTGCAGGTAGATAGTTGGATCAACTGCATTGTGCAGCTTTGTCTCACTTTCATTTTCTTATTCATTTGGATTATATGGCTAGTAGGTATTCATCTCTAAACTAAACTAACATAGAAATATAAAGTTTCTACTAAGTTCCCAGACAACTGCACTTTTTGTCAATGCATTTCTGGGAGAAGAGTTCCAGAAAAAAACTGACTGTAAAGAATATGGTGTCTTTACTGATTGATGTATGATACTTGCATATTAGCCTTACCTGCATGTATCTTGTATGTACATAGGTATACATGTATTTTATATTTAAGTACTTTCAGTACACCATGTTCTTGCTCATGGATTATGCAATATATGGGGAACCTTGCGCCAGAATCTGGATTTCACTGGTGGACATATGTTTATCTATTCATTGCTTGCTTAGGTTTATGGGCATATCATCTAGCGTGAGCCGTGAGGAATGACACTGAAATTTTAATCCGCATTAACAGGGGATTTGTTGTTTGTGTGCATATCAGTACCAACAAGGTCGTTTTGGACAGCTGTTGTGGCATGTAATTTAGGAAATATTCAGCTGCTTCTAGACTCTAACAGATGAGAGTTTAGAGTTCATGTTTCTGGGTTGCAAAACCTGTTGACTGCCCCTTTGTGCATTGACTTATAAAAAGAGCTCCATCAACTCTTTGGCGGCTCACAAAAAGGTTTCTAAATATCTCAATTAGTAGTTGGTACGTGTTGGAGCCGCTCTACTTAATCTGTAACATGAGTTTTCCTTTGATTTTAACATGAGGTTTTCTTTGATTTTAAATGTCACTTTCACATAGGTTTCACCATTTATCTTACATGTATTTGAAACTAATCAGAGCTTCGACAATTGGGTTGTCTTTTGATTACGTGATCACTACAGAAGTTTCTATATGCACTAGTATTTAGTTTCCTACTATGACAGTTGTATGTTGGCATCTGATCTTTATTTAAACTGTTTTCTCCAATTCATGTGCATAATTGTAAAACTTTTTATTATTATTTTATTATTTTGGGTGTTGAATTTCCCTAAAGAAACTGAAGGTTTTTTTTAGCAATTTGTGGTGCCCTGATGCAGCCAACTTGAGGAATGACATATTACTCAATGCATCTATCTCGCAGTTCTCTAAAATTTCATAGGTTTCTTCTTCGAATTTCCCGGAAGCTTGATTTTTTGTATAAGCCACTCTTTTTCCTATTCAGGTGAATGCGAGCCCATATGATAGTGGATGGATCATAAAGGTTGAAATGAGCAATGGAAGTGAGGTGAATTCCTTGATGGACTCAGAACACTATTCAAAGTTCTGTGAAGAAGAAAACTCAAAGCACTGAGGGGTGCAGTCAGGTGATTTTAGGTCGGAGTGTTTCATGTCTATGGCCAATATGAGCTGGTCTTTGACACCGAATTCCTGGAATTCCTTGAATTAGTTTTGTTTCATCCAAATATGGAGCGTCATGCAAATGCATTAGGTGACATCAAAACATATGACTGGCTTTTTTCACCTCTCTCTCTCTCTCTCTCTCTCTCTCTCTCTCACGTGTGTGGGGGATACCAAAAGAGGAGTTTGTTTAGCAATAAATTGTATTAAAACTTTATTGATATTATCATCCAGAAACGGTTGGAAGCGTATCTTGCTCTGATACCATACTTGGATATGGAGACTAGCCACCTTATGCACACTGCGGGGTTATTCGAACCATCATAAGAAAGAACACAAAATAATGAACTATGAACCACATTCATTACTCATTTGGCATTAGAAAGGTGAGTGTTCGTATTAGGAAAAATAAGAGAAAAACCCACTCAGAAGACAATCTCTGTAGCCCAATTATCATGATTCTGTGATACTGCTATAAAAGTGGGCCTTCTTATCGCTTGAGTTTTGTGCTGGGTCTGTGGGCTGCGGCCCAACCGATGCTTTCATCTAATGTATTGCTAATGTAGAGTTACTAGGAGAAGAGGCACTTCTAAAGGCCAGCAGTTCATACGAAGCATTTTTTTTCCTCTGTTGAATCATACGAAGCATTTCACCTACGAGTCTGGTATTCTGGGCAACACTCCATGGAACAATCCAACAGTCCAAAATGGTGGGCATCTTGCATCAATGCTACATAATTAGATTAAGTGCTGATTCTTAGGTCATCAACCATATGCCAACATCAATGGGAGGTTGGGTCTCATCAGTAGTAATTGCTTACTCTTATCAAATGTATCAAATTATATACCAAATCGATTGGCTGGAAGTATGAATTATGAAACCCCAGTTAACTCGTATGAATTATGAAACCCCAGTTAATTTGTTTCATCTTTGACATGTTACAACCCAGAAAATGAAAAGTTAGCAGAGAAGAATGAAGGGGATATACTCAATTTTAGCAGGGCTGACTGTTAGGAATAGTTTTTAGAAGAATCCAGAACCAGGGGCGGAACTAGGATATAGGGATTGTGTGGGGTGGGTTGGGGGATCTACACCACCATCAAACACCCACCCCACCCCACCCCACCCCCCCCCCCCCACTGCGTGGTGGAACTCAACTATCAAAATCCGAATCATTCAAAATAAACACACTTCAGCTACCTTGATTATGTTCCAAATTTACCTCAATCGAAGTTTGTCCCACACCTGAATTGAATGCCTGATAAAAATGGGTGATTGAGACAATTTAATGCATTCATTATCATGTAATCCAACGGTGGAAAAAACTTCAATATTGATGTGGAATTGGAGGATACCCCATATACCTGGAGGTCATTTGTTTTGGACTGGTTCCGATTTAATGTGGCCCCTACTGGAATTCCACCGCTTATAACTCAAGATTTCTCTTGGTTAAAGCCTCAGATGATTTGAACTAGACTGATGGGCTCTAACGTTGATGGCTAGACTGAAGACATGTTCCAGATTGGAAGACCCTGGGTTCTTTCAATAATAGCAAAGAAAATGGCAAGTGGTCTGGAAAAAGGTCAGATATTAATATTGACGGCATCAATTCTGATGCTAAATCTTGGGGCATGCCTCATCAGCAGCAGAGACCAATCAATTCAATGATCCAAATCACTGAACCCATGAAAGTTTCGAAATCAAGAAGGGAAAAATCCCAAGCACAATGCACAATCGGCTCAATGGTCTAAATCACCACAACCTGTGGAGGTTTCGGAATGAGCAAGGAACACTTCCCACAGCAAATAAGAAAAAAAGCATTCATCATTTCTTGCTGTGAAAAAAGGGTTTACTTATTTACAATGAGCCAGCATCTTAAGACCTCCAGAACAAATATTTAGAATTCCATACAAGCAGCAGCCTTTCTGAAGCTTTCGGTGGAAACTGTCCCAAGCCACTAAGTAGCCTTGTCATTTCTGATTTTCCAGTTATGGGCAGTGCGAGGCGCACTTGTGATACCTTCATAGTAGCGGGACTGCAGCTTTTTGCTGTTCCAGTCCTTAACGAAGCTTATAAACAGCTTGTGTGAATCTTCAGATGAGAGGTCAGAGAAGAATAGTCCTTTCTCTTCTTTCAACCAGGTCGCAAACTCATTGTTCTTGGAATAGTAGTCGCCACTAGACAACTCTTCAACGTCCTGTTCCATAAAGAACCCCAAATAATAATATCAGCAATTGTCTTTAATACATAAGATCAGTTTTTCCCCCTTCTTTCCCTTTTTTTTGTGGTTGGGGTGTGAGAATTCTGACTCAGACACAGCAAGACGCTGCAATAATTTAAGCTGCAAAGTACAGTTCTAACAGCAGTACACACATGTGAGGGCTTTAATCTGGCAGCACCCCGCTGTTATAGCTTGAACTAAATGCTGGAGACGGTTTAGTGTGGGTCTTATTTCCTGACCTACATGAATATTGTTGTGGGTAAACAGGAGAGAAAGAGTTGAAATCTTGGTTTACTGGCCTATTGATTTCAATTTTCAACAGCTATCTGAGGGTATACTTTGAAAAACTCAGAATGCTGGGGATAGTTAGCATCAATCTTCCTGCATCTCTGTGCTTCTGTTCAGCAGAAAACTGGTACACTGGATCTTGACATCAATCGTTGGACCTAATGATCCAGGCCTATGACTATTTTTCTTTTCTTTTATTCAAAAAAATTATTTCAGCTTTTCTTTCCTTTTCCTTTCTGGGGTAAGCTCTATGAAGCAGAAGATAGCAAGAACGAAGACTGGATAGTATTTCTGTCAATCAAACTCCGCATAACAAATTTTAGGATTAGCTCAGTTACTGAAGGGCTGAACACAACATGCTTATATATGGAGAGGCTGTTTAAAAGTGGCAGATCTAGGTCTGAATGGGATGAGAATAATAAAAAAAAAAAGGTTCACAGAGATGTCCAACAAGTTTTAGGATGAGCTCAGTGAAGGGCCCCAGGGCTACATTTGTTACTTCTATATTAAAAGAAATGAAGTCCAAATTCTAGATTCCATTGGAACTTCTTAGTTAAATTCTCAATTGAGCTGTTAAGGATGATTTTCAAATTACATTATCTTTCAGGTCGTTTTCTTATCAGGATCAGACTATTGCTTGAACGAACTAGTATGTTAATTGCAAAATTAGTCCCCTGTTTCAGTTGTTTGCATAAAGGGTTCCCTTGTCAATCAAGCAACCTTGGGACCAAACAGAGAATGGAAAGAACTTGGTTAGTGTGGAAGCATTGAATTCTCCCTCATAGTGGAGGCACTTCTGTATAGTCTTCAGTAAATACACCCATGTTCAGATTCTCCAATCTCCACATACTATGCATTTGTCGAAGGTAGGGATCACTGATGGTATTTGGAAAGGATCCAACATGATTCTTCTTGGGAAATGAACTTGCTCATATAGCTCATGTCCTATCTGACATAGTGGGAAATCATTTGCAATTGCAAGAAAACGATGATGAAATAAGCACAGGAGGATTAGGAAAAAAGGCATTTAGGGGTCTGTGTGTGTCTGCCTGCGTGCGTGGCCTGTGTGTGCATGTACGTGTGAAGGTAGTACTGTTAATGGGATGTCGAGTGGGGCTTACTACTAAATTAGAGGAATTATGAAGGGTCTTCAGGAGAGGGATAAGATGTTGGATGATACACCAATAAAATGAATAAGAAACTCATTGCTAGCTTCATCAGGAGGGTTAAGTTAGATAGGTAGTTGTCAGTAAAACTTTGCCAAACCTTTACAATGAATTTTACTTTTCTAAGAACAGTCAACCAACATAGATGGAATAAGACATCAATCAAGTTAATGATTCCAAAAAATTATAATGAATTTCACTTGTGTAAAAACAGAAGATGTTAGATGCGATAAGGCTTTAATGATGACCACAATAGAGGATCAGCCGATCAGGTCGAAGGTAAATCGATGGGACTGGTGTTGGACATTACTAAGGTTATTAGAATCATAGATTCATTAGTCAGTTTTACTAAATAATTTCCAGAATGTTTCAGTGAACAGGTTAATAGAAGGAATGGGCTTGGTCATTTCACCATTGCAAAGTACATTTGTTGGAGGGATACAAATCTTGAACAATATATTTTAGGCATCAATAAATGTATCAACTTGGGAAAAAGAAGCCGGGATCTGGGCATAGTGGTGAAGATAGATGGAGAAGGGTTGCTATTCTTGGAACCCATGGCTAATTTCTTTGCTTTTTGAGGCAACCTCTTCAGTTGACTCTATGGTCAGTTTCTACTTGGGATCCAATAGTCAGAAAGGTTTGTGAAGAAACTAGACTCATGGAAAAAGCAGTTTTTGGTTTAAAGTTCGCATCACTCTTTCACGTCTACTTTTTCTAATGTTCTGATTTATTTAAGTCAGTTGAAATGCTTGTTTTAGTAGCAAAAAACTTGAACAAGAACAATTCCGAAGAGACTTCTTTCGTTGGGAGAGTAAGGCCTCAAGGGTACCAATAGTTCCTTATCAATAACTGGTGAAAATGTTTTAGAAGGTGTGGAAGCATATCAGGACAGAAATCAGATAGGGAATAAGGAAAAAATAAGCTTAGTGAACTAAGTAGAGATGGAGGTTGGGGAAGAAGAGGAAACATTATGGAGAAGACTATTCAAGTAAAATATGGGGTGGAGAATTGGGGTTGGCATCCGGATGGTCTTGAAAGGGGCAAAGGCTCATGGGCGTGAAAACCTGGAAAGGCAACTAAACTGGGCAGTGGGGAGGTGGCATGCATCAGTATAACATCAATTAGTGATGGTGATTTGGAATAAATTGATTCCTTCTTGATAATGGGGAAAGGTGAAAATTCTTAGAGAATGTATGGTTAAGGGGGAACATGCTTGAAATGATTTACGATAGATTTCATTTAGTTTAAAATCAAAAGGAAGTATGGCTAAACAAGGTCTTCGAGTTTCTTGATGATTTGTTTGTATGCATTCGGGTTAAGGAGAAACTTGTCAAATATGAGGTAGAATTGTTGCAATTGTGCTGAATTACCAAGAATTGTTAGAATTGCACCGAATTGCCTGCTTGATGAGGTTGTTCATTGGATGTGGTTGCAAGATGGGTCTGGTCTGTGATGAACTCGAACCCGATTAAATGCATGCACCTAGACCCAGGCCCAACTCTGACAAACCCAACTAGACCCAGATCCAGCTCTGAACTTGAGTTAAAATAAGCTTATGTTAAAAGTAGAGCACATTTTATGCACTGAAACTCGAACCTGTGTCCACAAGCTGCCACGAGCCTCTACCATTTGTGCTACAAGCTATTTGGAGTTCACTGTTGTACATTATATATTTATTTAATCCAATATTCAGGTATGGACCTTGGCTCGATTGTCAATCAAGCCCAAAAGAGGGTTCATACCCACATTTTTCAGATGGTAACCTTTGGATAAGTGGGTAATCAAATGTCCTCGACATCCCTACAATAATCATCAATCAAGCCCAAAAGAGGGTTCATACCCACATTTTTCAGATGGTCCTTTGGATAAGTGGGTAATCAAATGTCCTCGACATCCCTACAATAATCATCTGGTTCCTCCTGTTCTCTCTCTCTCTCTCTCTCACCCAACTCAGTGCTTCCCTTTCAAATCCACCAAGGGGAAGGTCTTCACCCAAGTTCAAATTAAAAAATGAAAGGATTGCCCTTCCTGGTAACTCTTTTTTTTTTTTTTTTGTGTGTGTGTGTGTGTGTATAGAACTGTTGATAGTCTCTTTCTCCATTACCCTATAGCTTGATTTATTTGGACTTTTCCCATAGATTTGTATTCCATTAATTAGTTGGCTTTTACCTCATTCTTTTGAATGCCCAATAAAAGGCCGATCTGCCAGGGCCATTATGAGGATGTTACCATTTGGCATGAGGTATATGGAAGGAAAGGAACAAAATACCGTTTGACGTTCGGCAGTTATTGTGGTCATTGAGGAAAGAATGAAGTTGTGGCTAATAGAATGGGCCATGGACTAAAAGAATTCAAAGAAGTTGTGGCCAAAGACCTCCAAGGAGTGGACATACACAACACATTGTAAGCAGGCCCTGATACCAGTCAGTCATCATCCCAGATATCTGGCATTGGCGCAACAATTAAACATGTGGATGGTGGATTGTTTATATTAATGGGCCAATAGAAGTAGGGAATGCAAGTTGGGCAGAGGTGTCAGAGACCAAATAATGCATTTGGTTGTTCAAAAACAGGTTTGATGGCCCACTTAAAGTCGAAGGTGACTCAAAAAATGCTATTTCTTAAGTGGGCAACGAATCAAAGCCATGAATGTTAGCACTTGCGGTTAAGGAAGTTAATAGCATGCTCTACGAAATAGAGATGGGATTCAAGGCATGGTGGATGCTGAATTTTAGAGAAGGCAAGGGTGTCAAAAGAGTCACTGCAGGCTGGAACACAATGGTTACAAGGTCTTGGGGTTTTTCACTGTTCTTCAACTTGATGGGTTATTTCATAAACATAATTAAATGTATATATACATATTGGGGCAGAGAATTGCTTTTTTATTAAAAAAAAATACTTTTAAGGCAATTCATGCTAGTCATTAATTAAGATAGAACACTGATTAAGGGATGTCATGAGAGAAGAATTTTAGAAGACTTTATGCGATGATGGATTAACTTGTTTGACGTCAGAAGAGTTCGGAACTTGGCAGGAGTTAGATTTATATAAAGAGGAAAATGATTTTTTTTTAAAAAAATTTCTGTGCTGTTGCTCAGCCCCTCTATGTGGATGTTGGCCACGGAAAAATCATTATGGGTGCTCATCTTCGACATGGGATTTCTTGATATCCAAACATTTATCGCAAGTAGGGCAGTAAAGGAATTTGTGCTTAGATTGACTTCACTGAGTGGTTGAAAGTATGGAGTTAACCATTCAACAAACCAGAAATTGCAGCATTTTTCTAGCTTTCGGATGCCCCCACTTCATACATGATACAAATGGGCAGTCCGTATCTGTCTTATTGTTGGCCAAGAGGTTGACATTGTGGTGTGGGCACTACCATAGATAGGGAACAAGCCAAAACTATTCCAAATTTAAATATCAGGGCCAACTTCCTATAGCATTTCTTCCAAAAAAAGAAAAAAAAAAGAAGTAAAAGAAACAACTTACCACCACAGAAGTACTGCCTTTACTACGCTTTCCATCACGCTTCTTTGCAGACTTTGTTCCTGAGATCCAAACAGGAAAAATAAAGAAAAAAGAAAATTTAACTACTTTTTGTAAAATATATCTGATAAAAGACATGAATTATGAGAAGAGGTTTGCATCATGAAATAATCTTTTCATTTTTATTTTATCTTCCTCTTCTTTTCTTTATTATACTCTTGTGGCTTTGTTCTGGTATGTCTCTTATACGCGTTGTTTCCCTTCTTTTCTATAATGAATTTTACCACTACTGTTAAACAAAAAGCTCTTCCAATCAGTATGAACTAACTGAATTCATTAGAATGCACAGACCAATGCCTTAATATGGTGATTGATGATAAAAAAAAAAAGTATACTTTCACAGCGGTTGATTACTTATCATAAGATATCTGATGTTTTGACACACAATGTACCCCTTCAATCATTCATCCAATGCTCTTCTTGCAAGAATTATGAGTTAAGGAAATCAACCAAAATGCCAGAACAATTTTTTTTTAAGGAAAAGGCTCTGGGTCAAGAAATTGAGGGAAGAAACAAGAGAAAAGGAGAGATGGGGATTTCTGGGGTTTCTCATCTCATAAAGAAGAAGTGAAATATGTATGTTAAAAAGAAGAAGAAGAAGAAGAAAAGAAACGCACCTTTGTCTTGATGATCTCTAGAATGCCTGTGTGATTTCTTGCTCTTCTCCTTGTCTTTCTTCTTTCTCTTGTTATCCTTCTTCTCGCTCTTCTTTCTTGCTCTGTCTTCACTTGAATGGTGCTTCTTTCTTTTGCCCTCACCTGCAGCAGATAGAAAGAGAAAAATAAATGAGATTGAGATGGATGATTTTGAGGAAAAAGGGAGGTGGGGTTTGGAAGAAGAGATTGAAAGAACCTTCATCATCAGATACAGAATGGTATCGCCTCTTTTTAGATTTCTCCTCGCTTCTTCCCATCTTCTTCTTCTTCTTCTTCTTCTTCTTCTTGCGAGAATAAAATTAAATTTGCAATGGCAATAGCAAAGGAAAGCCTGGTTTTAAAGGAAAAACTTCGTTGAAATTCAACCTAACCTGACCGACGGACTGACAGCAGCTAGCCAACCCTGATTATCTGGGTGGGTGGGTCATGGGTGGCACAGGCTGGAACCTGATCAAATTCATTATCAATTTCTATTTCTCTCTATTTTGTCTATTTTTCTTCTTCTTCTTATTATTATTATTATTATTATGGGGAACCTATTATTATCTAAAAATACGAAGTTCCTACCTTCCCCATGCACTGGATAAGTGAAGCTTTTGCCCGGCCTATTGGCCCTAGAAAAGGACAAGTTTGAAACCACAACTTTTGGCTCTTGAGCCAAGGTCCTACAACTACCGATCACGGTTGGTCTATTATAATTAATTAAAATTGATTAAAAACTATATTTCAATGTTTAAAGCAATATAGGCAGCGTCTGATTTTTTCTTTTTTCATTGATAAGTGTTTTTGTGCTGTCTGAATTTTTTTCCCGTTGATAAGCTTTTGTTAGCTGTTTGTGTTATATGACAAATTTGCTCACGTAACATCTACTGCAAGACATCAACCCTTCTATCACTCCCATCAGGTTTCGAACCCCGGTGGGAGCCCTTCACTTCCAATGTCCTGGCGGTTGGGCCAGTTGAGGAGAGAGAGAGAGTACCTGCAAGATGGGAACTGTGGGGGTAGCCATATGTCAACTGGTAAGGGCATCTTAGGTCACCTTAAGTACTAAAAGGACCGATCCTTCACACCAGCAGTGCACACAGTTTGAAGCTGTTTGGCGGTGGAACTGAGCACGAATCTTTCAAGCGAAGCACAGCAGAGGCATGGAGCACCACAGGAATTAGCCCTATGCCTACACCACGATGGTGTACAATTCCTCTCATGTAATACCAAAAAAAAAAAACACTTCTACTACAATACTTAGATTGCTTTTTCCAATTGAATCAAATATTACCGAATGTTCTATTCATAAAAAAGGTGTACATCAATTTAGCATCTAATTGAATCAACTCTATTTTAAATAGATATGAATCCTCAATCAGCTTATTTCAAACACACACATTAGACTTTTCAAACGTACACTTGTGTATTGTTCAAATTTGAGACTGTAAGATGATTGTAACTGAAATTTACGAGGGTTCAGGTTTGAGTGCGTATCTTCAAAAGAAATATCTATTTTGAAATATTCCAACTTAGACACAGAACTATGATTTTCAATTTTCTCATTTGTAGACTCTTGTTTCAAAGAAACTGAGAAAAAAGAAAAAGAAAAAGAAAAAGAGCATAATCACAACTTGGATGATGCATAACCCAATTCGTAACGGCTCTGCCCTGGTAGTGACACATCCCCAATCGGTATATTAACCATGTTCCGGTCCAAAAAGAACACAAGCTTGAAGGAAGGTCATTAAAAAAGGATAGGTACACTAATACTAATGGGGTTGGATCCACCCATTGGTGTAGGTTTTTACTAGTCCTATTGTTTGGTTATGCCATGGATATGCCCATTGGGAGACCATATAAGAAGGTAAAGAAAAGAGTGATGCAGCCTGAGAATGATACGAGTCTTTCAATTAATGGTTCCATGGCGCTCAAAAAAGCTTGCTGAACCAATTCTGGAATATGCACTGTCAAGTCTCTTCTCATCAGTGAATTTGATAAAAGAAAATTGCATATGCCTGTTCGTCCTCTTGAGAAGAATATATAGAAACTCATGTCAGATGGGCGCCTCTGACATAGGATATACTAAAGAGGAGAGGAAGGTGAGGCATTAAGATGTAATGCAGAGACAGATATCTTAGAATTTGCATTACTAGGATGATGACCCGGTATTCATTTCCCATCTCCCCTTGACTCAATTTCTATTAAGGTGGAGATTATTTGATAGTAATTTTTGGATACCCACCACTATCTTTTCACTTTTAACAGCTTTTAAAATACAAGTCCACAAACTCCCAAGAACTCAATTACATGAAACAAGCATGGACTTGAAAAATCAAAACAGGATCGACCTTGGGTCTTAGATTGAGCCAATTCACTGCAACACTCCCCTCTTATCTTACAATCAGCAATATCATAAAAGACCTACCCCAATTCTGATTTATCTGGGTCCATATGGTTTGACACTATGCTGAATAGATCATTTAAAACTAAAACTATCATGGACTTCATTTCAACCTGCTGATAAAATAAACACCATCCAATCAAGGTAGGCATGATGATTTTCGATCTTGGCTAGGACCATGATGAGATTCAAGAATACTGACTGCACTTTCACCAAGCTAGTTTTGCACTGGATTTCCATTGTTAGTGTCATCGTGCTGATAGAAATGAACATGCAGTTACAACACATGAAAAAATTTCTCTGGATATAGTAGAGGACTTTTTTTTTTTTTTTTGAATGCTATATAGTACAAGACCCTCAAAACATGATTTTAAAACTGAGATCCAGCTCCCGATAAAAAATACAAACTGCAGCTTCAGCCCAACTTCCATAGCTTGGTCAAAAGCTTGAGAATTCCTCTATCGCAGAGTTCTCACCTTATGAAAAGAAGTGAGTATACTTATGAGCTTGATTGACTGCAGAAATATAGATAAATGCTGTGAGTATCAATTACCATTGAAGTTTCTACAACACATTCTGGCTAGCCTCTTTGAAGCAGTTGTGGCCCTCAAACCATCTCTCTCTTTCTTCAGTGACTGAGAGATTAGATGCCCAAATCATGATAAACCATATAGTCAATAAGTTGCTCCAGTTTCATTCCATCTATGTGAATTTCTCAATTCCATATTTGAGCAAGCCAGACCAACACTGCCATGTTCGGTGCAAGCTGAGCAGACTGGCTGAAAACCATAAAAGGAGGACCATCAAGATGCTGCACTATCCATGCCAAAGAAAGAGGAAATAGACATTCATCAATCATACAAATGAAGGGAAAAATATAAAGTGCATCATGCCAAGATGGCATCATCCAGTCTGAGCGAATCTCTGGTTTGTTCAAATGGCCATCTTTCAGATATATGGAATATTTTTGAGGCAGCCACATCCAAGGTGAGAACCATAAGGTCGGTGTTCTAGATTACCAAATCACGGGCCCCAATGTTATGGAATACTGGTTGTTAATGATGCATTAGTACCTTAAATTGTCTTTGAAATTCTACCTTGTGTACGGTAATAGAAGCTCAAGATGGTTTTCTATTCTTGACTTCATTGTCCAGAAGGCATTGCTTCCTCGATCCTCCTGATAACAACACTAAGACTGTTTCCACTTTCTAGAGCTTTGACAGCGGCTCTATGAGCATGTTTGTGCCATTTGAGAAGATTGTATGACTGCATAACGGACCAGCGTGCCTGATTTGACATCTGATACATGGGGATATTAGTGGAATCATAGGGACTTGATACTAGAACAAGTATACAGTTAACTGAAATGTCCAAATACCGGTGAAGGCTAAGTTAGAATTGAGATAGATGATCCAGTAGATCCCACAATGGGGGATCCTTAAAAAAAATACCCATATTGGAATATCTTAATCCTATGATCAGCATCTTACAAATATGCAGAAGCCAGCCTATAATATCAGATCAGGATCTTCCAATCTAGGTGAGTTTTTGATGCTCCATTCTTGGGAGCCATTCTTATATGATAGATCAGAAATATGTGAGCTCCACATTTTTGCAAAATGGACACCTCAGCAACTGGATACTTGCTGAGCATTAGGGCCCATAATTCATTGGGAAATACAATAAATTTAGTAACTGCCCATACAAATTCATTGGAACCTCCAATGAGTAAATCAACCAATCTAATTGATATACCTGTGCAATGGACAATGGAGGCTGCAGAAGAACACAGATACTCCTAAACAGATTCTCATCATTTTCTCCTCCCTCTGCCTCTCCATAAACTAGAGCTTCAGCTGCAATTCCAGCAAAAAGAACCATGCAGTACCTGGGCACACCATTTATGTTAGACATCATCACTCAACTATGTGGAGACTAAAGTAAATATCTGGATAAGAGATGGCAATGTTATGATTGTGGCCTGCGTGTTTTTCATTATGTGGAGACTAAAAGTAATAACTTTGCATATGAGATGACAATGTGGAATGAGTGGCAACTGCTTAATGGTGAGAGTGGAACCTGTAAAAGAATATGCACCCACAAATTTCATTGCTGTCTGATCCATGATCAGAATGTGATAGTATGAATGGCCCAGCAAAAGCACATCACCTCAAGACAAGGGATATGGTGCCCCCAATCTATCATTGTCCAATCATGATGAGATGGTCCAACCCACAATGAGGTGCATGGCGAATCAATACAGCTGTTTCATGGAAAATCCTTCAATCATTGTTTCATACCATCAGCCTTGTAAATGTACCTGTCAAAAGAAGCACTGGAGAGCCGGCCTTCTGCAAGCTCATTTTCCAGCTTCTCATCCCAAAACTGAGTTCCTGCCTGTTGGAGAAATGTCAAACTTAAAAGCCTGGTATCATGGATCAGAGTAAAAGTTCTCCACCAAAATATAAAGAAATAAGCTCAAAATATCACTAGCCAAAATGGATAGAAAACATTTAGGAAGAGATAAACTACGATGTCTAAATTACTTACTGAAATGCAGTTGCTACTTTTTTATTTTCTTTTTCTTTTTTTTTGTTAGACTACTGGTTTAGGAGTGCTACTTTCAATTAAGGACCCAGAGATTGATTCATGGGGATGTGTGTGAGAATTAAGGTGCCAATGCCACTCAACCGTGAGTGTGTTGGCCAATTCAGTTGCAACTTGCATGTGCATAGCCTGTGCAGATCAATAGGCATAGAAGGATACAGAGGGACATACCCTTTTTTAGGGTCCCACATGTTTTGTGCAATACAAAAATGTGGTTGATTGCTTGTGCACATAATCCTTGGTCAAATATGCTTTGTGTTCTTGTTTATCCTCTCCTTTTGTTGCCAGGAGATCATTACAATTAGTTGAAGAGTCCTAATTGATTGGTTAGCATATGAGTGTTTTTATTTTATTTTTTAAAGTTTCAAATGGTCAGACCGAAGATTGCTTTATTTATGTTCTATTTTTAGAAATATGAGAATATAAGTGCATGAAAATCTCTTGTAACTTGAAATCCTATGTGAACTCGTGCAAGGGACCGAAGGAATAAATACTCCTCAAATGGTTGACCGGTTTATTTATTTATTTATAGCAATATAAGAATATAAGTGCACTAAATCTATTGTAATTGGAAATCATATATGAACATCATCAAAGAGGATTTATACCTTCACACAGGATCTAAACATAGTGTGCTTGTGTTTGCTTCTACCTTGTGTGGAGGTTTTCTATTGGTTAGCGGTAGCCAGAAAATATCTATTCATGGTGGACATCCTAAGGAGGAGGGGTTTCTCAAATGCTTTATCTGATATGTGCTTTATGTAGGAAAGACAATGAATCAATTTCTCATCTGTTTCTTCATTGTGAATTCTCATATGGTATTTGGAGCTTCTTTTGAAACAGAGCAGGGTTCCTTGGTACATGCCCTGTTCTTTAGTTGAAGTGTTTCCTTCTTGGAGGGTGGTCTCTCTTTCAGGTTGTGTAAGTATTCCCTAGAAAATTGTTCCCTCTGCTATTATTTGGTCTATTGGAAAGAAAGAAATAGTTGGATTTTCAGAACTGTCGCAGCCTCTATTGCAACATTTTAAATTTGGTAAAGGTGAGAATTGGTAAATGGGTTAGGCTTGAGAAAGAGTTAAAGAATTTCAATCTTTATTTTCCTCTAAGCAATTGGGAGGCTGGTATGGTTGGTGGGTGCCTTAAGGTGAGAAAGCATGAGCGGACTCCTCCACCTATGGGTGCTTTGACATTAAATGTGGATGGAGCTGCTAGAGGGAAGCGGGGGCGGGCAAGTATTGGTGGTGTTCTTTGTAACCACGGAAATCTTATTTTGTTCTCTTTCTCCTCCTTCATTGGTGTTAAAGATTTGAATGAAGCTGAGATTTTAGCTATCCTTGAAGCGATACGGTTATTTAACATTTTGTTTTGGCAGCGTTTGATCATGGAAAGTGATTCTCTCAATACAATCTCTTGGGTATCTAATGTAGCTAAAGGCCCATGGAAGTTCTATTTTTCTCTTAATGAATTTGGAGTTGGATGTGTAGTTTAGGCATATTCTCCACTCAGCAAATGAGGAGGGATGTGTTGGCCAGGAGAAGGGCTTCATACTAGTTTCTCTTTGTGCATTAATTCCTTGTAATATATTTGCTTTCTCTGGTTGGTTGGGCGGTATTAGCTCATTTACCCTTCAATCTCTTTCTTTAGTTTTTCAGTTGTGGTTTAACCTTGTACCTCTTCCTCTTTTTAATACAATTTTTGTTTTTTTGAATGATAATATAATTCTGTCACCGTTCTCTGAAAAAATAAAAAAAATGGAAATCCCATATGGACTTGCACAAGGAGTCACAAAGGAATATATCTCTTGTAATTGAACATAACCATAATGAAAGAAGGATATTCTTGGTGAAACTATTCTTTTCTTTGTGTGCAGTGATGATTTCATGCACGCTTGAGATCGATGTCACCTTCTAGGCCCTAGAAATGATTCTTAAACGCAGATCGAGGGATGTCACTGGATATCCAAATAATTAAATATCCAAAGTCTCCAATCTCGGAGAAAATGGATGTGAAATCTATTTTTGAATCTGAGAGAGATTTGGATATGTATCCTTGTTTGTTCCGACCCCAGGATGCGGATATAAAACAAACTACAACAGTACATTAAAAAGATATATATTAAGAGCTATAGAGCATATATTAGATGATATTGCCATTTTAGCATCTACAAAGAAGGAATCATATTTCCGTATCAAGAGCCCCACTTTTATACTCAACAGACCTATTTTGAGGCCCATTGATCTGAGTATAGTCACAAGCGCCCCATTTCGTGTCTTGGATACTGATATAGAACAAGATCTTCAGTTTTTTAGTTGATGCTAGATCTGGATCCAAAGCATTAGATCTAAACAGGATCTGGATCTGGAGACATCCAGATTCAGATACACCATGGTCCTTCTCTACACAAAACCTGCTTATATCCCTAGGCATATCTTGTGTCCGCAGAGAGCCTGAAATGATTCAGATGGCCAATCCTGCATCAGCACGTAAATGACCAAAATGAAAGGACAAGTCAAGGACAGAAAGGATGGAACTTGGCCCTTGCAAGAGTAACAACACTCTTTAACTAATGTTAAATAGTTAAATGGCTATTGGATAAGTATGGGATTGGAATTAATACACTATCAAAGATAAAAAGAATAAGGGAGAACATTTCCTTTGCAATGTCATTTAAGAAATATCTCATAGAATGAGAGAATGGGTGAACACAATCTGAACATGTTGAACTTTAGTGCCGTTCCACAGGCATGAGCTTATGTGCCCCCACAAAAAAAATTCTTTCAACTAGTCCACGGATCTCATGATAATCAATTATCAATGAAGCCATGATTTATACAGATTAGGTGCGATCATGACTTGTAAGAATTGGGTACATAGTTTCTGTAATAGTAGAGAACCTTTTATCCATTGGGCTTTTAAAAGAAAAAGAAAAATACCAAATTTTGAAGTACATGGACCTTTTTTTTTTTTTTTTAAATAATATTACTAATAGTATGTGGGAAATTATTACAGATTTTACAACAAGAAAAAAGGAATTAAGGTCATCTATAAGTAGCATGTCAGAATTTAAAAAGACTACCCACCCATATTAGTGCTATGGCCTACAAGCCAATAATGCAGAAAGAAAGAGAATGCACAAGAGTTCTTGTCTGGGGAAAGAAAAGGGACAAGGAGATCCTCTAGATATACTTTTTGAAATGATAAGATCAGATCTATTTGATTTAAGCATTCCTTAAAAAAAATTAGGTTTGTGGAGGAATGCACAACCAAAATCTGTAAGAAAAATAGTACCTGCCCTTGGATGCCCATTTGCATTGCTACAATTGGGTCTAAAATCACTCCACGAATTGGGCAACCCATTAGGTATGCTGCAGATTCATATGAGGAAGAGAGCCAGATTATACTGTGAGTGAGATGAGAACAAGCTTCAAAATTAAAATGCTCACAACTTTTAAAAAAGCACAAATGAAGAAGGAGATGGACATTATATTGTTAAGATAAGGAATTTCAAATGGATGTACTACAAGAGTTGTGTTAGGACTCTTGCACTGTTCCAAATGCCGAACATCATGAAAACCAAATAGGGCCCGCTTAAATATAATTTGGACAAACTGAACAGATTCCAAATGAAATGATCATACAGTTCATGCATTTGTGAATTGTAATTGGCCAAACAGAGTGTCCTGTTTCACTAATGAGGTAATGTCAAGCAACACATCACAAAACCATGGATGTTGAATGGAAGTTCGAAGGGAAACATGAACCTTTTCCACCTAGGGGATAATTAATAACTTATAGTTGGATTCAAACAAAGGCTTTGTTAGAAATAACCCAACCTTGAATCCTTGATGAAATACAGAGGATATTCATGCGCCGTTGGAGGAATCCTCAGGCCTTAGGAAAGTAAAAGTGAGAACCATGTTCCAATGATCAGCACCTATGATATCATGGGCTTCCTGATGGTAGTCTGGATCCAAACAACAATCTCGTTTGGAAATCCAAGCCCAAGTTCAACATAGAACAGCCAGATATTGGACTTTTAATATCTTCAATTCTGGATTATTCAAGCGACCGGTCTGACACTGAGTTCACAGCTTGTTTAATGGGATCAACAGTTTGTTTAATGGGATCAACAGTTTGTATCACTGAAACATGGGACCCATGTTTACAGAATCAAGACATGAGGGTCAGGGTGGTGAGCAAAATTAAAATAAAATGCCTCCTTAAAATTAAATTTCAATTCCCCAGACACCATTTCTAGTATAAAATGAAAAAATCCACATTTTTTTGATATAGAAAGAATTACCAGTGAGCAGATGCCCTGCTTCGTGAACAAGAATCTGACGCCTAGTAGGAGGCCAAAGACATGAGATCTGAGCCAGAGAGCTACCACCAAGCAAAATTGAGTCTAGCCATGCTAGCCCCAATATGGCAGCTAGATTAGGTCTTATATCTATTCCCTGAGAGAGTAGAAAAGAAACTCCTCCAAGAAAAGCAACTAAGACAGCACTAGAGCCTTTAGAAAGACCCCACTTTTTAGGTGAAAGCTTACTAGCTGCATAAATATTACATTAGAATCATTCAGTGCATTCAAATAAAATAAAAAATGAACAGGAAAACTTTGCTCTTAAAATAAAAATATGTATAATTTTCTTGCCAGTCTCAGATAAGGAAAGCAAAAATAGGAAAGTAAGCATGCAATCAAATTCCATGAACATTTTAACATTTGGGCGAAAGGTATTAACCTTCCAAGCCAGTTGAAGACTTCAAAACTGTTGGTGTCACTTCTCTTGGACCCTCTAAAACTGGAAAGAAGAAGAAGACAATTGTCAGAATTATAAGCTGTTTGTGCAATGAACTTGGGAATTGTAAAACATACATTTGGAATAAAAAATAGTAACCTCGTCCATAAACCATATTAAACTGTAGAACGTCAAGTTCTTATTCGAAATTCAAGATTCTGAGAATGTAAACAAGAAAGGCGCCGAAGACCACCACAACGTTTATGCCCATAAACGGCATGGACATGCAATGGATATGACATGAACACAAATTTTAAACATAAAAAGTGAAACGTTGGAGATGATACAACATAATAAGTTCCCTATTTTGAAGTATCCAGCTATCATAGGTTCTAGACATCAAGAGCCTACTTCTCAATCTTCAAACAAAGAGTTTCACACCAAAGGAAAAAAAAAAATGAAGAAAGAAGGCCATTTTATCGATGTGAACCAAACTCAACTCAGCATTTGCATAAATATAATTAAAACAACTTAGTTTTGGTAAAGATAGTTTACCGATGACTTAGTTGAAAGAAACAGAAACAGAAAAAGAAGAACATGTATAAACAGAAACCCAACAAACAAAACACATAATAATCCTCCAACAACATCAAATTCACATCCAAACAGGAGAATTCAACCGAATTCAACAGAAATTGGAGACACCCAAACTCTTAAACATAAAAAAGATCCGAAATTTACCAATGTTCTTGCATTTCCCGAAATTGGGCAGAAACCCCCTCTCCTGGAGAAAGGCATAGGTAACCCCAACAAGCTTCATGTCGTCGGCGTTCAAGCAGGCATCGAGCACTTCCCAATCCCTCTCGGGCCGAGAGAGGAAGCGAAGGTCTCCATCATCAGGGGAAGAAACAGAAGGAGGAATCGAAGAAGGAGAGGAGGATTGAAGAGGAAGGGTTTCGATTGATTTGAGGAAGCGAAGGGCTCGAGCGAGGTCCTTCTCTTTCACAGCTTCCTCGTATTCTTGCCATCCACGTAGAGCTCTGGTTCTAATGGAGTTTGTTGTGTTGTTTGAAAGAGAGAAAGGTGAGGTTTTGGAAGAGAGAAATGGAGAAGGAGAAGAGAGGTGGAGATAATGGAAGCTGAAAGCCATGAGAGACTGAAACTGGGATTTGCAAGCAATCTCTAATCTTTCTGGATTCTCTACAATGAGATGAAGCTGTAAATGGTGGGACCGGCTTTATCAAGTGTGCAAGTTGATATTAGGTTAAGTTTGGCAATTATAATTTTTTTGTTGAGAATTTTGAGTCTGGAGATTTTTATTTTTTGAGAATTTCTTAAAATTTTCTACTGCATATATACTAATTTGATTAAATTCTTCCAACCATAGATACTAAGGGCACGTTTGTGTAATTATTTTATGTAGAAAAGTTGTCGGTCTTTTTTGTGGAAAATGATTTTTTCTTGCATTTGGTATAACTTTTCCTTTGTAATTTATCTTCCAAACTAGCACCTTTTTACTTCGAAACCAAGGATTTTAATTTCCCATGAGAGGGTATCGGGCTTCCCATTTTGTAGATTTCTCTAAGGAATGTGCAGCCATACCAAACATAAAAATAACCTTTTGATCGAGGAAATTTTTTTTGCACCAAACATGGATTTACAACCTCCGCGGAAAACCTTTTCTATGGCATTTAATTACCATGGATTTTACTGACACGACAATTTCTTCTTTTTGAGGAAAAGGCTTGTATATAAATGTGGCTAAGGCGAATTTAGGCCTGGCCTGACTGTAGAAACATAGGCCCAGGCTCAGTCCAAGCGCAAAAAAAACAAAAAAAAGTAAGGCCCGATCCAGCCCATTTAGTCAACCGGGCCTGGCTGAATCAGGCTTTTGATCAATTTCGTGGGCATTCTAACAAATCTTTGCCCTAGTTAAATTAAATTACATGCACTCTTTATATGAGTTGGTTCGAGCCAGGATTTGGGCTTTCTTTCACTTAATCCAACCCAGATCCAATTATTAAACGAGCCCAAATTACATATTCGGGCGGGCCGGCCGGCCCATGAACACCCCTACCCTAATGGGTGCATTTGTATAGGAATCGTGGAAGAAGAAATGTCGTGGCATTAGAATCCGACCAAAGCAGGTAGGATCTATGGATCCTGATAGTGTAGAAAAAAATGAACAAGACACTTTCTTTCACAAATTTCTCGCTGTACCAAACATGAACAAAGACGATGCTAGAAAATCCAGCATCCTCTGCAACAAAACGTGTTACACAAATGTGTCATACTATGCATTGATATCGATGTAAAATCCTCAATTATTAAAATCTCCAGTGAATCTTTGTGTTAGGGACGGTGAGAAACTTTCAAATGAATTCCTCATGGATTCGTTGTCTGTTGCCACATGTGTTCTTATAGTTTGGAACTTGAGAGATCCAATTCCTAGGTATGAAGGCCTAGAGATGTCTATGGGCCTTGATCCATGGCTAAGTGAAAGACCGAACCCAAAAGTCTTGGGAATGGAAACCAGTGTTTAGCTGGATTTGATAATGGGGCCTGGCTCTGGGTCTAGAGTTTTGGTGTGTATCAAAGTTGGCTTTGTGCTAAGTTTAATTTGGTCCTCACTATTATAATATATTAAAGTGGAATGTTTTGATCTAATTTGGACCATACTTTCTATTCTGACCAGAAGTAACATTCAGTTTTTACAACTGTAGCATGTTCTATTTTATGCACTCCCACACTTATACAACTCCCATCTACCCAGTCACTTCTAACAAACATACAACCCACTCACCTGGGTAATTTCTACCTCTTTATGCACTCTCTCACCAACCACTCTTTTCAACTCACATTCTACCTCTTTATATGCTCCTTTCGTTCTTTTATTTTGCCAAGTTACACAAACAATTCTGGAGGTTCAGGGAGGAAGTGGGAAGTGCACCATTTTTTTTTTTGGTTTACGGTTTATTTGATTTGCCACATATGGCATACATATTCTTGGGCTGTTTTATTATTCTAGATGAGCAAAATTAATTTTGAATTCGTCATTTGTAATATATATATTTATATTTATATTTTAATATATTATTGTTTAATTTGAATTGAATGTGCATGCCGGTGCTTAGCAAAGGTTTTGTGCTATTAAAGTCAAGGAATTTGGCTTTATTTTTGACCAGCGGTTATGATTTTGACAATCAATTATTCTTTATTTTTAATTTGTTTCAGTTTTTCTCCTCCACTTATCCCATGCAAACTAACTACCTTGTCTCTTTACCAAAAACCACCTCTACTCCCCACTTTTCTATTTTTGCAATGACTCTTTTTCTACCAAACTAGATCATTTCCTTTCTACTCCAATTCTCATTTTTTCTTTCTATGCAATTAGCTCTCTGATTGCATAAATAGGTACTCTCATAATCAATTTTTTTTCTTTTGCTTTCTTTCTAAAATTTATGAATATTTTTTAATGTATGAATATTAAATTGTACTGTTGGTCATATCTGTACTAAGTACGGATTATTATGCTAATTTATAATTTGAAACAATCATGAATTTCAGAGGCTTGAAAAATCCTTTATGTTTCTTCTTCCATCATCATTTGAGGGTGTAGATTCCACATGGTAGGGTTTGTTTGGTGCACCACTAGAGTAAAGAACAGAATGCATATATCCGAGAATAATTATTATGGATCGGATGAGATCGCCCTTCCCTTCAAATCCTCAAAAGGATGAAGTTGGACTGCTGCTTCTTATTTTAACAGCTACTATATCGTTATACAAAGGTTCAATTCAACATCTTTATTTTTAGGTTTTTCAATTTTGTTGGAATGTCCCTAGCATTGAAACTCGATCGTAGTATTCTAGCCAAATGATAAATGCAATACCCTTTCAATTAGAAAGTTGGAAACTGAAATAAAAATATTGATATTTGTAATGAGGGGCAAATGTGGACCTCAAAGCATGGGGATTCACTTTGCAGGCAACTTATATTGGCCTAGGATCCTCACTTCTTGTGAAGTAGAGCACCAATTGGAAGCATGAAAAGACAATAGACTCACAACTCTTAGTTAAAAGAAATAATATTTTAAAGATAAATAAGATTTTGTCTGTCTTAGTCTACCATAGACTGCTATGTTACTCTAAGAGGGAAAATGACTGATTTATCTCTGCACCATTTCTATTCCTACCTTTGTAGTAGGATTTTGAAGTCATCGCCGTCCTCAACATCATCAAAGTCTTGTTTCGATTATATTGAGATTGGCTACATGAATCTTTATTTTTTTCATTTCGATCTATCCTTAGCAAAATCCTTGAATATGTTGTACTTTATTAGATTCAACCTTACTACTTCCATGTACATGCTCTTCTAACTACCTCTTTCCTTTGGTGAGTCATCAATCTAACTAAAAAAAGAACTTTTCTTGACCAAGATCATTATTGACAGGTGTACATGTCTATTATTAGGAGTGTAACGGTTCGGTTAACCGAACCGTATTTCATGATTTTTGGTTTTTAAAAACTGTAACCGTAATCGAGCCGTGAAAAACCATTAAAAACCGAACCGCGGTTAACGGTTCGATTACGGTTAATTGTCATTTAAAAAAATTTGTGAAAATTTTGTCATTTCCCAATCAAACTTACTATGAAAAAAAAAAAAAAAACCATAGTTAGAGAATGGCATAATATGTTACCGTAAAAAAAAAAAATTCCATTTAGACCCTTAGATTTTTTTTTTATTAGTGAAACGGTTCGGTTAACCGTGTGTTTTGGGAACATGGTTAACCAAACCGCAGTTAACGGTTCAGTTCGGTTAATAATCGTAAGTTGAGACAAAAACCATAACCGAACCGTAAAGTGCGGTTTTTCGATTTAAAAGACCGTAACCGTAACCGAACCGTGAAACACGGTTATTAACCGTGGTTCAGTTCGGTTAGACGGTTTTTCGATTTTTTTTACACCCCTATCTATTATCATCTGAAACATGCTTCTTTTATTTTATTATCTATTGATGCAATTCTTAAATACTTTAAAAAATGTTCAGTTATGTAATATTTATTATTTCTGATTTTACCACACATCCACTTTAGCGTTCTCATTTCTATTGTACTCATTTTGTAAATGTGTTGATCATGCTCCATATGTCATATTTGGCCTCACCCTTGTTATATAATAACGGAACTTTTATGTCCACTACTAATTTACGAACTCTATTTCAATTTAAAATAATGTCCAACAACCCATTCATATGAACCACCAAATGTACTACTGATTTTGAGCATTGGGGACAATAGCATATGCCTTCCTAACTGGAATTTCTTTCCATTCACACCAGTGACATTATACCCCATCTTTTCTTTATCCTTATACACCTCCGTTGCATACCCACCGCCTCCTCCACACCCATACTAACCCGAACACATGTCAGCTATCTCATTCGGTGCGGTCTGCTCCCAGTCGGCGTACCATGCATTATTCATCGGGTTGGTCGCCAACTCATGTGCAAAGATGCTCACCATACCGTTCATAATAACTGCCTAAGATGCCTTCATTTCACGTAGGCAACCACGCATCCGTTCGCACCTGTTGCCACCATAGCCAATCCATGCTTATGGCACAACTGAATATGGAGGGGAAGGTGAAGCAGTGAAAACCGCACACCGCCCCGCAGAGTTCGGGTATCAAGAGGCAGTCGCCCAGGACAGGAATCAATTGCAGTTATTTTATACCAGATTGGACCATAGTACGTTGTCATGTTGCTCCCCTTAGAGGACGATATTTGTCATGTCCCAAAAAATAAGAATCAGGGAATAACATGAAAAATAAATTAAATTCAAATTTTCTGTGTTTAATACAACACAAGCTGTTCACAGTGGACTAACATAAAATTTCAAACCGTGGCGAGTCAGAATAAATTTCATAAAATGCAACGGAAGCTTTATTCAATTGGTATTCAAAGTTCATAAATAAGATCCAACACGAAAATCAAATAAACATTAATAGTTAAAGTTGCAGAATGAATAAAACAATTAATAAGGAAATATTTATCATTAAAGAAAATTTATCTAAAGAATTGCTAAGATGACGTTCACTCTCATGTAGGCTCGGATGGCTTCGAAACCGTCTTCGGCATCCCACTCGGGTTCATCAGTTGACTCAAACGTTTGAAATGTTTAATCCTCCTCCGTCTCCTCGGTATAGTAGGGCTCGGTACTTATACACCAAATATTATAAAGTAAATAACAAGAACATGATCATAATTTGAAATCAAGATGAGTAAAGACAAGTGAGATCATATGAACAACGATAAAGCTAATGACAAGAAAGAACGTATAACATAATAAAAAAGACACCAAAGGGAGCAATATATAATTCACACGGAGACAAGTGTCCCCGTTTTGGGTGGTCAACCCTACATAATCGGGAGAGCCCGTTCACAATGTCGGTGGTCATAAACTAATCAAAATCTGGATCACTTGTTCACATTCAAAGCGAATTATAAGTGATCTGGACACATCGGTGATCAACCGTCTACATACGATCCGCAGTCGTTCATAAATGACCCACATAAACGGAAACATATATGCATAATAGACCTGAATAATAAAGCTCCGACACAAGAATCCTAAGTCAAAATGAAGTGCTGGCCATATCCCATTCCATATCATATTCAAATCCACATATCTAATTTGCCAAGTCACTTCATAGTCCATAACACATAACAAGGAATGCATCTAAAGGAATACATAACGTAAACCAACATATGCATGCGAATACAAAGGTTAAGACATAGTACGAATCGATCTTAAGGTTAGACATATATTCATATACTTGTCAACACACAATGATAACGCTAGTAAGCTAAGAACGTTACATCTCTCGACATTCATGGTGCATAAATCCAATGAAGGATTTCCAATAGAGATGTATTGCCTTTTCTTGTTAGAGTTCATTAAAATCATCACAGGTATTTGAATCCTATGTCCATGAGATACCGTATGCCCAAAGACAGCTCTTATGTCAAGTCCAGGTAGATAATTTAAGGTTATTATGTCTATGTGAAGTCTCATACACGATACTATTAATCCCCAAACAAATCAGAGCCAAATCAATTGAAGAGAATCATAGAATGCCCAAGTACACTGAATGTTTGAACGTACGAACCCAATGTTCGAACGTTCAAGGTCTTGGCTTTTGGCTCGAAGGCGCGAGGAAAATCAAACGTTCAAACATTCAAGAGGTACGTTCGAACGTTTGATGCCCCGCCCTATGGCCCAGACGAACCTGAATTCAAACATTCAAACTTTTATTGGCAACGTTCGAACGTTTGGCATTTAGTTCGTTGGTTAGTTCGCGAACAATCGCAGAAATTGGGATTTTCTCCCTTTTTTCATCCATTTTCCTCCCTGCATCAAAAGAGAATTCCAATCTAACCAAAATCAATAAAATCATATTCCATAAGAAAGGTAATGGATTTCACATTTCCATTTCCAGATCACCAAATAACCCAAACATCCATTTAAAATCCCTAATCTATCATTATTATTTAAACAATGGCAAATAAACCAACCTATATGCATTAGATAGGAATCAAAGATCAAATAAAGCATTCAATAACAAATTATAATAATGTACTTGCCTCAGATTCGAAGTTGAAGAAAAATGCAATAAGTTTCCTAACCAATACCCAATCCGAGATTACCACGGCTCTCGATCACAATCCTAACACCAATCTGACACAAAAGATAGGATAGAAATACCCCGGTGATCAAATCTATGATAATCCTATTCAAAACCTAACATCAAAAAGAATAAGAAGATAACCTACGAATACATATCTACTTCTAATAATTTGAGGAGATGGTTACCTGAGATTAGAAGAATGAATCGAGAATGTTAGTATCCTCTGATCTTGATTCTGATAGCTGGATCCTAAAGCTGGTATGGCTTGGGAAGTTGAAAGAGGGAGAAGACGAAGAAGTTACGGGAGGAGTTGCTGAGATTAGTGAGGAGAGATAAGAAGTATTTCGTTAAAAGAGGAATTAGGTTAAAATGGTAGTCTTGGGCTTAAGTCATTGGGTCATACTACGGATCAAGTCATCTACCCATAAACCCAACTCATCAATCTATACATCTAATCTAACGTGTGCCCCACTTAATCCTACCTACTTAAATAACTAAAATACATTCAATTAAATTAATAATAATATCTAATTAAAATATAATAAAATATTTTAGGTGGGACCAGGATCTTACAATATTGCTGGTGACGTTGGCGGCCAGTTTGGTTAGTGTAGTGCTGGACAGTGCACCACCAGTGGGTGATGGAGGGAGAAGGGGTATTGGAGTTGTCAGGGGAGAAGAACATGAGGAAGTTTCTTATAATATCTTGGTGGATTTGGTTCCTATTGCCATAACATATGGTGTAGAGGTTGACTGGTATGGATCAATGTATATGGAATTTTACAAATACGGTTTCAGTTTGATTTGCTTTTACAAAGGTATGAAGTTTAGAAACTTATATGCATTCTCATATAGTATATATACAAAGTGCCCGTCATGTGGCTCACAACAAGGGAATTATACCTTTACTATATATCATAACTCCTTTTTAAAAAGACAATGTCAACCTGATTTTTCCTCCTTGGTTTACATAAAGATGATTTCAACTCCATGTTGAAAAGCCTGATCACATGGCACGTGTCAAGAAAAAGCACTTAGCAAAATGCCTCTTTTTAAAAGGAGGCATTTTTAGGGAGTTTTATGTGTGTGCATCTGTATATTTATTGATAAATTGCATACCTCTGGTTCTAACATTTTGAGATTTTAGAATACTTTCAGGTCACTGTAAATGTACAACAGAACTTTGTAATTTACTACAAGCATCATGCGCACATGGATTCTCCTTTTAGAGGACTCTACACAAAAGCCCAGCTGATGATCCATCCATGTATTCCTCCAAAAACCTTTCATTGTTTTCCATAACAGAAAACCCTACTTCCCGCATAATACAAAGGTAGGCTGTTTACAATAGCTACAAGTCTAAGAGGTAGAGGGACAGGCACAAAAAAAAAAAAAAAAAACCCAATTTGAGGAAAGCTGGGTCTTCTGAATCCATGTCCAAACACAGCCTACATGGATTATTATGGATGTTTATGACAAACAAAGAGAGCTTGCTTACCATATATGTAGTATAATACAACACTCCCATTCCCTTTATGACCTCCCATTAATCAAGAGCATTAGGACCAAAGCATCTCTTCCTAACTGGGCTCCAGACCCACTGCAAAAGGAACCTCCTCCCCTTCACACCATGAACATTGTAAACCCTCCCTTGTCGATCTTTATACACCATTCCTGCATACCCCCCACCTCCTCCTGATCCATACACCCCCACACACAAGTCTGCTATCTCTGTCGGCGACATCGGATCATCGCCGGCATACCATGCATTTATAAGGGGGTTACTTGCCATTTCTGCTAATTCATGTGCGATTACGCTCACCATACCGTCGGCGCCCACATCCCCATTTGGGGCTCCCATCACCTTTCTTCTGTTACCACTACTAGTCCAAACTGCACCATTTTCGTACTTGGGCAATGCAAACGGGTAAGCACACATACCTGGACATTGTGTCCCACTATACCCAACCCATGCATATGGCACAGTTGCACCGACGATCGCCGGAAATGTGAAGTAGTGGAAACCGCACACCGCCCTGCAGAATTCGGCGACCATCACGTCTGAGGAGGTTAGTACTAAGTAAACCCCATTGTAGGAATTGAGAGGCAGTGGTCGTGGATAGGCGACAGCGGCGGTCTTTATAATGGATTGGATCGCCAAGCGAGTGAGGTACCTGCCATGGGAATAGCTAGTGTCATAGTGCTCGCCGGAGAGGATGACGGTTCCAGTGATGTTCGACCCAGTCTGGTCAGTGTACAGCCGGACGGTGCGCCACCAATCGGCAACAGAAGGAAAAGAGGAGGAGGAGGGGGAAGAGGAGAGAGAGATGAGAAAGTCTCTTATGATAGCTTGGTGGGCTGGGTTCCAATTGCCATACCATATGGTGTAGAGGTTGATAGGAGATGCTAAGACAGGACCCATGTGGTATACAAGGTTCACCAGGTCAGAGGACCCCTCATAGTTATTGGATCTGTACAACTGCTGAGAATTCCATGAGAGGACAGTGCAAGAGCAAGAGAGTGATAAAAGGAAAGGGAGAAGGAAATGTAAATTTCCCATCTTTTTGCTTCTCTCTAAACTCTCTGAAATTGTGTGATGCCAAGCCAGTTTTATAACCCTCCTTCAGACTAGGCAGGGGCTCTTGTTATAGTTTTGTGTTGTTTACTCTTTATCTGGAAAGGCAAGACAATGAATTTGCCTTTCTGCAAATGACATGTGTGCTCCGCATTGTTTTAATTAGTACATAACACTATGTTCTTATATTGTACAATTTTATTGATAGATCTTCAATTCATACTTATTAAACATATTGTGATTTGATTACTTTGATTCCTAACCGTCCAGACTAAAATATAAACCTTACTTTAAAGCTTCTTTTGACTCGCCCTGCTTGGGTCGAGTGGATATGGCTCCGTAGGTCAGCGAGTCGGGCAAGTTGAGTGACTGAAAGTACTAGCTAGACTCACCCAAGTTACTTTGCTGATCAGTGACCTTCCAAGTTGAGTTTGAGTTTCGGAGTATGATGGTTATTATTTAAACTCATCTGCCCAAATACAATTTACTCCATGTCCATGCTGTAGAATGATTGCAAATCTCGCATGCTATTTTACATTTCCAGCTAGCCTCTGGTTTTCAGGGGGACCATTGGTGGAAATGAGTGCTGTCCTGCAGTTTTCCACAGAAGAGCTAGCCCTCAACTTATGAGGAATACCAAGAAAGATTTTCTATTTTCACAGTTGCTTCTAACCATACATACCATTCCCCTTTAAGCATCTACAGTAATTTGTGATTGATATATTTGTTTCCCTTCATGTATTTATACAATTTATTCAAGAGATTTCTATTTATTGCAAATTTGCAAAGCTGTCATATTAGATATTTGCAACCATAGACATTTATACTTTGGTAGTTGTTGTAATTTCATCTTCTGCTAGTTCCAACCCAGATGAAGAGAGAAGTTAGTAAATATAGATAGTTAGCTGCAAAAGCTTGCCACACTTAAACTGAGTTCTATTGTACTAATGAAACATATTTAATGCCATTGATTATAAAAAAAAATCTGCCCACATTAGATTTTCAATTTGTGATCGCATTTTTAATTAACAGCTGAGAGCTCTGACCCATTAGCTCGTACATAAGCACGATGGTTTATATTATCCATTTGTTAGCTATTGCTTCTTTTTTTTTTTTTTTTTTGGAACCCCAGTCTCATGGGCTAGGACCCAAGAAAGCCCACAAAAGTGGGAAGAGGAATCCCACAAAGTGGGAAGGAGATCAAGTGTGAATACTTGCTACCATGAAAAAAGAGAAATTTGAGATAGAGCAATGAGAATAAAGCACGAACACTTTACCATGATTTTATTGGGTACCTCAATAACTTGAGAAAGGCCATGCATTATCTATCTAGGATAAATACCTTGATTAAGTGCTTAAGGGGGCCTTCTTAACTAGCTCCTACTCTTCTATAATAGAGAGTAATTATGTGGTTTGCCTTATTTCATCATATAGGAAGAAAGTAGGAACCACATCATTAGGGCACCCATGGACTCATCCATCCTCCTACCCTTTCCACAACATGCACAGCTCACATGGGTTTTTATTTTTTTTTATTATTATTTTTTCTTTGCTCACATAGGAAGTTAGGGCACTCATGAAATAAGGGAGATGGTAAACAGACCAATGTTTAGCCTACACAGACCAATGTTCAGTCTACACAACAAACTTCCAATGGCATGAGCACTTGGCACCCATCTGACTTGGAGGAATTATAGGTTCTTATAGATAAAAGAACTGATGGTTATGATCTAATCTAAAATGGAATATCGCCACAAGGCCAACAGCATCAACCGTGTGGATCATTGAAACATAGCACCACAAGCACAGAACCGTGGCCATAGGCCCATCGCTCGCAAGCTAAGAGGTCACTGAAGTAAGGTCTGTTGCCTGAGAGTGGTGCACCCAGATCCTGGACGGAAGGTGACTTACTGACTCTGTACATGTGTGATCAATTGTGTACCATTGTTTTTCACCCACATGGCACCATGGTAAAGGCATAATCCTGTTTATCGACCTGTTGTCAGGTCCCGGAATCAGCAAGTGAGAACCCATGAAGGAAAAAAGAAGGATTAAATACCATGAAGTTTAAAATATGAATAATTCTTGTACTAAATTTGTTTACTATTTAGAGAGAGGCATTTTTTAGTAGCACCACATGGGTTGTGTAATTATAGGTTTTCTTTGTGATTCCTTGGCTCCACTTATCAGGCTTTTCTACCATTTACCTTATACAGTAAAGAGGTGGAGCATTTAAAGGAGCTGTTGGTGGTCAAATTCAATGAAAATGATGGTTGTTTTACTGTAGAAATGCAAGCATGTGAGGCCTTTTTGATTAGCCTTCTTTTTGTCTGCAGAATCTACACCTTCCTTCCATGATCATGACTTATAGGTTGCTTTTCTTCCTAAAGATATTTGTATAATATTTCCAAAAGATCCTTCAATGATAGAAAGGCATTTAAAACACTGAGAACAGAGAAATGAAATCACAACTCACAAGTGGAAAAGGTAGGACTAGTGTACTATCTGGACCTGCAAATAGAAGGCACAGCTGTGGGGGAGTTATATGATACTGTGGGAGCCTACAGCAGACCTATTCACATACATTTCTATAAGAAAACGTGGCATACATACATGTTAACCCGAGCACTCCTCAAAATCTATACTGTTTTGATGATCCTGAAATCTGAAGTTCTAATTTAAAATGCCATACAACATTTTCTTTCTAAAACAATATATTTGATCTTCATAAAAAAAAAAAAAACAATTTGATGATAACCACAAACATGTACTTATAATTTGTGTGGATTTTATTTACGGATGCAGACCTCTGTACAGTAGATGCATGCATAACTATAGCTTGCCCATAGTATGAAGGCATCATATGGTTTCTCATCAGTATGAGTGGTCCATATATTTCCAGAGTTCTATTTAATATTAACATGAACCGACAGAGAGAAGAACCTGTAGGACAGTTGGAAGTTGCTCACTGTAGCAAACATGACCTTCACCTATAAAAGATAAATAATAAAAGAAAATGACATACAAACAAGAGTTAAGGCATAAATTGTGGAATCAGTGTTTTGCTGATGACATACTAAGAACTTTTAGTTGGTAAGCTGGTCTATGAAGAATAAACTCCGTGACATAAGACTAGGTAACTTGTAATACTAAAAAACTACAATGCAATGGCATCACAGACAAGTGGAGCTTTGATGAGTAAGACTAACATGGACACGGCACTTGAATGAGATTTTCCTTTTATTAGGTCCCATTGTGGCCGGGCCATATGCAAAAGTCCAGACAGATCAAAGATTTCACCACCTACATTATTGTATATTGAAATGTGGACCACTCCCTCAAATTACCCTTGTGTGAATTGGATGAATGAAGCTATGTATTTTGGTAATATGAAAACCTCAGAATCAGTTGATGGTTTGATGAGGATGGAATGAGTATTAAGTATAACCTACTAATATAATTAAGAACAGTCTCACAACCAGTGACATTAGGGTCACATGCTCACAGCTAAGCTTGACTACTACTGGTTTTTTGGTTCAAGAGAAAAAAAGAGAACATTTTATATTGATAACAAGTCTTGAATTTCAATTACATAGATAAACCTCCATAACTGAGAACTAGGTCCAGTAGCCCACCTTAAGATATTGGGTGATGAATCCATATAACTTTTGTCAAAGCTTTCCTCTCTGCTTCATTAGAACACCTTCAAACAGTTGCGCTTGATGATTCCTCCTGCAGCATGAACCCACTGGTCTTGGTACTGATCGAAGTCAGAAAAACCGAGTTCTCTAAATCCAACCCACAATTGCAACCACAAAACTGAGAATTCAGTGTTTGGTCAAATAAATCAAGCTTCTCAAACAATACTGTTCAGTCACACCTAAAATGAAACAGAGAAATACAAACAAAACAGTGAAAGGCCCTTTCCCTACTGACCAGAATTTCAACTAATAACATCATGAACTAACTAAATACGCACTCCAACTCATAACAGAGAAAAAGCCTTTGGAGCAGTCTAATCTCTGTCTATGAAAAGGAAGTCAAACTTAAAATGGTGATTGAATGCTGAAAAAGACACAAGATAGTGAATGATTTACCTAAGAGCATCTCACATGCGCGCGTCTCTAGTGGGGCTCAGCTATGGACCATCCTATCCCCTCACTACCCAACATGTGGATTGTCATGAATTCAACTAATTTTGATCATGAATGAACTTGTATTTACCGTTGGATTGAACCACCCTTTTACAAAAGGTTTAGTTCTTCTGCATCATGAAATCCATAACCATCATGACCAGGATGATTTTTGGGCCATCCCTAATCCTTCATATAACCATCCCATCCCCCATCTCCCCTTGATTGGCATGCAGTATCCCAATTGAGATAAATATTTTTCATGGTTAAAACTTAGTCACATATACTGATCAAAATGCATCCCAACTTCATCATAGCTATTCTACCAAAAAAAAAAAAAAAAAAAAAAAAAAGGAAAACTTCGTCATAACTAGTGCCATATTATTCATTCAGGTATAACCCATTCAGTTCTTGTTGGGATGTTGCAAATGTGCTATTATGGACGAGTTCAATGTATTATTTTTGTTTTTTGTAAGGACCTCAATCAGTTGACTGGATGGACCTATTTTTGAGGCGCTTGGACATCATTTTATATTTAGAACTGAGTCGATCCAGATGTGAATCAAGTCTTCGTCTATATCACATCTCCCACAACTCACCCAACCTGGTTTAAAACGACGCTCAAGGACCCACACTAGGATGTTCCTTGGATCTCTCCTAGATTGAAGGAAGATAGAATAAATGAAACTTGAACCTTTCTTAAATGCTTTTACCTCTGTTGTGAGAATAGGAAAAATCTCAAATAAGGCCTTAGGTTTTGGCCTTATTTAAAAGAAGGACACATGTTTCAAAAGTTTCCAAACTAGGCCTTAAGCTTTCTATTAAAGATGACTGGCCATTTTAATGGATTTTCCAGTGACCTTTTCTCTTCCATGTTCTTATTCTTCCTCATCGACCTCTTCATCATCCTAACCTCCCCATCATTTTTTTATTCAAAAGCATAAGAAAGAAGTTTTTCTAGGAAAAAGCTGGTAAAAGTAAGAACATGGAAGGGCGTTTTTACCATTTACATAAAATAGCAGGGGAAAACCGAAAATGTCACCAGAAAACACTTTAAAATGGCCGGTTGTCCAACATACAAATGAAAGTGCTGTGATCAATGGATATGGAAATGGAGCAGTAGGACATCAGAATGATAATTAAATAGGAAACGGTAAGATATCACATGAAAATCAGAAGAGAAAAAGGACAACAAGGTATTAGGACACTGTTAAAAATGTTGTGATCTAGGTGATAGTTTCCCTGTAGGCAATAAAAAGTACAGACTTATGAACATCGCTGAACCAATTATTTGGTGTCCCATACAGTTGAAGTGACAAGTAGTCCAGTTGTATAATGTGGATGGGAATCCCAAACATCTTCCAAATCAAAAGACCCAACTAATTTGATCAGTGACCTACAGCTAGACATTAAGAAGTGTGAGATTCTTGGTCAACTTTGGTCCATTGGTTTATCCAGGGACAAACTTTGCGTCCAGGGGTATTTCAATAACGGGCGAGAGAAGATTACAAAGACAATGTAACAGGTAAACTCTATATCTAGGAGTGAAAAGAAAGAAGATTTGAAAAGAAAAAAGATTCTCCTACGGACGTGCACAAATCCCTCATATTTACTTTGTAGGATTGATTGTTGATCATCGGTTTTCACTTTCACATGTACACAGCAAGAAAAATTAGACACCAACAGTCCAGGAAAAATGGCCAAAGAACGGATAGTATTAAGATCTTCCAATCTAGGCACTTCTGAAAATCCTCACACAGGAACTAAATGTTTTTTTTTTTTTCCAAGAGGTACAGGTAATGTAATGTTCCATAGTAGCAATAAAACCGATGATTTTGTACATTTGTTACAGTACATGACCTTGTAGTCTCACTTCCACCTCATATTCCTGAATGCTGGTTCCAAGGAAGAACATATGCGCATATGCCACTTCCAAAAGATGCCGCATCTTACCCCAATGGAAACTGGAAAAGGCAGCCAAATGATACGTTCAACATTTATAATTCATGATCAGGACCCCTTTTGCTTGCTCAATGTTAAGTTCCTAGAAATTTTAGGAAGTGCCTTTCTTTCAAAGAGGCTAAAATTGAAGGAGTGCTGGTGAAGATCCACAAATGGCCATCAAATAATTTCTCCTTTGATAGAAAATAATTATTCAACTATCAATGGTTGGCAAATCCTAGTGAAGTGAAGGCCTTATTTGCATCTCTACCTCATATTCTTCTGCCTTCACCTCTTTAAAACTCCAATAGTATGACCCATATTACGTCCAATTTCATAGGAATTCAAAGGTTGGCAAACAGGGTTCTATGTTATCTCTTGGATACCATATAAATCACGGTACATTGGATCCATCCGCATTCATTGCTATTCTTCTTCCAATTCTCAATAGAGCAACTATTATGTGCCGTCTCAAAATAAAAGATGTGTGTAATGGCTTTGAAGTAGTTCTTCATTTGGGTTACTGAGTGATGCAAATCTTTAACTAAATCATGCCTCAGAGTAGGTGATCGCAAGTGAAAGTAGACTGTAATCCTTAATGCAGGTGGAAGGTGCTCATTTTTGCATCCACAAGGTCCAGGGTTTGGGTCGCATAGATAAAAATTTAAGCCCATTGTGGGATCCACCCGGACGTATTCCAATCATATGAGGATAGTGTGAATAGGGGGCAGCAAAGTCTAACTTGACCCACATTTGACCTTCATTTAAACGGGTCTTTTTTTCATAGAATACATAGGAAATCGTGATCAAGTGAGCTAACTAAAGAGGTGAGGGGTGAAGGATATTATGTTGCGATGTAGATGGGACATTAACTTTCCTGGGTACTGAATAACTTGATGGCTGGGTATCCATTTCTCATTCTCATTTCGTTCAATTCTCATTATAGAGGAGGCTAATTTGACGTTCATTTTTAGAGGCTCACTTTACTTTTCAGTTTTTGGATACTCATCTTACCCACTACGTCAGTTTTCGGTCTGTTGAATACTTTGGTTGGTTTTGTTTGGTTTTCTTTGAGTAACGATATGATCTTTCTACCTAGACAAAAAAAAAAAAAAACCCACTACATAAAACAAACGAACTTATAATCTGTATGCTCTCTCAGGCGATTATTTGGAGTAGACAGATTGACCGCCCAATCAGTAAATTAAGGCTTAGATGAAGATAGTGATCTACAAAGTTCCTGCACACGTACAAATCCATACTTAGCAAATAAGGGAAGTAAACATGTGATATATGTGAGGAGTCATATGACTTCAAAAGGTGGGTTTAGGCATGTTTTCTGAAAGTTAGGCCGTCGGTTCTTTTGAATGAATGACAGGACAATGCTGTGAAGTCCTTCTCCAAGCAAAAATGAGTACTCATGAATGATCTTTTATCTATTAACAATTTGAGATTTGAGATTTTGATGGGAATAGTCAATAAACTGTAATTTGACTCCGGAAGAAATGATGAACCAAGCAGCTAAAAAGAAATGTGGTTACTTGCTCCTTGACTTATACTGCAAATGAAGGTTAGGTTAATGCCTTATTTGAGCCCAGCTAGATCCTCTATAGACTATAGTCACTCCTGAAGAGATTTTCCTTTAATCTGCTAAGAACGGCCCATGTGGTATGATAGAAATTTCATTGGCAGTCAGCCTTAATCAATCTATCTAAATCTGCCTCACTAATGGTTTTCTAACCATCCACTATATAATAATCGAATTGATAGTCTACATCCTTTGAATTAATGAAAAATCCTTTGGACTGAACATTTGATCCCTCACATGAGTAGTGTGATGGTAAATTCAGTTGAGAAGTTAAATGAAGAAATAATTTCTTGTGTAATTAAGCAAAATCACTAATTAACACCAAATTTTTGTTTCTTTTTCATGATTCGATAGTGAGTTAAAATCATAGTTATCTCGTTCTTTCAAGAGGCTTTCAAACTATGAATAGTTCATTTCGAACATTTTACAATTCGATTTGCGGACTACTAATAAATCAATTTCATGTAATTCTCCAGGTTGAATCATATAATTATATTGTAGTGCTTACCTAAAAACACAGGCCACTCAAAAACACTGCACCATGTGTTAGTGCTAATCCATACCTAACTCCGATCAAAGTTAGCTTCATGTACATAAAGATTGATCACCCGTAAAACATAAAGATCGAAGTTCAAAGTTACCTACACACACACTTGATACTCATTTCTCCATAAGTTTTTTAAAAAAAGGTCTGTGTAATTTTTTCTTATTTTTACTAAAAACTGCCTTAATAGTTGGTTCATAGACAAATGCCTGACGTTTTGCCTTATTATCCAGAGACTAAAATGTCTCCTTAAGAACTTAATTGACCTAACTCCAACTCATTATCTCACTGTGATCATTATATATATCACATGCAAAAGAAATAATACACGTCACTAATTAATAGTTAGTCCCACATCCAACCAAAATACCTTAAGCATATAATTGTTGTACCCAGTTGATCATCAAACATTGGGTCCCCTTGTTAACCAATGTTTGTGATCAGCCCCAATGTTTGATGACCATTAAAAAAAAAAAGTGGATTATACTATGGATTGGCTAAAACCAACAACTAATGTAGCGTTGGGTATGCTCAAAAGGTCCAGGGATGAACTCCATGAGGGCCAAGTTCAATTTTTTTATAATAATATGAGGCCATTCAAACATAAATAAAAGGCCATCGTGCACTGATGGTGAAGACCTGCATTGACAGTTATGAAACTCAGATGACAATCAAATTTGAGTTTCTTGTGAGGATAACAATGTCGAAACTAGTCTTTTCAATTATCAACCCGGACGAACAACTCATGTAGTCATTTTGAAGTGTAAGATGGTAAGATTTAGGAAGTCTACTTTTTTAATATCTAAGGTGGGTCAATGGAGTTTCTAGTACACACAAATAATACAAAGGCCACTTGAACTTGTCGGTTAATATAGGGGGGGCCTTTTTGAAGAAAACCATTTTTTTCTGATATGGAATGTATGAATGGGCCAAGGTGAGTGGAATCGGTTAAGAGCTCGCTTGTCTTTGGCTTTGGGTGTTACCCATGTCTTTGGTATCAAAGTTTGAGGAACAATGGCATATAGACAAAGTCCAATTGGGATGGACCACACCTTTTGATACTTGATCATGGATAGGTCACATGGTCCGTTAACATTTTCATTTTTCTTTTTTTTTGTTTTTTTTTTTAATCTTTGGTAACCACAAGATCAGTGGTATATACTTTGGTCTGTAACCTAGTAGCTCAACAGACCAGATCCTCCATTTGCATGCTCCTGATGAACACAGGGGTTACCAAGATCACCAAAAACAGCTATTCAATGATGGGCCAAGTCCAATTTTAATTGATTTGTTGATTAGGAAATTTCAGTAACCATTCAAGAGGATCAAGATTTCAGCCCTCCGACAAAGTGAATCTATAGAATAAAACAGTGTATAGACCACTTAATGTTGCACCTTATTGATAACAAGATCTGGATTGTTTTTTCTTTTCCTTTTTTTTTTTTTTTTAATGACCCATGCTATTCCTCGCCAGCACTGCCTTCGACCTTTGGCCTCAAAGGGTTTCCCAATCCTGACTAGCAATGACTATTCCCTCGGGGATACATACATGGCCGCACAAATAGTACCCAGATAATGCAATTGGTGGGAGTCCAACTCAAGACATTGGGGAGCAAACTCAAGGCTCAAACCAACTGAGCCACCACCTTGATGGCCCTAGATCTGGATTGTTGTAACCCAGATCGCAGATATAGCCAAATTTGGACCAGCTGAATAGGTTGATAACGGGTGCCAATTTGGTCTGGTTCAAACATCAGGCCAGTCCACTTGCTCAACTTCCACATGGTATTATGGTTAATGTGCATACCGGCTTCTCTTCTTCTTTGGGTTTCTAGGGCAATGGGTTGGGTTCAGGTGGGGCTGAGGATTGCGAGTTATTTCATATGCTCAACCTGAGTTCAATCCATTTATACATCTTGTTGAAATTCAACACAACCAAGCCAATACTTAATAAGGGTCAACCCAATCCCAACTAACTGCCTCAGGTTCGGGTTGGTTAAATAGTGCAATTAGTTGAGTTCAGCTGCATCAGGTCAAGTTATGTGCTAAATAGCAAGAAGGAACTCAATCTAAACCCAAAGCATTTATTAATCAGGTCATGAGTGCCAACCCAACCAACCCAAAATATAAACGACCCAAACCTTGAATTACCTTGTCTGGTTTGAATTCGGTCTGCAGGTCAGGCTAGAAATTGTAACTGAAGGTCATGTACATCATCAATACTAAGAGATGGATAGTCCTTATCTTGAACAGATGTTGCATGTTCATTCTTCCCTTGTTCCACATTGAAAAAAATGAGTAGTTTAAAATAGGGTTGCAAAGGGTCATCCAAGTAAAGAACCTACTTTCGGATCCGGGAGAAACTTGGATCCAGATCCAAATTCCTATATGCTTCGACCCAAAGATCCAAATCCACAATAGTTATATCCACATATTAAAATATATGTTTTAAGGGCCCAATAACATGAGTCAGACCGATATTTGAGTCTACTTATCTTTAAGCATATGCCATTAAATACAATCACTAGTATATTAAAATAAACTGTTTGAAACCCTTATCATCCAATTATACTAAAGAACTTCACTCTAACCTCAATGGTTACAGAAATTTATTCAAGCATCAAGGACTTTAACATAATTTCTTTTTGTCACATCCCTACAAGGCTAAATGAGGTGGCACAACGGATGGCAAAATTTTGTCAATCGATGTTGAGTGGTCGAACTCTTATCCAGACTGGTTGGTTGAGTGGGTGCCTTGATGTGTTGTTTTGTTGTAGTTGTTTTTTATGCTTTCTTTGTTGTTTGTCTTCCTTTTGATTATAATATAAATCTAAAAAAAAAATAAAAAAAAAATTCACATCTTATTTATGATGTGGAACCGAATCCAATTTTCCGGGTTCATGTGATCTGGATACAACATATAACCGCGGTATCCACCATGGTTCTACCCTGGATCTGACCCATTTGCATCTTTAATGTAAACACTGTTTATCTGCTAAGCCATCTAATAGGGCTGCCTCCATTGATAAATTTTTGTGAGCAAGGATGTGGTCCTATCAGGGAAAATTACCTGCCTTTCCCTTTGGATCCAGGGTATATTCATCCAATAGGCCTTCCTGCTGATGGATTTTGAGTTTTTGCCTAACAAACATGCACCCAGATGCCACAAAGCAGTCAAGCCCACCCCAACCCCAATAGATGTCATGTGATGAAGGCATTCGATTTTGAATACACCTTAAAGATTTAAAACTTGTTCCTACACGGTTGGTCGGATCAATTAATTTACTCTCACCATCCAAAACCATGCCAACTTTCATTATCCAATTTTTTAACAAATGCCATAAAAAAGCATGGTTTAAAAAGTTCTCAATCTCCCAAGTCAACTCAGACAGCAGCTCATCAAGTTAGGGCAAGTCAAAACAGGTCTAATTAAGTTCCTAGCCATAGAGTTACCAGGCTCGGCGACATTCTGAGTTTCCAAGTGTTCAAACTATGGTAAAAAGATATATGTGTAATATGATTAGAGTATTCCAATCAACAGTCCTGGAACAATAATAAAATGGATCTATCAGGTTTTGAACAGATAAAACAAGACAGCATCGAGATACCTGTAAAGAATATTGGAGTGGTCCTAGGGCACTACAGCAGAGCAAGTTTTGTTTCTTAAATCAATGAAGTTGAGAGAGTAGAACCTGACAAATTACACAATGCATGCATACAGATAAGACACCGATAAACACAACAATT
Source organism: Persea americana (assembly GCA_029852735.1). Lineage (NCBI taxonomy): Eukaryota > Viridiplantae > Streptophyta > Magnoliopsida > Laurales > Lauraceae > Persea > Persea americana. Next base: position 74,649,127 of record CM056815.1, read on the forward strand.
TGGGCGTCAGGTTCTAGTTGGAGGCACTTTTGTTTTTTAGCAACATATGTAAAAAATTAAGACACAACTAAAAACCACAATTAGGCGTCGTAATCTAATCAGGCACTTTTGTTTCCTGGCAATCAGTTATGAGGGCCGCGAATATTGTCCTTGTCCTTGGACTACTAAGAGGAGTCTCTTTCTCTCAAGTATTTGTATTCATTTCATCCAGAAACATGAATTGAAATGGATGTGACACAGAGATCCACCATTTTGCCTGGACCTAAAACAGATTTTTTTTTTTTCTTCTTTTTTCTCACCCTCATCATGTAGACCTTTTTACCACTCTTATGATCATTATGTGATGGTCCTTAATGGATGGAAGATACCTTCTAATAATTGCCATAGTCATTGCCCTAATCAGTAGGTTTTACCCTCAAAAGGCCCATTGGGTTTATATAATATATACATATATATAAATGGGATCTATTAGGTTGAGAACTTTTCGTGAGTACTTTCGATGACAGGTTTTTGTGGGCCCCAGTGGCCCACAAGTTTAACAGCTTCATATTTTTTTTAAAAATCCAGCCCTCCATCTAACGGTCTAGTCCATTTGGATGGGTGCCAAACATCGGAATTGGTGACTATCACAGGGGTTCCTTGTCTGTGCCCGCTTTCAATCGGTTGCAAGGTGGGCCCCACTAATAGTTCCCACGGACGTCGCGTTCTCACCTGAATATTTTCCTATATAAATAACCTTTAAGATGTACTAAAGGATTACAATTCAACAAGCTTGGAGGGGCAGATCAATTGATCAGCTTGTCTGAAGTAATGAACAACTGCATAATAGATCGTGGAGTATTAAAACACGGGGTTTAAATTTAAAAAGAACCAGTAACACACACTTTGTTGTTCTTGTATCCACTGTTTGATGTTCCCTTCTACATGAAATTAAAGTTGGAAAATGGTTTAAATTGAAAGGTCATGCGACTCAAGCCCCATGATCGACATGGATGAGAACAAGTCTAAATTTTTGGTTTCTGGATTATCTCTACAACGCAATATGAGACTAACCAAAGGGTATTTCCATGTGAGAACTACCAAAAATAAAAGGTACATTTCCATGTCAGTCTAATCCAAGGATTTGAAAGTCGGTTTGAGATTGCAGCTCACATGGAGTCGAAAAAATGAGCATCTTGTTAAATCAAAAGTAGGAAGTCAAATAGGGAACATATACATGTTTTGAGCGGGCTCCATTTCAAACAAGTTCTGAATTATTGTTCTGAGCAGTGAGCACCAGACACAATCTGGGGCAAAGTTCAATCAACTGACAAAAGGTTTCCCACTTGAAGAAACTACAGAAAAGGTACATATATAAATATATATCAAATGGAAATAATGTGAAGGTAACTAAAATGTGCAATTAGTGCTTTTTTTATTTTTTTGAAGGCAGTTAGTCAAGATTAAAACAAAGGGCAACGGTCTATAATCCATAAGGACATCATTTGTGTTTGAATTTAACAATTTACTGCAATCAATAGGTTATCCCAGATAGATGGGACAAGTCTTTCAGGACAAGTAGTGTTAATTTTTTATCAGATACTTTGGTTCACTGACTTGGTTCCAAAAAAATATACCCATGTCCTTATTATTTTAGCATATGTAAGCGGCTACCTTGATTCATGATTGCTTCGATCCAGTGATGCTGACAAGTGATGATGATTAGATTTCACTTTCAAACCTTCTTTTGAACACCCCAGGTCCCTGTTAGCAAGAAAAGCTTATCAAAGTGACTAATGTATCAAGATACAATATATCATTCAATATAAATACTAAGAATAGAATGAAACAGTGTCACTCTCATTTTATCATATGCCTTAGAGAAAAAACAAGAATTAGAAGCACACCTGCAACCACAAGAAAAGGAAGGATAATTATAGAAAAATTAGTGGACTCGGAAGTTAGAAGAAATTAAGTGTTTGTAGAAAAGCTTGGGGCTTACTCCTCGAGGCTCACCTCGAGCGGCGGTTTTTGGGAAAAAGCCTCGCACATCGAACTGAGGCATGGCTTACATTTGGGCATAATCTCGCCATATGAGATATAAACTCCAGGTAAAGCATGTGATTTGGTCAGGCTCCATTTGGGGGGCATATGCCTAATTAACAAAGTCATCTTCTTTTCAAGAAAAAGGAAGGGAAAATTTGTAATTTTATGGACCTTGAAATCCTTTTTTTTTTTTTTTTTCCTCAAAGATTTTACTTTCAACCCTAATTAACTCATTAGAAGGCTAAAAATAACTTAAAAAGTGCTTTAATTTTTATAAAATATTTTTTTAATGTCATTATTTGCTTGGTAAAAGGTGTGCTCATGAGGCTTACACTCCACTCTTTAGGTAATTGGAACTCCTCTTCCGCCTCAACATTGTAAAACACAAATCAAAAGAACACAATATAAACAAAGAAATAGAGAAATAAATTTTTAGAGAGAGAGAGAGAGAGAGAGAGAGACCCTTGATGACTTGTAACAGAAAAACAATGGCATATCCATAGCTTCATCTTTATATTTAGTGAAACTAGATAAGCATATGTGTGACATGTAAAAAATGGCTACATATCTAACCAAAAGTGGGAGAAAACAAGTAACATAGGCTTTATTGAATTAAGACACATCTATAGCCAATTGGTTTTAATAATTTCCTTGACTAAATAATAATTTTAAGGGGATAAAGAATAACAGAAGGCGTACTTCACGGATGACAAGAGAATAACAGGTGTGTTTCATCATGTCATGTGGATCCATTGATCAATAAATCCTTAATCTTTACCGCTCAACGGGCAAAAGAAGGAATGCATAAAGCGAATGAGTGCATAATTGAAGAAACCAAGTTGAGATTCCTCCATTGTCAGGTGAAAACATACAATGTAGGCTGGTATCTACAACCCATACCCTTCAATATTGGGGCGATTATAAGAAACTGATGGGAGGCTGATTGCTCCAGTCTCAAGTGAAAACATAAATGTAAACTGGTTTGTACGAACAAGAAGTCTCCATTGCTTCTTCCAATGAACTAAAAGATTCAACATACCTCCATAGATGTTTCAATCATTGGAAGGCAAACCGAACTTCAAAAGTATTTGTTTGATTTCTTGGCTTGCCCATGTTTGGGCCATAGCCCTCATATATTTCATTGAAGTCCAATCTCGAGGTAACAGCAATGTAGTTAAGAAATAAGATCTAAAAACAGCGGCATACATCAATACACATTTGTTTAAGGGCAGAATTTACAAAGAGTTCCTGCCACTAGCATCACCTTTCTGAATCATGATCACATAAGATGGAGCTATTGCCACTGGTCCAGTGCAACTAATGTAAGCCCAAAACATTGAATAAGCAAAGCCAATTAGTTCTCATTGCAACACCTTGTAACCTGAATAACCAAGATATAGAAAAGACTTGGTCAAGAAGTCATCTTCTATACAAGATAGAAAACAGTATATGCAGAAAAGAATTTTTCCAAAAAAAGCACAGAAAATGTATCCACTCCTAAATGCAAGCTCACTTCTCATAGCATCTAAATTTTGTTCACAAGGATAAGAAATTAATTAGTTCAGTTTGGTAACACTTACCAGTCATTATCCTATTGCCGACCTCAAAATAAGATTTGATCTGAAACAATTTCAGACCATGAAGAAAGCATCTGGTAACATCAAGCATGACTAACCAGATAAAACACTATGCCCTGTCAGGGAAGACATGAACTTTTGCCACCAGCTTCCTGAAATCACTCATCAGTTGAATCCAAAAGTTTTGCTGATAATCAAAACAAGAAATTAAAATAATAATAATAATAATAATAATAATAATAACAAACAAAAGTGACCATCAGAGGGAACTGTCTTATCTAACAAGGAAAAGGAACAGGTTAGAATGAAAATAAAGGAATGCAATATATATGTTAGTCAAAGCATGTAGCATGAATGAAGCGAAAGATCTGTTATTACAAAAGAAAGGGCATGCGCTGGCTGAAATGGCCTTCATCACAAAAAGAACTAGACAAAACATCTAAACCAAAGTTTATATTAGAATTGAAGAGCAAAGTGGCCTTCGTCACAAGCTATTCAATGGTACTTCACCAGTAAATTACAGACTAATCACCAACTCTCAACATTATTACAGTTCAAACAAACAACCTCATCTTGATGATATACAAAATGAATCACCCCTTCCGCTTCCTCTTGGCTCTCCAATTCAGTCCATCTGCATGCAACCTCTAATCCCTTCTTATTACCGAAGCTCGGTCGACAATGCTCAGACCGCATTGGCACTTGAATTGTTGATAATACTGAATCCGAACTATACAGTGTTGACCCTCTTGCCCAACTAATTACAACACCGCAAGTGCCACAGCTAGCCCCCCAACCACAGAATAAACAGTCCACAGCAACCATAAATTGATCAATTGTAGAGGGCCCAATGGTTCTCTGTTCTTAACCATCTTAGTATCATCACAAATGGAGAGGTGCAAGAACCCAATAGAAGAATCCCAATGTCGAGCACCATGTAATGCAACAGCTCAATAAAGCCATCATAGTGTTGGTTTGGAAATTGCGGGATTGCGAAAGCAGCAGAACAAAAACACTTACTATGATGGGGTGCTGCTAGTGGCAGAATCAGCAGAGGGCCGCCACGCCGAGGCGGTGAGCAAGGAGAGATCTTTCCATCCAAGCTTCAAGCACCCACCCTCATCCACCAAGGTGTAGCCTTTCCAAGGGAACATGCCCAAGAGCAAGCTAGCCTGTGCAGCTGGGTTCCCACCCAATGAAACCATCTCAAACCCAACCTTCTTAAGCTCCTCACCCCAATTCTCCACCTTCACCTCCCCAGTCCTCTTGGGCCCACCCACAGCCACTATGTTCCTAATCTCACTCCCAAACACCTGCTGCTCCACCAAATGCCTCTCCAAGCTATCCCCTCCCAACCCATCTCCCAAAGCATCAAACAGAGCAGAATAGTAATGCAGAGCCTCCACAAACCTCCCCAGAAAGCTCCCTCCATGGCTCAAATCCTGCTCCACAACCGTTATAAGCTTGGGACGCAGCATCTTCAAAACCCTCAAAGTCCCCAAATCCGACCCAGTGATGTCATACAGACAGTGCTGCATCCAGTGCACCACGACTGCTTCCCGGGCATGGGTTTGTAACAGTGCCGTTACATCCGATACGTTACCGATTTTCCCCTCTAGAGGATGGAACTCGAAGGGGAGACCTAGTGAGGTGGCGAAATCGGACAGCCGCTTCCCGGTAGCCTGAAGCATGGCGATAGAGGATCCGACGCCGGTGATCCGTACCGACCGGATCTTCCTCGACCGGGAGGCGAGGATGTGGAAGAGGCCGGGCCATTGGAGGCCCTGCATGATGTCGAGATCGATGATGTGGACACGATCCTCACCGTCCAATGCTTCAAAAATGGCCTGATTTGCGGTGAAATGAGAGAATTTGATGAGAGGGCTGATCGAATTGTAGGATTGGAAAGCCGAACTGATCCTCTGCGATTGCGGGAGAGCTAGGGCTTTGAGCGCGAGAGGCGAGTAGACGCCGAGGAAGGAGCTGACGATCCGGGAGTAGAGGGCGTCGGCGAAGTAGGCGGCGACGCGCTCCGGCGACGATCCGAACGGCGAAGACAGCTCGGAGATCTGCGGGAGGAGATCAGTCGCCTCCTCCAGATTGTCGGTGGAAACCGCCTCAGCACACTGTAGCAGGAGGCCGAGGAGGCGGAGCCCGGTCGATTCTCCTCCTCTGTCCTCCTCCTCCTCCTCCTCGGCCTCCGCCTCGGAGTTCCCGCCGGAGGCCGTCGCCGGCCGCTTCCTCGGGTGGTCGCCGGACTCATCGTCGGGGCCGGCGGTGGAGGAAGACGGGGAGTCGCGATCGGAGCGCTTGGATTTCATGGAGGGGGTGGAATTATGGTTTGGTATGGCGCTCGCATTTAACGGGGATTGGGGGAGGAAGCTCTGGAGCATGATAATGATCGCGTATCGGGCGGAGGAGAAAGTAGCGGCTCGTACGTGTCGGTGGTACGAAGAGAATCGGGAATGGGATATCGCTTTCCGCTACGAGACAAAGAGGCGTTACGCAGAGAATTTGCAGAGAGGGAGAGGTGACTGACGAAAGGACCGCAGAGCTGCAGAGAAGTGGCGTTGCGTCGGCTTGCTGTTATCGTCGTCGTCGAGGGAGTTAACGGCCGTTAGCCGCCGTTACCTTGCCGTCTTTCTTTTTTGTTGGATACGTCGGATTGGATTTGACGTTTTCTATTATATTTTCAAAAATGAAGATTTATACCAACTATGCTCCGAGGAACTACCAAGATTTGTGTGCATGCACTGGCCAGCTGAGAATTGTTGAACGTGCACGATGTTTCATATTTTATCAGGTGAACTTCCAGCTGATCCCTCATACATAGCTGTCCAAATAAACCAAGTGGGTTTGACCAAATTAAGATGAGCCACGTGCATGATCAGTTGGTTTCCAGCTGCCATTTATACTTGAGATTATACAAGTGGGTCCTACTTTGAATTTTAGGGCTGGCTAAGGCTCCTCTGATCAAGATGAGGAAAATTGTGGACATGTACAAGACCACCACTGCCATCATCAGCCCCACTTCATCAATTGCCCCCACAAATTTCTACTGTCCAAGAGAAGATTGCGGACCCAGGAAGAGAGATAGAAAGAGGGAGAGAGCGTTGGTTGGTTTAGAGGAAGTCAGCTCCGGGTAATATAATAAATAATAAAAGGGGCTAATTGCATCATGTCAGCCGATACGTGTCGGGTATATCTCAATCTGGAAAAGACTTTTGAGATGAATGCTGGAGAAAGGTAAAGCCGTGACGTACGGGATCCAATCAGCATGGCCCACATCACGAGGCAACGAAACAGATGTTGCCGTAAAGGTGGGCCTCGATTTCGTTGCCAGTCAAAATGCGGGGGAAGAAAAATAGTGATGGTGGGGATGATCAGAACTCAGAAGCATATACTGCCGGAGCATAATTCAAGATTGCCCGCCCGGGTGCTATAGCTAGTTTCAAGTTTCAACCATAAACCTATATTATGTCTGGTGTTGATATCTGATTCCCAACCTAATGACAAAATGATATTTCATTTTATTCGAATAAGAGTTGATCTCATCATAATTATATTTGTGTTATCATGCTTTTATTAAAGATTCAAATTTACGATTAGTCTAATTGCCTTCAAAACGTGGAACTTGGGAATACTCTATGCACTAGTAAGATGTTTATTGTGTTGAATATCCCTGCATTGTTCCTTGGGTGGTGGGATCCTATAGGAGAAGATTTGACGTGGTTATAATATATATTGCATGTGTAATTTGCATGTTAGAAGCAATTTGGGTACTCAAGGAACCAATTTGGATATACGACCTCAAATCAGGAATAGTTCTACTCAAGCTTTAAACTTCAACGTTCCAACCCACGTGTGAATAAGCTAAGCTCGAATTACTTTTTCTTTCTGGTCTGGTTTCCTTTTATATATATATATATATATATATTTGTAAAGATTTCTTCTTCTACTTACAAATTTAACTAAAATAATATATTTGTTTTGAATAATATATCTAAAATGAATAATTCGAAACTTGACAATATTTCTCTCTCCATCCATGAGCTTGCTTTTAAGAGTGTGGATGTCTATATTTTGAAAGGTATAAAATTCTTAATTCCACCCATCCAAAGCATTGTTAAATTTCAAAGTGCTTATGTGCATCTTTCTTAGAAGTATTTACTCTTAGTTTTTTTTTTTAATAACTCAGGGTATCTCGCGCCCAACCAAACTATGGGAGGTGGCCAACGAGGATGGGTGTCAAACCCAAGACCTCTCTGTTTCCTGAAATGCAGAGTCTTCAACCAACTAAACTACCACTCATTAGTTTTCCTGGCCCAAGTTTCACTACAAACAAAGTGGATTGCAACAATAAAGTGAGTTTTGGGCTCCAAACTCGTGAGGCATAACAAGACCCAACATATATCTCCATTATCTGTAGCACGCATCATCCTTTCCAAGAAAGGATATGCAACTGTCTATAAAAATTACAAACCCATCTTTGAAGATATCTGCCTGAACAGATATCATGTCTTGGTTATTGCAGAAGCATAAAAGACATGACCCTGGTCGGCTTGATCACGAGATGATCATGGGGCCATGACTTTGATACCATATTAATTTTTAAAGAAAGAAATTTTTTACATAAATTCACTGTAATATTTTACTAATAAGTCTTCTCAATTTATACAAGAGTAGTTCAAATGCTAGAACAAACCCTATTTCTTACAAACTATCCTAACAGTTGGACATCCCTATTATCTCTAACAACTTCCACCTAATTTGGGCTCATGTGGCGTCAGTTTTGCTTGCCCCAGCCCACTCCACCTTGTATATCACCTACTAAAACATTTATCAATAAAGTAATCCATATAATATGAAGCAGGTTCTCAATCACATGTTATAAACCAATGATGAGGAAGACACAGACAAATACATGTTTACCACAACCATAACCCATTCTTCAGCGTCATTGTTAGGTAATCCAGAATTGGCCACACCAGGGACAGAACAGGGCCATAAATAATTTGGATCAAAGAGTCCAGGTCCAACCCGTCTAACTCGATTGTTAGCCTTCGTTCCGAACAATGATCCAGTTTAAGGGATAGGATTTGCAAAATCCAAAGCATTAAAACCATCTATTTGCAGCTAATTGATTTCAGGATATGATTGGCCTAATGTTTTTATCATGGTGGGCCAATCAATAGAAAGTGAGGTAACCAAAACAGAGACCCAGAGACCCAACTTCTCTAAAGAACAAAGGCCCTTGAAATGTTGCTGTCCTGTGGGCTCGACGATGATGTAAACCGTTTCTATTTCCAAATGGATGCGTCAAGCCAGCAACTTCTTTAGCATCCCTAATAAAAGACAGTTTTCTCCCTAATAAAGGATGGTTTTCTCCCTAAGAAAATCCACACCCCAAGCCCTAAATAGAGTGATTAGATTGCTCACCAACTCACTCCTTACCCCAATGGTAAGGAGTTGGGTTCTTATTGGGAAAGTCAGAGGTTCAACCCCTACCTCCTCCTTATATATTCTTGTATGTGTATATACAAGCTTTCTTCCCACTTTGGTGGGCTTCCTTTCCGGGTGTAAAAAAAACCATTGACATCTCTATGAACATTATTAAATTCAGCTTCATTATTACAAATCTTAAGAACACATTAACATAATCTTATAACAATAAACTCGTCAGCTTTATAAGACGACAGAACATCAGTTGGAAAAGCATTTGTTATCATGCACTATAGTCCAATTCCAACCAATCCCAATTTCCACATTCTCTTTTTTTTTTTTTTTTTTTCCTGATGAGAATATCCTTGAGGTCTATAACCCAACAAGACTAGTCGCCCCAGTGGCGCCCGATAAATTCATACAAACCCACACTAGATAAATCTTGAAGCAGGTTTCGAACACAACACGTTGGAAGCAAACCAACGCCTCATGCCAATCCATCAACTCCCTTGGTGGGTTTCATCATCCTCTTTCCTCCCCTGTTCTCAAAAAATAGATACATAAAGGTAAAATAACACGCCTAGAGAGAAAAATGCAGGCCTCACATATACCAACAGTATATGAAAATGCAATGCAAGCTCTCTTAATAGATGACTAGCATACACGGACATGACCGCCAATAACTGTAAAACCATGTTTAATGATTCATTAAAAAGAAATTCAAATCATGCAAAATCATCTTCTAATACTTATTGACAATGACACAGGGGTGGATCTAGGAATTTTTCCTTTAATGGCCACTAAGTAGAAATAAATTCTCGGGAGGGCCACATGGAAAAAATGCATAAAGTTTCAAATACAAGCAGAGGAATCTGAATCTCAGTATTATGGTTGTATTTCAAAACTACAAAATGAAGGGGGAGCTGATGATGATCCATGGTCGATTCCATAACATATAACAGTTGTACCTCACGAAAAAAAAAAAAAACTTTTTCATGGAATTAGACATTCTATTTTTTTGAGAAAGCAATTCTGCTCAAATAAAAAAATTAATATGAAACGGTTATAGGAGACCATCCATTGCATATATGCTTCAAGGGATAATATGGCATAACCATCGAGAGGAAATCATTTCAAAGGGTTTTGTTTGGCAACTTTATAAATATAGTCAAGTAAAGTGAAGCCCTCATTTTTAAAAAATAAGTCATATAAAAAACACTTTAATTCAAATTTCCAGCTATATTTTTCAGAAAAAGTAAAAAAGCAACCTCCTTTCTCCACTAAAAGACAAAACAAAAAAAAAACAAAAAAAACAAAAAAAAAAAAACCTCCACTTTTTTTATAAAAATAAAATAAAAAAGATTCCATAACAAATAATTAAAAATAAAATACCATCATAACCCACTTATATATTATTCTTTCTGCAAAATAATCTTTATTTCACTCAAACATACTTTTTCCGTGTCAACAAATAATTTGAAATATCTCAACTTTTTCAGAACAAGTCCGAGCCAAATAGCAATGATTTGGAGCCCTTTTTTTTACACTACTTAGGAAACATAAGGACTCAGTCATATGGATTATTTGTAAAATACAGGATTTCCAATCCTAGCAGGAAAAGGAGGGAAACGACTACTCAATTTAAAGTGAGTAAACATAATTCCATACTCATACATAGAGAATTTTGTGGAAAAGCCTTCTCTTTCTCAACAATGAATTTGTCATTTGATCCGATAGTGTTCTATAATTTGATAAGTATTAGATTGAAAAGATCCATTAAATAATGAATTATTGGTTCTAAGCCATCTCTTGCTATGAATTCAAACTACTTTTGAGTCAAATTTGGCCCATAGGTAATAAAGGATCTTTCTTTTCTAAAATAAAAGTTTAAACTTATGATTTTGGAAAGTACTTGTGAAAGGATATTCTTAAAAATAAGATGCATTTGTTAAAAGCGTATGTCTCCAAAGATTGTTTGGGAGGGCATTTTGGTAATCCTAAAAGTCTTCTCTCTTTTTTATAATCCCAGCCAAGGAGTTGGGACCGATGATAGCTCCCGCACACGCAGGAGGAGAGCCAATACGAGTGGTAATCCTAAAACCTGAACATAGATCTTGGAGCACCAAATATTAGATGGAGACACTTGTTGCAACCATGCTGCATTGGAGTCCCGTCTTTTATTTTTTATTTTTATGACACTCCACAATGTCACGCACAGAACCATTTCACACATCAATTTACACTCCATAATGTTTTTTTTTTTTTTTTTTTTTTATCAAGGACTGGGAATTTCTTTCAGAAATAAACTAACATAGAATCATCTAATTTTGTAAACCCTGAAAAGTCAAAATTGTGAATTTAATATAATTATCTAGTTTTGCAAAACCTTATACATGAATTGAAATTGGTTTACATAATTACATAACATGATTTATGGAATAGTATGCTATCATGTTTGCTCAGTTGTTAATTATAAAATATTGTAGTTGTGTACAATGACGGACATAGGATTTTTGTTTGAGTGGAGCATGAAATGATTTGAAAAAGTCAAAATAAAGGAGCTTAAAAAACCAAATGCTAGAAATGATGGTTTAATCTAAAAAAAAAAAAAGAGAGAGAGAGGCTAAAAATAAGAATTTTAAAGGGCTTTAACAGATTCTGCTTCCAACCTAGTAATAAATATAAAAAGTAAATGAAAGATAAATAATTTGAAAGTAAATATCATTGCAAGGAAACCTGGTTGATTTACATAAATCTAGAGCGTCTCGTCTGGGGAGATAGTTTTGATATCAGTAGAGACATGGGCCGCGGCCCATACGACTCTTTGGGATTTTTGGATCCAATCTGGGACCGCCCTTGGCTGTGCATAATTGGTTACTTAGTCAGCAAGCTAAGTAGCATGATAGATTGATCTTGATCGGGCGTAGGGCAGATAATCGCTCTCCAACACCTGAGGGCTGAGGCAAACCCCATCACATTACCACCACCAGCCGTCTTCAAAACAAAAATAAATAGGAAAGAGGCATCACATTACCTAGGGCATTCCCTCTGTTAATTAGGCTAGGCAGGCTGGGCTCGGGCAGGCACTTGTGGCCAGAGTTGGCTTTGGCCTGAAATGGGCCTGTGTTTAGAGTTGGGAGACGCCTGGATAAACTCAGCCCGGCCCAGCCCCATCTGGGTCATGAACACCCCTACATGGCTAGTCTAACTCTTTGCCCTTTTGCCCCTCAAAATATTTTACTCTATAAAAAAGAAGACATAGTTTTAGGAAATAATAAGAGAATTTTTGCCTTTTGCTTTCTTCGCAAAGAAAAAGTTTAACAAACTTTCTCATTGGAAGTCTTGCTTGTTATTGACCAAATTACACATCACATCCTAACAATTCACTTTGCCCCTTTCCTTTTTTTTTTACCGCTTTCGACTAAAGTTTCGCAAGACAATTGAATGGGCCCTCTTAAGAAAAGTGAAAATGGATCCGGAATGTGAATGCTCTAGGACCAATCTCTTGAGTAGGGTTCATTAAAAGGAATTTAAACACTGCAAAAAGAAATGCCCCTACTCTTTACAATAATTTTCACTCAAATCTGATCTTGGCCCAACATTGGATTGATTTTATAAGAAATATTTGGATTATTTATAATGTTTTATTTGAGTATCTTAAAAGGCAACCGATGTTAAAAAGGCTTTAACTCGCGAGCACAGAGGTGTAGCCATCACGTATTGCACCAAAGTGTAAAATAAAGTGATTCCCAATTATGTGAAATGACTTATTTTTGTTAAAGATTCTAAGCTTAAATCTGTACGACCAAAAGTATTCTAGCTAGCTACTTCAACAAATAGCCTGACCATCCCCATCTACAAAACACTCTTTCAATCATGGTAAAATGAGATCTAAGAATTTGGGGTGTCTAGTCCACGAGTACTCAAATTGTAGATGGTCCAAGTGATGAGGATCCCGTTCCAAAGGAAGATCCAAATTGCTGAATCACTGAAAATCATGATCCTTGATTCAAGAGGAAAATTTCTCCTGGGTGTAGTCCAGCTCCATAAGGCCCACTTGGGTCCACCTTTGATAATTGCGGCTCTTCTCACTCTTATACCCTCAGATCTAGCCCAAAAAAGAAAAAAGTTTTAAATAAAAAAAAAAGAGAGAGAGAAAAAAATCTCTGAATAAAAGACCATTAAACATGACTTTTAAATCATGGGCTAAAATGATGTGATGAGGATGATTTTCAGCATGACTCTTATCCACAAAGAGATCTTTCTATCCATCCTATCCCCAATGATAGGGAACCATCCAAGTAGGCACCATGAGTTACACTGCATGTTGTGCATATGCAGTATGCTCATGGCGGAAAATCTTCATAACCAGGACATCGATGTTACACATATATGTGGGGCATTGTATTACATTTCTGCAGATCCAAGAAATCTGATATACCAACGAATCAGAAAAATATTCTGTTAGTCCTATAACTATAGGATTATACATTAATGAATAAGGGCACCTCATAATTGTTTTACATAAGAATAGAAGAGAAAATTTAAACTATTAGAATAGAAGGTACTTTTGGAAATACTTAAATTTTGATCAAGGAAAAGGTGCTCCTCATGAGAGAGATTCTGTCGATTCCCCATTTTAAGTTGCACAGACCACTTATCATCACAATCCAATCCCCTCGCACTCACCACCCCCCCCCCCATGAAAATGAATTGACCCCAGCCAAACTTTGACATAAACCAACAGTTAATCACCATTGGCCTACTAAAACCATTAAACCATTTAGGTTGATATTTTGCATACTATTAGGTCTTGCTGAGATATTTCCGGCCCCCACTTCTTAATTGGCATGCCCCAAGCGGACCCCAAAAAGTTCTCAGAGAACCCAATCCTTCATCTAAATATTGGAAAAGGGACGCTCAAATGTAACCAAAATAAAAACAAAGTGAAAATATCGCCTTCCAAATTCTTCTATTAGGAAGTTTCGAGGTGTTGCATAGATAAGAAATCTGAAAAAGAAATTCGTTATTGATGTGCTGCTTGCCATTAGTCACCCAAGTACACAATAGTAATATTGAAGCCAAGGGGTTCCATGGCTCACATATGGGGCACATATTTTGCGCCAAGAAATCCAAATGTGTAAAATTCTCCACCTTTTTATAGTTAGTAATTTTGTATTTGTTGTTTTTTTTTTTTTTTCCTTTTTAGTAATTTTCCATGGCTTTCCACTCCTGTGGCACATACACTCCTTTGCTGCAATGAATACAACCACTGCCAACATCATCCTTCCTCCCCAATGTATGTTCATCACCGCCATCAAAGATGTAAAACCAATACTGAATTGTGGGGGTGTTTGAACCTGCATAGAAGGGATCAAGAGCTGGGGTTTCATCATCACATGAAACAAATTCCTGCAAAATCCACACCAATTTATCACAATCTAACGGTCATCCCCGTGTGCCAAAAATACCTCAACCACAACCCAGCCTCTCTCTTGCACATCATATTTGAAGCCAATTTCACTATGAATTGGTCGAACCATAAGTTTCTGTTCAATCAGGATCACGGCTAAACAGGAAAACATCGCAGATTTCAATAAAAATCGTATTATTTTATGTTCTGTTTTATTTTCATGTTTATTTAAGCGTACAGATGTTATACACCGGACTCCCTCGTCTTTATTTTCTTGTGTTGTCATTGCCATTGCAGAGACCCCCCTCACCCAGCCAGCCAGCCATCCATTTCGGTTCAACCTCAATGTCATCTCACTCAAAATCAAGCTCCTGTATGTCTCTCCCTCTTCTCACCATAGATCGAGCTCAGGTATATCTCTCCCTCTTCTCACCCAAGATCGAGCTCATGTATGTCTCTCCCTCTTCTGTATTTTCATGCATTACCATCACCATCACAGAGATCACCTTGCCCCTTCAGGCCTCCAGCACTCTCGGTTCAAATCAAGCTCATGTACGTCTCTCCCTATTCTCACAGATGTACATCTCTCCCTCTTCTCACAGATGTACGTCTCTCCCTCTTCTCACCCAAGATCAAGTTTATGTATGCCTCTCCCCCCTTCTCACCCAAGATCAAGCTCATGTATGTCTCTCCCTCTTCTTTATTTTCCTGCATTACCATCACGATCCCAGAGATCACCTTGCCCTTCCAGGCCTCCAGCACTCTCGGCTCAAATTAAACCATTGTCTCACCCAAGTTCAAGCTAATGTAGGTCTCCTCCCTGTTTTCCTCTTTCATCCTGTTTATTGTCTCCCTAAACTCACTCAATGGGGCAGCCAATCAGCATGAACAGATTGAAATTTTAAGGGAAAAACTTAGAATTACTTAGTCTACCTTCATAAATCCATCAGGGGCACATGTACGAAATCAATGGGGCACACCACTGAACTCCAGCCCATCCAGGAGTCCATCATAGCCTTCTAATAAGCATTCTATGGAGCACATTTGATCATGAGTTCCTATGAATTCAATGCAAACAAAAAGGCCCTCAAGTTGAGAATTGAGAGATGCAATTAATAATTTTTGTCAATCCAGTGTGTTAGGATTGTATTAAAAAGACTTTAGTTTTTTTCTGTAACGTTTGAAATAAGTGGATTTAGAAATACAAAGGGTATCATCACATGCTTCATCAATTGGTTCTCACCTACTCTATCCAATGATCCTGCATGGATTCATGGTTATATCGATCCAACCAACAACAAAATGTAGTTTTTTGTTATTGTGGTAAAACGATAAAAGCTGGTAGGATTTTATGATTAAAAGAGCACCTTGGAGAGGCATAAGAGAAACTGCAGTGTAAAAAGGTACTAGAATGGCATATAGAGATACTTGTGATGTAGGGTAAGAAAGACAGCAAAGGAAAAACGATTAAGCGAGGATGTTGAGGTAAAAGAAGATAGAAATGAAGTCCAAAGCTCCACACAGCAAATACAAGCAAGAAAGGTAAATACAATAAACTAATAATAAAAGCGATGCGCCAAAAGTTTACCAACCCTCACCAACACACTCATGGTAGAGTTGTGTTGGCAGCTTGGTGTGCCCAGGGATCAATCCCTGGCTTTGTAGACCAGTATCACAACATAGCAAAAAAGAGGGGGGAAAAGCTACAGCAATCCTCTCTGATCAGCTACTTTGAATAACATAGATCAAAGCCAAGCATCAAAACTGCGTTGGCAACAAATGAACAAAAAGATGCAGCACCAGATTTATCAACTTTAATTCAGCAAGATCAAAATTTTATCAACTGATGGCTAATGCAATCAACTAGATTTAATGGATAAGATGTCATCCTATCACTGATCTTAGGGAAAGATTTGAATAATATTGTAGAATACATGGAACACTATAGGTCATCTAGTAAAGTTGATGGGTGATGTATAGTAGAGTACTATGCACAGTTTCAAAGTCTCTGGACCACTATTCAACTCACTAGTTGAAGTACATTAATGTCATTGATGAGCAAGTTATTGATATCTTGGATTTGTGAGTTGTTGAAAAACCACCTCTTGTGATAAAGCAACCAGCCCCAATTAGAGGGAACAACACTGATTTGATGGAAGAGACATGGTAGGCAAAAGGCCTGCAGGAGAGGAGTTGGGAGCTCACAAAGACGGAGATGATGATGCTATTAAATTCAGTTTTTTGTTCTTTTGTTGTGACAAGGAATGCATCTAATGAGAGTGACTGCTGCCAACATTTTTTAACGTTATGAATGTGTCACAACAATTATGACAGTGTTGTAGTATGGTTGTGCAAATTAAATTAGTTATTTATGATTGTTAGGTACTTCTCTACTGACCCTATTGTAGTATAGTGAACTACTGATTGTGTTAATGGCACTTATAACATTGTTATAGTTGGATGTGTATGTTGAGAATACAATCATACATACTAATAATACGTGTTAAAGAGTTTTTTTTTTAACTGGTAGTAGGTGAAGAATGGAAGGCAACAAATGGGATTCATTTGCGGTTTCTGGCACGTAACCAGTTTGCTAGTAGAAGGTGAAGATGTATTTGCGGTGAATCAGGGTCCTGTTGTCCGCCACATCACCGCGGGCAGCCCCTGCCCGGATGCATGGCAGGCTGACTGCAGTGATGTGGCAGACCATGAATGGGGTCCACTCACAGTCACCGTGGGGTTTTACCTCACCAGATCCGGACTTGTTTGTGGTTCACTTTCAGGTCAAAACAAGATCCAGCACCAGATCTGGTAATGGAAATACATTTCTCAAGAACTAATGGCAGTGATCACCAACAAATAGCAATAGGTGGGTTTATTACGACGGTGGGACGGGCATCAGACGAATTGGTTTTGTGGTTTTCTTGTAATTGGAGTTGTGGATGGCATTTCCAAGCTATGTTTGATCAGCACCTTTCAGATATAAAAGTGCATCCTGCAACTGTGATGGTGGAATGGGGGAATACTGTTGTGGCGTCAACATCTATGAAGTCACAGCAGGCCAGTGTCACCTGATACCAATAATGGCCTAGAGCGAGCTGCATGACTAAATTGGCAATGGTTATGATGGGATCCTCAATGTCCGTGGTTGACAAACTAACTCAACGCCCATTAACTAAAAGACTCACACAATTCAAGTCAAGCCAAGCCTCTAGCTTGTTTTGGGGGTGGGCGACAGGATGATTTCATGCTATGCAGAAGAAAAACCTCCTCTTTCACAATACCCAAGCCTCTAACTCATTTCTTTGAGTCATTTTCCTTTCACAGATGAAACATTTGGGTAAAAACTAGGAAAATTACTAAAAAGGGCATAAACCTGACAAATATAGAAGTAATAATTAACTACTAAAACAATTGGCAGTGATGGAACCTTTGCAGAAGCCCGTTGTGTGGGCCAACATCAAGGAGTGGATCCCTTGACTGCATTTCTCAGTTACCAACAGTGCACAATACTAATCCAAATAGACATTTTAATCTTCGTGCCAATACAAAAACCATAGAATACATAAACAAAAACACAAACTGGGTGAAACAAAAATGGGGTTGAAGAAACCTCTTTATCAGCATTGAAGAAATCCATTTCAAACAGGTTACAAAGCTAAATTGGGAGAGAAAAAAGTTAACAAAAGTAAAGATGGTTCTGCCAAAACTAGAAAAATGGAATAGTAAAAAAGATTGGGGAAAAAAGTAGTTCAACACATAATATTTAAACATGAAATATAAAGGATCCTACATTGAAATGTCTCATGCATTACCAGCCAAAAAGAAATTACCATTAGAGAAAGCTTAAAGCAAATAAACTTATAAACCGACGTAAAACCTTCTCTATTTATCCTTTAAACCATTCTCCAGCCATAACAGAAGTCATGAGTTCAGACAACAACTAGATCCCAACTTCATATTATCTCAAAAACAAAGCCTAAGAGAATCTATCCAATAATGCAAAGTTGCAAACAGATAATAGGCAGCATGAAAATAACAAAAATGAGGAAAAATAAACCTGCATTAACCCAGAGATGACTACTTTGATTGTAGCAGAGCCAAATAAGGTTTAAAACCGAATGAGAATCATGATTCAGCAGTTGTACACGTGCAAATTCTTAATCCAACGGACCCAAAACAAACAACACATATTCGCTAAGGTACTGTTTGGATGCTCTGAACTCATTTGCCCTGTGCTTAATTAAGCTCTAAATTTAGATGTCAAAATTCTAATCTATGGCTACAAACTTACAAGCCTGCATTCATAGACCCAAAAGGGCTCCAAATCTGGTGTATAAACCTGACGTGTTTTGTAATGCATTCTATGCCCTCCAATTTGTAGTTTTTGGCTTACATTCAAGAGCATTTTCAATCCAGATATTTCAGCAGTAACCCAAAATCCAACAACCAACTAATAGAGCAAGTAACAAAATTCTCCAATCCAAAAGTATGAGGACATTGGTTAGATCATCAACAACCACACAACCACATAAGGCCCTGATACTGTGGATGTTCTACCACTCAATGAAGAACCTGTGGAAGTATTGAATCAAAGGCCACTAAATAACAGAAACCCTAGAATATAACATTTCCTCTAAACCCTAATTAGAGGTTACATCAGCCCATGAAAACAGATCTCAAACACATCAACCAAATCCCAAACCAAAAAACCCAACAAAACCCATCAATTTCCCTGCCATCAACTAAACATTCATATAAAAGAAAAGTCCCATTCATTCATCGATAATCCACTAACAAAAAGTTTCATAACTCATCAAACAGAACAAGTACCAACTACCAAAACAAAGACAACTTCAAAATAAAAGCCACTTCTTTCAATTAGAGAGATCTAGAACCTGAGCTTGGTGAAGAACCACCTGTTCTTGCCGGTCTTGAATCGCTCCTCGAGCCTCGCCTTTGTCTCCTTAGCTGCAGTGATCTTCTTGTCGCGTGACTGGAGCGCGTCGACCGTGACGACATCCTTGAGATCCACGTCGAGGGTGTAGCGGGTGGGCATGATGTGGTTGTAGTTGACAAGCTTGATGAAGGCCTTAACCCTAGATTTCTTGGCGGTTTTCTTCGCAGAGTCCTTGCGGATGACCTTCTTCGGGTACTTGGCGACTCCGGCCACCAGGCAGTGGCCGTACGGGCGGTCCCTCGTGCCTTCGTCGAAGGAGCGGACGATCACCGCCTTCCGCCCGGCGAAGCGGCCCTGCAACACGATCACCGCCTTGTTGGGCTTCAAGAACTTCACCATGGTGAATCCTCTCTCTCTCTCTGCCTTTCTCTGGTTTGATGGTGGTGGGAGAGATGGAAACCCTAGAAATGGAGAGGGATATATATACGGAGTTTGCAGAAAAGGAGAATTACGGAAATGCCATTAGGGTTTTGTTTGTTTTTCGGGTGGGACGTGACCCAATAGCCCATTTGTCTAGGAGGAGTTAGGCCCACCCATTTAGTCGACTAGGTTGGGCCAAGTCTAGCTTTTATCACTTAATTCAAGCCCGGCTAAGTGTTTAAATGGTCCAAGAGTCTTAGACTCAGGCCCTTCCAAAGTACCATTATTTAAGGTCTGAATCTGGTTTAAATCAGGCTGGGTCTGGGCTCGGTCGGGCCTGCCCAGGCCATGAGCACTTGAATCTAACCCACCTAGTCAATATGAAATCAGATCCTATCAATGATATGTATCAAAATGTTTGATTGGATGAGGAATATTCTTGGACCGGGATCATCTGCATATTTAGTGGTTATGATTCTCCAAAAGTAGGACATGTGGTGCAATGGTTTTTAAGACATACAAGTAAGTTAGTTTGTCAATTGGGCCTTCCTATGAAGGCATCCAGCCTAATCTAACTCTTAAAGGCCCACAAAAAAAAAAAGCACAGCTACCGGGCTTGGACAACATTTTTGGGAGCCGCCAATTTGAGGGTGGTCTTGGAAAACAGCAAGCCCAACCCTCTTATTTTTATTATTACATTAAATTTTAAACTCTCATATGTATTGTAAATTATTGAACACCCATCTTTTTTGTAACCGCCATTCTATGAAGGTGTGGAGGTAATTTCATACTCCCCAAACAACCAATCCACCATTTAAAAAGGATGATAATCTGATTCATCCTTTGTTCTTCCTTCGAGTTATAGTGCTTTTTAATTCGATTTTTTTTTTTTTTTTTGGTAAGACATATTTTCATTTATTATCTCTTAAAATGACCATTCACCTCGCTTTATTAGTAAGGTGAGTTTACTAAATATGACCTTAACTATGTGCGTAAACACATATGCTCTCTCACTCCGTCTTTACTCTTTTCCTCTTAGTGGAAATACTTATTCCTTATCTAGGGCCAAGGTAATGCTGGGCCAAGGCCCTGCACATCACAGAAAATATTCTTGCCGTGCTAGAACCGGGGGCCTAGGCCGAGGCACGGCACGGCACGGCCCATTTATATAAACTTTTTAATTTTTTATATAAGTAAAATGTCAAAGTTAAAATAATTAAAGGTTTATTATTCATTTATAAATTAGTTCAATGTTTGTGCATTTATTTTAATGGCTTTAACTTTATTTCAAGTTAAGAACCCTTAAAAGTCCATAAAGTCTATTTCAATTTATATAAAAAAAAAAATTAGAAGAGACATGTAGGCTCGCCCATGGGCAGCACGGCCCAACACTACAAGGATAAATCCGTGCCTTGGGCCATGCTGGGCTAAAAGCCCCAGCAGCCTGGGTACAGTATAGCATGGCCCGTGAAGTTTCACGGCACGACACGGCTGGACCCACCTGTAGCTGTCGGCACAGTCCAGTTTTCGTGCCTATATTAAAAGGTAAGACTTGGATAACCCTGGGCCTTGCCCGACCCTTTAATAGTCGTATTCATCGGCTAGCTCATGGCATGCAATATGGAAATTTTGAATTACCCATTTTTTTCTCAGCTACAAAATGTCTAAGATACATTTTTTTTTCTCTTTCTTTCTTCCTTTTTTTATCCCAAATGGTTAGTATCCAGGCCCAAAAAGCTTTATCATACATCATTCTTTTCTTTTTTTTTTAACTTCAACCTAGGGGGGTAGGACCCAAGCGATCCCACACAAGTGGGAAGATGAAGCCTAGGTCGTGGGGAGGAGAGCCTACATAAGTGGGAATAGGAAGCACACAAAGTGGGAAGGATATCCTGCGCTAGTGGAAAGAGTGGCATACACATGGATCAATCGTTGGGCAGCCTGTTGATGTTGGGTGTTGCCAACCAATTGAACAACGCATTGTTGTCCTTGTATCTTATTCTCAAAAGAAGAAGAGAGTTTCTTGACCTGAAGTCGGAATGGGGGTGCTAATGGAGCAGGTTGGCCCCAGCCTGACATGGGTCTAGCCTGCTTTGGGCTGAGTTTTACCCTTACGCTTTAGTAGTAGGTCCGAGCTTGGACAAAAAAACTAGGACAGTTTAACATGTGGGCCAGGCTTGGATTTAATGGTAGAAAGCCAAAGCCTGGACTGGCCCGAGTGAGAAAGAAAAAGGCAATGATTTTTGCTAAAAATGCACTCAAAAACATGTTGTCTCACCAAAAAAAAAAAAAAAAAACACATGTTGTCTCACACATATACACACATCCCAACCAACTTAGATACAACTCCTTGTAATATTGATAGCCTTCTCTTTTTTTATATATAAAATGCTGCCAACCTGCTGGTTGGGCTTGGACTAGGCGCTTAGGGCCCAATTCAAGCTTGGGCCTAAGGGTTAAAATTTGGGCCAGGCCACGGACATCCCTAAGATGATCTATCTCCACTATTCTTTAGAGCAAAAAAAAAAAAGACGACTAACTTGATTGCACAATCTGGCTTTCAATCAGGGTTTTGCTAGATTGGGTTAGGTTGACCTGATTAATCAAGTTGACTCAATCTAAATTTGGATATGTTCCATAGTTTGAAAGCTTTAGGTCATGTTTGGGAATCAGATCCTTGGAAATTCTTCGCTAATATTTCACGAAGTCATGGAACATATATATCAATGAATGAAATATGCTTTTCTCTACCACAAGCATTGGTGCGTACTACTATTGATGTGAAATCCTCAACTATACAAATCTTTAGTAATGAATTTCTAGTCTGGGAGGAGTGAGGAATCCTTAAATCTACGGATTCCTTAGTTATCACCAAATGGCTTACCTGAGTTGGGCAAATCAGAACAACTGGTTGGATTACCAGTGTCAGCTATCAATATAAGTTTCTTAAAAACCCGAGTTTTGATGAATTAAAACAATCCTAAACTACAAAGTGATCCCTTGATGAAATCACTATGATGCTTTTGGCAGTTCCCCCTTTACAGTAAGCCAGGTTTAACTTGGAGGCACCCCTTTGTTTGACCTAGTTCATTTTCAGCATGAGCCTCAACAATATTTATGCCATGACCCAAATTTCATACAATATGAAGGGATACGCATCATTTGATGGATCATCTGTGAAACATATAATTACGTTCCTATATATGATCAAATCCAAAAAGAACACCAAATATAATTAGAGTGAAATTTGGGCCTCTTCTATCGATAGGGCAGTATATAGATATGGGTAGCTGATGAAAAAGTTTGAACTTACAAAGGTTACACAAGAGGTCAGCTCTTCATAAAATCATTACCTTTATACTATGGTCCTTTTAATTGAGGTCCATACAAGTGCTACTTTTCCATACTACAACATCTTACTGCTGTTGTTGGTGTTGGTGTTAAGCGCATTATCTGGCCAGTTGGGTCTTAGATGCGGGACTAGAGCCAACATGACCTATGTATAATATTATACATAGGAGATAAGCAACGGTAGTTCTCACTTAGCTGTCCAGAGTTTGAATTTTGGATACATCGCATATTTTTCCACTTGGCTCTCTTCCAGTCGAGTCAATTGTCTTTCCGTATGCGTGTGCGGGCTTTCTTTTGGGTCCCAACTTCCTTTATAAGGGTGCTAAAAACGAGAGGTAAGGACACACCATGGTTTTCTTTCTTTCTTTTTTACTTTTATGCTGCTATGGACTATTGATGGGAACACTAAGGTTCAATTTGGCATCTCTTAAATTTACCTCTTATTGTCTTAAACAGGTTCAAAACAGACATTAGAGCGTTTGAGAATGCATTTTACTGTGTCCATTTGAAAAGGGGATAAGAAATTAAATGCATTTTTCATGTAGTCAAGAAAGTGGTACTTTTTCAAATAGAGTCATTTGTCTTAAGCGGATAGACTTTTGCCAGAATAGTGAAATGGACGTTAAAATGGGCAGTGTCGTTTTTTCAATTTTGGCTTACCTTATGTGACCCACAACCATGATCCACACCGTTAGAAATGTGAAGAAGGTCCAACACGGCAATGTATCCAAATTTCAGCCGTTGATCTTTCTCCAGTTTTGAGATATTTGCAAAAAAACGTGAACCATTTGATGTAATATTCCGGACATTCTGGGCCCAATAAACATAATCCAAGCCGTTCATATTGTTTGGAAGACTAAAAACAGCTATGAATCCCAATTTTAGCCTCTGATGTGGTCCATAACTCAAGAAAATGTGAAAAATCAGAGAACCGTTGGATTGCACAGGTGAAAATCATTATAAAAGAAACTATAAAATGGGCAGTCTGTGTTTTTTATTTTTACTTGAATTATGGACCAATAAATCACAATCCAAACCATAGGATATCTGGGGTAGTGAAAGAATCAATATGAGATCAAATTTCAACCGTTGATCTATTACAGATCTCGAGCAATTTGCAAAAACGTGTTGACTATTTGGTCAATTTTTCTAAAATTTGTGGGCCCCTAATTCAAGATCAGAACCGTTCGTTCTCTAGATAATACTTAGGTCATCCATGGGGTAAAAAACTAGCATTAGATTCCTTGT
Organism: Persea americana; assembly: GCA_029852735.1. Lineage (NCBI taxonomy): Eukaryota > Viridiplantae > Streptophyta > Magnoliopsida > Laurales > Lauraceae > Persea > Persea americana. The sequence goes on from CM056815.1 coordinate 74,673,503, forward strand.
GGATATGGAGAAATTAAAGAAAAATCATTTATGGTTGGATTTAAAAAAATATATTTCAATCAGTTATGTTGTATTACCAAACGCACTATTTTAAAACATCTATTTCAAATAGGGCCCATTTGAAATAGATCTTTTTCGTTAAGATTCTCTAAAAACTAATAAGAGTTACCAAACAAGCCCTAAATTGAGATTTACACAATTACACTGTGACGGATTGATCCTGGGCGTCTATAAGGTGATAAGCACTGAGTTTTAAGGCATTTGTTGGGAGACAAAATGGTTGTTGACACTGTTTTAAATATTGGTTGGACACTTTAGGTCAATGTTTGCCCTTTTTTTATGAAAAGATGCGACTTTAAAGAATATCCGACTTGCTTGAAGGCGTTTCATATGTTAAATAACAAGATAAAATATAGCATAAAGTAGATAAAATAAACTTCCAATACAAAACTTCATACATTTCTACTGGGCCAAAACCTTTAAAAACTAGTGTCTCAAAAATCAGTGTCGATGATGGTGGAAACTTGCAGATGCTGGACAATACAGCTCAATTCATACCAAGTTTTAAGAGCACAATTTTTTAGCTATCACTAAGAGATAGGTTAGACTGTTCAGACCTTGACTTTAAGGCCTCATCTCAGCCCAAATATAACCTGCTTTTATGCTGGATTGACATTTTATATGCAGTAGGTTGAGCTCAGGAGTTGTTTTTCAGCCAATGAACTATGCATCTGGGTCAGAGCAAATATTAAAAGCCCTAACTTGAAGTGTTGGCCGGACACATGTAAGTAAACAACCTATTCTATGTCGTGCGTCAGCCAAGTTGGAACCATGCTCAAAGACTATCGCATGCAGGACAGATGCCCATGTCTGGGTCATTAAATTGTGCCTTCTAGAAGATGAAATGCTTGACCAGATTCCGCAGCCTTAAAATGTGGAAATTGGATCGCCGTCTCAAATTGGTTCCTTTGCCTGACTGCCTTTTGGACGGGTCTAATATTATGGTGTACATTTTATCTTTGGGTGTTTCAACTATATTATCTCTTGGGGTGCTTCAACAAAGGAGCACAGATCATTTATTGTAGTTATTGCACCTTCACCGGGTCGACCGCATCGTAGAAACATTTTACTAGCAACTCTCCCATTGATTCATACTTTCCCATACACATTATTTTTTGAACGACGTGACTCACCGTAATTGGTCTATTTACATAAAAAAAAATTGTAATAATTTCGATAGGTGATCCCAATTGATCACTTTCAAGCTGTTTGGTCAAACCTGTTGCCTTGTCTTTCTTGTATTAGGGGCCACTATACGAAGACATAGTAATGGCAAATAATCTTGAGCAAATTAAATTTCTAGGCTAGCTCTATTGATAGATTTGTAGGTTGGCACTTTAAAAACTATCTAAATAAACTAAGAGGCGGGGGCTAGGGGTTGCTCAAGTGGTTAGCAATGCCACTTGTTACTTGACAACCGATAGATTGATCCCTGTACATGCAGTGCTTTTCATTTATGTGTGGGCTCTCTTGGTTCTTGTCTATTGGCTGTACCCAAAAACATAAGAAAATTTAACAAAGAGGTATATGAATGAAGAGGCATTTTCTTGTTTTTAAAATAATCAACGATCAATGGTACCAAAATAGGAAATCCATGCGACCATGCCAATTGCAATCAACCTAGCGTGCAATTTGGACTGGGAACAATCCGTGAGGGTAAATGATTTGACCAGCTTATATTTCTAGGCTGGCACTTACTGTTGCCATGGATATGGCCCGGGCCATTATCAACAATCAAAAAGAATTAAGGGGACTTCTGGATGGGCATTGGGCATGTCATGGTGACATTAATCCTTACATATAGGTTGATTTATCAGTATGTGATTGTGATTTTGATTTGCTCCACTTCCTTTTTCAAAAAATATTAATTCGTATTTTGAGGCAAACCTAGGTACAAGAATCTCGGGCTGAAGCCCCCATCCAAATTTGAAAAAAGTTCAGAGTTTCTTAAGAATCCTTACGGATTCTGAAAATTAATATGTTTTTTATGTTACATTCTCTTGTTACTCCAATATTTCTTTTACATAGAGCCCCGAAGGAGAATTTCCTCGGTCTGCCCTTATTCATATTTAAAGTTTTAGAAGAAAATAGATTTATAATTGTTCATTCTCAGTTGCTTTTAGAATGTTTTAGATGTAAATAAAATAATAATTACAATGTAAATGTGGTAAAATGCTGTAAATTTTTGCTTTCAGAACAGATGCCGTATTTCCCTTTGCCCCAACAGTTTTATTGACATGTCTAGACAAAAATGACCTATTAAAATCTAAGTAGTACATCAATTCAATAGGGTTGAAACTTAATTTAGTCTCTACTAAGACAATATCCTAGGCATTCTACCATGCCCAATAGCTGACACTCATCAGGGTGTCCCTCGTGCATTCATCTTGACTCACATCAATGAATCACTTTGCTACTTTGATAAGTTATTTTAGGGCATTGCCTGCTTCCATTTATGGTGAGAAGGACATATGGGTCAGGAATGCAGGATACAGGGTGTCACTATAAATGAAAACCCTTTCTTTTTTCTGATTTTTTTTTTTTGTTGTTGGGCGGTTTACTCAATTTTCCATCATAGGTGAGATGATTTGTATAAATTCAATTACATGAAACAAACATGTCATTAATACATATAACACATTTATTTATCAATTTTTATCTTGTTTTCATTATTTGAAAAGATTTTCCTCTCAATGCTTCATAAAATTACAAAAGATTTAGTGATAAATCCCACAACAACAAATTGTAGATGTGATTAAGACCATTATATACGCATTTCCATGGTGGTAAACCAATGCATGTTATTTTTCTAATGACATTCATCTGGCAAATCTTTATTTTAATATAAAAGAATAAAACAACACCCTAACAATACAATAACTGTGGGGCAACGCGTAGAAGGCCCCACTTCTTCACATCGAAACTCACACAGATGGAGATACCCATCTCCATACTTCACAGAAAAAATAAATCTCTCTCGTTCCTCAAAAGCACGCATCCAAGAGGCAGCAACAACACAAGGCAGCACAACTGCAAGACCAAAATAAATAAAACATAGTTAGCATAACAATCAACACAGGAATCATCATTATAGTCTCATGATCACATCATCAGTGAGATCCAACGGTGGAGACATTGGACCTTGACTGATCCAACAGCGATCAGCCCATTATACACTGATTCTGTTGTGTATATACCAAAACGAAAATTAAAAAAAAAATTAAAAATAAAACATAAAAAAATCACAACACAACATACCATCCTTTGCAGAACCCATCACCCCTGCTCTTAGTTTCAACAGGAGGCTGCTGCTGTTGGGGGTACCCATAACTATCTTTTACAGGATAACTGGCTGGAGGGGGTGCCACATATGCTGGTGGAGGATAGGATTGAGGTGGGTAACCTTGGGCTGGTGGAGGGTAGCTCTGGGCTGGTGGTGGGTAACTCATCTTTCTTGATTATGAAATATTGCAGGGACTACAAGAAGAGGAAGAGGAAGAGAGATGGAGATGGAGATGGAGATGGAGATAGAGGAAGCAATGCAATGTGCATATATAGTATATTGTAAGGTCGGCTATGCGCGTAGCAGACGTTGGGAAGGCAAGTTAGGGGAAAGACTCGCGAAGGACGCAAGCAATTTGTATTCTTGTGAATCTGTCGATGAACAGTGGAGAAAGAAGCATTAGAAGGTTTTGACGGTCAAAGAGGAGGAAACTCCTGGGTCCTGATAGTGGGGATGGAACAGATCACCTAATTGGAAAAAGAAACCGATGGGCCCAAACCCAGACTTGGTTCGGGTGGAAGCTCTCTATTTTAGTATACATATGTATGGGCCGGGTCGTAAAACAACCATCGTATATATCTGTCACTATCGAGATCCAAATGTCTCAAATATGTGGCGTGAATGTGATCACACAAACAAACATCATATTTATAATTTATGGTTTGAGATTGGAAAGAATGAACTCCTCAAGACAAGTTAGACTAATTAATTACTTGATGATGCAGAGAGTGGTGTGAAAGCTTGAAAAAGATGCAGCAGTCTTTCAGAGTGATTCCCTACCCTTGTTCTCCTTGAACCCCACAATTTTTAGATGAGGATTGATAAATGAAGGTGGTGAGGACTCCCTCACGCTGCAACTTCTTCTTTTAATTAATATGGGTGTGATTGCAAAGGCTCTGGTTGCAACAACCTTATCCCCAAAATTAAACAAGGGAAGCCTAGATTTTTATACAGGACTTGTGATAAAAAAAAAATCCTTTAACTAATGGGTTGACAAATAAAAGTGGGGCCCTATATGGATAAAATATAATCTTAGCAATAATTATTTATTAAATCAATTCATTATACCCAAAACTCACATCAAACCTAATTAACTATCATAGCATGATTGGGCCCGCATGGGATGAATAACTACTTATTAGGGTCGATCAAGTCCAATTTGAGTTTGGGTCGTAACAATATCTTGGTCTTCTTTATGGACGGATGTAAGATAGTGTAAATGTGCTTATTTGCAAGAATGTGAAGTGAAATGAAATAAAATTATAAGTGGTCAAACCAAGAGAAAAATTAAGAGGGAGGGGTTAAGTAGAGGAGGAAAATGACAAAAGAAATCCCTTGAAATGAAAAAAAAAGAAAAAAAAGTACTCTAAGTGCACTAAATAACAAAAAGGAAGGGAGTGATTTTTTGTCTTTTAGTGATTTTACTCTATCTCCCTCCCTCTTCTTTTGCTTACTTTTGATTTAACCTTTAGCTTTATTTCATTACACCCCTCATGCAAATAAACATGCCAGGTTTCAACTTTCAAAAAGTGCAATCAACCGGTTGACATGCCTTGCCTTCCCTAAATTAAGGCCCGGTATACTAGGGCTCAGAAGTGGAGGTAAATAATCTTGAGTGGCTTAACTTTATGAGGAAAAAATCATAAGATTACAAGATATTGTTCGTATATTTTTTTGGACAAAATCACCTTAGTTGATGTTATCATCAACCCAATCGTCAATTGGTTGATGATACATTGCAAAAAATAATATTCTTCTCCTTCTTCTTCTACCTAGTGATAGAAACGTTATGAAAAACATTACATTTTGTATCCTAGCGGTTTTCCTTAAGTGTGCTCGGCAATCTTCCTTAGGTGTGTGGGTTACATGCTTAGTTTTACATATTTGTTACCCCACTCCACATGAGTTTTGAGAGTTTGAGTTTGGAGTGTAAGATGTTCGATAGAATACCTAAATGAGGATTTTCTCTTAATTTGGTGGTGGCTTTGAGTGAGGTTGAAATGGATGGTTTTGGATATGCTTTTGTGAACCTTTAGATTTTGAAGTCGTTTGTTTAGGAGAATTTTGTAGCAACATATACGGTGCCATGTTGGGCAATTTTTTAGGAGTGAATGCGTGGTTTTCTTCTAAGTATTGTATTGTTTGTTTCGAGTTTTAAATCCCCACAAAGTTTTTTATTTCGTTAATACAAAATCTTTGAACTAACTTTAACACTGGATTTGATAGAGCACGGAATGAACACACTTTACTATATAATTTGTGAAAGCTTATCAAACCTTTCTTCTTTGATGCATTCATCACCTCCTTTCAATTCTCCTTCATTTCTTTCAAATGAATATTCATCTCTTGTCAAATTTCACCATCACCCCCCTTCAAATATAAGACAATCGGGTATGGAAACGATCGAAGAAGAAAAAGAAAAGTTGCAGGAGGATGACGATATCTTGAACTAGCTAGGGCAGTTTCATAAAAAAAAAATGTACAAACAATTATCTCATCATTTTATGATTTTTCTTCATATAAAATCATTTAATTATGATTTAAGTTTAATTTTTTTGTAAAAATTCCTAAAATGTTTAATGCTCAATGGAATAGATATGGCCGGCCCGGGCCACGTTGTCAAGAATAAAAAAGACTTGAAGGGCGCTTTTGCCTGTTGATCGGACAGCTGTATTAAATATTGTCCCTAAATCTTAATATAGGAAATATAGTTCAACGATGGGGATGCTCCATTTGATGCTTTCAACTTTTGGATAGTTTTAGTAATGGCTTTTTGATAGGCTAACTTCAGAGAATTACACAAATGGAATGATTTTAATCACTGATGAAACCTTACAAAATAGGCAGGCAGGACTTGTTTCTAACAAGAAGAGATCAAACTAACCCAAAAATGAAAAATAAATAAATAGATTTCTTGCATTGCCTGTCATGTTTATGTAACAATTAGAACCTTTTAAATTTGGTTTCCACTGGCTAATTATGAAAAACTTAAAAATGTAAGTGTCTCAGCTGCACTCTCCTTGGAGTCTGGACCGATGCACTCTCCTTGGAGTCTGGACCGACTGAAGATTTTCTCCACAGTGACCCTGAGGAAACCAATCAGTGTCCACCACATCAACGCGGGGATGCCTACCATGCATGTGGGTAGTGGTGTCTGCCATTAAGGTAGGAATTGGGATCATTTGAGGATTTCCCCTATGGTGATCTTGAGTAGACTAATCACAGTACGTTGCATCACCATAGACAGCCCCTGTCCAGATGTATGGCAAGCTTTCCATGGTAACCTGGCGGACCACGATAAGTCCACTCACAGTCACTTTGCGGTAAATCCTCATAGGATCTGAACTCTTAAATAGGTAGGCAGGACTTGTTTCTAACAGGAAGGGATCAAACTAACCCAAAAAAGAAAAATAAATAAATAGATTTCTTGCATTGCCTGTCATGTTTATGTAACAATTAGAACCTTTTAAATTTGGTTTCCATTGGTTAATAATGAAAAACTTAAAAATGTAAGTGTCTCAGCTGCACTCTCCTTGGAGTCTGTACTGATTGAAGATTCTCTCCACAGTGACCCTGAGGAAACCAATCAGTGTCCACACATCAACGTGGGGATGCCTACCATGCATGTGGGTAGTGGTGTTTGCTATTAAGGTAAGAATTGAGATCATCTGAGGATTTTCCCTATGGTGACTGTGAATGAATCAATCACAACCCACTGTGTCACCGTGGACAGCCCCTGTCCGGATGTATTCCAAGCTTTCCACGGTAATGTGGCAGACCATGATAAGTCCACTCACAGTCACCTTACAGTAAATCCTCACAGGATCCAAACTCTTAAAATAGATATCCCCATAGTGATGTGGGGGACCTTCATTGATTCACTCACTGTCAATGTGAGGAAATTAATCCTCATAGAATCCTGATTCTCTCTGTGGGTCTTTTGACAGTCTTCCTACTGGGCCTTGAAGTAGTGATATCACGAACTCACATCTGGGTCAAGAATGCGCGGTACTGTGGGTTCCATACTACTTTCCTTGTTTCCAAGTCCTCTGCTTAATTTGAAAGGAAAACATTTTTTTGACTGGATTTCATTGGAGATTGGGGATGTAATGGCCTGATACAATTGGGTTCGCTGAGTCTTAAAGCTATGCCATATTTCCCTTAATCTCAATAGTTTAATGACGTGTGGAAGGCTAAGTGGACCTATTAAAAACTAAGTACATCAATTCAATGGGGTTGAAACTTAATACATTCTCTACCAAGACAACAGCCTGCACATTCCACCCTTCCCAAGTAGCTGACAGCTACCTGGGTATGTGTGCCGTGTGGGTTCGTCTTTGACATCGCACCCTACACAGTTTCCTACATTGCTTAAGGCCCGCGTATTTGCATAAAACATATAATAATTGAATGAGGATTTCATGGTCCCTTTAGCTTCACCAAAGGAACAAGGGGGTTGTTTGGGGCTTTACTAACGGAGTTGGATGAAGTAAATATTATTTAAAAAAATATATATATAAGTGAGTTATTATGGTAATTTTTTTAGTTGTTTGTAATGAAATTTTTTTAACTTTTTTTTTAAATATAGTACTGAAAATTTGAATTAAAGTGTTTTTTATGTAAATATTTCTTTAAAAAAAAAATACGGCCTTCACTTGACTCTATTAGTAGAGTTGTCAAAGAAGCCCTAAGGGAGTGAGTGACATGAAGTGAGGTGGGAATAAAGGATGTAGATGCAACCCATGCTTTCCTATGATTTAAATGATTAAGGGTTTCATTTCTCATTTCCTAAATCATTTTCAATCAAAGGAAAGATAATTTTACTGTCATTTCTGAAAACTCATATTTCTTTTTTGAATTCTAACCAGTTTTGAAAATAAAAATCTTGCAATTTCCATATACTCAATTGCATGAAACAAACATGCCATCTCCTCATAAACACAACAAACCTTTTCCTGGTTTTATTTTATTTCTACAATTGATGATATTTCCCTATCAATCATCCTTCATGAAACGAAAACAAATTGGAGATGTGATTGCCACCATTGTATACGGATTCCCCTGGTGGTACTCGAATGCTGTTTAAGGAAAATACCTATCTTTTGAAAAAAAAAGGGACCTGGTGTTTCCAGAAAATAAAACCCACAAACGCTATCTTTCTAATGACATTCATCTAGCCAATCTTTATTGTAATATAAAAGAATTAAGCAACACTATGACAATACAATAACTGTGAGGGCAAAGAGTAGAAGGCCCCACTTCTTCACATCAAAACTCAAACAGACCCAACCCGTACATCACAAAGAAAAATAAATCTATCTCATTCCTCAAAAGCACGCTTCCAAGAGGCAGCAACAGCACAAGGCAGCACAACTGCAAAAGCCAAAAGAAATAAAACATATTTAATATAAAAATTATTCATTATAGTTTCATGATCACATCATCAGTGAGATCCAACGATGGAGACATTGGACATTGACTGATCCAACGGCGATCAGCACAATACACACCGATTGTGTTGTGTATATATATATACCAAAATGAAAATTAAAAAAAAAATCACAACAAAACACACCATCCTTTCAAGAACCCATCACTCCTATTCTTAGTTTCAACAGGTGGCTGCTGTTGTTGGGGGTACCCATAGCTATCTTTCACAGGATAACCGGCTGGAGGGGGTGCCACATATGCTGGTGGAGGATAGGATTGAGGTGGGTAACCTTGGCCTGGTGGTGGGTAGCTCTGGCCTGGTGGTGGGTAACTCATCTTTCTTGATTATGAAATATTGGAGGAACTACAAGATGAGAGAGAGAGAGAGGGGTTTGCTTGAGGTTTGCTTGGGGATAGAGATGGGGTGGGGGAGATTATACTTATATATTGATATGCGAGGTCGGCTATACGCGTAGCATACTTTGGGGAGGCAGGTAAGGGGGATAAATTAAACTGCAGAAGGACGTAAGGAAGTTGTATTATTGTGCCCTTTGTCAATGTGGAATGGAAAAAGACCGCCGTAGGAGGAAAGAAGAAACTCCTGAGAAAGGAAGATTGAAATAGATCACCGAATTGGGAATAAAAAAACATTTGGACGTGCATTTGGGTTTGGTTTCAGGTCTAATGTCAATGTGGATCCTGGTTCCATGGGTTTCATACCCTGGGACCTACTCAGTGCAATTATCATATTTTTAATTGTGGTAATTAGTATATTGAATATGTATTCTAGCTCTTTATTTTAGTATGTGTGTATGAGCCTGTGTCCTTAAATTAAATTAAAGAGTACCAACCCCCTTTAGTAAATCATATCCAAGGTCCATTCATAGTATGAGCCGCTCACCTAACACTAGTCCTCTCAATTGATTTCGTTAAAATGGTACCCGGACCGGCCTGCTCTAAGACCAAAAATAGAGGGCTTTTAAAAAAGTATTAGTCCAGCGGGCTGGGTTTAGACAATGATTTCAAAACCGGGCCACGATAGGACTAGAATTGGGCAGAACAAACCCGGCTCGCCAACGAGAAAATTTATCGAATTTTTAATGAGTTTACCAAAACTGCCCCCACTAACGGCTAACTAGGAGGGGCAGTTTTGTAACTTCATCTGTCATAACTCCAACGGCAGTAAGTTCTTCTGTTTTAAGTTTTCTCTCCCCACTCATGTAACTACCTGCTTTATCTCATTATCAAAACCACTCGTAACCACACCTGCTTCTCGTTTATTGCAAAAACTTCATTTCAATCCGAACTCTACCTCTCCTTTTTTGCTCAAATTCCCGCTTTTCTACCATGAGCTATTGGATTATATAAACAGGTACTCTAGTAGGTTTCTTATTCTTCTATTTTCTTTTTAAAATCTATGCATTCTCTTAATGTATAAATATTTAAATTGCAATAATAACTATATCCATTCTCGGCCTAGTTGGATAATTATGATGGAGCCAAGTGGAAGAGTTGTTTGGCTTCCCACCATGCAAGGAATACAAAACCTGAGAATCTCACTCTACTTCTATCAACCATTAAAGAGATCTATTTAGTATGTTAAAGTCGTGATGCTAAAATTAGTATTTGATTCCTTGGCAAATTTCATCTTTCACTCCTATTATCCATTGACAAGCAAGCAACAGAAAGACACATTATCCAATTTTCTTATTGGCTGACTTTAAGTCTATTTGTCTAATTGTCGCTCGAATTGCCCTTAATCTGCTGGCTGTCACCACAAAAGAGGGCATAAAAATGTCTCGACATCTTTATTTTGCATGCAACCAAAGTAGTTATGAACAGAAAAAACCGGAGTTGTTATATTTTGTTTACAATGTTAACAGGTTTTGATGTTGGGTAAGCTTAATCAATTTGAACATAAACTCAAGTCAGATATGGTAGAGTTAATTGATTTACATCGTGGTTGAGCTAGTCATTTTTGGTACAGTTGAAGGAGAAAAGAGTGGGATTGGGGCTTTGCCGGTCCCTAGCCTGGAAAAAAGGAGGAAACTTTAAAGTCCGGTTCACAATCGGCGTCCGGTAGCAGTATAAGAATAATTAGAAAATATTTAGCTTATATTCAAGATCGAGCTAAGCCCCGGCCCACATGGGACGGGATTTGACGTGGGCCCGTTCAATTTAGAGTAGGGATTGGAAACCCCTAGCAGGCCCATCCAATATTTGGGACCGGATTGGACTGCCCAAGCCTAAGCCCCAGGCGCGGACCGTCCCATTGACCGGCCTATCTAACTCATTAAAAAAAAAAAGTATAGATGGCATTTCAGACTTTTAGGCATAAAACCAATTGTTTTTTTTTTAATATTTTATTTTTGGATAGGTTTTCTTACAATAATATCTGACGAGTCATTTTTCTATGTCTTTTGTCAAGTCTTGAAAATCAAGTTTAAAAGATACTGATCCGTAAATATTCCTAAAATAATTTGGATACATGGGAAATTTCAAAAAGGTTTAAAAATTTGCCCCATTTTCAAAAAGTACTTGAAAACTTGAATATCTCAAAAGAGTATAAAAGTTTTTTATAATTCTTTCAATCGACTACTCACCAAGACAAAATTTTGGAAAATGACAAAAATACCTTTATGTAAATTTTCAAAATTTCCCTTTTAATGAGTTTTTTAAGAAAAACAATGAAGTCTTGCCCAAATGACTTAGTGGGGCCCACTTTAGTGAGTCAAAAGGATTGGCTTTAGGGAGGAAAAAGATTAATAAACAATAAAAACCTATAATAAGGGCCGGATGGGGTTTTTTTTTTTTCAATTATTTTTTTTTTATGGAGAGGACTTGATTGAGAAAATTGCGGAAAACTTATATATTTTTCTTGAAATATCCAGATTTTTATGTACTTGTTTGAAAATGAGTAAAAAGTTTTATACTTTTTTTGAAACTTCGCCTAACTAAATTGCTCAAGTGGGTCACCCCTAAACTGGACAAAGACGTTCCAATTTATATATATGATTTTCAGGCAATTTGATTTGGAGATTGATGTTCAATTTGGCAATTGATTGCTCAATTGAACTCTCGATTTCTCTCTATTGTTATCTCCTCCTATTAATTAGGGAGATTCCTTATCTCTTGCCTTGCAAAGATTTAGGATTTGGGTCAGATTGGGTTTGTGCTCTTTATCACTAAATCCAAGCCCTAGTCAGACTTAGATGGATCCGGTTCATGATAACCCTTAATAAGGATTAAGGAATCTATATCATATATGGAACTTCTAATTTGAGAAGATAAAATAAAACCTGATCAAAATTATAAGCGAAATTTAGCGATGAACCAAAAAATTGCTCGAGCCTGGGTGAATCGTGTTTTTATTAAAGCAATGTCTTATACTTACTACCTAAAGCAATTATTTTAATATTATTCAAGTCAGGCGGGTTTCGGGCTCAACGAATGGTGGAATCCACATGCGCTCAATCGAACGATGTGATCCACATCTATTGAAATTAGATTTTAGTGTATGTTAGTAGAGGGGCTCATATTCATTTTAAACTGTTTGAATTGTGATTGTGTGGGGCCCATGATAGATTCCAAGAGACCTGTAAGATCACATATAATAGCTGTAAAGAACGGGACTCGCTTGATCATCACCTAGTCACAATTCTATCATGTGCTCAATTGAATAGTGGGATTCACATATATTAAAATAAAATCTTAATGTATTATGGGTTGAAATTCATTTTGAACGGTTTGGATTATTATTATTATTATGTGGGCCCCTAAAAAAGGGAACTCCGAAATCATACCGGACAATATTTCATATGATACCGTTTAATCCAATGTCTCTCTACCTATAAAGATAGAGACAACACCTACAATCCCCCACAAATTTCAAAAATCTCAAACAATATATCCCCCAGAATTTTGAAAATTGCAAAGAAACCCCCATAATGCTAAAAATGGTATCAAGACCCCACAAATTCAGCTAAAGCATCTAGACCCCCGCAATTTTGAAAAAAAATCATGAAGGACCCCCACAATTTTGAAAAATCTATGAAATGACCCCCACAAATGACGATTTGTTTTGCTATTGGTATCCTAAGATTTTATGCATAAATGATAGGTGTCTTGTGGACTTAAACCTTCACTTAGTGATAGATCTCAAAGTCTCATCAAAGTGCCTAAGAGCCGTAGCTTTGAATTAGTTACTCTATGTGACAATATCGGAAATACTATCACACATGAAATTTCTTAGCTTTTGGTTCAAATAAGGCCGACACTATCTCAGGCCATGTGTCTATATCCTGATTTCATGATAGCTCTAGAGGAAAACCAGATCCTCATAGGAAGCGGCTGCACTTCCACATTCATATAGGTGGACCTATCATCGGCACCCTTGTAACATAAACGTTATAAGAGAATTCTATCATAGATCCATTAAGAGCCCAGCTCAACCTCTCCTTTTACATTACTGGTTCAAATACTACTTCTAACCCAGGGGAAAAGATAAGTAAACTTAGTGCTTGAAGATCACAAACTAATGATATACTCTTCTCATTGAACTCGGGCTTTGGGGTGGATTAAGCAATCCAACCATATAGCTATGTATTTGTCCAATATGCATGGACTAATCATGTGCAGTTACTATACACTCATGATAATGGAGCATCACTATCACTATACAAAGAAATTGGTGGCTTTGTTTTGTACCAAATTGGGCCTTTTAAATGTAAATTCCCAACCATACCGCCTGTTGGCTTTGTTGTTACAAACTCACACTCTATTGTAGAGTGAGTGGTACATGTTTGTTCCTTTAAACCCCCAAAAATTTTATAGCCCCTCCAAGAGCATATTCTTGGACATGAGATCATCTAAACCGACGTTCCAACTAACTTCACAGCACCCTTTCAGATAGGAAGATACCCAAAAAAAGTCCAAAGCATAATGCATAAATACGTTAAAGAAATTTAAGAATTTCAAAAACAACATTTTCAATGCATTAAATCAGAATTATTGAAAAATCCACCCAGTTTACCAATATTTACTTTTAACTCATCTCCCCTCTGTTGCATCTTATGATTCTCACTCATCTTAAATATAATTCACATGGAGTTCCACTGTTAGGTTCAGGTATGTAATCTGCCCCATACTTATTCGTTTGTCCCACTTCGATCCCGATTTGGTGTTCAATTATGTGGGAACAATTACAACACCTTCACCGTTATTATGGCCAACAAGTTCAGTATCAAATGAACACTGTTCACAACATAATTAAAATAATTATAAGGATCAGTTTCCAAACAATAAGAAATCCAGCAATACAACGGGGGAAATTTCAGCAAACACATGGAATGCAGTCTCAATGCTATCACAGATTTCAGATATAAAATTTACACATTCATCCTTATCAACCCTAGCATAGTTCTTATCCTACTTGCACTTTCAAATGTTGGAACCCAGATTGTAGATTTTCCTTCTATGCATCAGGGTTACATTCTAACCATTCTATATGTCCATCACCATGAAAAGTTCGCACAGATTCCCTTCCTATTCAATTATGATCGACACGCCTTATATGGTTTAGTTCAAAATCGAAATATATATATATATATATATATGGGTCAACTCTCCTAAGCTGAAACTTATCTTATTCTAAGTAGGCATAGTGCTAGTCCTACAAATAAAAGTTGATTATATCTGTTTTTTTGCATGATGTAATTGGAATATATAAATATATATATATATATATATAAATAGATATAGGGGTCAGCTCTCCTAAGCTGAAGCTTACCTTATCCTAAGTTGAAACAGTACTGATCCCACAAATCAAAGTCGATTATCATTGTTTTTTTGTATGATGATTGTCTCCAAAATCAAGATAAACCCAATCAGAACTGGATTTTGTGGCTGACCCCTATATATATATAAGAAACATTCATATGCATCCATCCCTCACCATATTATGGTGAGTGACAACATAGTAGGGTTGACTTTATAGCATCCAGATCATCCACACACATGGAACCCCCTTAAGTACACTAGACCCATTGAATTTTCTCATATCCAAATGGATTGGAGCAGTGGATCGAGGTTCAAATTTTTTTCCTTTAATAGAAAGTCATTAAATTTATGGGCCACGAATGAAGGGTAAAAGGCATGAGATTAACCCCAAGTTTGATATATGGTCTTATCCAAGATGTCTCTTCTCATCCCTCACAAGTCCCATGATCAGTGGGTCACTAGGTGGGCCCCACTAAGCTTGTCCCTCACCATACGAAGAGGGAATGATGCACATGAATATCCCATTATAGGGAGATGCTCCTATGAGAGCATCTCTCACTTTACTATGAGAGATAAGGTGGGGACCTCTACATCAATATCTAATACCAACAGTTTAAATATGATGACCCCCCACCCTATCTCTCATAGTAAGGTGAGAGATGCCGAGCATCTCCCAAATATATATATTTATATATGGGAAATATTCAAGTGAGAACTAGTTCTCACATGCTTTCGTGAGAACTATTGGTAGGGCCCACCTAGAAACCAAAACCGCGAATAAACAATGACCTCCCTTGATAGTTACTAATCTCGAGGTTTGACACCCATCCAAATGCACTTGGCTGTTGGATGGATGATTGGATTTTTTCTTAATATGAAGCCATTAAACTCATGAGCAATGGATGAATGGGTTAGAAGTATGAGATTAGGGTCAAACTTGATACTTAGAGTGTTCTCATATAGATCTTTCCATCCCTTCTGGTCCCATCCCTAAATGGGACCCACAAATTGGCCCTATAAAAAGTTCTCATAGTGACTATATGAGAACAGTCCTCACAGTGACTGTGAGAACAGTTCTCACTAGAACAAAGCCTTATATATATATATTAGAAAACACATGAGGCGTTTTGGAAGTGAAAAACACCTTCCTCTTCTACCAATGAGAAGTTTCTTACGTGTATTCTTATCCTCTTTCGAAACAAATGCAACCGCACCAATTTTTTTCTCTTTCCAATAAGATAAGACAGATTAAATTTCCTATTTATTCTCCTTTTTAAAAGAAAGATGTTTGGCAATTATTTTGACCTATTTTCAAAAATTCCTCATGAGTCCTAAAAGAAACTATGTGGACCCACACCACTTAGTTTTATAAGTACCTTTGAAACAATATGACCTACTGTTAATAGATGATATACCACTAAAATAAATTGGACCCACTTATGATTTTATATGTATCAATTACACCCTCTAATTTTTACATAAAAAATTAGTTCAACCCACTTGTACGTGAGGACCATATACTATCCAATTTTATAAGCACCTTTCTAAATAGTGGGATCCACGATTAAAAAAGGATATACAAATACAAAGATGATACACAATTACAATCAGTTGGACCCACTTTTGATAACAATGTACCAATCATATCCTCTAATCTCAAATATAACTAGTTGGACCCACTTGTAAGAACCATGGATCCCCTAATTTTGTAGCTAGGTACCTTTCTTAATAATGGGACCCATGGTTAAACAATCTAAAAATCACTTCTTAGCCATGGGGAATCCGTGTTGCCATTGAAGAAGAGAAAAAGCAGGGGAAGTAGGGTAAGGTAATTAATGTTGCATTTAAAGCAGAAAAAGTCTCCGGGAATCTTCCTGTAAATGGATGTTACACAGGGTTGCTTTGCACATGTGAGTTGGCATTATCTTATTGGGACAAATCAAAAGGAGTAAAAACTCCCATATTTTTAAATAGGGAGCTTTTGAAAACTCCTTATATAGATTTATATATATATATATATATATTTATATATATATATATATACAGGGCCAGCTCTCCTAAGCTCAAGCTTAGGATAAGATAAGCTCAAGTGTATGGTGGGGCCCATCTTGGGACCCACATGGGGATGAGGGTGGGGGGATTTCAAGGACTCTCTAGGATCTTTCTCTCTGCAAAAAATCAGCTCCAATCGTGATTTCTATCTTCTCCATATGGGCCCAAAAGTTTAATGGTCAATAGTCTATTAGAATCGATATATAGTTAATCCAACGGTCTAGTAAATTTGGATCTAAACGAAAATTGGTGGACATGAACAATTTAGAGGGTTCATGTGTTTGGTCCATTTGGATGAACCAAAGATGGGCCCTACAAGCATGAGCTTACAAGATTTTATCCTAAGCTTGAGCTTAGGAGAGCCTTGCTCTATATATATATATATATATTCAGTTCCCTTCTTTGGTACTATTGAAGGGGTAAAATTATTCCAATTACTCATGTTATGTAGGATTCTATTCTGTACATTCAAGGAATATCTACGTCATTGTTCATGATATTAATTAGCAAGCATGAATCAGTCAATCAGTGAGATCTGAAAATTTTAGTAGCAATCTGTACCACTAATCATACTCACAATTCAGGGTGTTGCAATGAGCAATGCCATGGTTCAGATCCCTGACCGAAACCCATGCCAAGATGTGTTTCGGCCCTTAGGTTCATGTCCACATCAAGGGCCTTCAAACCCTAGCCCCAAATCAGCCATGGTTTTGAATTCTACCTAACAACTGGCCATATTCTCTTCATCATTCTGATCATTGGCTCATTACAATTCAAGCAACAACAAAGCAAACAACACCCCTTCTAATCACAAAGCAAACAACACCTCCACAATTATAGTCGTACGAAACCTTAACCCAGAATAAGAAATCCACTCATGAAAATTTTATATAAGAGGGGTTTCGGGTTATCTCACCATGATCACTTACAAATCGATTTCGATGTGAGCAAATGAGCGATTTTATAATATGCGGCGATCCATCCATTGGATAAACTTTCTCGGATGATTTAGATCCAACCATTGAAAATGAAAATGTCTTTAGATTGTTGGTGTTGGTGGAACTAGATCTGAGAAAAGAGAGAAAATTGAATGCTTCAAGGCACATAATCACCTCTCTTGGTGGGACCAAGTCAGCAATGGGTTAATAAGTAGACCGCCTCCAAGATACAATGAAGCCTGGCTAAAGCTGTTGTTGATTTTCGTTTGCTAATGATTTTCAAACAAACATAATGAATGATAGATTAGACCCACATAATGATGATGTAAATAAGTTGTTTCTCGTTCTTTCAATTTATAGAAGCTAAACCGTCACTTTGAAGGGATGTGCCGCTTAATTTGATGTGACTCTTAATTTGAGATGTGCTATGTCTATTAGGACATAACTACCTATAGTGGTGTCCAGAAATAGCACCCCATTTTGGATAGGGAGCTGTGATTTGATATCTTATGGCAACTGGCTCAACCCAATTAACTATATATAAATAAATGCAAGTTTTCAAATATGAATTGGGTTCTTAAAAGGGTTATTTCTCGTGGGATTTCTATACTTTTTTGAGATAAAAAATGCATGAATATAAAAATTGCTTTCCAAAAAAAAAAAAAATAATCAAAATCTTGGTTTTTTTTTTTGTTGAGATTTTCAACAAATCTTTACCTATTTTATTTTATTTTTATAATTGATAATATTTTCCTATATATCATTTTTCATAAAACTACAACAAATTGGAGATGTGATTGCCACCATTGTATCCGTATTCGATATTCCCGTGGTGATACTCGAATGCTGTTTAAGGAAAATACCCATCTCAAGAAAAAAAAACAGACCTCAAATGCTATTTTTCTAATGACATTCATCTCACAAATCTTTATTGTAATATAAAGAAACTAAGCAACAACATAACGATACAATAACTGTGGGGGAAAAACGAGGAGATGGCCCCACTTCTCCCCATCAAAACTCATACAGACCCATCCCATACATCACATAGAAAACTAAATCTCTCACTCCTCAAAGACATGCTTCACAGAGGCAGCAACAGCACATGACGAGAAGACTGCAAGGCCAAAAGAAATAAAACATAGTTAATATAAAAATGATCACTATAGTCCCATGATCACATCATCAGTGAGATCCAACGGTGGAGACACTGGACCTTGACTGATCCAAAGGCGATCAGCCCATTACAAACCGATTGTGTTGTGTATATACCAAAATGAAGATTCAAAAAAATAAAAATAAAATCACAACAAAACACACCATCCTTTCAAGCACCCATGACTACTCTTCTTAGTGACAGGAGGCTGCTGTTGTTGGGGTGGCTGATAACCATCTTTCACAGGATAACTGGCTGGAGGGGGCGCCACATATACTGGTGGAGGGTAGGATTGAGGTGGGTAACCTTGGGCAGGTGGTGGGTAGATCTGGGCTGGTGGAGGGTAGTATTGAGGTTGGGAACCTTGGGCTGGTGGTGGGTAACTCATCTTTCTTGATTATGAAATATTGGAGGGACTACAAGATGAGAGAGAGAGTGGTTTGCTTGGGGATAGATAGATGTTGAGGATGTGATAGAGATAGAGATAAGAGGTGGCAGAAGGTTATACTTATATATAGAAATGCAGGGTCTGCTATACGCGTAGCATACACTGAAGGATGTATGCCAGTTGTATTCTTGTGCCTAATGGAGAAAGACCGCCATAGAAGGAAAGAAGAAACTCCTGATAAAGTGGGATTCAAATACGTTCCCGAATTGGAAATAAAAATGATTTGGACGCGCATTTAGGTTTGGGTTCAGGTCTAATGTGGATCTGGGTCCATGGGCTTCATACCCTAGGACCTACCCAGTGCTATTATCATATGTTTACTAATGGTAAGTATATTGAACATATATTTTGGGTTAAGAAGAAAGCTCTTTATTTATGTATATGTGTATGAGCCAGGGTCCTTAATGTAAATTCAAGAGTATAGAAAGGGTAATTGACCTGGACACAGTGGGATTTCAGCTGGATCAGGTCAGGGTACCAGTCCCTCTTTAGTAAATCATGTCCAAATTCACCAAACGCGTTTTCAAAAAAAAAAAAAAAAAGGGGCATTTGGCTGTAAGCCCCTCAACACTGCATTTTATTACAAAATCTGCAAATGGAATTGGGCTTCTTCTTCTTTGACCTCTATAGCCATTTTCATTCTCGCTCACTTGAAGATCTGCCAATTCCATCTCTCTTTGTCCGTTTGACTCTCTCTTTGTCTCTGTTTCAAATTTAATGAAAAGAGAGAGAGAGGGAGAGAGTGATGAGACCTTGAGAACAAGGAGAGGAAAGGAGAGATACAGAAATAGAGACCAATAGATAAGGATGAATTAGCCAGAGGACCCTTAACCTTGTTGTTTAAGGCCTCTAGTAAACAACATTTCCACTTTAACTGATTTTTTTTTTTCAAAAGATGGATAAATTGGTCTGAGTTTTGAAAGAAAGTCATATAAATTTGTCTGAGTCTTTCCATAAGTTTGTTCTAGATAAACTTGTTTGAAACTAATATTAATGTTTTGATATAAACTTATCTAAGTTTGGAAAAAATTTATCTGAGTTTTGAAAAAAATTATCTGATTTTGGATAAATTTATCTTAGTTTGGAACAAATTTATTTGAGTTTGGGAAAAATTTATCTGAATTTCAAATAAATTTATCTGAATTTCGAATAAATTTATCTGAACTTTGAATAAATTTATCTAAGTTTGGAATAAATTTATTTGAGTCTGGACCAAATTTATCTGAGTTTGGAATAAATTTATCTACGTTTGGAACAACACCTTGTTATTGGTACACTAAATCCTTTGCCGGTGACCATTGATAAAAGCTAGGTTATTCTAGTAATTTTCACAGTAAATACTATATGGTCCAATTAAAAAAAAATAAAAGAAAAAACCTGATTGAAATGAGGTGTCTGGGTAGGCACATCACCACCCGTTTCAGATAAAGGACTGGGAAATCCAAACCCACTACCACGTTCTGATGGCACCATGTGCTACATGCACCCAACAATGGGTTGAATGGTTTGGATTTGCTATGGCCAATAATGTTTTGATGGCACCATGTGTTACATCACCCCATGTGCTAATACATATCATCTAATCTTTTGACTTCTCCATCGACGACCAACACATCTTAACCAATATGTTCTGCTTTCGGATTCTGCAAAACTTCCTCGACAAGTTCTGCAACAAAGACTGTCTTATCTTTATTCTCTGCAACAACGCAGGTGATGGAATTTTCTCTTCTTAAGCAGTGGCGAGCTTCGAGTACGTGACAATACATGATGAAGTCTTGCTTGGAAGCTTTGAGTACATGACAATATTGTTCCCTCCCATTTCATGAATTTCGAAATTTGATTTATTCCCTCCCATTTGAATTTCAAATTTTGATCTAAAACTAGGAAATAAAATCCTTTTGATGGTTTGATTCGTTTATAGGGGCAAATCAGTCATTAAATATCATATTAATGAGTTAAAATTAGGGATTAAATTCGTGACATAAATTCATATGGTTAGAAGGGAAAATCAGTCTTGCAAATATATATATATATATATATATATGATATGGCATACTTAAGGACCTCCGCCTGAAATAAGTCTAGGCGTATGGATTAGAGGCCTTAACAGAAAATCCTCTGGATTAGAGGTCTTAAACACCAATATTAAGGGACCTCTGGCTAATTTTTTCAAAACATTATATATATGGCATTTTGAACTTTCAGGCAAAAAATCAGTTGTTTTTTTTTTTTTAAGTCATTCTAGTTTGGAAAAGTTTTATTACAATAATATCTCATGAGTCATTATTCTATGTCTTTTGTCTAGTCTTGAAAATCAAGTTTAAGCGATACTAATCCGTAAAAATTTCTAAAATAATTAGGATAAACTACAAGGAAAATTTAAAAAAGGTATAAAATTCTTGCCCCATTTTCAAAAAAGTACATGAAAACCTGAATATCTCAAAAGAGTATAAAAGTTTTTCATAGTTCTTTTAATCAAGTACTCACTAAGACAAAAGTTTGAAAAATGACAAAAATACCTTTACGTAATTTTTCAAAAACTTTCTTTTAATGATTTATTTTAAAAAAATGATGAAGTTCAACCCAAATGACATAGTGGGGCCACTTCAGTAAATCAAATGATTGGCTACAGGGAGGAAACATATTAATAAAAAAACAAAAGCCTAACACAAGGGAAGGCGTTTTTTTTTCTTTCATTTTAGAACTTTTTTAATGGAGAGCACTTGGTTGAAATAATTGTGGAAAATTTAAATAATTTTTGAAATATCCAAATCTTGAAATATCCAAATCTTCTTCTACTTTTTTGAAAATGAGTAAAAAATTATATATATATATATATTTGAAATTTCACATAATTAAACTGTTCAAATGGGTTACCCCTAAACTGGACCAAGCCGTTCCAATTTCACCTTTTTCATAGTGCCCCTACAAAAGCTGCGGCCTCCCATTTTTTAATTTCTATATAACTTGATAGACATCTGAATCGAAGGACCAACTGCTTTGATCTTTTTTAGTTATATTTATTTCACAAAAGGATCATTACTCTTATTTTATTGTAGTTGGTGGGTTCAGTACTTTTAAAAAGAGCTCTTGTATCACATGTGGTTGGTTTGATCTATAAATGCAACAGTGCGGGGCATTATACAAATCCAAGGTGTAGGCGGTAAAAACGACACCTACTTAGATTAGGATGAGATCGAGGTTAAACTTCTTAGGAGGGGGAATGCTGAACTCCGAGAACCTGAAAAGGAAGGAGAAAGACTTGGGTCAGAGGCCCTGGCTGCCGTGAGCCGAAGGCACTCCGATGCCTGAGTTAGTTCTGAGAAAACTAAACAGGAGGAGGAAGAGAGGAATGAGAGTGCGTGTAGTATTGAGGGTTATGCGTTGGATATTGCGTACCTCTCATGGGACTGATCCCATGCATATATAGGCAAATGTTCCTCGTTCATTCTCTCTGTGAGTGGGGGTAGGTGAGGTGAGGTCCCATCGTTCCTTACCCTGACAGGCGGCCGTAGGTGAAACGGACAACACCCCTACCTTACTTTCCACGCCTTCGGCCAGCTAGCGTACAGGGGTGATAAAGCACACCTCTTATCACCATAAATGAGCAATCCTATCGCCATAAATGACCGCCCATATCTGTCAGGGTGCGCCGTATTTCCAGAATGAAGGTGGCGGCCCACTCTGATTCTAGTGCTGCGGTATGGGACTAAGGATGGCGTGTCCGTGGCGCGCCCTTGTACCGGGCTGACGCCCATACCGAGATGCCGAACTGTGGTGCTGAGCTTGTAGGCTGCCGACCGATCTACCGAGCTGCCAAGGTATTGACCGAGCTGCCGAGCTGACGACTTTCTACCGCAGAGGCTGAGGAGCTCGGCGAGTTTAGTCGTGATCCTTGTCTAACTTCGTCATTACGGCATTTTACCCACACAATTGCCCCCTAGCTTTTAACTTCTAGCTTTTAACTTCTGAGAGCCTCCTAGCTCGAAGGGGTCAGAAGCTTGATGACCGTATAGCTGGTTCTGCTACCGAGCTTAAGTGAGGGTGATCGTCACGAAGGTAGCACCGGGATGAGGGAGCTTTGGATCAAGAGGGCCCCCTTGGGTCTGGGGGTCGCTGCTATTGCGTGGGCCCCTTGGAGGTGTCTCTCCGCCTGTCCTGGATATTAAATAGTCTTCGGATATCGCGCTAGTGGTGACACGTGTCGCTTCCTTTAGGTGTCTTGCCATTACTTCGAGGAGACGTTAGGGCTGCGAGATGGGACGTTAGGGTTGATTGAGGAGACGCCTCTTAAAGGCTTTCCTCGAAAGTCGAACCGACGTCCCCAGGCCTTATAAATCAGGGCGCCCCCTTCGTCTTCACCTTCTTCTGCTTTCTTCACCTTCCCCTGCTTTCTTCACCTTCCCCTGCTTTCTTCAGATTTCTACTGCGTTTTACAAGAGAGCTTTCTCCAGCGCCCGCAGACCTTCGTCGTTCCCGACTGCGCAATCCCTATTCGTGCGAGTCTTCTCTGTTTTCTTCATCTTCTTTCTTAGATAGGTCTCTGTCTGCTGTCTGAGTCAAGAATGGGAGTCTATAGACATCTGCTAGGAGACTCAGACTCCATAGTCCATTTTAGGGATTTATACAAGGTCCCCTCCAATGTGGAGGTCAGACCGGATACCCCCGACGACGGCCTCACCTATCGTGACGGCTGGATGCCCTTCTGGTTAGTATCTGTGGTGGAAGGGGGAGTTCGCTTTCCCCTGCACCCACTGGTCCGGGACTGCCTCTGGGAGTGGAGGTTGTGCCCATGCCAGCTACTCCCCAATGCATACAAAATCATAATGGGGGTAGTGCGGCTCAACCAGATCTTGGGAATCGGCCTTGGTGTCCCAGATATTGAGGACACTTATGACCTCTGCAAATCCCCAGAAGGGGATACTTATTACCTCCGGCTGCGGGTCCGCCGGACAGGGTTCGTAACCGCGCTAGAGGACTCCAATCGGTATGCTGGCGAAGACAAAGTGCTTGTCAGAGGTGGATGGGAGTTCGGCGAAGTAGAGCCTGCTACCACGGTCCGGGTCCCTCGAAAAATAGGGATTCCTCCAAGTAAAGGCCGAAGTTCTTTCGGTTTGCAATTCTTTTCTTTCTCCTTATCTGGCTTCTGACATGGTTTTGTCTATGCAGATTTTCGCGAAAAGAGGGAGCTAGCGAGGAGGAATCGCTGGAAAGTGAACAGCGCCTGGCACGAGCTGGTAAGGAACTACCGCGGCCACAACTGCCGCGCTGCCTGGTGCCTTTTGGGGTACGTGCCCCACTATCGGTCCTTCAACACCTCCAGAAAGGTGTCGGGGATAGACTCCGTCCTTAGCGGCGAAGGCGCGAGTCAAAGAACAGAGGTGACCGTGGTACCGAGCTCGGCTGCGGTGACCGTTGCGATTCCCGCCGGTCGCCTGGTTGAGTTGGCAGAACGCGCTCCAGTAGTCTCTGCCGCAGAGCCTGCCGGAACTTCGAGGGCCAAGCCCCTGTCTTCCCGAACAAGGCTAGTAGCGTCCAGTTCGGAGGAAGAGGAAGAGGAAGAGGAAATGCTGCGCCAGCGCGGGCGACGCTATGCCGCGGAGGATCTGTTTGCGGCTGCTTTCGGAGACATCGGAAGCGAAGCCCGGGATCCTCCACAGGCAGTGGCCGCGACGCCTCCGGGATTCTCGGGTGGTACTCCTGCCCCGGATGCCGAGGTGGTTGGTCCTGCCGTGGTCGCGGCTGCTCGGTCTGACGAGGCAGAAGTCGTCACAGCTCCACCTCCGGCCGCGACTGCAGTCGTCCCGCCCACGGATCATGCCGCGGGGGCTGGACGTCGGGCTCGCCCGGCCGAGGTTGTCGAGGGCAGACGACCCGAGAAGAGGCCACGGGTCGAGGCTTCGCCTGGTCCTTCGTCTGCTGGTGGGTCGATCCTGCCTCCTCCCCCGGCTCCGTGGAGGCCGGCCATTGAGGAGGTGTTGGGGAGGCCGCTGGCCGAGACGGATCGCGCGACCAACCCCCAAGTGGTCGCGGCTCTGGGGCGAGCGTGCGCCCTCCCTCAAGACATAGCAAGATGGGCGGAGATGGACAATGAGTCTCTCCTGCTTTCCTCGATGCGATCCGTTGTGCAGGTAAGTGCAGTGTCTCCCCCTTGGCTTTTAGTCTCGTGTCGTTTTATTGACTCCGGGTTTTCGTCTTGCAGCTGTTGCAGAAGTGCCAGGTGGGCATTGAGAGGCTGGACGCGGCCGAGGCGCGGGCAGCTGAGTGGGTAGTCGAAAGGGACGAGCTGCGGGCGTCCGTGGTATCCAAGGACGCGGCGCTGGCCGAGCTGACGGCCAAAAATGTCGGCCTCGTCTTCGACCTTGAAGAATCAAAGGTCGAGGCCGAGCGTCTGAAGGATGAGCTGGAGGACGAGAAGGGGCAGAACCTCCACCTCTCTTCGGAAGTGGACGACCTCCGGGTCGTGGTGAAGCGTCTAGAAGACGAGCTGGACAGTGCGAAGGCGACAAACAGGAGGCCCCTCTCTCAGCGGAACCAAGCGCAGGGTTCCCTAGAGGCGGCTACGAGGGAAAAGGCGGCCGAGATCGAGTCTGCCCTGGCTAAACAGGAGGCCAGGCTCAAGGAGGAGTTCCTCACCGAGCACGACTCCATCATGGAGGAGGAGGTCGGCAAGCTGACTGCTAATTACAAGGCTCAGCTGCCGGGGATCCGGGACCGAGCCTGGGAGCTCGGGTGGAAGGCAGCCTTGCAAAAGGCCGGGGTCCCCGAGGATAGCCCCTTGTTCCTGAATGCTTCAATATTCTCCTGCTCGGACCCGGGACTCGCAGCCGTGTCTCAGGTCTGCCCTGACCCTTCCTCGCAATCGTGTCCAGAGGCGGACGCCGCGCCTGAGGTGCCTCAGGAAGCTCTTGCTGCCGGCGCTGATCCCGAAGGCTGCCAAGTGGCGGCAGTCGTCGGGGTTCCTCCTGAAGCTGCCCCAACTGCTACCGAGGCCAGCACGGTCGCAGCCGAGGTCCCTCCAGAGATCGACTGCAATGTTGAAGCTGCAGCCCTCTGAGGGTTTTTGTAATTTTTTTTTCTTTGATTGTACCTCCATCCGTCTTGTAATCAGGAACTGTGATTAATAAAAATTTTGAATTTTTTGCTCGCATTCTGATGCTTTCTTGTTTTTGATGAAATGTTTGTGGTTGATGAAATGATGCATCGCTTTTCTGTTTTGAGTTGTTGGTTCGGAGTACCAGGCTCCTTGCTATTCTTTGGATTGGGACATCGGCCAACGACCGAGGCCCGGTGCATGACCGTGGTCTCCGTCTGCTGTCCCGTACCCATTCTCTCCCCCCCAGCTTTTGACCTGTGGGCTCCTTGGAACAGGTCGGAAGCTGTGGGGTTTTAGTCAGGCCGGTACTTCCGCTAATCCTTTGACGGCGCCCTTTGTACCGTACTGCCGAAACGGTGGGGTCTCGGTCATGTGGTCCCATCGTCTTTTGCTGACGTGGAGTGCTGCATTAATTTCTTGCGCTGACGTAGAGTGCCGCATTAATTTCTCGCCGTCAGTCGAGGCGATTGCCCTTTCGCCTGTCGAGGCATTGAACAGTCCTCTGGGGATGCGGCGCCATGCCACGTGTCGCCTTTCTAAGGGCGCGCAATCAAATCTGCAGGACGACTGGGCTGCCCAAGGCGACTCTAGGGCTACTCAAGGTAGGGCCTCATTAAAGACTTCTCTCGAAATTTGGAACGGCGCCTCCATACCTTATAAATTAGGGCTCTTTCTCCGTCTTCCTTCTTTTCGATCCTCAGAAACCCCTGCTGTAACCTACTGAAGAACAGTATTCTCCTGTTGCCTGCGACCCTTCTGCTCGCAGAGTCTCACTGTAGGACTCCTCTCTTCTGTCTTCTTCCCGTCTGGTGGGTAGTCCTCCTTCTAGGTTAGAATGGGTGTGCACAGGCATTGGCTAGGGGACGCACTGTCCATAAGCCTGTTTAGGAAGGAATACAAGATCCCTGCGACTGTAGAGGTTAGGCCAGACGGTCCTGACGACGGTTTCACATACAGCGACGGCTGGATGCCGTTCTGGCTGGTGGCCGTTGTGGAGGGAGGGGTCCGGTTCCCCCTCCACCCACTCCTCAGGGAATGTATCCGGGAGTGGGGGTTGAGCCCCTGCCAGCTGCTTCCCAATGGATACAAGATTATCATGGGAACAGTGCGGCTCAACGAGGTCCTGTCCATCAACCTCGGTGTCTCGGACATCGAGGAGGCGTATGACCTCTGCAAATCCGCAGAGGGGCATACGTACTATCTGCGGCTAAGGCTCCACCGGACTGCCTTCGTCACCGCGCTGGAAGACTCGTATAAATACGCGGGGGAGGACCGCGTCTTCGTTCGCGGGGCATGGGAGTTCGGCGAGGCGGAGCCCAGCACCACTGCCCGAATACCACGCAAAATAGGAGTCCCCCCAAGTAAAGACCGAGGCCCCTTGCTATCTGTGTTTTATTCAAGTTTCTATCCAAGTATTGAAGTCGTTCTGTTTTTGCAGGTTTTCGGCAGAAGCGGGAGCTTGCCAGGAGGAATAAGTGGAAGGTGAACAGTGATTGGCACGAGAAGGTGCGGAAGTACCGAGGCCATCACTGCCGAGCCGCGTACTCACTCCTGGGGTACAAGCCGCACTACAAGTCTTTCATTGCTCCGAGGCGGTTGACCGGGATCGACTCCGTGCTTCACGGGGAAAGCACCGGACCGGGAACCGAACAGACTGAGATTCCTGTTCCGGAGACTGTTACTGTCGCGATTCCCAGCGGCATTCCGGTAGAATCGGGCAGACAGTCTCCCGTCCGTGAACGAGGAGCGACAAAGAAAGCCGAGACCGGGCGCAGGCGGCAAAGACAGAAATTTGTCGTCTCTAGCGAATCCCGGAGCACATCCAGCTCGGAGGAGTCCGAGGTCGAGATGCTGCGCGGCCGTCGCAAGCGCTTCGTCGCGGAAGACCTCGCCGCCGCTGCATTTGGAGACATGGGCGAAACCTCGGTCCCCTCCCGAGGTGCCGACGTCAACCAGAGCACGTCGGTGGCGGATGCAGCAGAGGTCTCTGCTCCTGAGACCGAGACGGTTCCGGAGGCCACAGACGGTGCTCAATCAGGAACACCTGCTGCAGCCGAGGTCGGGGCGAGCCCTCCGGCAATGGTCTTTGAAGAATTGCACTCCGACCCAGGCAGAGGTGATACTGCCGAGGTCGTTGAGGAGCGCAGGCCAGAGAAGAGGCCCAGGGTCGAAGCCCCATCTACCCCGGAGCCCGCCATGTCGGTCGGGGGGTCCGCCGCTCCCTCCGACTTCATCCCCTGGAGACCGGACATCGAGGGGGTGCTGGGGAGGCAACTAGCCGAGTCGGACCGAGCGGTCAGCCCCGAAGTGGTTGTCGCTCTGGGACGAGCGTGCGCCCTTCCCCAGGACATGGCCAGGTGGGCGCAGATGGACAACGAGTCCCTGCTGATGTCCTCAATGCGGTCATTGGTAGCGGTATGTACACGCTTGACTGAACTTTTTCTTTTTCTGCTTTATTTCATGTCGTGACAATTCTGTTCTTACTGCAGCTCTTGCAAAAGTGTCAAACCGGCATGCGAAGGCTGGATGCTGCCGAAGCCAGGGCAGCAGATTGGGCAACTGAAAAAGAGGAACTGCTTAAGTCCCTGGCGGCAAGGGACGCGACCCTGGAGGAGGAGGCGAGGAAGAAGGAAGATCTTCTTGCCGAGCTCGACGCAGAGCGGGCCTTGGCCGAACACCTCAAGGAGGAAGCGAAGCAGGCGATGGATCAAAACGTCCAACTGTCCTGGAAGCTAGACGAGGTCCGACTTGCATCGTCGCGGAGGGAGGAAGACATGAAGATGTTGCGGGGGACCAACAGTAGGCTTATCTCTCAAAGGAAGCTGGCTGAGAGATCGTTAGAGATGGCTCTGGACGGGAAGGCGACCGAGCTCGCGCGGGCTCTGAAGGATCAAGAAGCCAAACTCAAGGAAGAGTACCTCGCCGAGCACGAGTCCGTGATGAACGAGGAGGTCAGCAAACTGGCAGCTGACTACAAGGCTCAACTGCCAGGAATCCGAGAGAAGGCGTGGGCACTTGGGTGGAAGGCGGCCTTAAGGAGGGTTGGCGTCCTTCCGGACAGCCCTTTCTTTCAGAATTCCCCCAGGTTTCCACGCTCGGACTCGGAGTTGCGAGCCGTCTCGGGAATCGCCCCTGTTCCTCCAGCCTCGGAGGTCCCTCCAACTCCAGCCGCACCCGCTCCTCCAGTGGTTCCTGAAGCTGCCCCAGCCGTACCTAGCAAGAGTGCTGCCGGGACCAATTGTAATAAGGGAGCAGCAGCTCCCTGAACTATGTAAAATTTTTTTGTTTTGCCACACATTGTATTCAAGATCTTCTCATAATAAAACCACTTTTTTTTTGTGCCACTTGCTCTGTGAATGGTTTGTTTCTGCTTATGCTGGATTGTGTTTTGACGCAAGTAGCTTGATAGGTGCTAAGCGAGGGCGGCTGGCCCTCCGAACAGAGGGGCCGAGCCGCGAGCCCCAAGTTAACATCCGGCTGTGCCGCCCGAAACGAGGGCGGTTGGTCCTCCGAATAGAGGTGCCGAGCCGCGAGGGTGGTACTGTTACCGAACCCTGATGCGCGTATGGCTGTGCCGCCAGAGCTGGTGAAGGCACCGAGCTCAGGACGGTTGGCCCTCTGAACAGAGGCGCCGAGCCGCGAGGGTGGTACAGTTACCGGACCCTAATGCTTTTGGCTGTGCTGCCAGAGCTGGTGAAGGCATCGAGCTCAGGACGGTTGGCCCTCTCAACAGAGGCGCCGAGCCGCGAGGGTGGTACTGTTACCGGACCCTGATTTGCTTATGGCTGTGCCGCCAGAGCTGGTGAAGGCACCGAGCTCAGGACGGTTGGCCCTCTGAAAAGAGGCGCCGAGCCGCGAGGGCGGTACTGTTACCGGACCCTGATTTGCTTATGGCTGTGCCGCCAGAGCTGGTGAAGGCACCGAGCTCAGGACGGTTGGCCCTCTGAAAAGAGGCGCCGAGCCGCGAGGGTGGTACTGTTACCGGACCCTGATTTGCTTATGGCTGTGCCGCCAGAGCTGGTGAAGGTACCGAGCTCAGGACGGTTGGCCCTCTGAAAAGAGGCGCCGAGCCGCGAGGGTGGTACTGTTACCGGACCCTGATTTGCTTATGGCTGTGCCGCCAGAGCTGGCGAAGGCACCGAGCTCAGGACGGTTGGCCCTCTGAACAGAGGCGCCGAGCCGCGAGGGTGGTACTGTTACCGGACCCTGATTTGCTTATGGCTGTGCCGCCAGAGCTGGTCAAGGCACCGAGCTCAGGACGGTTGGCCCTCTGAACAGAGGCGCCGAGCCGCGAGGGTGGTACTGTTACCGGACCCTGATTTGTGTCGAAGCTGGCGATGGCGCCGAGCTGACAGTTAATATCCCGAATAGAGGGGTTGAATCGCCGTGAACCTTGAAGCAATGCAAAGACTCTTTTCAGAAAAGTTGCCTTTTATTGATATTTGATTTCTTGAATACATTTCTCAGAAATAGAATTTTTTGAGATGCGTCGCGTTCCATGGTCGCGGGAGCGGCTTCCCCTCCATATCTTCGAGTCGGTAGGCAGACCTCCCGGCAGTAGAAGTTATTCTGAACGGTCCATGCCAGTTGGGCGCCAGCTTGCCATCGTTGGGATCTCGGTCGCCAGGAAGTGTTTTCTTCAAGACCAACTCTCCTATCGCGAATCTCCTTTCTCTGACCTTCGGGTTGTATCCCCTGGCCAACTGCTGCTGGTAGGCGGCCAGGCGGATAGCTGCTGCTTCTCTTCGTTCTTCGGCCAAGTCCAGCTCTCGCGCAACGTTAAGATCGTTCAAACCCTGGTCACAGAGTTCCGACCTCAAGGTCGGGAGGCCGACCTCAAGGGGAATAACTGCTTCCATGCCGTAGGCGAGGGAGAACGGTGTAGCCGAGGTGGAACGCCTTGGGGTAGTTCGATAGGCCCATAGAACGCTTGGCAGCTCTTCTGCCCATCGACCTTTGGCTCGGTCGAGTCTCTTTTTGATTCCGTCGAGCAGTACTTTGTTCGAGATCTCGGCCTGACCGTTGCTCTGGGGATACGCCGGAGTGGAGTAGATGTTGCGAATGCCGTACTCCTGGCAGAAGCTCTTGAAGAGGTTGGAATCGAACTGCGTCCCGTTGTCCGAAATGAGAGTGCGGGGAATTCCAAATCTGGTGATGATATTCCTCCACACAAAGTTCTTCGTGTCTAGCTCGGTGATGGAGGACAAAGGTTCAGCTTCGACCCACTTCATGAAGTAATCCATGGCCACAATCAACCATCTTTTATTCCCTGGAGTTCGGTGAAGTGGTCCGACGATGTCGAGGCCCCACTGGGCGAAAGGCCATGGACTGGAGAGGGGACTCAGGTCCTGGGCTGGCTGGTGGAGAGAGTGAGAGAACTTCTGGCACTTCTCGCATTCCCTGGCGTAAAGCTGGGCGTCCTTCTGCATGTAAGGCCACCAGTAACCCTGGCTGATAGCCCGGTACGCAAGTGACCGACCTCCTATGTGACTGCCGCAGACTCCTTCGTGAATCTCGTAGAGGAAATCGTCGACCTTGCTGGGGTGAACGCACTGGAGGTAGGGCCCTGTGAATGACTTCCTGTAGAGCTTGCCGTCTGGGGACAGCCAGAACCGGGACGCCTTCAATCTGATCTTTTGCGCTTCAGTCCTGTCCTCGGGTAGCTGGTCGTCCTTCAGGTAGGCGATGATGGGGTCCATCCAGCTCGGGCCGAGATCCAGGCACATGAGTTGCCGGGGTTGCTGGAGGTTGATGCTGGGCTCCTGCAACGTCTCTACTTCAATAGTTCTTCTTTCACCGGTTTCCACAGCCGAGGCGAGGCTAGCGAGGGCGTCTGCATGGGAGTTGCATTCTCTACCGATCTGCCGGACCTCGGCCCTTTCGAACTGGGAGAGAAGTCCCCGGGCATGGGCGAGGTAGGCGGCCATCCTGTCATCCCGAGCCTGGTAGTCTCCGCTGAGCTGGCTCGTCACTAGTTGGGAATCGCTGAAAACCACCACGGACCGGGCTTCCAGGATTTTGGCGCTGTTAAGTCCGGCAATGAGAGCTTCGTATTCTGCCTCGTTGTTAGACGCCTTGAAACCAAGTGTCACAGCTTGCTCAATGACGAGGCCCTCGGGAGACTGGAGAACTACGCCAGCGCCAGCTCTCTTGGATGTCGAGGATCCGTCGACGAAGACTTTCCAGGACGAGTCGAGGAGTTCTCTCCAGGAATGCTCTTGCTCCGTCTCAGTGACGACCTCCGTACCCCTATCGCCCCCCAGTTCGGTGTCGAGCGCGGTCGGTGCCGAACTCTGTGGTGTAAATTCTACAATGAAGTCCGCTAGCACTTGGGCTTTGATGGCTGTTCTGGGCTGATATTTGATGTCATATTGCCCCAGTTCGACAGCCCATTTGGAGATCCGTCCGGAGAAATCCGCCTTCCGGAAGAGAGCCTTCAGTGGGTACTCGGTTACGACCGCTATCGTGAAGGTTTGGAAGTAGTGGGAGAGTTTCCGAGAGGCGCTGAGGAGCGCCAAGGCGAGCTTCTCGAGTTGTAAGTACCGGGTCTCGGCGTCCAGCAGGGTTTTGC
Source organism: Persea americana (assembly GCA_029852735.1). Taxonomy (NCBI): domain Eukaryota; kingdom Viridiplantae; phylum Streptophyta; class Magnoliopsida; order Laurales; family Lauraceae; genus Persea; species Persea americana. The sequence continues at coordinate 74,706,315 of CM056815.1, forward strand.
TCGTGTAATAGATGGGCCTTTGCTGGCCGTTGTCCTCTCTGATGAGTACCGAGCTCACTGCATGGTCCGAGACCGACAGGTACAAGAACAGTGCCTCTCCAGAAGTTGGGGTTGACAGCAGCGGTGGAGAAGAAAGATATTGTTTTAGCTGTTGCAGCGCCTGTGAACATTCCGACGTCCACTGGAACTTGGAGCCCTTTCTCAATAGTTGGAAGAAGGGTCTGCACTTGTCCGAGGCGCGGCTGATAAATCGGTTCAGGGCTGCGGCCATTCCGGTCAGCCGCTGAACTTGTTTCGCCGAGGTCGGACACTAGAGGTCCTGGATCGCGGTGATCTGGTCAGGGTTCGCTTCGATCCCCCTTCTTGTGACCAGGCTTCCCAGAAACTTGCCGGAACCGACCCCAAAGGCGCACTTGGACGCATTCAGCTTCAACTGGAAGTGGTGAAGGATGTCGAAAATTTGGCGGAGGTCGGTCAGGTGGTCTTGCGACTTTTTGGACTTGACGACCATATCATCTATGTAGACCTCCACCGTTTTGCCGAGCTGGGCCTGGAACATCTTCGTCACCAACCGCTGGTATGTCGCTCCGGCGTTCTTCAACCCGAAGGGCATCACCTTGTAACAATAGGTGCCCCGGGGAGTGATGAAAGCAGTCTTCTCCTGGTCTGCCGCGTACAGGGGGATCTGATGGTACCCCCGGTAGGCATCCAGGAAGCTCATCCGGTCGTGTCCGGCAGTGGCGTCGATAAGCTGGTCGATTTTTGGAAGAGGGAAGCTGTCCTTTGGACAGGCTTTATTGAGGTCGGTGAAGTCCACGCAGACCCTCCATTTTCCCGTCTTCTTTTTGACCACCACGGTATTAGCTAGCCACTGCGGATAGTGGACCTCTTTTATTGCACATGCCTCGAGGAGTTTCTGAACTTCCTCAGCCACGGCCTCAGTTTGCGGGACCCCAGTTCGTGGCAAATGACTGCGGGGTCGATGCCAGGCATCTCATAGGGTGTCCAGGCAAAGACCGCCTTATTCTCCTCGAGGAGGTTGAGCAACTCTGTCCTCTCGGTCTCGGGGAGCTGGCTTCCCACGAGAAAGAACCTGTCGGGGTCAGCGGGATCGATATTGACCTTGGTGAGGTCCTCGATGCTCTTTTGCGCCGGGGCCCTGCCGACGTCCCCGAGCTCGGCCTCTCTATCCAGCTCGGTTACATTGACTTGGGAGGGCCCAGCCTCGTCAGAAAGCACGGCTAGCAGGCATTGCCTGGCCATGTGCTGGTCGCCTCTGACGGTGATCACCTCCGTTCGTCCCAATCGATTCTCCAAAGGGAACTTGAGTTTTTGATGCCGGGTGGAGGGCACCGCCTCCATGCTATGCAGCCATGTCCTTCCCATTATTACATTGTACGGGGAAGGGACATCGACCACTAGGAAGTCCACCTGCCTGCCGGCGCCACCTACTTGGACTCGGAGGGAGATTTTGCCCTTGGGATAGACAGGCTTAGAGCTGAAGCCTACCAGAGGGGTGCGGGCTGCCTGGAGGTCCTCATCTTTGAGTCCCAACTTTTTGAAGCAGTCGTAGTAGAGGACCTCGGATGAGCTGCCAGGGTCGACGAGGGCTCTCTGAACCAAGAAGTTTTGAAGCTTCAAGGTGAGCACTAGAGCGTCGTTGTGCGGTAGCTCGACGTCTTCCAGGTCTTTGTCAGAAAACCATATTCTGACCCCCTCTGTTTTGGCCTTCTTCGCGGCCGGCTCTGGCGCCGCGGTCAGCACCTGTTTTTGATGGGAGGCGCGCCTGGCCTCAGCTCGAGCCTGGGAGCTCTTCTTAGGTGGGGCGGCGAGGTGGATGACGTGGATGACGCCTTCCGGCTCGCTGTCCTGGTTATCAGCTTCCCGCCGTGGAGGTCGGCCATCACCTCGGCCCTCCTGCTTGATATACTCCCGTAGGTGCCCCTCCTTCACAAGGTCCTCCAGGTGGAACTTGAAGTTCTTACATTCGTCGGTCTTGTGCCCGTTCTGCTTGTGGTAGGCACAGAACCTACTCTGGTCCCGGGTGGAAGGGTCGGCTGTCATTGGCCGCGGCCATTTGAAGAACGGCTGCGCCTTTATTTTGTTGAGGAGCCTATAGATCGGCTCCTTGAAGATGGTGTTCACTGCCACGTATGAGGATGGTTCGTGGCCGGATCTCCTGCTGCTCCGTGATCCCGACGTCGAGGCGGAGGGGGTTCGGCGCTGTTCCGAGGACCGGGCTTTGCGCCGATCCGGGGATGGGTCCCTTCGACGATCCTCCCTTCTGGAGGACCTGCTGTCTCCCTTGGCCGGTTGGCTCTTCTTGGTGAGGCCAAAGTTCTCCCGACCTCGCGCCTCGTCTTCTTCCGCCAAGATGAACCGGTTGGCCTTGGTCATCAGCTCCTTCATGGTGGTCACGGGATACATGACCAGCTGCGCCCGAAGTGGGATACCTGGCTGCAGGGCCAGCTGGAAAGACCTCACCGCTAGCTCCTCAGAAGCGCACTCGATCTGGCTGTAGACAGTCCAGAATCGTCGGGCGAACTGGGTGACGTTCTCATTCTCCTGCATCCGGAGGGCCATCAGGTCGGCATCGGTCTTCGGGATGACGCGATGAGCCTGGAATTTCCCCAGGAAGGAGGTCCGAAGCTGTTGCCAACTGGAGATGGAATTTTCGGGAAGCGAACAGAACCACCGTAGGGGGAGGTCCGCCAAACTGGAGGAAAAGACTCGACAGTTCAGGGAATCGTCGTCCCCCCAGACCGATATCCTTTGGACGTAATGTCGGAGGTGAGCAGCAGGATCCGAGGTCCCATCATATAGGGTGAACCTTGGGACGCTGAACTTCTCGGGCAGCGTGTATCTTCTTATCTCCCTAGAGAAAGGAGACGCGCCAGTATCTTCAGCTTCAAAGGTGGCATACTGGTCCCGGTCGATACCAGCAGTCTCCAAATTCTGGCGGATAGTCTGCTTTACCTGCTGGTCGATCCACTTCTTTAGTTCATCGTCCTCCAACCCCTGGCATTGCTTCTTTGGCCCTTCATGTATGTGGCTGCTGCTGGAGCCTTCTTCTTTTTGGTCTCGGTCACGCCTCTTACTGTTGAGGACGTGCCTCAGGTCTTGTCCGTGGCCCGGACGCCTGGGCGGCGGGCTCTGATCCTTCTTGCCTTCGAGCTGTTGCGTGAGCCGTTCGATAAGCTCACGCTGTTCCTGGATGAGGAGGTTTTGTGCTCTGATGTCCGCCAGGCGGGGGTCTTCGTTGTGCTCAAGGCTGGCCTGATGATGGGACTGCGATCTAGCCCGGGCTGACTTCTCTTGCGGTTTGGTGACTGACTTGTCACCTTGCGCGGGCCGCTTATGGCCATGGTGGGGTTGTTCTGGAGGTGGAACGTCGCGAAGGGAGAGCATGGTTACTTCCCTGGATTGTGACGCTGTTTGGACCGTAGGAGACCTCCCGCCAGACCTCCTTTGCCGAGGGGGAGGAGGCGGAAGATTTTGCGCCAGCGTAGGCTGTGTGGACACAGCCTTGCTCTTGGAAGGTCCTTCGCCATTTCTGGTTTTCGGAGGCATGGTGTTTACAAGCTTTTTGTTCAGTTCCCACAGACGGCGCCAAACTGTAGGCGGTAAAAACGACACCTACTTAGATTAGGATGAGATCGAGGTTAAACTTCTTAGGAGGGGGAATGCTGAACTCCGAGAACCTGAAAAGGAAGGAGAAAGACTTGGGTCAGAGGCCCTGGCTGCCGTGAGCCGAAGGCACTCCGATGCCTGAGTTAGTTCTGAGAAAACTAAACAGGAGGAGGAAGAGAGGAATGAGAGTGCGTGTAGTATTGAGGGTTATGCGTTGGATATTGCGTACCTCTCATGGGACTGATCCCATGCATATATAGGCAAATGTTCCTCGTTCATTCTCTCTGTGAGTGGGGGTAGGTGAGGTGAGGTCCCATCGTTCCTTACCCTGACAGGCGGCCGTAGGTGAAACGGACAACACCCCTACCTTACTTTCCACGCCTTCGGCCAGCTAGCGTACAGGGGTGATAAAGCACACCTCTTATCACCATAAATGAGCAATCCTATCGCCATAAATGACCGCCCATATCTGTCAGGGTGCGCCGTATTTCCAGAAGGAAGGTGGCGGCCCACTCTGATTCTAGTGCTGCGGTATGGGACTAAGGATGGCGTGTCCGTAGCGCCCTTGTACCGGGCTGACGCCCATACCGAGATGCCGAACTGTGGTGCTGAGCTTGTAGGCTGCCGACCGATCTACCGAGCTGCCAAGGTATTGACCGAGCTGCCGAGCTGACGACCTTCTACCGCAGAGGCTGAGGAGCTCGGCGAGTTTAGTCGTGATCCTTGTCTAACTTCGTCATTACGGCGTTTTACCCACACACAAGGCATACAAAATAACTTATTCATATTGTTTCTACTCTAGAGGGAAATCTCACTCCAATCAAGATTAATATGTGACACATATGATATGGGATTTGATTCTATCGGATTTGTGATAAAACACATGGTTTTTGGTAGAGTCTGAATCCTTAGTTAAAAGGAGTGAAACTCTACAATGAGACTCGTGTAATGTAATTAAAAATATTATCACCACAAATATTAGGGTTAGTCAAATTTTATGAAAATCCGAGTTTATTCCATTATTAGATCAACTGTTGGATAAATCATTATATTTTTCATCAAACAGGCAATCCAATGGCCAAACAAACTTGCCCATGTATCTAAATGGTATTTATTTTTGACGGTCTAGATTTCGATGTACACTGTCACTCTTTACCAGGGGCCTAGATGGGAAGATAATGGATATTATATTTACGCGCGTGCACCTAGACACGTGTGGCGCGAAGATCCTTTTCCTCATTTCCTTACGCGCGAATATCTTCAACTCATCTATTCCTGCCTACTCCTCGCTGTATCGTCAATCCAAGGCACCAGAGTTCTCTTCCCAACGCTCCCATTCAAACGGTCGTAACAACAATCTCCAGAAGAATCAAACGGTTCTCTGCAATGGGTCGATCTCTAATCTCTTCAACATCCATTCCATTGAGGTTTTCTCAAACACCCAGATCACTAAACCCTGTTTCAGACCACAAGCTCTCTCCCCCATTGAATTTCGAGAGGTTTTCTTCAAAGAGAATCGGATGCAGGGATCTGGGGGCACCCAAGATTTTATCTTTAACCCATCCGATGAGAAAGTTATGTACTAAGGCTGTTCTATCCGAATTTCCCAATGAGAAACGGTATCCGAGAATTGGGGCAGATTCGACTGGGCCGATTCCTGCAAAAGAGCTTCTTGAGGCCGTTGAGAATGCTGCAAAGACCGGTGCTGAGGTCTGATGTTTGTATTCTAATTACTTTAAATCTCGCCCTTGGACAAGAACACATTTCACACATTGCTTTTAGTTCGTATGAAATTGTTTGTTTTTTTGGAAAGTCTTCTTTTTTATCCAAAACAAGAAAACCCAATTTCATGGATTGCTGATGGAAACGTTAATTATATTGTGGGTTTTCCTTTTTCTTTAAATTTAGAATTATTGTGATCTGGGTCTCTGCATTTTTTTTTTTTTTCAAATGATTGAATGGTTTAGACATTTTTATGGTAATGTCGTTTCTCTTTATTTTGATTCTGTTTTGGTTGTTGTGTTGTTTGGGGTTGGAAATTAGAACTGGATTTTCATGAGCATGCTAATGTTCCTTTATCAATTTGTTTTGATGGCATTGTGAATTAGTGAATTGGTATGGAGTTTGGAATTATGTGGAGATTTCAACACCTTCTTAATTGTCAATTTCTCCATGGGACTTGGTTGATTTTATTAGAAGGATGAAATTAACTGCCCCCCTGTTGAGTTAGATTAGTCACTGAATGCTGTTGCTGTTGCTGCTGAATCTCGGGATTAACTGTTTTTAGGTACTTTCCAGCTTCACTTAACTCCCACAAATACACAAATTGATAGTGTGCCGGCAGATAAGATAAAAAGTGCTTAATATGGGGTAATTCAGTTTTGACAAGAAGTCAGCCACAGTGCTCACCATCCATCTACAAAACCTGATTTCCCACCACTGCAGATGAGCTAGACCCTCTAAGAGCTTCCTTCAAGTGACCGTAAAGTCCCAATCTTGTGCTTAGTGCAATTTGATTTTGATGCACTTAATATAGGGTTTATAGTGACAACAAATAAGAAACAAAAAACTAGTGGGTTATGAAGATCTTGTAAACCCTTGTATGCCTTTTTACTCTATACTGGTTAGTAGTGCTTAGATAGGAGTCTCTTGGTATGGATGTGGCAAGCTGTGGATGGTATTCCAACAAAGAGTCTCTTTGACATATGGTATGATTTCCCCTCCCCAGTGTGCATGTTAATTGAGTCAGTCATGTTGAGATTTTTTTTCCTTCCTTTCTTTTGAATGGTTTACATTAAACCACAATACATCTTGACTTAGCTAGCATAAGTTTCTCTTCTTCTTATTGAGTGTGATTGGCATGTGTTCGGTTCTAGACATAGTTTTGGGCCTTGGCTAGCCGAAATTTCTCTTGTTCTGATTGCCTTCTTTCATCCCTCAAATTTTAGGGAATAAAAGTATGCCCATAAAAAGAAGTTTTTCTTGTAATTAGGCTTTCAGCCAGGCTTTTAGGTTATATTCCAATTTTACAGGGTTGAGTCCAATGATTCAGATGATATTTCTCAAGATGAGAGGGATTGTTCCCATCCAGAATTAGTGCTGCAACACACATTGTCTAACATATATGAAATAGTGAACTGCCGAAATACTTACATAGATTAGGCAAGGTATCGTGGTTGTCTGTGGGTCCTTGTCTATAATTATTTTGCAAATCAAATAAGTTTCATATTATGGCAGAATATGGCATTTTTACAAGTGGACTGATTGAGTACTGGATATAGTACTATCAGTTCTTTTTTCTCTAATAATATATTATTGACACTGGACACAATGATGAATGATATGATGCTCAATGGAGTGAAACAGCATTTTATTATCTGACTGGAGTTGGTGCACTTTCAGCAATCTAATCCATTCATTTAATAGGCTGCATGATGGGATGTGCCTTTCCCTAATATCTTTACATCGGATTGTTAAGCCATCCTATTGGCGTACTTGCAAATGGATGATGGCAGCTAACGTACTCCATTTAACAATGGCAAATTCAAATGTTTAGGATCATCCTGTGGGGAGTTTTTTAGGTGCTATCGCCCATAATATGGACCAACAATGGATAACCAAAACTCCAAAAGTGAGCCCCATGCTCAATGTTTGTAGGACCCAGCTTATGTATGATTAGTCATCCGTTGATGGCAATTAATTAACATCTTATATCCTACAAGGAGTTTCTCACACATATAATATCCTTTGCAGGTTGTAATGGAGGCCGTTAATAAGCCCCGCAATATCAATTATAAAGGCGTCGCAGACTTGGTGACAGAGTAAGGAAATCCAAAATTTTCTATGCTATCAGTAATGATAAACTGTTTTTTTTTTTTTTTTTTTTTTTTTCTTGTCTGAGATTACATAATTTATGTTATAAATTCCATTCAAGGTGCAGGTTTTATTTATTTTTTTAATTCTTAGATCCCAATCTGGGTATTATGCTCATTTTTCGTTATTCAGTGCAAATGCATGAAAATAGCTGTTCAGTGTATCCACGACTCTTGATTCATGCTTATTTAGATGACCGACAGATTATTGCTCCATTTTATATAACTTGGCTCGCTTCTTGTTTTATGAATATGTTTATAGGATTTATAAAATCCCAAGTCCCAACATTGTTGGGACAAGGCTTTGATGAGAGGATTTCTAAGGTCAAATGTCAAAGAAGATTTATTGTTTGCAGATGCCAATGACCCCCAAAGTTGTGTTGGCTAGCTACCCTCTCCTCCAGAGGATGTATATGATTTGAGAATGAGTTTGCTCCGCTGATGATCTTAGTGGGTTCAGCATACCAGAAAAAAGAAAGTGTACCATTTGCATATGCTTCCAATTTCATAATGTGGGGTTCATTAGTTGGTGATCCAAACTGTTGATCTTTTGGTCCCAACGAGCATGACTCAAGAAACTCCATGACTGGAAGATCCTTCACCAAATATAGGTGGCCTGGAAACAGATGATTGAGAAGAGAATACAGCATCAGTCCACATTGGTCCTGATAAAGGCATGGATCATTTGATCGAGGAGATTATTTAAGCGCCTCCATGATGTGCAGGGCCCATCAGATCAGGCATGGATCACCAATGAGGGACATATCATTAGTCAATGGGTCACTTTTGTGGGATTGAAAGTATCAGTGAGTTGTGCAGTTGCTGCATCACAAAACAAGTTCTTTCTACCAAAAAAATAAATAAATTCTGTGTCACATTGTATCTACAGGCGTAAATATGTGGTTTCTTATCCTTCTTGAATTATTTGCAGTACAGATAAAGCGAGTGAATCTGCCATTCTAGAAGTTGTGAGGAAGAATTTCAAAGATCATCTTATTCTTGGGGAGGAGGGTGGTCTAATTGGGGATAGTTCATCTGACTATCTCTGGTGCATTGATCCTTTAGGTTTGATACTTGGAACTCTATATTTTGGAATAATTCATATAATTTAACCACTCTAGATCAGTTGATTGGCACTACAATGTTTCAAACCAGAGTAATGTGAAACAATTCTTCGTCACTGCCTTCATTTCTTTATCACAATCTCAATAACTGTGAGGGGATTTGCCAAAACCTGCTTGTTTGAACCTGTATTCCAAAATACACAGAATTTAACACTTAGAAGAATCTCCTATCAAACTTAACACTTAGAAGAATCTCCTATCAAACTTAAATTCTGAAATGATCTCTTCATAGCTTCTATGGCACCGACCTTTTCTTTTGACAATTTTTTCCCTTGAATTTCAAGCTTGGTTCAGAAGTAGGGAAAAGCCCGCAATTAACTCCATCCATCGACTCCATGCTATCAACTTCGAAGTTTCTCCTCTAAGATCATCTAAACAGGCCTAGTGCGAGCTTTAAAGTATTGATGGTGGTTCTTCCCTACCATTTTTGTGTTTTGAAAGGCCAGCCTCATCGTCCATTGTAAAGGACTCTCCACCATCATGTAGTGAAATGGTTTCATCAAACTTGATTATTGCATTTCTAAAATCCCATAAATTTCATATGGTGTGGTCTACCTAGTGTGTGGACCAACTTGATTTTTAAAGAAGGAATCAGTATGAAGGGCCCATTTGATGAATGGCTTGAGCTTATCCTTGAAGGCACATTTGCATGTAGAAAACCCAATGGACAATAGTCATAAGAAATAATTAATATAAAAGAACTAGAAAAGAGATCAATTTTAGTAAAGAAGTTTCTTGGCGAATAGATTGTTGCAAACATAGAATTCCTAACTGCGGTTTCTTATACCATTAAGTACATTACTATAATTCTCCAAAACCAATGATTAGCTGGATGTTTCATCTTAGATTTTGTTTTTTGCACCTATTTTTCTGTCTTTCTTCAGTTCTATACTTTAGTTATAGAAAATCCCAAATTAGACTCTACAGAGAATAAAGGATAGATAAGTATGATTCTGGCAATCTGAAATTTTAAAGGAGAAAAACAGAGCATTTGTTGGCTGTTTCTTTCATGAATATCAAAGTAGAAAAATGTGTTGAACCTTCGTAATGTTCCCTGGCTTCATTTAGAACTTTGCCTTCCATAAATATATATATTTTGGTGGAAAATAAATTTAAATGTCCCCAATAAATCCTAAAATGCCCTTTTCTCTAATGGTTAACAAATTGTTTCTTGGTATTGATAAAGAAAAAGTTTCCAAGGTTTTTCTTACAAATTTTAATATGTTACAAAATTGACACCATCATGCTAACCATCCATTGGGAAGCATCTACTTGATGGCCGGGGTCACATGTTCAGTTGTGGCTGACCATGGCCTGCCACAATTCTTGTTATATTTTCTTTTAGGTCGATCTGTGCTTGATGGGATAAGGCTCAAATGTTGATGATGAACATAGATAATGAAGTATTGAAGGGAATTAGATATTGCATTTGGGGCTAAATGTACAACCAGAAAGATAGCATCAAGGCCTCAACATCTTGCTACTGCTGTCAGTGTAATCTTTGCAACTATGAATTGGATTGTTTTGGTACCCCAGTTTGCATTAATTTAAATCATTTTCATTTATATATTATGCACCGGATTAATGTGTTCAGGGAAAATTTGTTCAATCAGGAGACTGCATTTAGGCGTCAATATCATGCTACTACATTATTTTTTAATTCTTCAGTGTGATTACTACCGCTGAGTTGAATTAGGCAAATGAAATCATTTTATTCCAGACCAGCATAAGTTTTGGTGACGCATTCTGGCTTTGTTTGACTTCACCAAATTTGCAAAGTGAATTTGCTTCTCTAAAGGTTCCTGAGATTTTTGTTAGGAGTAAACTTTGTCAGTACTAGCTGTTTCTCGCTTCTTTACTACTGATATTAATTTACACTTGAATCACTTCTAGAATCCATTGGTCTATATTACAGTTCACGCAGGTGTGTTTCTATGGTTTTATGTATGTTCATATTATTGCTATCAATCTTCTGAGCGCTGCTCTTACTTTCGTTTGTTTCTGGTTTTTTTTTTTCTTTAATAAACTTTCCAACTGAAACTGACTTTATGAGTGAAAATTATCTTGCCTCTGATGTTTAGATGGAACGACAAATTTTGCACATGGCTATCCCAGTTTTGCAGTATCGGTAGGAGTTCTCTTTCGAGGAAAGCCAGCTGCAGCAGCTGTGGTATTAAATTTTCAAACTGTAAATTCTTTTGTTATAGTCATTTATGTTAATATAGTAATCTGGAATGGAGAAACAAAATTTGTGTAGCTGACCCCGACATAGTTGGGACAAGGCTTTGATGATGATGATTACGTTAATATAGTAGAGAACCAAGATGGATATATATATATATATAGAGAGAGAAGGGAGCTTAGGGGAGCATCAACTGAATCGTGGGAATCGCACGTGTGGCGCAAGTCCTAATTTGTGGAACTCATTTTGGACGCCCGTGCATTTTCCCCCTTTCCCTTGTTTTCTCTCTAACCGGTGATCAGAGAAGGGAAAAAAAGTCTCCCCTCTCCATCGCCTTCCCTCATCTGAAACTCTCCTTTGCCTTTCCTCATCTGAAACTCAGCTTCGCCTTCGATTGGTTTTCAGCTAGCTTCCATGTGCTGCCTCTGTAGACTAGCTACTGATTCAGAGTACCAACTGTTTTTCTTTCGTTCCATGCCAAGCAGATTCGAGAATGGGTCTTCACTGCTGCTGGCTCCCCTGCTCTTCTTTCCATTTTAGCTTCATCTATTCGGGAATGGCTAGGCAGGCCTACATGAACTTGAGATTAGCACACTTAATGAGTTGATTTGGATAAGGTGCCTTAAAAGGAGCTGTTGTCGATGAACCAAACGCTCTGTGGTTTGCATAAAGATGAAAACGGAGAAATAAATAGGGCTAGGTTGTGGCTGTAAAATATTGTATTGTGTCTTCTATGCAAAGACTCGATAATGTGGTTTCATAGTGAAGTTATCCACATAAAATCAAATATGAACTGATAAGTTTTTGAGAAATGATAAATTGATCATTAGTGTTTTCCATGAATCCATTCCTCCCCATTTCTGGAGCATCTATCCAGTTACTGGATTCAGATTATTCTTCTATGAGTTGAGGATTCTCTTGGTCTATTTAGAGAAGAAAAAGTGGAATGAGAATTATATCATGAACATAACATGTTAGATGTAATCTATCTTGAGTGAAATAAATGAACGTGTGTTTGGGAGTTTGTCCCTTTTTGGGTCCTTGTTCAGTCCAAGTATGAATATTCTTGTTTTAATCAAAGGCAAATATATATATATATATTTCAATTCAAATGGTTTACAAAAGGGCATCTCATATTGCAGAGTTCATGCTGATTATCTTATGTAGGTGCTTCAATTGAGAGAAAAAACCTATGACACATCAGACTCATCAAAAGGGTTTTTGTTTTCTCCCTTTTCTTTCTGGTTTCTACCGATTATGGAGAGAGAGAGATACGGGAGAGAGGGGAGGCACAGAGGCGATGGGTGGCTGCAGATCCGGTCTGGCAATCGAAAGAGTCCCCTCAATCGTTAGGTTAGAGGGGAGGCAGTTTGGCGAGGGAGAGAGGGGAAGCGCACAGGCGATGGAGAGAGGAGAGGGGCAGAGGAGCGTGTTAGAAATTTATACTAAAAGCATACTTTTATGTATTTGTCTTCGACTAATTCATTAATTAGTATATTTTGTCTTTTCATCTAAATGAGATTTTGTATGGGCAAATGGTTGCATTATTTATGATTATGCATGTGTGTGTCTTTTATTCTATAAAGTAGACAAGTTGGTGTGTAGAGTTCTACTTATACACGGAGGACTTATCTGTCGGTTCTTATAGAATATAAGTTGTTCACAATCTAGATGGACTTGGACACACCATCGGTACGATTGTAGCATGATGTTTCAGCAGGCTTGTCTTAGCTATGGGAAATGGTATAATTTCGACTGATTATGCTAGTACACTTTGTGTGTATTGAACAAGACCGCTTTTGGGTTTGTTATCTTTATATTGACTATATAAGATGATTAACATCCAAATGGTTATTATGAGTACTTGTACTCTTAATCCTGACATAAGTAATAGACACATACATTTAGTGTTTACCATTTTGATTTACAAAAGAGTGAGATCTTTTATGAGTCAATAATCTCAGTAAATTGGATGACTACACTACGTGTATGGTGCATATTAGTTTATTGACGGAATCCACGTCCCATAATTGGGATTGATGATATGCCCTTGATAAAGCTTTTAAGTTTTGATTATGTCAAACCCTGTAGGTGGACTTTGTGTCTGACAGATCAAATAAGTTAAGTGTAAGGTCTCAAGGAATTATAAATATATCGATTAAATATAGCTGTCGGTAATTATTTAATCGATGGATATCTGAAATCTTAAGGTGGGGAGATTAATAAGCATTTAATAACATGAAGCTCGAAATATTATTTTGAGAATAAGGACAAGAGTGCAATTATAATTCTCTAGTGGACTGAATTGTAATTTATGGAGCTAGGATTCTAATTTGGGTCGAATTAGGGTTTTCTGCTTTCATAAGGAGCATATCCTTATTTACTTCTTAAGGTCTCTATTGTAACCTATAAATATGCGCTATTGCTCTTTAGGTCAATAACAAAAGAAATCTCGTTTTAGAGAGCAGAGAGAATTTGCAGAAGAGGCCCACTCCCTGGTGCGAATTCGAGCATGGAGGAATACAGTAGAAGATCTTGAGATTTTCGGGCTTCTGCAAGACCGAGATCAGATCAGAAAGACCGAGATCAAATCAGAGAGATCTCGCAGGTATGGTCTTTGATCATCTTCGTTTAAAACTATTTCCGCATTGATTTGTACGCAATATCTAGGGTTCCTGGCCGAAACTCTTTCCAAACAGAGTGGGTAATCAGACGCCGTCGTGCGAGAGGGAGAGAGGCTTTGGACCGAGAGGGAGAGACGGAAGGGGAGAGAGGCCAGAGGGAGCCATTTTCAATTTAGGTTAGAAATTTTGCTAAATGGAGGCGGGCCCTGAAAAATTCCACATGTGGGATTCCCACGATTCAACTGATGCTTCCCTAAGCTGCAGCTTAGGGGAGCCCTTCCCATATATATATATATATATATATATATATGGACGGGAGCTGCTCTCCTACACTGCAGTTGAGCGTAGTATCCGCTGCATTGTGGGAGTGGCATGTGTGGAACTCATTTGGAGGCCCGCCAAAACTTTCCCCTTTCCCTCTTCTTTCACTCTATAACCTAATCATTATGGGATGCCATCGTCCCCGTCTCCTTCGCCTCTTTCCGTCCTCTCCTCTCTTCCTCTCTTGATCTGCCCTTTCCGTCATCTGCTCTCTCCCCCTCGCGATCGCAAGTCGTCCACTCTCTACTGTGCCACACAGCATAAAATGCGGGAGAGCTCTGCGCCCATCAGAGATCTCCGAACCGCCACAAATCTGCGCCCCGCACCCAGCCCTATCAGAGATCTGCGGAGGAGGAAATAGAGACTCCTGCCCAGATCGTTTGATATCCTGCCTCTTTTTGGAAAACAGAAAACAGAGACACGCTTGGCCTTCTTCTCTAGCGATGGTAGATCGCCAAGCCTTGAGCAACAGACGTTTGACATTCTACGATCGCCAGACACCACAATGAATCTCAGATATTCAAACATGAATCATAGTGGTTTGCCCTATTCCAATGACCCTAAACCACCCCCTCTTTCCTGCCGCCCAAACTCCTCTCTGTTTTGCAAAAGTAGAGTCAGTTGCCCACCATGAGATCTGATTTGCAACATCCAGTGGCCCATCTTGAGATTTTTTATTCCCTTCCATGCTACTCAATTTGCTAGATTTTAACCACATACGCTCATTAGCAACTTTTTAACGCATGAGATTCGGGAAATCAAATATTTATTTTCTAATCGATTACTGTGCTGTTGAAATTTAGATGCAAATTGAAGTGATCTATTCAGCATTTTACTGAGATGAGCAAGCAGATTGATGAGGATCTATAGAAGTATTTTATGTCCAGTTGTTTAAGTGGGCAGAGATTCATGAGAATTGGGTCTTGAATGGTTAAAAGAGCTTTTGTATGACATCAGAATAATCAGTTTTTGCAACGAAGGAGAGGTTATTTGATGTTGGGAACCTGACATTCCAAGGATTTGATTCACTAGGTGATGGCTGGACATTCATTTTCTATCACAATGTTATTTACTTGTTTGACCATAAATTCTTATGTATTTGATGCAAACAGACAGAAAGTTTAATGAATGAATTTTAATTTGAAAGCCATCCAAATACATGGCAGGTCAGATCCAAGTGTAACCTTGACTTCCTGTTAAATTATGCATTTTCTGCAGCATTTGGAACAATGAAACCTTCCATTTCTTTGGAGAAAGAACAGGACCAATAAAACTCTTCTACCTGTGGCAGAGATATAACAACATATTTGCTGGAGCAAATGACTGCATCAAAGCCCATCCAAATAGGTTCTGCATCCACGTTGAGATAAAGTGTTTATTCATCTTGCAGCTTGAGGCCTGAGATGGACAATCTAAAATCCTAACTAGGCCTTGAAAGTCAGTCAATTCATTCCATATTTTTTCCTTCAATCAAGTAGTTAGGATTGTTCAACCAAGCAAATCATGTAAGTCTTGAGAACTCCAAGTTACAGCTCACAGGCTGGATGTTATAGATTGATAATTAGACTTCTTTCTATAAATTCTGATTAATAAAAGGCAAGTTCATGCACCAAAACCCACCCACTAGTATTGTCTCTTCTTTATTTACTCTCTTGTTAATTTCTTATCCCCCATCTTATGCAAGGAAACGGAGGCTCCTTGGAAAGTTTAATGGAAAATAAATCTATAAATTTGAGCAAAAGGACTTTAAACAAGGGGCAAATAGTTGATTATTTTGTATGATAGACAGTTTCAAATCAACCAAAATTTGGTGAATATGGATTGTGGTGTTTAATGTGGCTTCTTAACTTGTACTCATTGTATTGTTAACAATTCTGTAAACATAAATGGTTGTGGTGCTTAATTTGACCAGCCAAACAGTATTTCTCTACTCATTTGTTTGTTATCATGTGATCTGTTTCCAGAGATTTTGGATAATATGAACCTCATGCGGTGGATAGGCGGTGGCTGTGCATAGCATTTTCATAAAATTGGATAATATGGACCTCATGCGGCCACTTGTAGTTTAAAAAAAAAAATGGCAGTTTATAAAAAATGGTGTTTGAAATTGGATAATTGGATTACATGGAACACATTCAGTCATTTCTATGGGAGTTAAAAAAATTTTGAATTACAGGAAATCCATTCAGCCATTTTTACAGGAGTTTCATCATTGAGCCAACATCTTCCACCTGCACTGTAGTTGGAACTGGTTGCAGTTCCAATTTCAATTGTTGGACACATACATGTAACTGGTCTCAGTACAGATGAGACAAACACTCCATGGTTGAAGAAGTTGTTTAAATAAGCTCTTAAACCATTCTTGAAACCACCAGAATGCTACAATTCAAATGCAACCCAGAAAATTACAATAACCAAAATATTACATGAACCAGAATGTCATACACAACAAATCCATGAATTTTACAACCCAAATGTAGCCCACAAAATTACTGGAAGCAGACCATAGAGAATCTGTAGTTAAAAACGTTTGTCAAAGCTAGCCTTGCCGCTACAGTGGGAACACATGCAACTTGAGCAGAATCCTAAGTTGAACTTATGCCATCACTGGTTGCCGTCCTTTGCTCCCCCCACCCTATTGGAGCGAATTGGGATCTTCAAAGAAAATTAGAGACGGTGATGCGATGTAGATTCCACGCCGAGAAAGATGATAAATCGTTGCCTGGCGAAGAAGAAAAAAAGGGTTGCTGGGATGATCATCCGTGAAGAGACAAAGAAGAAGACTCGTAGTGGGCCATTGGATGTGCAGATCTGATCTCAAGATGGGCCACTGGATGTTGCAAATCAGATCTCATGGTGGGCAACTGACTCTACTTTTGCAAAACAAAGAGGAGTTTGGGCGGTAGGAAAGAGGGGGTGGTTTAGGGTCATTGGAAAAGGGCAAACCACTATGATTCATGTTTGAATGTCTGAGATTCATTGTGGTGTCTGGCGATCATAGAATGTCAAATGTCTGTTGCTCAAGGCTTGGCGATCTACCATCGCTGGAGAAGAAGGCCAAGCGCCTCTCTGTTTTCTGTTTTCCAAAAAGAGGCAGGATATCAAACGATCTGGGCAGGAGTCTCTATTTCCTCCTCCGCAGATCTCTGATAGGGCTGGGTGCGGGGTGCAGATTTGTGGCTGTTCAGAGATCTCAGATGGGCGCAAAGCTCTCGTGCGTTTTATGTTGGGTGGCGTAGTGGAGAGTGGATGACTTGCGATCGCGAGAGGGAGAGAGCATACGACAAAAAGGGCAGATCAAGAGAGGAAGAGAGGAGAGGACGGAAAGGGGCGAAGGAGACGGGGATGATGGCGTCCCATAATGATTAGGTTATAGAGTGAAAGAAGAGGGAAAGAGGAAAGTTTTGGCGGGCCTCCAAATGAGTTCCACACATGCCACTCGCACAATGCAGCTGATACTAAGCTCAACTGCAGTGTAGGATAGCACGTCCCTATATATATATATTACCTTATGCCAAATGATTGTATTTTATCATTGTCCTAGAGTTTGTGAATATGAAATCCTTTGTTTGGTTTTCGAGCTTATTGACATGATGCCTCCATCACAGATAGACTTTGGCCTGAAAATTATCCATACTGGAGGGTCCACTTCTCCAGTGTTTGTACTTCTTTTTGTTGAATTGCTTCTATTGTAACCTATTTTCAGGCTGTTGATTGGATAGATCTTGTCCTAAAATCCTAAAATTGTCCTCAGTGACAGAACCTAACCCTTCAATCATCATATCATTCCTTGACCCTTCAATCATTGTCATCATATCATACTGTCAATCTATCATAGCCTTGTTGCTGTATATTTGGGATCGTCTTTATGAGTTCTACCATTTTACTCAAGAAAATAAGTTGTGGCGGCCATTATTTTGAAGTTAGAAATATATTTTAAAAAAGGCCATAAGTCAATTTTCTTCTGCTGCTGGCTATAACTTATTTTTTAGTAGATAAGTGGAAGTTATAAAGCTGACCCTAGATAGATGGGATAAGGCTATGTTGTTGCTGTTGTTGTTGTTGATGATGATGATTGAAGGGTTAAAAATTCTGTCACTGAGGAAATTTTTGGGACATGATCTGTCCCTCATTTGCCTACAAGTTAAAGGGTATGGTAATCTGAATTATGTGTCCCCTTTGTTCTAAGGAATGTGGATACAATTCCTTGCTGACTTAGAACTGTCCAAGTTAATATCCCAAAACTACTAAAACTGTCAGCTTTAACAAATTAAATAACTTAATTAAACAGAACCAATTGCCTATCTCGGCTTGTGGAGATCAGAATATAAACTTTTTTGTCATACCACATACCTTGTGATAAGTTCAAGATATTTTTAACTGCCTCATCCTTTACCCTTCAGTCGATTCCCACTAGCTTTAAGAGTTTTCAAACATCAATATGACATGTCTCAATATCTCATTTGCATCTCTTAATATTATGACTTGAAATCTTCCTTTACCATCTCCATTACATTGTCATTTCATGTCATCAACATATGCTCTTTTTCTAGGTAGAGTTTGTCGGGGGCCCAATGTGTTGGAATACACGCACATTTTCTGCATCAGCAGGTAATAAAGTTACACATTGCAACTTATACTTTTACATTCTTCTTTGTGAAGTATATTATGTGGTTAAGTTTCGATACTTCATTTTACATTTTTATAGGTGGTGGTGCCTTTTGTAATGGACAAAGAATTCATGTTAGCCAAACTGAGCAGGTGAATCACCATTCTTATCTATATCCAATTCTATATTTTTTTTTTCATAATAAATTAGTGGCATTGCAGTTTCCTAATTTTGTTGGGGGCATTATTCATCTTTTCTTCCCCATTTCTTTTTTATTTCTCATTGAAGTTTACTACAAATAAATGATACTTTGTTTGGCCAACTGTTGTGCTCTTATTTGGCCATGTAGAAATCGGTGTAGAAAGGTGGCATTTGATACTAGAAAACATCTGCAATTGTTATTTAATTTTATTATTTATAATCTTCAATCAACATTTTTGTCAAATGATGACTTTATATTCTTACATTTTGATTTAGGTGGAACGATCGCTCCTTGTTACTGGATTTGGGTATGAACATGATGACGCATGGTTGACCAACATTAATCTATTTAAAGAATTTACAGATATAAGCAGGGTATAAATTTTTTTCACAGAAATTACTAAAATTAACAGGGCACATTGTCCTTAATTTCTGTCCCTAGAGAAGAGATTTTATTTATGTCTTGGTATTGCTTTTTGCATGGCATATGCAGGGTGTGCGGCGGCTTGGTGCAGCTGCTGTGGACATGTGTCATGTAGCTTTGGGGATTGTTGAAGCCTACTGGGAATATCGACTTAAGCCATGGGATGTGGCCGCTGGTGTCCTGGTAATGTTTGACGATTCCCATTCAATGATTTAAAAATTCTTCTCGGTCATGTTCAATGAAGCATTTTCTGATGAATGTACTGATTAATTTCATGGTCTTGCACTTAATTTTACGTGAATCATTTGGAAAAAAATGCAATTCAATTCTCCTCTATTTATTTTTTTCAGCTCAGTTTGTTCATCTAATAGAGTTAAGTTTGAATTTGGAATAATTAGTTCTTAGTTCTTTAGACCACTGTTAAGATGAAAAATTAGACCTCTAGATGCTCTTTTCACGAAAAATTAGACCTCTAGATGCTCTTTTCTAGTGAAAAGAAATTGATGTCTCAAAGGTTGCTGGAATAATTTATATGTTGAAATGCAAGTGTTACTAAAGTGGATGTATCCGAGTGGCACAAACAAAATGTGTATACTAGCTGTGTATGCGTGCTTGCCTGTATTTATTGGTAACATGACTCAGAACTGGCAGCCTCGTGGTGGCAACAGTGAGCACCTTTTAACTGTGCTATGGATTCTTGTTCAATTGTTTTAACTGTCCTTGATGTTAAATAATCACCAAATGCCTCTATTGATCGTATGTGGATGAACAATTGTTCCAATCCTGATTTGACATGGTTTTTTATGCTATACAATGAATTCATGTGCATGCAAGAGTGATCAGAAACTCTTGATTGCGTTTGCATCTGGAGGACATGACATGGCAATTCTAATGGATCTCTTTGGGCATGAAAATACATGCAAAGTCCCACTCCCTAGTTAAAAAAAAAAAAAAAAGAACCATTCAAATGCATGTTTCACCTTAATCTTGCTTGGGGTAACCAATTGTTTTCTTGATTTCTCCACGTCTGTGCTGATTTTTCTGTGTAATTGTGGGGGAGCTTCTTTGGCTTTGCCATGGCCCTTTCTGTTCAAGGTTTAACATTAAAAATTAGAGCTCCTAATTCTTAACATTTTTACTATTATTTATTTCTGCAAGAAATATGTGTGGATGACCAATCCAATGCAACTCTTGAATATTTGTTGTTTGGATGAGTGGATTGTTGCATTTAAGTTATTTTTTCCACATCTCTGTTTTGGGCAGATAGTTGAAGAAGCGGGTGGTGCTGTCACATGCATGGATGGAAGAAAGTTCTGTGTTTTTGATCGATCTGTTCTAGTCTCCAATGGCGTGCTGCATGGGAAGGTTAGCACTAATGTTCTGTCTTTTACTACTAACTTGGTTTATTAAATTTGATCAACAACCTTATCTGTGGGAACCTTCAAATGCTTTAATTTACATTTATCAAATTTGAACTCCTAATTTTTCTCAATTGCACTCAGTTCCATAGGACCATCTGCATGATCTCATTAGTCTTGTCCATTTCTTGTGGTTGGGCCAATGAGAACAAGAGTTGCATGCATCACTTACAACTGCTCCACATCACTTCAAACCGCTCCATCTATCACATTATTTTTGTCAACTCATCAGTGCTCTCCTCAATGTAGTTCTTTTGTGTTTCCACAATTATTATTTAGTAACTAATACCAGTTTTTTTGTGAGATGCAGCTCCTGGAGAGGATAGGCCCTGCAACAGAGAAGCTGAAAAGCAATGGGATTGATTTCTCCCTCTGGTTTAAGCCGGAAAACTCTACTGATTTTTGAACAGCTTGCGTCCTCTATATTTTCTTTTTCTTTCTTTTTTTTTTAAATTTTTTTTTTATTTTATAAGAAAGTTATCACTCTTTGCTAGAAAACTGTCAGCTGCTAGCTTTTTTTTTTCCTGTAACATGAGTGTGAACAGCCTGATAAGTGATAATATATGTATAATTTCTCAATAAATGGTTGCCATCTTTGATGATTGAACTGTTTCAACTGATAAATGTAGGTAGTCTGCGCACTATTAGTCCGCAGACTCCCAGTGGTAGACAAAGGCAGGCTTGGAATTGATGTGACCTCCTAAATTGCACGAGCCCTATACTGTCTGACTAATGATAAGCTCACTCCTAGTCCATGGAGTTATGGGTAATTAGAGCTTAACCGCATGCAGGGCGATGTAGTTCCAAACTGCTATTGATTTGACAGTGACATCCAATTTGCCAAATTTGTTGTCTATGTTTCATCCAAGTGGCAGGGCATCCATCATCAGCTGAATTGAAGGGTCGCATGGTCAACAAGATCTAACCCACTAAACAGAAATCTCATTTCGACTCACCTTTGGTGTTGGTGTTATCTTCATCAGATTAAAACCAGGTACATGATAGACCAGAGTCATCATAATCAAGTTCATGTTCGACCTTTTAAGGCTCACATTAAAAATCTCCTTGTGATTGGTTTGAGAAGTTTGCGAAGAGTATATTGCTTACATACTACAAACCACTCTGGAAGTTTTAAGCTCGTGACAGAGCAGAATGCATTAAACCAATTTATTTCTTAGGCCGAATGATGGCTCCTTTGATGATCAGTCCTCTTTTCCACCTGCCATCTTGATATTCAAACAAAGAGAACTGTATTTCTCCACTTCGTTTGGGGTTCGCAACATCTCCAACGTAAAGCTCCACCCACTTACTTTTAGGCTTGTCTTGCAGTATCTCTTTGCGTTCTTGTACCTCTTCCTCTGGGCATAGAAGCCTGAGGGTCACTGGGACATTCCATCCATAAAACGGCTCTTCGATCTTCACGACAAATGCAACCTCATATTTAGCTCCCGGTGAGAGGTAAGATGACTCAAGTTTTCCATGCACCTCAAGCCAACACACATCAAACAGGACTGCCACCTCAACATCGACATCTCTGTGAATAAACAAAATTCATACAAGAGAAAAACTGGTTCAGACCTGGAACAGGCATCAGTTTGCATTTTTAGGAATAAGACACGGAAATTATGAGTTAAAGTTTTCGCTCACCCTGCTGCTTTCACACGATCCCAACGCCAGTAGCGCTTATCTTCGCTCCATGTGATTAACAAGTCTCTTGCAAACAACATGAAGCAGTTGTGGCCTGATTGTTCATCGACCCAGTATTTCTACACCATAGCGGGGAAGATCTGTTGTTGAATTTGACTTACAATGTTCATGAAGAGGTTGCATTAAACTTACAGTTGGCTATGAAAGGAAAAACTTTACACTTAGAATAAGTTCTAGTGAGTACTATATGTGAATATGCAAGTGAAAAAAAAAATTGAAAATACTTAAATTTGCATTTAGATGTCGGGTTTGAGCTGGGACTTGCCTTTCTTTTGTGGCTCAGAAACACACCATAGTGAAGGCGTGGATACAATTCTTCGGAGGTGGCTTCAAGTGGCGAGTCCGTCTCCTGCATTATGGCTTGATAATTGTGGGGGAGCTTCTTTGGTTTTGCCATGGCCTTTTCTAATGGCTTCTCCATCGTCTTTTCCGTTGGCTTTTCCATGGGCTTTTCCATGGCCCTTTCTATGGGCATGAGCTGCTGGGGACACGCCTCTTCTCCTTCTTCTCCTCCTTCTTGTTGTGACCATCCTAGACCCATGTTTTCCTTCCTTTGTCCTGTTGTTTTCTTTTTTTCTTCTTCTTCTTCAACTCAAGTCACTATATATAAGACCGAGGATCCTGAAATTATATTCTTTACTTACCCTCCCAGCTCCACTGATGTGAACCCCAACCCATAGGCATCTTGCTTTTTTGCAAAGAAATGTGTATGTCTACTGAGAAGAATATAAAGATTATTCCACTTGGAAGATAAGATGCATGTCAGTGCAGCCTTATTCTTTCCTCCAGAGGCCAGACAAGACTCCATTAAAGGCATACTTGGTGGTAGCTTTTATAAATTATGAGCTACTTCAAGGGCATCCTCACCTTACATATGCACCTTTCATATGGAATATGTTGTGTTAATAATATAATCTCAAGGGAGAATTTTTTTCCAAGGCCCTCTATGGGGCCCACTTACGCCCATCTTGGATAAGTGCCACTGTTGTCCTTCCATGAGCTGGTACCATATCCAATTTTAACCTCAAGAGCTTATATAATATGTAATTTAAGGTTCTGAAATTGATGGTCAAGATGAAATTGGACAGGCAAATAAGACAAAACGAGCACCTTTTGTCGAACAAGTAGAAATGTCCAATGAGGCCCCTTTTTTTTAGTTAGATTAGTGGTAAATACATGTGGGACTACTTATCCACCCAAGGATCGACCTCAATGAGACTGGGTTTTTGATATAAGACTAACCCACGAATTTCTCCTTTTGTCCAAACCAGTGGAACTCTTTAACGTGTGGACACTGAATCCAAAAATTGCTTCGGATTTGTGAGAAACCTGACGTGTACTTTTCTTTTCAAGAGATTTTTACGCGGTCCCTTGTTTTTAAGGATCATGTGTTTTATGATTGAGGTCAATATCACTGGCCAAAATGTGCTCTTGTGCAATGTCTACCTGGATGAGTTGTTGAAACCTGTAAAGTGGTCTCTGCATATGAGGGCAGGAGGAAGGATGCAATTCTTCTTCATTAAAGTCTTGTCCCAACATTGTTAGACCATCTTATGTGAATTCCATCTTGGATCAAATAATTGGATAGGTTGCGCTTCTTCAGTTCTATACATACTACCTGCATATATATATATCTTCTTCTGTCTATCCTGTTTCTTTAAGGGCCCATCAACCTGTAAAGAGGAACTTTTCTTTATAGGTTTATTTTTTATTCTATTTTTTTAGTTTTATAGTATATCCATCTTAACATTTGCATTTTTGCTACTCTCATTTTTTGCACGTATGGTTTCCTAGTTGTCCAACATTTTGCTTTATAGATCATAAATGATCTAATTGCCATCTGATAAGATTTTCACTCTAATTTTATTGTAAAAGCTTATTAAAAAGCACTTTAGAAGAAAGTCTCTACTTTAAACATCAAGTTCTCACATTATGTTTCTGAAAAAGTCTTCACATTATGTTTAACATCCTTCTCAAACTCTCATTCTTTACTAATTATAGAGTCAAGGTATCATAAGGACTCTTTTATAGTTTTTCTTGAGCTTCAATTCACATAAGAGTTACATCCTTTTGCTAAGTTTCATTGACCTTGCAATTCATATATTATATCTTTATTTGAGTTATTTTAAAGACCTTGGATTCTAAAGCTACTTGTGCTGGACCGATAAGGGCACGTCCGTTCTAAAATATTACAAGAAATTTCTAAAAAAAGCAAATAACTAACAAATAACAGAATATACTAAAAATGTGTAAATTTGATAATTTAAACTTAAATCAATTATATAGATAATTTAGTTTATTAACACTTGGGTGATGTTCATCATTTCTTGTATAGCTAATGGAAAGATCATTTAACACGTAAAAGGGCACGACAATAGTTGTTTATTACTTAACAGTTGATGGCAACACTAAAATGAAAAACCACAAACCATGATAACAACTAAGGGGGTGGGGGAGCTTGGGGCTATGGGGACAGTTAGTTCTTCAATATCACACTGGTTTTCAAGCTAGTTCAAGATCCCATCTTCATCATCATTACCATAATTTTCAAACCTTATTGAATTATATGAAAATGCCTGATGGATTGAATACCTTGTTTTTGGTAAATAAATAAATAAATATTAACTCTAGCTCATCAATCATCAATCAATAAAATAAAATAAAAAACTATAGCTTATCAAACAACTCCCTGATGGATAGAATATTTACACTTATCAAACAACCCTAGCTTCATATCGCCATACTGATAAATCATGTGTAGGACTCATAATCAATGTAGAAGGCATTTAACCTTTATATTAAAGGGCCCTGAAAGAGGCAAAGTCTAAAAATGAAAGCCATCTACATGATCATCATCTTAGCTTCTGCCAAATGAGTCCTGCACAGAGAAGCAGAGATTTTAACTAAGCCTCCTCTAAAAAAATAGATTTCCTCTTGCATTCCACCGTTTCTATTTTTATTCATCTAGTAAGGTTCAGATTGCAAATTTTCAACCAACAAGGTGTGCCCCGTTCCACCTTCATGAAGATGTAAATCCTAAATCAAGAGTTGAAAATCATGATGGGACCCACTGCCATAGGGATTGGGTGGGCCCATTCACTTTTGTGACATAACTTTAGATTCACAAAGAGCAGATAAGGAAGATAGACAATTATTCTGTCAGATTAGGCCATCTGATTTTCTAAGTAGAGACAGGAATCTAAATGAGAACAAAGGAAGCAACTCTTTAAAAAAAACATAAATATTCCTCATTGAGAATCTCTATTTATGGAGAAGAGGAGGTAGGGGCGCGCACCCAGGAATTTTTCCTTGGGGCCCATTATGTAGAAAGAATTTCTTGGGAGGACCACATAAAAAAATGTATGTAATTTTTAAAATAAGTAAGGATTTTCTTAAAAAAAATTTTTGGGGAGGGGCATATGTAAAAAATTATAAAATTTGCTAGAATCTTACGGGGTTTTCTAGAAATTGAGGGGAGTGGGGGCATGGCCCCTTCTTGTCCCCCTCTGGTTTCGTCACTGGGAGGAGGGACCTTGTTCATGTTGGGGTGTCCACCCGTACTGCCTCTACTAATGGCTCAAGGTTTTGGTAGGAATGAATAACTAAAGAAATTTAATATAGTATCAGAGTCAACTGGTCACGAGTTCAAGTACCAAGAGGAACGACTCGGTGTGAAAATGAAATTGCGTGTCGCCAAACATGATTAACGGTTTGGATCACAATGTAGAGGCCCACATTAATCCAAGAAATGAAAGAGGGGGTACTGGTGGGTGGGCACTGTAGCACAGCCAGAACTAGGCATTGTGGGTTAACGTTTCACACCTCATGTACTGCCTCTTTTGCACATTGTTTACGCATCAAAAACACGTGATTTACACACATAGTAAGTAGTTGTTGTAAACAAACATAAATGGTATGAATCCAGTTCACATGTGGGATGTTTACATGTGTAAATGGGATAAACGAACGACACCTAAGTGAAGATTATGCCTTGATTGAGGTCTCAAAATCACTAGAAAGAGAAAGATGTAAAAAAATATAAAAATTAATAAATAAGGTCCTCTTCCAGGTAAACATTTTCTCACACTGCTGCTTCTATTATATGGTCTCTCAAAAGAAACAATCAGGTACAAAAGTAGTGATTACAACTAAATAAGAGCATAGTAGGACATAGTCCAGGTAGCCAAGTGAAACATAGTAGGTGTCAAGTAGCTGTGAAATGGCTAGATATACATATCCTCTGGAAAGAGCCTAAGCTCTCACTTTGGGCCTGATCTTCACTTCCTTAAGAATCATGCTTCCCTTCCACCAATCACTCCCAATTTCATACATGCCAAAGTGAACTGCTCCTTCCTGGGTCGAATTCACCTTAAACTCACCCCCTGAAACTTCATGCCATGTCTCACTCACTTTCCTGTAACTCTCCAGCATCTCACTTTTCTCAGTTGCCTGTCCATCTGTGGTAGTGGCCTTGAATTTGATCGGACAAGAATGCCACCCAAATGCATCCACCTTAAACTTCAAAACATAAACGATCTCATATTCTTCATTTGGCCTCAAGTGAGAAAAATCTAACTTCCCTGTGACTTCAATCCAATTCACCTGAAGGAGCTCTGCACCATGTGGGAAACTTAACAACAACAGCAGCAGACAAATTAGAAGGAAGAACAGCAAAAGTCATGTGATAGTCTTATAGTGAAACAATTCCTTACTTGGATTCATTCTTCTGGAGTAGGGTCCATTGCCAATAACGGCTATCGTTTCCCCATATGATGTTTAGAGCCTTTGGTGATACGTGAATTTCTTGGTTAATTTTAATCACGTGATCACCATCCTATAAGATAAAAATCAATCGTGCCATCAATGGATCAAGACCAGATCATTAAAAGCACAAACGCATATAGAATTATATGTTCATATATACATGTTTAAACAAGGTAGCCCAAAGCTAGCTTAAGAAAATCTTAGAAAGAGAGCTTCACGAAATAACTACTACAAGAATTTGCAATTAGAGTGTTGTTTATAAAACACTTTTGCCAATCCCAGAATATATATTTCAAGTAAAAAACTACTGCATATATATCTGATATTGGCTATGATTCACAAGAATATTCTTCACTCTTAGTAGGAAGAAGAGTAAACGTTTATCAAATAACCAAGAACAGAAAACATCAAACAGATGTTTCTACCAAAAAATAAACCAAGAACAGAAGAAAACAAGAACTTTCATACTAGCATCTTGTTTCTGAGCCATAAAGGGGTCGGATGTGGACCATATCTACGGGCGGTCTGGATCTCAACCTGAACTCAAAGTAGGTTAGATCCAGATCTTGATCAAAGTATATCATATGGAATCAGACCAAAATTCTGGTCTGATTCAGACACATTCAACTTTGGGTTAATTTGAGTCAAACACGCATAGAGAGAATAGCGTCATTTTGTTTGCACAAAATATATAGGAATTAAATACATAGGAATTCAAGGTCAAATAAACATTATTAAAGAAGTGAGGAGTAAAAGATATGAGGCGAGGGGTGGAAGATACTAGTAGTGATGTAGAGGAGACTTCACTTCTCTAGGATTTGAACTATATGGGTGATGGCTGGGTATTCTTAATTTACTTATAAAGGAAGGTTATTTGATGGTCATCTTCGGATATTCACCTTTGGTTCTTCATTTTTAACTACTTATAGAATTACAATCATAGGAATTCAATTACATAAAAAAAGAGGCCCATAGTTTTATGTATGGGTTAATAATAACAAATAGGTTATAGCAAAGTATGCAGCTAATATTTGGGTCCAGATCTATGGACCTGAATTGTACCCAATCATAAAGGTTTAAAATCAATGTGCATACTTAGATTCTTTTGGGTAGACTAGGGTAAGCAATTCCATTAACAGCAAGAAAAGTGGGCAATCAACAATGTGCCTCATTTCTAATTATGTCTCGTGTTAGATCCATCACTCCAAAATCTGTCTTTAAATGACATCATTACATAACAACACTTTGTTCCCATAACATAATTACAATAAAAAGAGAAGATAGAAATAGTTATCTAAAATGGGGTTTTGCAATACAGTTGTAACTTGTAACAGGGTTTCATTTTCAAACCATTACCTCACCAAGAAAATAAGAAATGGAGATGATGAAGAAGTGTTTTTTTTTTTTTTTATTTGTTTTGTTAAAAAAAAACTCACCAGCGGCTGTGCATGCCAGTGAGGACCAGACATATTGGACATGCTTCTTCTCTTGATCAATCGTCTGTTTGGAAACAAGACATGAATTGCAAAACGAAATCCTACTTCAGATTACTCTCTCATTCTTTCCCAACAACCATATATAGGAATACTTTACCGCGTGACGACGACAAAAGTGGTAGTAATAATAATAGTAAAGTAAAGGCAGACCATAAAAGAACTAAAGTAATTCGACGTGTAACGATAGAGTTTAGACACTTTAGATATGCGAATTTGCTTTTTTTTCATGAAACATTACTTCGTTCAAATCCCTTTTGAGATTACATCGGCCGAGTACACTGGTTCTTATCACCAACTCGATCTTTAATGGACAACGCATGAGCAGAACTTTCTAAAGTCGTGTTTGACGCCCAGAAGTATATATGAAGATTTTGGAGGGTATGTTCGAATCTATTCTTTGCGTGTCCTGATTGCTCTTGCCTGGCTCTTTCAAGTTTGTAATTTAATTCCTCGGTGAAGTGTAGAATGGACAGTGGATGTTGGTGAGAGTTGATATCAGAGCAATCATGAAAAGTACAGGCGTCTGATTGGATCGATGGTCATGAATATGGTTCATGAGAATCCAAAACCTTAGTCACTTTTGTGCAAATACTTTCCTGTAAAAAAATATGAAATTCAAAAAGTTTCTCCGCACTACATTGGCGGGAGTTTTTGTTCCGCGGAAAACCTTCTCCATGGATCTAGATTTCATCAGCACCGCACAAAAATATATGCCCTTAAACTTTAAAGGTCATATTTGGCAACCAAATCGTTAAGAAAAAACTTCTACATTTTAGGAAGTCGTAAAAAAAATCACAATTGGCAATTGTAAAGTCTCCTACTGACGTGAAAATCCTCAGCTAAAATAAGAGGGTGTAAAAACCCTCTAACTTACAAACGTTCCATTTGTTACCAGACGTGAGCCAAGGATTCCTTAAAAATACAAATCCTCTGAGGAAGGCACTGTTCACAACTGTTACCAAAGTAAACAAATATGCATTCATTGTTTGAACCCAGGTGGGCCAGGTCGCTAAGATCTCCAATATCAGCGATCCTATACTGTTGATATTATCACTTGATTGGCGGCCTAGAAATAAACTGTAAAGAATAAACTAAGAGTGGACCACTAGCTGTTGGAGGAAAATATATAGGTGTATGACCAGACTTAGGGATGTTCATGGGTCGGGCCGGGCCGGGCCGGGCCAGGGCCGGGTTGAGGCATATCACTGATTGGCCCAACTTTCGAGATATAGGCCAGGCCCCAGCCCAAGCCTTCCCATTTAGTCAATTGAGCCTTGCCCAATCAGGCTTTCTACCTATTGTTTTGTCAAAATACACTAAATGACAAGCTCTCATTAGTCGGATCGGTCTGGATCTGGCTTTGGGCATTCTGTCACTTAATAAAAGCCTGGTCCAATTACTAAACAGGCCGAGATTTTACACCCAAGCCCATCCCAAAGCTGGTTGGGCCCGAATCGGGCCGGGGCTGTTCTGGCCCATGAGGCATGAGCACCCCTATGACCAGTAGTCTTCAAATGGATGATTAACCATATCCCCCTGCCCATTGAACACAAATATCTTTGTTGTATGTTTTTTTGGGTGACGGGGGGTGGGGAGCTGGTGGGGTGTATCATTGGAAAGATGTCTTGAGAAATGGAATAATTTTTAAATAATCATCACTAACAAATATACACAAAATAAATATAAAATACTGTTGGAAAATTATCATAGATTTTTTTTCAGATTTCTCGATTTGTTTCTTATTATTCTGGCAATATTCAGGTAGATATCACAATATTATCTCAATATTTTCAAAATCCTGCGAATATTTGTAACAGTGCCCTGCTCAATGCTACCGGGTATGACATTTTTTGGTAAAAGGGAGATTTCATTAAAAAAAGAAAGCCTGCAAACAAACTACAAAACATAAAAAAAACTCAGACACCAAAAAGAAAACAAACAAAGGCTTATTCACAATGAGGCCATATAAAGTTTATCCCAGATTGTCCATATTTAGCAAGATAGTGGGCAACCCTATTTAAATTTTTTGGAATGAAAAATGTCTCAAAAGACCCAAAATGCTTTAAATACTTTAAAATATCTCCTACGAGAGGCTAGATAGACCAATCTTTGCTGCCCTTAATACTTCTTACAACTTCTAGAGCATCCATATGAACTTGAACTCTCGAAAATCTGCAGTCCTTGATAGCATTTAGCGCAAAGAGTAGTGCCCTCGTTTTGGCCTCTTTAGAGGAAATGACTATTGGTCATTTGGAAGCCCCTGCAGCCACAAGCAATCCATTAAAAAATAAGGCAAAATCGAAAGCCGATTGGCCTGTATGACCATCAAATGCCGCATTGCTAAAGAGAAAGGCGGCTTACTCAAGATCCCCTTTTTTAATTATAAGGGAGTAAGAAATGAGATCTGAGATGCATGGGGGGCATTCAGGTTTATTAAGCAAGTTCATACGGTCAGCAATAGTTAAAACCTGTTTCGGTGTTAAGATATGCCCTTTGGCAACTGGGTATGACATACAAGTCCTCCCTCACCAGAAGACAATGGATGATTGCACTCTCTCTAGAATAAGGTCACAGTAAATGGAGATTTCTTTCACTGCCTTTACCCAAGGGAAAAAAATAAAAGATGATTTCTTTTACTAGACAATTGCAATTTGTATACATTGATCGGCCACATATATATTTCCTCATTAATTGATCTTTCACATCACTTCATTGTTACATTAATTTTGATCATCCACATTATTGCAATAGTTTTCTCCAAAGCCTCTTGCCATTAGGTTATCATATCATGAAGACTCACCTGTTTGTAATTGCAAGTGGCCTATGCTATCAAATTAAGCCCAGCACGAGTCTATCCAGGTTTGGCTAGATTTGGCCTAAATTTTTAGGCCTGTGTGCAAAGAATGGGCCTGACTTTTAGCCCAGTAATTAAATGGTCTATCTCTCTACGCCCAATCAGATGTTCTTGTTCAGCCCATCATAAACTAACACAAGGTGGCCCTTATAAACTAGTAAAGGCCTTGGCCTAACCATGGAGCATGTAAGTTGGATACAGACCCAGACAAATCAATTTGTGGTCCTAGCTCTCAGAATCTAAACAGGTCGCTAGCACTACAGACCAAAAATGAACGATGAAGACGGAGAATATTTGAATGTAATATATGGCTTTGAGCCCGAAAGCATACATGAATCTCGTTTGGGTCCATGCGGTGGATTTTCATGACAAATAGAAAACGACAATTTTATAGATGTACTTTTGCAAAGGAAGATTTGTTTGATTAATTTCAATTAAGAAGCGGCTTTAATAAATATTGCTAAATGTTGGGTTAAAAGTAGTTGAGGATGGTGATGGATGTACAAAAGCGAAAGATGAAAAAGAAAAAAAAATAAAAAAAAAGATAAAAAAATTTAATTCCGAGGGGTTGCTCAGTTGGCCTAGGACCACGATTTGTATTCGGAGGCTGTGCGTTTGAAAATACACCACCACATTGGAGTCACAAGAGAATTTTACTCGACTTTCTCTCCTAGGCCCGTAGGGATTATTCTGGTCCAAAAGGCTAAAAACCTTACATTATCAAAAGAGAAAAAAAAAATGGTCGTTGAATATGAAAATAGTTAACGGTGTACAATCACCACCAATTACCAAACTGTTTCTAATGTGAATGAGGTTAGATTTTTATACGTGGTTAATCTATCAAATTCTCTTTTATATGATGGAACATAAAAATCAACTCGTTAATGCAACAAACTTATCATTACAAGAAAACAGAGAAGCAACATTACAAAAGCATTTTGTTTATTTATTGCCATTTTTTTACATTGCATGTGGTTCAATGTCTGTTATTTATAGGAACGGTTTTACTATCAAAGCCATACACTTGCTGAGTTGATGGCTTCATTAGATGTAAGGTGGTTTGTGGGTTAGCCACACATAAAAAAAATTGGCTCACTTTGAACTGTCGCGATGGATTTGATCAGATTTTCGACCGCTACCAATGTCTAAGAATTTTGAATTTTAAGTCCCACACAAAAAAAACAAACCATCAACAAGTGCAAAGTAGCGAAAACTTGCATAGTGATTAATGGGGTACCCAAGAAAAAACTGCATTTTTAACAAAGAAAACGAGGATAAATTCACAAGAACCTTTTTGTTTTCAAGTTATTCATTTATCTTAAGAGAATACCAAACAATGAAAATCAAGTGATCATAGACCACCTGTTAAGAGCAATCTCTCTCAATAGTTACATGGTCATGGCTCACAAGAAAAATTGTTTAGGAAATGTTCTCCTACGAGCAACAGTAGTATACAATGTGGTCCAGCTCCGTGGGTCCCATTTGGGCTCACCTTTGATCATTACAAGCCATTTCACACTGTAATACCCCCATGATCTTGCACTAGGCCCAACTTTACTCCCATCAAACCTTTATCCACCATCAAATTGAATCTTAAAAACATCTATGGTTAAAGGACCACTCAACTTTATGACTATTAAATCAAGGGCCGGAACTAATGATCTAAGGGGGTTGGACTTGATCCATATGGAGACCCTTCCACATGCCCAAACCTCGCTGATAAGTAGCCATCTTTGTAGGCCCCACGACTTAGACTTAAGCTTGCAGTCTTCTCGTAGGAGAACGTTCCCCTCACTTTCACTAATAGGATTTAACACATCTCTTGAATTGTTTCTCTCTTTATGCCAATGATGATCTTGTTAGATATTTATCTATGAGTGGTTAAAAATTTGCTAAGATGTTACGAACTATCAGTAGATTATCCTCATCTTAGCTGGTATTTGCTTATAAATGTAAGTCTTTTCATTTAATGAAACTTACGGTTAGGGTTGCAAATGAGTATCGGATTTTTCGATTCTCTGGAAGTTGCGACTTGCAAAAAATTGGGTTTAGAACTTATTTTAGGTTCCGACCCATAAACGGGTCAGGGTCTAGGTTTGGAATAAAATTTAGGTTTCGATCGATAAACGAGTCCGGTTATGGGTTCATATAAATTTTGACCTGTGGACACAGAATCCAGCATATGATTCGTTGATGTTGCAAACTATAATCAAAATCCACTTTTTTGGGACATTTTTTTGTTTAATCCCGAAAGTAGAAGATTTGATGCACTATAATAAGTTGAATAATATGCTTATTTTAAGAAAAATAAAAAATAAAAATAATAAAAATATATTTTAGAACTAGATTCCAGTCCTCTAGGTGGATCCGGTTTTGGAACTGAATCTGGATTTTTCTATTAGAACCGGATTTGAAACCAACAAAATAGATTCCTGGTCAAAACCAGATCCGAAACGAGAACCGTTATTTTGAAACGGGTCTAAATCCGGATCCAATATGGTTCCGATCCTGAACCGTCTCATTGGCAACTCTACTTACAGTGAATTAATATAAATAAAGTGATCTATTTAAAAATCTATTGATTTGTTCTTTATTACAATGCAACAAGAAAGATCTTTTTGACCAGCTTTAAAAATCATGGAATCAAATCTTACGATGTTTACCTCTTATTCTTCGATGTCTCCCAGATGACAATTTGACTGGTAAATTCAGACTGGTTATCAAGAAAATGTCATATCAATCGTGGGTCTTCTATCCTTGTCAAATGTTATGATTATTCTTAAATTTGGGGTCAATTTATTAACTAGGATACCGTCACATCCACTTGAGGTGGCGATTCTCTCTTCCATATTTCTTCTATTTTTAATTGAAATCTCCTCCTTATTCTTCTGCAGTAGATCTAGAAATCTTTCAGAACCAATTTTCTAACATATATAGCTACCTGGTTTGCAGTTGGATTAATTCGCCTTCAAATCAACAATTATAATTCAAGACTTAGCGTGATCATTAAATTGGATGGAGTAAGTTCATTTTATTCGCTTTTCAATTCGCCTGGTTGGTAGTTTGTGCGCAACAAATTTGAAGAACTAATTCATTTGTGCCTATGCTATAAGTCCATTATGTCGGCCATGCAAATCCATTTGCAATCCGAGCTCTCACTCTCAGCATCTATAAAGAGGCAGCAAGAAGTGGTATGCTGCAAACCATGCACACACAAGCACACATGTATGCACGCACCCACCATATATGGATGTAATCTATGGATTTGACCCGAAAGCTAGCCAGACCCGAATCTTATTTGGGTCCATGCGGTGAATCCGTACCACGACCAAAAAATTAAAAACGGATACTGATGTAAGAACATATTCGATTTTTAGAACTTGGGTCTTTTGAGTATATGGGAACTCCTTTTCTTCTCTCATAGGTCATAGCCTCCATCCCTACAGTAGTATTCTACAATAAAAGGAGACCAAGTGATGATATGGAATAAACCTCTCTTTTTTTTATTGGGGTGTCCAAGTTGAACGCAAGAACCATCATGATGATATAGCAACGACAGCTCTGAACAGCCTTTTTTCTCATTGATGGGGATATAAAGGCATGATTATGATAATATATAAAAGTGAGAACAGAATAAAGAAAAGAAAACCTCAAGGCCCCATTTTTTTTCAGCCATCCATTTTCATGAGCAAAAGAATAAGACAATTTTGTAGATGAACTTTTGGAAAGGATGATTTGTTGGATTAATATCAATGAAAAATCAGCTTTAATAAATATTGCTGACTGTCGGGTTGAAAGTGGGTGAGGATGCTGAAGAATGTTTTGGCAGAAAGTTAAAAAAATAAAAAATAAAAAAAAGGAAAAAAGTAAAAAAAATGGCCGTTGAACATAAGATAAGATAATTGTGCACAATTAATCACCATCAATGATCAAACTGCTCGCAATGTGAAATGAGGTTAGATTTTTATACGTAGTTAATTCATCAAATTCTCCTTTGTATAGTGAAACTAAGGAAATTCACACACGTGTCTTTTAAGTAATGCATCAAGCTTGTCAAGAGGGAGAGAGAGGTAGAGAGAAAGAGAAGCATCATTGAGGAATGTTCATGTTCTCCTACCAGTGGACTGCATACTTCTCACATGTAGTCCAACTCGTAGGGCCTATTTAGATGCTTACCTATCAATGAAGGTGGGATACATGGAAACGTCTCTCACATGGATAAAGGTCACCAAAAGAAAAGAAAAGAAAAGAAAAGAAAAAACTAGCCCGGTCAAATCATCCTAACCCTTGATTTAATAGCCACAAAGTTTAGTGGTCTTCAACCATGGATTTCTTTGAGATTAAATCCAATGGCTGATAAAGGTTTGCTGAGAGTAAAACCAGACTTGGCGGCAAATCAGTGGGGGATGAGAGTGTGAAAGAGCATGCATTGAGCGAAAGTGAGCCCAAGTGGCCCCCACTGAGCAGGACTACAAATATTGTTCCTCATAGGAAAACGTACATTTCTTAGCTTCATTATAAAAGTAATTTCTTATTTATTGCCATGTTTTTTTACATTGTATGAGGATTGCTTGTTAATGACTCTATCAAAGCCAAATACTTGATATGCTGATGGCTCCATTAGATGTTTGGTGGTTTATGGGTTAGCCGCATGTAAAAAAATTTTGCTCACTTTGAATCATTGAATTGATCAGATTTCAGACTGGTATCAATGTCTAAGAATTTTGATTTAAGTCTCACATTAATGATCCATCAACAAGTGCTAAGTAGGAAATCTTGCATAGTTGCATATACATGGGTACAAAGATTCCCTGATAAAAAAAAAATAAACAAAAACAGTGTGTGAACATTTTAGAAGATAATTTTTTCTGGCTATAATTGAATATTTGTGATTAACTGCATTCATTTACAAAGAAATTGAGAATAAATTCACAAGATACTTTTTTTTTTTCAAATTATTCACTAATCTTAAGAGAATATCAAACAATAAAAATCAAATGATCAGTACAGGCCATCAGTTAGCTAGAGCAGTTTCTTTCTCTCAATGGCGTCATTGTCACACATATTCACAGGAAAAATATCACTTTCACTAGCATATATATAAGGAATCAACACATCTCTCTTGAAAGGTTTTTCTCTCTATATGCAAATGCAAATGATGATTTGTTCTTTATTACAATGTAGCAAGAAAAGTTCTTTTTTCACAGCTATTAAGGAATCAACGCTTCTCTTGCTTCAGATGTTCTCTTTCACTTTGTAACGTAAATGGCGATTTGACTGGTAACTTTCGATCTTGTTCATCTTGATCAGGATTTGCCTTTACACCAAGAAAATGTCTTCTTATTCGTGCATCTTCTATCCTTGTCCAATTGTACGGTTATTCTTCAATTTCACGTCAATCTATTAACCAAGATTTCATCACATCCATACTAGTTGACTATTACCTCTTTTATATTTCATCTCTTTGGGTTTTATATTTCATCACTTTTGTATTGAAATCTTTCTCATTAACTTCTGTATTTTAGAAACTTCTTAAAACAGACCCATGACATTTCCAACCATTTAATAAGAAGGTGAGATTAGAATGTCCAAACTTGGGCTCCATCTCGGAGGACATATGATTCTAAGCTTGTGATTTCAACTTTTGATAGGTGGTCAATGATCATGTTCTTCATTACAGAAGAGTTGTTGGCTAATTAGATATTAGTAAGGTGATGATTACTGCTCTTAACTTGATTTAACCGGTGTGGGGTTTACCTTTTTGTGATCGTACGCACACATTTCACATAAATCTTCGTTCCAAAAAAAAAAAAAAAAAAATCACACAAATCAATTCTTTATTAATGGAATAAATATAAAAAATACTATATTTCATACATGATCGATGATGGATACTACCATGCCTGTTAAAATGGATGTATTACTCTTAAAATGTTATTTTTGAGAAGATAAGTTGTGGTCCTTTAAAAGAAACTTTCATCCTTGATCACAAGTTCATACAAGTTTCTTAAGGCCTGTTTATTTGTAGGATATCTAAAAATTCTTATTGAAAGATATCTGAAATTTCAAAATGCTATCTCCAGCGGGGTCGATAAATGCTTAATTGCCCTCCAAAATTTTGAAAACAGAAATTTGGAGGACTTTGTAGGCCAAAAGGGACAATCCATGAGATGGGATTTTTAGGGTTTCAATAATCAAATAAAGAATTGCAAATTCTAGGAGGCAACAAACGTATGAAATTCCCATTAGAAGTTCTTCCTAAGAAATACCCCCCCTTTTAGGAATCAGTTGGAATAGCTTTTCATGGAAGGGGTGACATATACAATGGACAATTCAAATTTTAAAAATTTTAATTTCACAGGGTGAAAGGCACAGATCCATTTTCTTTCAGACAAGAAATATTCAGATGGGCCCTTAACATCCCCATTTTTCTTTTATGAATTCCAATTATCAATGTCATTATTATTTGATGCTTCATTCTTCAGCTCCTTAGGGAAGATTGTCTCCTAAAAAGCTTTTGGATATTCAATAGAAAAAATAGGCAAATGAGCCATAATAATTCAGAGTTCTTGTTGTAGAAATACCCTTTTGTCTTTTTATTATTTTTAGAAATATTGTTATCTTTTCTCAAACTTAAAGGGCTTATTTGTTTGCACCTGTTTACATTGTGTAATATTTACACATACACGCACTTGTTTTCGTTCATGATTTATGCATTACATTCATAAATGATGTGTGATGGTGAGAAAATGAAGTTATTTTCATTTGAAAATCTCATACTTGATAAGGTGTGAAACTATCGCACACCTCCTTATTAAGAAGGCAATTAGTACTTCTACCAAAAAATTAAAAAAGAAGGCACTAGAGCTTCAAATGCCTGGGACATGTCACGATATTAAATCCTTTCACCACTTTTGTATCGTGCAACTCTTGTGGGTTCAAACCATTAATTTTTTTTATTTGACCCTAAACACCAAAACATCTAGTTTCATATCTTAAACATTCATATAGTTTTTGGATCCATGAAGATTTTTTATATGCATTCCAAACCGTTCAATATTTACTCATGTGGCATGGTACTTCAAACCTAACACAGTATTCTTTACCATCGTATTGTGTTTCACGTGTGTAAGTTTTACAAATGTAAAATTCACTTATCCCATTTCCGTATACCAAGCGTAAAAAACAAAGGCCCCTAACAGAAAACAACTATATCTTTTGCTATTTTAAAAGTAAAATACACATATCTTTTCCTCCAGGAGCCTTCTTGCATGAAAGTACTACTTACAATGGTTTTTTGCTAGATTGGCCTATTTGATAGAAGCTATACTACCAACCTGAAGACCTAGAGATTGAAACATGGGCTTGTGTGTGATACCGATGTGCCTGACACTGCTCAACTATGAGTATGTTGGCAAGTACAATAGTTAAGTTTTAGAACATCAAATAGCATTTCACATTAAACAAGGGGTATGCATCTTCTGCTCTAGCTGCTTGCAGAAGTGTATTTGCTAATGCAACAGAAAATGTGCCAGTAGATGTGG
This sequence comes from Persea americana, assembly GCA_029852735.1. Classification (NCBI taxonomy): domain Eukaryota; kingdom Viridiplantae; phylum Streptophyta; class Magnoliopsida; order Laurales; family Lauraceae; genus Persea; species Persea americana. The sequence continues at coordinate 74,745,085 of CM056815.1, forward strand.
GAGAGCCTCTTTTAAATGTCAAATGAAACCTAGAGAGACGAAAAGGTTTCAGGCATCTGATTATATCATGAAAGAGACTGTAAGATGTTTTCTTTTAAACATACTGATCACCATTTTTTAGCCTTTAGATTGAATAGTCAAAATTCTTTGATTCAGCTTGATTTAGCAGACTCTTAATCTTGTGGCTCTTTTATTTGGTGATACAGAATGGCCCCTAGTCTCCTACAATGTGCCAAGTTGCCTATAATATTTCCCTGTTGCTGTTACTGTGAGGCCCCACCCCCTTGTGGGCCCTCAGTTTGATTTAAATAATAATTAATAAGGTATTTTCTACTTTAAATTGGCTAATTATTAGGAATTAGTATTATAGTTCTAAGGTTCCTAAGTTTTAGAATGTAGCTTTTATTTAACTTTAATAGATATTAGGAGCTTTTTGGTTAATTTTAGTAGGTTTTGATTTAATTAGGATTTAACTTTCATTAGAATTAATAGGAGGGCTAATGAGGATTAGAACATTCTAGAAACCCCACCAAATTACCCAAATACCCATGGCCTCATTGCATTTCCATTTACAACAAAAATACCCTTTTGGTCATTAGCCTAAAACCCTAAGTCATAAAACCTAAGCTATTGCAAACATTGCCCTAAATCCTAATTCCACTCATCTCTATCAATTAACATATCTTCTTCCCCAAGCAACCCTAATTCCCCAAATCCCAGCACAAAGAGGCTAGAAGACCATTCCAAATTGCAACTATCACCCTATTGGATCTCTTCTCTCACTTATTTTCCTTTCTTCTTCACTAAGGCAAGTACCCTATGCAATTTCATTAAGATCATGTTGTGTTTCCTTGTTTCTGTAATTACATTTCATTAGATGGATATACTTGTGTATATCTTCCTTTTTTAGCTTGTTTTCATGGAAATTGGCCATTGATAGATGGGTTCTCCCATTTGGAAAATCAATGGCCCGGTTGGATGGTGGATAGAGTTTATTGGAGTGTTTTTGTGTTTATCTGTATGTTTGTGATGAATGGAGGAGGTTTGGGTTAGATTGGATGAAAATTGGATTGAAAAGGGGAAAATCCCAGAAATCTGGAATTCAGTTGGCTGTGTGTACCCGGTAAACCGGACCCTGTCTCGGTCGACCAGGCACACTAAAATGGCAGAAATACAAGTCTCAGTTATTTTTTTCTGAAATGCCCACAAACAGTGTACCCGGTCGACCGGGCCCTGTCTCGGTCGACCGGGCACACAGGAACCTGTAGGAATGAACTGAGACATGTGTTTCTCAGTCAGAGCAGAAACGTTGTCTACCCAGTCGACATCACGACCATGATGTCGATCTGATACACAGTATTTACTGCAGAACCCCCCAGCTGCTTGACACCAGGTCCCAGTGGACCCAGTTGACATCACGGCCATGATGTCGACCGGGGACACTGTAGGATGTCGACCTAGGAGGTCAACATCCAGTTCACCCGGTTGACATCCTAGGGTGTGATGTCGACCGGGCAAACTGAGATCAGTGATTTTCCAGACTTCTATATTTGTGATGTTTGACCATATATGAGGTTCATTGACCATCCAAATAGCCTTCCATCGAGTGTGCCACACACAAATCAATGGTATGGCTCAGCCTTGACTCGTGGGGTCCACCAATTGAGGTTTTGGGATTCGAATCGTCAATGATTCGACCCTTAATTGTAATCCATGGTGTCCATAACATTAGGAGCACCAGAATTACCATTTTTGACACCTGAGGCTACAGTTAGGGATCCAATCACATGATGAGGCCTGAACCAAGAGTGGACTATTACCTAGGACTGGTCATTTGTCTATTTCCACTTGATTCCATGTTTTGAGGACTTCTTGTGTTATTCTTCTTTTTTATCCTTATTGTTGTCTTATATATATTAATTAATGGAAATTGGAGGACCTGAACCTAGGATTACTTAGTGGTGACCCTAAGTTGTGTTTGGAGATAATTTACCCGTGTCTGTGTCTAGGCGGGCCCTCATACGGCCTAAAGTCGGGAATGTGGAACCATAGTATGAAAATGTTAGTTCTAAGGGATTGGTTAGCTCATTGTGTATGAGTCTAGGATGAATACTTGTGGAATGGATATGGTATGGTACTTGTGTTGCCTCAAGTCATGGTTGTGAGCCTTGGAGTGGATCCAATGTTGTTGGACTTGGATATTGGACTGTGTTCCATGTTGATGTACTTAAACATCTTAAAGACTTGGTTAGGACCTTGCTCAAGTAAGATAAGTCTAGACAGACACAGACCAGTACTTGTTTCCCGAGTCGGCACTGAACATTCACTCAGTTGTTTTAAGCTCAGCCAGTTGACTTATCATCTTTAGTAGGAGCTATGTCTTGGTTACTTAGAGCTATCATGATGAGCTGTGATTAGACAGACGGTGTGATACCGCGTCCGGGTTAATCTGATAAAGAGGTGTGATCGGTGAGATAAAGGAGTGTGATCGGTGTTATATATTGTATATTATGATTATTTCAGGGTTGTTATCCCTTGCATGGTTATTACCCTTTCTCCACCGCAAACTGTTTATGGTATGAGACGTTTACAGTACGGGAGGGCCGCGGCATAATATCCCGCGGTGTATTTAGCTTGTATGAATGTGCCCTTTGTTGTCTGATTAGATTAGTGTACTTTACATTTCTTATTCTAAACTGCTATTACTGTTCAATTGCCTAGATCATGTACTTTGTTTACTCTTATGATTACGTACCTATCATTACTTTCTTTTGCTATATACATCTTGTGTTATCTGCATATGGTGCATTACTAAATTTTTGGATCTGACCCATCTTTGGTGCTTAGGTCCAGACCTTGATCCCGTGGGTGACGCGATCTACGAGACGCGTGTAGTCGGTGACTACGGGTGGGGGCCGGCTGACCAAGTGGTTGAGCCTAAGGATGGAGAGTCTACACAAGGGAACTGAGTGCAGTTTATTTGGGATTTTGAGAGATTTTGTAGTGAGTTAGAGTAGATTGACAGATCTATATAAACACTTTGATATTTACACTTGAAATTTATATTAGACTTCCGCGTTGTTTTATCTGATTTAACACATGATACTATTGCTTCCGCTATCTTTTATTATGCTTTCGTAATATAACTGTTGATTATGATGTTGTTTAAAAATTTTTAAAATCTGACCTCACTGTAGACTACGATCTTGGAAGTTAAACAAAAGGGAGAAAATGTGTCCCCAACCTAGTGAAGTTGGTATATAAAATCTTCTTATTAGAGAAAAAGAATGAAGGTTTCGAGCTCTTGTTGGTATAGGGAGGTATCAGCCAATAGTGCTGATAATATGAGTGTATTACATTGATTAAATTTAAAGGGGAAAAATACAAAACAAAAACTAGGAAGATTTATAAATATAGTTATCACATATTGTCACTATATGAAAAAGTTACGGTGCCCAAAGTTCAACATCACCACATAAATACAATGTTGAAATGTATACATCCCAAAAGCCAAGAATATCATAGAAAAATGAGATAAAGAATTGCCAACCATGTAGAAAAGAGCATACTTTGACGCAATTCCAATATGATAAATAACTCCAACTTTATTGTATATTCTCTTCGGATAAGTATGCCACAACATCAATCTAGTACAGTGCATTAGAAAATAAAACCTCCCACTACTTATTATTGAGAAAAAAACATTCGCGCCTTATTAACCATCAATATCATAAAAAAAGCGCGCGCACAAATACATACATATACGTTTTTGTTTTTGAAACGGTAACAAAAACAAACACACATTCTAAGATTAGACTGGTGTGATTTCCACATTGCGAATAACTAGGCCTCCCTTCCATCTTCCCCTCCATATTTCATAGAGACCAAAGCGAAGCTTCTCAGTACTATCTTTATCCTTTGTGGTGACTGTAAACTTGAGTTCTGCTGGAATCTTGCGATCGGTGTTTACTGGTAGCTCGCTCAAATCAGCCTTTTTCCATATAATCTTGCCTTCTCCAACCTTGGCCATGAAATAAACAGGGCTGCCCTTCCACCCAAATGCGTCGGGCCGCATGCTTACGGTGAAGCTAAGCTTGTAGTCTTTTGCCTCTAATTTCTTTAGATCGAGCGAACCGGTCACCTCCAGCCAACTCACTTGTAGCAGCTCAACCGGGCCATCGTCGCTGCCATGATCAGTATATATTGTTATATGTCGATAATGTTGTAATAAACATGTTTTTTGTTTTGAAACAAATTTTATCTATGAAAAGTATTTTTGGCATGTAGGCACTCCTTTGTTCCCTGTTAGATGCATGCCTAAGTAATCTTTATTTGATTTCCAAATTGTTTGTCTCAAACTCTGTATGAACTGGGTTCGGTGATCAAAGAAATCTTATGACCGTGCATATAAATTCACTCGTAGAGTCAACTTATAAAATCCGAACCACTCAAATTAAATGTTAGCCAATATATTGGTTAATAAGAGCATGACCCATCCTGTTATTATCAAGTGTAGAATGTCCATTAATAGGTTTCACATTTTGCCACCCTAATTGTGGTTGGAACTCTTATTAGAGAGGAATTTGACCTAAGAACGATTCGTTCGGTAGATTAAAGTATTAGCATTTAATCATCGAACTGAGTTCTACAAACCATGGTGCCACCAAAATGAATGTTGTGCAAAGGGTGGACGATCTGCTCTTGTTTCTTAATCCTTACCTGTTTGGGAGGCGCCAGTAGCGCGAGTCAGCACCCCATATAATATCCATGGCTTTAGGTTTGACCATAAACGTTTTACTTCCATCCTGCACAAGAATAGAAAAATTAACAAAGACGAATTGAAAGCCTAAGAGAAAGATCCATCATTAACCATCTCCTATATATTTTCATTATCTAATGATAGAATGGCTCAGATCTTATGCAGCTTGAGAGAGACCCTCGGAGGAATGATCGTAGAATTGTCTTTGGCCACCCCGCGGTAATGAGACTGAGAACCCATCCGATAATGCAATGCAGCTGCCTACTTTATCAAGTTACGAATCACTACAAATGTTTTATATCATCACTTACATTTCCCATGCATATATATAGAGGGAAAAAGAGTAGACGAATGGAATAGAGCATCTTTCAAAGCACCGTCTAATTTGTTCCACCCACAAAATAATGCACAAGGAGGTAGCTTCCTTTTAACACATTTGTGGGGCCCAATAAGAGAAGACTTCTTTGATTAACATATTTAAGCCTATCAAATGGACAGCGGGGCCTAATTTCCACCCTACATTTTATTGATAGTTCATTTCATAACTTTAGATCATATGAATAATAAGATCCGCTTATTTGGCTTTCGGTGGATTGTTTCAGTGTGTTTGGTACAAACTTCTATTTTTTGAAGGCATAAAAAAAATTTCGGGTTTTTCATTATTTATATTTTAATAAAAATTACATTATATCAAACCGCGGAAAACGATAATCGCACACAAAAAAACTAAAAACTGAAAACTTTCCCAAGATATTTTGAGGAAGAAGGTGTTACACAAGAGTGCCTTTTAGAGTACACCACAAACATTTTACTTGTTTAATTTTATTTATTAAAAAAAACTTTGTTTTTTTTTAAAAACTGTTTGTGGGAAGGATGTAGAAGGTTAGGAATCTACTTCTTTCCCAAAGGCTCTTTTGACACTTTGTATAAATATTGAAGTGGTAATAAGTGAGGGACATCCGTCCATGCAAAAGGAGTGTGAACGAGGAAACTGCGTTGTGCTGGATCCTTGTCATGTGTCTGCGTGCGTGGGAATATGGACTTTAAGAAATTGATATAAGAATCTAACTTCAGTTCTCGTAAGTATGCCCACTGGAATTGCAATATTCAATTTGGAGACTGCTAGAATATTTGATTAGATCATCTTACGAAATATAGGCTCAGTTATTTATTTAAGTTTTTTTGCTTAAAGGGTAATTTGTATTAAAGAGAAGATGAAAAAAGCATGGGTTCAAAGAGCCCCCAAGTCTTTTACATGACGAAAGAAATCAAAAGGAGATGTACAGGTATAAAGGGCAAAAGAAATCAAAAGGAGATGTACAGGTATAAAGGGTACGTAAACGAGGAAATTGCATTTGTTTCATGTAATCGAATACAAAGAAATTACAAAGTCGTCGTTTATAAAAATAGTATAAAAAGATTTTGGAAGGTTAAGATTGAAGAAATAAATGTGAAGTTTCAAAAATGACCATCAAGTTATCTCCCTTCTAATAGAAAATGAACCAAGGCAAGGTGAAAATAAATATTCAAGCACCACCCTAGTAATCCAAATCTTAGAAAAGTGAGATTTGCATTTACATATTACCTCATATCCTTCAAACAACAACCACCCCTCCCCACACCTGCATCTTTTAATAATTCCTGGAGTAGGATAATTCCAACCCACACTAATGGTGAGGGACTTGGGTGAGTGAATAGCCACGCGGACTACCTGAGTCGTCACCCATCTCGATACTGCTTCGATCCAAGTACGCTTAACTCCAAAGTTCTTATGGGATCTGACTCGCATGGATTTAAAACGTGTCATTAAGGTAAGACGGGGCTTGACTTGTAAAACCGGGGTTAGGGTTTGAATATTTCAATGTAGGAATTGTGGAATACTTTGTATCTCAGGTTTTTTTTGGCAGGTGATGAGCACACCGGATCTGCCACATTGCCCCAGGCCCACTGGATCTCGCAGTGAGTTAAGTTGTGTGAGTATATATTTACAAAAAAAAAACCAATAATAATAATTAATTGTGACGCCTTGGAGCCCCACATCGACTATAAAGAGAAAAGTGACTGAGATTATATGAAGAACTTGCACTCTTACTTTGCATGAGGCATTTTTGTGGGTTGAAGCCTACCGGAAACAAAACCGTAAGGCTCATGAGCCAAAGTAAATAATATCATGCATACGTGTAGGGTAAGACGTTACAAATGGTATCAGAACAGGTGATTAGTTCGAGTGTGGTTCACTGGAGTCTTACATCTTATATAGAGAAGAAGGTGACTGAGATTATATGTAAAGCTTACACCCTTGCCTATATGATGACTTTAACACTAGGAAAAGGATGCCCACATATACGGAAAGAAGGTAGGATACCAAGGAATGGGTGGCCAAATTGCAGACGTGGTTATAAACTTATTTTGGGCTCATTTTGTTTTGTTCTTTTGATGAATGAATATGATCTAAGGATTCACCTAATTTAGAGATAGGCACTCCTATCCACAGACATCTTGCATGGAAAACATCTGCAACTTTTTGCTTGTGTGACCCATCAAAAGAATGACGAGCTTATTTTTTTCAGGAGAAAAAATGGTGGTTGTTTCCCAACATGTTATTTTATGCATATATGCGTTTTTTTCCGTCTTCAAAATTTAGTCCGAATTACAAGATTTTAATTTATAAAAAATGATTGTAGATATTATACATCTCTAGGTTGGGTATTCCATATTGATTTTTCTTTTTGACCAAGCTAAGGGGGCTAGAACCTAAAAGAGAGCCCGTACACACGAAAAGACAGCCCGCACAAGCGCAAAGAATGCCCACAAAAGTGGAAAAGAAGCCCACACAAATTAGAAAAAGGTGGTGTACCCATGGTGTTCTTGGTTTTCTATATCGTTAAGATAGGAAACCAACTATGGTAGCTAGGCATGTGAAAGGGCATGGGCAATGCTAGCATAGTATTGTTTGATTCATCTCCCTCTCCCTCTCTTTCTCATGTCTCATCTCATCTTTTTAGGAGCAGCATAGTTTGAGAATCTAGCATAATCAATAATTGAAATGGGTCATTTATTAAAATTGAGTTTTTTCTATTATCTTCAAGAGTCTATTTCATGTAATTGAATTCCTATGAATTTTGGGGGTTTATATTTCTATAAGGGCCTATTTGTTTGCATTAAAATACAAGAACTGAACACATACAAATTCAAGGTAAAATCATGAACTCTACCAAAGTCTTATTGAAGGGAGTGAAAGGTGAAGATGCAGATACGACATATGTATTGAATTACTATGGTGATATTTGGATATTTATTTAATGTTCATGTTTGAAAATTCACCTTTCATCATTACTTTTAACAACTTATATATAAATCCTATGTATTTTTCTGATACAAACAAACAAGCCCATAGGTGTAATCATATACCAACTTGTATATTCAATTTTTTACTCTCTCATCAATTATTTTAGTGCACTCCACATCTTATTTCTGAGTCTAATCTGATATCGAATTGCCTTTTGTAACTTGATGTCCAATCTAAGATACAACACAGACTTCGTATCGAGTTTGAATCCGAATCCAGATCCAGAATCAAATCTATGGAGATAGTTCTGACTCCGAATCCATCACAGAGCACCCCGCGGAGATAGTTCTGACTCCGAATCCATCACAGAGCACCCCGCATTTGACCCATTTGCAAGAGAGTTGAGTATGTGTCCTGCATTATAGAACATCTAAATGCTGGAGCTTAACTTAATGTAACCAGCCGTCTTAGCTCAGCTGGTAGAGCGCGTGGCTTTTAACCACGTGGTCGTGGGTTCGATTCCCACAGACGGCGTACGTGTTTTTTGTTTTAGGTTTCTTTCTGATCTTCAGACCTTGATCTTGGCCAAAAGGAATGGTGGTGGATTCTCTTCTAGATTTTCATTTTATCATTTGAATGGTAGGAGGAGGGTTTCCTACTTTTTTCCTATCATAATCAAGTTGATTATCATAAAGTTTTCAAAGTCTTAAAAATTCATTTTTATGCCTAGCTAAAATTTCAAGTTGCTCATATAGTCTATATCTAACCTTGGTCGGAGTTGGTCCTATCTCTAGATTGATCACTAGTAAAATTCCAAGCATGAGATCTTACTTTGATTTTTATTTTTGGAGATGCTCATATGAGAGCATCTCTCACCTTACTATGAGAGATATGGTGGGGGCCCTCACATTTAAGTTGTTAGCATTGAATAAGGATGTGAGTACGGTTGTAAACGGGTTGGTTCCGGTCGAGGTCTAGAGTGGACCCGGAACCGTTTATTAAGAAGGAGAACCGGAACAAAGAAATTGGTTCCAGAACCGGACCCTATTATTTTAATGAGAACCAGAACAAGAACCGGAACCATTTGTAAAGTGGGTCTGGCTCCGATTCCGGGTATGGTTCCGGATCTACTTAAAAAAAAAAAAAAAATGGTTAATGTGGGTTCATCTGGCAAAGTCTGGCAAACTTTAAAAAAATAAAATAAAATAAAATAAAATAAGCCTCAAGAAGTTATTCTTACACTTGATTTAATAACATTTATGTTGGGGCCTTCAACTATTCACATATGACCGTCAGGCTGTAATTGGCTTGCCAAATCAAGCACATAGCCTACTTCCAACCAATGAATGGTATAGTGTATTCATGTGCATGTAGGTTCCACTCAGTGCACCCTTGCTGCATCAATGTGTTAAAAAAAAAAAAAATAACACTAAAATATCACATCCAAATCCAAACTCATGTTCACTTCTCACATAACCGCTGCATGCTACATAACAGGGGATAGTAAAATACTTAGGTTATAGTATATTGAGTCGGGTCTCGGGTCCACGGGTCTGAGCCACTGTGGATCCGGAACCGGACCCGTTTAGGTAATGGTTCAAAAAAAAGGATCCGGAACCGGAACCATTTACTTATTTAAATAAAAAAAAGAACCCAGACCCGGAACCTAACGGGTCGGAACCTTCGGGTAATCAGAGAATCGGGGACCTATTTACAACCCTAGATGTGAGGGCCCCACCTTATCTCTCATAGTAAGGTGAGAGATACTCTCATAGGAGCATCTGCCTTTTATTTTAACTATGTGTTATATAGTTGATAGATCACGAGCTCAACTTTTATTGAAGTAGAATTTGGGCCAAAGTAAAAATAAAGAAGAATGATTATATTGAGAGGTTTGGGTTTTAGTTGTGGGTGATTATATTGAGAGGTTTGGGTTTTAGTTGTGGGCTCTAATGATTAACTTAAAGTATGTAAAGGATAGACACTGATTTGAATTTGTCGAACTCGAAATCTAAATTAAACAAACATTCTCCATTGAACTTTCTGATCAAACTGGGTTAACACTTATATTCTATCCCATCTCAATTTATGAACTGTTTGATAAACTTTAGGATTAGCTAAGAGAATGCAAAATTACCTCGAATATTACACATTAAAAAAGGTACATAGTTAAGCCAAGCTTAGCCCAACTAAAAGGTTAATTATAAGGTACACCAAAGATTAAATATGACATAAATTTCAGTTCTATTCAACGATCATAAACATTCACCATACAAATTGATTACTCATTAGACCTTTAAGGATTTATAAAAACCACTACTTCCATAACCATCCACCATACATGTAGGAAGACAAAGTAGCCCCTCAAAATGTATTAAACTGCAATTGCAATCCTATCGATTGAATTTGATCATTTCTAAGGAGAAGGAGTTTGTCTTCGAGAGTAATTTATAAATTTTGGTTATTTGGTTAATTCATTCACCATGATTAGGGTACAGGATTTTTACAAAAAAAAATCTCCTCAAATATCCCTATACCTCCAAAAGCATCTTCAAATACATATAATATCTAAAAGCATTTTATACCATAGACTTCATTTTTTCTCTGGACCAAATTGCCCTTCACTTTATCACTCACGACATTGAGACTCGACTTTTACCGTAGCCTTCATCATCAAATACATAAAATGCCTTCCAAAAGTAATCTCAAATACATATAATACCCAAAAGCATCTTATACGACATACTTCATTTTTCCTCTACGCCAAATTACCCTTCACTTTATCTCTCACATCATTGAGACTCAATTGTATTCACAAACCCAATTATATACCTATGAACTATATTCCATATACTAATTGCATACCCAATTATAATTCTAATAATAATTTTAAAAAAATCTAAAGTGCATTTATATCGATGGCATTTGAAATTTCATGTGAGATTTTAAAACACAGTCTCATGGATTTTGAGTTCTAGTTTATAGATCTTTCTAAATTTTAATATTCAAAAGGTTAAAAGGAGCTTAAAGCATTTGTAAATCTGGCTGAAAAACATTACCATTTGGAAAATTGAGAAACTCAGATATTTCGATAAATATTTTTCAGGTATCTTACAAACAAACAGGCCAACCCAATAACTGTCAAAATAGAGAAGTTATGGACCAAAGTCAGCATTTAGAATTTTCACTTTCAAATAAAAAATAATGCCCCACCCACTTCTAAGTCCAATACAACCATGATCTTCTTTTTTTTTTCTTTTTCCAGAAGGAAAAATAAAAGAGTGCATAAAAAACATTCACGCAGATGCAGCCAATAAAAAATTAGAGAAGTATGGCCACCGTAATCTCATCCTCAAAATCATCAGCTTCTTCTCTGTTTCTATTTTCCTGCTCAAAGAGCCCTCCTTCCTCTCCTAAAACCCCTTCAAAAATCTCTTCTTCTTTCACAAGAAGAGCTTTCACTGCTCTTTCTGCATCATCTTCTCTCTTCTTCTCTTCTTCTTCTTCTTCTTCAAATGCTTCTGGTATTGCAGATTTCTTCGAGCTCCAACGCTCGGGAGGAGTCAAAGCACTAGATCTTCGGCAGGGAGAGGGAGAGATTCCCGTCGATGGGGACCAGGTGCATCTTACACCATACCTTTTCTTCTCCCATTTCTGTTTTCACTCTGATTGAAACCTTAGATTCTGCAATTATTTCAAGATTTTTCTTTGGGTCTCTGCTTTTCAAGATTCTTGGTTTCTTTATAGGGAACACTAGACCATTTTGGGCGGTTTATCTTGTTGGGATCACTTTGATGGCCCACGGTTTGTAATGGGTGCACTGCACATGCTTGGAGAATAAAGTTTTTTGTTTTTTTTTTTTTTTTTTTTTTGTTGTGGTGCGAATTGGATAGAAAGTCCACCGCCAATTGGCGTGGCTTGGATTGTTCTTCACTTTTAACCATTTAAAAAGGGCAGCGCTATAAAGTGCCCGCGCTTTTTGTCGGAGAGAAAAATGCCCCCTCCTACTTGGCTCAGTGCGCTGCATGATAATTATGATAGTGCATTGGATGGAAAGATTTATGAGAGACCTGTTTATATGTAAAATTTTAACTCTATAAGATCATCCTAACCTTACGATCCATGCCTCCCTTAAAATTAAATATTTAATGGTCTAGAGGCTTTATTTTATCATTATGATTTCAATTCAATAGAAAAATTGAATATAAGTGTCAAATTTGGACTTCTAATTATTCACAGGGTGTTGTGCGTAAAAATATTAGATTGACTCAATGTCGGCTCCGTGACAAAGAGCAGTTGTAGTTGAAAAAATGTGCCTTTAAGAGCAGTAATAGTGGATCATGGCTCCTTACCCGAGTGGTAAGGAGTGGCAGTTCTCACCTAGGTGCACAGGGTTCAATTCCTTGGTACGTGGCTCTTGAATCTACTCCCATCCAATAAAGAGACGTCAATGTGTGGGTCCCACATAGTCCTAAACTGCAATCGTGTGGAGCCCTTGTATGAAACGAAGGTAGGACGGGATCCACTATGGGAATTTCGGATTTCTGGAGATCCCTTTCCCATACAAAAAATCAAATAACTATACTAGTAAAGTGCCAAAAAAATTCCACTTTTCCGTACAAAAAGTCAAAAAGATTCCATAACAAACAACTAAAATCAAAATACCATCATAACCCACTTATATTTTATTCTTTTTTCAAAATCAACTTTACTTTACTTGACTCTACTGGTAGAGAGTTGCCAAACTGGCCCTAATGGTTGCGGGGATTGTGAGATGCTTTGATTTTGGGCATTTGGAAATGTTGAAATACTTTTATTCTCAAACTTTTGCTCGAAACAATGAATTTTCGAGAGGAATTTCAGAATTTCCAGGCAGCTGGAATGCTTGTGAAAGATTCTAGTAAAATGACAGGCCCTTAAGTGCAATTTTAGTTTTTATTTTTAACATGATTCAATCTGGTCAATGATCATTGGTTCATGTTCAAATTGGAACAAGTGCCAATTCATGTGGTAAGGTGAGTGTGAGTGTTTGGATTGATCATATGCAGACCTCTGTACAGGACTAGAAATGTGTTTTATTTTATTTTTTTGGCAAACATACTGTTGAGATACCAAACACTATGTCTGTGTATTCTCTCCCTAGTTAGGCTCTTTTTGTATTTTTATTTGTAGCTTGAATTGCATTGTTTATACCAAATAGCTTGAATTGAACTCGTATAAGGTCGCAATAGTTAGCACTTTCCGTCATTCCATGGGCTCTTGTCAGGAATTAGGCTAGTTACAGAAAAAGGCATTGAACTGAAATGAATCCAATTCTGTAGGTTGATTTTTAACTGACAAAAGACCCCATAGGGTCTTAAGAATTAGAGATATTTCAGTCCCTCTCTTCAAAATGGTTACATCCTTATACGATCTTAAAGAAACTATGCCATTCCTCACTACTGTTTTGGTTGCTTTACTGAAGCCATTGCATAGTTTCTGAAGATGGTTTCCACACTTAGAATTCCCATTGTAAAATGAATTGAATGACATTGATTGGTATATTCTGATTGTTGTTATTAAGTGAATTGATCCATTGTATCATGATTCGTGAATCATGGTTGTTTAACAAATGCAATGTTATTGTTTCTTTTTGACGATGAAGGTTGCAATTCATTACTATGGAAGACTTGCTGCGAAACAAGGGTGGCGCTTCGATTCAACATATGATCATAAAGATGAGATGGGCGAGTCAGTTCCTTTCATGTTCGTTCTTGGATCTGGAAAAGTAAGTTCTTTTTTTATTTTTGATATTTTATGTCAATGTTGTATGCACTATTAAGACTACTGACTTTTGGCACAGCTAATCAATCACAAATGAGCTTGAAGTATCAAACATGGTTCTGGAACTCTTAGTGGCCAGGCCAAACCCTTATGGAAAGGCTGATATATGGTACAAAATGTTGGATTGGTCCATTGTATCCCTTTTATCGTAGAAATAAATATACAGAAAATCTTCATTCTTTTTACCTTAATCTGGCTTTAGATAATTAGTCAATGAAATAAGTAGAGAGATACATCTAAACTCCAATATAGTTGCAATTGATGTAAACTTCCACCATTTAATAAAAGATCTGGACTTGTGTCTGGCACTCTGGCTGGATCATAAGTGAAAATAGGCATTGTCCTAGCAACAGGGCCACGAGGTGGGTATCTCGGCCAAAAAGAGAGCGAAAACAAAAGCTTACATCGAATCACTCCTTTTCATTATTTCTGTTCATCGAATAATCCTAAATTTCCCATCACCCTCACCCCTACTTTCAATCGTTGTTAAAATTCTAGGATATGGAATACAAATCTGACTATTCATGTAGAATCTTAGGGACAGAGTTTATATCTACTCTAAGAATCCCATTTACAGGGAAATCTTAAGAGTCGGGTATTAATCTTACGTTTTGACTTTGCAATATTAAATCTCACCATTTAAGTGATTTGTTGATTTTTATACATCCACCTAGTACTGGATCCTTTGATGTGGCTCATTTAAACATACTGAGGTAAAAATAACTTGGCTACACTATTTCTTAACAAACTCCTAAGCAGTTGAGAAAGCCAGCATTTGCATACCACTTTGGATTCAGAGGGGATCAAATGTAATCACCTGATGCAAACTTGGGCCAGCGACATTTGTTACATTGATTTTGAACTTCTGACCTAGGTTTTTTTTCTTTTTCATTTTTTTTATAGCTGAATCTGATATTGTGGTGAGAGTGTCTATGCATGGTGGAACTCATCACAAGGTAGACCAAATCGTGCACGTGGTTTATACTCACATGCAATGTCTCCAACACAGTGGGCCACCCCTTCATCACTGCTGACAGGGAGAATGGTAGATCAGGGTTGTCCACATGGTGGGTCTCATCATGGAGAAGTACATGATAGGAGTAACACTAATTGCTAGCCATCACTTTTCATCTTGTTTGGTTGTTTCCAATGGAGGTTTAACAATTTTAGTTTTTGCCAAATATTTTTTAGTGGCCGGCAACTGAAGGTTTAGGAACTAGGATCTAGGAATATTGTAACTGCATTGCCCTTCCAACATAGCCCTATTCATGGCGAGGTCCACCAATTGGGACTGAAGACCCTCTCATTCATGTCCATGGCGGAAGGAATATTGCTGCCCGCAGCACTTATTTGCTTAAGTATTTGCTGCTTTCCACAGTTATCGCCACAATTTAAAACAAAAATGCAAGCAAAACCAGTTTTTATTTCTCCAAATCATTCTTGCGGGTTCTCAAAATACAAACATTATTTCTAATTTGGGAGAAAAAGGAAGAGGAATAGAATGGGATGCCCTATGCATTGGCTGCACAGTCTAATTAAATAACACTGCTTTATTCTGCACCCATGGAGTGCATTCATTGACACTTCTTCACAAGAATCGCCTCATAAACACAATGTGTAACGTTGATGTGGAATCAGATTAAGAGTATTTTTTATATTTGGAAATTTTTATGTAGGTCATTTCAGGTATTGAAGCATCAGTGAAGTCAATGAGAGTAGGAGGTATCCGTCGTGTCATTATCCCACCATCCCAAGGGTATCAAAACACATCACAAGAACCTATACCGCCCAATGTATGTATACTTCTCTTGTTCTTCCTATTTTTCTTTGATGTGTTTAAGCAAAACAGGATAATTGTGTTCCCATAAGAAGGTTTGTATGGTTAATCTTTGTGGATAGAAATTAGTGTCATTGGTTGAATAATGTTTTAATAATTGATAATGTTGAAAACTGGTTTGCAAATTTTGATAACTGCATTGGAGGGGAAAACTGAAAAATGTAAAAGAAGTCCAAGCCATAAAAAAAAAAAAAAATGGAAAAGAAAACAAAAGGTTTTTCTAGCTTATGAAACGTTCATCAATTAAAAAATGGAATAGAAAACAAAAGGGCTTTCTCTGTTTTCATAATATATTAGGAGGTTGTATTAGTAGTTGGAGCTTGGAAATCTGCCTCTAGTTTCTGCTTTGTTTGAGATATCTCCTTATTTTTCAAATGCCTCTTTTTTGTTTTGAGCTGGTTCATGGATAACATGCACTGAAGTCTTCACTGATCAGAAGAAAACAGTATTGAAGTCTTTAGTATTTTGGTACATATTATTTACCAGTTTTGCTTCTGGAATCTGGATATAGTCCTGTGGTTCAAAACCCACCCATTACACTTGTGTGATGCATCTTTTAAGGCGTTGAGGTGTCAGGTGCGCATTCCAATTGCCCAAAGCATGGGGCATAAGCCTCAGAGCGTGGAGTGTAAGCCTCATTAGCATGCATTTTTATGAAATAAAATAATTACATAAAAAAGAATGTATTGATACTTTATTAAAAATGGAATGTTTTGATAAAAAGATAGTATAGCATTTGGTTTTTTGCAAGCCTTTTAATGAATTATTTACGGTTGAATTAAGTTAAATCCAGTTACAGTTGTCTTAAATTTAAAAAGAAATTTCAGTTCTTAAGATTACAAAATGCTCCTCCTATTTTATTAAAAGTCAGATGTGTTAATGGAGCCTATGCTCTTGGATATGGAGAATAACTGACATGCGCACTTCATGTTGTCGATATCAAGTTATAATGAAAATAGCATATCGGCTATGACTGGAATGCAGTACTCGCAGCTGAAACATAGTTTATCAGCCGATATTTTAAACCATGATACATAGAAGACAATAATTAAGCACGAGATAGTTGGTACAAAACATTTCAGTATTATCCTAGTGAAAATTTTGATTATGACTAGCAGTGCAATCGAAGATGAATTATCCAGTAAGCATAGGAACAACCACATTCCGGTTGATCTTTGGGTGAAGCCCTTTTATCATGCATGGAGGTCAGGAGCTTATCATTCTTCTGTCATCTTGATACAAATGAGTCTGTCACAATTATTAGAAATCTACCATTTTCTGTTTAGTACATGCACCTATTTTATTTACTAGTGTGGATATTTCATGTGTTAAGTTGATCTATATAATGTTTTCATCTTCATGACTTGCAGTTCTTTGACCGGCAGAGGTTGTTTACCACCATTTTTAATCCTACACGCCTAGCCAATGGAGAGGGCTCTACATTAGGTACCCTTATATTTGATATCGAACTGGTTAGCATCAAGCATCTGCAAAATTGAACATCCAATTTCCCTATTGGTTGCTCATTGCTAGAAAGTGTATTAAGTAAATGACAATGTTCGATGCCAATACCATGAGTAGCGCGATGGTCAATCTCTGGAGTCTCTACTGTTCTCAGTCTTTGCCTGAATCAATTATTTGATGACCATACATGTTATAAGTCTGTAAAATTGTAATACCTCAAATTAAAATTTATAACCACTTGTATGATATTGTTCCTTGTATTCAATATCTTCTACTTACAGATGCTGATTTTGTATGAAAGCTTTTAATCCATTGCTAGGATTGAGAAATCTTTTTGTTGAGTCTGGGCTTTTCCTAGTTTAGATAGGATCTTGAAGATGGTTGCAAACCATGGGATTGAACCAACAGACGCAAGTCATGGTCGGAAAAGACAGTAAATGGGTATTCCTGAGCTGAGCAGTAGAATCATGGTGTTTTGGCTGTTAACTGTGGCCTTTTTGCTGTAAACCCACTGTTAAAATTGAATAACAAGTGATTTTGTAAAAACTGGTTTGCAGTTGCTGTACAAGCTGTAGGCTAACTTGTGGAAAAATAAGAGATATTCCCTATAAAAATATGAAATATGTACCATGCTTGGCGCCCAAAACACTACTGCAATTCCTTCAGTTTCTTCTAGTGATATTTATAATTTGTGGGGCCTAAATGTAGATGAGCCATAATTAATAATTTCAGGCTATCAAATTGTTTTGACCATATGATAAATGCCCTGCAGAAGATGATTCAGATTAAGTTAAGCTGAAAATCTGGAGTAGTATACATTAGGCAGGACCCTTTACAATGATCAGGCCTGAGTTATTCTCTGACTGGGACTCGATCACACACAAGGTAAACTTTTCAAAGATCGCAGTCTGTGCCATCTAATCTATTATAATTTGCTAGCTCTTCCATAAATCTGTTTGTAGACCTGATGAACCTTCTCGATCACCTTACCTTCAATCCATGTGATCTCTCTTCCTCATTGTAATAGCGTTTCTAGGGAAAATTGCATAGTTTGCTTTTCAAATTCTTCCTTGAGAAGGGTAAAACTACATGATCCGTCCATGGATGGCCTTTGGTTATAAATCAATTCAATCAGAGTAGCATGCTCCTTCAATTGTGGGGCAGACTGCATATTGCTATGTGCAGAATGGAGCTCGGTTAGATGCATGTCTATCAATGGGAGGATGGCAGATGGAAATTTCTCCTTATAGATGAGGTGAAGCCAAAAAATAACCCTACCAGATTAAGCTAGCCCTTGATTTAACACCCTTAAATTTTTTGGTGTCTTAAACCATTTTAATCCAACAGTGAGTGAAGGTTTCATAGTGTAAAATTAGGCTTGATGTGGAATCATGAGATGACATGATAATCAAAGGATCTTCACTGATGAAATGAGGCCCCATGGAGTTGGACTGCACATGCACCCTCCTCTTAGTTGAACATTTTCCTACAATCTAGATTGCTACTAAAGGCCTGCATGTTTGCATAAAACACATAAGATTTACTAAATTGGAATTCAAGTTCTCCATCAAAGGGTATATTAATGAGGTGAAGAGTCAAGGATACGAGATGAGAGGTGTAGGATAGAAGGTACGAACATAGGTGTAACCATCACTTTCTTAGGATTTGAATTTCTAGGGTAGTAGCTGGATATTCATTTCCCACCTCCCCTTGATTCTTTTTTCACTAGAGGAGGGATACTTTTATAGCATTTTTTATAATTCAAATTTGTTTCTTCAATTTTAACTATTTTTAGAAGTAGAAGTCTTACATTTCCTTTGTATTCAATTACATGAAACGAACAGGCTCTAAAGCTTCGGTTGACTTTTCTTGACAAACTCTCGTTCACTTTGATAAGATCTTCTGTCAAAATTTAATGCTTTCACTAGTGCGGTTCATAGCTAAATCCAAAGTAGGGTCCTTGGGTGATTGGCTTGAATCTAATGTGCAAATGTATTGTTTATAAATTCTTAAAATAGGCACTGATATCCTTTTCTTAGTTATATATTGGTAACAAGGCAACCCCTAACCTGATCAGTCGTTGTGAGTTGCAACAATCAGCACCTTCCAAATGAGCTGTGGGCTCTTGTCTAGTCACTTATGTCCATGGCTTCAACAAAGAAACAAAACCAAAACATTGGTCCCAAAAACCTTGCCAAAACTAAAAGAAAAACATGAAATGAATGAATATAATGACAAGGGCCTTCCATGGACTTCATGAACTAAAGGTCAAGCTACCTTTGATAAAAAAATGTTGTACATAGCTCTCTTCAATGAATCATAATTACGGGTCACCATGTGGGCCCAACATGTGATGAGTGTTCTATGGCTCCAAAATTCACAATCCTAGCCACCTAATCGAATTCCTTCCAGTACCAGTTCACTTTCTAGTCTCAATAGACACAAAGTCAATCTGAATGGACAGACAACCCCCCAGATGGATGATATGGAAATTGTAACTTGTAAGTAGTGTATGATTTTGAATTGTTGGCATGTTTCTTTCCTAAATTGAGGATTGTAATTTGTCTGATACAGAAGCCTGACCTAATTAATTGATTGTGATACAATGACTGAGATAAGTTTGTTAAATCCAAGTTATTTAACCTTGTATGACATTATTACCAAACAGTGACACAAGCCTGACTCAATAATGCAAGTGTAACTCCTCGATTTGTTGATTTAAGAGAGAGTTGGAAACCCTTGGATGATCATCCAGAAGATCAAGCATTCGCAAGCAAGTTCGCAGCAACTGGACCGTCGAAATGCACAAAGAAGTTTGGATCATAGCCCGAGTCGACCCGAGCTAAGGCTAGCAAGACCTGCCCAAGCTACTCGGCTAGGTGACCCCCCTGGCCAGGTCGAGCCGAGTCTAATCGAGTTTATGAGTTTTTAAACTGAGCTTAACACAGAAGAAATGCACCCTCAATGTAAAAATGGTAGTGCGCCATGCAAATCATGGTGCACTAAACCTCCCACGGACATGGCCCTTGAGTTTCTTGATAATGTTTAGTAGGAAGTGACTCATATTCCTCTTACCTTGAACTGGAACTAGGTGTAGTGGAGACTGGGGAGACTCAAGGCCATGGATATGGACCGTCCATCTTGTGGGCCACCACTGTGATGCCTTAAACTTGAGAAATCAAAGGGTCGAATGTTAGCCATTACTCTTCCATGCTAATATCAACCGTTTAACAATTTTATTTCTGACCCCACAAAATTTTGGAGGCCAGTCAAAACTAAAATCACCACCTATGATTGGATTTATGACATGATAACAACTTTGAATGAGGGATTGAAGAAATAAAATACTATAAATAAAACAAGATTACTTTATGCCTAAGAATTGGTCTAAATAAGGTCATGTGGACAGGAGTACCAAACTACCAATACAGGGCACACCATCACTATCATTTGATGATTATGCTTTATCTTAAGGACTCAAGTTGTTTATTTATTTATTTTGCTAGATATCGAATTTGACCTCATGCATTCTGGTTCTGGCCCACGCATTTACGTTCTTTGTCAGTTGAGCTACAGTTTGAGATCAGAGGCCTCAACTTTTATTGGAGGGCAAATACAGGTGAGATTTAGGTTGGATCCTTCTTGCAACCATACTTGCACCCGAGTTTATATTAAGGCCCAAACCCAAACTTGGACTCAAATAAAAATCACTAGATTCAGGCCCAAATTGAGGCCCAATTAGTTATATAATAGTCAAAATACCTGTATAATTAATTTATTACACCTGCATATGTATATAACTAAATATGATTGTATATTATTATCATCTCAGGTACCCTGCTTTTTTTAATCTGGTCATTTAAGTTTTACAAAACCTGCTAAATTTTGTGGCCCTTAAATCGACTAAAAGATCCTACAAGTGGCACGATTTAGTTCTTGTAATCAACATTACATAGAAAATCTTCTATAAAGGGTTCGTTATCCTATTTACATGTGCTCCAAGTGTAGGAGTGCAGTTTCGAACCCTCAACCTCTGAAAGCAAACAATTAAATTGGGCACATGACGGATAATAAGATTAAAGCATTTAATTAGTAATGCATAAGACTATGCTGGTCAAGTCACTAGTCTTGTGCTTAATCTAACAGTTGGATGACTCCTAATGAAGTGAAATACGGGAGATATTTCGTTAGAGTGGGTGACATTCATATTGAACTATCCGAATCATTATTATATGGGCCTCGTGATGGAGTTTTTTTGGACGGGAAACACAGACACGATAGGGGATCTGAACTCCTTTATCTATATATTATTTTATGACGACAAGTTTACATTTTGTAATTGGAATTCCCTCAGTTAAGCACCACTTGTCCAAACACCTAGTGGGCCCAACTTATGATCAATTCGAGTGGACTATAAAATAAGTAAATAGTCATCAATTCCAAATTTGACACTAATCCAAATAAACTAGATCACTGGATCAATTTGCATTCATTTTGGACAGTAAACTTGATGGCCATCGGGGCAGACCAAGTGTTGGCGCCCACTTGATTTAAGAAACTTCCTTCTTATTTAACTCCTTCACTTTAATATATATATACCGCACCACCCAAAGGAAATTTCTCATTTGAGTCTCCTAATCACCATAGACAAGAGGGCCCACCATCACAAGAAATGGTGGTCAACTTACCATGAGCACACCAGTGGTGCTCCATTTGAATTTTGAATCAGATCGGTTCCACCGTTCCAAGCGCCCCGTTGTGGATCCGTAACTACCTCTCATCCGCATCAAATTATAACAATCTGTAATAATAATAAAATAGTCTCTCCGGTGGATGAGAGATAACACCAATAATCCAAAAGGGTAAGCCAAATTCGACGGAGCGGAGGCGCAAAGCAAAGCAAAGCGACTTCCCTCATCATTTCCCGTGTAAAAGTGCGGCAATTAGCTGTCTCCATTTCCTTTACGCTTCAAAACCCTAGAAATCCCTTTCTCTGCTTCTCTCTCTTTCTCTATCGCTCCCTCTCTCGCTGCTTTTGAGAGAGAGATCTCAGATCGCTCGAAGAAGATCGATAGAGGTAAAAGAAAGAAAAAGAGAATTTGAAGGAGGAGATCGGCAGAAGAAATTTAGTGAAGAATGGGGCAGAAATCTCTGATCTACTCCTCTGTCGCACGCGGCACTGTAATTCTTGCAGAATACACGGAGTTCACTGGGAATTTCACATCAATCGCAGCGCAATGTCTTGAGAAGCTGCCTTCCAGCAACAACAAGTTCACTTACAACTGCGACGGACACACCTTCAACTATCTTGTCGATAGCGGTTTTAGTAAGTGCTACCTTTTTTCTTTGATTCTGCTCTCATCTGTCGTGATTCGGTGTTTTTAGCATCTGGTACAGTTTAGATCTTTGGAGGAATGGAAGATCGTATTTGATTTGCTTTTTTATGCTCGGATCTGCTTCGTTTCGTCTTGTCTTTTAGATCGGAATCTGTTGGAATTGAAGATCCTGTTTCATTTGATGTTTTGAGCAAAAAAAATCCCTGCAGATCTCTCTCTCTCTCTCTCTCTCTCTCTCTCTCTCTCTCTCTCTCTCAATGTTTCTGACTTCAATAGGTTTAGTTTATGTGGATCTGAAATCACTGAAAAAGTAAGTGTTCTTCGATTGAGCAAAAAATTCCTGCAGGTCGGGTTGATTGAGTAGATATCATAAACTTGACCCTAGGTATATGGGATGTAAGTCTTCGATGTTGATGATGATGATGATGATGAAAGAGAAAATGTGATAGGATTCGATTTGAATTATGAATGTTAGAAGTCGAGGAATGTAATAAGAACGATGGAGATTTTATCATTTAAATGTTGGAAGGTGATTGAAGATATCAGGTTTCCTATGGCATTGCCACCTTAAGGGCCTGGTCAGCAAATTAATGATTAATTCCTAGGAATTCTGAGCTAATGGCTGTTTATGGAAGGAGTTGAGAGCAAGTAATCTTGATTCATGAGTAAGATCTACGGCAGATCATCAGAACTCTCAGCTTATAGGAAATGATTTCCCATCTTTCATAAGCAAAATTGAATCATAGAAATTTGATGGCCTGCGGATTTATGGGCATTTAGTAGGGAACTTCCAAATTTGCGCTATTTGAGTCTTGCGTTCACTCTCTTCCTATCTCTACTGTACATCTGTCATGTTTCAAGGGTTATTTTACTATTGTGAGCCTGGTATTTCATCATGGTGATCGATTGGGATATCTTGTCATGGTCTCAGTGGTTTAGAGATGGATTGCAAAAATCAGGAAACTCCAATTTTAATTTGTGGAAATTGCCCAATTCAAGCTGGGACATCAATCACAATGGTTTGTGTTTTGGTTTATGCACGTGGTAGTGTGCTAGATGAACAATGCCGATTACACTTGATTTGTGTTATGTGTACTGTGCGAATAAAACAGTCACTTAAGGCTATGTTTAGCTTGTCGATATTATGGGAGCTGAATAAATTCTTTGCCCAATTGAGAAATAGTCCTCTTTGCTTTTTGAACAACAAGGATCCAACATTGCTTAATGAAGTGAAGAAATGAAACAAGAAACAAGATAGAAGAGATGAAGAAAAATGAAATGCTTGAAGTTCCATCTTGACAATTTTACTTTTATCTCTTACTCAATTTTTCATCATTTTGATTGGGTTTGGTAATTAAGTAAAGGTCATTTTAATTCCATTGTCATTCCAATGTTCAAAATATCATTATTTTGTATCGAACTGAAATTCTCTGACATAAAAAGA
Organism: Persea americana; assembly: GCA_029852735.1. Classification (NCBI taxonomy): domain Eukaryota; kingdom Viridiplantae; phylum Streptophyta; class Magnoliopsida; order Laurales; family Lauraceae; genus Persea; species Persea americana. The sequence goes on from CM056815.1 coordinate 74,769,037, forward strand.
TCTGGAAAAAATGTTCAATTTTTTTTTAGAATATTGGAGAATGGTACTTTTGAGAGACACACACATATTTCCATTCTTAGGTAGAATACGAGCATGTTTCAGATCCATGCATGTGTTATGAGATCATTTATTGGAGCCTTTAATTCACTCTATTCGCTCAAAATTTTATATATAGAACTTAACTATTTTATGGTAACCAATAGAAATTACATTAAATGTAATTAATATGCAATGTTAGTTTATTCATGGATAGCATTCTCCAATATTCTAAAAGTGGAGGTGAAAAACTTATTCCATATGAAGACTGAAGTGTAACATTACTGTTGATATGAATTACATAACTGGAAAATGAAGCGGGATTAAACAAGTTGACAAATAAAGTGATTATGGATTGATGAACCTTATATAAAATGTTTAGAATGAGAAATGGTGCCTTTTTCTTTTCTTTTTTTTGCTTGTAGTGGATGATATGAGAATTTGGTGAATCAGCTCATATACTATTTTTTTATGTGTTCTGTAGCATAATTCGAAAGAGCTCATTGTCACAACTGCCAGTGGGTTTGTGTCATGTTAGCACTATATCTTATTGTTATGCAATATGAGATGGTGTTCATTCCTAATTCCATTCTTGTGGTGATCTGGAGTGGTGCCCCACTTCAGGGAGTGGGGCAAGTGATTTGGAACTTGTGGCCATTGGAGAAGCTTCAATGATCAACATGAAAAACTACTCTTGTCCCTTGATCGTAGAAAGAAACTCTTCTAATGCGGTCAATTAGTTGATGAGGAAGGAAAACTATGCGAGTTGTGTTTCATTATGAAAGAAATATTGGAATTACACGAGAACATCCACATTGATTTTTATCACTTTGTGAGGAGCGATAACAACTTAGCGAATTCACTAACAAAGCAAGGCTCGGGTGGAGATTCTATGTTCTAATATCAATGGCTGTAATTTGAACTTGTTTTCTACCTTCTTTTCGGGATCTTTTGTTCATCTTTAGTCATATTCTCTTGTATTGTTGCTTTGTTCATTCTCTTCTTTTGTTTAATGGCATTTTATCATTACTAATAAAAGAAAGTAAAATAGGCTCCAAAATGACAGAAGAACTGTTGCTTTGGTTATTCTCTTCTTTTGTTCAATGGTATTTTATCCTTACTAATAAAGGAAAATAAAGTAGCCCCAAAATGACAGAAGTTAGTTTAAAATGTTGAGATGACATTTGAACATATTAGTGTATAATATGGCTGATTGCTGGATGTTTAAAAAAAAAAAAGGTTCAAGAGAATTTGATAAAATGTAAACTATAAGAAGACCCAAAAGTTGTTGTTCTTTTTTGTGGAAATAAAATTTACTGTTATAACAAAAAAGAAAAAAAGAAGACCCAAAAGCTTTTTTTTTTTTTCCGAATGGTAAAAGACCCAAAAGTTTATAATAAGTGACCTTTAAAATTCCTATATCATGGAAAAATGGAGCCATGTGTGCTCCAGTCTTGCATTGGTTAGGGTTTATGCCTAATTTTAGTCTATAACAAGCAGAATCCATAGATATACATTTAATTTTAGCTTTTAAGTTTTTTTTTTAAACAAGAATACATATACATACTTGCATACATGCATACATACATATAATATCTTGATGCCTATAGGCTTTGATTCGAAGATTGGATAATTCTTTTTCTTTTTATTTTCCTTTCCCTTTTTGCTGTGCATCACTTTGCATTTTAAGCTTAAGTCTGACTCTAAATACCTAGGAAAGCATTTACTGAACTTCTTTTGTAATACCATGTAAATAGGGTAAAAGTAACAAAGGGAAACAATCTTCTTGACCTTATCAGTTGAAAGTATCAGATGTCTTGGCCAGTATAAGCGACTTTTTGTAGTGAAAGCCAAGATCAATACCTGGTTTGTGGCACCCAATTTGATATGTGGTGGCTGAGAATTTGAACCAGGGTTGTGCTTTGACACAGTCCTTGTTATGTGTGTGTCTGACTGTCCATAGTGTCTTTTGCTTGACCAATCTTCCTATTTGTCTTGTAGCTTTATTTCCATTAGCTTATTAGGGAATTCTATCAGAAATATCTTTTGAGCTGACTAGTTTTTGAGTTCATCATCCAAACTTTGTGACCAATAGATGCCGAGGTCATTTAAAAAAAAAAGAGAGAAAAAGATGCCTAGGTCTGTTGCTTCTGGGTGAGTCAGCTTGACTTTCTGCACCCTTATTGCTTTTGGAAATTGCTCCTGAGAATTGTGCAACATTTAGAACAATGGAACAGTTTGTCTTTATAATGTCTTTTAAGGACTTGTATATTATAGGGTGCATTGTCTTCCTCTGCTTGGCACAGTTGTGAGTGATATACCCTCCATGATGAAAGCAGGTTGTTCTTGTGCTCCCAGAAGTACCTTTGCCACTATGGAAGTGCACCAAAAGAGAAATTAAAAATGGAGTCTCCCTCTCATAAGTTAAATTGAAATTTGGGGTCCCAAACACATGTATTGCAATTATAAATGAACACGAGCTCAATTTTCATTCGGAGTCATAGAATATACATTTTAAATATGGTAGAACACCTGGTTATGTACATCTGTACTTTTTCTAAAAACAACTGACTGGCCATTTGCCTATTTGTTGTTATGGCTTTCAGTGTGCGTGATATATAAATCTCTATGCTTTGTGTGTCGCCCATTTAGTATGTTACTGTTCTGTTATCTGCCATCATTTTGACTTGCTTTATCAAGACATTGCTTCAGTCTTTTCGGTGTTCATGAAGGTGGTGTAAATGAATATATGATATATCAATGTGGGAGAATATTCATGTGCATCCATCCCTCACCATAGGGTGAGGGACACTCGCATAATTGGAAGTATTCATGTGCAGAAGACAAAAGATCATATATGGTCATATTCAGAAAAGGAATGTTCATAAGCAAAAGAGGGAAAGCCATGTAAGTGTCCCTCACCCTATGGTGAGGGATGGATGCACATGAATGTCCCCCATCAATGTGAGCCTTATGTGTCTGCTACATTTGCATACTTGCTTTTCTTTTCTTTTTTAAATTTATTTATTACTGTTCATTTGCAGCATATCAAGAGGTAAGCCTTATGTCTCTGCTATGTTTGTTTACTTAACTCTTTTTTTTTATAATATATTTATCATCGTGCCATTGCAGCATACTGCGTTGTTGCAGATGAATCTGTTGGAAGACAGGTTCCCATGGCATTTCTGGAGCGCGTCAAGGATGACTTTGTGTCAAGATATGGTGGTGGAAAGGCCACAACTGCTGTGGCCAACAGCCTCAACAAGGAATTCAGGTATTAACTTTGGAACTGAAGGACAGATAGTGCTTGAATTTCCATTTTCATTGGCTGACACTAGATGCTTTTGGTATGTGGTGATTATTTCAGAAATAGGCTTAAGGAACATATGCAGTACTGTGTTGATCACCCAGAGGAGATAAGCAAGCTTGCAAAAGTTAAGGCTCAGGTTTCAGAGGTTAAAGGAGTTATGATGGAGAACATTGAAAAGGTATGTGGTGATTATTTATGATGCATTATGATTATCTGTTCTTTCAATACTTTTTAATATTTTTATGTGCACGATGCTGTTTGTTTATTAGAGGTTAGCCTCTTCATGATAATATTGGCTGACATTATTTGGGCCATTGGACTGGACTTCAAATTTCTAACTTCAATACTGAAGTATGTCATGATTACAGGAATAATTTGGTACCTCTTTCCATTTTGTGGTTTGGTTTTGGATGAAAACCTGATGTGGCTTCTTTTAGATAGGAAATGAACATGAGCATATTAATTGGGATTTTGCTGTTTTAGCCTACTAGGTCTCAAAAATGTTTCAATAATTACCACCTGTACCTATTTGGAGCGAAAATCTGGTAAACCAGTATTCTTCTGTGTCTTCCAATTTCTATGCCACTTATACTGTGGTATGGAAATCTCATTCATCGCCAAAGGCATTGATGTTGATCTCAATGTGGGCTACACCCTTACTGTCATAATTCAAAGTACTTGCATAAAACAGAGTGCTCTCCTGCTTAAGTATGTTATATACACAATGCAGGTTCTTGATCGAGGGGAGAAGATCGAGCTTTTGGTGGACAAGACTGAGAACCTCCGTTCACAGGTACATTGCAGCCTATTATATGCTCTTCTTTTTCATCCATTAAAACAATGAGGAGATGGAAATATGGTAGTGCTGTTTTTTGACTTAATTGCAGGCACAAGACTTCCGAACTCAGGGGACACAGATGCGAAGAAAGATGTGGTTCCAGAACATGAAGATCAAGTTGATTGTTTTGGGAATTGTGATTGCTTTGATTCTTATCATAGTCCTCTCAGTTTGCCATGGGTTCAAATGTGGGAACTGATCATCAACAACAGGGGCAGGAAAGATCTGAATTACGATATCATATAGAATCTGTACGTGCATATATGCATAGAAAAGCTGAAGGGATTGCAGTCCCTGATTTTAAATCAGAAACTAGAGCAGTAGGTATCTTGCTATTTTAGTTTGCCGCAATACCAACAGATTTTAGTGTTAAGTGAAAAGGTGGTTGCATTTTGTTTGCATTAAACTTTCATGAAACATGGAATATCATCTTCAGGTTGTTGTGTGGATGAAAGGGTGAGTGACCTCCCACTTTTGCGAGAGGTATGAAAGAAAATGATTCATAGGTAATTGTCTGGTTAGTCATGCTTTAGATTTCATGGCTTGATTGGAATTCTTTATGGAGATTGATGTCTCTGGCGAACCATTCATCAGAGTGTCACAATGTGGGCTGGGGCTACCACTGGCAACCCCAGATTACTAGATCTTTATGCTCTGATCTTCGGCTGTTTTCCATTGAACTTTCCCTGTTTTGTTATTTTCTTTACATTCTTCTGATTTTTGGGATTGACAGTCTTGATCATTGATTTTATTGCGTCCGGTTTGCAAGCTCCTGTTCCAGTCTAGGGATTCTCTTCTTGTTGATTTTTTATTCACTCTCTGTCACTATTTATTGTAACCGTTGAAAAACCAAAAACTATATTAGTAGTTTACCACCCTCTATTCTGATAGTTACATAGCCATGCCTATTGAGATTCTCCAGTTTTATCTTAAAACATACACTTGCACCGTGACGTGACAATGCAAAAATTCAGGTGCACTTGCGCATGACAATGTGAAATTTTCATGGTCCAATTGGTTGTTGCCGATGGGGTATAGGGACGTGTTTAACCCTCTATTTGGGTTTCAGTTTATCCATGAATACAGTTTGATGCTTTTGAATAATCTGACTTGCCTGTTAGTCCCAGTTGGTGTAGCTCACCTGGTCAGTGACATGGGTGTGAATTGAGTGTATGAATTTGATTCCCTGCTATGGTTAAAAGAAAGTCTTGGTGTTTTCTTTGCCATGCCCAGTTCTGCAGATCATGCTTGATGTTAGAATTTACGGTAAAATAACTTAAAACAAAGGAATATTATACTGATGAGGGGTGATGTTGATGGGCTCCTTGCTCTCTTGGGATTTGATTACTGGAAAATTTACTCCTGCGTGCAGCACTGCAGGAGAGTTGATCTCGTGAACACAGGAGGAAATCGTTATTTGATTATCTCCACTGATTTATCGTGGGTCCAGTGCCAGTCATTTAGATGTCCTCATATAAGTCATGGGAAGTAGTGAGGGTCTGTAGTGAGCCCATCTATTAGATTAAATTGCTCATAATAAATGTCCGTTCTTGGATGGACTCGTCAAATCTTCCTGTGATTAGAGAGGGGATGTCAAATTGATCAAGTATAAAAGACAATGAATTCTTATATTTATTCAATTGTACATGACAAATTTTATAGTAGCCCGAAAATATATTAGATTGAATTTTATCAAATCCAATGCAAAGATGAGATATATTATGAGCTATTTGGATTTTAAACTGGTAGGCTTAACTATAGATAAAGCATGATTTTTTTTTTATAATACTTTTACTTAAGTGTATTTTATTTGTTACATTTTATTGTAGGCTATATTATCACATGAGCGATCGGCAGAGAGGCATTTATTTTCAGTTGATTAAATGTTAAAGCAGGCCGAAGTTGGATTTAAAAATAACAAAAACAATTTGGTCCCGTTTTATAAGTGAAATTTCTGAAACGAATTCGGAGTGCCTGCGAATTCTGAAATTCTTATTAGAAAATCCATGTTCATGTATGTAGCATAATTTGAAGAACTTGGGATTTCAAAATTTTCAAATGATCAAAATGAGGGATGCGCAAATCCTACTATCCCTTTGCCTAGCCCTTTGCATTTTATAAATTTCGGAATTTGAATAAAACTTCAGCCCACTCCATTTTTAGAAGTTGGCGCGCCTGCAATGATTTTTAAAGATGAGCCTCACATTATATTTCTTAAAAGGTGGGTTTTACATTGTATTTTTAAAAAGGGTGCTCTCAAGCATTAGAGTTTCAAAGATGGTGATACCACATTGGAAAAAAAAGAAGAAGAAGAATTTATGGCACAGGTCCCCGTAGGACCCTATGCCACTCTTGGGGTCCCAGAAACACCGTATTTATTAATAAGGCCTTCAAACTGTGTTTATATATATATATATATATATTTGTCCTTTAGCAATTGGTCGATATCGACCATTCTGCGGTGGTTACTCTCAATTTGCAAAACCCAAATATAGCTCCATTTGAAGTTGCAGGGGAAAGCAAAAGGGGAAAGTTGAAGTTGCCGAGAGCTCCATTTGCAGGTCCTTAAATGGAGAATTAGTTAAAAATCTGGAAGAGAATCCACGCCATTCAAAAAGCACTAGACGGAAGTGCCTTTGAAAAATGGTATTTCTTTCTCCCAACTTCTTATACCTAAAAAAAAAACTCATTATGTTTCAATCTCCTTCTCTACTATTCTCTTTGATTTGTATTTCAATTGTTCATTTTATTTCCCCGTCTACTACCTTCCTATTCTTCTTCCCAAAACCCTCTTCTGCCATTGATTTCTTATCTGCAATCGGCCATTCTCAAAACCAATTCCATTTCTCCTCTTGGCAAGTAGAAGAAAAACCATTTTCTTGGTTTTTATGATATTTCATGTTTTTCATTATTTTCGATAAAACCCAGCTTCATATTCGAGTGTTTGAAGTTAAAGATGGGTAACTTCATGTTTTTTTATGCTATTTCATGTCCGCCGAGTTCTCCGAATCCAAGCCCAAGGGCTTTCCCGTCCTCCTCCACGCAGCCCCCACATGGACCTAAGTCCGAATCTTTGAGTTCTGGGAGGCGGTGCTCGTGACAAGGGAGAAGGTCTTGGAGTCCTGTAGACGGGTCCTCCGATCGTGAAGAGGAGTAAGAATCTATTGATAAATAGGTTTTGGGGATTTCTTTTCAAATGATGCAGTTAATGCAACACCACCCCTATGCAACAACCCCCCACCCCTCTTCTCCCTCTTCCTCCCCTCCCCTTTTCTCTCTCCTGAAATAACCCAATTTTTATTTGGGTTCTGCAAATCGAGAGCCACCACCGCAGAATGGTCGATATCAACCATAAGAATGGCCGATATCGACCAATCGTAAAATGACAAAAAAATAAAAATAAAAACGTTTGGGTTCTGTAAATCGAGATCAACCACCGCATAATACTTGATATCGACCATAAAAAGGCCACAAAAAAAAATAAAAATAAAAATGTCACATGAGGACCCCTCTCGTGTCCAACATAATACCAACACCTCAATAGTTGTATAGGGTCCTGAGGGGACCTATGCCGTAAATTCCTATAAAAAAAAAAGAAAAAAAAGCCCTATGCATAGTAGTATGTCCAACGCCTAAGTAAAAATATATAGGTGGGGCCCGCCTTTGGAAAATCCAAACCACTCCACTACCCTAGTACCATTATATTGATCAAATGCTAGATTATTATTCTAATAAGTGAGGTGGCCACCTAGCTTCTCCGCACGTGCAACAAACATCGTGGCCCACCACTGCCACGGAGCTCCAAAGATCCCGTGTAAGTAACAGGTAACAACTCGGTTCTCTGTTCCTCTCTCTCTCCCCTTGCTCCCTCCAAAACCCCCTCTTAAACCCGTACCGCACAAACTTTACTCACTTCTTCTGTCTGATCTAAATCTAGGGTTTTTGTAGCCGAGAGAGAGATTTCTTCCCCCCATTCCAATGAACTCTCACTCTCCTCCTTCTCTCCACTCCTCAATCTCCAAAATCGCAGTCGCCCAAATCTGCCACTCGATCGGTTTCCACTCCACCGAGCCCTTCGCTCTCGAATCCCTCTCTCAAATCGCCACCCTCTACCTCCAAACCCTAGCTCGCTCCGCTTCCTCCTTCGCCAACTCCTCCAACAGAACCCAATCCAATCTCCTCGACCTCATCCTCGCCCTCGAACACCTCGCCTCTCTCCGCGGCTTCCCCGGTGCTTCCCTCATCGGAAAACCCCTCCTTCGATCCGGAGCCCTCCGCGATCTCGTTAATTTCGTTGAATCCATTGATGAATTGCCATTCGCCTCTCAGATTCCCCGTTCTCCGCTCAAGACGGCTTTTCCGTCTTCGTTGCCGCCGCCTAGTTTTGCTGAGTTGGGGAAAGATCCTCCCTTTGCTCACATTCCCGCATGGTTGCCTGCTTTTCCCGATTCGATTCGGCGCAGGGATGGGGATGACAGGGTTACGGTTTGTGGCGATGGAGATGGAAAAGGAGGAGAGGAATTGGAAGGGAATTCCGCCGGAGTCATCGTCGTTGAGAAGGGTGAGAGGGTTTTGCCCATGGAGCGGCCGAGGGTGAGGTTTAGGTTTGGATTAGGGTTAGGGTTTGAGGGAATGGGTACCAGGAGTGGAGTTTGTAGGGGCGGGAAGAGAGTGTGTTGGCGTGGGAGTGATGAAGAAGAGAGATTGAATGGTGAAGGTTGCCGCGGAGAGCGTCAGTAATGGAGGCTTGCCGTGGGCATTGGAGCCCACTTAGAGTCTTCATTGGCGTGTGTGTGAGGACTCTGCTGTGGAGGATTTCAAAGGAGTGTTCACCTGATGTATGTGCATTATTTGTCTGTGAAAATGCTTGTTGTCATATTTATTTTTTGTCAAGTTATTCAATCAATTGCCTTTGGAGTTAGTTTAATTTGTTAGGGAATATAGTTTTTGCAGAGTCTTGTTGGAGATTTTGTGGGTAATCCTTGCTGCTTGTTGTGTATTGGCTGCACTATAATCTTCATATATATTTTTTTAATTGCTATAGTGATAAGTGAATCATAACCCATATCTGCTTAGTTAGTCATCATGTTTGGGTTGTGACAAAATTTTATGCTAGCTGTCAACCTACCTAATGCAACCACCGGGCAGCAAAAACTGGCGAAGTTATCTCTACTCAATTAGTTGATTCAACAGAATTTGTTGAATTGACCCAGCTTGACATCTTCCCAATCTGAGTTATGTGCTTGTCTACTGAATGACTCTGCCCAAGTGGCATTGCCTCATCAACAGACTCCTGTGTCTCCGCAAGTGTCATATGAGGTGACGAGTGACGACTCTAATAAATTTTGAAAATGTTAATTCAAATGCTAAAGTTAAGGGTTTAAATGACTTGAACTTAGTACTATAGATTTTCTTTTCTTTTTATCTCATTCCTACTTTCATGTTACTCTATTGTTCATACATCCATCTTAGCCACAGTTTAAATATTAGCAGCAGCTGCAATATGAGCCCTCAATAATTAAAAAAAAAATACCATGTATCAATTACATCTTTTATCCATATTGGAACAAATTTTGAAGACTGTGAAGCAGAAAATCAATCCATAAAATCTACTACATTGAAAAATGATAGTCTTTTCCCCACAATATATAAGCATGCATTGAACCTTGAATGTCATGTCGGTTCTGTATCATTTTTTATCGTAAATTGTTGAGGCTTTTGATGTTTAATTATTTTATTCGCTTAGTTGGGTTTGGTTGTAAATATAAGTTACATCACAAGTGATTAATGTTTTAATGCATTTGTCCCCAGCAGCCAGCTATAGGATAGTTGGTTAGGGGCACCAGTGTCTACTTGTATGTGAGTTTGAGACTCTTCTCAAGCAAAAAAGAAGAGAAATTTGTTTTTGCATTTTATTCATGAACTCAGGTATCTATGCACAATTTGCAATTTATTCATGAACTCAGGAGTCGGTACACGATTCGGAAGCTATGGTACAAAACTCATAATTCATTTTAGTGCCTGAACAATTCTGCACATGAGACCTAGGTAACACGGGAATGCATGGCCTGCACAGTTTCCTTGGCCCTTTGTGACATGCATTTTGTTATTTTTCGTATCCCAGTTAAATCAGTTTGGTGTTAATTTTTCTTTCCGTTTTCTTTTGCTAGATGGGTGAATGGTAAACAACCTGTGAGACTACCTACCTGCCCCCGGGGATCAATCCCTGGGCAGTTGTGTGAGATGAAACACCCTTGCCACTGGGGTGTCTCGCTTTTCTCGTTTTGGAGTTATTCTGTTTATATCTTTCTTATTTGGAAGGTAGGTGGTATTATCTTATTTCATCATACATTAATAACTTAATTTTCCTACTTTTTTTTTTGAGGCAAACCTATTTTGTTTCTGAACATCACTTTACCTGCAGTTTGGAGCCACAGACACCTGCTTCATTGGCATTGTTCCCAATGACCAACTTCCAATAAGAGGTAATAGAACCTTCCTCTTTTCTAGATATGGCAACGGACATTCATTTGTGTTTGTGTACAAAAGTTGAGACTCCTGTGTCTCGCTTGATGTGGCATCCTACTTCTGGGCTGCCTTGAGCAGTTGAACTTACATGCAATTCCTAGCCATTGGTCCACTATTCCAAGGAATAATGACCGAACAAATGGATTCTGATTAGGGTTAGGTTACATCTGATCACATCTTCTTTTCATCTTGGACTGTATGGATCTGAACTAGATGTCATCATTGTCATTGAAGCCTTAGCCCATCTATCCAATGTCACTTTTGTCTGTTCTACCATTCTACTTTCTAATTCAACCATATTTAAAGTCATGTTCTCCATCACACCACAAGCTATCATTCCTTCTTTCACTTCTTAATAGCAAGTCTTCATTGTTCTCCCCCTCCTAGTTTTTTAAACCTGTATACTTTCAATTCTTCATAATGGACCATTTTTTTTATTGTTGGATATATCTTGAATCCATTTTAAATGTTATTTCTTGATTTTCTCTTTCCCATAGATTTCCTCATGTACCGGTTGCTAGTTCTATTTTTTCGTTACTCCACACATGCAACATTCACATTTTTACCACATATATGCCACATTTATATATTACATGTTGTGCACAATAAAGCGCCTAGAGGTAAACCAGTAAATCATTATTACTCTGGGTTGGATATTCAGGTATTTGGATAAGGGATCCCACAATCCATGGAGAGCATTGTTAGTCAGTAGATTACTACAGTCTACAGCCCAAAGTGGGTAGAATACTACAGAATTTTTAAGAATTTTGAATTAGATGGCTTTAGCATGTAGAAACCATTTTAATGGTAAATCTTAAGATTCGAGTGTGAGTCTCATGATGTGAATAGCTGTGGATGGTGGAAGCATAAACTTTCAATAACCATGTTTACAATTTAAGGATCTAATTCCAAATATGATCTAATTGATTTTAATTTTTAAGGGCGAGTTTATTTTCATGGGAATTGAATACATAGGAATTCATGATCAAATGGGATCAAAGGATTATTAAAGACGTGGGGTGTAAAGGATATAAGGTAGAGATGTAGATGGGATCTTGACTTTCCCTAGGAATTGATTTACTAGGATTATGGCTGGGTATTCCTTTCCCATCTCTCCCTTGATTCATTTTCTACTTAAACCTGGAAGAGAGATAATTTGATGATCATTTTTGGATATTCACCTTGTTTTTTTTTTCTTTTTTTATCCACTTGTAGATTTGAAAGTCTATGAATTCCTAGGAATTCAATTACATGAACCAAATGGGCCCTAAGAATTTTCAAGATTATAATGAAATTCTGCTGAGTAAACCAGGTTGTAAATGTTGGGGATGAAATACTTCAGTATAGATAAATGATGATTCTTTCTGCGTAAGGCCAAACTCCATCAGTAGCCTCCATTCAAAGGCATATGGATGGGATATGATGGAGGCAACTCCAAAGATACTGTCTACTCTCAATTTACAAATCCAAAGCCATATGCAAGAATCGTGGGCCTTTGAATGTGGGTTAAGTACAGGGTCTAATTAGAATTTTAGAATTTATGGATCAGTAATTGTGGGTTAGCATTGTTGCTTCACTTTATTGACTTGTTACATGTGATGAACTGCTTATTGCAAGGAGGTTACTTGGATGGAAAAGAACACAATGGTGGATAATATATGGTAGTCAGAAATAAGGTGAGTTTAAGTACTCATTGCAACCTAGCTCTTGCTAGGTAAATGAAGGAACAAGAACCAACTTCATTATTCATTTAATATTATTTTAACAGTTTTTTTTCTTACCTAGAAATCTTTTCATTTTATGATGTTCTTATTGATTTCTGGTCTGGTTTGGTTGCTTTTTTTTTTGTACCTAAGCCTTGCCCATACATTTTTTGGGAGAAGCAAAAAATTGTCCTTTGGTTTGGTCAAGCGTCACATGTTATGTCACATTCAATTTCTCGGCATATAGTTTGGTTACATCATCTAAGCTGATCCCATGGATTTTGCATCTTTTGTAGATTTGGCCGAGCTTTTGGAGTGAAGTACATCTCAAATCCCTATATGGAATCGGAGGTGCCTCTGCTTCACTAATGAAACATCAAATACTGTTTATGTATAACTATTACATGGGTATAAGAAATAACTTGTGTATGGCAATTGGATTCAATGATGTTACTACTCGAATATCCAAAAGAGGGCTCTTGCTTGTTTTAATAAGTTTTAAGTTGGAGTGTTCTCCAGGCTCGGGTCAGTCATTGCCTTTCATTTGAGATGGATCCCTGCTCTGTTTTCTCTGTTTAGAGATCACTTACATATTTATAGTTAGGATATTAATGCTCCTCTTGGCTGTCGTGTAGGTACCATAGCTAGAAGCTGTAATTACTTGTATTCTTGTATTGCCATAGCTAATCACTGGTGTTTGAATTTGTGAGCGCCTGAAGGTGGCATGGAAAATATTCGAATGGTACTTGTGTTCTACCACGTTGATGACTAATAGTGAGGAAAATATTGTCTTGTCTTCAAATTTAGTGATACTAGCAAGTCACAATTTTATTTTTCTCTTATATTATCTGACTGATCTTTTATGATATTAACGTATCCAATGGGAGACACATTCATTGACTGATCTTCATTCTTTTGGGAAAGACTTGTGTTGTATGGTTCTAAATAATCTCTTATCCTTGTCTTTGGCTGGCGCGTTATCCCGAAACAAAAATGTATAATTTCATAGTGCACTATTTAGAAATTGCTCGAAAGAGGCGCATCATAATTTCATTGATGATGATGATGATTAACCAGCGCATCATAAGCCTATGTCCCACCCAGTCGATTTGAGGCATCTGCATCTTTTTGACCTTGTCCATGGTGTCATCAACTTTCTCCTGGTGGGGGCATGTTATCCATTACCATGCATGCATAAACGTGCACACAATTTTATGCATTATATGATGCTCGCCATTCTTTTGCCCATCTTAAGTGCTTTTAGATTCTTGAGGGCCGCCCATTTTGACCAGTTGAAGGAGGAGCTTTCTCCCATGGGTGTAGGTGACATTTAATGAAGGTTGTTTCAGGTTTTGTGGCAGTCTCCCTCGTCTCTTTAACCTGTACGTAGTGATCGATCCACATAATGGCCCTTGATAGTTACAGAGGACTTGGGATTTATATCCGTTAGATGGATTGGACCATTGGATTGAGGGCTATGAATCAAGGGGTTCAGGACTTAAGAGGCACAAGATTCACTTCATTTTAGATATTGGGTTCATCATGAATGAATCTTTCCATCCAGTGGCAGAGCCACATAAAGCTCTCAACTTTGACCCCCTTTATTTAGGAAAAATCACTTGTTAATTCTGGTGTTTTGCCCCCTCTTTGACTTTTTTTTGTTTCCTTTAAAATATCTCATGTATATTTTAGTGTGGTTCTCTTTGACGCCTCTTTCAGTATTTTAGTGTGGTTCTCTTTGACGCCTCTTTCATCAGTTTTTTTAATCTTTGGCAAAAAATAGAGGTGCTTAAGGGATTTCTAAGCTAATTAATTATATGCCGCAAAGATTTCATCAACTGTAGCATTTTTGTTTAAGTAGTAAAAGGATCTGAGGTCTAAATAAATAGGCCAAAGACGAAGACTTTTATACCTTAACCTCATATAATGAGATGGTTCCCGCCTCTGGGATGGCAGTGTACATGTGAATATTTTCCACATATACATGTGCTCAGGCAATTTACAATTCTTCTACTCTAATAGACCCACTAATGACTTTTGTTGGATGTATAGAGCAATACAATTCTTCATTTTTATCATATTTGGGGATAAATCTAATGTGTAGTTTATTGGTTAAATCGAACACAAGATTTTAAAATTTTAATATTATGTAGCATATGGTTTTTTTTTTTTTTTTGAAGTCTTTCTCAAATATCTTGCTGAGAGAAATTTTTTGGCCCCTCCTAGGAGAAAACTCTGGCTCCGGAACTGTTTCCATCCCACCATGTCCCATGATCTATGGGTCCTTGGTGGGCTGTATCAGCCAATACGCATGAAGATTAGCCTACATAATGGGAAATGTATTTCAATCATTCATACACGTACGGCCCCGGAATGGACTGGACTAGACCGTTGGATCAACGGTCAATTTTTTTTTTAATATAAAGCCATTAAATTTGTAAACCATAAATCAAAGCGTTAGAGGCATGAGATTGATCCCATCTTTGATATATGAGTCCATCATAAGTGGATCTTTCTATTCCCCTATATTCCATGATCTGTGGGATCCTGGATGGCTCCAGCAGCCAGTGTGCACTGCCTGGATGCCCATTTATAGGCAAGTAGATTTATAGGTAAACTGAATGTAGTGTCGGGCCATAAATTTCCAACTCCGATCTTCTGCCACCTCTCTAGTGATCTGTCTCTGAAATCCACGCATACATGTAGTTTTGATAGAAATTAAAAAAATAAAGGAAAAGTGGAAAAAAAAAAAAAAAAACCCACATATATAATGCTAACGTGGATGAATCAGCACGCATCTCCATTTGTGACTGATCTTGAAAATTGTCAATATTCACCTGAATCGTGACTAAGACAGGCAATGCAATTTTAGGATGGTCTTATTTTACTGATTTTCTGCTCTCTCTCTCTCTCTCTCTCCGGCCATACTATTATACCTTCTTCGTGCTTTACTTTTGACTGACATTGTTCCTATTTCACTCAAATTGGACCTGGGCTTTGTCAATGCTCTTGAGGTTGAGTGTATCAGGTTAATAATGTTACTCCGGCCAAGTAGGCCAACCTTAAAAAAAAAAAAAAAAAAAAAAAAAAAAAAATGCAGTTAGGCTTTTAAAGTTCAAACAGCTCAAATTTGAGTATCATTTCCCCTCTTATTGGAGTGTTACTCACTATAAGATGGACTGTGTAAAACAAATGATTAAAATACGCAAAACATGATTATGAATCTATACCTGTTTGCACAAGAAATATCTCAGTGGTTCCAAATCATGCTCGAGTTTTTCGTTTTTCAGTGGAACCCACTTTGTGCATTCATAGGGTAGATATGTAATTTTCAGATGACCTTGATAAGACAGTCATTGGGTCAGCAGGCCAGCAATGCAGCTCTGAGGCAGTAGGATATGTGCGGTTAGATTTGGACTTGGAGGCAGGCAGGCACTTGATTGCAGGACAGCAAGGATGCTGCTTAACTTGTCACTTCACTTGTCATGGGCCGCCTAGTGGCACCCAAAGTGGCCAAGCATCTCTTCTCTACGCTACTATTACTTGTCTATATCTGATGGCTAGGGAAGAGGATCCTCCTAAGAGGTTTGCCACACGTGGGGAAAGGTCCAATCATATAATTCTATCTCTCCTTTAATAAAAAATAAATAAATTTTCACCCATGTGGCACCCCCTGGTTGGTCCAAACAGGGAGGATTTCCCTGTTTGGACCAAACATGAAACAGGGGATCCTCTTGCCTGATGCTAGGACAGATTGAAAATGCAGATATAGATTGGCTTCTAGCAGGTGCAGGTGTGCAGACGCAGACCTGTACTGCATCTGTAGTGGAGCGAAAGGGATGGGAAATGGAGTTGGTATTTCTATGCTGATTGTGCTGCTGCTGCTGCTTCAATGCTTGATGGGGTGGGTGGGAGACTGATTGCTCTCTGTGATGTCTGGTCTGCCATCAACATCCAGCCTACACATGTGTGAAACTGAGACAACAAGCAGACCATTACTATTCCTTGTTTGGCGAGCATCCTATTGATTGCTTTTAAATTTGGAAACCCTACTGTTTGACTTGGTGGACTGTGACCAGTGGTGGGTGACTCGTGGTAATTTGGGTGCGGTTTTGAACTTTCGTTCTTTTTCTTGGGTTCATGCTCGACTCACCCAAATGAAATTAAGCACCAATTCAACCATCCCATAGAAGGGGGGGTGGTTTGCCGGGCATGAATTTCAAGGACCTCCATGATGACTTTGCGATGGCTTTCACGGATTGAAATGGATTGCATAGCACAGGAGGAGTATCAGAGAAAATCATCCCCAGTAACAATCTTCAATGTAGTTAATGCCACATGCACTGTTTAACAACAAATCCACCCATTCTCTCCTATTATGAGAGTATACTTGTGGTCAAAAGATTTGATCTGAAGGGGCCATGCTGAGTGCTTTGCAGAAAGGGCATGTACAGGGGCCTATGAGTTCCAAGGACTTATCATTTGATCAACCACTTGCAAAGGATATTCTTGTGATATATGATGAGAAAAGGGATATTGCCAAACCCAATGCTTCCAGCTTTTATTTAAAAAAAAGAGGGCATGCAACCCTACACAACTCCACCATGAACATTTTTGGGACCACCTGTCAAATTTAGTCATGCATTCAAAGGGAAAGCTTTTGACGGTTACAGGACAGGTCGGATATGCTTCCAATATGATAAAAGAGTTTTTCTTTTTTTATATACCCCTCTAAGATTTTCCAAATTTAAAGGTAGACCGTGTGGTTTCTTTATTTACTTATAGATCTCTATTTTACCATTTTAATATCTTTCATGTCTTTCAAATTGGAGCTACGACCATTATGTTTGCGTCTATCAGGACACTTTTGCCCATGTCCTCCTTATCCTGTCTTTTAATTTTATTTTTGAAATAAATATATTATTATGTTTTATTACTGTGGGATCATATATGACTAGGCATGAAAATACGGCTGGCCTTGAGCCTGTCATGCCCGAGTAGGGCCGACACGGCCCATGATTGATAGACGGGCTAGGCCCAACCCTTTGGGGGTCAGGCCAGCATGGCCCTGGTCGTGCTGTGCTGGGCTGAGCCCTGGCCGTGCAGCCCGTGGGCGGGCTACAGATCCCCCTCCCCTTTTTTTATTTATTTTTAATTTTTTTTTAAGTTGGACGGACACAAAGTCATAAACTTGGACTTAGACTCTTGAGTTAATTTTATTAAAATAAAAAAATTAAGAGAAATAAATAAGTAGAATAACACTAATGATGTTTTGAAAAAATACATCAAATAAATTGTATTTTTTTTAAATTTAAGTCACAACAGTTCAAAAAAATTACAAGTTTAAACTTCAATCAATATATATATATATATAATGAAATTCAAACCTTCTGATAAATAAAAAAAGAATTACAACTTTAGAAACCTATGATACATTCTAAAAAACAAATTACAACTTTGAAAACTTATGATACATCCTAAAAAATAAATTACAACTTTAAAAACCTATGATGCATTCTAAAAATTAAATTACAAGTTGAAAGCCTATTATACATTCTAAAACAAATTATACTATGATACATGTAACACCGATAGCTCGTCTTTTATCTCGAAATCATCATCGATGTATTGTTTCATATCCTCTACTTGATACCAATCCCGTAAGCGCATGCAGGTCTCAACTATTTCTTCTGTAAGTATAGTTCTCTTGGGGTCAATAAGGCCCCCACTTGCACTAAATGCTTGCTCTAATGCAACTGTAGACACTAGTATTGTTAGTATATCACGGGGCCATGGCGGAAAGCACATGAAACTTAGTTTCAAATGATTTCCACAATACCAAAAGATCAAAACCATCTTCTTCATCAGGATCGCTCCCCAGGTATATTGTTAATTCATTAAGGTTGTAAGAGGATCATCTGGAAGAAGATGAATTACTTCCTTAAGATTTCCTCATAATACTCCAAATGACCTTCTTCTTCCCTTTATGTACTTGGGGAGGGACTGTTGGAACCATGGGAGCTATGAATCTACCTAATTGGGTAGCATAATCCAAATAAAGTGTTTCTAATTGTGTCTTAACTGTACACATGTCATTTATATTAGTTGCATTCATGGTAGAGTTTATTTCATCAAGAAGAGTTTCTAAACCTTTTAATTTCAATTTAGGGTCTAATGCAGTCGCTATACAAAATGTTAAAGGAGTTATTTTTCAATATTGTGAAAACTTTGCCTCCATTTGTACACACACAAGTTGAAAAACATGAAAATCTATTTACTTTTTAAAAGTAAGACTTATTTTATAAAAATGTGTTAAAGCTTGATTTGATGTGGGATAATATACCCCGAAAAAAATAATGCTGCATCATGAAAAACTTCTAAAACATCTCTTATTATCTAAAGAAGGGTCCATTTATCATCACTTACAAAAATATTTTCATGTGTTAAATAAAGTTGACAATATTGATTTAGTGTCATTTTATAGGCACATGCTTGTTTTAACCTTTTATAGGTAAAATTTCATCTATGCTGTACATCTTGTGATATTTTCTTTGGTCTCAGACCCAAATCTACACATGTATCCCCCCACCATTGTTTTCGCTAGGGAAAACAAAAAATGTATCATAGAATCCATTAAATGCTTTCTAAATAATCTCTAATAGATTTTACCCCTACTTGTACGATAAGATTTATGATGTGGCATGCACATCTATTGTGAAATAGAGATCCAGTTAAATTAAGTTGAATTGCAGGTCTTAGTAAATCTACTGCGACATTGTTAGTGCTTGCATTATCCAAAGTTATAGAAATTATTTTATTTTCAATTTTATATTCTCTAAGTTTTTCGAGGATGGTGGACCATATCCTAGCACTAGTGTGTGGGAACTCTAATAAAGAAAACAAAATCATTATTTTCTGCATCACCCAATCACTATCAATATAATGTGATGTGATTGCAATGTACCCCACATTTTGTTTAGAGGTCCATAAACCTGAAGTTAAAGCTACTTTTTCAGGTATATTTTGAAAAACTTGTTTTAAACTCTTTTTTTTTCTTTCAAAATAGTTTTTATTGCATCATTTCTAACAGTAACTCTAAATATTTTCTGCTTCAAAGGATCGGTCTTGGGCAAGTATAAATGGTAATTGGCGAACTAATATAAACTAAATAAGTTGATATCTAGCATTATTAGGGTTATAGTGAAAAACTCCTAAACCACCAGATGAATCTGTTTGAGAAAGTTGTGTTTGAATGATCCCACCTCTTACTCAAACGTTAATGGTATTCGTGTTTTTGGGCACACACATACTCATGTGTCTATTAAGGTGGCCAGTGCCGTTTGATGACTTGGCACAAAGGAGATCTTTACAATATTTATATTATACATTTTCCTTTGTTCCTCCTTTGGGATTTGAGACCTTAACTTTAACAAAATAAGATCATACAGGAGAAGAAGTCAAAACCCTAAACCCTTCTTGTTTTTCTCTTCTTTTTAGTTGTAGAAACCGAACATGCAGATGTACACTCTTCACCACTAGTGGATTTGGGTTCTTAGGGATTATGACTATCTACTTCTATGCCGTGACTTTGATCTAAATGAATAAATCCAGGATCTTCTTCATTCAGAGAGAAGTCAAGGTTAAAAGGTTGTGATGGTCCAGCCATTTTTCTAAATAAAAGATTTTCAAAAAAAAATAAATAAATAATTATGTATAATGTGTTTTTTGTGACAATTTATATAAGAAAGGGGATAATATGCGACTTAATATATAATATTACTATGTATATCAGTATATGATTACTAAATAAAACTCAAAATTAAAAAATAATAAATACTTTTATGAGAGAGGGAGAGTTAATGGAGAAGTTCTTCTTAGTTGAATCCCTCACTTTAGAGAAGTCACTCTCACTCTTCGCTTCTTAGAAAACTTTATAGAGAGCTTAGACTTTAGAATGAGAATTAAGAGAGCTTAGAGCCTTAAAACCTTAGGGGAGTGTGAGAAATGAGAGAGTAGATGGGTGTAGAGAAATGATGGCTATTTATAGAATTCCTAAGTGATAAAATGACATAAAATACCCTCTCATATGACCGTTTCATATCAGTTGGGGGGTATAATGGTAAAAAATGATCAAAAGACACTAATACCCCACATTTGACTATTTATAGCTTGGGGGGGGGGGGGGGGGGGTTGTTAAAAATGTAAAAAAAAATAGATTTTTGACAGTTTTTTTAGAGCGGAGTTTTAAAAAATATGACTGTTGGGCCTTCCTTGAGCCGTGCCTCGTGCGGGGCCGCAGGCCCAGCACAGCCTTGGTGTTGCTCTCGTGCCGGGCCGGGGCAGCCCGTTGACTAAGTCGACAGCCCATGCAAGGTTTTTTTTGGGCCATGCTCAGGCTGGGCTTGGGCGGGCCGCCCAATTTCCCATGTCTGTGTATGACTCTATGTTTGTGTCGTTTGAATGATTTTAGAGATATAAATGGTCATGGGACCAATAGAAAGACTCTTTTATGTGGTTCTTTTACCTTAAAAAAAAAATGAAACAATGGCTTTGATCTCAAAAAAAAAAAAAAAAGAGGATAAAAAAGGGGTAGAAATGATTATATATGGATCGAGAAATGCATTTCAATTGATGATGTTAATGGGTCGGGTTTGAATTGGAACCCACCTTGACCCGCTCCTAGTAAGTGGTGGGCTTGGAGATATGGGTTGATTCCAATACATGCATGACCCACATTAGGTGGGAACTGTTCTCACATATTATGTGAGAACTTTTTTGTGGGCTCCAATTGTGGGCCCTATTTGGGGATGGGATCTTGGGGAATGGAAAGATCTATATGAGACCATCCCAAGTATCAAGTTTGGTCCCAAACCCATGCCCTTAACCTCTTCATCTGTGACCCACAAATTTAATGGCTTCATATTCAAAAAAATATTCAACCATCGATCTAACGGTTCAATTCTTTCGGATGTGTGCCAATCCTTGGGATTAGTGACTATCAGGAGGTTCCCTATTGGTTGCCAGATTTGGATGGGTTGCTAGTTGGGCCCCGTAAAAAAAATCTCATATAATAGTTCTCACTTAAATATATATATATATATCAATCTAACTAGTAATAGCCCATTCTTGGACTACAAATATAGCTAGCTAGTGATACGGAAGGTATTAAAATGTATGACCATGTATTGAAACTAACTGCCTACTTTTAAATTTGAGCAACTTTGTGACGGTGTACTTAAAAACCATTACCATAAAAAATTAAACACGAACCATGGCAGGAAGATGTCACAACTCACAAGTCACAACAGCCTTTGTGAGAGCAACTTTTTGTGGGGCTGGCTACTTTTCTTTTGGTCAGAGTCCAAACAACCTTCGAACATGTCATGAATCATATGAAAGGAAAGAAGGCGAAGGGAAGAAAGGGAAAAAGATCCAAGGGACAGTGAGATTCTTTCCGGATGGGAATGAAAAGGGGGGACCATACCACATGCTTATTCATTTCAACTTTCAGATGAATGTGGAAAAAGAAACAAATAAAAAAGAAGAGGACGGTGTGGGGGCATGCCCACAGGTCAAGCTGCTTCAATTTTCCTTTTAAAAATGGGGAGAGCACAAACACACATGATCTTCCTCTCTTACTTTTTGCATCGTATGTGGGCACAAGTGGTATGGGTTTGTGAAACTTTTCTACTCTACTCGTTCTTTTCATGATCTTGTGATTTGGGCCCTTCTTTAAGAAGTTATAGGTGATACTGTTGGGTTCCGTGGGAACAAAATATGAGAGAGAGAGAAGGAATCCATTCCAACCGTCCATAATTTCCAAGGCATATTCTTTCTCTTTTTCTTTTCTCACTTTCCCTTTCTTCATGAAGTACCAAACAATCTAAAAGAAAAAAAAAAGACGCCATGTCAGTTGGACTAAGGGAGATTACTTGTCCCAGCTAGCTTAAAACAGTGTAAACACCTGATTTATAGTGATGAGACATGAGGGTATCTTGGAAATATAGAGCATTTTATTAAGATCTTAAACAAATACGGCCGACAGCATAATGTGAAAGCTTCAGTAATTCTGCATCAAAGTAAAATTTAAATTTAACCCATTCCCATCAATGGCCCACCTCTGATTACACGGACTTTTGGACAAATCCATAATAAAAAGGAGCAAGCTAGTTGGGATCTCTCTCTCTCTCTCTGGTTTTACTAGGCTCCCCATCCATCAATCAAGGTGATAAGAAGGAAGTTTCACCAATGGTCAAGGTGGCTCTGATTGAGACATTGGGATCAGAAGTGTGGGTTCTTGGAAAGTGCAGAGAGAATAGGATTGATCATGAATGGAATCGAGATAGATGGACCACACAGGGAGGGCAGTCGGTTTTCACATTATTCATGTTCGAGAGGAGATCGGAACTCTGGAAATCCGGAATCCCAAAAGTCTAAAGGATAAAAAAAGTAGAGAGAAGTCTGACATTCAAACGGGCAGGAACTAAAGCAAGCAACTGAGAAATCAAAAAGAGGCAACTGAGAAACTTCCCACCGTAGATCACGGTCAGGCTTTGAACGAGGTTTACGCGTAAAATAGATAGATAGGTTATGATAGCGTTGTCCCCCTCCCAGTACCTGTCACACGTTCCACGAACCTGTTACGTTGCTAACTTTTACCATATTTGAGTACGGATCAGGTTTGACTCTCGCTGCATAGAAGATCCAAATCTCCTCAAAACTTTCTGTTTCTCTCTCTCTCTCTCAAATTTTCACTGAAATAAGAGTTGGCCCACCATCGCTTTGTCTGTGTTTATATTGCCTCTGCAACTTCCCATCATTTATTACGGGCTATTGTAGTTTTTAAGTATTTTTTTACGTAGCTGCTCATGTAATATTTTAAGGACGTGCAATTACACATGCATTATATTGTATGATATTTCAGGGCCATGTATATCGCATTATTAGATAATTTTATTAAAAATATTTAATCTTCAACCATTATAAAACATCATGTATAATGGGAATTATACGGCCAAAATCTTTTTTATTATCAAAGGAAGGTATATGATCTTATTTGATCCAATAAGCCGAATCCCCCCGAACACAGGCATGATTACACATCACATGTGCACCGCTTACCGCTTAAATAGAGAAGGAATAGAACACAGATGGAGAGCAAACCCAGGCCGAGGACTTATGGCAATGAACCAAAACCGTAGGGCTGTTAACTCCAGGAAATGTTAAGTAATTCATTATATGGTTTATCTCACATGATAAATGTTATTCATATCATGTGATTTATTTTATACTTAGGCCAACCCTTATTATAATAAAACTTTGAAACACCCCTCAAACGAGTGTCACTGAAGTTTTTAATAGGTGGATCCATAGAGAACTTCCTGAGCTAGAGACTTTGGGAATATGAGCTTAACTGTTTTTGGCATGTCAGGTTGAAGGTTTCTTCACTTTTGAGATAAGAAATGAGGGAGAGATTAAACCATACATGGAAATTCATGGCAAAAGTTACTCAATCAAAAAAATATTAAAGAGCTTAGGGGTAAAGAGTATGAGTGAATGAATACGGAGGATATAAAGTGGATATGTAGATTGACCATCACTCTTATAAATTCATTCTATTTTCCTAAAAAGATGGGGTATTTAACTATCATTTTTGAAGTATTAGCTTTGAATTTCCTCTCTAACCACTCATATGTTATGAACGTGTATACTTAATTCCTATGTATTCTAACCTTGAAGATCATTGGTTTCCATAACCTTGGCAGTGCATATGACCCGGTGGAGTGCTCTAGATTGCGTTCCTTGGCACTCAAGCTGTACAGTGAGACATATAAGCTGATTAATTAAGTAGTAGGGCCCCCACCGGGATGGGCACCAAATCTCACCCTCTATATATATTTCTCTCTCTTACAATAAGAATGGCACACTCACTTCTCTTGTTTGCATGCTTCTCCTTTACCTTCTCTCCTACTGTTTGTTCTCCACCCAAAAGACCAAACAAAGATCACAGCACTCAAACTCCGTTTCAAATGGCCGTTGAAGCACATCACCTCCATCTAATTCCTCCACAACTGATCAAGAATTGGTATTTCCACGTCCATCTCTTTCTTCCTTTCTTCTTTTTTCTTGATTTTGATTTCTCTGTTCTAATCTTTGTTTGTTTTCTATTGCAGGGAAACTATCCAAACCAGTGCACAAAACGCCAGTCTCTGCAACGCCCAGATGGATTTTGGGATCGAGAATCTCACTCCCTTCTACAATTGTCCCATTGGTGATCCATTTGCAGCTCTGTTCACGACGAACAACACTGCTGACAGTGGCCTCACCTGCAATCTCTCAGCCCCACAAAAGAGGATGAGAGAACAAAACAGAGGATCTGCTGAGAATGACCAAAGCTCCACTCTCTCCTCACATTTCCCATATTCTTTTCTGGGGGAAGATTTCTTCCTCGAAATCCAACAGCAACAATCAGAAATCGACCAATTCATCACTCGCCACGTAAGTTTCCCATCTCCTCTTATCTCTGTCTTTCGACCTTTTTCCTCACCTAAAAGAAAAAAAATGTTCATACGGCTACGGGTCTTCTTTCTTCAGATTCTAAAATGGCGATTTTGATTGCTTTTTCACTCATTTCCACGATTTCATTATAGATTCGATCTTCTTGCGTTGTTTCTTTAAATGGGTCATTCATTTTTCTGCATTATTACAGATGGAGAAGCTGATAATAAAAAAAAGATGCTATTTTTCCTGTGTTTTTGGGAATTTCATTGTTTTTTCTCTCATTCACATGTTTTCTTTACACTTCGATCCTTTTGTGTTGTTTCCTTAAATGGGTCACTCATTTTTCTGCAAAATTTCCAGATGGAGAAGGTGAGAATCGATGTAGCAGAGAGTCATCAGCGAAACAAGAAGCGGATTTTCATCGCAGTTGAGGAAGAGATGAAGAAGCGCTTAAAGTCTAAAGAGGAAGAGATCGAAAAGATCGAGAGACTGAATTTCATATTGCAAGAGAAGGTGAAAAGCCTCTGCGTCGAGAATCAGATATGGCGCAATCTAGCAATGTCGAACGAGGCAACAGCAAACGCACTGCGAACCAACCTCGACCAGGTGCTAGCGCAGGTTAGCAACGAGCAGCGGTGCGAGTTAGCAGAAGACGCCGATTCATGTTGTGATAGCAGTGAAGGAAATGAAGGAGTGAAGGATAACAAGTGCAGGAATTGCAGAAATTGTTGGGAGGAGGAAGCGTGTGTTTTGTTGTTGCCATGCAGACATCTCTGTCTTTGCAGTAAATGTGGTTCTAAACTCAATACATGCCCTGTCTGTAAGGCTAACAAGAGTGGTAGTGTGCATGTTAACATTTCATGATCATGGAAACTGATAATTTAGAACAAGATAGAAAAATCTGTTAATTTGTATCTAATGCTAATCTTATTTACTAGAGTTTTGTAGTCTTTTGTTTCAGCGTTTTTCTTACTTTAATTTGCATGTACATCCCATGATTATCATTTTTTTTTTAATCCCAATCTACCTTGTGTTATGGCACTGACAACCCACAGTTTATATCATTGGGACATTGAGTTTGAATTCCCCATGCTACTTTTAGCTATTATGTCTATGGTGATACAAGCTGTTCATCTTGTATGCCACTAGCAGGGAAGGATTTATTCTTGGAGGGGTCCAGTCCGGATTACTGTGTATGAAACAATAATCATAATTAGTTTTTAATTTATTCTAGAGAAAACTAAAAATAAAAAATGACCTCTAGATGGCTACTAATCGAAAAACGTGCAACTTGCACGAAGTGATTTGCCGGGCTACTTTCGATGTTTATTATTATTATTAAAAATTTAAATGTGTGACAACGTCTCCGCATTCAAATCCATTCAAACTCAAAGATCTTCATCTCCTTCGATCCCATTCTCACCAAAACCAAATATCTCTCTCTCAAAAGATCAAATGGCTCGCATGACGCAGACGGCCAGCAAATTGAAGGGTGGGAAGGCGCCAGGCAAGCAGCTGGTGACGAAGGCCGCTAGGAAATCAACTCCGACAACGGGAGGCGTAAAGAAGCCCCACCGCTTCAGGTCGGGGATGGTGGCGCTGAGGGAGATCTGAAATTACCATAAGAACATGGAGCTGCTGATCAGGAAGAGCTCCCCTTTCAGCGTCTGGTGAGAGAAATCGCTTAGGACTTCAAGACAGAGCTCAGGCTCCAGAGCATTGCTGTTGCCGCTCTGCAGGAAGCTGCTATACCTCGTTGGCCTGTTTGAGGACACCAATCTCTGTTCAATCCATGGGAAGAGAGTGACCATTATGCCTAAGGACATCCAGCTTGCCCACAGGATCAGGGGTGAGAGGGCATAGAATTTCCACATCTAATGCTTTTCTTCTCACTCTCTTTGAATTGGGGTTTTTGTAAATCAAGTTGTTTTTACCTTCGTTTTGGAAGAAATGATTCTCAGCTCTCATTCGAAAATGATGTGTTGAGTATGTTGGCATCGTATTGGGACATTTTGAGTTAAATGTTGCTAGGGTTTCTTCATGGTGATTCTAAAACAAAGAAATTTCATTTTGACGAATTTGGGACGACGTCGACACCGACTTTTAATATTAAGCGGCGACGTCATTGCTTGTTAAAAAAAGGCAAAAAGAATTAATATTCTGGTGGGAATACCGATTTTATTGCATCAAAACTATAGGTACTTTTTTTGGTTAGCGAACCTCTAAGGTGCTTTTTCGGTAAAAATTTTCTTTATTGTATCACATGACTATTTGAACAACTTGTTATAAATCATGGTATAAGTTTACTCTTTTTTAGATATTTGTTACTTACCATAATGTTTTCTCATGTTTCAAATAATTAATTTTACTGAATGGGAAGGGTGAATGTGCATTTTTAGTGGCATATTTTTAGTTGGAAGGGAATGTCTGTATCTCTGCCACCAGCCTATTTGCCTGTTGAGGCAATTTAATTTGGTTTTATTTTAGTACTCTTCTTTCCAAATCTAGCCACTAAAAATTAAGTGTACTGCCATCCTATACACCTCCGGCGGGGACTATCTAACCACATGTATTTTCATTACCATTTCATTTCCAACCATTTTCCAAGGATGAACAAAACCAATGACTAATGAGTATAGATCTATTATGATCAACATCATCATCTTAGACATGCCCCTTAATTTTGCTAGGTTGTCTTAAATAGTTCTACTAATTCAGCTATACCTTAGCTTTCAATCCTAAGTTTATGGAAGTAGGACCCCTCTTTTGGTTTGCATGAGTGAATGCATGTGTAAGGGGAAGCACAAGAGAAGCCTTAAGGCTAAACTCTACCCAATGTTTGTTAACCACCTGCTAAGCTAATCTCATGCTATTAATACTTCTCTACTATGGAAATATCAACTTCCCCATCAACAACACTTCTCTACTAAGGAAATATCAACTTCCCCATCAACATAAATCTAAGACTTAACATCCCACTCATCCATCAAGGTTGGTAAAATATATTTGTGTGTTGGAGGATTCTATTATGCTAGTCCTAGATGGGGGTGACCTATATCTCTTCCAAATGTGTGCATTCCTATGATACTAGTCACAGTGAATGCTATAGATAGTAATCCTGAGGTGATAATAAAAAGACTACCTGATCAGAAACTTCACATCTCACTATGAAGGGAATAAAAGTCACAGTTTGATGCTGATAAAAAAACTCTTTGAGAAGAGTTTGTTCCAAGGTCCTAGTTACCAAGGTAAAAAATAGAAGATCATATAAATTAATAGGCCGAATCTGGTAATAGTTGATGTAAATTGACAATATGAGCTTTACAAAGGAATTAAAAGGAATGAGCTCATGTATAATTTGCAATTATCCAGAGAAGTGCGAACACGCAATGCACTTCTTGTGGACTGTTTGTTGGGTCATGCAAAGCACGGTCCCTTTGATTTTTAAGTGCGCCTTCAATTTATTTGTCATGGTATTCTGGCAATGAACGAAACAGCCAAAACGTATGTCTCCTTTTGATTAAGACTAGAAAAGACTAGCTAGATGTATAATAAGCCCACAACTCTTTTGCCACATAATCACATATGAATGTCATGTAGGCCATCTCGCCCACTTTTGTTGCACTATGCCATCAAAGTTTCTATATTGAACACATGGGCACATGAAATTCTCTATAACGTGTTTCAAGCAGTATTGCTTTTAATAGAGTCAAGGTTAAAATGATTAAAGATGAAGATTAAAATTAACCATCAATGCAAGTGTAGCTTTATCATTGTAATGCCTTCTTTTTAAATTCTTCAAATTCACCTAGTTAATCAATGAAAGTGTATCAGAAGGGTGAAAAGTAGAGTGTCAAAGGTTGCGAAGTAGAGGAACCATCAAATTCTCAAAATTAGATTTCAGATGATTTTTGTTTGGCAGATCATTTTTAAATAAAGGGTACTTTGGCCGCCTCTTGTAAATCTTCACCTTTGATCCTTTACTCTTAGACTTTATATGAAAGTTCATTTGTTATAAATTGCTTAAATTTATTACGTTTGGATAAAACGATCAATGGGGATATGTATAAGTTGATGAACTAGAAAATCAATCATCCACTTAGTAACAATAATCAACAAGGGTGCTATTTCTCATATCAAGATTGCCTGACCACCACCCTCCTCTGGGAAAGTGCCCAACTTGCCCCTCAGCATTCCAATGACTCAAGGGAATGAAATGGAGATGGAACCCAAAGCAGTTTTCTCACAACATCCCAATGATCCTAGGGAAGGCAATGGAGATGGTTTAGAATAAAAGGAACAACATGTTATTCATGCCATTGTGACTGGTGTAGACCAGAGATTGACAAGGACTCCTGACTTTGACAGGGACTCCTGACTATGGGCATATTTGATTTTAGTGGCCCACCAATGAACCCCCAATATCCAATGTTATCCCTTTTCTTTTGATTTGTGACTGCCAAGCTAAACAGTAAAGGTGTCCACTTTAGAGATTCGTTTTCCATGGATTTGATCAGATATATGAGTGCCTGGAATACACTCTTTTTTTGCGAAGAGGAATACATGTAACACTCAACTTAATATAGAAGTGGTTTCTTTTTTTGTTCTCCCTACTGTCTCCTTGAAACATCTCACATCTAACCCTGTAATAGTTTGAGATAAGATTCTCACAACCTTGGCATACCACCTAAGATTCTTTCTTCCTCTTTTTTTTTTTTTTTTAGAATTTCATGGTTTTTCAAGAGGTAAAGTAAAATATGCGAGTAAATAATCCCATACGGTTAGAAATTTAATTTTATACATATTTGGTAAGTCACGACAAGTGGTAAGGTAGAGTCCCAGTGGCCAACAACTATTTTATTTTACAGGCCATCAAAAAACTTGAACTTATAAAACACAAGTGGTTACTTTACCAACCAATTGTTGACTTTTCATTTCACTTTAAATTACATTATTTTTGAAAAAAAATAATTTTCCTTTTCATGAAAATGACCTAAATATTTTTCTGATTTGACATCTATGTTTCATTATATTTTACTAAGATATTCAAATACGATAAATTTGATGGAAAAGGTAGTGCTAGAGTAACCCACTCATCTATTACACAGGCGAAGCAATTACCCAATAAAGATATGTGCATTGAAAAGGAACTATTCTTTTTAGGGTGTAACCATCAACTTCCTAACTAACGCACGACTCTGTGTAATGCAATCTGCCATGTCATTCACTTCCACCACCTGTGTAAGAAATATCCAAATGTAAAATCAACACCAGTGATTACAAAGCAAACTTCCCATCTTAGGTTGCAATATTATCATGACTTGCTTTTGTGGGCCATGATTTTGGACTTTGGAGCAGGAATCTTAAAGGGTCCACTCCTATATAACTCAACAACCCAACAAGAATGATTTAGTGGGAGCTTTTTGAATGGAGGTAAAGTATAGAAATCAACAAAGGAAAAAGAACCTGACCTCTTCCAGTCCACTCAAAAAGGCATTAGTGGTAACATGATCTTACAAGGTGGGCACTACTTTTTCATGTTTAGAATAGAAATAATCTTGTGGGAGCTTGATTTCCTTAAAACAATTATTTTTCCTCAATGGTAATCAACCTAATAAAGCTTCAGTGTGAACTGATACGATTTTCATTGTTCCTTCTTTTCTAGAAAAATCAAAGACAAGTAGGGCAGTCAATTGGGCTAGCTCAGCCCATTGGACTTCTAAGCATGACCACCATTGGGCCATTCTTGGATAGGCTATTAAACTGTCGGCTAGGCTAGGCTTCTCTTGTACCTATTCTGTTCTCTTTTTCTGTATGTGTTTCCTCCTTTTTCTTTTAACGGAAGTTACTGCTACCCACGTATATAAACATAGGGGAATGTTCACATGCATCTTTTTCTCACCGTATACTTTCCTTTTTGCACAAGAAGACAAGAAAATGTACTTTTCAAGTATATAGGGTGAGGTACACTTTATTGTCTTCTTGTGCAAAAAGGGAAGTGTCCTTCACCCTAGAGTGAGGGAAAGATGCATATGAACATTCTCCATATACATATATATATATATATATATATATATAAATGGACTTGGCCCATGCTTTACATAAAGCATGCATGTTTCTAGACCTTGTCGTGGACTATTTAAATCTGAAGAAAATTTTTTTACGATACACCAATGTGATAGTGCGGTTTTGAACCTACAACCTTCGGGTGCAAACCATAGTCCTAGGCCAGCTGAGCTATCCCTTGGGGTTACTCTTTATTCATTGAAGATGAGCTTTATGATGATAATTAGCTTGAAGGGGACTTAATTATCATATTTCTCTGTTGAAAGTAAACAAATCATGCTACATAGTTACGCAATTAACTTCTACGATTTAAATGAAAATAAATCATCATTTACTAGTTAAAACTTGTAGGTACTAGAGGCGGGCTTCCTTCCCTACGTGCATGGGTTTTCCGTTTCTGCACGTGCGGGCTTTCTCACAGGACCTAGCCCCTTGATTGGGGTAAAAAAAAAAAAAAGAGATGACGTAGGCTAGTAGGAGCACAAGTTTCCTGTTTTGAGGCTTAACCATAAGTGGGCTGGATATCCTGGCCCGGACCTACCTTGGCCCATTGGCATCTCTTGGGACAAGGACAGGCATGACATGGACTGTGAGTTGAGTTATACCTATAATAGATGTTCACTCTATAAATTAGAATAGTCGAATAGGAGTATAGGACATGTGAAAAGGCCTGCAGCTCTAGTGGCTTTCATGGCCCACCTCATGTCTAAGCAAGTCTGTGTCTGATTTGATGGACATGGACTTAGTTAGGTCCCTCTATCACTGACCATCCCAATATTTGTCAATCGAAGTGTTTTACTGATAAGTATCCAGTTGGATGGAGAAGAGAAACACACCAAGAATTCAGCAATATCTATTGACTAAACCCATATGAACACAATCAGAAAGAGGTGCCTAGTGGGGGCCACCACTTGCTAAGGTACCACTCAATCATGCCGACCACACGCAAGACACATCTCCAAGTGGGTACAATGATATCTAGTGGGTTTTTTTTTCTTTTCCTTATCAGAGAAAGTCATTCATAACTGATTAGAGAGCCAAGATTAGATGTTAGAATCTCGTGCATCCAGAGAGATGTGGTGATTTTGTCTCTAGAGAGGGAAAGTTTGTATGGTGGAAAAGCTTTCACTCGACTGCCTTTTCCCACTTTCGTACTGGAAATTATGCACATTCAGATCATAGCATATCATCTATTTGAAGCTCTGTAGTGCTTGAATTTCTCTGCTAGGTCTCTGCAAGGGAAGGCATAAACGCATAGAAAAGATTTCCTGGAACCAGTGTCACCACCATGAATCACAACATCATCACCACCGACACCAAAATCACCTTTGAATAACTACATTGCAACTTGCCATTCACTTTATATGAACGCCTTGTAAAGTTGGGCCTTGTTCGGATGGATGGAATCCAACTTAATGAGTTATAAAATTTACGTTTCCAAGGTAGTTGATATGTATCTATTATTTAATTTCAGTATAATATATTTTGTTAGAGTATTTTATCTAGAAATTAGTTTTCTTAGGATTCTTAATTGTATTTAAAATAATATTGTCCAGATTGTATACAAATATACTTTGTGTGTGTGTGGAAGAGTAGAGAGATAGTAGGTTAGTGGTATAGTAGTTTTAATAGTTACGGAATATGTATAAATATTTGTAGATACCATATGGTTAAATATATGAATGAATAACAATTCAAGACTTTGCTCTTGTCTTAAGAGTTGTGGTTCTCATTGAATTGAACCCTAAAAGGTCTCTGTCCCCCTCGAAGTGGTCTCTTTCTTTCCCATTCTAATTTTCTATTTTATTTTTATTTTATTATGTAAAAGGGACGTATAAGTAGTCTTATTACTTACATTTTGTGCAACAAGAGGATTGCGAAGTAAAGGAAAATTGTTGTGATTTTTCATGCGAATCACTCTTCCATCATTTAGTGCAACTGTTTTTCAATACCAAAATAGAAAATGAATGGCTTGCCATGTAAAGGAAAATTGTTATGATATTTCATACTAGTACTCACTCTTCCGTCGTTTAGTGCAACTATTTTTCAATACTAAAGGAAAAAAAATCATTAAAATTTTCCAACAGAAAGGATTTTGATTTTTGATTGCCTATGGGAGTAATCGAAATGCAAAATTTCTATCTCATGTGGAAACAAAAATCTATGGAGCACAAAATCTTTTCATTGAATAAATTACCTGGCAGTCCGCCCCAGAAAAAGAAGGTTCTCCATGAAATACAGGAAAATTCCTCTTTCCACACGACTAAGCTGCGAAAAAGTTGTGAGTGCATAATTAGAGCATTTTTTTGTAAATTCATGATTGCATCTAACTGTTTATGGCATGGAAGAAAACAACTGTAAATGCATATACCTTCTTTGATGTTTAAATCAACCATGACATGACACAATTGGGCTGATAGTGTCATTTTAATGTTCCATAACATTGACAACCTTTTTTATTTTTCAATGATGTAATACTGGAAAACAGAACCGTGCATCAAAATAAGAAAAAAGTGGGAGTGTTACAAAAATAATTTCCTTAAAACAATTACAAATTCACAGTTTTCATAAAACTTGGCATCTAATTGGATATGGGGCCTTCATACCAATGTTTTATGAGTGCACAAAAAGTAGTAAAAAACTGTTCCTTAGTTGTAGCTCAGCTAGTTAAATACACAAGTGTGTAGAGTAGAGTGCATAAATTTGAATCCTAGTATGGTAGAGAGAAAAAAGTTGCGAGGAACTGAAAAGGCACCAAACATGAAGATGAAGAAACACCAAATTACATGGGCTGACATACAATGGACAAAAAGATGGTTAAATGTTTTACTCGTTGTCCAACACACAAAACAAGTCATATATATATATATATATATATATATATATGTATAAGAGAACTTGAGTCGTTCTTTCAAAAAAAAAGTTGTGATTCAAAATCTCCAAGACCCCTTTCAAGAAAGTTCCATCTTCTAATGCTCCCATCATCCAAAATGTAGTCCTTGATCTAAGCTTCTTTATGATATAGAGTCTTGGGAAGCTATAAGCCAAAGAAGACCACCCAAGCATCTTCATAAAATCTAGTCTTGCTTCTATCCCCAACCATGAACCAGAGTTAACTGCTAATAGGGTAACTGCTAATAATTCCCCAACCACGATCTTCAGTTTCCAACTTCATTATATATTTCTACACCTTTGAGTCCACCCTCTAGTGGTTTACCTTCCCATATCCGATCCCTGTTTCTTTCCATATATTTAGAAACTGTGAATTTCCTTGTGTAAATCCTCCTCTTTGTTCCAAATCACTATCTCCATTTGGACTGCAAGATCCCTTTTTCCACACTATTGCCTATTCTTAATCCTCCATCCTTCTTTGTTCTTTATTTTCTTTTTACTACTTATTTTTAAATGATAAGATGAACTTTATTTTTTATTTCCTTGGGTTTTTTTTTTCAAGTCCTTTTGCTACATTCTTCGGAATTTGGAAAAGAGACTACTAAGTGGAAGATTTTCATTTACCCAAAAAATAGAAGTGGAAGATTTTTTTCATAAATTCACCCTTAAAGCCTAAACCAGTCTAGAAACATCTTAGAACAACTAAGTAGGATCTTTACTTGGGCAAGAAAATAAATAATAAATAAATAAATGTCTAGTAACATCTCCAAAAATGCGAATAGAGACACTTCCACGGTTCCACCACCCATCTACCTACTTTGTTGGGTTTATATCTTGTATTCCGGGTTTACCAGAGTGGTTCATTGGGTTGATAAAAGATCGGATTTAGGGTCAGGGGTATTTTGGTACTTGTACCGGGCTTTTCTTAGGGGCTAAGAAAACAAAGATTATATATACAAGAAGATGAGTCAAGATGTGAATCTATCTCTCTTGCCATGGATATCTCAAGAAGATGATCCCCTTGACTTGTACCTGAATCTGGCCTTTCACCTGCTAAATGGATACAATACTACAGATAGGATTTACAGCTTTGGAACACTTTTTACCCAAAGTAGGCAGTAAGAACAAACTACTGTATTAACAGACGGACATGAAAACCAACAAAGAGGGTCAAATGGATATGGACATTCAAATTATTCGAATTCATCTTCTTCGGTTTTAATACGGAACTCTGGACCTACTTGAGAAAGCAAGAAGGACCTGAGTTCAACACCAACACCTTTTTCTTACGTCTCAAAGTAGGCAATGGAACAAACTAATACATGAACAGAAGAAATGAAAACCAATAGATAGAGTTCAGAGTCAGCACTGACATTCAAATTATTCAAATCCCTCTCCTCTTCCTTTGTTTTATTACACTACTGAATATATACTTACATGCCCAGCGTACCGGATTCATATCTTGTTAATAACATTAACGATACTGGATAGTATATAACATTGATATCATTTGATCAAGTTTTAATCAGTACTTTTTTTCTTATCAGGTGTATTAGGTATGTTCTAGAAACTCATTGATGTTGAAGTATGGAAATATCTATATATCAATACATGTGCTAAATTTAAGGAGATGTTCAGTCGTGTCCCAAGCCCCTTGTCCTTCTTACATCAAGGCATCATAGAAACAGGATTCATACAGCTCCTGCATTTTGAAGACCAGGACCTCACTGGATTCTCAGGTCATAGCCTATTAAGTATCAACTTACACTTTATAGGTTTGCTCATAAAAACAATATTTTCAGCTTACACTTAAAAGGAACTATATGATCCTTGGTCCAGTGATAATCTAAAGTTTATGCATGTGAAGCCATGGAAAGGCAACAAATTGACTGCATTTTCTGAAGTGAGGGGCCACATTCTAAAAGTTCTAGATACAAGACCCTAGCAGTTCAACCTTCGCCATTTTCCCATTCAATGTGTATATTTGCTCCTTTTTCTCCTTAGCTGTGATGGCAAGCATGACACAACTTCTCAAAAACAATGGGTTAATAAATGTATTGGATTACTCAAGTTGAGTTCATTCCTACCAGAAAGCGCTGAGAACCTTTCTATATATGGAAAGAGAAGGCATTTATCTATTTCAAGAAAAAAAAGAAATAAAGAGAGAATAACCACATAAAGCATTTTCAATCTCCATCAGCAATGATTTATAACTAAAGACGCCATGCTTCCATGTAACTATACTAAGACAAAGGCATTGGATTATTCAAATTAAGTTCATTCCTACCATAAAGCATAATGAACTTATCATTATGTCGCAACAAAGGGCATTTTTCTATCAAATAAGATCCACTGTAAGCTTCCTTAAGGAAAACGGTACTCCGAACACCCTTATTTGTAATGTAGAAAATTCCATGATTCTTAACCAAGCAAAGCAGCAACTTGCAAGGCAGCTGATACTCAGCACGAAATGCATCCAATTGTGCAGATGTCATCCGCTTCTCCATCGTGAGGCTCAGTACCTCGTGAAGCACTGCTACAGCCCGCTTTCGGGCCTGTGGGTTTGCAGGATCAAATCTCCTTGCATTCAAATATGGGGAAGGGAATGGCATTTTCTGCCATTTCCGGATCTCTTCAAGATATGTCATGTTCGGTCGAAACCCAACAGGGAAATTCAATCGAAAAGCGAATGGCCAATTGTAATTCCCGTCTTTCGAGACAATACGCTCATTGCAAGCTCCACTGAAATTTGACTTCTCTTCACGGGCAGTGATGGCCAGCGAAGAATCCCAGCTTTCCAGTTGAAGATAATCCTTGCCATCGATAGTTTTCAAGGAAAAGAACTCTGGGTACTTCGGAATTATAGATTTCTTGAAGTCTTGAGGCAAACCCAGTTCAGTTTGGATAAATTCAATCTTCTCAAGCAAAACCAGATTGTCCATTGACATCATCAGCAGCTTCCTCAGGTTCTTCACCAAGATGGGCTCCATCTGTTCCCACATGCTGGGTTCTTCCAATGCAATCTTTTCAGCCTTCTCTGCGAGGTGGACCGAGATGGGTGTCCTGTTTCCACCGCTGACTTTGAAGATTTGAGGGTACTTCTCAATCACAGCCATGAAGTTCCATTTCTGTACAAAACCGACCTCTTTCTCGAGGTCTCTGAGAAGGATAGACTGATTCTTGTGTCTAAATATAATATCCTTCAGGTGTAGTATGAGAGAGGGCTTCTTTTGAAGGTCCATGGCTCTGTCAAGGTCATGGACTCTGTGATAGACCTTTTTCTTGGGTCTTCCAACAGAAGACTTTTTCATGGTTTGAATGCAATAAACATTAGATTTTGGCAAACAGCTTGAAGCGAAAACAAAATCCCATTTTCTGGTGATTCGAAGCATTCTAAAAGAGAGGATTATTGCTAATGAAGATTAAACAGTGAAACAAGGGCTCCCAATTATAAAATAAATTGGAAGAAAGATAAAAAAAAGGGAAAGAGATTTTGAACTTGAACAGAAAGGAATCAACATTTGCATAGGAAGAATAGTTAGAGACTCCGCACCTGAATCTAAATTATGCAATAAGATTGTATTGGGTATCTCATTGAACAGTCGATATGAAATGTGATTCAGAAGGAACAGCCTCTACTCTAAGGCTAGCTATATGTAGGCACTTCCTGCGTTCATGTTATATACATATGCTGCAGTCTCCGTTCCCGTACAAGAGGCACCCATGGTTCTTAATGTACAACAATGATCATAGCCCAAAAGTAGATGGAAACAATCACAGATTCACAGTAGAACTTTCAAAGGTAGACAACCTTCGACGGAAAAAAAGAAGGGAAATTTGCCAAGCAATATAATGGCTAGTTGACAACACAGCTGAGGAATGCAGCCTCTAGTATAGAAGCTGATGTTGTAGGCTATCTACATTTGATTCCCACTCTCTGCCTGAGCAGAAGGCATACACAGCATCCACCAAGAACTACACATTTAGGACAAGTGATAAGTGTAAGGTATATATATGGGTTGATAACATTCATCTGTTTTCCACCTTTGCGCGCTGCTCAAAGGTATCTTCTGCTCTTTTGCCAATTTGTTCCATATTTAGGAACCTCATGACATGTCCTTGCATAGATGCTTGTGATATTATGCAACAAACTCCTGCACATCTTTCTTCTCAACCTAACAAAAGGAATCACAGAAATCTAGATTTAGAAGAAACTATTTCCATGACTTTGAAAATACCAATTACAATTTCTTACAATCATGTGTGCCATAATCTTGGTTCCATAATCTGGACCCAGTAATTAAAAACCCCTTAATCAAGCACCCAATTTGAAATACTAATCAGAAGACTAAACAGAAAACCCAATCTGAAATTTTGATAAAACCCCACCATTTCAAAGCCCATAATGAAAGTTGGGAAAAGCAGTTCATCCAATCAAAATCCAACTGAAAAACTAATCAGAGAAACAGAGAGTATGGCCTATTGGCCTGTCCTACATTACAGCGGGAAAAAGGGGTACCTGGAGAGGTGGGCTTTCTTCTTCTTCTTCTTCTTCACCGAGTGGAAGAAAACGGGAGGCGACTCAGAGAATCGATGGGTGAAATGGGAGTGGAGAGAGATATCAGGGACTTTTTGAGAAGTGGGTTTTGAGTTGTGACCTGATGGGTCCATATCACTCCACCCAAAGTTGGGTTTGGGTCTAAGCCTGACCCACTTGTTTGGTCTGCATTAAAACGCCATAGTGGAGTCTACTTGATCACACATCCAAATGGACCACACCCCCTATATGTCATCGGTCCATTGTTCTTACACCTATCTACATAGCTTGCGTTTGTGATCAACTGTGCATGATTTCTTAATGATAATAAATTGTGGGTCATTCATTAAGGGGTTAGAATGATCACATGAGCACCGTCACCCATGACAATGGTTTGAAAAAACGCGTATTTGATAATTTTACTCATCAAGTCAAGTAAAGTGAAGTAAAGTTAAGCATCAAATCAAAAGCACTCTCATTCAAAACTCCTTCCATCTTAAGAAGAAAAAAAAGAAGTAAAAAAGCAACTACCTTTATTCAATGAAAAACAAAAAAACTCCATTTTTTCATACAAAAAATAAAAAATACTTCATCCCTAACAACTAAAAATAAAATACCGCCATAGCCCACTTATATTTTATTTCCTTTTTTTTATTTCACTTAACTCCACTTTATTTTAAACGTAAAATGCCAAACGGGCGAGATGTATCTAATTAAAATTCACTTCATTTTTTTTTATTTCATTGAACGCTTTTAAAAATTAGACAGTTCTTTTACATTAATGTAATGTCTTATCGATGGAAACTATTTATGATATAAATAGATAGAATAGCTTCTATCCTGTCAATTGATAGCGAGAGAACGAAATCAAGATAAATACCAATACCTTTCATCATGAATTTCAGCTCTTGATAGTGTGTGAGATCTTCCAACTTCATTTTCAGAATTTAGGTCTGTTATTTTAGTATTGAGAATTTGAGATCCCGTCTGCTTCTCTTTCTTTTTCTTCCTTTTTTTTTTTTTTTTTTTTTTAAAGTATTCCAAATCAGATTTTATCAGACATAGTGAGTACAAGATTTTTCAAGAATTTGATCTTCGTCGGTTTTCAGACCTTTCACTTCATTCAAGAATTCTAGAATTCATGTATGTTATTTTAGTATTGATATCAACGCAGTGTGTGTGAGGTTCTCACAAATTAATCTTCATCGACTTTCATATCTTCTGCTTTATTCCAGGAATTCTCGTCTATTATTTTAGCATTCAGATAACATCTCAAGTTTTAAAGTGTTAGAAAAGGGCTTAGCATTTTATTTATTTGTTTATTTTTATTTTTTGGTGTTTGTGTGTGGTGGAGGATGGGGGTGTCCATTTTTTATTAGATTAGATGATTAGTGGGGGTGCGCCTTTCTGTAATTTGTTTTCTATGGTATTTAGGATTGTGTCAAATAAAGAGTCTGCAATAAAAGATTGTTATGTTTGGATTGCGGATAAAGAGTTTTGGGATCTGAGATTTAGGACAGTCCTTGGTAAGTCAGAGTCTATTGAATTTGAGTCTTTGATGAGTCTTCTTTCTATTGTGTTGTTTTGCATGGATACGGTTGATGCTCACATTTGGAAGTCTGATTCGTCTGGGTATATTATTTCAAATCCTTCTTTAGGAAGTTGGATCCTTGGGTGAGTTGCGGTCTTCTTGCACCTCAATCTAGATGGGTCTTGCCCCATCCAGAGTTGAGGCATTTTGTTGGTTGGCAGTGATGGGCAAGCCGTATCTTGGGATGAAGTTTCACATGTGTTGCTTATGTAAGAGAGAAAGGGAGTCGATAGATCACTTACTCATTATTCATTGTAATATTGCGTCATCCTTTTGGGGTCATTTCGTTAAAGCTAGTGGCATGGTTTGGTGTAATCCAAGTCCTTTGGTGGATTTAATTGAGGCTAGGAGGGGAGTTTCTTTCCGTAGATGTATTTTAATTTTGTGGAGGATTATCCCATTTTCCATCATGTGGTCTACATGGAAGGAGAGGAATGAAATAGCTTTTAGAGGAAAGAAACCATTTTGGGAGGATATCATCACAACTATTTCATTGAGGATTGTTTACTGGCCTCTGGTGAGAAAAGAATGTTCAAATTTTACATAATTAGGGTGCTTGCATGTGGCTGGGTCTCTCCAAAAGGAAAAAGAAAGTAGCTTGGTGTGTTTCCCTGATTGGTGTTTTAAAGTTTAGTGTCGATGGAGCGGCTCGTGGCAAACCGGGGATGGTGGGCATGGTGGTGTTCTAAGAAATCACAATGGGGATGTGCTATATATGTTTTCAAAATGTGTTGGGATTAAAGATTCCAACAAAGCTGAAGTTTTAACTAATTTAGAAGCTCTTCGTATTTATTGCATCACTTATCAACACAATTTTATTGTGGAGAGTGATTCGCCCAATGCTATTTCTTGAGTGAATGGGGTCCTTGGAAGATGTAGTTATACTTTAATGAGATCAAGGCTTTAGTTTCTGAGTCTCGGGTCTTAATCAAACACATCAGTAGGTTGGCTAATGAAATGACAAATTATCTAGCCAGGCAAGGGGTTCTTCGTTCTTGTAATCTTAGTGCTTCGTTCCTGTAGTTTGTATAGTGATTCTTTCGTGTATTTCTCCTCTAATACCAGCACACTATTATTTTGTGTACCCTGTAATTTCCATTCTTTTTCATTCAAGTTGTCATTACCGATCAAAAAAAATTATTAAGAATTCTTAGACTTCGTATTTCTCCGAGTGAAAAAGGAAAAGGAATCCTACCATGGGAAGTATGTGTGGTCAATGATAAGGAGATCTTTTTGTCATTTCCTCATAATCCATGATGAATCACGTTGTAAATTTGAACCACTAGGCGTGTATGGCCATCTGAAGAGTTTGAATGCTTCGGATTTTACAAATGGAGTCCATAGAAGTCCAGAAATTGTGATCAAATGGTTTGGACTTTTCTATAAATATCTCAAAATATATATAAAAGATACTGCTTATATTTGACTTCCAAGCCGTTTTGGGCCTCCTCTACACGATCTAACGGTTCAGATTGTCATTGAGGAACCCATAAAAAAAGGAAAGAAAATGACGAAACCAGTGACCTTTTAATCACTGCCCACGGTCACTGTCTCTCCACTTTCTACGTTGTAATGGATTTGCAAAATCGAATATGGAGGAGGTCAATGACCATCAAATAACTTTCCCTTTAATGAAAACTAAATAAGATAGCAAATAAATACCCAACCATCATCCTAATAATTCAATTTCTAAAAATGTTAAATACCCAGCCATCATCCTAATAATTCAATTTCTAAAAAAGTAAAAGGTCTCGTCTAATTTGCCATCCTATATTCCCACCTGGTAGGCTCTATCAGTTATCACATATTAAATATAGTCCATTGATTTGAAGAATGACATGAAGGGACGATCTCACCATATTGGTGCCTCTGTCACAAGCCAGTTTGTGAAATTTAGAGGGAATTCCTGCCTTATGTATAGAGTGTTCATGGCCCGGGTCTGGCTAATGCATATATCCAGCCCGCCCTGACTTTAAAAATACGGCCCCCCTATCCAGCCCAAGTCCAACATTGGCCATAAGTGATTTCCCCGAGCCCAACCCACCTCAAAATGCCTGGCCCGAGCCGGTATAGTTGTTCATTCAGTGGTGATTGGGCTCAACCTAGGAGCCTCCAACAACACCTGCACCATTAAGCCATTGGCTGCTGCTCTCTGCTTCCATCAAATGTTTGAAGGAATGGGTCTTGGTGGTTGCTCCTTTCTTCTATGAATTTTATATAATATATAATTTCATGATGTAGAGAACTCACAAAGAGAAATAACAATAATTAGGACAGAGAAGTAAGATTCACTGGTTCTAGCATCAGGGGCGAACACTCCACTGTGTGAACAAAACATGGAAATCATAAAGCATGCCTGAATGTCCTAAAAAATGTCCTTCCCACAAAAAAATATCTCCCATGTTTTCATGCAAACGCCTCTTCCTCCCATAGAAAGAAACAAGTAAAATTTGATGAATTGAAATGCAGCATTGTGTTGCATCTTTAATCTTTTATCATGATGAATTGAATAATAAGAACAATTGCAGCAATTTGACGATGTTCATGGGTGTTAAATTAAATGTTCAGGGCACAGGCGAGGGCGAGGGCGAGGGCTTGAACCAAGATTTGCCCTCATTAATAGGTGTATCGCAGATTCGCAGTATATATGATTGTGATTCAAAAAACTAAAATTTCACCTGGACTTCTATGATATCATTAAGTACTATCCAAAAGGCTCAAAATGCATGTCTGACTTCGCAGTGAAAACCAATACCATAAAATGAAAATGCTTCGATAAATATCATAATCCTAGGGTTTGAGTACAAGCAACACAAATCTGACAGGTAGCTTGATTAATTCCAAACTTCTCAGCAGCACCTTACCAGGCAGCATCATATATATATATATATATATATTTATATGGGTAATATTCAAGTGGGAACTGTTCTCACATATTATGTGAGAACTTTTTTGTAGGACCCAATTGTGGGCCCCATTTGGGGATGGGACCTGGGGGGATGGAAAGATCTATGTGAGACCACGCCAAGCATCAAGTTTGGCCCCAAACCCATGCCCCAAACCCCTTCATTCGTGGCCCACAAATTTAATGGCTTCATATTAAAAAAAATATTCAACCCTCGATCTAACGGTACAGTTTATTCGGATGTGTGCCAATCCTTGGGATTAGTGACTATCAGGGAGTTCCCTATTGGTTGCTAGGTTTTGATGGAAGATATATGCATGTGAGAACAACAATTGAAATCTGAGAGTAAAGTGGCCACTTGTATTGCCAGGTTCATTGACAACATTACAGGTATAGCAATAATATAGATTAGAAAAACAAGAGAGCAAACATAAAAAGAAGGCATAGTGCTTCATCCAAGTGGATTGCACTCTAGAGTTGAGAGTGACAGGAGCAATTCATATGGTGGTCCCATCACATGCAGACAATTCTACACGACCCCCACCTTACAATCATAGTTATTGATAGTTAGCCTATAGATGAATCGATGGATGAAAAAAACTGAAGAAAAAAAAGCCACCGTCCAAAAGCAGGAGAGAGTTCACCTTTTTGATGATGGGGGTTGTTACAAAGGAAGAAGTGAGCCTCAACTGTTATGGAACATAGGTTGTAAAGTGGTAACATGGTATTCTTGGCTGGGCACTAATCACTCTAAAAGTAGAGTTCAATCAGATGAATTCATTGAGTTAAAGAAAATTGACGGGTGCATTTACTGCAGTGGAATCTAGACATACTTCGAAGTAGAAACAAACAACAGATCTTTCCTTGGACCTTTGACTACCTTCTTCCAAGTTCCTTCTCACTCATTTAATAACAAATAAGAGGAGCAAAAATCACAAAATGCAGAAAATGCCAATTCCTCATGACTTAACAATAAATGGAACAGCATGACAAGGCAATTGGAATTCGAATAATATTTTTGGGGCATGTTTGTTTCACGCAATTGAATTCCTAGGAATCCTAAGACTCTGTATTTCTATGTAGTTAAAATGAAGACTAAGGTGAATATCCAGAGATGACCATCAAATCACCTCCCCTTCAAAGGAAGATGAGAAATGAATACGCAGCCACCATCCTAGTAATTCAAATCCCTAGGAAAGTCAAGATCTCATCTACATCGCTACCTTAAATGCTTCACCCCTCCTGTTTAATAATATTTTGGTGGAGCTCATTTGACCATGAATTCTTAGGTATTCAGTTCCTATTGTATCCTATAAAAACAAACAGGCCCTTAGGATCTTGATTCTTAAAGCATTAGGAAATGGACTGTCTCCTTTTGCAGTTTTGTACTAGTCTTAAGCATGGTTCACAAAAACCAGGCAGCTCATCTTACAGGATTCACCTGGACCAGAAATGTCTTAGCATATTTCAGATTGGTGGATTCTACTTAATGGCGCCTACAAATAGGAATCTAGCAATAGTACGCAACACTGGAAGAAAGAGTACAGTTTGGGAAAATTTTGGAGGCTTTCCCATCCACTGTGGGTCCCATCAAAACAAGGATCTATGTCTGGAAACATTGGCTGCTCCCGGATGGAAGAGGTACATGTCAATTCTGTTCATGCACTAATACATTAGGACCCGACATTCTTCTCCAGCCAAGAATGGTTTCTTGAGAAATCATCATTGCCAAATGACATAATGCTCCAAATGCAAGATGTCTCACAAGAAACATGATAGGCTAATGATGCTGAAGATGGTTTCAAGACCTAAAAGTCTAGCTCAAGAGTGTTTCCAGCACTGCCACAAAAAGAATTAAATAGATAGTTGAACGGTACGTTTAATACACATGCACTTATAATTCATGAATTTTCATACGAATCAGCAATCAAGGAATAAAAGTATAAAACAACAATAAGGATAATTAGACTTTGATTTTAGTAGAAATCAAAAGACAACAAGAAAAGAGTTCAGCTCAAAGAAAAGGTAATAAGCCCAAAATACAACAAATCAGTCTCAATATATTTA
Source organism: Persea americana (assembly GCA_029852735.1). NCBI lineage: Eukaryota > Viridiplantae > Streptophyta > Magnoliopsida > Laurales > Lauraceae > Persea > Persea americana. Next base: position 74,814,011 of record CM056815.1, read on the forward strand.
CCTTACTTCTGCTCATTTATGATACTAATTACAAAGATATAACCATCATAGACAATCGTTCACATTCCATGATATGGATGCCAAAGAAACTGAAACTTTTGTTTTGTTAGGATGTACATTATGTCAACCATGGAACCAATCAGCTAGAGAGAAAAGACAGAAATGAATACTTCTATTGACATCCATAGCCTGCTTCAACCGCACCGTGTAAGAGAACCAAATCTTTGTTAACTGATGAGTAAGTGGAGATCACTTCAATTAAAGGACGCACTTTTAACCTTTTAACAGCCTTGTTAAGGATATGTGGCCAAAGATCAATTGAAGAATATTCTCTCAGAACACATGTATACTCTATTAGGTGACACCAACTACAGACATCCCCAGGCCCATAAATCAGGTCATATGCAGATGTTGGAAATGGCTGCAATACCTGATCATCATTTTTTCTCACATGTGGTGTCCATCCAATTAGTTGGTCATCCCATGCAATGCCTGATCAAAATGTTGATAGTGGACCCCTGCAGCGAGTGTCCAAGATCTGGCACAAGCTACATTGGCATTTGAGCAGCGCCAATCTTCTCCAATTTTCTCCCACATGAAGGCCCTCGAAATTTTCTTTCTTTCAATCTCCAAGTATCAAAAATTTTGCAGAGGAAACACCCATCTGAAAAGCCCTTTCAGCAAGAAATGTCATTAGACCCATAGCTTATTCTATGGAGGCTCAAGTCAGACATATTTGTCATCCATCTCTGTGGGCCCCCAAACTCTCCTAATATGTTATATGCAAAAGAAGACCGCCTCATATCAGTACCACAATATTCTGTAACACCCATCCCTATGATCTTCTGAGTCCTCTCAAGCACTAAGAGGCTAGAAAATGTCGAAAAGCTGTTACCCACAAAAACATCAGCCCTCAAGCACACCTCGTAGTCAATGGCAGACTGTATGAGGTAAGGGTATTTGTTGTATATCTCCCAAACCCCCAACTTCTTTTTCTCAAATGGATACAAACCTTCCTTCCAACCACTCAAGATTGATGCATCTTCCAGTAGACTATCTGCAACAGCTAAATAAAGGACAACTGGTTTTCTTAGGCCATTGATGTAAGACACTCTGTCAATAATCTCCTCCTTACTGCTACAAATTTGGGTGATGTTAGACCTTTGCTCTAGCTTCTTACAGTGTATCATCCAATCCTTCTCTATCCTCATGTGTACCGCTACATATGGTGTATAGGTTTTAATAGCTCCATCACTTTTTCCAATCAAACTGCTGCCCACGTGTCTAATTTTGGATACAACTTCGGTAGCTTCAGCTGCTATATCATCTACTAAAACCAAGCATTCAAAGACTCTTGCATAATCCTTAATAGGCCAATGATCATGCCAAAGGAATGGATTCTTTCCTACTATGCGAATAACTTCAAATTGATTATATTGGTCTTTTTTAAATTGCTCTAATTGATCCAAATCTCTCTCCACTGTCCACTTTCTACCACTTCCCTTCCGGAGCTCAAATGGAACAGATTGATTGGAAAGATCAGAAAAGCGACCACCCAATCTAACAAAACCACTGCAGAGTGAATTAAATGTATCGAACTTGTAGATCTTGTCAAATGAAATGGGTTTCAAAAGGTCAGTTTCTTTGTAGAACAAAGAGGCGCTTAAGCTAGGCATTAACAGAGTCCTATTAAGCATTCTTGCAGTCAAACATGCCCGTGCAAATGCAATTTTCTGATTGTTTAATCCCCAAACAATCTGAGGAATCTCCAAGAACTTGTCTGTCCGAACTCCGAATAGCGAATCATCAGCTGATGTTGATTTTCTGTGTATCCAATGTGAGGGCTTCTCTCCATATCCCACCAAACCAGTAACGGAAGAAATTACAAAATATCTGAATATAAGTGCTACAAACACCAAACAGAGACATCTAAACATCAAAGAATCAATGTGTCGCCCCAGAAGTCCAAGACTCTTACAGTATACCAAAGCCATTTATGTTTTAGACAAAGTTCTCCTGTTCATTCAAACTGCTTTGTTGCTGTACCAAATTTTCTCTGTTAATCACCACTGCAGCATGGTCTGATGATTTTCGAAGTTCCAAACTCATACAAATCGCCAGCTTCTTACATCAAATTTTCAGACCAAAACAACACAAAAAAAAAAAAGAAAAAAAAGAAAGGATGAAAAAGATCAGCATATTTCCAATTGTCCATTTATAACGATGAAGAAAATCACATGAAGATTTCACTTTCCAGAAAAAAGATCACACGAAGACAAATCAGGCCAAATTTGCTCAACAAAAATTCTGAACTTTTACCAGCACATTAGAACATCGAAAAACAAGATCCAGAATCAAAACCCATGAAAACCCGAGTTTTCTCAAGATCTCTTCTTATTACAGATAGAATCCCAGAAATCAGAAACTCTCCCTCAACTGCAAACACAGTCTGAAAGGCTAATTTCAATCCCAAAGACTGAACAAACATTAATAAGAAAATCAGACCAAATTCAGAAAGGAATCTATAAAGAACCCATGAAGATCCTCACCTCAAATGTCAGAATAGCCCAAGAGAATCTCCGAGAGTCTCAATCCTTAGCTGCTGCATGAAAGAAAAGTACATCACCCCCACAAATTCATGCACGAGAACCAGTCCTGAAGAAACCGTAAAGGAATATCAATTCAATGAAGAAACTCTTTAAAGACACGATCTTGAACCACCCCAGATGAGAAAATCACAAGTGCAATGAGACAAAACCATATCCAGAGCAATCAACTCAAATAGAACTACAAAAAGAGAATACCAAAAGGAGATAGAACAGATAGCCATAAAAAACAAAACAGCAGAAAAGGAACCGCAAAAGGAGAAAGATGGAGGAAGGGAAGGCAGGTATTACACAGCGCACAGCAAAATCAGAGGAAGGAGATTAAACTATCTGGCATTGTGCCCTATGTTCTGCTGCATCTGCAACAAAGTACAGAAACGAGGAGCCCGAGAATTGTGATGACACCAGATACGAAAAGTAGTTTCTGCAGAAGGAACTTTTTCTGTATCAGTTTACCAAAGTGCCCTGTCCTGTAATCTATTCCACCATACTTGAGTTGTATTTATCATACCTGTGTGATTCGTGTGAACTGTGAACAATTCATTTGGTGATCATGAGAGTGGCCAATGATCTTAGGTGTGGTGCATCTCTAAATCAATTGTTGTTATGTGATTGTTCTAATCAGTTAATGATGGTCATCATTACAGATGGTTTTGGTTAAATGGTTGGGATTATCTTAGTGGAAGAGTGATGGGAATGGAGAATGGACTATGTGTGCCAGATAAATGGCTGATGCAGGAGGAAAATAGAACATTTTAAAGAATCCCTCTATAAATCAGGCCACAAAGTATTTGAAGTCATTTGATTGATCAAACTGGATCTTGAACAACCTTTTTCTCGGCCTAATCAAGTGGGAAGATATGAGACCCAAATTGAATGGTTCAAATAGGTCCAAATGAAAGTATTGATTGTTATCATAGGAACAAAACAATCCCTAAAAAGGTGGAAATACTCAGAAATCTGCACATGCTTATTCTCAATTGATTTGATTGTGTCCGGAGACTTTTCCTTCCTATTCAAGTGCAATCAAGACTCATTTATTGAGAATGCTGTTGTGCTTAATAGGAAATTAAGGGATTTGAATTCTTCACTTGCCATATGGGATCCATTGAATGCAAAACAGTAGGTAATTCAAATCAGTCCCTAAAAATCATCCACATAAGTGGCCCAAGGCTCTCCACATGTTGCTACAACCTGCATTTTCAAGCTCATTATGATACATTGTTATCTTATTAGTGTTAAGGTCATTTAATTGGGTTTTCTTATTGATCATGGTGTAATGTCAGTGACTTAAATTTATTTTAGGGTTTTAAACATTATGTCTTATTTAGAGCCCAGTGTATGTATGTCCTACAGTTATCTATTTTCATGGTTTGAACATTCGTTCGTCGTATCATTCGCATCAAATTTAAGAACACTATTACACTAGGTATGTAACAGGGACTACCTTGTTGCAAGCCTATTGCATTGAAGGACCTGCGGAACATTACCTTTTCCCTATGGAAGACCATCTGGCTGGTATCAATGCTATTTCTTTTTTTTTTTTGGCCTTTTTCGTATGGTCCACATCAACAAAACTGGAGTAACCTTCCACTTCATATTTTTACTTGCATGACCTGTTTGTGCAAAACATGATTTTATGTGATAATTTTTTTCTGGGACTAAGACTTTTTACCCATCTAAAATGTTTTCACATTTTAAAGTCCTGTCCACATTAAAAAAAAAAAAAAAAACCCAAAAATGATTAAGAATCTCAAAGAAACCTGTCCCAAACTCTGTATCAAACATCAACCTCTATGGTTTTGCAGTGTGATTTAGAACCATTCTTCCCAATGCTCGTAAAACATTTGAATGGGCCTCTAATGTTTTCATTAGAAGCTATTCACAGTTTCACTGAACACAGGCTCAGTAAAAAGTATCTCTCATTGAGCCTTAAATTATACCCAAGTTAAAGGAAAAAGAAAAGAGACCCATGTATTGAATTTGCACCAAAATTCATAAAGGATCCCAATCTATAGATGGGGCTTCTGCCTCTTCAATATCCAAACTGAGAACAGAAATTTTGCGTTCTGATCATGACTCTGAATAGTACCAAAATGGGTTAATAAGTGAACTTAGATTGCCTTGAGACTCTATTTTTTTTTCACATGGATAAGCATTACACAATTTGTGAGACATCTATCTGGCCAGGTTGCCTGGGAGTGAGAACTGAGGAGGGCTCCAAGGGGTCAATTATATTGTATGTCTAATAAGTAATAATGGCTAGATTAGATAAAGAAGGGCACAAGGGTCAAGAAAGACGAAAATAAAAAAAGCAGAATTGTTTTATGTGAAAGTTAGGCAGAGAGTTTAGCCTTTTTTTTTTTTTTTGCCCTGTGGAGGTGTTTCAACTTTCAAGTGAGCATGAGTGAGTGGGTCGTCGCGATTATTTCTGTTCACATCGTGCCATCGTGTCAAAAGCTTAAAAACAAACCCTTTGTTTTCTACGTCTCCAGCTCACGCGGGAAACAAAAAGCGCACTGACAGCTTAGGTGGGCCATACATGCATCCGAGTCCAAATCCTCTGAGTGCTTGACTTTAGAGAAATCCTAAATTAAATGAGTAGATCTCTACAGTGGAGCCCATTTATTACAAATCCCATCCGTTTAAAATGGATGCTCTCATCTTCTATAGGGTTTCTTATAAACTCTCACTTTGATAAGAGTTGTTCCCACTGTTACGTTGACCATATAAAAAATGATATGGTCAATCTAACAGTGATTTTAACTCTTCTTAAAATAAAATTGTAGAATGTAGTATACATGCCAAAGACTTTCATTTTGTGCCACTCGAATTTGTCGGCACAATAGAGTTAATCCATAGATGGAGACTCGGAGGATCCAGACTCACATGCAGCCACACACTATCAAGAAACTGAGGCACAACTGTCATCTTTTGTATTTTATTAGATTCTAATTGTCAGGTGGGCCACATATGTCCTGCTGCTGGTGTTGTTCCATAGAGGGTCCAAACATGTACTTCGCAGTCTACCATTTTCAATGCATGTGGGTCGATGGGTTAGGTTAAGCAGTTGATCAGCTCAAACCCACTTGTTCCTTGTATATGCATGTGGATCACCCGGTTGGTTAAACCAGAGAACAGCTTTGACTCACCTGACAGGTTATTAGGTTATGGTTCTTTCTGGATGGTAATGTGTTAAAAAAAAAAATTCCAATTTGGGTCAGATCTATGCCAGGTTTATAGTTTTGGTTCCTCTACCTCTGGGCTCTGGGTTTCAAATTTGTAACCTACTTACATGTAATTGATCAGATTTATGTAACAAACAACTCGGTCTGTACCAAACTCAACTCAACTCAGTCTGTACCAATCTGGAGATGGGTCAACTGGAGGTACACTGATGTTCTAAAAACAATTGATCAGATTCTATGCGTCCTGCACTTTGTAATTTAGGCAAACCAATGATACTGCCCTCTCCACAAAGCTACCAATTATTCCTAGGCGTGTTCATGGGCCTCGCAGGGCCGGCCCAAGGCATATCTAGCCCTCGTCTGACTTTAGAAACATAGGGCCAGGCCTGGCCCAAGCCACAAATTCAAGTCACGCCCAAGCCCTCCCAATTAGTCAATCGTGTTGCGTTAGGCCATGCCAAATCGGGCCTTTTTATCAATTGTTTGGATAAAATACACTAAAGCACAATAACATATTAATTGGCTGGGCCAAACTTTGGGCCTTTTCTCACTTAATCCAAGCCTATCAAAACTACTAAAAGGGCCCAAATTATACAACCAAGCTCAGCCCAAATCAACCTAACCCCGGATCGGCCTCGTACCAGCCTGGTCCGACCCCTGAACACTTCTATTATTTTTTCCACCTCTCAAAAAGCAAAATCTATCTATTTAGAGTCAGTTAAATAACTTTACTAATAAAATAAAGTGAGGTGAAATATCAATCCCTGAGTGGCCATTTCTGAAATCTGATAGAGCGATGATGCGAACCTCGGATCTGATGGGCATATACCCACCACATGAAGATGCATTGACAATCTCAGTCCCATACTTTAGTGCACTTCGGTGCGGCTTGCTCTATCTCCACGCCTAACATCCACGTGGAGCAGTTGTTCCCCAATTTTCGGTGCTTATGGGCCTACCCCACCTTCCAATTATTCACCCTCTATACTAAATAATCAATGCCGTCAACGGGCTCAGTGTCCATTTATAATTGTAGAATAGGAAATTGATCTTAGTGTCTAGATCTGAAGGTAGGTTACCATACACAACTTCTTCTTTTTTTTTTGTTGGGTACACCTGTATATTTCTCATAGTGTGGGATACCATATGGTCTATTTGAATGGACCACAACAGATAACCATGGTGGTCACTAAATCTTTGGATTTGCGGCCATACAAATGAATTGGATGTTGGATTGACTATGTATCTATTTTTTTATTGGTGAAACTTAGGGACCATGGATCAAAAGACTAAAATGATCAGGTGAGCTTCATATTATGCATCTGAATGGGACGAGTGGAACCCGATAAGGGCTTAATCACCAAGTCTAGATTTATAAAAGTAATGTCACAAAATCACAAAAGAGCTATGTCCTTTTCTTTTCTTGCTTCAACTAGGTCAGGGATCTACCTCAGAAGTCCCACTCACAGAGACATCCAATGCTCTGATTTATGACACATAAATGTTAAACGTTAACAAACGTTAACATTAGGTTTTTACTAATTACAGAATGTACAAGTGACCCCCAACTAGATGAGATGAGTCTTTGATTATAACTATTAAAAAATATTTGCCTGTGCTCCTTCGCTCCGTGGCATTTGAATTGTGCGTAGTGAGCAGTTGAACATTCTCCTGTGATTATGATGATATATGGTTTGTGTATAGACTCTTGTATAGCATGTATAGATATTCATTGCAAAATAAGTTTAATTAGTGTCCATCAAACTTATAACCCTATGTTAGGGTGTCTCTTATTAAGAAGAGTTTCAGATTCTAAACATGGATCCAAGTCCCCCTTGTTAGTTTCAAATGCATCTCCAAGCCCACCTAAATGGATTTGATACCATTAATTAAGACAAAAATGTAAGGGTGGCATTTTCCCGTGTCATGATCTCCTAGGGAGGCCCACACAAGAGCGATAAGGGATTTTTCAGTCCCTTTGTTTTGCAAATTAGGAACCTTTTAAATAAAAGGTGAAGACTGAAAATTCAGCATTCAAGCCATGTGGGAATCGCATTGGAGATAGAGACACAAGATCCCTTAATGCATTCTTAGGGCTGAACTTTACCTCTATTTTTAAAGTCACCATTCTTGCTATTCGACCCAAATTGAAATTAACTTGACTAATTGCACCACATCCCACCACCAAACTCTTAATTGAAGGTTTTACTTGGACCTTTAGGGTGTGTTTGGCATCGTGCCATTCGGATGTTCTCATGTTCCCACGAGATGAGACTACGAAAAACATGTTTGGTTAGTGTAAATTATTGTTCCCAATTTTGGTCTCATGGGAAGGAATCCCAAGATCTTAACTCGCTGGCATAAGAAAGTTGGAACAAAAAATCTTTATTTTTTTTAAGAAACAACTTTCTGGCATAGTTGGTTCCTACTTTTTTTTTTTTTTTTTTGCTATCGGAGGGTTCCCAACCTTTTGGGCTGGACTAATCTCTCCGGGCCTAGAGGGAAGCTGGGTAAACTCCCCTGTAGCCCCAGTGTGGTAGTGCAATTTCAAACCCACAACTTTCAGGTGCAAACCGTGGTCCTAGGCCAACTGAGCTACCCCTTGGGATTAGTTGGTTCCTACTTATCTCTTACATTTTAAATAGATCATTTAAAAAGATTTCAAATCATCTCACATATCCTAATGGTAGGCCCCATGTTCACAATCCCAAAGAAGGTGGCCCCACTTAGTAATTCTTGAAGGTGGGTCATATGGTCACAATCACAAAAGGTGAACCCAAATTATAATTCTTATAATGGTGAGACCACATTATAAGACCCCATATTCTAATTTCTAAAGGTGGGCACTACTTGTAATTTCTAAACATGGGTCATGTATTTACAATCAATCAAAAGATGGCCCCACATTATAAATTTTATAAAGGTGGGCCCACATTGTAAATCCTATGCACATGTCCTCATATTCTCATTTCTAAAGGTGGGCACCACATTGTAATTTCTAAAGATGGGTCATGTGTCCACAATCACAAAAAATGTATCACCACTTTGTCATTCTTAAATGTGGGTCACATGATCATGATCACAAAATGTGGACCCACATTGTAAATCTTATGAATGTGGGCCCATGTTCTAATTTCTAAAGGTATGTACGATGTTGTAATTTCTAAAGGTGCGTCCCATATTTACATTTACAAAAAGGTGGCCCCACATTATAAATCCTATTAAGTAGGCCCATATCGTAAATCCTATAAATATGGGCCATGTGTTCTAATTTTTAAAGGTGGTACCAACTTATAATTTTACAAGTGGGTCCCATATACGACAATAATAGAGTGCTGCGAATAATAAAAGGTGGGTCCCACATTATAAATCCTATGATTCTTTTGCTTCCGTTCTTTAGAGCAAAACTTTTATAATGTTACCAAACAAATTCTGGACAACATATTCTTAACTGAATAATTTAACATAATGTTGCCAAACAAGATATGGAGAGTATAGTCCCGGCACAACCCGATCTCGGCACAACCTGATCTGAGTACAAAACTAGGAACAACATGAGAACGATGCCAAACAGGCCCTTAATTGCTGGCTTGCAATCTCAAATACAACCTGATTATTCAGGTTCGAGAATTGACCGTATTAACTTCTACATTGTTCATGGGTGTTGATCATTGATGTTTCAAATCTGATTAATAATCGGGTTTGCATTCAGAACTGGCATATACACTCTTAGCCTCAATGCTAATAAGCTCATACCAAGTCCATCAAACTCAGTACCATAGAGACCCATGAGCAAACCAAACCCTGCAAGTCCAACTCACAAGCGAGATACAAATCAAAAGAGCTCTCGCGGTACACGCAACAGTGAGATATCTATAAAGGAGCCGTCTTCATCAGTTAACCTGCCCTCTGCTTTCCATTATTTTCTCCAAATTTAATGCTCCTCTGCTCTCTCTTACCCAACTATCGAATTTCACGTGCATTTCTTCCCAGCTGTTTCCCTTCTTGAGCTTCGAAAACACCCAAGCTCTGCTTCTGATTCTTATTCCCTCTGTTATTGTACTCAGGCTGATCTTCATTCTTCTTTGGGGGCCGAAGTTCTTCAGTTATACAGTAATTACACCCATTTCGAGGTGCATTTCTATCTGTTCTTGTTGATTTTGTTTGATTTCTTATTTGGGGTTCCAGTATTATGACAGATGTTTGTACCATTGGGTTTTGGGGGTTCGTGGTTCTTGGTTCTTGGTATATGACAATGATTTGGAGATGTATAGACTGATAATACTGAAGATTTGCTTCTATTGCTCTGATTTGCAACTGGGTTTTTGTTTTAGATATTTTTCTTGGATGAGTTGTATATTGGGTTTCTGATTTTTTGTTTTTTGTGGGTGTAAATGTAAAAGATGGAGATGAATTTTGACATCTTGGTGCGGTTTAGTGTTCGAGTAATTTTTCATGAAAGGGCAATGTGGTGAAATTGTACAATTTTTTTTTTTTCATCTTTTATTTGGGGTTTGCTTACTTTTTGTAGCTAGGATATTTCCTTCATTTATCTGATTTTGTGTGCCCCGACTGGATGAACTGAGTTTCCCTACCTGTAAATCTAATTAATCTGCAATTTTGTTTGCCTGTAATTACTTAGTTATGGGAGCTTTTAGGAGATAACCATAAAGATCACAATCAGGCTATTCTATCCTACCCATTTAACATGAATTTTGAAGTCTGTGAACATCTTAAATGCATTAGATTTAGGGACGAGGAAACCACCAAGTGATTTCTACAATCTTGAGTAAGATATCAAAACGATAATTATGATTGGAATAAATGGGGTCAGTCCTCATGAATTAACTATGAGGATGAGATGAAATAAAATTAGAAACATAAAAGGGGAGTTTATTACTCTAGCCTTCTCGGGAAGATGAGCTAAGCCGGCAATAACATTGTATAAAGATTTTCTAAAAGGCCCATAAGAAGATAATCTGAGGAGAGCCCATTGCACATTGGAAGGTGCTTGCCGTTGCGATCTTGAGGTTTTGGATTCAAGTCATGTTACTGATTAAAAAAAAATGCAGTCTGAGAAACAATCCTATGACTTGGATCATGGATGACCCATTCTCTGATGCCACACACCCGAAGAGATTTGCTCACCAACAGAGGCAGTTACTAACAAAGTCCTAAGTTCACGATCTGGCTCAAGTAGGTACAGAATGTCTTCATGTGGTCCTCATAGGACATCCCATGTGCCTGTCCTGCACAAAAGGGAGAATGAAACTCAATAAAGACATCATTGTCTTTTGTAAATTGTCAAGGGATAATTAGTTGTTAGAGATAGAGAGAGCATGCAACACGTTTTTCAATTTAAAAGTAGAGTAACGAGCATCCAATAATAAAAACTCAACATGACAGATAGACAAACCTAAACCATTGCTGACATTGATCTGATCTGGAGATTCAGGACCCTGATCATATGAATGAACAGTGATGTATGAGGTCAAAAGTAATGTGGCGAGTGGCCCTCCAATCAAGATACCAAATTCAAATCATGCGAATTCGAAGAAGTTTGCATTTTATGAACTTGGGGAATCTCTCTGATAAGCATAACTAGATGGTAGCAATTTAAAGTAGTGCGACACTGTGACTAGTACTATGGCAGACATGACAGTCAGTCTTTGTTGTAGAATAGTTGGGAGAATTGGATCCACGCCCATGGCTTCTGCGACCACAGTCTTTGGGGAATGATTGATCTTGGCCAAATTGACATTGATTGCCATGCTGTATTGGCAGGGACCTTGTCAGGGCTTCATTGGCCAATTATGAGTTAATGGGTTGTCAAGGACCAGAATGGCACGAATGTTCAAGGCTACAAGCTGAATTTCCTGGTTTAGATTTGTCCATGCAAGTAGATATAGAGGTACAAGTGCTTCATATTTTGGCCCCAAGCCACAAAGCACATATATTACAAGGCCAATCATCCTCAGTAGCTTGAGAGGTGGCAGCCAACTTATCTGCAATAATCCTGGCTTTCTGTAAATAATCTATCATGGAGAGGGAACCTTTCTTCAATATCTACAGTTGTAGTCTCAACTGCATAATCCAGTCCCTGGTTTGAGAGGATAAACTGTAATTCAAGAGCCATCCATAGAGGTGAGATGTGAAGAGTCCCACAATGCGTACATGGGCCGTATCTGTGAGTGAAGCAAAATTCCAGCCAAGTAGAGCGAGTCTCGTCTCTGCCTAAGGGTAAACTCATGATTGATCTTTATTGTTGGTTTTCCTTTGTCATCTACCAAAAATTAGGTGGGTGACGCATCAACATACCCCAAAAGCTGATATCCATGAAGGAATGGTAGGAATTGGGATCTTCATAACATAATTTGACCTGGCAAGTTTAATGTTGATAGGAGTAATAGAGGAAAGAAGGAGAGAAGAAGACAAAATGGAGCTCGTTGAACTTGAAGAAGCTATTGCAAACTTGGAGCGTATGGATTTGGCTAGGGTGCTGGTTTAGAAAGGTAAGAGTGAGGGTGGAATATGGTGAGAAGAGAGTTATAGAGGAGAAAAATTGTCACCTAAAATTCCAACTGAGTAGAAAGTCATATAAGGCTCTTGAAAGACAGGAGCCTTTTGGAGGCTCTTGAAACATGAGCGCCCCCCCCCCCCCCCCCCTTCTCTCTCTAACACATGCTCGCGTGCACGGAGGTAATGCGACAAAGCTGCAACCTCATGGTCGCATTACCTTTGTGCTAGAAGGAAGTATCTTCCAACTGTGCTACAGGCTCTGTCAAGGAAGATCATTTTATGATATTGATCCTGATGCTGATGATTGATGAGGGGAGGATGGAGAAGAGACGTCTTACATGATGATGTTTTTGAATTCTTGTTATATTCACAATGCTCCCTTTTATTCTTGTGGGATGCTCCCTTTTATTCTTGTGGGATGGTTTTTTCCTTTTTTTTTTTTTCCTCTCTAACTGATAAGAGAAACTTAATATTAAAGATGGAGATTACATATTCATCAAAAGATATAAAAAAACAGGCATAAGAGTAATCAACAACCACAATTGTAGGGCCGCGATGCAGTAATAATCTCGGTAAGTCCGAGGTCGATCCACGGGGAGCGAGAAGGAAGCAATTAATTTGCACCTGTCCTAAGGAAAATCTAAAAACTAGCCTAGGAAAAGCTATACAAAACCACACTACTAATTTGAAAATTAAATTAAATTACAATCCTTTACAACCAATAAAATTACCTAATCTATAAAACCTAGTCCAAAACTCCTAACTACCATGCTGCAAAACCATAAAAAGCATTAAACAAACCAGTTGTATAAAATCAAATAGAAACCAGAAAAATAAAGTAAAAAAAAAAAAATCAGAAAATTAAAGTGCTGGAAAATTGATAAAAATCAGTGTTTCCTAGGCTTCGGGGATCCACCTTCTCCTAATGATTGGAGGTACGCACAATCACAGTCTCTTTCCGTGTATGGGTCGTCATTCCACACCGTAGAAGAATGAAAGTGATGTCCTTTTAATATTAATTTCAGAGATGAATTTTTAAACAATTAATGGTCCCATCCCAAATATGTTCTTTTGCTCGTGCACGCATTGCCTCCAAGCATTCAATATATCCGGAAAAAACAAAGAATAAAAAAAGGATACAGTACATGACAATTAACTTTAAAAACATCCCTTTACGTTAATAAAAAAAGACATCACTCTTCTAACTTATGATTGTCCATAAAACCAATAAAATTACAAAAGAATCACTCCTACGTCTATAAAACAAAGAAAACTAGCCTACCATGATGGTCTTCATCTTCTTGGGAAAATTCAGAACTTGTGCACTTTGGAGTCCAAGAATCTTGGAGCTAGATGGTGGCAACATTGGCGGAGCGACTGTAGTGCGAACCCAAGTGGGTGGTAGCCTTAGGGAAGGCCTTGGGTGAGAGGGTGGGTATGTTGAACGTCTCATACAATGGGGTTTATTTATAATGTTTGTAATTGCTTGGTTAGCAAGGGATTGGGTTTTGGAAAGTTTAATGCAAAATAATCTTGGGATTTTGGAATGATTTCCTACTTGGGTTGCTTGGTGTACAAACTTTCTATAATTAGGCTCCTCTTGCTTCTTTGCAACTCCTTCACTTGGGCCCCTCCTTAATTTGAAAATTCGAAATCTGAATTTTCAGATTTTTGAATGCATGGTGGACCCCATCATGGGCGTTCATCCCTTTAACATTCAAGCCTTGGACGTGTGATTTTTCTTAGAACTTGAAGTTGTAACATCTTTTGGAAACTTCTTCTCTTGCTTAACCAGAATTAAGAGAATATAGGAAGTTTTTTTCCTCTCTTTGATTGGTTGGGTAACATCTCATATGAGCTGGACGGGCTTTTGAGAGAGAAGCTTTGGAAACCACTTTCTAATTCCTTTCTTTCTTAGCATTTAATCATGGCCCTCCATCAAAACATGTAAGCTTCATGCATTGTTTCCAAGAATGCCCCACCTCCATTTTTCTCATCGTGAATTATGCCCAAGGGAAATATTCCCATTGGATTTTGTCCATAGTAGTCCCCACTAATCTGAAAATCAAACCTCCTCTCATCACCCACATCATAGGAAATTATCTTCAAGGGACTAAATCTGAATTTTTGCACATGAGAGTGGTCCCTAAAATGGCTGCCCCTACCTTGGGATTCATGCCCAAGGTGTGTGGGTCCCAAGGTTTGCTTTTCCATGAAGTCTTTCTTCCTTTTCTTCTTTCTCTCAAATTCTCTCTTCGCAGGCCCCAAAATCTGAATTTTCTTACACGAGAGAATGAAATAAAATTAAAAGAATAATTTTATGAGGAAAAGAATAATGCAATACAAGGGGCCCAATTCACAGCGTATGCATGCGTATGTTCATATATCACGTTTGTAACGCCCCATTTCCGAATACCGAAGTTACCGCTAAGGTACCTGAATTTGGCGCGCTACTTCCCGGAAAATCCGAGAACTTCCAATATCATAGTCCGCAATGAGGTCAAATTTTTAAAACTTTTTGAGTATTAATATAATCAACAGTTATATTGCGGAAGCATAAGAAAAGATAGCGGAAGCAATAAGTATCATATAAAATGAATCAAATGGAACAGGGCTGAAGTCTAACAAAATCTCAAAGTATAATTAACTAGTTTAATTACATATTTGGACAATGCCCTGCTCACTACAATAAACTCTCAAAAGCCCAAAATAAGTATGCACTCAGACACCCGGTACAGGCACTCTGTCATCCGGCTCGACCACCTGGTCAACCGGTCTCCAACTGTACTCGCCGACTACAGGCGCCTTATGGTACACGTCACCTGCGGGGTCAAGATCGAGACCTAAGCACCAAAGATGGGTCAGATCCAAGGATCTGGCAAGGCACCATATACAGATAACACAGGATGTATGCAACAAAAGAGAATAGAGACGAGCATGTAATCATAAGAGTAACAAGGAAACATAAACTAGGCAATTGAGTAGTAAATATCAGTTTAGAATAAGAAATATAAGTAATCTAATCTAATTAGATAACGTGGCACATTCACACAAGCTGGATATACCGTGGGATATTATGCTGCAGCCCTCCCATATTGTAAACAGTCGCGGTGGGGAAAATATAATAAATATGCAAGGGATAACAGCCCTGATAATAACAATATATATAACACCGATCACACCCCTTTATTGCACCGATCACACCCCTTTATCAGATTAGACCGGACCCGGTATCACATCGTCCATCTAATCATAGCTCATCATGATAGCTCTATTCATACCCAATATAGCTCCTACCAGTGATGATCAGTCAACAGGCTGAGCTTAGATCAACTGAGTGAATGTCTAGTGTTGACCCAGGGAACAAATACAGGTTTGTGTCTGTCTAGGCTTATCTCGCGCGAGCGAGGTCCTTACCAAGTCTCTGAGAGGTTCAAATATAATAATATGGACATAGTCCAATATCCAAGTCCAAGTCCAAGTCCAAGTCTAATCACCATTGGATTCACACTAGGCCCATAACCATGGCCTTAGTCTATAACAATATAAATAACCAATCCATACCCATACACAACACTTCATTACAACCAACCTCTCCATTCTAGGG
The DNA here is from genome assembly GCA_029852735.1 of Persea americana. NCBI lineage: Eukaryota > Viridiplantae > Streptophyta > Magnoliopsida > Laurales > Lauraceae > Persea > Persea americana. Next base: position 74,829,931 of record CM056815.1, read on the forward strand.
TTCCACACACCTAGTCTTAGGCTGTATGAGGACCCGCCTGGCCACAGACATTGATCGTTTATCTCCAATTACATCATTGGGTCATCACTAAGTAGTCCTAGGTTCAGGTCCTCCAATTTCCTTTTAATTAACATGTTTATAATAATAATAAAGATAGAAGAGAAGAACAATATATAAAATCCTCCAAACAATAGAATCAAATGGAATAAACAAGGGTCCTACCTAGGTAATGGTCCACTCAGGTTCAGGGCCACATCAGATGATTGGATCCCTAACTGTAGTCTCATATGTCAAAAGGATGTTATATTTGGTGCTCCTGAAGTTTAGAACATCATTGACTACGTTTAAGGGTTGAATCACTGACAATTCTAATCCCAGAAACCTATTTGATTGTCCTCACGAGTCAAGGTTGAGTTACACCATTGACTCGTGCTTGGCACATCAATGGAAGTCTATTTGGATGGTCAGTAGCCCCACAATTGATCAAACATCAGAATTTACAGAAGTCTGAAATTTCATCTTTCACAGTGTATCCGTTCGACATCATCCCTAGGGATGTCGACCGGGTACATTGGATGTTGACCCCCATGTCGACATCTTGGCAGTGTCCTCGGTCGATATCGTGGCCATGATGTTGACCGGATCCACATGGACCAATAGCCAAACAACTGGGGGGCAATTTCTGTGTTCTCAAAATTCACAGTGTTCCCAGTCGACATCGTGGGGTGGATGTCGACCGGGTCCACATGAATTCCTGAACAGACTAAGAAATTCAAGTCTCAGCTATTTTTACAAAAACCTGTGTATCCGGTCGACCGAGCATAGGGTCTGGTCGACCGGGTACACTGGATTGTAAATTTACAGGAAATTTAATTGGGACTTGAACTTTTCTGTTTTTAGTGTGCCCGGTCGACCGGGTACACGCTTTGCTAGAAATTTCCAAATTTATGGAATTTCCTTTCTCCAATCCGAATTCCAACCAAATCACTTCTAATCATCATAGAAACATTACTAAACAAGAAAAACACTCCAATACACATCCCACCATCCATCCTTGGGCCATTGATCTTCCAAATGAGAGATTCCATCCATCAATGGCCATACACCCATAAACAAAGCTCAATTGGTAGATCTAGACATACATACATACATAACCGAATTGAAATTTGCAAAATCAAAGGAAGGAAGCATGCATTCTAAGTTATCCAGCATAGGGTACTTGCCTTAGACTAGTAGGAATGGAAAATTGAGTATAAGAGAAATCCAAGAAGCCAATGTAGGGTTGATGAAGCAACTGGGGTTAGCCTCTTACTCCTCCTTGTTGCTGGGATTGGGGGAATTAGGGTTTCTTAGGGAGAGATAGGGAAAATGAGAGTGAAATGAGAGATAAATGAGAGTGAATTAGGTTTAGGGTTTATTTCATTGCAATAGTTAGTATATATAGGTTAGGGTTTAGGACAATTACCAAAAGGGTATTTTAGTTTAAATGGGGGAGAGAATAGGGCCATGGGCAAATGGGTCTTTAGGTAGGAATTCTAAAAGCTTCCTAACTCACAACACCCCTCCTATTAAGGTTTAATTACTAGCTAAGCCCTAATCTACTAAAATCTTAATTAAATTGTAAAGAACACCCTATACCTATAAAGAAATAATTAAAAGTCTAATCCTAAGACTTAGGGACACTAAAAGACTATTCTACTAAATCCTATTAATTAGTATAATAAGGTAACTATGATAACATTAATATTTAATCAAATCAAATTGAGGGCCCACAAAGGGGTGGGGCGTCACAACGTTGATTGATTTTTTCGTGAACTACGCAATGATGCAAACAAATCATGCATCCCTACGTGTGAATTTAGAAATCAAATGCGATAATAGGATAATTCAAAAAGAATAATTCCAATAAAACATGCAATTTTCTGAATTTTTAACAATTTTGACATGAATTCAACCTTAAATGCCTAAATGCATGGTTTTATGAAATTCGATGCAAATCCATGAAATTATCCTACATAAGTCCATAACATCACATGAAATAATGCAAATCAGATGCAGTTTTATGGACTTCTCAAAGAGCCTTATACCCTAAAAGAAAAAAACTGCCATTAATTAGTATAAGCAATTAAAGGAACAATCATATCCACCCTTTGTTTCGCTAGATTATCCGCCATGGTGTTTGCTGACCTCCTCACATGCTTAAACTCAACAATGCCATGTGAGGACAAAGGTTTGATTTCCAAAAAAAGAAAGTGAAACGTCTAAGGATCCACATAGCATTAGCGGACTCACTCTCAATCAATAGCCTATTCTTGTGGCACTGTTAACAACTAAGTTTGCAATTTGATTATTAACAATGGAAGATGTAGACTTTGAGAGTATTGTATCATATGTGGCCATCGACAAATGAAGGTTGAAGTCTGTGAGAAATTAAGCTCCCTCTAAGCTTCTATGGCTCAGTGAAAGTAAGTACCACTCATCATCATCAAAGCCTTGTCCCAACTATGTCAGGGTCAGCTACATGAATTCTATTTATCCATTCCGATCTATCATGAGGCAAATCTTCATATAAGTTGCACTTTTTCAAATATATTTTTACTACCTCCATCTAGGTCCTCTTCGGCTTACTCATTCCCCTTCGAGGGCCATCAACTTGCATACCCAAACCTTTTCTTATAGGTGTCGTTGCTGACCTGCGTTGGCCTTGTCTAAATCATCTCAAACGGGTTAATCTAGTTTTATCTCCTATTGATGTTACCCCAAAATGCTCTCGGAATCACTCATTTATAATTTTATCATTCCTAGTTTTACCACACATCCACCTCAGCATTCGAATCTCTGTAACCTCCATTGTGTGCACATGTTGCTTTTTGATTGACCAACATTCTACTCCATACGTCATGGATGGTCTAATAACTATCTTGTAAAAATTCCCTTTCAATCTTGTTGGCATTTGTCTGTCACAAACCACCATAGAAGCAAGTCTCCACTTCAACCACCCTGCTTTTATCCTATGTTCGACATCTGCATCAATCTCTCCCTATCTTTGCTAATTATCGAGCCAAGATAATGGAAAGAAACTCTTTGTGGTATCTTCTGGGCTTTCAATTTTCACAGTAGTTTCATCTCTTTGTAAATGCCCACTAAAGTTGCAATCCATATATTCTGTCTTTGTATGACTTATTTTATAACCTTTTGGATTCTAAAGCCTCCCGCCATCTCACGAGCTTTGCATTTATACCATCTCTTGATTCATCCACCAACACTACATCATTTGCAAACAACATACAACAAGGTACTTCCTCTTGAAATCTAAGTAGTTAACCCATCCATAATCAATGCAAAGAGATAAGGGCTTAGGGTTAACCCCCAGTGCAGACTTATGATCGCTAACTCACCTGTCTCTCCACAAGTAATTCTCACAATCGTTACTGCTCCTTCATAAATATTTTTAATAATTTTAATATAGCCTCTTGGAACATTCCTTTTATTTAAAATCCCCCAAATTAAATTTCTAGGTACCCTATCATAAGCTTTTTCTAGATCAATGAAGACCATATGCAGACTTTTCCTCTTTGCTAATTTTTTCTCATTAATTGCCTAAGTGAGAAGATAGCTTATATAGTTGACCTCCCTAGCATAAAACCAAATTGATTTTCAGATATCTTGGTCTTCTGTTTAAGTCTTTGCTCCATTACCAATTTAGAAGTGAGAAGAATCAGTGCATTGTTTTTTAGATTTTTCTTTTTCTTTTTTTGGGTTTAGTTTGGTTTAGAATTGAGAAGTGGTACCATGATAAAATATGTGATATCACTATGAATGCTTACCACATAATATTGGGTTGACCTTGGCAGTTTGATTTTCAAACTAAATATGATAGGTGAAAGGAACACTTCACACTTTTCTCTTTCCAGAAAGTCAACATTAAAATCTCTAGCATTTCAAAGGAGTGAAGTAGTGAATGCAGTAAATAAGAGAATATAAAGTTGATGAAAATTGTAGTGAAGGGAATTCTTGTGTTGACCCTTTGGTTAGGACAAAGTTGTTGGTTGATGAAAATTTTCTTGTACTTTCAAGACGGTGATATAACTATTTTCCAGCAAATATGCTGATGACAGGGGTTTCACTTTCACAATTTTTAGTTGGAAATGGTATCTAGGGTGTTTCGGCATGGCACTTTGGAACAATTTTGAAGTGTTTTGACATCAAAAGATAATGCAATGCGTATTTCTAAGCAGTTAGAAGTGTCAAGTCAATAGCACCGACAAGAACTAAAGCAAGTGGAAGCAGTGACAAATTAGGAAATGGATGTTTTACTTAAGCTCAATGTTGAGTTATCTTCTATTACGGGAGAAAGACAAAGCCTAAGCAACAATGGACCTCATTGATGAAATGACCCATGTTTTCAGTCCAATTAGACAGGTCATATTGATATAAAGCTTGGAGGTTCCTAATTGAGGGATGAGGAATAAGAGCCTGCACGGTTATTTTGTTGGGCTTTGCTTTTTTGTTTTTGTTCTTTATTATTTTTATTTTTTTGAACGATAACAAAAACTTTCATTAAGAAGAGATCAAATCACAACAAACTAGAACCCGAGAAAAACAACAAGAAGAGGGTACAAGAGTATTGTATCCCACCTTACCCCAAATTACATAACACCACCCACCCAAGGAGACAGCCTCTTAACCCCCTGTTTGGCTATTATTTATTCTTTATGCTATTGAAATTTTTTGTGGAGTTTGTGTTTTTTTTTTTTATTAGTGGGAATGGCCTAGGTTATACCGTCCATCTAGTATATTTGTTGATAGATGGTGGAATTGGGCCTCACTCCAACTAGAGAATGTGTATTTTGTTACTCTGTAATGCTTGGAACTACCCAATGAATTATAATACTTGATCTGGGAATATGCATATTGTTAGGCCTTGAGTTAATAAATGTGGGTCCCTTTTTTGGTGATCCAAACTTTAAGTTTGATGGGCGCCACCATAAGCAGAACATAGTTTCCTTCACCCACTTCTGTGTGGAACCTGGGCATAATCTTATTTCTGACCGTATGTTTTCTGTCAACTAATTAAATGATTGTTATGGGGGAGATATTTGGAGCATTAGCATGTCTGGTGCTCTCATCAGATTGGTGACATGGGTCACCCAATCATATGCATTATATGTATGAACCCATGGGTCAAGGATACTGCATTTATCCTCAGGTTAAGGATCATATTTCCTTAGAACTTGCTACCATATTTTAGAATATAGTGTTGCTAACTACAATGTGTTACTCTTAAATGTGTTCCCGCCTTTGGTTTACAAACACTTCCTTGTCAATAGGGATTTGGGAGAGTATAAGCACAATGAAGAATCCGATGGAAACTGGGAGCAGCTATTAGTGATCTTTATGCATATGAAGAGTCTAATTTGATGATGAAATTTCCTACGCGGTATGTGATTGTCCTCCTGACATTTTTATGCACATGTGTTTGCTACATTGAACGTGTGGGCTTCTCAATTGCTTACACTGTAGCTGCAGATGCTGCAGGGGTGAATCAGTCAATCAAGGGTTTGATATTGTCAACCTTCTATTATGGATATGCTGTGTCACAGGTGCCTGGAGGATGGGCTGCACAACTTATCGGGGGAAGGCTTGTTCTGCTTCTCTCATTTGTGTTGTGGTCTATGACCTGTGCTTTACTTCCGCTAGACCCCAACCGTGTCAAGATTGTTGTGCTTGCACGCTTGCTCGTTGGGGTGGCACAAGGTTTTATTTTTCCATCCATTCACTCTGTTCTGGCACAGTGGGTTACACCCAATGAATGTTCACGGTCTGTTTCTCTCGCATCATCAGGCATGTACTTAGGAGCAGCAGTTGGCATGCTTTTGTTGCCAAGCTTGGTTAAGTTTCAAGGTCCTGAGTCAGTACTTTTAGCTGAAGCAGCCTTAGGAGTCACGTGGTCTCTTCTTTGGTTTAGATACTCTAGTGAGCCACCATGTTTGGATCGTCTGAAAGCAGCAACTGCTGCTGGCTTTGGAGAGTCCTTTTTGCCAAATACAAAGTTTAGGGAAACCAAAGGGGGTTTGCAGAAGGTGAAATTCGAAAACGGAGGTGGATTGGTTCATGTCTCCAAAATCCCATGGAAAAGAATCTCTCTCAGCTTACCGGTTTGGGCAATTGTTGTGAATAATTTCACTTTTCATTATGCATTGTATGTGCTAATGCATTGGCTGCCTACTTATTTTGAACAAGGACTTCAGCTTAGTCTCCAAGACATGGGTTCCTTGAAAATGCTGCCTTATCTGAACATGTTCATTTTCTCTAATATAGGGGGAGTGGTTGCCGACAGGTTGATTACCCAAAAGATCTTGTCAGTGACACGGACACGGAAACTCTTGAACACAGTTGGGTTTGTCGTTTCTGCCTTAGCCTTGATGGCACTTCCCACATTCAGAACTTCCAATGGCGCTGTGTTCTGTTCTTCAGTTTCCCTTGGTTTCTTGGCACTGGGAAGGGCCGGTTTTGCTGTGAATCATATGGATGTCGCTCCAAGGTATGCAGGAATAGTGATGGGAGTTTCTAATACTGTGGGGACACTAGCTGGCATTGTCGGAGTTGGACTCACAGGCCATATTCTCGAGTCTGCTAAAGGTGCCCAAATGGATATTTCAAACCCTGAAACCTGGAAGTCTGTTTTCTTCATTCCAGGATACCTCTGCATATTTGGTTCAATTATGTTTTTGATATTCTCAACTGGGGAAAAGATTTTTGACTAATGAGGACTATTTTGATTTCATTACTGCCCAATCCCATTCTGTACAGATTTTTCATGGTACAGTAATTACCTTGACAAGGAACTTCCATCGGTGTAAGATACCAGACATCTATATTAATTCAATGGCCATTCAATGTTCATCTTTTGTGGGCACTATTGCCCTTCATCAAGGTGTCAGTATTGAAATCAGTATCTTCTATATGTTTCCAAAGATTTAACCAAGAATTCGTGTGGAGCTTTTAGAAAGCGTGAATATGGAGTTAGCCATCCTGACAGGGCTAGCTAATCAGCACGTGGTTACTTCTCTTTTTTCAAGATTCATGCAAAATACTTGGGCCCATTTGCTCATGAAGACGATGACACAATGGTTGTTGGGCCATTGATTTCATTCTTGGCATTGCTATTTTCTTTGTTACAGGCTTGGCTGTGCTTGTTTTGATACAGCTGCTTTGTCTGACTTCCAAATTCATTAGAGCTGTTCTATACATTGGCATTGGTGTTGCTAGCTGTTTTTCTTGGTAAAATCATACTGTGGAGCTGTTATAGTAAGTTGGGCATGTACTGAATCTTATTTACTTGCATTAGAGTCATAAGCTTCACCTCAGCAATCCAGTCTGTAGCTCTTTTCTTGTGGTAAATTCAGACAATGGACCTGGTAGATCACCCCAATTGCAGAATCCTAGCCATTTGTTTGGAAGAAGTAAATGAGTGATCAAGAAAGAAGTCAATTGAAAGATCTATTTGGCTATCCATTTATATTTGGAAACCAAGTCCTCAAAATTAATGGTTGGAATTGGCTGATCAGCTTGAGTTTTGGGCGTGGATCATCCACTGATTCAGAGCTATGTTAACTGAACAAAGGTCTTACACTTTCTATTTACACTAGTGTTGCAGATGGTCCATGCATCAGAATCTATTAGGCACTGAAGCCTTCTTTTCTTTGGTCATTTCCTATTGGATGTGAATACTTACCTTTTCTCAGAGTTCTTGCACTCTGGATATTTTCTGTACAATAATGGGCGATAACAATGGGAATGCTTTAAAACCAGTCAAAGCCAATCAAAGGCGGTTATGGGCTTTTCATAATATTAATAGTTTAGCTTGGCACAAACCATTCAAGGTGCAACTGTCGGGTAATCAAAACACTGGTACCTAGTTTCACCCCATAACATATCAATTCTGCAGAGATATGAATTCTAAGACCAACTTTTGTTCAAGTTGAATAATCCAAGATAATGGTGGCAATGAAGTGCTTTATACTAATAAGCCAAAACTATGTATGCCCCAAAACTTCAAACTCTGGAAATAGGATTAATCATTTGGTTTGGTCCCCAGCTGTATGCAAACTTGGTGGATAAACTGCATATAAACAGTTTACAGTTCGATAGTAGGTTAAAGTTTCCTGATGAACGTTTAAGTTCAATGATAATGGTGATGCTAATTAAAAAGGTCAACTCTGTCAACTTCTTAAAAACTCTCTTAGACCAAATCTTTTTAAAACTATCTAACTAAAATTTGACTTCAAAATGATTTATAAATGTGAATTTAAGCGCGCTTTCTTATTCTAATCGTATTCTTAAACTGATTACTTCTCTAACAAAAAAGAATCCCCTCTTTGATAGATGGGTCAATACTTGTGGATCCAATGGTACCAAAATTTGATTGCATTAGATGCACGCACCATCAAGAGGATTCTGCACTCCATGTTTCTATTTCCGCTGGAGAGAGGAATCTTGCAGTAGTACCTTATAGGAAATGAAAATCCTCACTATCACGGAAAATCAATTTTTTGATTTTCTTTTTTCTTTTTTTTAATTTTCTATTTTCCCAAGTAAAATGTGTCGCACCAAACAAATGAACAGTGAGCAGCATAAAAAATAAGAACAATTTTCCCTTTTATCATGGAATCCTCTTGTTGCGCGCGCATACAGGCCTTTTTGCAATAGATCCTCAAGTGCTGGAATTTCATTATATTTCAAATGAGCTTAGAGCCTTAGACAAAACCATTGAAGCTACATTCTTTGTTCTTCTCGTGGCGATGATAGCTAATTGCTCACAGCCATTGTATTTTACTAGCCTTCAAAATAGCACAAGTGGAGATGACAGCTGAATTCACTGGTCTTTCTGCACCAAAATGCATGTCTGGGAACTAAAGGGTGATTGATCTGAATGAAACGCATACGACCAGGAATAAAAGACTGTTCAAGGGTGGATGCCCTACTTAAAACAGGTATTTTGAACATATTATTGTGGAAGGATCCTGGTTTATAGCTATCACTGAGTTTCCAATGCAACTGGTAGCATCATTAGAAAACATAGTAAAAAGGGATTTTAACCATACGGGATATAAAAGACCATGAATTCCTCAAAATGGTGTTGACCAAAACTATATCCCAAATGTGGTTATTGTATATAGGGCTCCAAATTCTTTTTTCAATTCTACCCATATTGTGCGATATCGCACAAACCGAATGTGATAAATTGTATGATATCGCACAAAATGGGTAGAATTGGAAAAAGAATTTGGGATCCCATGTATAGTACTCATATTTGGGATATAGTTTTGGTCAACATAATTTTGAGAAATTCATGATTTTTTATATCCTGTATGGTAAAAACCCCTAGTAAAAAACTGCCCACTATTACATGTGGAGACTCCACCTTATCATTGTGCATGATATTGATAACTGTCTGATCAACAATGAAAGGCTTTTGCTGCCACTGGAACTTTGGTTTTTAATGATATTGGATCTTGTTTGCCAAAAAATGATATTGGATCTTTTTTTTTATTTATCTCAGGACTTATTTTTCTTCTATAAAAAACTAATTTCCTCTAGTTTGCAAAATGAATCACATTTTCGTTGTTTGTAAAAATGTCGTCTACATATGGAGGTATTCTTGAGCTTTATGGAAGAACGTTAGTATATTTCATCTGCTGAATGCTGTCTCTCTTCAAAATTAGAAACTTGATTTTTCCCCACCTTATTTTTCTTGGTTTTTTATTTTTAACATGCAATTTTTATCTTGCAAAGGGAAATTGTTTATCTCATGTAGTCTTGAATGTAACAGAGAATAGAAAGAATGAAAACATTTGAAGAATTGTGCTCTATAATCGCGATAAACATATTTTTCAGTGTAAGTAAGATCAATAATCTCCAATCTTTGATCACCATCTCCTTGGCTGGTGGGAACTCAGTTCAGTTTGATGAAAAATACCGACGTTCAGAACAATGTGGGTCGATGGCCAATTCCGAGTTGATTCGATCAGGACACTTGATGGGGGGACCAAGTTGGTCAATGAAGATACTTTCTTTCGAATGTAAAAATGGTTACATTATACTAAGAGGTACAGTTCACACATTGTGTTACAGGCAAAACTCTAAGTCCCTTGTGGGACCCGCTTGGATGGATGTCAATCACGGAAGGATAGTGTGAAGGAAAGGTTCCATTGTGACTGATTTTGGGCAAAAATCATCTTAATCGGATCATCACAACCATTTATTTATGGGCCTTAAAGTTTAATGCTTTCTTAAGTTGTATTTTTCTTTATGAAATCGAATCTGCTGATGGGATTAATTCGAATTGGTGTCAAATTAGGGTGAAAGCTAATTAATGAGGGATTAATGAGTGGGGGTTAGATTATCATAGGGGTCCCATGTGGTGGTTAAAAGTTAGCTCTCATACAATCTGTGAGAGGTATAACTCTTAGCAGAATGCAGCCTACAAAATTTGCAAGGGCCCAAAATTGTGGGCTTCTTTAGAATGGAGAGCTCTTTTGTTGGATTTTTTTTTTCTGTATTTGTTGGTAAACAGAATTTCATTCATCAAAATTGACCAAACAACAACTAAGTTACCCATTCAACCTTTACATCCCAACAAAATTCTTACCTAGGCCAGAGCATGAGCAGTCTCATTAGAAGCCATTAGAAATCCTAGAAATAAAAAAAAGGAATTCAACAAAAAGAAAAACAATTACAGTGAGTTTTAATGTCTAAAATAATGAGATTGATGGCACAATCCATTTGTCCATTGATGGTATCCACCACTTCCTTAACATCCGAAAAAAGTGTCACATTGGAGAAATCCCCACACAGAAGCTTCCGTTTGCTAGTTATCAAGAAACTGCATTGATTTCCATGTGGATTGTCTATTTTCATGGTGTAATTTGAAGTTCCCGTTGTACAAAGGATGTGAATGATTTGTGTTGCTTATTCAGGGCCATTTCCTTCGTCGAAGCCTTGCCCTAATTAAGTTGGAGTCAATTACATAATTTTTATTTTACCATATATTGGGCCTATCACCATCGTCGTTCAAGCCTTGTCTTAATTTATTTGGATTAGCCACGTGAATTTTGCTTCCTATTGAAGGGAAAAGAAGAAAAAACAAAGGGAAAAAGAAACGAATACCTGGTGTAAGCACGATTCTCGATCATTCATTCAGATTATTCCTCTATAGGATCATTGCGCACGTGAGTGTCCACTTGCGTGGATGTGGCAGTGGTCCTACATCAACTCTTTGCATGGGCTTCTGCTTTTCTACCTCCCCACCATTTTCACGGTTGATTGTGGTCATTACTAGTGGCGCCAAAGGGTAAGTAGGGATTTAGCATTTGTGGGTAACATGCATAGGTTTAACCCAAACACCACTTGAGAATGGCTGGCTACTTATCAGTGAGCTCTCACCTGGCTGCCCAGGGTTCGAATCTCGCTTGTCCGGGGTTCTTTCCCACTTGTGTGGGCCTTTTTCCCGTATCTATACGGGCTCTCTATTGGGTCTCAGCCCCTTGGGTGGGTTACCAAAAAAAAAAGATCCAAATTCAAGTCAGAATGTGTGTGTATAGAGAGAGAGAGAGAGAGAGAGAGAGAGAGAGAGATATTTAAACGCAGCACATACACATGTGAATCCCATGGTTCCTCTTGGGATTTGAACTCACGACTGATTCAATTTAATATTGTACTCAGTCGCCTTAACTAACCATTCATACCAAAACCTCGAGGTGTTAGTACTTGCACTATAAATACTTTTAATATTCTCTCTCAGGTGGAGCCCACTCCTCAATACTCCCTCTCATGTAAAACCCGATCGGTGCACTTTTGACAATATACACATTTTTCGTGCTGAGTTGTTCCTCTCGGGATTCAAATTCACAATTGGTTGGTTCTGATGCCATACTAATTTTCGTTAGCTATCCATTTCTACCAACCCTCGAGGCTTTAGTAGAGGCAACATAAATACTTTTCAAGAGGCCGCTACCCTCACCCAAGCGGGGGTTACAGCTGGCGTACCAAAAAAAAAAAAAAAAATTCCCCCTTGGGTGGAGTCCACTCATGAACACTCTCTCTTAAGTAGAACCCGGTTGATGCACTTTTTGGTGACACATTTTTTTTTTCCTACCAAGTTCCTCCTAGGATTAGATCTCGTGGCCAGTTGGCCGACTTGAAGCTAAGAAAATGTATGTCGCTAAAAGTGCGTCAACCGAATTCTCCCTGAGGTGGGGAATGTTGAGGAATATGCTCCACCCAAGGCGAGTATTGATAAGTATTGATAATACCTCTACCAAAGCCTCAAGGTTTTGGTAGGAATGATGAGCTAAAGAACATTAATAATCAATTGCTTATGTTTATGTTGTGGGTGCATACATGTCTCGTCCAAGGTTTCCTTCCTCCACTCGAGCTCTCTTACCTCTCCTGAGGTCTACTTCCCTCACCCAAGGGCTCGATGGGTTCCTAGTCCCCTTAGCTGGGGTACCCAGAAAATTGGAAAGAGGGTCTCTATTACTCCCATGTAATAATAGCAAGGGTCTCTTGATTACTCCCATGTAATAAAATAACAGGAACAATGATGATGACAATGATACTAAACTCGATATTATTATTAATCCAATCTAAAGTAAATAAAAAATAAAAAATTGTCTGCAGCAAAAAGAGAGAAGCCCGTGTTTTAACCTTACATTTGATACCCTTGAAAATCAATCAATGTAGTAGTTGAATATGATATTTGATAGATAGCTGATCAATCTGTCTCCCTTTATCAGGTATATATGCGCTTTACAAACATGACTGTCAAACTTAAAAAGCTCCAACAGTAGAAAACACTGCAATGAAAGACGGCAAAAACTTAATACAGCTGACACAATATTAAGGTGTGGTGGATGTGAAAGATGCCCAGAATGAGTGGGGCTCTCTCCTTGTCAAGATAAGAGTGTCAGATCCAATGTATTCAAGTCACCTTCTCCACGTGAATAACTCTGATAATAGTGATACAGTCCGCCCTCTTAACAAGAGAGAGCCCAACAGGTCCAAAACCCTGCTCACATTTGTCATATTTCCTGCTAGTGTTGCCTTCATTCATTCATTCTCCAATAAAGGAAAATAAAACTTTCAATTCTAAGCTCTCTCTCTCTCTCTCTCTCTCTCTCTCTCTCTCTCATAAGGAGTACATACTATCCATTTACACAAATCTTGCATTATATATATATATATATCCATTTTGCTCCCGTATTTGATAGGGGTGTTCATGGATGGGGCCCCTTTTGGCTTGGGCTTGGGGCTAGGGGTGTTCATGGGCCTGGATGAGGGGATTCCGGGCTGACTTCTAAACCATTAGCCCAAGCCTGAGTTGGGCCAGAAGTGGCTGGCCAGAGCCTAGCTCGCCTGGAAATGTTGAAGCCCGGCTAAGCTTGGTCTGGGATCAGGCTTACAGTGTAAAAACCGAGCCTAGCGCCTCTTGTGCTTGGTGAATCGCTCTTGGGGCCACCTGATAATCAATCCAACCGTCACTAACTACTACCCCTTCCCTAATGTCATGGATTCCATGGGTACTTTTGCATCGATATGATGGAACTGACTGTTGGATTGAAATAGAAAACGCTGAATCTTAAAACTATTAAACTCTAGGGCCATTGACCAAGAAAATAGGATGGTCGAACGGGCTTGAAATTTTATATATAGGCCAATCCCATCTAGATCTTTCAATGATTGCCGGAAACCCAGGTGGCCCCACGGCTACACAAGAGCAAAGTCATTGCATTGCATTATATTTTGTATAGTAACCTTTCATTAGAGGACGAAGGAAATTAAAATTTTGTGGGAGCTCTAGATTCAAACCCCAATTCTTGTTCTCTTCATGTGTTGGCTCTAGCCTAAATTGCATTTAACTTGGATTTATTGACACTCTTAAGTTGATCATATTTTAAAATGATCAAATGCTTTATATTTTGTGAGGGAACATCTTTGTGGTTTTGAGTTTTGAGCATTAATTTGGAGGGAGGCCCATCCTCAATTAGAGTGAACCTTTTCTTTTATGCATGTGTTATGAAAATGGAATTAACACATGTAGATTTATTTGACTTAATTTACATATATTTATTGTCTTGTTTTTCATCAAGCAGGCAATTTCACATAAACTCTGCTTTTCTCCACCATTTGGGAATATCCAATGAAGTGGGAGGAGCTTTGTTTTAAGTAGCTCGGATTTTCAATAAGCTAGCTAGCACTATGTTTAGGCACTTTTGAGTTCCACACCTTTTAACTTAGGATTTCTTAAGTCAAAGCCTCACATAATCTGGTCTTGGCCCATAAAAGTTTGCTGTTCTTGCCGATGAACCCATGCCCAAATTAGGGTTTTCTTCAACTCTTCTCTAATGGGAATGATGTAATGCTGACGTAGCTGACAGCGTTATATATCCTTTTTACTGTTGATGAGATTTTGTCTCATTTCAAGGACAAGGATTTCAGCGAGCAATCCTCCAAAACCTTTCCTAATTTTCAAAAAAAAGAGAAAAAAACTGTTGTCACTGTTCAACAGGGCCATCTTTCTATAGGGGCTTATAGCTACTTGCCCAAATTGAAAATGAAATTGATGAACTGTCTTGTCCTTTTTTAAATGACCCAACCATGGAACAATAGACTATCTCCATTTCATCCGTTGAACCTGAATATTAATCTCTAATTTATGCTTTATGTATACTTGATCGTACCAAGATGATTTGAGCATGTCCAACGTAGGTTGGTAATGGTGTCGGTAAAAAAAAGGTTGGACCATAAAGGTTGATAGCCTATGGCCTACCAATGGACATAGGTAGGCCAAAGAGGACGTAGCTAGAGCTAGTAAAAATAAATATGAAGAAGAGTAGTTTATATGAGGATTTGGCTTAAGATAGATTAAAATGGAAAAATAAAATTCGCGTAGCCGACCCCAATATAATTAGGACAAAGCTTCAATGATGATGATAATGATGATGTATACTTAATCGTACTAGTCATTTTGAATTTAGATTTGCCTCACAATGGTGATATATGATTTTATTTTTATATTTTATATATTCTTTTGTTCAAACGTGACTCTTGACTTTAATTGGCATCCCATAAGCATTATTGGTTGGCCTTGGATTGAGGGTCTAGAAGTTCAGTCAGGATTCTACTCAAATTCAGCCATTAAAATATGATTGGGCTTGAAACCCAACTCACGCAGAACCGGCAAAAGGGCATATTTTGTTGCAAGCATTTCTGATAAGAACTTCCTTTGAAATCCTTAATAGCAGTGCATAGATTGTTTCTAGAAATCTTGAATTCCCTCTTTGATTGAGCTTAGATGGTGAGAATTTGTGAAGCTGCCCTTGTGAAATGTCATTTTAAGCTAAAAGAGATCTTAGAATTCTTGAAATGCTCTTCATATGCTTGCAAACAATCAGGCCCAAAGGATTATATTATGGGGAAAATTTATGAAAAAATAAGCTTAAACTTTAATTAAATAATTTTAGGAAAAGAACACAAAAACTAACAGTAGAATTGTTCACATATATATATATATATAGGGCCAGCTCTCTTAAGCTGAAGTTTAGCCTATCATAAGCCGAAACAATACTGGTTTCACAAATCAAAGTTGATTATCATTGTTTTTTGCATGATGATTGTCTCCAAGTCAAAATAAATCCAATCAAAACTGGATTTTCCAGTTCCATCATACAAAAAACAAATATATTCAACTTTAATTTGTGGGACCGTTACTATTGTAACTTAGGATAAACTAAGTTACAGCTTAGGAGAGCCATGCTCTATATATATATATTGATAAAATTGCTACTGTTGACGATCTCGTCAATTAAGTTGACAATATTGTGAACTTCCTTGCAACTTTTTTTCTTCCTCTTCTACGATGATTTCAAGAGAATTAAGGATAATGCATTGGATGTTGTTGGTTCTTTAGCCACTTTCTTTGACTCTCATCTTGCTGCCCCTTTCATTAAGGATAATGCATTGGATGTTGTTGGTTCTTTAGCCACTTTCTTTGACTCTCATCTTGCTGCCCCTTTCATTGCAAGTAACACCGATCTCTTATCTCATTAGCAAGTAATGTATATATTCTTAGATTTAGCTTTCCATAACTCTTTTCTTTTTTCTACGGAATCAAAATTTCAATTTTCTTAGATTTCTTTGCTCTTATATTTATAGTAGAAAACCCTGCAATAGAGATGAGATTCTGAGGGTGCGTTTACTTGGGAGGATTGGATAGCAATAACACTTAGTTTTGATGGAAAGGGAGAAAGAATGGAGAAAGGAAATAAAAAACCGTAAGAGAAAAAAAACTTAAGGGCAAAAAATCCACATCACCAATTGCGGTATTTTCATTAGAAAAAAACAGATACAACTACCAACCCATGTACTTTTTTTTCTTCATGAAATTACTTAATTAGATTTTTAAGATTAATTATTTTGTAAATGATCCCTACTTCAAATGGGAGCTATCAAGTTGAAAAAAAGAGGAAATATGGGTTGTATGCGGGCATATTTGAGGGGACGGCAGGCCCTTGCCAAATGGCAAATACACGTGAAAGGCATAAAAAAGGAGGGGTGGGGTGGGACTGTGAGTCTGGGAGACCTGCAATTTCCGTAAGTAAAGGTCAGAGAAAGTCATTAGTGGTGGGAATCGACTTTCATCCTCTCCTTTGGCTGCCACATCTGCCATTCCAGCACTGGCCTTGCTGTAAGACAACCGACGGACCAAAACGTCACTATCTCACATAAATGCATAAACCAATACTATATATGGATAGGTTATTATACATGCCTCCCCACTCTACACACAAACAATAATAAGTATATATATTCCCTGTATCATTCATTGTTATAAATGATTATGTAAATCTAATACAGTTTTAACCTATGCTTTTGTACATTATATAAATAATACTCTCATAAACTTATATTACATAATTATTCTTTATAACGCATTCAAAGGATGAGGACATAACTTCAATTGTTCATTTGTCGATCCACTGATAGTTCAATAGCGAGGCACCTTCCCGATAATTTCCCTAGCTGTAGCCCCAATTATGATTCACGGACTTGGATTAGAGTATTTGTGCTCAATTATAAACCAGACCTAAAGAATGGACCATACTTCAACTTTTCTTGTCTGTTTTTTCTTGTAATTGAGTAAATAAGTACTACTCAATCAATCTATCTGTGTCGTCAACAAGAAAAACCACAACAATCTTCATCACCTGAAAAGATAAATTTTTGTGAGGCAAATAAAATTTAATAAACTAAGATGATGGCGTCTTGGCTGGCCCACTAGCATACTAAATACATAAATTAGATACAAGTTAGGGGTCCACAACTATAGAGATTTTAGGGACAACATTTGCATAATATATATAAGGTGCAGAACTAATCAAAATGATGGTTAGATACGATATATGGAGCTAGGGCTATCAGTATAGTGGATTTAGGCCAACTCACATGGGCTTGTCTCCTTGTCCAATAAGGATTCTGATGCCTGAATTGGACAGAGATAGACCCAAGCCCGCCCGATAAGAATGAGATCATTTCTCGTTAAAATATAACCTCAGAAGATTGAGATTCTAGGAAGATAGAGGTCCATGATTCATATAAACTGAAGTGGCATCTGACCCTTCAAATAATATTCAAATGACCCTATGTAAATGATATTCACACCATAAACATGGAGTAGTGGAAATATTTGTTGTTATAATGTCTATTGCTGGAAACAAAAGATGCCAAACAATAGTATAGCATGAGATGATCAGTGCATTATAATGTGAATGCAAGGCTCCTTTCTTGTGGCAAAATAATACAAGTCAAAGATTGATGCAATCCAGACCATTAAAATAGTGGGTTCTACTGCGGACGATTCATAACCAACTCCAATCATACAATTATGACCATTGAATTAGTGGGCCTCAACTTCTCTGCCATCTCCTATTGTAGTACAGAAAAAGCTTTCATGGCAGAAGTAATAGCTTATAATTACAATGAAAAATGGGAATAAAATCCGAAGACAAATGGGTTTTCATCCCTGTACAAGAAAATGGATACCTGCACTTGAAATTTTCTATTATGGCTTTTCATTTTGGAGCTGATGGATTCCTATCTGAAGCCAAAGCAAGGATTGAAGTTGCAAGCTTGTTGACAGCTGCAGTAAGGCCATTGATTGCTTGGCTGCTGATATCAGTCTTTAACTCTTCAATCTTCAGTTTCCTCTCTTCCACATTTATAAGCTCTTTATGCCTTCTATCTTCCTTCTCTTCACATTGAAGAAGTGCTTCTGATAAAATGGAGGCACTCTTGGAGATTGCAGAGCTAAGTTCATGAGCAGAACTAGTGTTGCTGCTTCCTTCTCCTCTCTTTCTCCTTCTCTTTGCAGGTGAGTTTGAAAACTCACTTCCATCAGAATCTGAGCTATCACACGTCTCGAACAAAACATAAGGAATCAAACCAATCATTTAACAGACACAAATCAAATAGCATAAAAAGGAAGAACAGGTGCAAGACCTATCAATAAAAAAGCTGTCAACTTGAACTTTTCTTGATAAAAGGAACCAATTAAAAGGGAAGTGCAAGAAAGTAAAGAGAAGTCATCTGTGTAAAGCAAGAGCAAACCAATGGGCAATTCAAATAAAGGAAAGAAGCAAGCCATGCTTTTGCAAGAGAAACAAGAGAGAAGCAGAAAAATAGCATCTGCAGAAGATTAATAAAAATAATTACCCACCAGAAGTTGCAGCAAAAAAAAAAAAAAGTGAATGCAGTGTCAAAGAATCAAAGGTAGGTGCAGGAAAAAACATGGTCTTTATCGGTATCCAAATGTTAGCAAACCCATCAAACCAATGTGTAGAATACTGCCAGATAAATGCATAATAGAAATAAAATTAAAATCATGAAAACGAAAAACAAAAGAAGTTGATGAAAAACACAACAATTATCCATGCATGATTTCATAACAGCATCAGAATGATGAAAATAGGCTATGATCAAATGAAAGCATCACAGCAAACTGAAAACCCACCCACCAATCCTACAGAGAGAGAGAGAGAGAGAGAGAGAGAGAGAGAGAGAGAGAGAGAGTACCTAATGAGGGTAATGACTGAGCAGGTTGTGGGGGTGGTTGGGAAGGAGCTGGATGTGAGCTGTTATGTTGCAGTGAAGGGAGAGAAGAAGGAAAACTGCTTATTGTTTTCTCTAGTGGATCAAAACCACCCTTGTTAGGATCAGGACCATGCAACCTCACCCTCTGAGTACCTCTCCTCTCAACCACCTCAACCAAAGCCTCATATATCTCAGGCAGGAGGTTTGTGGGCAGGTTCTTGTCCTTCCTCTCATGCCTCTCAAGCTTCCAATAAGAGCCCTCC
Organism: Persea americana; assembly: GCA_029852735.1. Lineage (NCBI taxonomy): Eukaryota > Viridiplantae > Streptophyta > Magnoliopsida > Laurales > Lauraceae > Persea > Persea americana. Next base: position 74,849,346 of record CM056815.1, read on the forward strand.
TGTGTCCCCTCTTCCGCCTTCTTCTCATGGTCTCTCACCTTCTTGTAGTCCCTCATGAGGTTGTCCCACTTGTCATTGCATTGGTTTTGGCTCCTCATACACCCATTTCTCCAACAGTAGTCCTCCACCCATTTCCACCTCAGCTCAGCTGGTCTAGTGCTCCTTCCCTCACCCCCACTTTCTTTCTTCATCCTCCGCTCATCATCCATCTTCTTTGCTGTGATAAGAACCAATGTCTCATTTAGTGTCCAGTTCCCTTTCCTGTACTCTCTCACACCCTCTCCTTCTGTACCTCCCACCACCATCAGTGCACTGCTTTGATCAGCCATTCCAAAACCCAAATGCAATGTACTGACTACCAAAACTTATATGTGCAAATATTAAAGTCCGACATCAGGTTTCCATGCTTTTCCAAAACAATACAAGTGAGAAACAACACAGGCATGAAGATTGATGTTCTTTGGTTCCCTTATCTTATTTTTCTTTCATTCTCTCTCTCTCTCTCCATCTTTGATGACTGGTTTTGAAGTGGGATTCTTTCTTTCAAACTACCAATTCAAACAAACAAACGCTAAAGTCAGCCATTTTAGCAAGACATGGATGAAAAGACAAGAAACTCTTTCTTCAAGGCTTTAAAAGAAGAAGAAATGGGGCATGTGGTTCTCTTGTGCTGCTGTTGGGGGTAATGAGAATTGCAAACATGGAAATGAGTACAGTGCTTCCTTTTTCTCCTTTGCTCGCCTCTATTGTATTTGGTTTGATTATCCTATCTTAAAAAAGTGTCCTAACTTCAAATGTCAAGATAGGACTTACGAGAGAGAGAGAGAGAGAGAGAGAGAGAGAGAGAAAGAGAGCAAGAAAGCATGATGAGATGTTAGGAAATGAAGCGCAACATTATAAGAAAAGGCCAAGCAAATCCATTCAAACTGACAGCTTCAACAAACCCAAAAAATCTCATGGAGTGATGGCACTCATCAAGAGCTAGAGAGAGAGGAGCTGTGGACCCCCACTAAAAAAGCTTTCTATGTGTACTACTCATTTGTGACTCCCATTGTCCAACACAACCAAATACGCTTAATTAAAATGATAAGGACATCTTTGCTATTCCTATGAACTCTAAGAAATGAAGGGTTTCTATATTTGGGTCCACATAACTCTTTGAAATGTTTGGAATATATCCAATGCAAGCTTGGAGTGGTGCCTTAGGCGTCGTTTGTTTTTGACGTGTGGGACATGTAAATACAATTTATACATATAAATGATGAATATTCAAATTTTAAGTATGTAATATTTACACATGTGTTTCTTTTTATAACGTTTATCTAATAACACTATTTTCGCATGATTTACACATGTGATTCATTTTTCTATGTTTGTTTAAATGATTTGTGTATATGTATTAAACGATTTTGTAAATGATACTTATTAATCATTAAATTATATTCTACTATAATGATATGAAAAGGAGACAAAAAAAAGGTCTAATTTGTATCAAAGTTTTCATTTACATTTTAGATCCTTAAAAAAGAATATCTCTTTCAACATGAAATATACTTTTCAAAAATATATATTTCTGTCAATGATCACTTAAAAAAAAATACATTCCAACATGTTTCGTTAAGAAAATATGAGTTTATAGTCTGATAGTTAAGAAAATAGGATTGTTAATTAATATCTAGTTCAATATTATCTTAATGCATTATTCAATTTGCATAAAAATTAATCCATGCATATCACTAGCTTTATGCTAATATTAATCAATTATAAAATATATTTTATAAAGTTTTTTTTTTTTTTTGTATATAACAAGGCAAGAGAGAGAAATTGACACGGGAGTGTTCTCAAAGGGTTCGAAAGAGCTTGAGTTGTTAGAATATGAGATTATGGGCCAAGTGAATGATGTTCTTCATGTTCTCTGTTGTCGGCTCGTGGTCTAATTTGGGTTGGATTTTGAGACGTGTTAAACCATGGGTTAGTAAGCTTATTGCATATAGATTTGAAGTTCAAGAAGTCATCTTTCCAGATTGTCAAGCTTTGCATTTATTGGAGTTTTCTACAAGAAGTTGTGTCTGTTCTAATTTAAGTGTGTAGTCTGTCTATTTTAGTTTTCAATGTGACCGTTTAGTTTCTCAATGAGTCAAAAACGTGTTTTATGTTCTTTTGATTCTACTTTCAGTCTAAATGAGCTCTTGGGGCTTGTAATAATGAGTTTTCATTGATTCCCTAGACTTGGAGGGTTGTTCCAAGTATTTAAACAACTTTCTGTCTTGTATAATGCAACTCTTAATGAATTTGAATAAAAGACTTTGTCTTTGGCCCTTTGGCTTCCAAGTTCTGTATCTCCTTGTGAGTGGTGCACTTTTATATTTAACTCTGTATCTCTAAAGTGGTGAGTGATCTGTATATTTAGGGTGGTGAGTTAACCTTGCATCTGTATCTCTTTGGTGGATTCCTAAGAGTGGTGAGCAAGTCTATCCTTTGTGTGTGTGAGTTAGTTGTGAGCGTGATCCAAATTCCCTACCCTCTTTATCATCCCGGTATCAAGTTGGTATCAGAGCCTAGGTTGTGATGGCTGGACGTCGCCGACGTATACAAAATGCTGAGGAGACAGAGGTACGCGAACACAGCCTTCGTGATATCGAGATGGACGATTTGAGAAGACAAATCCAATAACTACAACAGCAGCTTGATCGCTATGAGAATCATGTGGCTGAGGTTGAAAATGATTCTGAAAATGGTTCTTCTAGTGGCAATGAAGATGATGTCAATCCTTTTCACCGAATTCCAGAATGTGACTCTAGTGATGGTTCTTCTTCTCATTATCAAAGGAGAAGGAGTCGTCATCATGATTCTAATGTCAAGGTTGATATTCCAGAATTTGAAGGGAAGATGCAACCTGATGACTTCATTAATTGGCCCCAAATTGTTGAGAGAGTTTTTTATGTCAAGGAGTTCTCGGATGAGCAAAAGGTGAAGTTGGTGGCTTTAAAACTCAGAAAATATGCCTCTTTATGGTGGGAGAATCTTAAGAAGCAAAGAGCTCGTGATGGGAAAAGTAAGATCAGATCATGGGAGAAGATGAAAAATGAGCTTAGGAGGAGATTCTTGCCAGAACACTATAGACAAGAAACTTTTCTTAAGTTTCACAATCTGAAACAATCAATCATAACTGTGGAGGAGTATAATATGGGGTTTGAATTATTGATGTTGAAGAATGATATAGCGGAACCCGAAGAACAAACAATAGCACGTTATTTGGGAGGTTTAAAGGAGGAGGTTGCTGATGTTGTTCAACTACAACCCTATTGGTCCTTTAATGATGCGAGGAAACTTGCATTGAAGGTGGAAAAGCAACAAAATGAAGCTAAGAAGAGGGGTTTCAGATCAGTAGCAAAGGAGAGCTCTTCCAACCGGGGGAGTGCACCATCTTACAAGCCCAATACAGCAACAAAGTCTTCAACCACTAAAGCTTCAGAAAAGGCAAATGTTGGCTTGAGTTCAAAGGTGGCTAGTTCATCAAGTGCTAGCACAAAGAAGTGTTTCAAGTGTCAAGGGTATGGAGATATTGCCTTTGATTGTCCAAACCGTAAAATTTTCTCTATCTTTGAGGAAGAGGTTGAAGAGGAAGCTGGCTTGTCAATGCCCTTAGACCAAGAAGAAGAAGTGACCTATGCTGACCAGGGGGATTTACTTGTTATTCGAAGGAGTTTGAGTGATGTTCATGATGAAGGAGAAGATTGGCTTCGTTCTAACATCTTTCACACTAGATGTAGTGTTGGTGGGAAGATTTGTGATGTGATCATTGATAGTTGAGCTTGTGCTAATGTTGCCTCAATGGACATGCTGAACAAGCTGCAACTCAAATCGGAAGTACACCCTCTGAGGATTTTGCAGGATCCACCAGAATGGAATACTAGTTCTAATTTAACCAATCAACATGCAACGGAAATAACCAATCAAACAAAATAGAACTAGCTATCTACCAATCACACACCACAAGAAGGCAGACACAATATTTAGCATGGAAACCCTATATTGGGAGAAAAACTACAAACCAGAAATCAAGAGTTCACGAACAATTAAAAGATATACTCACAAGCTCTTTTACCTCAGTCTGTACCTTGATCTAAGGATTGCAGTTGTTCTTGTAAAGAATTAACTAATACGACATCCACCGTGCCCTGTTCTCCTTACTTGATTTCCTCGCACCTTGTCAAAGAAGATGATCAATCTTCTACAAGATAGTAAAAGTAGCAAACACTATCTAGAGAAGCCATTCAGAACGATCTCTCAATGACTCTAGAGAAAAATCTCTCTCTAAGATATCTCTAACTCAGATTAATGAGAGTGGTATCGTGTCCTTTAGGGTTGAGAGAAACACCCAATAAATAGCTTTAAGTTCGTGCATAAGGCTCCTAATCATAATCCACTCAGAATAGCACTCATCCTCTAACTTTAAAAAAGAGTTCGAATGGAAATGGGCAACTGCGCCCTGCTCGCTATAGCGAGACCCTGTTCTGGGAGCTCTCCTGGGACACTCTCGCTATAGTGAGAATAAGTCTCGCTATAGCGAGACATCAAACTGTCTCAAGTTTTGACAATCTAACACCCTCAGCCATACAAGCTAAAGTGGCTGGACAAAGTTCATGAGATTAAGGTAAACAAGAGATGTCTTGTTTCTTTTTCAATTGGAAAGAAGTACTCTAATCATGTTTGATGTGATGTGATTCCAATGGATGCTTGTCATATGTTGTTTGGTCATCCATGGCAGTATGATAGGAGAGCTATCCATGATGGTTTCAAGAATACTTATACTTTTGTGAAAGATGGTGTAAAGATCATCCTAGGGCCATCCAAACCTGAGATGTTTTCCAAATCTTCTAAAGAGGTGGAAATTCATTTGATCACCAGTTCTGAAATGGAAAAGTTTGTGGGAAGGTTGGAGATGGCTTATGCCCTGTTGTGTTTGAAGAAAATGAAGAAGTGAATGTGTTACCATATGAAGTGCAGCATATTCTTGATGAGTTTCATGATGTTGTTCCTGAAGAGATACCTCAAGGGCTGCCCCTAATGTGGGATATACAACATTGCATTGATTTCAATCCTGGTGCTATACGTCCCAACAAGACAGCTTATAGGATGAGTCCTAAAGAGCCTGAAGAGTTGTAAAGGCAAGTAGACGAGCTAGTTTCGAAAGGTTTGGTAAAGGAGAGTAAGAGTCTATGTGCAGTTCCTGCTCTTCGTGTCCCAAAGAAGGACGGATCATGGAGGATGTGTATTGATAGTAGGGCTGTGAATGAGATTACTATTGGTTATTGCTTTCCTATTCCTCGCCTTGATGATTTGCTAGATCAACTTCATGGTGCTACCGCTTTCTCAAAGATTGATCTTAGGAGTGGTTATCATCAGATTAGAATGAGAGAGGGTGATGAATGGAAGACAGCCTTTAAAACAAGGGATGGTCTTTATGAATGGATGGTCATGCCATTCGGTCTTTCCAATGCTCCTAGCACTTTCATGCAATTGATGAATTTTGTGTTCAAAACTTTTATTGGCAGATTTGTTGTTGTCTACTTTGATGATATTCTTATCTACAGTAAAAGCCAAGAGGAGCATCTTATTCATTTGAAGGAAGTGTTTCAACTCTTGAGGGAGCAGAAGTTATATGCTAATCTAAAGAAGTGTGAGTTCTTCACTAACAGTCTTATTTTCTTGGGCTATGTTGTTTCTAGTGAAGGAATGAAGATGGATCCTAACAAGATTGAAGCAATACTCAACTAGCCTACACCACAGACGCTCCATGACATTTGAAGTTTCCATGGCTTAGCCTCTTTCTACTGCTGCTTCATCAAGAATTTCAGCACCATCATTGCTCCTATCACTGAATGCTTGAAGGGAGGTAGCTTTAAGTGGACAAATGATGCCGAGAAGAGTTTTGGGCTCATTAAATAAAAGGTGACCAATGCCTCAATTCTTTCTCTACCTGATTTCAATCAAGTTTTTGAGGTTGAATGTGATGCTTCTAATGTGGGAATTGGTGCAATTCTTAGCCAAGAGGGCAAGCTTAATGCCTTCTTCAGTGAGAAATTAAGTGATTCGCGGAGGAAATATTCTGTTTATGACAAGGAATTCTATGCTATTGTTCGTGCTTTGGACCATTGGTGCCAATACTTGCATCCAAAACCTTTTGTACTCTATTATGATCATGAGGCATTGAAATTCCTTCATAGTAAGTAGAAACTTAGCCGGAGACATGCACCTTGGGTTGAATTCTTACAAACTTTTAGCTTCTCTATCAAGCATAAATCTGGTGTTCAAAATGTTGTGGTTGATGCTTTGAGCCGCAGGTACTCTTTGTTGATCACTATGGAGGTTAAAGTGGTTGGATTTGAGATGTTTAAAGATCTTTACAAGGAAGATAGTGATTTTGGCAAGATCGGAGCAAATTGTGAGAGTGGCCTTAACAAACATTTTCTGGTGCAAGATGAGTTTCTTTTCAAAGGAAATCGTTTGTGCATACCTCAAGGCTCATTGAGGGAGGCTATTATCTATGAGACTCACAGTGGTGGTATTGGTGGACACTTTGGGAGAGACAAGACTCTGGCACTTGTCCAAGAGAATTTCTACTGGCCTAAGATGGAAAAGGATGTGTTGAAGTTTATTCGGAGGTTTAGGACATGCCACATTGCTAAAACCCATAGTCAAAATAGTGGTTTATACACTCCATTGCCAGTAGCTAGTACTCCATGGGAGGAAGTCAGTATGGATTTTGTTCTTGGGTTACCTAGAAGCTCAAGGAACAAAGATTCAGTTATGGTTGTGGTGGATCGATTCTCCAAAATGGCACACTTTGTTCCATGTAGCAAGTCTCTTGATGCTACTAATGTTGCTGACCTTTACTTTAAGGAGATTGTGAAACTTCATGGCGTTCCTAAAACCATTACTTCAGAACGAGATTCAAAGTTTATGAGTTATTTTTGGCGTACACTTTGGAGGAAGCTTGGAACTCGTCTTCAATTCAGTACCACTTGCCATCCACAGATTGATGGGCAAACCAAAGTTGTAAATAGAAGTTTGGGAAGTCTCTTGAGGAGTTTGGTTAAGAAGAATGTTCAGGATTGGGATCTTGTGTTACCACAAGCTGAATTTGCCTACAACCGTTCTGTTTGTCAAAGCACGGGTCGTAGTCCTTTTGAGGTTGTTTATGGGCAGAATCCTTTGGGTCCATTGGACTTGGTTCCTCTTCCTACTACTCAAAATTTCAATAGTGAGGCTGAAGAGAAAGCAAAACAAGTGAAGAAGTTGCATGAGCAGATTCGTGACAAGATTGCAAAGCAAAATGAGAAGTACAGAACTCAAGCAAACAAACATCGTAAGCATGTAGAATTCAAAGAAGGAGATTTGGTTTGGGTTCATCTTGGAAAGGGAAGGTTTCCACTAGGGAAGTTTGTAAAGCTTAAACCTAGAGCAGATGGTCCATTCAAAGTTCTCAAGAAGATTGGTGACAATGCATACAAGATTGAACTTCCAGCAAGTTATGATGTTTCCGACACCTTCAATGTTGCAGATTTATCTCCTTACTATGGTGATGATGGCACATATGACTCGAGGGCGAGTCTTCTTCAACCAGGGGAGCATGACACGAGAGTGTTCTCAAAGGGTTCGAAAGAGCTTGAGTTGTTAGAATATGAGATTATGGGCCAAGTGAATGATGTTCTTCATGTTCTCTATTGTCAGCTCGTGGTCTAATTTGGGTCGGATTTTGCGACATGTTAAACCATGGGTTAGTAAGCTTATTGCATGTAGATTTGAAGTTCAAGAAGTCATCTTTCCAGATTGTCAAGCCTTGCATTTATTAGAGTTTTTTACAAGAAGTTGTGACTGTTCTAATTTCAGTGTGCAGTCTATCTATTTTAGTTTTCAATGTAACCGTTTAGTTTCTCAATGAGTCAAAAACGTGTTTTATGTTCTTTTGATTTTGCTTTCAGTCTAAAGGAGCTCTTAGGGCCTGGAATAATGAGTTTTCATTGATTCCCTAGACTTGGAGGGTTGTTCCAAGTATTTAAACAACTTTCTGTCTTGTATAATGCAACTTTTACTGAATTTGAATAAAAGACTTTGTCTTTGGCCCTTTGGCTTCCAAGTTCTGTATCTGCTTGTGAGTGGTGAACTTTTATCCTTAACTCTGTATCTCTAAAGTGGTGAGTGATCTGTATCTCTAGGGTGGTGAGTTAACCTTGCATCTGTATCTCTTTGGTGGATTCCTAAGAGTGGTGAGCATGTCTATCATTTTTCTGTGTGAGTTAGTTGTGAGTATGATCCAAATTTCCTACCATCTTTATCATCTTGGTATCAGAAATAGAGAGGTTACCTTCATAAAAGGGGATGAGAAGCATTTCATCGATCTTGATGCATCTTTTATTATTATTTTGTAAATGCGTTAGAGGGGGGTTTCGAACCCAAAACCTCTTTGATGGAAATGCTTCTTTTATTATTATTTTTCTAAATGTGTTGAAGGGAGGTTTTGAACCCAGAACCTCTTTAATGGAAATGCCCATTTTATTATCATTTTTCTAAATGCACTGTAGGGGTGTTAAACCCCCAAAACCTCTTTAATGGAAATTGCCTCATAACCAAACCGTCTGCCTCCAACAGGTATTCTTTGAAATCACATGTGGCCTGGTATTCTTCTTTCTCACCCGAGCAAGTGTTCAGATCTTGGTGTGAAAATGAGCTCATTTTCACACAATTTACACATCTGATTTACACATAAGACGCATAAATACTTCTAGACAAACATGACTAATGCATAAATATTACGCATATTCACCATTTATATACATAAATGGGTGTAGACAAACAACCCTTTAAGAAGTTTTTCTATACAAGTTAGACAAGCCACCAAGAAAAATAGATGTATAGAAGATAGCAAGGATTGATGTAAAGAAGCATAACTTATTTGAGGATTTGGCTTAGGATAAATTGGATCAAAGAACTAGGATTCATATAATGACAAGACTTGATAATAATAACGACCGAAGTAAAAAAGTGTAACTTATTCAAGGATTTGACTTAGGATAAATTGGATTGGAGAATTGGGATTCATATAATGTCAAGGTTTGATGATGATGACTATGGACCACTCAGGTAATCGCAACCATTAATTCAAGGGAGAGTTTCGAAGAAATCACAGTTTTTTATAGTTTAAGAAAAAGGACACCATAAATTATTTATTTCAACAATGTCCCCAAGTTTTCCAAGTTCCATTAATTGGGTCCTTTTTAGCCTTAACCCCTTGCCACCAGTGACACTTTCCCCCTATTTCTAAATGACTAAATTGCCCATTATCTTAGGAAAGGGCTAGGGTCTTTTAAACTTACTTTCCCTCACCCTTTCATTCTCCCATTTTACATCTTCCCTCCTCTTTCCTCTTCCCCACTTCCCCTTGATTGACAACCATTGGCGACCTTAGCCTCGACAATAACTGGTGGTCTTCATTGCTGATGGTCAGTTGTTGCTATCAGTGGTGTAGTCGTCAGTGGTCTTTGGAGAAGGTAAGTAAGGACGAGGAAGAGGGAGGAACAAAGGGGAAGAGAGAATCAAAGGGAGAGGGAAAGTGATGTTTTAAAAAAGCCTAGCCGAGTAAGGGCATTTTAGTCATCTAGAAAATGAGGATAAAAGGTTGCCAACGGTGAGGAGTTTTGGCCAAAAAAGGACCCAATTAAAAGAAATCTGGAAAACTCAAGGATGCTTTTGGAATGAAAATTTTATATTGTCCTATTTTGAAAACTATGAAAAACTTCATGATGTTTTTGAAAACTTCCCTTGATTCAATTATCAGCACTTCCGAATTTCTCATTGGTTAACCATGTGAAGAGTATGACAATCCTTGTTATAGCTAACAATACTTTGATAATTGAGCATAGTTTGGTTGCTTTGGACTTTTTTTTTTTTTTTTGATAACCCAGTGAAGGGGCTAGGACTCTGAGACTCATATCACAATTTAGACATGCGAGGTGATGTGAACTCACACATTAAGGGAAAGATAGACATCACTCACACATGCGAGGTGATGAAAACTCACACATACGGGGAGACATAGACACAATTTACACATATGAGGTGATGGAAACTTACACATGCGAGGAGACATAAACTCAATTCACACATGTAAGTTGATGGAAATTCATACATGCTAGAAAAATAAACACAACTCACACATATAAGATAATAAAAACTCACATACTTAAAGAGAGAGGAGGCTAAATTCGAACCTAAGACCTCACAATGAGAAGGCAAGGAGCCATTCTCGGTTGCTTTGGACTCTTGACATCCAACTTGTGGAATCATTATGGCAGTACACTAGGGTGTGTGAATTGAGGATGACAATAGGTTGAATTAAACCAATGACTTGTCTTGACCTCCCCTCGTAAAGCTGCTTTGGGGGTGGCTTTGGGATCTTCGTGTCGATTTTGTAGGTGGGTTGAGTTTTGACTTGCTTGACCCATGTATATATTACTCATCTATACCTGTTAGTTGAACAAAACTAACGTTTGCTTTTACATTGTTAATTAATATCATTTTCACATCAAAGAGAGTATAGGTAAGTTGGGTAATGGCTAGTCCAGTTTGAGATCAGTCAATAATAGATTTGTTTATGCATCACCATGATATGTGAGCCATTTTCATCCTCAGTCCCAAACTTTAGAACTTACAGACTTTCCAATATTTGAAAACTGAATACCCATTCACATCTTCCCAATCCTTGAGCATTCCACGAAAGACATAATTCAGGGAAATGTTAAATCCAGTTTACTGTGCAAAAGCAAATGTGAGTTGAGTGCAAGATATTAAAGAGTATTAAAATTGGGTATTTCCACCAATAGGACTCTTTATTGTCCTTTCCTAAAATATGGGTATCTTTATTTGTCCTTTTACCTATGAAGAGTAGTGAAGGTAGTTTCTACGTGCTTGCAAATTAGTACTCATATTCTTATATTCTTGAGGTAGAGGATCATATGAGGCTTTAAAGTTGGAGAAGTCCTGAGTTAAAAGGGCTGACACTCGGGCTGTTTCTTTATCAAAATTCTAAGAATCAATTATGTTTAGAGGAATTTAAATTTTTCAAAAAATTCTAATAATCAATTAGGTTTAGAGGAATTTTAAATTTTCCAAAAAACTATCTTAAATGAAATTCCAAATCCCTCATCTTGACAGAAGTTTTGAAATTCTAATAAAATATATAGAGAGTGGAATTTCAAGAATTCTAAAAGGTCATTTGAAACTAGGTGGTTGGAATTTAAAATTTTGATTAAAAAACTTCAACATTTCAAATTCTTGTCACAAATTCTGTTAAATAAATAGGTTATTAAAAATGGAGTGCAATTATTGAACTTTTGAGCTACTCAAAATAAATGCCTGTATTTTACTATCATAGGAGTTGCTTCTATTGTAAAAGTAACTATTAGAAAAAAAAATGTGATTATTGGATAAAAATTTTGACTGGGTGATGCACTTAGAAGACATTTATTTTGAGATGTTTGAACTTTTCAATTGGTGTGCTCCTCTATTGACTCCACTTCTTTAACCACGGTTTTCTCTAAGTAAAAGCCTTATGGAGCATGAGAACTATGGCATAGCCCAAGCATTAAGGGACATTCGACTCTCACCTAAATGCTAGGGTTAGACGGAGACTAACGAGCACAATTAACACAGAGAGGCGCACGAATGAGCGGGCCACTGAAGAGGACAATCGCTGGAAGCAACACAAGTAGAGCACCATCGAAGGAATGGAACACCCTCGATGACCCTAGAATAGTTTACCATTGAGTAAAGTAATCCTGCGAAGGAAGAAAAAACAGAAGGGCACGGACCCCTATCATTCCTGCATCTTCTTCTCTTTTCTACCTGCCCAGTGGGTCCCGCAGACGTACGAGTCCAAAAGTCCCTTGACCGTAGTTTGACCAAGTAATGAGGCGTCGCTTTCATTGCTCGCTTTTGGACTTTAGCCTGGAGCTTAAGTACAAAAAGAAGGGCGTTTTCGTCATTTTGGGAAAAGCTGAACTGTCTTCGTCGGTAATTAACGAGCCCTTTTGCAAATAAAGACTAAGGAGATTCCAAGTGGTCTAAATTGCACATTGGTATTATAGGGTTTTCAAATTCGTCTGGATGGTCGATTTTGTAAATATCTCTTTTAGTAAGTTTGTTAAGAAAAAATCTAAATCATTCAAATGATGTATTTAATTTTAACCCATGATTATATATAGAGGACTTAAAATAAAATAAAAAAACAAATTAGGTGACCGGCGGACCGAAAAAATAATTTTAATTGACCTTGTACTAGATTAGTCATTTTGCCCGAAAACGTGTTTTTTTTTTTTTTTTCACTTTCTACTAGCGTCCTTATTGACCTTTGTTTTATAACGTTAAGGGTCCCTACGGATCTTGTGGCCTAATCATAATCTTCACAGAACTCCCACTTACATTCTCTGTAAAGTCTCTGTCGACCTTTATTTTCAAGAATAAGAGTCCCCATCGACCGTGCGGTGTACATAAGTTGGATTGCGCGGATCTTTTGTGCAGGGATTTTGCTCATTGACCTTGTCTTTGTAGATGTTTCTTCCCTGCTTTTGTTTCTCCTAATCGTTAGGTTTTGAGCAATTTGCTACATGGTGTTTGTGTATGGTTTTCACTCCTTGATCTTTGTCTTTTGCCTAGGGTTTTCTTGGGTTAAGATTAGATTTTAGGGTATGGTCTTTATGGAAGATAAATGAGTTTGAATTCCTCTGCCTCAAGCGTCTTCGTTGGCAGCTCACTTTCATTGATTTCTGAGAATTATATATATATATATATATATATATTTTTGTCTTGAATATGATATGATGGTCTCTTAAGCGTTTCTCTATCTTTCTCTCTCTAAAATTTTTTGGGGTTTTTCTGGGGGTGCAAATAAATCTCTGTTGAAGATGGAGAATTGAAGGGCAAAGTAGGTTTATGTCATTAGGAACGATTCTCTGTTCATTATCTTTGTGTTCTTAAGTGTACAGATTCATATGCTTTTTGAGTACTGTGGATTTGGTTTTGTATGGGGTCGGCTGTTGTCTTTAGTAAGATAGGTAGTGATGAAGTAAGAGTGATAGGAATTAGAAGTCAGTGCCAGAATGGTTGAAAGGAGCATCCAGTGGCATTGCCGGCAGTGCTAGAAGTTTTCTCCAACATTTTTCATCTTCCCAACACAGGTATTTTTTTTTATTTTTTTTTACCCTTGCATATGAAAAGGGTTTATCGAAAGTCGAAAATCATATTTTAGGACAAAGTACAAACTTCACTTCTCCATTGCTCTGCCCCAAACGGAGTATCATATGCACTTTAATGATCTCTAACAAATAAAGGCATGTGGATTTAATGGTCTTCAAAAGGTGGGAATGATCTATGGAAGGGAAGTTGCATGTCATCGTTTTTTCACTCAGAACAGGGAATGATAATGAGTTCCGTTCATTTATAAGGGTACACCGTAAGGTCCCTAGGGACCCTTAACATTACAAAACAAAGGTCGATAGGAACGTTAGTAGAAAGTGCTAAAAAACAAAAACACGTTTTCGGGCAAAATGATTGATCTGGTGCAAAATCAATTAAAATCATCTTTTCGGTCCACTCGTCACTTAATCCGTTTTCCTTTTTGTAAAATCCTTTTATATATAAGTCAATGCTCCACTCAAGATCTTGTCGGGCATTTCCTTTTTTTTTTAGTAAATCTCATATTAACAATGTAATTATATTTTATAAAATAGAAACCATATATATAAATGGATTGAAACCATCCATTCAATTCTCCTATGGACCCAAATTAATCAATCGACCATTGAGTTGGACACATGAAAATGTGGCCGAATTAGATTTGTCCAGCTTATAATTAAGGTAAATACCCATATAGTTTGGATCGAATGGATGGTCAAGATAACTAAAAATTTTGACCCATTATGTACATAAAATAAATTTATTGGTAAATTATTGAGAATAGGTGTTCTACACACATTTTCCCTCAATGCAACGGCTGGTTTCATTATTTTATTTTACTTTATTTTATTTAATGAAGAGCTCGAGGTTACTTTGGTAAATAAATCAGGGGCAGAAATAGAATCATTTGGATAATTGAAAGATAGAACCTACATCTATATATTTGATTTAATCATACGATATAGGGGTTTTGACATATTAGCCCCTATTAAACTGAGATATTTTAATTTCATGATCAAAATTTAGGTAATGTCACCAGAGTCGTTTGACTTTGGTCGACTTTTTCTTTTTTACTTTTTTGCTCCGGATCTAATGATATCATGGATTTAATACAACATCTTTGAGAGGATTTTTTCTCAACTAATAAAACTTGAAAAATGGTGATCAAATGTGTATTTACTTTTCACAAGATGTTAGTTTTTGTATTCTATAAAAATAAATTGGTTCACTAGTTGCAAAAGAGATATGACACATAAATTGATAAATCTATGATTTCATGAGACATGCAAAAAAGTTAAAATTCTAAATTTAAGTCATGAAATTGAGAAAACAAAATCTAAGGTGAATCAATATGTTAAATCCCCTACTATATATAACATGTGGTCAACTTTATATAATCATTATCCTATTTGTTATAGCTATCTTTTGTATCATCATAGTTACATAGTCCAATCCAAATTGCTAGTATATAAGAATGCCTTGAGAACAGAACATAGGGTCCCTTTAGTCAACCAGGGATCTTCTCTTTGCACGAGCAAGCTTTTATCTTCGCATAAGCAATATTATCTTCCTATGTAAGCAGATTTGTGCATGTATTTTTTCTTCTTTTGAACGAGCTTATCTCCCTGTGTCAGTGGATTTGTCTCCCCTTTGCTGGGTATCTCATGAGTACCAACTCGCTTGGCTGTGTTTAAAAAAAAAAAAAAAACCTTGGAGGGAGAAAAGAAATGTTACCTCATTGTTACATGACTACTATGATCAATTTCTACTTATCTTCACACTTGCTATCCTTACTTTTATTTGCAGTAGCCTCCGAGCAAAACAACTTATATGCTCTACAATTTTTAGCAGAACAATATGCTCCTTTTCAAACTAGAATTGAGACACATGGACCATGATAGAGTTTTTGAAGTTCACAGTTCTTTTTTTTTTTTTCTTTTGCTTAAAGATGAACTTCTATATTGATATTAGAAGATTGCTGAAGGAGGAGGACCGATCAGATAAAGGTTAAAACATTGGTAACTGAAAGTAAAAGGAAACCAAAAGCAAAAACGAAACCAAACCATAACAGAAGAGAAGAAAAACAGGAGTGAACAGAAGAAAAAATAAAAACCGCTTGATGCAAAATCTAAGTTCACTGTGCTACTTGGACAAGTTTTTAGGTTCATTTGTAGACCTTCAATCAGCAGGCCTTAAATTGTTTTCAAAACCAAATAGACTAGATTTTATAAGGTAGGCTAGATCTAAAAACCTGTTTCACAAACTGCCCCCTCTCCTATTTTGAAAAGCAACATAAAGATGTGGATTGAAATAGGTTTGTATATATGTGCAAGCCACAAGGTCATTACCTAGAGCTCAGAAGCTGACATGAAGGTTACTCTCCACAGTGGCCACCTATTTGGGGGATACACTGCCTACAGTGGAAGTATATATGTTTATTTTGAATGGCTCTTATTTTCAAAAGGTGGCCCTCACATGTGGAGTTCCACTCCTCTGACTCAGAAATTTCTCCATGCACGTCAAAGGGTAACCTTTTACTGTTTATCTCGAAAGCATGTTTGGAAAAGGGTTACCTTTTGTAACCACAATGGCACCAACAGAAAAGATGAACCCCATAAAAATCCTGCGATCTTTGGACCTTAACCCGAGAGATTAAATTTAACAAATTATCGCTTTAATGACGCATTTGTTATTAAGTGGATCATGTGGAGTACTTCCTAATCCCAGAGATTTTGAGAGACTTCTCTCTTTTATATGTAACATGTTGAGGTAACAGGAATTATAGCGGCCAGATTCATATCTAACCTAAACTATCCCCCAATGACCAGTTTCATTACTAATAAATTCTGTAAAACTTTGTTTCTGCAGTGATTTCATTTTCTACAATTTTCAATTTCTGTTGTTTGGTGGGCATGGCATTTTCTGCAATATAGTGTATTTCTGCCTCTTGTCTAGAACTACAGAAAAATGGTTTGTTTTTAACTCGTGGGACCGAATGTTTCACATAAATGTCAAAAATGTCAAACGATGGGAAGAACTAATCTCACTTGAAATCCATTCCCTTTTTCCATGGGAAATGCTCAACACAATTGAATTCTGAGGAGACGTTTATGCAAGGCCGAGCTGGATTTTTCAATACCTTTCTTGTTGCCGTTTGGTGCGGTGAGGATCAAAAGTAGGAAACTACTTTTTTAGACGTGTTTTCTGCAATGGAGAGGATCTGAAAATTCTACCATCCCTAATTAGATAGTGGTGCAACAGAAGAGGAATCACCCACCTCTATACAAACTACTCCTTAGGACGTGTCAAATGGTAAGAACATGTTTGGTGGAGATATCTTTCGGTGATGAAAATGCAACTCCTAGCTAGGAAAATTACAGATGTCCAATTCCTGGGGATTCTGTGCGTCTAGTTTCTTGTCCAATTCTTAAATGGGCTCCTCCTTTTTTTTCAATTGTAGCAAGCACTCGTATGGTCAATGCAATGGGGCATTACCCAAATATTCTAATTACCAGACAATCTAAACTATCCAAATGGTAGTTTCTTATGGCAGATGAAGAGAGATACTTGGCATGCTTTTTTCCCCACCGGCCATTGAGTAACAACAGATTTTGGGTCCCATCACTAGTAAGAGATGCAGGGTCTGAAAAAAACTGCAGGGTATCCACTACATTGTACATCTTCTACGAAAGTGAGGCTAGTGCTGTCCAGTTCAGACCAACAGGTGTTCTTATCATGAATTCTTGTACCCCCAAATTGAACTGTAATCCAATGACTTCCAGAGCACTTTCACAGTTTCACTAGTGCTGCCTCATATTTGGTGGAAAATTGACATGGTGCAGTTGTAAAGATTTCGGCCTGCAAGTATTTCATTTTTCCTTTTAAAATTTTTTTTCCCTGGAGTGCAGGGAAGAAATTTAACTTTCCACCACCTCTTAGGTCACGTTTGTCAATTAAATTCTTGAAAAAAGGATTTTTACTTTCCATAAAGTCATAGAATGTTTGGCAAATGTAAATATTGAGGATTTCGGCCATCTGATATCTTTATTTTAGTCTTTAGAGGGTTCTCTGGTCCGAACCCCATAAAATGTGACAATTATCACCTGGAAGGAGGAGGTATAAAATCCTCAAATCTACAAACATAGCAATAACGAGTGTTGCTATAAATTTTTGTGCCGTACACTAACAAGATAACCTTTTAATGTTACTGGTTATGGAGATGGTATTAGAGTGAGGGGTCTCGAGTTTAAAACCAGGAGGTATGTTACCTTCGAAATTTTCTCTATATTTTCATGCCATTTTCATAAAATCACTAGAAACTTGAAGAATAAAAACTTCTATTATTTTGTAGTTCTCCGTTTTTGAAATTGTTTATTTCTAGTGAGATTTTCAATTGAGATATATATTGAAGGGCCTCCCATAAATTTCAAAGCCCCCCTCAATTATTTTACCAGAGTCTCTGAGAGGCAAAGTTGGTTTAGAAATTAGTAACAAGCACTCCATTTAATTGTTCTACTCTCCGGAATCAGGTGATTGTTTTATATTAGTGGCATTGCCTGTTAGACGTGGATCACTTGCTATTTGATAGTAATGATTGTGGCAAAATTATATATTTTGAAGAAGAGTTTTTGGTTGGATGGGTAAAAGAGTTTTGGCAACCTAAATACTTTACAATACTCCCCATCCAGAGGCGCCCACTCTTCAACAATATTCATGTTCTCGAATAGGTGTAAACAACACAAAAGCTGTGTATTATTTATAGAATGGGCTTTTGCCAAAACAAGCATAAGAATTGGTTCAATTCCACAGCCATCTCATATTCAAAATCTTGACCTAGCAATATATCATCCTACGTCATGGAGCAGATGAAATATGAAATGCAACTCATACATCTGAGGACCAACTTTTGGGATCTAGCCCATGGATGGTTCCATACCTAAGAAGCACGGACACAGACACGGACACGGACACGGACATGCCAATAAGGCATTTCTAAAAAAAGTAGGATAAAGACACGTTGGGGACACGTTAATATTTAATAATAATAATATATTTAATTATATACTAAAAGATAATAATATCATTTTAACTTTGTAATCAATTTAACAATCAAATAAATAAAAATTCAAGTACCAGTGTGCCACTGTACCAACTAACAAACACATCAAATTATCAAATAGAAATACAAAATTAAAACATAATTCATAATCATTAAACATGAAATATCCATAGTTCCATAAAATCCATACAAAGAAAAGGGAGATCATCAATTTGCCCTTCATTCCAAAAATACAAAAAGCAACAAAAGAAGTCAATTTCCGTCTAAAGTGTTCCCAGAGTGTTCGGGAAATAAAATATAAAAAAATAAGCATGACACCATTTTTGGCGTGTCGGACACGTGTCTGGGACACGGACACACCAGCCTCAAAGAGGTATCCGTGTTTCCTAGTTCCCTACTATATGCAATGCATGGTCTAACCCATTTGACTTGGCCTTATCCCTCGTAGGTTCATGTTTAGCTATTATGAATAAAGCCCAAGCTAAATGGAAAATGGGTTCCATGAAATCCAAAATTCAAAGCCAAATCATTGCCTACCATGGCCTGACCCAGAAAAATGCCACCACTGTCCATTTGCAACCTATCATCCGGATAGTTAGGATCATCAGAAAGTGGAGAAGTCATTAGGATCAGCTCCCCCCGAAAAACTTTTGGGCCACGGTTCAGTGGTCCATATGGAAAGCCCTTTCAAGATGCAACCAAAGGTTGCAAGAACTTAAGCTCCTTCGGAAAACCCTTTTGCTTGGGGAATATGAATGTTTAATGATGGAAAGATATTTTAATAAATTAAGAAATTGAGCAAATTGTTACAATTTCTTCTTTTGAATCAAAAGAAGAAACCCACATAGTTGTCACCAGTAGTCCATACAAGAGCACAAACCATCTCTAAATCGATGGAACCGATTTCTATCTCTAACAACAATTTCTATTTTGTAGACCTTAGAGACTAACTTGGTGTAGGCATGGCAATCTCTGCAAACTCTAAGGTTCTTCACAACCCTGATGGGTGTCCCTTGGCCCATGTTAATGATCCCAAAAGCAATTGCAAGCTTCTCACTGTGGTAAGACAGTGCTATTCCCTTGTCTTCCTCATCACCCATCTCAACCAGCATCTGTGATGTGTCTTGTGCATACCCAACCTTCTTCAATTCCCTTTCCATTTCACTCAACTTTTCATATATGCCTCTACATTGCGGATGGCTTTTGTCCCCCACAGAGAACTCATGAACAACCCCATTGCACTCAATGAAACTGCACCCTCTCTCTTTCTTGGCCCCCTTCTCCTCCATCACTCTCCTCATCTCCAGAGCATCCTCCCACCGGCTTGCACCCGCATAGACGTTTGACAAGAGGACGTAGCGTCCCCCATCGTGAGGCTCCAATGAGATCAAACGCTTACCAATGCGCTCTCCCACCTTGACATTATTATGAGTCCTACATGCCGCCATGAGAGCCCCCCACTGGGATGGTTGAGGCTCCATTGGCATGTTGGTTATGACTTCCTCGGCCTCTCGAACCAACCCCGCTCGGCCGAGAAGATCGGCTAAACACCCATAGTGCTCCCTCTGAGGCTCGACGCCGTAATCCTTCTTCATGGAGCAAAAAATCTCCCTCCCTCTCTCAACCATTCCTGCATGGGTGCATGCACATAAAACATTGACAAATGTGGTCTCATTGGGCACCAAACCTTTCCTCTTCATACCCCAAAACATCTCCAATGCATCCTGTCCAAGGCCATGCATTGCAAGCCCACCAATCATGGCATTCCACAGCACAACATCCCCTTCTCCCACCCCATTAAACACCTCCAGAGCATGATCAATGCACCCACATTTAGCATACATGTCTATCAAAGCAGTACTGAGCACCACATTCCTTTCCCACCCCAACCTGTTCTTCTCTACATAAATATGAATCCATCTCCCTTGATCAAGAGCACCCAATTGAGCACAACCCTTCAACACACTAACTAGAATCACCACATCAGGTTTCATGCCCCCCACCATCATCTCATTGAAGAGCTTCAATGCCTCCAAGAACCCACCCTTCCTCACATACCCATCTATCATAGCACCCCAGGAAACCAAACTTCTCTCAGGCATTTCCTCAAACAGGTCTCGTGCAGACACAACATCCCCAGCTTTCCCATACCCAGAAATCATCGAATTCCACGAAATGAGATCCAAACGCGAGCTCAAATCGAACAACGCACGAGCCTCTTTCAAGCAACCCATGTTGCAGTACATGTTGATGAGCGAGTTTCTCACCACGAGCAAGTCCTCGACCCCACGCTTCAGTATCTGGCCGTGGACTTTCATGGCTACTAAAATGTCGGTTCTGCCCTCGACGCAGGCCTTCACGAGAAGGGCAAAAGTGTAATTGTTGGGTGGGGCCCCAGCCTGGAGCATGCGGAAGTAGTGGGCCACGCTGGAGTGTGCATCGGGGTGGGCCATGATCATGGCGTTCCACGTGTAGACATCTGGGTGGTGGAGGGAGTGGAAGATGGCACGTGCGAGGGACGGATCGGATTTGAGGAAGAGCTGGACGATGCGGCTGGCGGCGAAGGGGTCAAGGAGGAGGCCGGAGGTGACGGTGTGGGCATGGAGGGCTCTGAGGTCCGTTTGGGGATGGGAGGATTTTGAAAGGACGGCTAGGATTGGGTGATTTGGGATGAATTTTCCAGGGAGAGGTGGGCCACACAAGGTGGAGAATGACACAAGGGTGGATTGGAGGATTGGGGAGGGAGGTTTTAGTATGTTTCGCACGTGTGTTGATTGCATGCCGTTGGATTTTGGGATGTGGGGTTTGATGACCGTTGGGGCATTGCAGATTTAAATTGTGGAGGGAGGTTTACAGAATGCTCATGATGCAAAACTTGGGAGGAGTATATATAGGCGCTCCTGGAGTTAGGGTGGATATCTCATTGGATTTCATTCACATCAAGTTCTGTGTTATTATAAATATTTATATACCTGGGTCTTAAATGTATAGCTACTCTAAATCCATCAAGAAAGGTATTTTGTTGGAGCCCCCTTTATTGCATCAATCTACGTAAAATGGTTGGAGGGGTGAGGGGTGAAAGACATGACGTGGAGAACCCGTTGTAACCCTCACGTTTTTCTGTAATTTTACTGACTAATTTCTTTCTTTTCTAACGAGGGTGCTTGACACGCTCGCCTCTTTGAGAACCTAATATTTCTTGTTCAAGAACCGACTATTTTTCCTGGCACGTGAAGTCCCTACCTCCTCCATACCAGATAAATCAAGCTTTTGCCGGGGCAAGTGACACTGAGAGCGCGAGTTTAAAACCGCAACCTCCGGTTCCTGAGTCGTGGTCCCATCCAGCTGCGCTACCCCTAAGGTTTTGATTGGGTTAAGGTTGACTCACATAACCCTTATAACCCATTTAAATGGATCGGCTTAGGGTCGACCCACATATCAAACTTATTTAAATGGTACGATGGTTTTTCCTTTTTCTTTTTTTTTTTTTTTTTTTTTTTTTTGCATTTTAAGACTTTTCTCCCTATATCTATTCGGTCTCGGTATATAACCTCAATACTTGAAATGGATTGGGCTTGGGCGACAAATCTACAAGTTGGGCTGGGTCGATCAAGGTAAATGTTTGGTCCGCGTTTAGATGTGGGTTGGCTCGGGTTGACATGGTCGGGTACAGATTGGGTTTCCTGAACTATTTTGAAAAACAGGTCAAATATGAGTTGGCCTTTAAAACTCTAAACCACCGAGGCCAGCCCGACCCATTTACCCTATACAAACCCACTTGCCAGCCCTAGAAAATCCCAAACATGGTCTTGGTCGCACACACCCCACTAAGTACAATGCCTGGTAAAGCCTCATAATTGATTAGACTTTCTCCACTTACAGGCTAGATGCAAACCCAGTGACTGCCTTAATTGATAGGGGAACATGTTACCAACTCAAGATCAAGATATCTGCTGCTATTGTCTGCCAGAAAACAAGATCATCCAAATGGAACTCTTTTCCACCATGTGCTGAACATATATGATTTCATCTTTGTTGGGCCATCTGGAAGCATGCCAGCCATCATGGGTAGATAGATTAGAAAGGCTTCACCGTGGATGAGATTTGGACAAAGCTATATAGATTTTCTTACTCTGATTTAGTGGCCTAAAGTTTAGAAGTTTTTATCACTAAGCGGGTTTTTCAAATTCAATGCTACTTAACTCCGAGGGGTAGTTCAGTTGGCCTAGAACCACAGTTTGCACCCGGAGGTTGAGGGTTTGAAATTGCACTACCACATTCAAATTCAATGCTACTTAACCCCGAGGGGTAGCTTCGTTGACCTAGGACTACAGTTTGCACCCGGAGGTTGAGGGTTTGAAAGTGCACTACCACACTGGGCGACAGGGGATTTACTAGGCTCACCCTTGGTCTGTTGAAATTACTCTGGCCCAAACTGCTAGGACACCCTCCCTTGTAAAAAATAATAATAATAAATAAATAAATAAATCAATGCAACTGCTTGGTGTGGGTTGGACGAGCGTGAAAGGATGTGGTCTGCTCGTATGTGAATATCTACTATGTCCATATGTAACATTCAATTAAAGAACATCATTTGGGACATACACACTAATCTCATATTTGGCCATGTAAAATATTGGAGCCCACTCGAGAAGCCTCTGATGATCCAAGTGGATCTAGAAATTAGGCTGGTTGGTGACAATTCCATGTGATATTACTTGTGATAGTTGTGATTGGGCTGGGGATCATTTGCCATCAATTCCATTTTAAATTTCTCTCACCAACCAGTGCTTCAATTTTTACATTAATTCACACATTCAGGATTGATTGCATCTTTGATCAGAAGCACGAACCTTGCCCAAATGATGAGCAAAACTTAGCATTTGCCATATGGTACTCTTGAAGAAATGCAACTACTGCTGGTCCAGGCCGCATTGGGATGGATTTGGCTTTGTTTTAAGCCTGTGCCTAGGCCTATTTCCTGCCACAATATCTAAACAGCACTGAGCCTTATGCAGGCCTAGCCTTTGTTTGATTAGGGACATGTCCCAGCCCAATATAATTAGCACAAAGGACTTATATGTTTCAGATAAGGGGTGGGCCAAACTTTTATCCCTGTAGGCTCGACCTGCCCTAAATATTAGGCCTGATAAATAAAAGGGCTGGAACTGACCAACCTCCAGTGAGGCCCAACCAGGCCCATAATTCCTCTAATCGGTTCTCATTAGTCTACCCTGAGTCCAGTCCAATTGCGACCTTCCTTAGGGGCAAAATCTGGGTCATGACTTATGTTTTCTTGATCCAACAAAGAAATAGGCCATACCAACACCCATTCTATCTAAAGGGAACACATGAGCCCATAGAGGATGACAAAAGTCAGGCAAAGCCTCACTTTTAAACCATGGAAGCCTGTTTATGATCTGTTAAACTGCAAGTCAGGCCTTCTATTCTACCAATAAAAAAGAAAAGAAAAGAGGCAGGCCTTATAAAATAGTGATCAGGCGGGTCCCATGGATTGTTATATTTTTTATTTGTCAATCAAAATGACATGAACGTGCTGACATAACCAAAAGAAGACAAGAAGGCTACATGGGTTGGATCTGAAGTTCTGAACTGAAATACCAAGTCCTCTTGACAAATGGACCGGAGTCTAGAAGCCTATACCTAATTCGACCCAGTTACAACCTTGTCTTTTGGGTCAAAATCCATGACTATATGGATGATTGGAAGTAGTATCCTAGCCATGGTAATTGTTGCTGAAAGTTACACATGTGTGATTTTTCTTAATTGTTGAATACTTCAACACTAACAAGAAGGTTCTACCTTGTTTTTCTCTTAGCCATTATTTTGTCCATTGTCTTTTCTTGAATCTTGAGGTCTATACATTGTACTCTTCCCTAAAGTCGTCAGCCATGCCTGCCATGGTGTAGTTAGTGTTAAAGGCAAGGACACATGTGATCGTACAGGTTATTAAAAATTAGATAAAAGTCAAGGTCAAATGACCTTTGATGAAGAACTTCCTTCCAAGGGAACTTGTTTAACCAACTGCTTAATGAATTCAAGAAGAAAGACTAGTCAAAAGATCAAAAAAAAAATAAAAAAAAAAAAGAAAAAAGAAAAGACTTTTTTTGCTGAGTGAAGGTGAATTTTCTTTTTTTCACAAAGGTGAATTTGTTTTTTCACAAAGGTGGATTTGAATTGGATCAGTGGTCTTGTTATGATTAATTATTAATTTGTAACTGTCAGATTGAATTCAACTTCAACCAAGAACTTTGACACTTTCTTTGTTTGTTAAAATGAACTTTGACATGTCAGAACTCCCTGTTGGCTACTGCGTTCCTTCATCTAATCAGGACCCTTGGAGGCCTTCCAATTAAGAATTTCCTTAATCTATCAATGTCATTCTATTATTAAGTAATAACAGTAGATTTGAAGAAGTGTAACGTTCCTGAGAATCTGGCTCTAGATCCATTAGAATGGAGGAATAGTTGAACCCAACATAGCAAGACTTTAATGATGATGATGACAAGGATGATATGGAAACTCAAGCTGCACAAAATCATTACTCTTTCTTGTTTTGCCTTTGATAAAATTTCACTCTAATCAAGTATTATTTTGGAATATGAATAACACAACATCAATATAAAATCTAAACAAGTACCTGACTCCATTGCGTTTTCCTGATTTGAACCGCTGCCTTTGATTGAGGATTTACTACACTCCTCTACTACTTCCTTAATAGGTGATCTCAATGAGACAACCAATGTATTGTATAAAGAGGAGCTGTAACCCGTAAACCTTATATATAAGTTTTCTAAGATAGCTCCCTTCCCATCATGGAGTCCAAATATAATTAGGATTTAGGTTCCTAATCTAACATAGGAGACTCCATTAGGTTAGTAAACTTTTCATAAACACGAAAGACATCTCTTTTAAGGAGACTTACCAATATTGGAGTCTTTATGTGAGTTAGCCTTCTAAAGTGGGGAACCCACATGGGCATGTTAGCCTTCTAAAGTGGGGAACCCACATGGGCATGTGGTCATTTGGCCACACTTAAACCCAATAATTCTAACATCAAGTGCTAAGCCTAACATCAAATTGATCATGCATACTAAAAGTGCTTTAATTTTTTCTATTTCTTTAATATTTTTATCACATGTTTTATGAATGAATCGTCTGATGGATACCACAATTCTGATTAAAATGAAATTTAATTTTGAGCTCCAACAAAAGAGGTTAGTGAGTTTGAACTGTTTGAATTTCAAACACGCACCCCCACTGATGGAGTTATGAGGATAGACTTAGAGAGTTACCTGGAAGGACCCCAATCATCTCTTTTATTCTTCTTTTAAATGAAAGTTAATTTGCAGTGACGAGGAACATAACTTTAAAAATACAAGTAGCTTCGATGAAAACCGATGCACTAGCGTTGAAATGATCACACTATATCTTAGTTTTTAAAAAATAAAATTATATCTTAATTTGTTAAAAATGCAGTGAAAACGGCATTTCAGACATTAATGATAGTCATTGTTGGAGTAAACTTGCATTAATGGAACATGGAAAAATCATATCTTCATTTATCACAGTCCTTCGATAACTAAAAATACAATGTAAAATGCTATTCCTAGAAGACGTTATTGATATTCACCACTGTATTGAACTTATAGTTAGATTAGCAATGACCAATGAATATTTCTTTCCGGCGCCAGACAATATGGATTTTTGAGGTATTAAATTGTGGTAGAATTTATCGAATCATGTT
The DNA here is from genome assembly GCA_029852735.1 of Persea americana. Lineage (NCBI taxonomy): Eukaryota > Viridiplantae > Streptophyta > Magnoliopsida > Laurales > Lauraceae > Persea > Persea americana. The sequence continues at coordinate 74,875,409 of CM056815.1, forward strand.
TTTTTTAACACAAACTTCGCTATATATACAAGAGAAAAAAAAAAACACATTCACATGAGCCTTTATCTGTGAAAAACTATTACTAATCCTTATCTCTAACAAACTATTCCTATGATCTCGATTAGTCCCCTCCAATCGAATACTCCTTTTATGTAAAAAGACCCCTTACAATGAGGAACCCTACCATACAAATGTTGATCACTATAGCAAAAGGACAATTCATAGTTAACATAGGGCTGAGTTTGAGATTTGAATAACTTCTATATTTGATTAGGTTTCTCATTCTCTTGTATAAATTAATTAGGATGATTTCCTTTACAAAGACGGGGTGAATTTTCTAAGGCCATAGTCACTTGGATTTTTCTATAGAGACACCTCCCTCCTTCCCACCCAAGTCAAAACAATATTCAATGAGATTTAACGGCTTCTCTTGTCTTTCTTTGGTCACACCAACAACAAACTTATTTAATTAGAAATCTATACATAATCTTAGACCACCCCATGTTTTTAGATAAGTGAAGCTACATGTACGGTTGTAGATAAGATTAAGGTGGTTTGGTCAGTCAGAATCCCTGCATATTGTATACGTGTAATGTATTTTGTCTATGATAATAGGACAGTTCATTAGCTGGTCTACTTCTTAACAGATACATATACATAATGCATTCAAATAGACTTCATATATATCATTGTCTGAAACTCCCTTATCTTCTTAGGATTCTTTCCTATATTTTGTAGAGGTTTTCCATGATTCACTGACGGTATCACAAGGGCATTGATTTCAACCTCTACTGTGATTTCTAACTTCTAGTTTGATATTTTTCATTCACGTGAAGTCGACTACTTGTTTGAGACCTAATCAAACATGCTTGTACCTTATTTGGATGGTCTTCATTCTCATCCCCGAGTGTTTTTTATCATATATTCCAAACACATTGCTGATCGATTTCAAATATGATTATAAGTAAACAACTCAAATAATTATTTATAAAGAGAACATAGAAGATTGTGCCATAGAAAGTGATTTACGTTGAAAGGTTAGTGTAGTTCCAAATCGTACTGGGGTAATACAATATGACCTTAGCATATATGCGACAAATGTTCAGGTGATATTCTGGAAGCATATAATAGAACCGTGTGGGGTTGAAGTTCCACTCCTTTTTTTTTTAATAATACAAGCTCAATCCTCTGAGATGGTCTGTTTTGCGCGTGCAGACTTGTTCTAGGATTCAAGCAAATGCCACTGTGCCAGAGTTTGAAAGCCGGCCAGAGCTGAAGGACCCATTTTGATATTTATCAACTAAGAGGGAATACTCACTAAATTTTCCTCAGAGGCATTAGTAAATTAAGGTAGTGGAAATAACATGGCCGCACACATTTTGGGACAGATGCATGTTAATTAGTCCCGAGTCATTCCTTCTAGGATTGAAACTTGCAATCAGATAACTTTGGTAAGATGCTAAATTTCCTTTGTAAATCAATCCCACCAAACCTCCAAGGCATTAATAGATTCAAGGGAAATACCTTTCAACAATAAATTGGTTTATGCGTAACTAACATGGTTGCCAATTCCATTTGGGTCATCATTTTGGTTTAGCATCCAAGATGAAATATTTTGGTATTTCAGAAATTCGGCAAGAATTCTCGAAATAATAAAAGATTTTAAATGTATATTCATATACATAGACATACATATATATATACAAACATATACACATACACATACATATATATCGGTAATATTCATGTGAGAACTAGTTCTCACATATTATATGAGGATTTTTTTTTTTTTGCCCAATTGTGGGGCCCATTCGGGGATGGGACCAGGGGGATGGAAAGATCTATGTGAGACTACTCAAAATATTAAGTTTGACTCCAAACCCATGGTCTTAACCCCTTCATCTGTGGCGCACAAGTTTATTGGCTTCATATTCAAAAAAATAATCAACCCTTGATCAAACGGTTCAGTCCATTCGGATGTATACCAATCCTTAGGAACCGGATCCCCTGTTTCGTCCAAACAGGGGAGCCCTGTTTGGACGAATCAGGGGGTGACACATGGGGGGGCGAAGGGGGGCAGAGGAAAGAAAAAGTGCTTTTCCTCTTTCCTCCGCCCCCTTCGCCCCCCATGTGTCGCCCCTTGATTCGTCCAAACAGGGCTCCCCTGTTTGGACGAAACAGGGGATCCGGACTCCAATCCTTAAGATTAGTGAAGATCAAGGGGTTCCATCTTGGTTTCTAGATTTGGATGCGTTGTTAGTTGAGCCCCGCAAAAAAATTCTAATATAATAGACGAGAACTAACTCTCACTTGAATATTTTCCTATATATATAATAGAAAAAGTAAAAAAAAAAAACCCTTAAATTATGCATGTTTCTTGATATAAATATTGAAAAAAAAAATTAATAAAAATTGTGCTATAAACCTAAATGAATCGGAATGGACAACCAAAATGGACCGAAATAAACGAAATTCAAACCGAATTTTTTTCAGCCCCATTCCGTTTCGGCCAAAGGACTAGAACGAAAAATTCTAGACATTCTAGTTGAACCGAAACAAGATTGACAACCATGGTTACCAATCATAAATATCTCACACTTGTTTTGTTAGAGGTAATTAAAGATTTAGAGTTACAAGTAAGTTCAAAGGATCCGTCCCATCAGTGTTCAGTCCCCACCAAAAAAATCATAAAAAAATCAATTCAGACTTAATTAAAAAGAAACGATCACTCCTATAATTGCAATCAACACAATTTTCATTTTCCATGGAACCGGTCATTCTTTTTGTGAGGAAAATACTTCTCATCACCAAAACTTTCTAATTGACATGCGTCAAATGGACCATTAAACTACAGGGATTTCTTTTAGAAAACAAACTTGTTCCTTCTTCCTCCCCCTTCTTCTCACCCCATATAGGGCACATTTGTTTAGTGTTCAAGAACCGTTAGTCATCTGACGTTTCCTTTTCTGCAGGAAAATTTGCGCACACAGAGGAGGCACTTTTTTGTGGATTTGTGGAAAATTGAGTTGCTTTTGATGTCTTATCTCATAGAAAAATGCTTGCGCCAATCTATAGAAAAATATTTTGCTTTTCCTTTTTGTTTAAAAAAAGGGAAAAAAAAATACAGTTGTACAAACATGCATTAAAAGAAATGACACTATACTCAGTGAAAACCTTGGTTGTTGGGTAATTCACTTATAAAGTGAATGGAAGTAAATACTCAATTTAAGAGATATAAAAAGATGAGGTGTCAAGTAAACTAGTACCAAATTTCAAAAATCACCTTCTTTTTTTTTTTTTTTTTTTTTTTTAAGTTTCAAAAAGCAATTATCTGATTTCACTAAAAGACAAAATTTTCAAAAAGTAAAAAAGATTCCTTCTCAAACTAGTAAATGATAAAGAGCCATTACATTTTGATTTGACACTCCTTACTTTTTAATATCTCTTGAATTCACTGTTCACTTCATTCACTCTGCATGTGACTTACCCAAATAGGCCAAATACATCTCTCTAACTCTTCTTATTGTTGTTGAGAACTACGAGACCTATTTATACGGTACAATGAGATAAATAAAAAAAACTCAATTCCTTCTCAATATCAATCCAATTTAATGATATTATAGAGAGAGATTTTTCTCTCACACTAATCATAATATGAACAAGGTTAATCCTCTTGCAAATCACCTAATATAGTAGAGATATTCTAAACGTAGGTGACAGCTACAACTTTCCTAATCGACATTCTCTATCTTTTGGCCTTGTTTGTTTTATGACATAAATATTCCGTAAGGAAACAATTCTTGGCCTAACCTGCCATACAATTCCAAATGACTCAATGCATCAGGGTTTCTGCACCATCTTAGTTCTTGCACTATTAGACCCACAACCGACCCAAACACCCTGCTGCGTGAGTACGTAGTCTGTAACTTTCTGATCATTTCGAACTTAGACTTGTTAATTAATGATCCGGCTGGCCTAACGCTTTCAACTTCCAAACTAGGTTCAGACTGACATTTTCGATCCTGTTAATTAATGGACCAGATTTCAATTCAGCCTCCATAGAGAGGCACTGCCTATTGCAACCCAAGATGGTCCACCTTCAATATTTCTTCTTAAGAATAACTTCTTATTCCAGCGATAAGAGGTGTTAGTTCTTACCTGCCCATTTAAGGTGGGCAGCCATCTTTCCTCATATGAAAACTGTACTACCTCACCTGAGGTCTACTTCTTTTAGCCAAGGGATCCCTTATCTCACCCTATGTCTACTTCCCTCAATAGAGTAAATATTTCTTCTTCATTTTTCTATAAGGATTTTTTATATAGACACAACAAAAGAGTATACAAGCCCAGGAACATGAGCAAAATAGCAATCCACCTTCACCTTCAATATTTCACACACCCAAAATTGAGCAAATAACAATCCCGTTTCTCACCCGGTTCCCCAAGGTTTGACGCTGAGTATATTTACCATCTTAACACGTGTGTGGGCTCTCTTTCCACATATATGGGTGACCGCTTCTCACACATGTCGCTCTCTCATGGGTCACGGCCCCTTAGTTATTTGGGGTAACAAAAGAATATTTTACACGCCATATTCACAGGCTACCTAACAAACCTAGAAAAAGAGTTGAGTCAAGATATTGTTGCTTCAAAGCGTGTAACTTGTCTTTCTTTATTACCAAACCTATTTGGGCGGTTGTATGATGATGATGACGTGTATCCTGCATATTTAGGGTTAGGGGTGTTCATGGCCCGGGTCGAGCTAGGCCTAAGCCTGTCCTAACCTGGACCATTTTGAATTTCGCCTAGCATTCAGGCACATATCTAAAAGAAACACTTAGGATTAACCTAATTTCAAAATGTATGTACCTCTATGGTTAGAAGTGGCGGACCTAAGATTTTCGTTTAAGGGGTGCATACCCAAATAGGCAATTGGATTTTGGAAACAAATCTAAAATTTCCATGGGTTTTGGAGGCGGGCATAGGATTTTTATGTGAGTTTCTTAAGCCGAGCCATAATTTTCATTATGATTTTAGAAGTGGACCTAGTTCCAACAGGTGCGACTTCCCCCACATGGATGCAAGCGTCCATCCCCGATGGTTAGGTGTTGGGTCAATTGAGTCTGGTTGGCAGGGGACAGTGATTGGTTCAATCGAGCAAGTTTGAATCCTATGGTAGTGGAAGAAAGATGGTGATTGGTTAGGACTTCTCATCCGTACTTTCAATGACTTTTCTCTCCTCTTAATCCTTTTATCCCTCTAAGAAAAGAACTGATGACTTTTTGTTTCAGTAAATACATCCGATGACTTGTATGTGACAAGTTTTCACTACGGATAGATGGGGTATTGGCATCTCCTTTGACAATAGGTATAAAACTCACTCGGCCGGTAGGCATATGGATATTTTGGATCATTGAAACCTATCACCCACTTCTACAAAAATAAAAATGAAGACTGAGACACGAGATATAAATTGACAATGCATGTGGAAATCACCATTAAAAGCCCCCTTTATATAGGTTTAGTATTTAGTGCATTTCTGCATTTTCTTTTGAATACCTTCCATTCCTAAAATCATTAGGATGGGCAACCAACATGAGGTCATGTTGAATTTTAATAAGAGTTGCAACTCTATCCTTGCATCCATAAAACAAAAATGTCCATCATTATTTATAATATTACCATTATTTTAAATGCTCCCTCTCTCTCCCTCTCTCTCTCTCTCTCACTCTCTCACACACACACACACGAACCCTAATCATGTATTTAAAACTTTCATCAATCCAATGGTGGGTTGCGAATGGATTGGGCCAATTATAACCAATTATAAAGTATAAGTGTTGATTACAATCAAATGTGATATGCATTCGTAAAGACTGATTTATATAGGATTACTCTCTCCTAGTATAAATCTTATCGTAACAGCCAATGTTACAAGCTTTAGAAAAAGTTGAGTTTAAGCTTTAAAATTATGCACATGGGGACAAAGAGATGGGCAAAAGTGTCATTTCACTCTAAACACTTAGGGTGGTTGCCAGGTTAAAGAAAAAGCACGTATGCATTGCCATATATTGAAACTACATCGCTTATTTACAAATCATGGACCCTCTCTTTCTCTCTATGAAGTGATTCATCATTTGAGCTCGCTGAGAATTCACCAAGTCTCACCATCAAGGCAGCCCCTGATATAATCAATGGCTAAGCTTGCACCATAATCTTATAATTTTGAGTGTCATCAGTTGTGATTTTTGATAGGATTTGGGTCTTCTATTGCTTAAGTAGTATGCCATTCTATTGGGCATGTTTCTTTACTAGAATTCTTCTATAAAAAATTTCATGTTTGGGTTTTTTTGGACTTAATGTAACATCTTGTCCCTTGACATTTAAAAATGCTATATTTCTTTACAAGCATTTCAAAAGTCTGGCCACATAAAGGATCTCAATTGACTTTTGGAATTCTAAGAATTCTAGCCCCTTTATTTTTTGGTGGAATTTCCGGATGCTTAAGTACAAGGGTTTCAAGAATTCCACTTTGTCTTAGAATTTCAAAATTCCTCATATAAGAATTTCATAAATTCTAATAAAGAAAAAGTCCCACCTATTTCTTTACTAGAATTTCTGCCAAGAATTTACTATATTGAGGGTTTTTGAACTTGATCTGACATCTTGTCCACCGACATTTTTAAATATATGTTTGTTGAGAAGCATTTCAAAATCTCAGCTATCTAAAAGGTCTTGGATGACCTTTGGGATCTCAGGGATTCTTGCCCATTTGCTTTTTTTTATTAAAAATCTTGGATGCTCAAGTATAAGGGAGCATTTAAAAATTATTTCCCTATATCTGAGAATCTCAAAAATTCTCCAGAGAGATATTTCATGAATTCCAGTAGTAAAGAAACAGCCCCTAAGAATAGACAAGAATAGACACCCACCAGCCTTAACATAAACAAATAGGTTTTAAAAACTTTTGTTTTTTATTTTTGGTAAAATCTTTGAAATCTAGTCATACAAAAAACAGAAAGCAGGTGGCGCCATCAAAAGCAATGAAATCAATATCGACAGGTTATTAAAATAAGCTGACCGCCCACGGCCTATCTGATTAATGGCCTCCCAATAAAATATTAGAATAATATGTGCCACCCCTTAAGAGAGGTATCATTGGAGAAGAAAGAGACAGCCACATATTTAAGGTAGAAAGTGAAAATCATTTGTTTTTGAAAGGGGTTTTAGTTGAGGTCAAGAAAGTCGGCATGTTGATTTTTAAAGGCCAATAATTGATAGCCTCATGAGAAAAATAGCAATTTAAACAACAATTAAAATACAAAGATTCTATGATCAAATTTTAATATAGAGGCTACAAGGAACAAAAGGGGTTACCTTTGATTGAGATCCCATCTTCTCACCTAACTGCATTGGGTTTGATTTTTGTATATAATGTCTCCATTGAAGTGGCAGAGTTAGGATTTTCTTCTAGGAGAGGCAAGCAATATATAGTTGACTAACAACGAGTATAATAAAGATTTTTTTATATAGGTGATCAATAATATTGTTTATATTTATTGTTTTCGACTTATCATTTAAAAATAATTCTTTTGCAGGATTTATACTTATATCTAAAAAAACATAGATTTAAGAACACCCCAAAATATAAATATAATAGGACTATGATAATGACTACAAACTACTCAAAATAATCCTTTACTCCTTGGGTTAGGAGTGAAAGTTGTATCTCTCTCTAATCAAAGTAGGACCTATATCGAATTGATGAAGTGTAAGCCAATCTACTCATAACTAATTAATTTATAAAAATCAATAATTAAATATTGGTTGCTTGTGATAATTTAATGGGCTATTAACCAATGTCATCAAAAGGTAAACAATCAACTATTCAAGCTACTTAGAATAAATGTCCTCTTCTTAAGTGGACTTTCCCCAAATTTTATTCTAATAGATGTTGGTCTCACTATAAGATTGAGTGTATCATATTTTCAAAATGTAAAAACAATTGGACCAACTCCTATTTCAATCGAAATGATGCCCAATAAGCCAAAGTCCAACTAGTTTTAAAGAAATGATTATCTCAAAGTGTCAACAAAGAAACAATTCCTTTGGAGAGGAAAACCCTCCTTAAAACATAGAGATGATTTACTTACTTTTTTGTAAGCAAGCAAAGGACAAAAGCAGCCACAAAGATTTTTTAAATTCCCCCTTTTTGTAAAGGAACAAGATAGCGAGGCTTTGCCTATATTCTAGAGAAATAACGAAATCGATTGCCCTTTCTGGAGGACCCCCGCTCCCTCCGCCACTGCTCCTTGGGCGACCTCTCCTCGGGTGTCTCCTTCACATGTAATGTGTGATCTCTCTTGCTTGATCGGGTGCTTTCATGTGTCTCAGCTCACTTGGCAGGGGTAAAAAAAAGGAAAAAAAAATTGGAAGTTACGAAGGTATACTTGCAAATTAAGTAGACAATACCTAATTAAGGACTATTTCATAAATTTGTTTTCACTCTCTCCTCTCCACTTTTTTATAGACTAGAACCACTAAAAACAGAACTGAGTCATGTCACTGAGCCAATTAGATTCTCAACGGACTTCCTAAGTTTGGTCAAAAGTCAAAAGACGCCAAACATTTAAAAATACGAAGAAATCCTTTGGTTCTTTGCTAGAATCATTCCTTGAATCCAATGAGTTCAGGTAAAGCTTTTGTACCTTTAAAAGGTTTTCAAACATTCACAGGAAATATTATTAATCAACCAACCATGATGGAGACTCTAACCTTCTAATAAGAACACTGACTCAAATTAATAGACCATTCGCATGTCCCGAAACATAATTGAAGGCAGCAATGCCGCAAATGGGTCCAACTGGAGACATGTCCAGAGAAACAGCTGGCTAGCTAGGTCAAGGGTCGATCTCAAAAGGAACGAGTTTGGTGAAGCCAATACGGGTTGGAGGGTGTTAAGAGTCATTGCAAACTCAAGAACAATCACCGGAAGGTTCGTACATAAAAGCACCATCAAATTATCAAGCCTTGATTAAAAAGTCTTAAATTTAATCATCTTTTCACCACAGATATTTTTGAGATTCAACCTAATGACGAGTACAGATTCGACGAGCAAGAAATTGAGCATAGTGCCACATCATAGGGGAATAATAATGTAAAAGAAGCTGCACTGATCATGGGTCAAATGAGCTCCATAGAATTGGACTGCCAATGTAGTCCGCTCATAACAGAAAGTTTTCGGACATTTAATAATCTATTAAATATTACCCCCATCAACCAAGGATGAAATTTAATTTAATTGAGAATTGCTTGTAGGTGTAGGCAGTGCACAAATATCGTTTTCTGTCTTGAAATAATTTCTAGATATTTTAAATTTGGGAGATTTCACTGTAAATGAACTTATTTCTGAATAACCCGATATATAAGTATTTAACCTAATATTTTTACAATGTTTACTTTTTTACCATTTTCTTAGTTTGTTTTTCTTTTTCTTTTTCTTTTGATAAGGGGCAAGGACACCAAGAGACTAGCACATGCAGGACAGCTGGAGTGAAACTCACACATGCAAGCAATGGGAGAGACTAGGGTCGATCACGTTTGCAATATCATGGAAAATCTAATGTAAATCATGACGACATTTGTGATATTTGAAAAGTATATCATGGAAATTTGTGGTGGAGGTTGTGAGCCCCAGATGTAGGCCAAGAGCCACCCACCCTGGAGGTGCCTGCTTGGAAATTTTAGTGCGCATGCGTTAGCATGAATTCAGTTAAACATCTCATTTCTTTGCCTTGTATGTCACAAGGTACACTTCTTTCCTTCCCTTACCACTTTTTCCCACTATTTGGGCAAGGAAAAGAGGATAAATTAGTGAAAGTAATTAAGCTTTTTTACTTTTTCTTAAATCCAGTTTTTAATCTAGTGATGGTTGAATTTCAAGGGCTCACCTTTTTTTATTTTATTGAGATCTTTTCTAAATGTTATGATATTTTAAGTTTTCTTAATTTGAGAAATGATCTCACCAGCCTTTCCAAACCCCATCTAGTGGTAGTTGTTTGACGTTTTCTTTTAAGTCGTTGGAGTTGAACATTACAATCTAAATCATCACCTTTCATGGGTGGAGAACAAGATCTAAATATTGTTTAAAATATCGGATGAAAGGGTATGTAATGGCCCTTAAACTTCAGTTTTAAAGTAAAAAGAGATACAAACTGTTCTTTCTTTTTTTTAACGTCATCACAACGTGCAATCTTGACGTTTTAAAGAAAAATCACCTTAGATGTCCGGTGTACCAAAAAAACCATCATAGTTTCTCTGTGACATTAAAGACCCCCCTGCCAATTTTTCATTTTATTTGAGCGACAAGTTTGACAGAGAGAAGTTTCTTTGGTTATTGGATTTTGTTTTATATGTTGTAGAGGTGAAAATGAGAAATAGCTAGAGGGCAATTGTCCGTGGGCTGCACAGTTGGGCTAATAACGGTGGATTAAAGAGATGTAAGGAGGAAGGTCAAGTGACAAGGTTCAAGTGTTTTTTGCCCAAAGAAAAAGGTACATGTGGGGAGATGAAAAAATGTGATGGCTGGAAAAAGAGGAGGGTTTGTTCGGTGAAAGTACTCGTTGGGTAAAATGAAGTGAAGCCTTAAATCAAGAGAGAATAACATATTAAAAGGTCTAATCATAGTATGAATAAAATTTATTTTTAGTGGCTTGATATGAAATCTTTTTGACTTTTTGAGTAAAAAGTAGATGAGTTTTTGCTTTTTAATGATTTGAGAATGTTGCTTTTTAACTTTTTTCTTAAATACGGAGAGAATTTTGAAATTTAGTACTTTTGATATAATCCCCTTAGAGGAAGGTGAAATGAGGCTTCATTTCACTTCACTTCACTTCACTTCACTCCACCATTCTACCGGAGTGGCCAAACAAGCCCTGAGCTACCTGATGAGAACTGCCTTATCTTGCCACTGGGATAAGATGCTATTTTCTATTATCTATCTAGTTAATTATCAGTTGTGGTGTTATTATTTAAGAAGATCTGTTTGGTGACATGGGCATGATATAACATCCAGGTGGAATACCTCTCTCAGTCGTCAACACCCCTGGTCCAAGTTTGAAACATGGTTTGACACTTTTGCGATCCCTTTCTTGCCCATCGTTCTCGTAATCCCCCCACCCACTTTTAACGACATGATATTCGATCTTTCACGAGAATCCTGCTACCCACACATACAGTTGATGTAAATAGAAGGCAGGCAGTATTATTCTATCCGAAGGATATTTCTTATTAGTCGCTTTACTTTAAAGATATTTATGAATAAGTCCTTTGAATGAAGGTAAATGTTATGATATGAGATTTACTCCATTTAAAATTCCACAATCATCCTTAGCATCCTTGAGCTGCTGGGAGCGTGGGACCCACCATATATCATCACATAAGTGAAGTGGTGGGCTGACTTTGATTCTATCTTTGGGAGGTAGGGGCCCACCATGATCTAACAATACTAACTAGTGTGAACTATAAGGAAATCCTTTGTGACATTCACACACCCAACTAGTTTGGTGCTCCAGAATAAAGAGACACCCCAGTGAGATAGCCAAGTGGTTGAGAGTCCCGATCTCACAATTGCCCAAACTTTATCCCTAGGTATTCTTCTCCCCTATGCATTCAGGTGGTCTTCTCCCGACGTGTAGGGTGTGGAGGGAGGGGGAGAGATGGACATTTATATAGTTATCTCACTATTTTTTCATTTTTTGAAAGATGAGCAAGTCTTTCAATTTTCAATAAGGAATATATTAAAGGGGATTAAGTCATCTATGACTCTCCAAATGGGGCATACCCCATAAAGAATCAAAATACAAGGGGATCAAAAATTACGTCAAGTCGAAACCCCTTACAGACGGTTATCACACTGATTTATCACATGGAAAACGACATGGAAGACTTGTACCCCTCAATAAGATGAGAGTGGATATTAATTTTACTGATTGTGGAGAGGGGGAAGAAAATACATTCCTCATCCAACTAAAATGATTTGACCAACTCTTAGGGCCTGCATTCATCCACCTAAGTGATTTTAGAGCCTTATGATAATTCTGAAAACCAGGACAACCAACCAAATATACCATTTGTCAAGTCTCTCATCTTATTTGTGAAAAAGAATTTAAGGAAAAAGAAGAGCAAAAACCCATTTCATTTTGTACAAAGAGGATTATTTAATGATCAATTAAATCATTGTGAATATGCTCTTATTATATGACACTTATAAGATCATTATCAGGCAAATGCTCCTGAGTTAGGCTGGATGGGAGATACCTTGGGTTATCAAAAAAGAAAATATTTCTAAACCCTTACATGCTTAAAAAGAAGGTCATAACATAATGTTATTGGAAGTTGGGTTAAGTCACAATACAAAAAAATATTGAAAAAAATACATTTTTATTTCTAAACTCAAAAGTTAAGTGTTATCATCTAGTTTAAGGATTGAACTATCACAAAAGGTACATCTTTAAGGCTGGTAAAAGGGTCTAATTAAAATCAATCGTTGCCTTTATTTGGTGTCGTTGAATCTTTAAAAAAAAGGAAAAATATTTATAAAATAGTAGAAGGATTAAAAATCAAGGACTATTGTCTATCTTCTTAATGAAATTCAATTCAATTCTACTTCTAGAATGATGAGATTCAATGGATACCTTACTTATATAATGATTTAACAGGTGTGGTTTTTTTTTTTTAATTGTCATTGTTAATGAAAAGTTCAAGTAAAATTCTAGCTCCGCCACTACCGACGTTTGTTGCGTTTCACTCCTACATTAGCCGGATCTCTCATAGGCCAGTCACTTTGGCTGGTAAAGAAAGAAAACAAACAAACATAAAATGGGTGCATCATATCAAAACAAGGACCCGGAGTTCAAGGGTCTATGCAGGACTCCAAACAAGTAAAACCAGCAATCGCATCCAAACTGCTAGCGAACAAAAGAAGAGACACTTGAGATTTGAGAAGATTCAACGTATAAACCAGGAAAGGCGTCAACGATCCAATTTCTAAAATCATCTTATATATTTGACACGTCCAGAATCGTTGTTTCTTCTAATTAATTTGTGAGGGTGTCACATTTCGTTGGTGGTATTCGTTATTCCGCGATCCAGACTTATCTTCATCTTTCATTTTGTACACTTGTTGCTCCAAAATCATAGTTAACACATTGAGACTCTACACATCTTGGTGAGTCGACTCAGCTCGATCAGGGCTCGCTCAGATTTAGAAAGACTCATTGGGGAGTTGAAAATGTCTTGACAAGACAAAACTGAGTTCACTCAAAGAGTCGATCGACTGGGGATCGACACAGTCAAGACTCAGTCAAAACTCCATGAACTATGCTAAAATATGTTAGACACAATTTTACCTTTATTTTTTTTTGTACGGTAACTTAAACTCATCGATAACTCCCCCTTGTTACCAAAATGTGTAATTTTGCCTACACATTTGCCGTACCAGTTGTACCTTGCACAAGCCAAAATGTGTTCTTTTATTTACAATATCACAATAGTTGTTGCGATATCGCAATTTATATTGCTATGCCACAAGTAAATAAGTTGGGATATCTCATAAATTGCGGTATCGCAACTTATTAACTTGTGGTATCACAATATAAATTACGATATCGCAACAATTGTTGTGATATTACAAATAAAAAAACACTTTTTGGCCTATGCATGGTACAACAGGTACGGAGAATGTGTAGGTAAAATTGCACACTTTGGTAACAAGAGGGAGTTACGATGAATTTAAATTATCGTACAGAAAAAATCCCTTTTTTCTATCCAATGTGGCTATGGCCCTACTACTATCCTCGTGACCATATGCAACACATGCAGCCCATGGGTCAAAAGTTAAATGGTATTTTACACATGGCATATTTCGATTTAGAGCAAAATCCTGACCCCTCGAATGAGAGAACAGAGAAGTTGATATAATAAGTACTATTAGGAGAGGTCTCATGTGGTAAAATGCGACCAATCGGAGAGGATTATATCTCCTTATATTTTTATGCTGAGTTTTCACATCATAATTCTACCAAGGCTTACTCGACTGTCAGAGTGGACTTGATGCGGGGAACATTTGAATACTTTTCAAATGTTTTAGATACTATTCAAATGTTCTAGATATAATGACAACAAAGAGGAAGGACAAGAACGAGAAGAGAGGGAGAGAGAGAGAGAGAGAGAGAGAGAGAGAGAGAAGGCAGCAGCAGCAACGGCATGTGGAGATTCCAGAACCTTTGGTCCCCTCCATTCAAGCAAGCTCCAATGTTTGGATGAAAGTAAGGGCTGACCCAAGTGTTGGGTTATGGGAGCAGTTGCCCCTGCGAACCTTGAAAATGCCCGAAAGGGGCTATGGGCCAGACGGCCTATGCCTCGTCAGAAATAAGTTGTTGCAACCATCAAAATGACTGAATAATGAAGAAAGCAACATTAAGACCATTCTTCACCCCCCTCAAACAAAAATTTTAGGCTGCCGGTGGATGCAAGGCAAAGAAAACCCCGCACAACACTTGTATAGGAACCGCGTAGGTGAAAGAAGCAATTAACTTCAATTTTTAAAATTATTTGATTAAAAATATGATTAATACACAATCTTATATATTCATTAATCACATTTTTTTAATCAAACTGTCAATTCTATGCTGGGGAAACTTCTATTAGGGTAAATTGAGGGATTACTCTTAGACAAGAAGGATTGTAATTAAAGATGATCGGATCTTCAATACGTAGCGCCCATACTTTCGACTCACAATTTCAAAGTCCAAATATTGGATGATTCACACTCAAACAATGAAAGGGATGATTTTTTTTCTTTTCTTTTCTTTCTAATAAGGGAGTTTGGCCTCTTAAAAAATGACTATTCACGTGAAGTAACTGCCTCCCCTACACACCGGTTAGTCAAGCTTTTGCCTGGGCAAGTGGCCCTAGATGGAGACCGTGAGTTTGAAACTACAGCCTATTTCTGAACCATGGTCCTAACTAACTACGCCTTGGGATTAATGAAGGGATTAAGTTTGGTTCGAATGCTACTTTTTCTCTACATGAAGGATTGACTTACCTCACGACCCTACTTTTGCAAATGAAAGGAGACACGATGTCGCATTATATCCCAGAAAACCCAGAATCCCAAATGTTTGACATAGTGCGAGAGAGAGATCATTGCCTTGGACTTTTGGTATGCGGTCCAAACATAAGCGTGGTCCATACATAAGACAGACCACAGCCGCCTGATCGTTGATAAGTCAGATGGTTGGTATAGTTTATTGTCATTTTGACCTACGGTCTGAGGCATCCTAGGAGTTCTTATGCACTTCGCTGGTTGCAACACTTAAATTTCAATCAAAGGTTGGCTCCACAGGATGATTTCAATCTTAAATTTAAGTCAGTTCATCAGTTTCATTATAGAATGTATATGTACTATCATGAAACAATTTTTCATAGCAATGTGTATAGTTTAAAAATAGACATAAATTGCATGTTTTGTTGCTAGAATTTAAGGAATTTCTGAATTTTCAGACAAGGTGGAATACCTAGATGCTCCCTTGGACTTGAGATCTAAAAATTACACCAAAATGCAACGGGGCTGAAATTTCTGAGTTCTCAAAAGTCATTTGAGACCTTTCTAATGACTAAACTTTTAAGCAAGAAATAAGGCATTTACAAATGCCAAAGGACAAGATGTCACATCATATCCTAAAAACCTCAACATTCTAAATTCCTGTCAGGAATTCTATGAATGAAATGGGCCTAAAGAGAGGTCAGTCCTTCCTTGTAATTCATTGCGTTAGACGAAATATCATTTATTTCACACCAACTTTAGAAGAGTAGGACATTTTATTTTTGAAGAAATTACCCGAAAAATCACTTTGAATGTCCAATGCACCAAAAAGGCCCGGTAATAGTAAGGATAAGACACTAGTAGGATGATTTCACACGTGAAAGTTCCTTTAAAAAGCTTGAAGGTGATCAGACTCTTTAACCATGTTCTTTCTTTGACAAAATAAATAAAATCATATGTATAGAATCCAAGTCACTAAAGCATGTTTGACTTTGTCCGATAAAAGAAAGTTTTTAGAGACAACTTATATTGTCCAAATGTTTTCTTAATAGTTCATTTGCAATTGAGGTTAGACAAGAAAACGCTCACTCGACACTCGACTCTAAAAACAGTAACAATGTAAAAAACTAAAAAGCATAATGGTTTTCTTGTTTTGAGGCCCTGAGCCCTGCCCTAACCCAACCCTAGGGTAAGGGCCTAAGTAATACATGCCCTTCGAGGGCTTTGGCCTGCCCAAGCTCGGCTCTATAGATATTTAGGATAGGGTTGGACAACCCCAAGCCTAACCCGACCTGGCCATATGACGGCCCTACTCATTTCTCATCAAAGTGGGTGATGGCTAGATTGGAACTTTCTCCCAATAAGCTATAGAAAGCACAAACCATGCAAAGTGACGGATGATTCCAAAAATTTTTTGGTACCCCACCAATTTAGAGGCCCAATCCCGTGATATAATATCTGCTCACGACAAAGATATCATGCCCATTGCTACAGGCCTCATATTCGAACCCTCAATACTAAGGTGAGAAGTGGACTTCCTTCCCGCGTGTTTGGGCTTCCTTTCCACTTAACTGAACTGTGTTTTCTGTGTGTACGCGGCTCTGTATTGAGCCCCAGCCCCCTTCAACTGGGGTAAAAAAAAAAAAAAAAAAAAATGAGAAGCAGGGTTCCAAGCCTTAGTTCTGGACTGATTACCACATGGTTAGGTCTATATATCCAACCCTAAGCCTAACAAAGTAAATTCATGGAACTACGCATTCATTCCTTTAAATAAATGGTCTCCGATTGGCCCCACGTTCTGGTACACCATGACAACAGTATGGCCCACTTTCACTATCAATCGTTATTTCTACCCATCCCTATCCGGGGCATCCCTTGACCAATTCATTATTTCATATTCAGTTTTTTCTACCTATCCACTGTCAATCTTTATTCCTACCTATCCCTATGCGGGGCATCCCACAGATTAAGGGTACCCATCGCCCTCAATCTGTGACCACTCACTGTATTTCATCGTCGTCATTTATGGAAAATAAGATCTTAGAGCCATAGTCTATGCTTAAGTCTTCTGGGGCCCACTGAATGATAGATTTTACCAATTCCAACGAGATAAGGTCCGTTCTGTACTAGAACATATCCTCAACAAGATCTTTTAGATTATTCTTTCCCTTCTTTTCGACAATCGTTTTCATAATAACAAATATTTTAATCTTTTGCCTCACGCTCCAAGCAGAATAGAAATATATAGTCCAAGTCAGGGTTTCAAAATAGGGGTTTCCAGTTCAACCAAAAAAGTTATAATAATAAAGTTTCCAGGGAAACTATATTGCTCTAATCAGCAGCTTTATATATTCCAAAAAAGGAGAGAACTTAAAATATTTCATATTCAATTGCATCTTTTAGATTAGGTTTTTTTTTTTTTTTTTTTTTTTTTAATATTGAAGCGATAAGAATGGATTTCAACACATTTAGTCTCAAACTAAATAAAAGAAAATGGTACAATGGCTGGCCCAAAACTCTACATCTCGAAGATAAATAATTCAGTTAAGAATAAGGGGTTGCATAGTATGGGCTCGCTTCCGGCGTGTGTGGCACTCTTCCCGGTGTGTACGGCACACTTCCAACCTTCACAAATTCTCTCCTTGCATATACAGGCTCTCTCATGGGTCCCAATGTCCCTAAGCTGGGGTGACAAAAAGGACTTAGTTTAGTTTTGGCCAACCTTTCTTTCTCTTTGTGTAAAAATTTGGCCAATGTCAAGTGTCCATCAATTCAATAAAGCTAAAGAATCAAACCCACTATGTAATAATTAAAATTGACTCTTTTTTTTTATGTAATCTTATTTTAACTATACAAAAAGAAGTATAAAATGTTATTTTAACTTTGTCCATGCCTATATTTAATTAATCATAAGTTTTGTACCTTGTGTCCTCCAAGCGCCCTCAATCTGTGACCAGTCACTGTATTTCATCGCCCTCAATACTGGATGATTGCACTCAAACAATGAAAGGGAAGATTTTATTTTTTTTTCTTGCTAATAAGGGAGTTCGGCCTCTTCAAAAATGACTATTCACGTGAAGTAACTGCCTTCCCTACACACCGGTTAGTCAAGCTTTTGGTTAGGCAAGTCGCCCTAGATGGAGACCACGAGTTTAAAATTGCAGCCTATTTCTGAGCCATGGTCCTAACCACATTACCCAGTGAGTGGTCCTACATGGTTTCATTAGAGTCGTTTCTTCCCCATTACTTTTTTCTGTTGTCAATCACGCCTACAAGCTTTATGCCTTTGTCTCCGATAGCAAAATGAAAGAGAAACTTTCCGCTTTTCAAGAATTAAATGTGAAACTGGTTCTACTGGGAGATTCCGTCTCCTATAGAGAGAGTTGTTGACAATCTACCTCAGTAGGTTCAGAAGTTACATAAGGGGCATTAATTCTAGGGTTAAGATTATTTTATATGACCCATAACTTTTAACTTATTCTAATTGTGAATAGGCAATCGTAACTCCTTTTTCTAGATATAACATTGAAACATTGAGGCTATTAAATCAAGAAGAATTTTTTTTATTTTTTAATGAAAATGGAAGATTCATTAAATAACAGACAAAGCCAACAAAACGAGTCACAAAAAACAAACCAGCAACTCAAGCACCAACAGCGCACAATTTGATATTTACAAACTTTTATGCTTGAGAGTTCCTTAAATTATTTATCCATAGCGACATATTAAAAGCAAATGAATCATAAATAAAGAAACCAATACAACCAGAGAAGGTATAAAAACCTTATACCAAACACATCCTCACCAAATACAAATACAAATACACCCACCAGAAAAAAAAAAAAAAAAAACGACAGCAAGAAAACATGCATTGAACGAATGACTTTCCACAATCAACATGATTCCACAATACGAACTGAAAAAAGTTATCAACACCTCTATACGCAAGCACTTCCACTTTATTAAAATCTTCAACTTCAATAGACTTAAAAAGGGAAATCAACACATCCCCTTTGAAACTTCTGAAGCACTCATTATATCAGCCAAGCCCAAATTGTCTCAAGTCGCCCGTCCACACTAAACTTGAGAATTCTTTTATCACGTGTCACACACATATTCTACCAAAAAAAATAAATAAATAAGTGACATGCACAAACATGTTCAAGAAAAATAGAGTGCAGAGCACTAAGATCTAAGAAAAGAAAAAAAGAAAAAAGAAAAAAAACAGAAACACAATTCATTTCAAGTCATATAATGGACTCACATGGTGCAGATATTGGATCTTGTCGATAGAGTTAATCCTCTAAATATGAAGATTAACACTTCAGTAGTAATCTTATTATGTGAGCCACACATGTTCAACCACTAAGGGCTATTGAGATTTTTGTAGTAAAAGAAAGTAGTGGGGTATGATCTTGTATCCAATGGTTAAAGATAGTAGATACAGTCGGGTAGGGTATGGATCCAAATTTATAAAAATCAATGGATGGCAGATTATTAGATAGGCTGCACAAATTTAATTATTATATGCTACTTAAATTTTTTATTTTTTTAATCCTTTATAAATAAAAAGATTAATTAACTTATCGCTTAATTAGTTTTCTTTAGGAACAATATTTAATTCATCTGTAATTATCAAGTCCAAAACTGGAAGAAGTTGCTTCCCATGTTCAATGATTTCAAACTAGATGTAGATACGCAAGCACTTCCACTTTATTAAAATCTTCAACTTCAATAGACTTAAAAAGGGAAATCAACACATCCCCTTTGAAACTTCTGAAGCACTCATTATATCAGCCAAGCCCAAATTGTCTCAAGTCGCCCGTCCACACTAAACTTGAGAATTCTTTTATCACGTGTCACACACATATTCTACCAAAAAAAATAAATAAATAAGTGACATGCACAAACATGTTCAAGAAAAATAGAGTGCAGAGCACTAAGATCTAAGAAAAGAAAAAAAGAAAAAAGAAAAAAAACAGAAACACAATTCATTTCAAGTCATATAATGGACTCACATGGTGCAGATATTGGATCTTGTCGATAGAGTTAATCCTCTAAATATGAAGATTAACACTTCAGTAGTAATCTTATTATGTGAGCCACACATGTTCAACCACTAAGGGCTATTGAGATTTTTGTAGTAAAAGAAAGTAGTGGGGTATGATCTTGTATCCAATGGTTAAAGATAGTAGATACAGTCGGGTAGGGTATGGATCCAAATTTATAAAAATCAATGGATGGCAGATTATTAGATAGGCTGCACAAATTTAATTATTATATGCTACTTAAATTTTTTATTTTTTTAATCCTTTATAAATAAAAAGATTAATTAACTTATCGCTTAATTAGTTTTCTTTAGGAACAATATTTAATTCATCTGTAATTATCAAGTCCAAAACTGGAAGAAGTTGCTTCCCATGTTCAATGATTTCAAACTAGATGTAGATATGTAACAAGGTTCTTGAAACTAGATGCAAAGCACAAGCTTCAAATGTGGCGAAGGTGTGAAAAGATTTGAAATATTAGACCAACCCTAAAAAAAATTGCCGACATAGCGTGGACTGTGGAGTGGAGCCGTCCATCAGTCCATGTGTTGGTTTTACTAAAAAGAGAAAATCTAAGATAAAACATGAGCAGTTGAGATAAGAAATAATTTAATAATAATAAGTTTATGTTTGGTTTCGTATATAATAGCTCGTATTCTATTAATACACCCATAATTGAATGACGTTTGCACCTTGATTTTAATAAATTTCTAGGTCTTCAATGCATGGCATTGAGCCCATAGTCTGTCGTCAGTCGTAACAAAAGAAAAAAGAAAGGCTGTTATTCTAAAGCCTCGAATAAAACATGGACTTATTTACAAAAAGATATATAATTCTCTTGAGTTTGGGTAACAAAACCGGAAAATCCGACATGTGTCGATGAATTCGTCAACGTGGGGGCCTAGTTTTGCTGATGTGTATCAGTCAATAGCACGGCATTCAAGAACCAGATTTTTGGATTCAAACTTGTCAATACGTGACGCCAATGTAGACGGTTGAAAAGAAACAAAATAGTGGCCCTACAGAGTCAAAGCAAGGATAGTCTTGCCATTTTCATCGCCCGTCCTACCAATTACCCATTGGGTTGCTAAATCATGGTCCTGCATGGGCCCCACATCAATGAAAATGTGAACGCCCGCATTGATGAGTCAACGGACACATCATACATCTCCCAACTTAAAAGAGTTGTACGGTGCATGTTTCGCATCTTTATTTCTATCTCCTGGTTGTCTAAATATACGTCTAATAAAACATGCAGAGTTTTGGAAAATAAAGGTACGATGATTTTATAAGTTTGAAATGTAGAGGATTGAGACTTGTGGTTTTGGTAGATTTTTTGCTAAAGAAACTTAAGAGCATCTTGGTTTTAAGATAAGGATTAAACGTTTATAAACGTTTACGTAAACATTTTGTCTTAAAAGAAATAGTTTTTCAAAGATATTCAAAATTTGGGAATCTTCATTTCTAATTGCTTTTGATGTAGAGTGTTTCAGTGTAAATAAAATCAAAACAAATAGTATAATGTTAGCGAGACTAGAATCCTAACACAAATCCTACACTTTTTTTTTTGGAACTGTAACAAATGACGGTCAAAAGCATAATATATTAAGCAATACGACTCCGGTTCGACTAAGCTTTAAAACCATTATGTTGTTTGATCATTCTTTTTTCTTTTAATTTGATCATTTGTATTATGGTGACTTTGTCTCTTTTAAATTCATTCTTGATTATCCATTTTTTTCCTTTTTCATTTGGCTTGTCATTAATTAATAAAGCTCTCATGTAATGATAAATTACTGTTCTTTTTTATTAAAGTCCGCCAGTAGCGCCAATAGAGAAAATATTTTGTATATAGGTTGATGACCCACCAAGAGAAGGGACGGGTAAGAACGTGGATGAAAATAGTAAGAATAAATTTTAAGAAGTAAAACCGATTTGAAAATTTGACTGTAGATAGATTGGAATGGAGAAGTAGAATTCGGGCTCGTTTGGATGTTTACAGAATAAAATATTTACAGATTTAAATATTGTAAGAATAAAATAATATAGAATACAATAATGTAATATTATAACAGTATAATATTTTTTCTATTTGACAATCTTTTAAAAATATTACAAATTTTAAATTGAGCAGTTTGGAATGTGTTATGATTAAAGTAAATTACATTATAAGAGTATTTTTTTATTAAATATTTTAATTTATATGTAATTTATCACATCTAGATAAAAAAGTAATGTGGTAAAGTAAAGTTTAACTTTCATATTTTTGCTACAAGTTACTTTTCTTTTATCACATAAAACCATGGTAAAGTATAGTAAAGTAAAGTCAACAAAAAAATAAGCACTACTGTATAACTCTCTCTCTCTCCCAATTTGTTTACCACATACTTCATCTGACCTTACTTTACTGTACCTTTAACCATGATATGACATTAATTTTTATTTTACTTTACCACACCCGTAAACAAGTAATATTTTTTTTATTTACCATATAAAAGTACGATAAAATGTGATAAAGTAAAGTAAAGAAAAGAAACTACTTTACCATTCTTTCCCACTTTACTTCACCATGCACTTTATCTCACCTTTACTTTACCACACCTTTACCATCTTGTGAAATTTACTTTCACTTTACTTTACCATATATGTAAACATACACATTATAATGGATTTAGTGAACTAAAATCTTTACTTTACTCTACCACTTTGTAATAGTCATTTTAAAGGATTCTTATCTTGTAGAAAGTTTTCTACAAGAGAGAGCTATAGGAGAGAATATTGAGCTTTATGAAAGAAAAGAATATTTTCTTTAAATTTTTCTTAAGTTACTAAATGTACAAGATTCTTTTCTTCAAAAAATGAAAGATTATATTCTAAAAAATATTATTTTCTTGTATTTTCTTGAGTTACCAAATGCACAAAATTTTCTTCTTTAGAAAATGAAAGATTATTTTCAAAAAAATATTATTATTTTTTATTTTATTGTGCATCCAAACATGCCCTTCATGTAGCATCTTCCCACATGTGTGAGTTGGGTCCCACCCCCTTGACTAGGGTACCCCAAAAAAGAAAAGAAAACGTCTTTTAAATCTTTTGTTCAATGCATTTACTTTAGTCCCTGCAAGGAGAATTAGTTCTTATAGGCTTGGTGGATGATTTGACATCGAAGTGAATTCTTACCACAAGAAATCAATATGTAATAAGTTAGGATAAAGCATGTTCTTATACCTACGGGTAGGGTGGAAATCTATAGATGACTAGTACTTTATTGGCCCTAATTGATCAGGTTGGAAAACTCGCCGACTTGTCCCATAACTCACTTAATCACCTCATTTTGTACAAAGGCCAAGTCAAATACAGGAGACTATATGTAAAAACAAAAATGATATAAGGACCCCATTTTTTTTATTTCTTATTTTGTCCATGTTTTTGTATTTTTTATCTGTAATTTTTTTTATTTGGATTAATTATTATGAATACTAGTGATTTAATCTATTTTAACACATTTTAAAAATAGTTTAAACTAAAAAATGACTCTCCCAATTAGGTTACCAAATGCATAACTAATTATATGACTATTCAAAGTCTCAAGTTCCAAGTAAAATGGATCTAGAACCTATTTTTCCAGATCTAGGAGAAATTTGGATCCATATCTGGATCCATGTATATAAAGTCTAGAAAATTTCTATCCGGAATCGAACACTGTATATTTTGACCAAAAGATTCAAATCTAAGATGATTACATTCACACGGATATATATATATATATATATATACACGCGCACGTTTTAAGAGCCTAAATTCGCTGAGTTATGTTCATATTGGAGAGTTTATTTTGTTCTAATCATACACTATTTAATAGCCCCACTTATATATTTTAATAAAATTCTAGTCGTGTGTGCCGAATCCGATTCCTAAACAGATGAGTTGTTATACAGATCCCTCGTTCCGCTGCCCACTTCACCAAAGCCATGAGTAAATTTGCCAGAGACACTAACGCAGTTGGAAGCTGCTCAGTGAAACTAAATGGTTTGCAACTTTGACCTAGCTTTCTTTTCAATGCACTAGAAAGAAGTCGTTCTGTGAATTGCTGATTCCTTTTACATAAAAATTCAGCTCCAGTATCTATCCAATGTGAGGTGAAGTTCCACACACCGGGGTTGCAGAAGATCCCAACTCTCAAGAATCCTTCTCATCACACTCCAGCATTATCATGATTTAGCTCAATAAACCCATCAGATTGACCCTAACAGATCAAGGGTCAGGAAAATAGGAGCAGATGATGTGAAGACCTTTAGAAATGCTGTTTTTTGTTTTTTTTCCTTGACATATAAAGTCAGAAGTTTACTGTAGTCCCATTCCCTATCCGCAAGATTTCCTAGTAGGAATGTCAAACGGTCGGGGCTGGGCCACATCCCTAGGCCCATCGGCGCAGTTGACTAGAGGGCTGGGCCTTGCCATCGCGGGCCGGCCTGGTCCATTTGACATCATTTTCCGAGATTCATTGCCAGAGATGCATCTCCCTCACATGGGATCTCACCGCTCATGGGACAAAAGATCATGCAATTGTACAATGTTGGACGAGCCAAATTAACCTGTGGGGTTCATCTTCATGTCTCCATTACAAAATGAATGGAATCCAGATCCTTGTTTGGCATCCTCATAAATCCGTCATTGAGGCCCATGTCTTAGATCCAAACTGCTCAAAATCATACTCTTCCGTGTTCTAATGATGGGCCAAATTTCAATTTAATCTTAAGGAGCCGTTTAGAAACTCTAGTATAATCAACAAGAGTTAATTAGATTAAGGTCTAAAATAACAACTCTAATTTTCAAATTCTAATTCACAATTAGTATGTTTGGTAAAATGACAAAAAAAGAATGCTCTTACTTCATGATGTAACTGGGGCCAATTTTAAAAGTTATAGTAATTAGGACTAACCTTTTAAAAGTTATAATGTAAAACCCACCATTTTCATGCATGTTGGAGATTTTATGAGATCAGTTTTGTCTAAGGCACTAGTAAACCTTGCATTCTCCAACTTCATCCACTTTCCTAAAAACCCCTTAAAAACTACCGCCCCCCTTAGCATAAAAATTAAATAAGCCCTAAAAATAAAAAAATTAAATATATTTTTACCAAACATTCTTTATACGTAAATAAGCTGTAAATCATAAATAAAGGGGGCTTATTCCCACCTTAGTTGAACTCATATGCAAGATAATGAAGTGTAGAACGCATAAATTGAGCAGTTAGAATTCAAATGGTGGGCCGGCCTCTTCTGATGTACAAATCCGATGGATTGACCAAATAGTCTATGGAGCCGAAAAACATGCCAGGTTGACGCCCTCCCTTGTTGAATGAGTACCAGGAGCCTTACAACTGTCCCAAGAGCGAGCCCTTCATGCGAGTGGGGATGCCAAGACACTACAGATTACCGCTCATATGAAAAGCCGGAAAGTTCTTTTATAAAGTCCAAAATCTAAAAAGTTCTAGTCAAATATCACGCCCCCCATTGGAAAGACCTTTTTTTTCTTTCTTTCCCTCTCAACATCTCAACCATTTTCAAACTCCCACGTCAAGTGTGCTTCTTGCGCTCCCACCATCTGTCATTTGCTCTCTTGTATCCCAACAGTATCCCTGTTAATCTTCCTGCTTTGCATTAAAATACCCTTTTACCAATAAAATATCAGACCCCATGACTTGACCAAACCAACCATCCTTCACACAAATTTATAAGTGAGGCTGCTCCTTCAGTTCTTCATGTGTTCCTCACATAGAGAGAGATGGGAAGAGACGAAAATACGGACGTGGAAAAGAAGAGCAGCTTAGATAAAAGTGAGGAAGATGTCCTGCTCCCAGGGTTCAGATTCCACCCAACTGATGAAGAGCTCGTAGGGTTCTACCTCCGACGAAAGGTCGAGAAGAAACAACTTAGCATAGAAATCATCAAACAGATAGATATATATAAATATGATCCATGGGATCTTCCAAGTAAGTTGGCACCCTTCATATATGTATTATGTATCTTAAGTGTTCTCCTGATAAGTTATTTTGAAATCCAAGTTATGGGTTCTTTTGTTGAAGGTTGGTGACTTCAACTACTTTGTGGGCTCCCTCTCAATCTCTCTTCCACATGTAAACTAAACTTCCGAATTGATTGTGTTCCCTCTAGTTCATTCCTTCATTGTCTTAAATCTGGACAATCATAGAATAGAGTTATAATCGGCAATGACCCTTCTGCAACTCTTACATTTGTAAACCTTAAATGTGGGAAGGTTTTGAAGGTCTCATAACAAATTAACAGATGCGCTTTGAAGGGACCATCCACTTGATGAAGTGCCTCAAAAGCTTCTAACAAGATCTTTATTTATTTTTATTTTTTTTATCTCTAGTAAATGCATCCACATACATCCTTTTTAAATCTCTCACCATGGTCACTCCAATCATAGATAGGACCCCAACGGATTCTATAGAAAAAAAGGTGCTTCACCACTTTGCTACAAGTGGAGTGCCTTATTCATGAAATCTAAAGCACCATAGAACCCTTATTTTCTTATGTCTTCCATTTGGAACTCACTCCTCGTTGAAGCCAAAAAGTAGCTCAAGCAGGATTGATTGCGGTGTTGCTATGAGCGTCCCCAAATGGTGTTGCTGTGATTATACTCTAGATCTAATGGGAATTTGTGAAGGACAATAGGCCGACAGCAAGGGTATTTTGGTCCAAACAAAAAATGCGGGCCAGAATCCGTGTAGCTGTCCAAAGTCCCATTCTGCGGGTCTTCGGTTTACATGTCACCTTTTAGCTTAAAGTCAACTGAGATAAAAACCAGGCATTCCTCGAAGGCGGCAATGAAAAGGGACTTGGTACCGGTTTTATTTACCAAGACTGCCTGCCGCCCAAGCATTTTTACATTATCAACCCCATTTTAAAAGCCAAAATAACACTTCTACCCAGGCCAATTCCCATGGAGGAGGAGGAGAGGCGGCTTATCAAATGAAATAACAAAATAAATATCAACTCAACATCTCTATGCACTTGAGAGATGATTACCATTATGTGAAAGAATGCTAAAAATGAGAGATTGCCAATTCTCTATTCCCAGTTTGCATATTGGACATTCAAATATCATCATTATTGTTTTTATTATTATAATCATCTTAGCTTTATCAGATCAATTTGAAAAATAACATGCTAAATACCAATTTCTTAAACATTGCTCTGCTGTCATGATTCTGCTGTGAAATAAGCCAAGGCCTATTTAAAATATTGATCATAATAGTTTGAAATGCTAGAAGGCTCTAAAACTCCATATATCCTCTGTTGTCTTTCTTTTCTTGAATGTTTCCAATGTTGTTTTCATTGCTTAAAAAATTGAAATATTTCTAAATTCACCCATTAATTTTGATGTGTTCCTTGGGATTTCATTTATGTTGAGCCATTTTGGCCTCCAATGTAACAGTTTTGGCTGATCAATGTAAAATGAGAGTATGCAGTCATCATATATTAACATGTACAGTCACAAATTCGTCAATATTTTGCTTTAAACTTCAAATCCACCACTTCTATATCTTGATGAAGGGGCCAGCTAAAATAATATATATCTTTGTATGATAAAACTTTCGTTCCTGCGGGGTGGAGACAAAAATTAATTGGTATTATCCTTGTGTTCTTTTTGTAGAGGTAAGTACGGCAGGAGACAAGGAGTGCTACTTCTTTTGCCTTAGAGGGAGGAAGTACAAGAATAGCATAAGACCCAATAGAGTCACTGGGTCTGGATTTTGGAAGGCTACTGGCATTGATAGGCCTATTTATTCTGCTGGAGAAAGAGCTAGTGACTGCATCGGCCTTAAGAAATCACTAGTTTACTACAGAGGAAGTGCAGGAAAAGGCACCAAAACTGATTGGATGATGCATGAATTTCGCCTCCCTCCTAGTGGAAAAAGCTCCAGCCTCCTTAACGCCAAGAGCAATCAAGAAGCTGTAAGATTTCTTCTTTGGTTTCATTTTCCCCCTTTTCCTTGGTTCACGTCGCTTCCTGCTTAGACCCATGGCTGAGAAATAAAGAAAAGAAGAAATAACCAAGTCAACGTGAAGGTGGTGCTGGTCCGGGTCAACACGAGCGTTACTGCTCTTCAAATTATTAAAAAAAAAAAAAAAAAAAAAAAAAAAAAAAAAAAAGGCTCTACTCTGAAAGTCTATGTGCTTTCAGATGATCACAGTCACTGTGAACCACTTGTGAATGCTAAGGGTTTTTATTTGGTAAAAATACATGTATGGTGAAGTGAAGTGAAGATTGAAGAGAGAGTAAAATACTAATTATAGTAATGATGAAATTTTCTTTGTAGTGGGTTGATAAAGAATTTTTTTTAAAAACTTTTTGGGTAAAAAGTAGATGAATTTTTGTTTTTTAGTGGTTTGAGAATATTGCTTTTTGAATTTTTTTTTCTAAATAAAGGAGGAAATTTTAATTTTTTTTACTTTTGATATGACCCATAATCTCCAAAGTAGTGCCCCACCTCCTTGTAAATAGCTTCATGCTTGTGGTAAAGGACTGCTCTACCAGAAACTCCACATCTCTTACACTGGGATATGATGATAAGCACTAAATCCGAACTCTCTCAGGGTCATGGATTAAGAATTTAGGTAGGAGATTATCCTTGGTATTAACCAGCTGTTTAACCGATGTGGGCCCAGTATATTGCAAGTTGAATGCTTATTGCACACTTGCACAAAGAAGCATTTTTGACCGTTAAGAATTAAGGATAGAAAAAGGGTAGGGTCTATATGAATTGGGTTGAGATAGAGTTTGTGGGTTTATGTTCAAAATCTATCAGACGATACTCCTAACTATACACCGTGCAGGCCAACTTTACTTGACCTGCTTAACCTGTTTAGCAATATTAATGTTTAAGCCATGGAACGCATGAGTTGGTTTATGCTGATCATGGAATGATGTTTGAATAGTCACCATCAAATAAATGGTTGGTAAACTTTAATCAATTATCAAACTATAATTACTCAATACCATATGAGTTTAGTAGTAGCGGATCAAAAATATGCAATTTGTGAGCTATATGGCAGATGTTGGCTCAAACCAGTTAAACTATGGTCAGATTTGGCTTAGCCAGGTCAGATCCCGGTTGAGATAGTCGGCTGGGCCGAGTTTTGCCACGCTTAAATTAACTAGAACCATGGTCGTATGAGGTGTTTCATTTAATTTTACTTTTTCCTCTTCATTTGTCTGATTCTTCTCTTCATGTGTCATATCCATTAATTGTATAAAACCCAGTGTAGATCCTGCTTAAATCTATAGTGATTTACTTTTGTGAACTTCTCTTATGATGGGGTTTACTCATTTTCCCTTAATATTGCACAGGATTGATTAGAAGAACTTTTTAATTGGCTTGCAGGAAATTTGGACGATTTGCCGAATATTTAAGAGAACTGCCTCTTACCGGAAATACATACCTGATTGGAGTGATTCCTCAATCAAACAAAACCCAGCAGATGCAAGTTCGAAAACATGCAGCTTTGAGTCTGCTGATAGAGAAAAATATCTGAGTTTTGGAACTTCCAGCATCCAACATATTGAGAAGAAGCCTGTTATTAGTCATAGTGAAGACAATAGCCAGTTATTTTCAGGGCAGTCTTACTCCATACCACAAGCTCCTTCAACAGCACTGTACTCAAACTTTCCGAGTTCAAACACCTCTGAGTTCTTCAGAGAAGGGAACTGGGATGAGCTTGGAACGATCCTCGAGTTTGCAGTCGATCCAGCCCTTGTATACGGTTCCACCTACACCAACAGATATTAGGTATTTCTAATAGATATAGAGTGTAACTTTGATCAGTTTGTGACTCTCTAATTACATACATAGAACAACATAAAATGACAGATGTGTTCCAGGCAGTTTGAATAATGGAGAAACATGTATTGACTGTTCATAGTTATATGGAGGCACTGTATTTTGCTTTGGTATGGATGTGAAGAAGTGCCCTAACCAATAAAAATAAGGAAAGAAAAGAAAAGAGTCTAATATAAATAAGATTTCACAGGAAGAGGAGAATTTTTGTAGTTCACCACTAAGGGCCATAGGCTTGTACCATCATAGGAAGAAGATGCAATTTGACTGAGACAACAGGCACGGACTGAGGTAGGGGAGGTGTTACACTCCAACCCGAATTAAGCCTGATTAGTACTAATTAATTACGGTTTAGTTAATTAAATTATACTTAATTACTAATTATGGTAATTTAAGTAAATTAGTTCTTTATAGGCTGAGTTAGATGAGTCTTTAGTCTTATATAGGTGAATTGTAATCGAGTTGACTCGGTTGGGTTGAGTCGGTGACTTATCCGTTATTACCGATTTTCTCATTTTGCATCATACACATGTCATCTTGGCATCATCGCATGTATCTTATTGAGTACGTCATTTCTCGTATTGAACTTTACTGCATTTAATCACTCATTGAAGAGGTGGGCCCTCATTTGACTTAAAATGGAAATAAACAAAAATCAATGGACTTTCTTGCAAAATGGGCTTCCTCATCTTCTAAAACTCAGCCCCATCTTCATTTCATTGGACTGTGCATGTAGAAAGGGTTGAGAAGACTCTTCCTTCTTCTTTCTCTCCATTTTCCTTCTTTCCTTCTCTCCTCATGTGCAAAGAGGTGTTCGGATGTGCAAAGTAAAGGATTGAAATTTCCTTCATCTTCTTCATCTCTGAAAGTTTAGGGGTACGAGATCTTTAGATTGATCCACTCAATAAATCAGCCCAAAAGTATACAAAAACAATAAATATGCAGCGGAAATAAAATCACAAGCACACACCATAAGGGCACCAGATTTTTACGTAGAAAACCCTAACCGGGTGAAAAACCATGGATCCAAACTTGATCTAATCAAGCACTATGAATCTCGCAATTACCAGAAACTCAGATTTCTTCCCGAAATATCCCCTACCTAAGGATTGAAGTTACCTTGTGTCGCTTCATGCTTCAACTACTTCACACCGCTGATTGCAACAGACTCAATCTAGCACTTGACTCCTCAATTCTTCTATGAAAAAAGATGATCTTCTACAAAGGATGTAGAAGAACTTGGCTCTAGAGAACTTGGCAGCACAACTCCTTAATAAAACTCTAGAGATGAATTCTCTCAACTAAATCTCCAAATCAGAACTTGAGAGGTGAGGGATGCTTTTAGAATAGCCTTTGAGTCCTTTATATAGCCTTGGATTCGTGCCTCATGTGTTGTAATATGATTAGGAATCAGCAACGCAACTTTGAGATAAATCAGGAAAGGAAACAGGGAAGTTTCTAAAAATTTGTCCAAGTTCACTCGAGCGACCAGGGAGTCCGTTCGAACAGACAAGCCATTGTTTCGAGTTTCAGATCATCGCTCGTGCGAGCATGAAGGTGGGTCGAGCGAAACACATTCTGTCTGGGTTCGCTCGAGCGAATGCAATGGTCGCTCGAGCAAATCACATACTGTATGATTCGAAATTTCAGCGATTTTTGTCCCAGCTTTCTATCTTCAGAGTCATTTTCTAAATACGAAATACAACTCAATGGACCCCTAGAGTTTTGGCCAACCCATGAATTAAGCGAACACAAAATTCTAACAATCTCCTTCATCCCTCTCTACCTTCCTTGGACAAAAGTCTATCTCCTCCATACGGAGATTTACGTGGTTCGACTTTTGGCCTACGTTCATGGGGAAGATAGGAGAATTCACTATGCAATCAGAAGAGGTTGTATATCATAGAGACCATTAGTCTCTATTTATAATATCAGCCCCAAAACCATATTACACCCAAACAACACTACTTCTAATCACAGTAGACCTATGCTAATAGACCTACTAAGTGTTTGGGTGTAATAGGGTTTTGGGCTGATATTATAAATAGAGACTAAACATCTCTATGATGTACAACCTCTTCTGATTGTATAGTGAATTCTCCTGTCTTCCCCGTGGACGTAGGCTAAAAGTCGAACCACGTAAATCTCCTTGTTCTTGTGTGTGCTTGATCTCTTCTCGTAGGCCCTAGATCACAACAAACTGGTATCAGAGCCTTACATTGCTTGAACTGTGCAAAAGCTTCATGTTTGTGCTTTAAGATATACACCCAGACCTTCCGAGAATAGTCATCAATAAAGGTCAACATGTATAAACCACCACCAAGAGATGGAACACGAGAGGGACCCCAAAGATCAGAGTGGATATAATCCAAAATACCCTTTGTCCAATGAACAGCGGTCCTGAACTTGACTCTACATTGCTTTCCGAAAATGCAATGCTCACAGAAGTCCAGCTTTCCTGTTTTCTGACCACACGACAAATCCTGTTTAGTCAACTCATCCATATCCCTCTCACTCATATGCCCAAGTCGCATATACCATAACTTGGTAATTTCTGAATCTGAATCTGAGGATGACACAGCTGCAGCACCTGTAATTGTACTACCTTGAAGAAAGTAAAAACCATTCTGCTTCAGTCCCTTTATCATTACAATAGCACCCTTCGAGATTCTCATTACTCCATTTGAAATTGAGAAACTCAATAGAAACAATGACTTCGGTCTTTGGCGTTTGAAGATGCATACTTTGCTAGTTCAGAATGGGTTGCAAAAAGCTTTGAAAGGAAAGAATGCTTTGCCTAAAAAACTTTCAGATGAAGAGCAGGATGAGTTACTAGAAAAAGCATATGCTCAGATTGTGCTATTTTTTAGTGATAGTGTACTGAGAAAGGTTGTTCAAGAGAAAACTGTTGCTGGCATGTGGCAGAAGTTGGAGAACTTGTACATCACGAAGTCTCTCACGAATCGCTTGTATCTGAAAAAGTGGTTGTTCACGTTACAAATGCAGGAAGGTACGTCTGTTTCAACTCACCTTGATTCTTTCACAAAAGCTATTATGGATCTGAAAAATATCAATGCTGAAATTGATGATGAGGACCAAGCTATTATGTTGTTGTGCTCGTTACCACCCTCATATGAGCATTTTTTTTTATACCATGATGTATGGTAGAGATACTCTCTCCAAAGAGGATGTAGAGGCAGCCTTGAACTCGAAAGAGTTGAAGAAAAAGGTTGTGGCTGACAGTGATGGTTCGGGTGAAGGTTTGGTAGTACGAGGAAGAACAAGAGACTCTAGTAATAAGGGCAAACGTAGATCCAATAGGAAAAACATTGAATGTCATTACTGTCATAAGAAAGGGCACATCAGAAAAAACTGTCCCGAAAGGCAGAGGAAAAGGAAATAAATAATAGAAGATTCGTCATCTGATGATGATTCAGTCAGTGTTGCAGATGGAAGATCAGATTATGCTTCCGATAATGCACTTTCTGTGATTGAAAATGGTATTCGTCCTAAGGATGAATGGATTCTTGATTCGGGTTGTTCCTACCATATGTGTCCCAATATGGACTGGTTTACCACTTATAGAGAAATCAACGGTGGTAGTATCTTGATGGGCAACAATGTTGCATGTAAGATGGTTGGGATTGGAACAGTTAAAATCAAGATGTATGATGGAATCGTCAGAACATTAGCAGAAGTTCGGCATGTTCCTGATCTGAAAAAGAATCTTGTTTCTCTTGGTGCCTTGGACTCCGATGGTTGTAAGTTCTCAGCTGAAGGTGGAGTTATGAAGTTTGTGAAGGGTGCTCTGGTTCTTATGAGAGGCAATAGAGTTAGAAACTTATATGTTTTGTCTGGAAATACAGTTACAAGTGGAGCTGCAGTGTCTTCCTTAGATGACCATGAATCTGTCTCAACACGCTTATGGCACTTGCGCCTGGGTCACATGAGTGAAAAGGGATTGACAATACTGAGTAATCGGGATTTGCTATTGGCACGAAGACAAGTAAGTTGGATTTATGTGAGAGATGCATCTTCAGGAAGCATCGAAAGGTCAGTTTCAAGACAGGTATTCATCGCACGAAAGGTATCATTGATTATGTTCGTTCAGATGTATGGGGGCCTTTTAATGTTTACTCCAAGAGCGGGTCCCGATTTATTCTGACTTTTATTGATGATTATTCAAGGAAAGTCTGGGTTTATACTCTGAAAACGAAGGATTAGACATTTTTTACATTCAAGCGATAGAAGGAAATGGTTGAGAAACAGACTGGCAGAAAGGTGAAGAAGTTGAGGACATGTAATGGCAAGAAGTACAAATCGACAGAGTTTGAGAACTATTGCACGGATCATAGCATAGTTCAGCTTTACACCACTACAAAAACTCCGCAGCAGAATGGAGTTGCAAAGAGGATGAACACAACGATCTTGAAAAGAGCTCGTTGTATGTTGTTTACTGCAGGATTGTCCAAGGACTTTTGGGCTGAGGCAGTAAATGCTGCATGTTACTTGATAAATAGGTCTCTATACACAAAGATTGGTTGCAAAACACCGGAAGAAATGTGGTCAAGTAATCCAATTGATTATTCTAACTTGAGGATCTTCTGTTGTCCGGCTTATGCTCGCGTGAAAACCGATAAGTTAGAACCAAGGGCTGTCAAGTGCATCTTGGTGGGATATGCTTCTGGGGTGAAAGGATACAGGCTGTGGTATACTGATAAAGATTCACCCAGATTTATCATCAACAGGGATGTTATATTTCATGAGGATGCTTTACTCGAAGCGAGAAAGCAGGTGGAAAAGACAAAAGTAGGTAGCAGCAATGATACCGTTCATGTGGAGTCCGACATCCTAGTGAGGAAGGAGAGTGCATCCGGCTCCTCCCGAGATACAGGGGATCTTCAGACTGTGCAGCAGATACAGCCGCAGATGAGTAGACCGCAAAGAGAAAGTAAACCACCAGTTAGATACGATTTCGAGGATATGACAACATCATCTCACTATTCATTATCGGATTTCTTGCTAGAGGTAAAAATCAAACTCCTCTTTCTTTGTGTTTTTGAGTTGAAATGGAGTCAAAAGACTCCTATGTACTCGTATATGCATAATTATTAGCATTTTCATTTGATTTTGTGATTAGGGTTTGTTATTGGGGTTTTTAAGTTCTTTTAAGCAAGATTAGAGAAAGGGCTTTGAAAGCTAAATTGAGGCAGGTATAAGCTTTAATGACTAATGCATGTTATATTCTTTGATTGGATTATCAAACTATTATTTTTCCTTTTATTGTGATTAGCCTCTTTGATTATAATTTGAGAATGATAATGGCATGGGTTTGATGTTTTGGGTGTATGGAGAGTTCACTATGAGATTGGATTGGTTGGTAGAGTAGTGTATTAAAGTTGAACACCAATTGCGTGTGTACAGGTGGTGTACAAATTTCATGTGAATGAGTGGTGGAATAGTGCATGTAAAACCCATTTATCATTCAATGCCTGGGCTGAACTTCCTACCTTTTCAAAGTAGTCCAAGAAGCTTGGAATTGTATAGGATAAGTGCATGTGGAATTCTATGTGCAGGTGGAATAGTACCTGTGCAGGTGGAATAACCATGTGCATTGATACCCTTGTGAATCCTTCGTGTTTCAAGGTCAAAAACATGTGCATGTGGAGGTTGAAAATGAAAACAAGATTGGCGATTGATTTGAAATGGGTGGATTATTATATACAGTACATGTGCAGGTGGGATATTTCATATGGCATGTGAAGGTGGCATCGTCCATGGAATGGAAATGGAGTGGACACAGATGTGTCCTCGCTATAGCGAGGTTGGGTTCTTTGTAGGGCCCAGATTTTGAATAAAAAATGCTTATTTTTCACACTAAAAATTGATGCTCTTATATTATATAAGGGGAATGTTCACATGCATCTTTTCCTTACCATAGAGTGAGGGACACTTCCTTTTTTGCACAAGAAAACAAGAAAATGTACTTTTTAAGTACATAAGGTGTACACTTCCTTGTCTTTTTGTGCAAAAAGGGAAGTGTCCCTCACCCTATGGTGAGGGAAAGATGGATATGACCATTCTCCATTATATAATTACTAAACCAATTAGGATCTTGGACTCTAAAGTACTTGTGGGACCATAGCAAATGAGACATTTAACGAGATCAACGGACCACTGGTAATTAACTATGAGAGAGATCCTTAAGGCTAAGATTATCTCATGTGAATTATATTTTCGTCTAACACCTTGTCATGGATGAGGCTCTAAGAACCTGGTGCACTACACTTATACAAAGTGGCACCAAATTAAAAATAGTCATACACCAGATCTCCAAACTTCATCGTGTGAGAATGTGAAGGACGAGAGCCTAGTAAATTACCCTTGATTCTTCTTAATCAATGCATGTGCATATTGGGATTTATTTTATGTTCGACTTCCAAATTCTAAATAATGATTTATATGCATAAATTGTTTCGTTTCTATTCATTATACTTGTACGATTATACGATATTCAATTGAAATTCGAGATGAGTAAGTTATGTGTGAAATATTCTGAATATTATGATTCGGTTCGATTCAAGTAAAAATAATCTTACTCATGTGTGTATTTATTCGATTCGATTGGTCTAGTACTACTGAGCTTCGATCTCGTGATATCCGACGGGGTTAAACTTGGTCTAGTTATTCGATATCACTGCAGTAGATCGTATGGAACACTGAAACTCCAGAACCGGGTAGCCAGCTAGCCTTTGGCCAGGCCGCTAGTGACATCCCAACTAAATTTGCTCTCTATTGAGAGAATGAGCTTAATGTGGTAGCCAATTAGTGTGTTTTATTCTTCCATTGATTCAGAAAGCATAATTTATTCTATATTGCACAATTGCCTAGTGTAGTTAACATTGGCATCTTTTAATCAATTGTCTTTAATTCGATTTGATACAACATGTGATTTATTATTAATGCCTATACTTGCCGAATCATCATATTCCTGATGCTATTCTTAGTGTCACAGATGTAAGTGCAACTCCCGGCCCTAATAAGGCTCAAGAGGGAGAGGAGGAGGCCCATTAGGTTCCTCCACGACTAAAAGAGTGGGCCGGTAACAGGCCTATATAGTTTGGGTCCACGAAGAGCGCCGTGGATTATTCTTTTGGGAATCAAACTGCAGAGTGTGACTAGCTCATTTTTGTGTGTGTCACACTATTTGAATAGTTGTCATTCTTTTGTAATAGGATGTGAGGTATTTTTGTAATCCCTACTTTGAGTTAAATGTGTAATTATGTTTTGTATAACTTAACATTCAACTTTTAATTAGGACTGTGCAATGGTTCAAGTTACTAGTGTTGATATGCTTCCGCTATTTAATTATTGTGGGCATGTGGAAAGTGAAATTTTATCCTTTGTGTTGCTGGATTTGACTCGAGGCAGGTACAATAACACGAGATTACGCGTGTCGCACCTCAGGGATTATCCTAGGCCAGGGTGATTCGGGACAGGGATGTAACAGGAGGTTGAGAGGAGAGAATTGTCTCCTCTCAACCTCTTTGGTTCTTGAGATTAAATTGGGACGAGATTTCAAGATTTTTAAGGTTGTTTTGATCTATTCCACGTTTACACCTCTTTATCTACTTTTTATCCTTTTATAAAAAGAGAGAGTTTTAAAGGTTATGAGCTTGTCTTCTGTGTAACTCCAAGTTGGAAGGAGCAAATTATTCATTTCCTTCCCTTTTTTTTTTCCTCCAAAATGGAAGTCTCCATAAGAGGCATTTCTCCTTGACGCACTTTCAAGTAGTTGGATTTGCGCATCTTGGTTATCCATCATTAGATTCAAATAGGAGTTAGTCCTACCATAATTAAGTACACAATATGATGTGCTCAATCTTATTGTGGGACTAACCCCTATTTAAGTAAGATTCAAGGAAAGCCCACTTAAAATTAGATCATTTATTCAAAGTAGCTTGGATGTTACACCTTAATTCTTCACCTTTTTTTGGCTTGGATTAATCTCTATTAGTGGTATGCTCTCAACAATCCATGCCTACCACAAGCATCGTTGCCGATCAAGAGATAAGAAGTAACAAATCAATGGATTTTCAACTATCCATGTCTACCATAAGCATCGTGGCCATTAAATGATCACAAATCACCAATCGACATATTTTCATTAATTAATTATGAGAAGTTGGTTAACATGTAATCAATCCGATATAGGTCCTATTTTGATTAGGATGAGATACAACTCTAAATCCTAAAGGAAACGGTTGCTAATTATTTTGAGCGGTTAGAACTCACTATAGCGAGCCCTATTATTTTTGTACATTAATTGTCCCCAAACTTTTGAGAAACTGTGTCCTAAGAATATTGGAGTATTTTCAAATTCAAGGTTTTTCTTTAAATATAAGTAAGAATTCCTCAAATAATTTATATTTTATTTAAATGATAAGTTTAAAAAATCAGCAAATATACAAATATTATTGATCCCTATTGAAAAAAAAGAGTCTTGCTCTGACATTATGAGTCGATTATCAGCCACCCCACCCGTTGAAAGAGAATTGTAGCTCCGTCGCTGACTCCAGGAGAGTATTCGAGTGCATGTACCTTGTACATCCTAAAACCAAGAATCTTTTAAAATAATGTTATATGAAATTCTCAAAAATCGCATTACAAGATAATCTAATCTTTCAAAAACACATATGGAGCACGTTCATATTTAATAGTTCTACTTGTATATTTATTTTTATTTCTCTTTTCTGAAGCTCTTTTACCCGATCATGCTAAAGCACTCTACAACTTATTCTGGATCTAGATCCGGAATCGAGTTCATTTTTTTAAAGATGATACTAGATTTGGATACAACTTATAGGGTTCTATATAGAATTTGAGTTCGAATATGAATCTATGAACACAAATATTGGCCGGTTGGATCTTGAATCATCCAGGGCTGGATCCTACCCATTCGCATCATTAAGGGCATTTTTTTTATGGAAAAGATTAGAATCCCCTCCCCGGGGCACAGGGCCCTAACACAATAATTTATTTTATGAGGAGTCATGGAAAGTTTCGCACATTTTCGCAGTTTTCTTCAAGGAAAAGTAGTTGCACAAAATATTAAATTTATTGTAGAACAAAAATCAATTTCCGCAATCCTCACTTTTTCCGCACAAAATCGGCTATACAAACATCCCCAAAGACGTTCATCCGATTTTAAAGGAATTGAGATCCTAGTCCTTTGTGAGTGGATCTACAACCAAGAGCCTAGAATCGGATCCCTTGTCTACTGTTTCATCCAATCCACAATCGCCAACTGTGTAAAATCTCTTCTTTGATTCTTTAATTCCAAGAAAGCAATAGAAAGGATGCAATAGCTGACAAAAGATTTTACACAAAACACGAGGCTTTGGTCTTGATCCAATATATATAAATGTAGGGTTGTGATAGTGGGTGCACCGAGAATCCCCGAAATGGGAATCATGTGACATCAATGACCATCAAATCTAATCCTTTAAAGTTAATGGACAAAAGTTGACCCCACCAAGTAAATCCGGGCAGTCAAACACAAGGCGGGGGGTTTGGACCACACCTTATGCCCATGTCCAACACCCGGGGAGGATAAAAACTAATGGGAAAACTAGCTAGAGATCCCTTAATATTGTCGTTTAAGGCCTCTAATTCACGGGATTATTGGTTAAGGTCTCTAGGCCATGCACATAGATTTATTTCAGGTGGAGGTCCCTAAGTATGTCAATTATACATTTACATGACTGATTTGCCTTTCAAACTGTCTAAAGTTAAGTCACAAATTTAATCCCTAGCTTTAATCTCCTTAACATGATATTTAATAATTGATTTGCCCTTGTAAACGCATCAAGGTGTCTTAATGGATTTTATTTTCTAATTCTAGATCAAGTTTTGAAATTCAAATGGGAGGGAATATATCAGGTTTTGAGATTTAAATGGGAAGGAACGATATTGTTACGTCTTCTGCTACACACTCAATGCTTCCAAGCAAGACTTCCTCATGTAGCATC
The DNA here is from genome assembly GCA_029852735.1 of Persea americana. Taxonomy (NCBI): domain Eukaryota; kingdom Viridiplantae; phylum Streptophyta; class Magnoliopsida; order Laurales; family Lauraceae; genus Persea; species Persea americana. The sequence goes on from CM056815.1 coordinate 74,915,462, forward strand.
TCGAAGCTCGCCACTTGCGAAGAAGAAATCCCACTGCCTGTGCTGTTGCAGAGAACAGAGATAAGCCAATCTCTGTTGCAGAACCTGTTGAGGAAGTTTTGCAAAAGCAGAACAGATCGGTTTAGATGTGTTGATCATCCATGGAGAACTCAGAAGATCAAATGATCAAAGGTAGGCCATTATTGCCAGATCCATATCAAGAGGAAGGAAAAGGGTTCTCATAATAGGGTGTTGCAGACCCCAAAATCGGAAGCAGATATTTGCAGATGATAAATTTGTCTGAGTTTTAAAAGAATGTCAGATAAATTTATCTTAGTTTTGAAAGAAATACAGATAAATTTATCTGAGTTCTTTAAGAAATTCAAATAAATTTATCTGAGTTTTTTTTCAGAAATCTAGATAAATTTATCTGAGTTTGATATGGATTTATCTAGGTTTAATATGAGTTTATCTGAGTTTTGAAACAAACTCATAAATTTATCTGTTTCTGTAAACTTAGATAAATTTATAAACAGTGAAACAAGCTCAGATAAATTTATGAGTAATGAAACAAACTCAAATAAATTTATCAGAGTTTGTGATAGAATATAGATAAATTTATATGATAGAATATAGATAAATTTATATGACTTTATCTGACCTATATATGATTTTATCTAAGTTTGATATGACGTTATCTCTATTTCCTATGATATACAAATTGCTAGGATTTGAAGATGATCACTATTTGCAAATGTTGTAATATTCAACTTACTTCTTTTTTGGATTGAGCGAAAATGAATTAGAGGAAGAAGAAGATGACCCAGACAAAGAAGAAGATGAATCAAAAGAAAAAGGAGGCGGCGGAGGAGAATAAGAAGAAGAAAAAAAATCAGATAAACCCTATAGATAAATTTATATACAGATTGCTAGGGTTTGACGAGCGACTCTTAGGGTTCGAAATCAAACGAATCACTTCTTCAACCACTAAATCAACGATGAAACAGTTTCTTCAAAGATGATACAACTGCTTTAGACTCTTTGAGGTTAATCTCCTTCCTTAATTCAGTTTCTCCCTTCTCCTTGCCCTCGTTGTTCAAAATGCCTGATTTCTCGCTTCCTTCCTTCTTTGACAGGATTCTGCGATTTAGTGTGACCGTTTTTTAATAACGCGATAAGAGATTAAGAAGGGCATTGTGGACTTTTCAAGTATATAAAACTTGAGAAGGGACCTTTGCCTCTAAGAAAATAAATCGTGGACCATTTGCAATAGAATACAGTGTTTAGAGACCTCTGGCCAAACGCCCCAACACTAATCATCTGCACATATTTTTTATACAAGGCATGTAAGTGAGGCAGCACTTATAAATATCACAATTTTTAACAAAAGAATACATATATACTATATATAGGACCTTTTAGAGGGTTCCTTTTTGTTTCTAGAAGTTCCTTTACTAGAAATTAAAGTGAGAGACATGCGTCTCAAAAAGTCATTTAGCATATAAGTGAGTTCATGTCCACACTAATTGCAACTTTTACATTGCAAAAAATAATTAAAAAAAAAACAAAGGATAAGGAAGAATTTCTTTGGGGACTATCTAATTTCCTTGGTTCAATTCATATGATACACCCCTACCATATGTGTATCCAAATTTTTACTGCAATTAAAATAAAATACATCATTTAATTAATTAAAGTAAAACTTGAGGATATCTTAACCCCCGGTTGATACGTTCAGTCTCTCGTGGCGTCGTCAATGGGCAGAATCTGGCTTGGCTCCAGCCCAGATCATAGTCCATTTGTACAGGCCTGAATGAACTCAGCCCAAGATGCCAGACCCAGATATATATGTATTGGTCTTAAAACCTTAACTGCAGGAAGAACCTAGCATCACAAGTCCATTGAACTGATATTAGGCCTATTTGTATTTATATATATATATATATATATATAAATATATGATACAAGGCTCTCCTAAGCTCAAGCTTAGGATAAAATCTCGTAAGCTCATGCTTGTGGGGCCCACCTTTGGTCCATCCAAATGGACCAAATACATGACCCTTCTAAATTGCACATGTCCACCAATTTTCGATTAGATCCAAATTTACTGGACCATTAGATCGACTATATATCGATCCGAATTGACTATTGACCATTAAACTTTTGGGCCCATATGGAGATAATAGAAATCACAATTGGGGCTGATTATTTGTAGAGAGGAAGATCCCAGGGAGTCTTTGAAATCCCCCCCACCCTCATCCCCATGTGGGTCCCTAGGTGGGCCCCACCACACACTTGAGCTTACCTTATCCTTAGCTTGAGTTTACCTTATCCAATGTGTGTGTGTGTACATATTTCATGTATATAAGGTGTACATATGGGGTACATTAATATGAATATAAAGAATACGTACGACATATAAAAAGGGATTTTTATTTATTTTCACATTTTATTCTATAAATTCATATTCATCTTAAACTGGATCCGGTTCCAAATGAACTGATGAGCTTTAAACAAGTGGACTTGGGCTGCCCATTTTCAAACTAGCAGACTCAGATCCAATCTCCATCGTCTAAGGCTTGGACTAAGGCCTAGACGTTGGTGATCTGACTGAAACCCAGCCCATTGATAGCCCTAGGCCTGGGGTAGAGATTGTCTAGGAATGGCTAGATGAAATAAAATGACAGACAAAAGCCCAGTCTTTGAACGACCATCCAGGAGGCTTCAGTATTTAGTGGTTTTATCGGCCCAACTTGGCGCAAATACAGGCTTAATTTATATGTATTTCCCATCATGCTTCTTAAGCAAACCAGCTCAATGATACAGGCTGGGCCAAAAAATTCGATGGATTTATGTTACTTTGGCCTAATAATAATAAGACCCACATCCAGCCTATGGTCTCAAAAACAGGTCCAGACCCAGATCATTTTTCCAAATCTCTTTTTGTTAATATGTCAAGACATAACAGGCCATCTAGTCCACACTTCAGCGGGCCACCATTTTTCCTATCATCAACTTCAAAACTAGCAGCCAGATTTTCCTCTGGCAATGAATGTACAATAATTGCTTTAAATTTTCTGCCCAATATTTTTCATACAATACATTGATGTTGATCATTCATTCATCTGATGGGGCATCATACCACTGGATGAGAAATGGACCAAACACTTCTCCAATGAGTAATCTCAATGACAAAATGGACTCATTATCTCTTCCCCCAAAAGCAGCATATCAGCAGGTAATGTTTTCTCTGTGGCTCTGAAGCTACTAAAAGAAACTGCTAAACAACTTATTACAGAGGATATGATGATTTGAATGCCACTGTTCTCTACTTTCAGCAGAGTAAGAAGCATAAACATGACAAATCCATCTATTCAAATTTTAGTAGATCAAGTCTGATATTTCTTCTGTTATGCATGTTGACCCTTCCAGATATATTTGCACCAAAATGGCCCACCATAACAAGATCCAGACCATTAATCAAGCCATCATGAACATACATTTTCATGGGTTGCTGCTCCAGTTGTCAGATAGGCTTAAAAATATATATACTGAAATTAGTTCCAAATTCAATCAAGACAGACTGAAAGAAGTGCCAGATAACCAATCATTGTTTGTTCAATGTTGAAAAATTCATGTGTTGATTTATCTACCAATCTAGGTTAATCTTCTTCTTTATCTACTAGATAGTTCAATTTCATAATGCTGTTAGCTTTACATGTTTTACCTTATAATTTTATTTAAAACCTCATAACACATCAATATAGATACCAATCCATTCTTCCTGATATTCATTCTTCTCGCACGTAGGCATATCAAAAAGCAGGCTATACATATGAGTCATTTCAATTTCAATCAAACAGCTAACATGTCTATTGTTTGATTTCCTTCTATTATTGAACTCAAACTAAAACTGACTGCCACTCGCTTAGCATCTCAATTACGGTCCAAAAAGAACTGAAATCATCGGAAAAACTGAACAGCATAAAACACGAGTACAGAACCAACAAAGAAAACAGGACCTGGGCACCCAACCTTTAAAACAGACCATCAGTCCCCAGTTCAAGGACCTTCTTCCAAGCTAGCCTGTTGGAGATGTCCTCCCACCATGCATTGACATGCTTCCTGTTCTTTATCATATAGTCTTTGCCGGCATTATTCACAAGATAGTTTGTCAAGGAGAGGTGGCTCAGGTCTGCAAGGCTGTAAAAGTCCCCTGCCAGGTACTTGCTCTTTGACAGCCTCCCCTCATAGATGTCCAACACCTTCCCCAGCTTCTCTTCAGCTTCTTCAAGGGCCTTGTGATCCAAGGCAAGACCCAATTTTGGGTTGTACAAAATCTGCATTAGCAGAGTATAAGTCGGTGGGTAGTAGTTGTGCCCTTCAACTTCAATCCATTGTTCTACAACAGCCCTTTCCTCTAAATTCTTCCCCAGAAGATCAGCCCCTTGTGATGCATATTTCTCCGCATAGTACCGTAAAATTGCGCGAGATTCTAAAGGTCGGGCGTTCATCAAGATGATTGACAATGGTCAAATCATATTAGCAACTTAAACTTAGAAGGAAGGAGATAAAATATTGTTAGAGAAATGTAATTGAAGTTTTGTGCATACCAAAGAGAGTTAAATCACCATCTTGTATTACTGGGACCACTCCAAACGGCTGAAAGAAATTAATGAAAATTTGTGAAATAAACATAAGAAAAGTTTATTAAGTTCCATTGTAGTGCACCTATTAATGCTATGTGGGTATAAAGTTCCATTGTTTCATCTTGCCCATTTCATAGCTCCACTATGGATGGATTTTTCCATGAAAATAGCAGTGGTTGGATGATCCCAGTGAACTCGTAACTGCTTTCTCTTGATTTTTGATGTGGGTGTTTGTGAAGTCCTCAAGAAGGCCACAAATTGTTGGTTAGGATTGCGTATCAGCACCTTTGCTTTCTACTGTAAATTAACCATCCACAATCAACAGCACGGCCAACCAAAGATCAACATAAATGACTCGTTTATCATATATTGTCAGGTTCGCCACTGAATTATGTGTATAGTTAACAGACTGGATTATATCAATCCATTTGATCTGATCATCTAAACATGCTAAAGAAAAAGTATTCAAAGTGAAATATAACAAGGGAATTCTCCACATCAGCTTCTTTAGGCCCCAATTAAAATGAGAGAGAGAGAGAGAGAGAGAGAGAGAGAGAGAGAAGCAGAAGAAAATCTTTGTATTAATGATTTTCTGAAAAACATCAGATAAAATAGCAATTTGTATGAATGATTTTCTGAAAAACATCAGATAAAATAGCAACTCTCTGCTTTTAAGATGTAAACAATATTAGAGGAAAACAGATACAAACTAGTAAGAATGGATCTTTCAATACAGCCTATGTTTCGGACTAAACCCATGTAAAACCCGTTTCGATCTCAGGCGAAACCTATATACTACATACAAGGCAATAAGACTCAGTTTAAAACAAGTTAAAGAGCTAGGGAATTAAGGAATTTACTTGTAATTTGAGGTAGTCTGGGCTATGTTGCTCCCCGCTTATTATATTGATGGGTTTAATCTCAAACTCAATCCCTTTCTCAATGAGGCAGGCCAAGACTCTCCTCGTCGCAGATGCATAAACTGGCCCATAAACCTTAACCACCATCTTCTCTACTATGTATACACCGCAATCACCTGCTACTGCAAGTCATATATATAGATGATGAAGTAGATAAATGTGAGCCCCTTTATACATGGCTATCATTAATCCTAACTAAAGAATAAAAGGTCGCCAGCATTGTACAATGCAAATAATAAAACAATTATATACATAGAGTGGGACTGGAGGGATGCATTGACTGGAAGAGGAAGAGAAAATAGTTTTGCATTCTGGGACTTCAGATTTTAGTGGAGTATTGGCATCATCTGACATTTATGTCCTTCAAAATTGATCAACAAAAACTATAAAATGAAAATGAAAAAAGTTGATGGATTATGTAACACCCCGACCCAAATTAACTGTGTTTAGTGTTAATTAAGTGTTTTTTAATACCTTAATTATGTTTAGATGCTGATAAAGTATTTGTAAGTAATTTAATCTTATAGTAGTCTTTGGGTTAGATCATGAGTCACAGGAAGGTAAGTTCTAACCGATTTGACTAAGTTGGGTTGAGTCGGGGACTTTTTCGTAATTTTTAATTTCTTCATTTTGCATTATATGTACGTCATCTAAATATCATCACGTGTATCTCAACGAGCACGTCGATTTTCGTATTGACCTCTACTTCATTTGATCAACCTTTGAATAAGTAGGCCATCATTTGAGTCAAAATGGAAATATACAATATAAGTGGACTTTCTTGCAAAAAGGGGCAATCTTATCCCTTTAAATCACTTTTCCCATGTTCAATTGGTTAGCTCTTAAAAAAGAACCATTCTCTTCTATCTTTTCATTGCTTTTCTCTCCATTCTCCATCTTCCTCTTCTTCATCATCTATTGAGAAGTTTTTGCTTGTGGATTGAGAAACAAGGATTGGAGTCATCTTCATCTCCTTCATCCTTCCCTACCTTTTACTGACAAGAACCCATTTCCACCATCTCCTACAAGTTCCAATTTCGAATTTCTTACTAGAGGTAAGAAGCAAACTCTTTTGTTTATGTTTTTGAGTTGCATTGGAGTCAAGAGACTCATGTTTAACCATGCATGAACATTCATTAGTATTTTCATGTGGGTTTCCTTATTAGGGTTTGATATTGAGGGATTTTGGGTCTATTTGAGCAAGGAGTTGAGGAAGGAAGTTAAGAAGCTCAATTTGAGGCAAGTGAAAGTTTAATTTGGACTTGCATGTTGTCTATTCATTGATTGATTCAGAAATTCTTTTTCTTTGATGATTCTAGTTTCTTAATGGAATGTATGATTAAATTAGTTTTATTGAGTTAATTCGATGGAGATGTATTGAGGGTGTTTATGTTGTAAATGGGGGCAAGGAGGCTTAGTGGTGTAGGGGAGATGATAGAAGAAGGTGTGAGAAATGAATGGAAGAAAGGAACATAGAGAATTCCAAAATTTGAAATTCTGAAGGGTCCGCTCAAGTGAACAAAGGGCCGCTCGAGCGAACTGCTCTCTAAATGCGTCTGCTTGAGAGAACAAAAGGGTTGCTCGAGCGACCACCTCTCTGGATGGTATCCACTCAAGCGAACAAGGAGCCGCTCGAGCAAACCAAAAGCTAATGGTTGGGGTTCTTGTTTGCCATTCAAAGGCTTGAAATATCATTTTTAACCTATATTAACCCTCCATAATCCTCTCTCATAGATAATTATGGTGTACACTTTAACCAATAGGTGATTAAGACCTCAAAGACCTTTATGTCTTTAGAATGGAACCTTTAACCTCTTTCATTTGTCTAATAGAGAATCATTAGTCTAACACTATGCCATGGGGGTTAGTTTAGAAATTCAACGTATCTTTCTTATAAAAAGTAACACTCAAATAAGATAGTAGTACATTGACCCTTCTAAAACTACTTTGTATTAGATGGTGAGAGACATGGGTAACAGATTAGAGTTGACTGGTAATATACCTTGAATCCTCTAAATCTATTACATTTCAGATTGAAATCAGTTTTCTTTATTGATATCAATTCTGGTTAATTCAATAGTATTATTAGTATTAACTATATATGATTCGATTATGCATTTCCAATTTGTTATTATAATTGTCACATAACTGTTTCGGTATTCAATGGAGATTTGAATTGAGTAAGTATTTGTATATATGTTATTACTATTCGATTCAACTGTGAACATGTAAATGTAAACTTACTCAAATTCGATTATTATTCAATTCGATTGAGTCGACACTACTTAGCTTCGACCTTGTGATACCCGAAAGGGTTAAACTTGGTTTAGTATTCGAAACTATTGCAGTAAGTCATTTGGAACACCGGAACTCCAGACCCAGGTAGCCAGCTAGCTTTTAGCCGGGCCGCTGGTGACATTTCAACTAGATTCGCTCTCTTTTGAGATGATGAGCTCAATGTAGTAGCCAAATTAGTATATTTTATTCTCAATTTGATTCATAAAGCATGAATTATTCGACTTTGCACAATTGCCTAATAATTACTTGATATTAACATCTTTTAATCAATTGTCATTTGTTCGATTTGATACATTATGTATTTCATTATTAATGTCTATACTTGTTGAATCGTCGTATTGAGATACTATTCTTGGTGTCACATACGCATGTGTAGTTTCCGGTCCTGAAGAGGCCCAGGAGGGAGAGGAGGAGACCGAGGATGTTTCTCCAAGATTAGAAGAGTGGCCAGATAATGGGCCTATGTAGTCTGGTCCATAGAGAGTGATGTGGATTCTTTTGATAACTTAATTAGAAGTGTGACTAACTCCTTTTTGTGTGGGTCACACTAATTAGATTCAGAGGATAGATGTGGAAAACATTTTGTATAGGTTGTAGGGTGATTTTTATAATCCCTACTTTGGTTCTAATGTGTAAATATCTTTTATATAAACTTAACACTTTAACTTTTGAATAGGACTATTTATGAAATAATACCTGACTTTGTATTATTGAAAAGCTTCTGCTATTAAATGTTATCAACAAGTTATGGTGAACTAAACTCACAAGTGGAAATAGAAGAATTTTCTCCTTCGTACTATTGTACTTGACTCGCGACGGATATAATATCAGTGGAGTATGCATGTCACACATTGGGGATTACCCAGGGCCAGAGTGATTCAGGACCAAAATGTAACAGATTACAACTAGTATCTTAAATCAAAAGGCTTGAAATGTCAAATGAAAATGATTTTTGAAAGATGGCTAATCTACAATCTTCAATTATGTGTGGGAAGTCAATTTTTCGCCAGTTACCCTAACAAGGCAAGTTACACTTAAAACACACAGACTAGCCAAGTTAAGCAAAGAGTTCCTCTTGAAAAATCACAATATTTAATAAGCAAATGGTGTTCCATCATCCATGACATGAATTAGGTAATGCCCAATGACATAAAATAAGGTCAAATTAAAATACCCGTACTTATATCATGTGAAAGACATGTTCCTGAGGAGGCGAAGTTATCCAATATTTTCATCATCAATGACACATATCCAGTGAAAGAGGCGGGGCTTGCCGTGATGAGGCCCTGTGATGGGAGGTGTCTGGTGCACAACCCTTTTCAGCGATAAAAGTAGGATTTTGTGCCTCTTTTTTCAAGGATAGGATAGAAATCATGTTCTTGTGTGGGATTTGAGTCGTCGAATTTTCTCTTTTGACCTCTTCGCGACATGTACACAAATGAATCACAAAAAAGTTTAAATTAAAATAATTTGTGTAGGCATGTACTATTTCAACACTTGCCAATGGGGTGGCACTTCTTAATAGAGCTCAAGTTTTGCCCATTTTTCAAAAACGGACACAAAAAAATTAATTTTTATTTTATGGTTTAAGTTTTCCACCCGTCTTCTAATAAAGGACATCTGAGGGAAATCAGTCACCACTTTCTACTCGTTTTTTTTACAGAAAGGCCAAATTGTCCTCGTCTAAAAGAACCACACCACCATCTCATTCATTCTCCTCGGACTCTCCAATCTCATTCATTCTCTTCACACTCTCCAAAACCCTTTTCCCTATTGAGGATGGGGCTCCACGAGAAGAGAATATTGAAAAATATTTATAGTGCCTTCTACTAAGACCTCATAGTTTTAGTAGGAATTGTCACTTGAGAAGACTTAATATAGTATAGATCCAACTGGGTTCAAGTCCTTAGAGGAACAACTCAATGCTTAAAAAAATGTGCCGTCAAAAAGTATGCCTACCGGGTTCGACTTGAGGTGAGCGTTGAAGACGGCTTCACCCGTTAAAAGTATTTTGAGAAGTGTTTATGCTGCCTCCACTCATTATTTTAGTATAAATGATTAGATGAGGAAACTTAATATTCCCTTCTCTCCACATTATCCATTCTCCTCCTCTGCTTCATGGGTGTCCCAACCCTTTCTTTTTTCTTTCTTCCTCTGCTTTGCGGGGGCGGACCGATTGGGATTTTTCAGAATTAGACCGTCACAATGTAATACCAATATGCTATTGTGTATCTCTCATGAAGTTAGGTTATTGCACCAAAAACTCTACAAGACATCTGAGTAATAGGAAATGGAGAAGTGACTGGAGTTTTGCTCATTTTTTCATGGTCAAAGAAATCCAGCAGACCACCCCAAGTCACAAATTGGATAATGCAAGAATTGTGCACTTTAGCAACTTGCTGGGTCCATTTGTTGAATGTATGGATAGTATGAGAAAGAAAAATGAGAAGCAAAGACATGACAAATCCATCTCAGAAAGCGATTCAAGTTTTAGTAGTAACTAGTAAACTCTGCCATTTCTTCAGTTAAACATGTTGAACCCTTCCAGAAATATTAGCTCCAAAAGGGCCCACCATAACAAGATCCAGACCATTGATCAAGCCATCATGAGCATTCAGTGACATGGGTTGTTGCTCCAGTTGTCAGGTGGCCTTAAAAATGCATATGCTGAAATTAGTTCCAAATTCAATCAAAGACAGACTTAAATTAGTGCCATAGAGCAAATCATGGGTCTCTGTACCAAGTCATTGTTTGTTCAGTTTTTGATAAATTTATTTGTTAATTTATCTACCAATCAAGGTTAATCTTCTTCTGTATCTACTAGATAGTTCAATTTCATAATGCAATTAGCTTTACATATTTTACCTAAAAATATTATTTAAAACCTCAAACACATCAATACAGATACCAATCCGTACTTCCTGATATTCGAACTTCTAGCAATTTGGGCCTTTTGAAAAACATGATGTATAGATATCATTCATTTGAATTTCAATCAAACAGCTACACGTCTGTTATTTGATTTCCTTCTATTATTCAAATCAAACTAACACCGACTGCCACTTACTTCGCATCTGAATTACAGTCCCAAAAAGAACTGAAATCCTCTAAGAAACTGAACAGCACAAAACAGGAGTACGACACCAAAGCAAACTGGGCCTGCGCCCCCAAAATTTAGAAGAGACCATCAGTTCCTAGTTCAAGAACCTGCTTCCAAGCTGGCCTGTTGGAGATGTCCTCCCACCATGCATTGACATGCTTCCTGTTCTTTATCATATAGTCTTTGCCAGCATTATTCACAAGATAGTTTGTAAAGGGGAGGTGGCTCAGGTCTGCAAGGCTGTAAAAGTCCCCTGCCAGGTACTTGCTCTTTGACAGCCTCTCCTCATAGATGTCCAACACCTTCCCTAGCTTCTCTTCAGCTTCTTCAATGGCCTTGTGATCCAAAGCAAGACCCAATTTTGGGTGGTACAAGATTTGTACAACCAGAGTATAACATGGCAGCTGGTAGTTGTGCCCCTCAACTTCCAGCCATTGTTCTACAACAGCCCTTTCCTCTAAATTCTTCCCCAGAAGCTCAGCCCCTTGTGATGCATATTTCTCCGCATAGTACCGTAAGATTGCACGCGATTCTGAAGGTTGGCCATTAATCAATATGGTCAGCAATGATCAACCATATTAGCAACTTAAAATTAGAAGAAAAGATAGATGGAGAAATGTAATTGAAGTGTTGTGCTTACCAAAAAGAGTTAAATCACCATCTTGTATTACTGGGACGAATCCGAACGGCTACAATAAAGAAAGAAAATTTGTGAAATAAACTTGATACAAGAAAAGCTGATTAAGCTCGATTGTAATTGATCTATTGATGGCTCCACCATGGATGGATTTTGCTTTAGAAAATAACAATGTATGGATGATCCCAGTAAACTCATTACTGCTTTCTCCTGATGTTTGATGTGGGTGTTTGTAAAGTCCTTACAAGGCCCCAAATGTGTTTGTAAAGTCCTTACACGGCCCCAAATTGATGGTCAGGATTGCTTACAAGCACCTTTTCTTTCTACTGTAGACAATCCACAATCAACAAAACGGCCCATCAAAGATCAACATCAATGACTTGTTTTAGATTGAATAGATAGTTCGCACACCGAATTAATATCATATAAGAAAAACATATCAGATATAATTGCAACTCTCAGCAATTTAAATGTAAGCAATATAGCCAAAAACAGATGCAAACTAGCAAGACGGAATTTTTCAATGCAATTTATGTTTTGGACTAAACCCATATAAAACCCGTTTCGATCACAAGCGAAACCTATACAAATCAGGCATACAAATCGGTTTAATCCAAAGTTACAAAATAATGGCATTAGGGAACTCACTTGTAATTTTAGGTAGTCTGGACTATGTTGCTCCCCACTGATCATGTTGATGGGTTTAATCTCAAATTCAATCCCTTTCTCAATGAGGCAGGCCAACACTCTCCTCGCCGCTGCTGCATAAACTGGTCCATATACTTTAACCACCATCCTTCTCTTCCCTTTAATTTGTATGCTCTGAAATGAGCCGCAACTGCAAGTGATATGTATAGATGTTGGGGAAGATGAATGTGACCACTTTTATGTATTGCTATTATGAGTCCTGGGAGTAGGTGAATGGGACCACTTTTATGTATTGCTATTAGGAGTCCTAATTAAAGAGGACAGGTTGTCCGGTTTTATACATTGTGAATAACAAAACACATTTTATGTATTGTCTGGGAGAGGAAGAAAAGATGGTATTTTTGGACTGGGACGCCGGATTTAAAAGACTAGATGCATGTTTAGTATCTTTATTTTTTACCTTTATTTATCTATTTGTCTAAATCGGATAAAGGTTAAAAATATTAAAGCATTTAGTAGATGACTTTATCTTCTTCTTATTTTATAGGAGTAGAGGTAATTTTCTAAAATTGAAATGCCCACTTTCGGAATATGTGAAAAATAGAGGCATAGGCTCTAAAAAACATAAAGGCAAATCCTTTAAAATTGAAATGCACTCTTTTTTTTATAACTTTTTTTTAATGACTCTATTTTAAATGGTCTGTCAAAAAAAGAATAGAGATGTTAAACATGGCCTAGATATGCATCATCTGACATTTATGACTGTGTCAAATCTAATACTTCAAAGTTGACGGACAAAAATTTTAAAATAAAAAAAAATTGAGAAGAATTGATGGGTAATTAACAACTGTTATTTTATATTAGAAGACTTGAAGTGTGAAACGAAAATGATTTATGGAAGATTGTTAATCTAAAACTCTCTTACATTGTGTAAGTTGACCTCAGTACCCACCAGTTTTACGAACGTGGCGTAGAAAAGTATTTTCGCTATCTCTATGAATACAAGCGTGTTTGGATAGGCAAAAGATAGAGTCGAGTGAAGTTAAATGGGCGCTTACAGTTTAAAATTTCAATTGTATAATGCTTGGATGAGTCTGGCCCGATAGATAAAGTAATGTTGTAAGCCACATGTACTATATTTCACTTCAATCCTAAATGCTTCCATTTTCTTGAGTAAATGTGGATTCTATTACAAACATTAACTTCATAATAAGCATCCAAATGGAGTGAAGCAAAGTACACTATTTTAACTTCTCCTCAACTCCACTCCTTATGTGAAATTTACTTTATTTTACTCTACTCTTCATTTTTCCAAACAGCCCAGGTTTTGGTGGAATGAGTTAGTAGAGGAGACTTAATATGATATCAAATCTAATCAGTTGTGAGTTCGAATATGAAGAAAATTAACTCGAGCAAAGTGTTGAAAAGTATTTTCACTTGGATAAATGAGGAGTGAAGTAAAGTAGATTTGATGAGTGAGGTAGATGAGAAGTGGATTGAAGTTAAAATAGTGTACTTCGCTACTCTCTGTTTAGATGTTCGGTGTGAAGTTAAGGTTTGGAGTGAAATCCATTTTACTAAGACAGCATGAGTATTTATGGTTAAAGTGAAATGGATATACACGTGATCGACAAGAATATTTCTTCTATTACATCGAACTCCTTCAAACAGGGTAGGGTTGAAGATTTAAACTGTTATGACCTATTTAACTTCACTTTATTCTATTTTTCCAATCCAAACCGACCTAATTTCTCGTAGGATTTGTTGGTGGAGAAATTTTAATATACACAGTTACACTCAAAGCACACCAGACTAGCTGAGTTAAGCAAGAGTTTTTGTTAGAAAATATCACAATATTTTATAAAGAAAATAACGGTAAGCAAATGATGTTGCATCATCCATGACATGCATCCAGTGGAAAAGTTCAAAATTTTTGCACATATTATATCATATAAAAGACAAGTCGGTGAGGCGGCTAGCTTTTAATTTGGAAATATCTTGATATTCAACACACGCAAAGAAAAAGGTCAATGGTAGTTTATCACCCACGACACGAATCCAATGGTGACCGCTACAGTAAAATAAGGTAAAGTTAAAATGATATGCAGATATATTTCTCTCTATTATTATAAGAGAGAAGAAATCGTAATTTTTCACTATTTTATTGTAGGGCCCACCTCTAAATATTATAATAAAATATAATGATATATTATTATATTATAAAAATAATAATATAATATCTATATCCTTATTATCTACTACTATTAGAAAAGAGGGAATATTACAAAGTTTTTTCACTACAGCATGTGGGGCTCACCTCCAACTATTATAATAGAATATAATAATATATTATTATTACATTATAATAATTATTTACTATATATATCTATCGACTATTATAAAATAGGGAAAGTTGCATAGTTTTTTCACTACACCTTTGTGGGGCCCACACCCAAATATTATAATGCAAACTTTTTCAGTACACCATTATGGGGCCCACCCCCAAAATTTATAATATAATATCTCTACTCTTATAAAAGAGAAGAAAATGCAATTTGGTTTCACGATACACCTGGCCACATCTAAGAGAACAGAATGACATAACTTGTGTGGGCCTCACTTATATAATAATAATATAATATATATATATTATTATTATTATTACCCTTCTAAAGGAGAAGAACTTGAGCCCTACTTATATAATAATAATAAGATTCTAGAAGAGAAGAACTTTTGTGGGCCCCACTTATCTCTACTCTTCTTATAAAACAGAAGAAAATGCAATTTGGTTTCACTACAAACTTGGCCCACATCTAAGAGAACAAAATGACATAACTTGTGCGGGCCCCACTTATATAATAATAATATAATCTATACATCATCATCATCATCATTATTATTATTATTATATATGTATATAACAAAATGACATAACTTGTGTGGGCTCCACTTATATAATAATACTATAATCTATATATTATTATTACCTATCTAAAAGAGAAGAACCTGTGTGGGCCCCACTTATATAATAACATTATAATCTATACATTATTATTATTATATCTATATATATATATATATCTATATCTACCCTTTTAAAAGGGAAGACCTTGTCATTCTTATTTCTCTACACATCTATGGACCCCACTTATATAATAATAATTTATTTATATCTTGGGACCCACTTATATAATAATAACATAAGGAGCTTACCTCATTCTAGAAAAGAACTTGTCATGTTTATTTCTCTACACATCTGTGGGCTCCACTTATATAATAATAATAAGATTATAAAAGAGAAGAACTTGTGTGGGGCCCACTTATATAATAATCATATCATCTATATCTTATTATTACCCTTCTAAAAGAGAAGAACTTGGGCTCCACTTATATAATAATAATAAGATAATAAAAGAGAAGAACTTGTGTGGGCCCCACTTATATAATAATAATATAATATATATTATTAATATTATTATTATATCTATTATTACCCTTATCAAAGAGAAGAATTTGTCATGTTTATTTCTCTACACATCTGTGGGCCGATTATAAAAGAGAAGAACTTGTGTGGGCCCTACTTATATAATAAGATTATAAGGAGCTGGCCTCATTCTGGTATTTTTTTTCATGCTGTTAAGCTTCATTTCATGCTCATATATCTTATAATGTACCATTTCTTTCTCAAAATTAAGGGGCAAAAGCCTGGCACAGTAAAGGTGCTCCCTATTGCAACCTTAAAGTTGTGGGTTCAAGTTATGTATCAATCAAAAAAATAAAATTAAAATGATTGTTGGATAAAAAAACCATACCATTGATCATATGTCGTTTTCTTTCTTATCATCATCATTATCATAATTGTCATTATTGTTGTTGTTGTTGTTGTTGTTGTTGTTATTGTTGTTGTTATTATTATTATTTTTAAATTATACTTTTGGATGGTATTCAAAAGATGCTTTGAGCAAGTATTTTCCTTCAAATTCTCTGGAAATCTAATGCTTGGCTTTCTATGAGCAAACTAGAGAAGGCCATGACCATTAATTTAAATGCCCTTGTGAATTGTCCTGAGGAGATGACTATTAAATGCCCTCATAAATTGTTACTAAGAGCCTTCATTTCATGGGAGAATTTAATGAAATTATGGAGCCTTAATATTTTTCTTAGGCTACAATGGTTTTATTCAGTGGGTGGAGATAAAATTGTCACAGCAAATTGCCTATCACTTAACCAACTTAAGTAGGGCTCTAATAAGAGCTCCTGTTGTCATGAAATGTTGACTCATTAAAAAGCTAGCTCTACCTGGCGCTGGCGTGCCGCCTTGAATGCAAGCGAAGCACTATTGGCGGCAATGAATAACTCACTGAGCAATGATTGATGCAGTCAGTCAGTGCCCTTGATTGTTCCAGAGAGAATGATCATAGCGCCCCTGGAACCGTGACATCCAACAGTAACATCTCCTTGCGTGCAAGAGACTTCTATGCCTGCCGTTATTCCCAGGTCTGTTATGAAAGAAAGTGGCAGTTAAAGAAAATCTAAAGCATCAATTGCCTTTTGCTTCTTATTCTTAGCCAGCCAACCAACCACTTGGTATCAAGCAACCGGTTAGCTATTGCTCTTTCAAAGTAGAAGAGTGGTCTCTTATCTTAGAAGTGGTGGTGTAAAAAGCGCACTATCCTCTCTATCTTGAAAGAAAGTGAGTAAGCGTAACGAAGTGTATACATTAGGTAAGTCAGCGGCGTAATAAGCTGGCCTTTGAAGAAAGAAAAAAAATAAGAAAGTCCCCAATTGAATTAGAAAGAAAAACAAGCAATTGGACTTGTCCCGAAATAAGTGATCCGATGTCCAAGAAATAAGACTTCTTGTTGAGCAAAAAACACTTATCCTTCTTGACATAAAACTAGTTGTCGCGTAATATCTGGAAGACATATCTTCAAGCATTCCATGTGCTCTTCAAGTGTCCCACTATAGACCACAATATCATCAAGATATACCACCACAAACCGGTCCCCCAATGAGGTAATTATGTTAATTTTCCTAACTTTAAACGATTTGCGATAGTTTTCTTTGTTCAAATTTGTTTTACAATGGGGAGATTCGTTTAGTTTTTACAAAGTAATTGGATTATTTTACTTAAGATTTGCACCCTTCTTCCAATTGATTGTGATGAGTATGGTTTCGAGTTATTATTGCATTGACTATCAAAAAAAAATATTCAAAAGAGAGTAAAGAGTGTAAGTTGTGGTTTGACCTTTCGCGTGCCTTGCAAGTGCAGGGCTCCACTAGTACTATATAAGAATTTGTTAGTCAGGTGGAGTGCCCTTTAAGGATCCTCTATTTCGAAAGTGAGAGAGAACTGTGTCTCATAAAGACATTTAATTTAGCATATAACGAGCTGTCCGCACTGACTGCAATTTTTTCATTGAAAAGAAAACGATATAGAAGAATTCAATATTTGGCGCCTATCTCTGTTTAATGCAATCCATTCATATTATAAAACCTCTTGTATATGCAAAGGACACAATATCATAGTAAAATACAACATTTGGTTAATTTTGTGCAAAACTTGATAATATACATATATATATATATATATGAATTTTTATGAAAAAACTAGTCCTAAATCCTAATTATACGAATTGATTAAGAAAGACACTAAAACACTGAATTAGAGTTCCATAAGAAGCAAAAAGCCCAATTTTCCATGGAACCATGTCTTTAGGGCTCGTTTAAAAAAACCGATTTCCTATTTTTTTTCCCCTCTTCCTCCCCAAAACAATATTGTTGGGGCTCGTTAAAAAAAAAAAAAAAAAATCCTTTGCGATTGCCCCCACCTCTTCCCTTGTCTCTATTTTCTCCCTTTCTTCGCAGTTCCCAATTCAGTGTTTGATGCTTCTGAGCTTGGTCCCAACTTACGAGATCACCCTTTTACTAAATCTCTCTTTGCAATTGATAGTGGAAATTATATTTTCCAACAGTCGCTTGAGTATGAGTATGACCTTGAGAGCCATAATGTATTGGGCTTGCACATTGATATGGTAGATTTTGGAAAATAAATGTGAAAAAAAAAAAAAAATGGTGCAAAGAGAGGTTTCGAGTCACAGAGAACAAAAGAGGAGAGACAAGAAAATACAAGAAGTTTCTTTTTTTCTAGTGGGAAACGAAGATCGAACTAACGAAATCATCGGAGAAAGAATGGCTGAGGCTCACTTTGATGCTCTCCCTTAGTTGTGTTTTGTGGGCCTATCTTGTTCTCCTGATTTCTTTCTTTTTTTTTCTCTTTTAGTTGGATATTTTATTTTTACCAAAAAAGAAACAGCTATTACATTAGATCAAAATACTCGAAATATCAAATGAAAATGTTTTTTTTTTTGTTTGTACCCAGCTTAGGGGGCCTGGTACGCAGCCCTCTAGTGAGGGAAGTTTGCCGCTAGGGTAAGAGGTCGTTTTGACATGAAAATAGTTTTTGAAAGATGGGTAATCTACAATTTTCTATATTTTGCAAATCGATTTCACCATATTCACTAACGTAGCAAGTAGCACTCTAAACACACAGACCGGACAAGTTCAACAAGAGTTTCTTATGAAGAATCACAATATTTAACAAAAAGATTAGGGTAAGCAAACGATGTTCAATCATCTATGACATGAATTCAGCGAAGCCCAGAGACGCAAAACAAGGTCAAGTTGAAATAATCCGTACATAGATTCTATAAAAGACGTGTTAGTGAGGGGCAGCACCTTCTAGTTTGAAAATATCACAATATTTAACACGCTTAAAAAAAAAATGAAAAATGCAAATTGTACTTCATCACCCATGACACGAATCCAATGAAGGCCACTAATGCAAAAGAAGATCAAGTTAATATAATCTGTACCTATATACTATATAAAGATTTTTCAGTGAGGTGGCACTGGCACCCTTTTAAAGGGTTCCTCTAATTAAAGAGGGGGTTCCTCTATTTCAATAGTTAGAGAGGAGACATGGGTCTCATATATCTCATTTTGCATATGACGAGCTGTCCGCACTAATTGCAATTTCTGCATTTAAGAAAGAAGTGGAAGAGCTCATTTGGAGGTGTATCTCTGATTGATTCAATGATCAATCCATTCATATTGGACACCCTACTGGATATGAGCAGCCAAGATTTTATAGCAGTTATTAGGGGTGTACAAAAAATCCGTCAATCCGATCCGATCCGCGGATTTTGATCCGATCCGAAGGCCAACAAATTGGTGACGGATTGGAAATTATATAATCCATTAGCAACAGATCGATGGCAGTTTTCACCCTTAATCAGTGGATTCAACCCGATCCGATCCATTGTCATTAAATATAAATAAAATATATATAATAAGAAAAAAAAATGTAAGAAGTCACTAACCTTATGAAGAGAATAAGCATGTAACTCCCAACTCATGCCCCTTTAATTCAATGGCTTCAAAATTCATAGATTTTTTCTTTTTTATTTTTCCATGTAATATACAGGAACAGATTGAACAGATTAATATGATCCGATCCATTCCTCCACAGATCGGATCGGATCGGATCGGATTTGAACAGTAACGGATTGGTGACGGATTACAAATCCGTCAATCCGTAGGCAACGGATTGGTGATAGATTTGGCCCAATCCGCACCCATCCAATCCGTGTACACCCCTAGCAGTTATTGAAGTAACATACACCTTTTAATTGATTACGTGTCAAACTCGGTGCAGTATACAAAGCTTGTCAATCCGCCTGTCACTAATATTTTCAATTCGTTCATGGTATACATCTTGGGGTGTAAATTGGGCCAGGCCACAGCCTGACACGCCTTTCAATGTGCACAGCCTGGCCCTGGCACCAACAATCATGGCCCAAAATTTGATGTGGACCCTACACATAATGGATCTTTCCATCGCCCTAGTCCCAAGATTTGTGAGGCTTCAGGCGGGCCCAGCAAGTTACCTCGCACAAATACCTTGCCCTTGAAGTGGGGCCCTAATTTATTTACTAATATGTATTTGTATATACTTTTTTCCCTGCATAACTTACAGAACTATGAAATACATTAACGTTTGACCCTTCTTATTACCTGTGAAATGCATTTAGAGAAAAGGGTTATATAAATTACAGAACTAAACCAGAGACAGTAGAGATGGTTTCCCCTGCATAATTTTGGGGTCTAACATTTTCATATCATTTACGTTAAAAGGTGGAAGGGATGGAGGGGCAGAGAAACATAAATTTTCCTCGGTAGTTAAATTTACGTTTACAAGGAAAGTTCCATAAGTATTTAGTATCAAAAGGTGATAAAATTCATGGTCACTTGTATATATTTATCAATGGCAAGTGTCAGATTAACACAATCTACGTATAGCACGGGAAAATGATATAGTTCTAGACAAGCTTTAAAATGAGCATTATCTTAGACAGCATCATTAGTCTAGACATTTAAATTCTATAGGTGCAGCAGCACTAACACAACTTCAAAACCATTTGCCACAGAGAGAACAGATTCTTATGTACAGTGTAAGCAGCTCTTTCACAGCACACAGAAGCATAGGCTAACACCGAAGAGCCAATGCTGTATCATACACTCATGGCATCATCTTTTAAAACAACTCCATCTCACCAGACACATCATACTGAGATAACCCAAATACGCCATTACATCCTCTGAATGAATGAATTACAAGGACAGGAACACCACAGAAAAGGGGGGAAAACACCAACATCTCCCATGCAAACAAGAACTAGCCTCACCAATGATCAAACCTTTACACACGACTGCTGATGGTGTGAAGTTTGAAAGTTGGAAGCTGCAGTATCACTTTCCTCACTCTCATCAAAATCAATTGGTTTTCCAGTCATAGGATTCCTAGAAATGAAATAAAGAAGCTGATGATGTATACAAGTAAAAAAAAAAAAAAAAGGAATCAAGAAGTTGACAATGCAAAAGTAATGATAAGTGAAACCAAGGAAGCAACTGAATTTCAATATGTAGGGCCAAATGAAGAAAGCCACTGCACGCGTTATTGTGTTCTACTCGAGACAGGGAAACAAAAATGTCTTTCTAACCTACAGAGATCTTTCCAACCTATAGTTACAAGAGCACTCTGTCTGTGAGTGTATGCAAATTAGTGCCAAAATATCATCACATGGTACAATTAAAGTAACTATTGTCAGTTTTCTTTTTCACATGACCCTATTCTGGTTTATGTTCACAGTAACTCCAAAGTGTCAGGTCTTTTTCCTCACCCCTTCTCCCAAGGTCTTAACTCGCTTCCTAATTTCCTTGAACTATTAAGCCATCAACATATCATGCTAACTAAGACTAATCCAGACCTTGTGCAATGTCCAAACCATCTTAAACAAGGATCCCTTGACCTTTTTTTTTTTTTTTCTTTTATTCAAGTTAACCATAGGTTCCTCTTATTTCCTTAATCCTAATCCTTTCTTGTGACTATCTTAAACCAATATTCCATGATTTTTTTTTCTATTATTAAGTTAACCAACTAACAATAGGATTCCTCATATTTCATCAAATCCTATTCTCTCTTGTGAGTTCATATGAATCACCCAGGCATTCACAACTCAGCCAGATTATGTGTCCTTCAGCCTTTTGTTCCTCTGTTGTCCAACATTCAGGTCCATATAGAGCAGGTTTTGTCATCTTAAAGCAGTGACCCCCACAGCATTCTCTATCATCTTCTAGAATGCACAGTCACTTCTCTTTCTTCCTTTCTTCTTCTTTTTTTTTTTTGTTTTTTGGTGATTAACCTAAATACTGAAATCTATCACTGGCACAAAGAATCTTCAATATTGACTAGCATGTTTTCTTAGCTCCCAGACCAACAAAACTGCACTCTGTACATTGACTTTGATCTGCCAATTACCAGTCAGCTCAAAACACCTTTTTCCATGATTATAGCTTATGACTTGCTAGCCTTCTAGTTTGGCTAATGAGTAATGAGTACCAAGCCGTCTGCAGACGGATAAACAATTTGAAAAAAATAAAAATAACAAGTTACATTTTAAGTCAGAAATATAATATTTTCAGTTAAAAAAGGATATTCATTACTCATGCACACATGCATAAAACACAAGAGTCAAAGCAAAACAATGTTTTTAAGATTGAATCAGATATCAAAGTACTTTACAGGATTACTGGTCCAAATATGTTTGAACCACTTGTTTTGTTTGATCTAACAGTGACACTATAATTTGAAAAATTAAACAAAAAATGGAAATCAGCTACAACCAATCAAAGCTACTGCTTCATACTAATTTTGACCACTAGTCTTTACATATTGAAATTGTTCTGGACAGTCTTCTACCTACAGAGCTTAATTTAGAGAGAACTCAAACCAGATCCTACTGAACAGTCCAGTCCGATTTTTAGTACACTTAAGTAAATACATTGAACAAAAAGTATGGGGATGATGTTTGGGGGTGGGTTCCTAAAAGAGTTCCTAAGTATAGGTTGTCTGGTTTTTGGTCCGTCATTTCAAGTCTTGGAGATGAGTCCAATGTTAGGGGGGAGGTCTCTGTCAAGGGTTTAGGGTACATGGTGGGGGAGGGGGTCAAGGTCCGATTTTGGAATGATGAGTGGGAGTTGGTCCTTTACATCTTCCATTTCCTAGAATATTTAGGGTTGTGTCCAACAAAGAGGCTTGAGTGTTTTGTGTGGCTTGGGAATGTGGTGTCTTGGGATATAAGTTTTAGGAGATCTCTTCATCAATCAGGGGAGTGGAGCATCAGTCCTTATTGAGTATTCTTACTAACATTTTTTTATGCAGGGATTCAGAATATTGTAGCATTTGGAAGCCAAATTCTACTGGATTGTTCTCCACAAGGTCGTTCTACAGGGAGATACATCCTTTTAGTGAAGTTTGGTCTCCATGTGCATTAGTTTGGACGGGGCTTGCCCCTCCTAGAGTGGAAGCTTTTTGTTGGTTGGCAGTGGCAGGCAAGATTTCAACAGCATATGCATTAAGAAGAAACGGGTTGATGTCTAATTCCATTTCTGACATGTGTTCCCTTCGTGGGAGGGAGTTGGAATCAATAGATCATTTTTTCATTCATTGTGATATAGCCTCATTTATTTGGGGGGTTTTCTCAAAGAATGTGGCATTAGTTGATGCTTTCCAAGCCACTAAGCAGAGGTGTTTGAGGCTTGGAGGAGGAGTCAGATGTTTGGAAATGCTCTATTCTTATTGTAAGACCCCGACCCCTAATTCCCGTGTTTAGTGTTGTCTTAGTTGTGGATTAGCTCTTTAAGTGAGATTAGAGATTGTTTGGCCAAGTTTGTGAGTTTGGTTAGATTTTTCACAGCTTTGGGGAATTTCGAGGGCCTTTGAACTCAGTCTGACACACTCTAGGACCCCTTTGTGTTGTTCGAGTAGGTGTTGGGGTTATCAATGTTTTTGAAAAATTTATATTTTTCCCCATTCGATAGTTTAGATTAGCCCCTACAACTTTCATGTTCATTCCGTCCGTGTTCGGAGCCTAAAAACCAAGTTTTCAGTCAAAAGGGCAAAATAGACTTTTCACGTCAAAATCTGTGTATGATTTTCTATGTTTTCAAACCATGCGAAAAATATACTTTTTGGAAACTAGATTTTATGAGGATTGTTTATCTCTTCTTCGTCGATAGCATCCAGGGCCCACAAATGGGGTTTCCAAGCCCTTGAAGTTTTAGAGCTGTGGGGCCCACAACCCACTTAAGTTTAAAACAAACCTACATGCCTTCATCTTCATTCCTGATTCAGCTCAAACCAGAGAAGAGCTTTCTCTTCTTCCTTTTCCAGCACTTTCTTGTTCTTGCATGTCCCACCAAGCCAAACCAAATTGAAAGCTGATCTCACCACTCTCTTCCTCATCACCTAGGCTTCCATTAGATATCTTTTTGCAGAACCTCTTCTCTTTTGAATCCTTTCTTCCTGGATAGAGCATTTCTAGGTAAGAGCATTTCCAGGTTTTCTAGACCCTTAGGAGCTTCTTTTTATTGCATGCAAACCCTTTTGAAAAGACTTCTTTTTCTGTTCTATTTTAGGGCTATTTTGTGTAGGATTTTTTTGGCTTTTGTGGAAAGGTGTTTCCAGCAGTTTGGTGGTGCTTAGGAGAGAGTTCCGGCACCAATTGGAGATCAGGCAAGTGAATAATCTGATAATGAAATGCATGCAAGTGTTTGATTGACTTGGATTTATATTGTGCATGCCAACTATCTTAAATTCATTAATTCCTATCTCATGTTTTCTATATAATAGTATGCTCAAAATTCATTAGATTGTAATTAGTTTTGCACACTGGATTTATATACATCATGCATGCCTTGTTCTTAAATTTGTCTCATGGTTCTTGTTTTAATACTCTTGTTTTGGTCTCAATGTATGGCTTTTTCATTCAATTGAATTTTGAGGAGCAAGGGATTTTGTTTATGGATTAATGAATTGATGGATTGATGGAAATTAGGGTTTTGGTGTGGCTAGGAGAGGCCAAATTTGTGTAGGAAGTGGTTTTGCAGGGAGAAAAAGTAAGGAAGGAAGGGACCTAACTCATGCTGGAAAATCCTGCTTCAGCCCGAGCAGCAGCCAGCAGCTCTACCCGCTATAGCGAGCATAGTTTCTGCCCCAGGCAGCAAGCCATCTAATGAGCTGGCCCACTGGACCCGGGTTTGCTCTTTTTAAACGGCCATAACTTTCGATCAAAACGTCAGATTCCGGAGGCCTATATACCGTTGGAATGCTCTCGAAGCATAAAATTCAATGGTCCATACAATCAAATGATCAGAGGTTGGGAAAGAAACGGGATACTTGTACCAATGAATCTAGCCCCATAACTCATGTTGCCCACTTTGTACCTAGGTGACCCTAGTGTAATCTTGGATAGGACCCATTGAACCTAAAACCCTTGCCTATTGACCTAAGTTTGATGAAATAGAGGGACCCATGTGGGGACCAATCTCAAGACACGACAAGACCCATGAACTTGATGAGGTGCACTTGGTGACTTGGAATGTCGTCTAACTTCAGGAGCACCAATCGATACGAAAACCCGACATTTGGGCCCTAAGTGCACGTGGTGTCAAATGGTGTGGTCTTATCGCGTCCACGGGCGCATGTTTGGGGAAAATTGCCTATTGATTCTTTAATCGCCCAACATGTAACTATTATAGTTCCAAATACTTGGTTTTATGTGTTTCACTATCAGTTTATTGTAATTCTCAGCCAGTAAACACGATTGTGGAAATTTTTAAAAGGTTTTGATTCGTAAAGGTATTGGTTTGCAAAGGTTTAGATTTGTAAAGGTTTCGATTCGTAAAGGTATTGGTTTGCAAATGTTTGGATTTGTAAAGGCTTTAATTCGTAAGGGTATTGAATTGTAACGGTTTGGTATTAAAAAGGATTTGACCTAGTGTCAAGTATGGATTTTATGCGGCTCCCCACATTATATGCGTCTTGAAAGGGGTACTCGTTCCGTTTTGCTTCTGTATGTATGATTTGTTCAATTTTTAGGGTAATCCTTTATCAAGTCGGAATATGGTTTGTAAATTTGTAAGCATTTTCATGGATTTTTTGTCAGCACCACTCAGCATAGGTCGCCTGGTCAGTCTGATCATCCGGCCTGGGATCCTTAATTATTTCGCAAACTGCCACTTGGAAACTCTGTTTGTTTACCATCCATTCTGCAGCGAATTCCATTTGATACCCATCTATATTGGGTTATATATGTATTATATGTTTGTTCCGGCCATTTCATATGGCGACAATTATACTTTGATTACTCTTATTACTTCGGTAATAGGAGAATATAGCTCAGTGTGGTTGCCATCTGTTTCATCCGATTTGTCTACTTTATCAGTTTGATACAACATGTTTTCTATTTCACACAAATGATTTCGGTATTTAACTATTGCTATTTCATTATTACTTCTCTTTACAATTCAAATGTGCTTTACCATTGAAAAGTGATTCTTATATAAATTTACTATGTTCTTATCAGTATTATTCGCCTGCCAAACCGTCATGTCTGATACATCACTTTTGGCGCTCTAGGTAGTAGGTCCTTTGTTTCGAGTTGGAGTGCGTGCAGTGGCTTTGGAGCCTTGCATTTTGGTAGGTTTGTTTTGCTGACAATGTCATTTCGGTGTCATGTTTGGCATCGGAGTTCGTCACATAATTTGAGGGTAGCATTTTGTTTAGTTAGTTATTTTGGATGGCTTTTATTAGCCTTTTTCTTTGGGAGTTTCATGAGTATGCTTTTGTAATTTGTAACTTGAACATATTTGGGGAAATGAATTGCCCTGTTACTGTCAGCTCAGCATTTTATGGCTTTTGATTTGTTCCAGTCTAATTAGGAGCCTTGATTTGATGGCTTTATGTTAGCAGTTGAGTGCAACACGGAATCCGATGGCCAGGGCTCCAAGTCGCAACGCCACGTAAGTTTCCGTGAAATATTCAGGTTGTGTTGGAATTTTGATATCCTCATACACGCGAATCCTAGGAGAAAAACAAAATTTTTAATTATTCCCAAAATCACAAACCCAGAGATCGGACCGCTGCAGGAGTCCGGTTTTGGGGCGTGACACTTATGGAGGATAATTCCCCTTTCCATTCTTTGGTCAATTTGGATAGAGAGAAATGATAAAATTTTTAATAGAAAAGAATTAATTTAGGAGGATCTAATAACAACTGTTCTTTGGAG
Source organism: Persea americana (assembly GCA_029852735.1). Taxonomy (NCBI): domain Eukaryota; kingdom Viridiplantae; phylum Streptophyta; class Magnoliopsida; order Laurales; family Lauraceae; genus Persea; species Persea americana. Next base: position 74,942,383 of record CM056815.1, read on the forward strand.
GATTGGTAAATGGGCGCGTGCTAGAAAGGAATTTTCAGATATTAAGATAGATCGCATTATGCAAAGTTCTGGAGTTTGTTGGAAGATGGGAGTAGCCAAGAAGAAAAGAAAAGTATCATGGTTGTCTCCTCCTTTCAGAGCTTTTAAGTTCAATATTGATGGAGGCATTAAGGGGAAAACCGGGGTAGACCGGTATCGGAGGTGTTATAAGAAATCACCAAGGTGAAGTCGTGTATATGTGTTTCTAAACATGTAGGGATCAAAGATTCTAATGAAGTGGCGGTTTTGGCAACGCTAGAAGCTCTCCGTATTTATCACTCCTACCATCATTATCTGATCGTGAAGAGTGACTCTGTCAATGCTATTTCCTGGTTGAAATCATTGAGAGGACCTTGGAAAATGCAATTCTTATTCAATGAATCTTTTTTTTTTTTTTTATATATCTGAGATGCACATCACATTTCAGCATATTAGCAGATATGCAAATGGAATGGCGGATTCCTGAGCTAAGCAAGGGGTAGATCGATCATGTAATCTAAGTGCTCCTATAATGTAGTTGGGCTAGGTTTGGTGGCTGGTACATGTCTCTTGTACTGGATCACCTGAAAGTTGTCCTTATGTATGCTTTTTTATTTATTGTATTTGTCTTCGTTTGAATAAATTTTTAGTGTTACTCATAAATAAATAAAAAAGAACAAACATTGACCAAATATAACAAAAATTTATTAGCAGAGCCAAGTAATTGTGTATCTTTTTCTCTACCACGCAGCCAACTCATATTGCAGCGGACGACCTAAATGAATGTACTCATCTTTATCTAAATGGACAGCACAGAGATGCGAGATGCAATCCAGATCTCTTTCACCAAATGCAAACCATTGAATCACTTAATAAATTATCTATTGACGACATATACACTTAAAATGGCTATAGACATTCATTCAACCACAAAGCTGAACCATCCTACACATTAGTTGAACCCATTAAACGATTTGGGTCAAAAGGTACTTAGTAGTGATTACCTATGGCTTAGAATTTAGTAGAAAAAAATAATCATCAGGTGTTATTCAGTTATGCAATTATTGATTGTAATAATACTTGATAGTACTGTTAGAATTTTATATTCAGGGTTGTGATGGGATATGCTAAACGTTGGGTCAATGACATCCCAATCTAACTCCACAAAACATCATGTGTGGTATGTGTGTAGCAGTATGCATGGGCCAGGTTTGGTCTAGTCTGCTCAGGCTGAGACCAAATCATATTTAATCAGATCTGGTTCAAGTCCATCGTTCTGATTTAAATAACATAATTAACATGGAAAAAAAAATACTATAATACTTATCACCACCACCACCATCATTCAGATGCAAATCTTGGCCATTTTAAAAATTGACTATACTCAACACAGATCAGTTGAGCTGCTAGATTCAGAAGCAACACAAGTTTAATCGAATTGTTTATTTTAAAAATTGAATGTCCATCATTATAGTAATAGGGTATTCAGCTATTAGGCTAACCAAAAAGTAACATGCGCCCAGTCCCAGTGTCTTTTGGGCATAGTTATCAATATTGTATAGTTTCAGCCTTAATGGCCAAAAAATTGGAATGTGTTTAAATCTTATACTTGTATGTTATAATATTGTTTTATCATAATGGATTAAATGCATAAATTATATTTAGATTTTCTTTTTTCAAGCATATATGTATATTTTAATTTTATTCATTTTTCTGAAAGGTAACTCTAGAATATTTCACTGAAATTCCAAATCAGCCGAAACATTTCATTTTGGAGGCTAGACCGAAATGGGGTCCAAAATGAAATTAACAACTATGCTTTTGGTTGTAGAGCCATACTATGACTAGCATTATTATATCGGGAAATGCCTTGTGGTACTGATATAGCAGAACTCTAAAGTTTTCATTGCTGCAAATATGGCTCCTATTTTATGGTTTACTGAATACCGACAACTAAAGTTGTCATGGAGAAGCGTCAGTTGACCAAGTGGTAAAGGGCATGGCTTCTCACCCACAATGCCAGGGATCAATCCCTAGCAATGGCCGAGCACAAGACTGGGAGTATCCTCAAGCTAAGTGCAAGACAAGGATCCTATGGAAGAGTACACATGGAGTACCCCAGGGAGACCCCTGGGCTAATGACTTACGATAGTTTACAGTTCCCTCTCATGTATAAGCAAAAAAAAAAAAAAAAACTAAAGTCGTCATAAATGTGAGATTGTGGATTATGATAAAGTTGTCATGCATATATAGATTGCCTTCTATAAATTACACCTTTGGAGAAATTACCCCTGATGGTTGTACAAAGGGCCAAAGTAATGTAACTGAGAGGGGGAGGGGGGACCATGGTCCCCTGGCTCCCTCTTGGCTCCATTGTCCTTGATAACCAACACAATCGGAGTAACCCATAACTCAGATATTTCATAAAATTTGGGGCGCCGGGGTTGGTCCCCACCCTTAATTACCAACAGAATCAGGGTGACCCATAAATAAAACTATGACATAACACTCAAGCCATTCCTAGGGTGTTTATCCCAACTGATGGGGCAACCCACTTAACCCACCTGCAATCCTTTCCCTTTTTTCTTTTTTGTTTTGGATTAGGTAAGGTGACTGAACCGGCTACAATGAGCACCTTATAATTGTGCCACGAACACTTCTCTATTGTTTTATAAATAAGTTAATATGTCATCATCATCAAAGCCCAGTCCCGACTATGTTGGGGTAACAATATGAATTATGTTTCGCCATTCCAGTCTATCCTTGGCCAAATCCTCAGATAGGTTGCACTTATTCAGATCTATCCCTACTACTACTTCCAGCAATGTCTTCTTCAGCCTACTGCTTTTCCTTGAGTGGTCATCAGCCTGGATAAAGAAACTTTCCTTCACCGGCAACCTCGTTGGCCTACATTTGACATGTTCAACTTCAAACCACCTCAAATAAGTCTCTTTGGATTTATCACCTATAGATGCTACCCTTAAATGCTCTCAAATGCACTCATTTGTAATTCTCTCTTTCCTAATAAGTCCTCCAATTCACTACTAGTCCCAAGTCCAGACAGAGGAGGGTTGTGTCAAGCTGGCATAAAACTTTTGTTACATCTACAACATGAATAACTTATTATGTAATAATTTTTATTGCTTAAGTAATAAGCTCTACTCTGCCCAAATATAAACACATTCTATGCTTTTAAGTAGCAGAACTTATTATGTCATAGTTCATTGGTGGAATCAGGGTAATCTGTTGCGTAAGACCAAACATGTTTATGGACAGGATAAGATACCATATGCAGAAAAAGAGATACATCAAAACTTTCTAAACATATGAAAAGGGGGAAATGATTTAAGGAGTTGTTTGCCTTTTCCACATGGGATATGAAACTGGGTTTTACATATGTAAAGGGTCTATATGTAACTTCTTATTATGCAAATGTCATACATGTGAAACACATTACCATGTTTTTCACAAGCACCATTTTCACAGGTAAATGAATACATCGAACAGTTTTAGATGGGTGTGGATTTTTTTGATGTTTTTCACAAATTTTTCAACATCTATAGTGATTTAAGATTTGAATCTATGGATCTTAAATCTTGAAGCTTGTCACTAATATAAGAATATTGAACGGTTCAGATCATAAATTTGGGGCGGGCCAATAAAAGTGAATAACTTAAGATCTATAGGTTGGAGTTTTTGGACATTTTTCACTAGTTTCTCAAAACCTATGAATATTTAAGATATAAAAATAAACATATTCAGGTTTATTAAACCAATAAAGACGATGACGGGCTCGGATCACCGATTTGGTACACAAAAGGATGCAACAAAATGTGGTTGAAGAAATTCAATCTGACAACCTATAATGGGTGGATGTTCTATTGCAACTGTCCTAGCGCCTTTGCCTCAATTACATATGTAACCATTACCGCCTCATCAAATATATAAATGATTCACTAAAGATGGCATCATTTACACACAATTTTCACACCTCATTTACATATGTGAGGAGTAAATGAGTGCATACAAACATTATTATGTGTAAGTGTTGCACATGTGCATCATTTATATATGTAAAAAGTGCAAGTAAACAACTCCTAAAAGAAATTTTGATCCCTGCTCCACTAGCCAAATCTATAGGGATGTGTAAGCACAGACAGGCAGGTCGGGGTATTGCTAGTAAGGGCACTGGGCCATAATTGGTCCATGTCATCAGGTGTAGCTAATTAACAAGCAGTGCCAAGGTCAAATATACAACATTTTCTATTGAGGCGAAGCCTAAGTCTGTTTCCTGAACCATTTATGAGTTATGACTGCCAAGGGCAGGAGGATTGAGAAAGCATGTGATTACCCTAGGCCAACCTATCAACAACCCTACAGATTCCAAGGGTACCTCACGTGAGGCAATATATGGTATGATTTGCAAATGAATGCACGCGCAAGAGGTGCAGCTATAATTTATAGTTTTCTAATAAGGAGTGGAATAACAGAGTACAGATATCAGACCTCTGAGGAAAAAGTCTTTCATCAGACAATGCCTTCTCTAATCTCTCTTCGAAGGGAGTTGCATGCCAACTGACTTTCTGATCCTGCAAACAATTCTAAACTTTCACTGAAACACATTCCCTTTTAACAACCTTGTACCAGAGAGAGAGAAAGAGAGAGAGGTAATACCTCCTTGTATTTGGTGGTTGAATTTGGTATTCCATTTCCATCCCACTGCTTCGGCGGAATGTGGGAAGGTTCGTCGTCATTCCAGTGTGCAGCAACACTCCCAACAATAGGCCTATCATCATCAGTACTCTTGCCAGAATAAGATTTCCCATTGGAGATAGTCCTACGGTTTTTTATATCATTTGACGTAACAGGCTTCAGCCAATCGGACAAGCTTTCTACCACAGGCATGGGACTGTTACGATTCTGCTCAATACCATCAGCATTATCCTTGAAACTCTTCATTGGTGTCTTGGTTGATTCACAACAGGCTTTTCTACACTGGTCAAAAGATTCTCCTGGATGATCAACCTGATGGGTGTCAAATTCTTTCTTTAACGCATTCCACTGAGACGAATTCTCAACAGGATTGAGGACAGGGTAGACATACTGGGAACGGATCCGGGCGTTCCTCCCACCTGCAAAGTTCTCTAATTTTGTTGGGTGGACAGAACCAGGACTCTGCATTTCATCTGTTAGTTTGACTAGAGTCGGATAAGGAGAATGCTTTGGTCCAAATAGTTGGCCTTCCCCAACATCTTTGCTCAAGGAATCATGCAGGTTGCAGTTATTGGATTCCAGTTTAGATGTGGAGCTACTCAAGGACACAAGATCCATGTCTGCATTATGAGCAGTATCACATTGAAATCGAACACATTTCTTGCACTGCATAGTTTCAACTGGAAGCTTAGGAGTTGCAGCAGGAGAGGCATTGTAATTATTGCGACGAATTGGGATCCCCATTTCTGTCTCTACATACTCAAATGCACTTTCTCTGGTAAACATAACACGGCTCGTCATTGATTGCTGCTGTCCCTCAGGGATGGAGCTTCAGAAGAGATGAATAGCATCAAAGACTGCCTAAACTGCTTTGTGGATAAACTTTGCAGTCCTGCATTGCAGCAAGTGTACAGTTTTCTGGCATGGATTCTGCACATATGGTCCCCATGGTTTGGTAATCCAAAATTGATCAGGTGTGGCACAGACTGGATGGAGGATGCCCTGAAAAGCTCATGGATTTAAATATCTACCATTCAATCTCACCTCCTTTCTGTTGAGTGCAAGCCATGCTTATGTTACTTTTCTCAACTATCTATCAACCAACTACTGAAGGATTAGGATATTCCAATCTCAGAATATTTGAGCATCCTCCATTAGAGCAATATGGATAACAAGACTATGGGGTCCACATGTTCAAAATCAAAATAGACCAGGTGGGTACACCTCTTCCAATCTCACACTGGCGGCAGCTGAGGACCTAAGTTTCTTAGTTCAAGAAAATGATCAGTATATTTTATTACCTGCAGCAAGATGTAGGTTGTCGAGAAACTGAATTTTTTGGCATAGGTAGCCTTCCCAGTTCTTCATCAAATTTATTTTTTGAAATGGAAACCCGATCAGATTGCTCCACCTGATTGAGTTTCTTGCCAGATGTAACATGAAGCCGTGAATGGAATTTGGAATATGCATCATCTCCATCATGAGATAGCACTTTAAATTTCTGTGATGTATTCTGAATTTCTGCAGAACTTTGGAATAGTGTGCCCAAAGAAGTGGAGAATTTTGCCTGCTAAAAACTGAGCGATGAATCAGTTATCACAAGCCTTAAATCAGCAGCAAGATTCAAACAGTGCACTTGTTCTTTTCTAATATTTTCAATTTTAGGGAGAGAGAGAGAGAGAGAGAGAGAGAGAGCATTGATTGATAGATTCAATGCCCTTTTCAAGCACTACATATATAAACACAATACTATGCCAGCATGAGTTATGACAAGATATCTATGAATAAGAAACCTCGTATACATACATTTTATAGTGCTTAAAAATTAAAATTAGTTACTATATTACTGTAGTCTTAAATTTATTTTATCAATTGTTGCATTATTTATCATTAGTATAAACATCATTCTACTACTATGGTGTTTTTATTTTTTGCTTTTTTTTTTTTTTCCTATGAACTTATGAAGTGAATGACACTGTATTAAAATTGTTTAGTGGATTTATATAAGTTGCAAACTCACAAAATCAGTCCCCATTCTCTAACCAGTCGTTAAAACCCAGTCTTCAACAAAAAAAAAAAAAAAAGTGTTAAGCATACACCATGGGTCTGGTACATATGAAAATCTCATCTAAAACTATAGCAAAAAAAATAAAAAAGAAAACTACTGAAACATTGAATGCGAGATTTCAATTTTTTTACTTATACATACTAAAAGCTCATAGCAGTGCAGACCAATGCAGAATCATCAGAAGATGCACGAGTCTTTAAGTGGCTGATTAGCTACCTACACAAATAATTTCAACCCTGGAAGATTGAATATCATGTGATTTACTGATTAGAGAAAACATATATATATATCATTTGATTTTTTCTGGCACACATGATGTTACACCCCGACCCGAGTTAAATTTGTTTAGTACTAATGAATTATGTTTTGGTTAGTTTAATTATACTTAGTTACTAATTAAGGTGGTTTATGTAAATTAGGATTTTCTCAAATTTCTTCATATAAACGTCATCTTGGCATCATCGCGTGTATCTCGTTGAGCACGTCGATTTTTGTATTGAACATTATTTCATTTGATCACATATTGAGTAAGTGGGCCCTCATTTGACTCAAAATGGAAATATCTAGAACAAGTGGACTTTCTTGCAAAACATGCATCTTTATCCTTTAAAACCCAACTCATTTCCATGCCATTCGACTGTGGCTTGTTTGGTTGAGGAGAAGCACCTTTCTTCCTCCTTTTTCTCTCCTTTCCATTGCTCTTTTCTTCTCTCGATCATCAAACGAATTGTGTAGGAACATGTGGAGGTTGACTTGGATTCTTCTCCATCTTCCTTCTCTTCTCCTTGTTGACAAGAACCCTCTTCCTCAACTCTCATTTTCGGATTACCTGCTAGAGGTAAGAACCAAACCCTTGTTGTTTATGAGTTTGAGTAGCATTAGAGTCAAGGGACTCATGTTTAACCATGCATGATCATTCAATTGCATTTTTATGTGGATTTCTTGATTAGGGTTTCTATTTGGGAATTTCGGGTTCTTTCGAGCTAAAGAATGAGAAAAGGCTTGGAAAGCTTGATTTGAGGCAAGTATAAGTTTTAATATCAATTACATGGTGTTTATTCTTTGATTGATTCAGAATTTCTATCAAGTGAGCTTTTTAGCCTCTTATGGAAATGAAAATGGAATGATTAGTTTTATTTAGATTGTATGTTTAGAGTAGTTTTATGGAGTGAATTGGTGGAAATGTATTGAGGGTTATATGTTGTAAATGGGAGCAAGGAGGCTCCATTGTGCAAGTTATTTGATAGAAGAGGTTAGGAAAAGAATGGAAAGAAGAGAACATGGAGAATCCTGGAATCAGAAATTCTGGAGCGTCCGCTCGAGCGGACAAGAGGCCGCTTGAGCGCACAACTCTCTAAAAACCTCTGCTCAAGCGGACATAACCCCACTCGAGCGGATACCCTCTCTGGAAACCTCCACTCAAGCAGACCTAAAGCTACAGTTGGGGTTTCTTTTGACCCCTCAAAAGAATGATCACGCCTAACCTATAATAACTCCCCATAATCTTTCTAATGGATAATTATGGGGCACACCTTAACCACTAGGGGATTAAAACCACAAAAGACCCTTATGTCTTTAGAAAGGAACCTTTAACCTCTAACTTTTGTCTAATGGAAAGTCAGTAGCTAACACTATGCCATGAAGGTTAGTTTAGAAGTTCAACGTATATTTCTCATAATAAGTGACACTAAAACAAGATAGTAGTACGTTGATTATTCTAAAGTTCCTTTGTATTGGACAGTGAGAGACTATGGATATTAGAATAGAATGGGCTAGTAATATACCTTGAATTCTCTAAATCTGCTACATTTCATATTGGAATTAGATTCTTCATTGATATCAAATTCTAGTTAATTATTTAGTTGCATCATTAGTATTCATTATGATTCAATTATCCATTCTTCCAATTCATTATTATTGGTGTCATACAATTATTCGGTATTCGATGGGAATTTGAATTAAATAAGTATTCGTGTATATCAAATTATTATTCGATTCGATTGTGAACAAAATGTGTAACTTACTCAAATTCGATTATTATTCGATTCGATTGAGTTGGAACTACTTACCTTCGACCTTGTGATACCCGATGGGGATAAACTCGGTTTAGTATTTGAGACTACTGTAGTAAGTCATCTGGAGCACCGGAACTTCAGACCCGGATAGCCAGCTAGCCTTTGGCCGGGCCGCTGGTAACATCCCAACTAGATTTGCTCTCTTTGAGGGGATGAGCTCAAGGTAGTAGCCAAATTAGTATGTTTATTCTCCATTAGATTCGTAAAGCATGGATGACTCAATTTTGCACAATTGCCTAGTTATTACTTGATATTGACACCTTTTAATCAATTGTCACTTAATTCGATTTGATACATTATGTAATTGCTTATTAATGCCTATACTTACCAAATCGTTGTATTTGAGATACTATTCTTGGTGTCACAGGGATTCAGGATACCGAATAAAATGTTAGTAGCAAATCAAATTAAAGATTCGATCAGTAAGCATAACGATTAGCTTATCTTCCGGAGAACGTAAAATCCTGGTAATCAAGGTTGGGATTAGATGTTGCACCTTGCACTAGATCGTGCTTTAATTATGATTACATTCGTATTAGGATTATGGTCCATTGCAATAGGCATCTAGTAGATATTCATTAGAGTATTTGTGTACTATGCATTTAAGAGATTTAAATTAGTAGCTTTGTTAAAGATAAATTGTAATATAATGAATTGGATAATGGATTACTCATGGCTTTGTTATTGATGATATACATGCTTCCACAAGTAAATGTTCCTTGAAAGTTGTCAGTGAATAATCCTCACATGTGAAATGTGGAATTTTCTCCTTCGTGAATTTGAACTTGGTCCGGAACAGGTGCGAGTTCACGGAAGTGCGTGTGTCGCACCTTGGGAACCACCCTAATCAAGGGATTCTCAGGTCCTAGACGTGACATACGACTAGAAGGATGTTCAAAATTGATGATCTTAATCAACATTGGGATGCTCAAATATGCCAATCAAGTTGTGCGCGGGTAAGAATAATCTGATCTGCCCAGGAAACATTAGAACAGAAGCTTAAATACCCAGTACATAATAGGATAGCACCTGTTTTGCATCCAAAATTCAGTTCGTATTTATCCCAAAAAATCATTTTTTGATTTGCTTTTCCTAAAATAAAAATGGTAACATCAGGACTATGTTTTATTGGTTAAAGGATTAGATCCATGCGTCTAGTTTCCAACAAAAGACCTAGAGAAAACAGAAATTTCATTCACCATCATGCCATGTGAACTGGGGAAAAAGCCAAAGCACACACACAAAAAAAAAAAAAAAAAAAAAAATCCTAGCACCTTTTCCTTAAGCTCGCCATCATCAGCATCTCCCTTAACGGTATTAGATGTAGGCTGCAAGGCATCGTGTTCCTCATCCCTGGATTGAGAACTTTCCTCTTCAACAACAAAAAGCCATATAATCAGCTAAAACACTATAAGAAATTTCAAGAAAAGCATCAAACAACAAAACAATTCATCAAATACTATTCGTCTCCCACAAAATCATTTCCCTCATTGAAACTTAGAAAAAAGGAAGACCGGCAATATCATTCAACTTCAAAATACCATCACTACCTTCCAATAATAGCAAAGAGGAGAGCCGATTTCTCGAGACCGCAGGCTCCTGATAAACACACAAGAAAATAGAAGTGAGACTGCTAATATAATAAAAAATACGAAGTGAGAAAAGTAAATCAAACTAATGAGACCAGGACAATGCCATAAAATCAAATCACAATATTCCTAAACTCAAATGTTAAGATGAAACAAACAACACAAGCATGATTTATCCGAGATCGAAACTGCAAGAACACATTTTTTTCTGAAACAAAAGAATCAACAGAGAAAGACCCATATTACGAAATTACACTTTTCCTCCAAAACTCCAATCATTAGAGAATCTCACAGAGAATCCAAGCACAAATGAGATCCAAAAGATCCAAAGAAAGAGAGATTGAGGAAATGCAGCTTAATCAAAACATACTCTGCTTCTGGAAGAAACCGTGTTCGAGCCGACATTATCCGGCGGCCGATCTTTGCCTTTAACACGAAAGCATCCAGAGAAGCATCCCATGCTGTGGACGATCTTCAACAGAGAGATCCGAATTCTCTCCGAATCGAAAAGCGCCTACAGAGTTTCATGTGAGATTTGTATGATGCGCAGTCGATAAACCCTAATTCTCATTCGATTGGGTTAAAACCCTTCATCATCTAGGGCTCGAAAATTGGGGAAGAGAGGGGAAAAATGGAAGCTTTCTTCGGAAGATGCGAAAAGGGAAGGCGAGGAGATGCGAAAGGAAATTATATGTACGAGAAGTGAAGAGACAGTTGTTTGTGTGTGTGTAGTATGTGTGTGTAGGGACAATGAGAAGGGGGTCGGAATGGAGCGTGTTTTTTGTTTTTGTTTTTCTAATGGGTTTGTGGGAACTTTTGAAATTTAAATGGGTTAGAGGGAGGGAAGACCGTTTTACAATGGCTTTATCCTAATAATACATCGATGAATCTCAATGAGATGATGAAAGTGTATGGATCCATGTAGTGCAAATAGTAGGCCTAAGATCATCCCAATGTTGAGTCAGGGGATGAGAAGGGGCACGATGTGGATTGATAGAGATTAGGGGTTGGGCAAATGTTGCTCTAATTCGAGCTAGTGACCCACTGACCCCTGGATTTTCAGTGCCTCGGAGAGTCGCGTTTATATGTATGTATTTTTATCATGATTTAATCTAATAGTGGATAAAATCGGTTAGTATTATATTGGATTGAGCGACTAAAAGGTTACAGGTGTGTGACTTATGTTATGCTTGGCAGTGAAATCTTTAAGGATTTCTTAATGATTTTCGACAAAGTTTAGAAAATCTTCATTTGGCAATTGCAAATCTCCAAGGATTTGAGAAAGTAGAAATCCTCATTTTGAAGATTTTCAAGCCTAACCCAAACACCCTCCCTCTCTGCCCCCCTCTCCCAAATGACTTGAAATGTCTTATTTTTATAGATATGCACACCAATACTCATATTTCTTAACTATAAATATTGATATACACGATATCAATGTAAAACCATCAGGTATATAAGTCACGAGGAGTCCTCAAATGTACGGATTCCCCTCTTGCTACCAACAAATGTGATGGGTGCCATGACAGGGGCTAGTAATGCTTGGTATTTTGGAGATTTTGTTATGCACCAATTGCCTGATTCAGGAAGCTGTTTCACATGGGCCCAGACTGAGGTTGATTCCAATCAAGGTTTGAGACTTACACGGCTAGTCTAATACATTACCTGCCCTCGTTTGCATGGCAATGGCTCCAGTTAGCTGAAGCCAAAGTCCAGATGAGGCCCAAGTTTGAATTTGATTTTCTGTTAGTATATTTTTGGCTTGAATCCAATCGAATCCCAATTTCTATTGGGTCCAAGTCAAAGTTGGAACAGCTCATATTTGAGAGCTTGGGCTTGACCCCGTAAAATCTATGGACCCAGAACTTAGTCCAAGTTTGGTTTATTTATCAATCGAAGCAAAGTAGCACAAAAAGGCACATACCTTAATACAAAGAAAAATACTAGGAATGCAAAAACACCACCCAAAAAGAACAAAAAAAGATGCCAAAATGCTCCGAAGTAGGCCTAGAGCCCCAAAAAAATAGAAACTAAGGAGATACCACTTCAGTCCAATTATGCAAAATGACCTCTATCGTGCACCCCAAAAAGCTGGGATAATAGAAACCCACGAAGTAGTGAAGAATCTAGCTTTAGCAGCGATTGGAGAAGGAGATGAACACCCTTCGAAGCACCGCCTATTCCTTTCCCAGATGTTAACAACAAAAGAAGACCACCAAAGCCCTTAACACACAACATCCACGGCGCTATTAAAAAAAAAAAAACACCACACCTTGGCACTGGTCCCAATTTAACAAAATTTCGACATCAATTAAACCACAAAAACTTGCATGATTTACAATGGTTGGGAGTTTAGGATTTTAAAATATTGAGCTTCCCATAGATATTTTACTCACCAGAGCCCATACCCAGATCTATTTGTCCCTTTCATCCAGAGTCCAGGCCCTTCACACACATGCCCGCGCGCTTTTTTGGCATTGGTCTCAATTTAACACTATTCTATTTGAAAGTTTGAGGCTTCTCTTAGTCTAAGTACATTCATCCAAGAGCAAAGAAAAATTCATTTCCTGCCAGTTATTTTGACTTTTTTTTTCATTTTTTTCTATTTATTCTAATCTAAGCACCAATTTGTTTGGAGGTTAGAACCAAATATGCTAAATGTCACTTTTGGCCAGTAGAATTTTTCCAATTGCATCAAACAAAAAGGTAAATGCACTGAAGGTGGATATTTTCACATCCTATCATGCTCCAGTCTAGGTACTCTTGATGTTCCTTTTTGGGTGAGCAAACGACATGGGACAGCCGGAAATCATAGCAGTTGACTGAGCTTAACTACTCAGATCGAGAGAAAAGACCCATCTTCCACCTTCCTTTTTTGCTCTGTTATAAACAAGTGGTTGAAGATTATATAATACAACTGACAGTTAGGCCATGGCCCATATAAATGGTGCAGATCTTGTAGTTCATGGTATGTATTGTATTCATTTGCAATGTAAGAAAAGTGTGCAATAACATCCGGTATCTTAAACAATGATCATGAATTATAGCATATTCAACAGAGGCTTCTGAATTAGGTATATGGAGATATTTTGAAAGGTATACAGAGATTGATCATCCAACTCCTTTTTTGGTAGAAATTGATCATCCAACTTAAACTGATGAAATGGACAATTTCTAACATTAAGCACAGAGCTGATGCCGAGTCATAATTCAGTCGCACTCAAGGCTTCTAACCTGTCAATATAGTGAAAAAAACTAATAAATCAATCATTTTCCTTGCACCTGTTATTGTTACCGAATCTTGAGAAATTCATTGTAACTGGAACTTCATCACTAAATATATTAAAGTGGTAAAAAGTGAAATGGCTAAGGTAGAGATCTAGATTGAGAGAATCACTTTTCCACATATTTTATTTTCAGTAATGATGGATGACTAATTATTTCCTATCAAATGACTTATTTTAAAGAGGAGTTAGTGTCAAGTTTTGGTTTGTGGCAATTCAGGGGATGTAGGGTGTGTGACAGTGTGGGGCTAATTTGATTATAGAGGGCCAAGTAGTCTGAGAAATAGGGCAACCACTAATGAAAAACCATGTGGACTGTTCTCATTATAAAGTTTTTGTACACACACAAGTACTGCATTTTTATAAATGAGTCCCCATCCCCTTGAGTGTATCCTTCGTAATTCCCAAGGGTCTGAGCTGCCGCTTATCCCAAAATAAGTTGGTGATGGGAAACGGTGTAACAATGATTTTATGATATGTTAGTTGTGTTAGGAAGGCATTTAAGCATCACTCCACAATGGGTGCACACAAGGGTTGTACCAGAGACCTAACAAACTCCTCCTCACTAGTACCACTTGAGAGGAGACTCAAATCGCCAACATTACCAGGCTCTGATACCACTTGTAGGATCTCAGACCCCATTGATATACCATTTATCCCAAAACCAATTAATGATGGAAAACGACAAAACAATGATTTTATTGTTTGTTGAATGTGTTACAAAGGCATTCGAACATCACTCCACCAAGGGTGCACACAATGGTTATACTAGGGACCTAACAATATTTTTAATCATATACTTGTTCTTGTAGTTGCATCTACTCCTACTTTGATAAAATTTGAGGATATATCGTACTCAAGGAGGACGTCCATTTTGATCAGCTTGAATCTTAAATTGGTAGGCCCACTGTGAAATCTCATTCCTAAGAACTCAGGGGAAGGGAAACGGGGGATCCATACTCATCATGTGCAGTTGTACAATTTACTTAAAAACCGTTCAAACTGAGTTCCACTGCCCATCCTCCTTTCTTTTAGCTTTGATAAACACCCACGTACACACCCAGTCCCTCATCATCATCAATACAGGCAAGGATTGATCCTTGGGTGTTTTAAGAGAGGTACCTCACCACTCAGCTACCAATGGATTGGCATTCAAATCCTAGAATTGCAAACTGTGTTTGAATTATTTGCATTGTGGATAAATCTTGTAGGCCCAAACTCTCTCAGGTGAAGGTGCAGTCTCTAAATTAGTTAGCTCATTGAACAGCTTTTTGGAAAATAAAGTCATTTCATCCACCAATCATATATTTCATAGCCTTACATTGGATAGCATAAACAAATCTAAGAGGCCTGCTAATGAGGTTGCTCATATTTTGGCCAAGTATTGTTCTTCCCTTGGCAAGAGTTTTGATTGGGACATTTGTTTCCCGGATTGGGTATGAGATTGCATATCTTCCCTAAGTCCCGTCATGTTGGTCTTGTTTCTTTTGTTTCTTCTTTTAATGAAACTTTCTTTTACCAATAAAAAGAAAAAAGAAAAAAGAAAAAACATATCTAAGAGGGCAGAGCAGTGTTGGCTAGCCAGACAATTTTCCTTGGGGGCCCTCTATACCAAAAAAAAAAAAAAAATTTCTTCATGGGGCATATGTCAAAAATTTATTTGGGAGTTTTCCAGAATTTCTGCCCCCTTCAACAAAAAACTGCCATTTCAATTGGTGTGCTCTGTCAGCCCACTAGCGTAGCACATGGCCCATTTTATTATGGATGTCAAAAGGAATTCCTGAAGTGCTACCAGCAGGGACTCTGTATTCGTCGAGACAGGGACTAACCATCCAAACACAGGTAAATTGTATCCAAAACCTATGGCCTGTAATCCATGTTTCAATCACATGCACCAGAAATCACAAAAACAGACAGAAGAGATAAATCAAGCCAACAACTTTCAAACTCCAGAGTCCAGACCAAGTTCTTCATTACCTATATATGTATATATAAATACATATATAATAACTCAAAGTTCATATATTAACAAACATATGTATACACAAATATTGTTAAATGATCCATACAACTTTCCACCCAAAGCAAGTGGGTGGAAACTTCCGCCCTAGTCACATACATAAGCGTGTATAGGTGGAGCTATGATCTACATAAGAGGCAAACAAAAAGCAGCCCTTGTAAGTAGTAAAATTCAAGTATAAATGTGTGACTATCAAGACTCAAGACCACAGGGAATCGCCCATGTTAGTCTGGTCTACCACCATATCAACTGCAAATAAGGATCTGGTGTGAGGAGTGGTTAGCTTTGAAGAAGGCGACCCGCCCTCGACATAGTTTCCGGTGATGCTTGGGAAGGATGCTGCCTGGTGCATTCGCATGTGGACCACCTCGGCTTGTGCCACTGCCAACTGGGCCTGGAGGGCATCAATTTGTTGCTGGAGAGAGGAGATGGCACCCACACATCCATAAACTGGGTCCCTAACCCTTGCATTCGCTTCATACACCATGCTACTAACGGCATCGCTGCGCTGGTGCATTGGCAGTTCCTGTGTGTGCCACAACCCAACTTTTTACACCCAAAGAGTGTGTAGAAAATGTAATTCAAGGGCAAGTCAAAAAAATAAAAATAAAAAAATTATGGGGTTAACTTGATTTTGATTTTAAAAAAAATAGAACTAGTAAAGCCAATACATATTAATGGGATAAGGCTACGACGACGGCGACGATGATATTAAAGATTTAGATTTGTCTAGAAGATGCTACATTCTATAGGTGCAGTTTGTGATGCAGAAACAAGTAGAACCAGAAAGCCAAACAGTTCCGCCAGTGGCAGCAGCATCTAGACATTGATCTGATTGGCCCCACCCCACCACGATGGCCATATCCATCCAATGTTAGGTAATACTTATCACTTTAGAAGGATTACTGGAGTTTTCATGGTTGGAAGCCATCAAATCTGCAGTTTAGTTTTGATTTTAGACCACCCAACCATAGGCCACATCATTGGAATAATTGCTACAACCGACTGTCTTTCCCATTTGTTTTCAAAAGTGGAAATATGTGCATCCTCAAAATTCTAGCAAGACTATGACATAGATATTTGTATTGATATTCTAATTGAGCCAGCTCAAAGTACATGTTAAAATTCCACATTTGGAGTCAATGAGGGTGAAGATATTCCACCCACGCTTCACGTGGGTGAAGTTAGCTATGAGGTGACTTGAACAAGCAGACCTTCCTAATAATGATATGGTCATAAGAAACAATAATAAGATAAAATATACTAAAATAGATAAAATAAAATTTACCCACCACCAAAAGAAGTAAAAAAAGATTTCAGGTACGATGAGCATGCAATGGAAAACAGGACACAAACAAGCCTCAAGACATGTGAATACATAATGAAGCAATCACTATACAGTTAGAAAATATTCACCTACACCGTTCATCTGGACAGCATGTCATGCATTGCATGTAAAATTCAAAGGTGGATCTACCTCCGAGATGGTTCAAATGCGTAGTGCACAAGTGTGTAGGTAGATATTTCCATTTTAACGTCACCTTCAATTATTGGCCAATATTATACAATGAACTTGCCATAGTATTAAATCATGAACCAAAATAGTGACCAATATAGGTTTGATATTGTTCAATACATTTTTGAAACCATGGTCTTTGCTCGATCAAGGCCCAGATCCAAACCCTGGCTAATGTATAGGACGCGAACACAACCCTAATAAGGCCAGAGTATGTTATTATTATATTAATTTAATATACAATAATATTAATAGATTTATGTGCATTGCAGATGATGATATATATCATATGTTTTATAAGAAAGACTTTTGATGAGAAGTACCTATCATGATTTCATTAGAGGTGATTTTTTGAACCCTTGCTACATATTTATCATCAACTCAATCCCTTCACACTTACTACCATCTTGCTCTTTTTCATCCCCCAAGTGAAGTGGCACTCATGTCAACTTAGTACTCGTTAAGTCTATAAAAGAAATTTTGAATCGAACTAGTTAAAACTTTAGGCTCCGACATCAAAGGTTACTGAAAAAAACTCTCACACACTAACCCAAGTCCCTCGCCATTAGTATTACACCCAGAGATTGATTCTGATTTGTTTCTATCAAAGGGAGGTGTGGATTGATGTATGCTTGCTTTCTTTTCATTTATCATTCTCATTTTCTCTTTTTCCTTTTTCTTCTTTTCTTTTTGAATTATTGCTATTCTACTATAGTATATAGAGTAGTCGTTATAATTCGGAATCAACTGCATAGGTCCATCATCCTCCTGCTTTGACAATTCTCCCACCAAAACCAGAGGCTCTCATCTAAAATTCAAATCAGAACGTTACACAAAAACCAATAATATAAGCAAGAAATATCATAAATTGAATCTCACCTCAAGTAATTACTTGAGAGTGCTGTGCTAACACTGAGCTGCAGAGGTGACATCATGAGTAGGACATGCATTATTAAAACTAAAATTGGAACCCCACCAACCTCACTCATGGATTCTGTCAATTGGATGGGACCCACACCTTTTGGACTTGGGAAAAATGGGGCACGCAGAGTTCGTTTCCTTCAAGCAATGGAAAAGGAAAAGGATCATGTGACAAAAAGAATACTACTACTGGGCCCAACAGATCTCAACATAATCTTAGGTGGGACCCAGTTATGGGATTTGGGTGCATGCATTCGTCGAGCTCTTACATGAATGGGCCCAACCATCAGAAAGTTATGTGGGTCTAACTGCAAACACATCACTGAAATAGAAAAGAAACAGTTGTCTTTTCTTTTCATCAGGAAAAAGTAGCTAACGGCATTGTTTGCCGTTGAAAGGCAGAAATCACATGGATATTAGTGGTCTGGACTGTTTAGTTCGACACAAACTCTCAACTTTTAACAGCTTAGAAAGTATCCTCTGTTCTACCAGTCATGGAATTTCTTATGCAGCAAGAGGATGAATTCTCCTTTCCAGAGAAATGGAATCAGGTTAGTCAAAGGCATCTGCTTCTTTTATTATTAGCTTTCTAAGAATTTTTATCATCCATCAACCTCTTTCTTTTCTTTTCCATTTTCTGTGTCTTATTAGATTCTGGTACAAGCGCACTGATCAGGGGCATTGGTTGTAAAGAGTCATTTCTAGAAGATGATAATAATAATAACAGAGCCACACTGCCTTATGAAGAAAAATAGATTTAGCTAGATGAAAACAGTACATACATAAGGAATTTACTAGCGTCATTACTTAAAAAAAGGTACATTTGTGCCACGAGAGGATTCCCTGGTGGAGAAGAAACTTATTGTGATTTTTCACGCAGCACACGGTTTCATTGTTTGGTGCGACACATTTTTCTTAAAAGATAAAAAAAATCAATTTTCTATTAGGGAGGAATAGGAATCCAGGATTCATCTCTCTCATGAAAAAGAGAGATCCACGGGATGTAAAATACTCTTTTCTTCTATTTTTATGTTCTTTTTTTGTGAAAAATGTCTCGAGTCTTGAGTGATACAAAAGAGCCATCCTAGGCATTTTTAGTTTTTCAATTTTTTAAATGCCCACATCTTATAGGCCCGCCTGCATGCATGGAAATAAAGAGATGGAAGGCAAAAGTTTTGGTTGGGATTACACGTAATGATAATGTCAACCAAGAGCTGGAAGGCAAAATCATGACTTTTAGTTTTCAGTGGCCAAAGTTTAACCAGTGCACAGCGTGCAAATTAACTATGATGAACTCCTACAGCCAATAATGATTGAATCAATGGCATATTAGGAGCAATGCACAATGGACGACAATTTGGAGGGATTAAATTGATCCTAGTGGGCCAGAGATATAACAAAATGAAAGAACAAAAAAAAAAAAAGTAGCACATATAAGAAAAGAGAAGCAAGGGGTATGATGCTTTACCCCAGCAAGGGGTGGAGAGAAGCTTTCATTGGGAGAGTTTTATTATGTATTTGGGGTTGGGTGGGATACGATGCTCTTGTATCCTTTAGTTCGATTTTGTATTCTCTTTCTTTTCATGTGTTCTTGCTTCATTGTTGTTTGTCCTTCTGTATTATTTCCTTCTCTTAATGAAAGTTCAGTTATCGATAAAAATAATAATAAAAAAAGAAAGAAAGAAAGAAAAGAAAAGAGAAGCTCGTGACAAATAAACCACTGTTCGGGGGAGAAATGTTAATATTAGGTGGAATGACTGGTAGTTGTGTCATGGTACAGCAAGTCTTTTCCACTAAAACATGGGCCATGAGTTGTATGGAAGCTCAAGGTAAGGTTTTTGTCTTCTACTTGGCTTTCAGAAGAGTGAAAAAAGCAAAAAAGAGATGACAAAAAAGTAGTTACAGGTGAATTGCCTTTCTCTAAAAACACAACTTACATATTCACCTTCAAAGAATTACACAATGACCAAAGAGGGTTAGTTTAGACAGGAATAGAGATTATAGTTAGAGAAATTTCATAAGAACCTGGAGCATCTTGTTGACATTGCTGGCCCCAAACACCTTGTGCACGTTTGCAAACTTCTGCGGCTCGTCGGCCGGGAAATAGGGTGCAAAGATGCAGTCCTGGGCACACCGTCTGCGAAGAAGCTTGCACGCCGCGCATGGTGATGACATCCCCTGTTTCCTACTCGTCTCTCTCATTATATACATACAGAGGCTGGTGCTTTCCTCTCTACCACATAGAAAGGAATACTCAGAGAGGGAGAGAGAGAGAGATTTATATACAGAAGTGAGTGTGTGTGTGTGTGTGTGAGAGAGAGAGAGAGAGAGAGAGAGAGAGAGAGAGCGCTAGACTGGGGGACGAACAGGGGCAATAAAATAACAGTGGGGAAGTAAATTGAATGTGTAGGGATGGAAGAAGTGGTTTGGTGGTGGGTATTATATAAGGAGTGGCCGGATATCTGAAGTGGGCCCACAAGAGGAAGAAACGAGATTGTGGTGGGGGTCATAAACATCCTAATAGACAAGAGCTTGGTGGCCCATTCATTTTGATTATTTTGTCAAGACGTAAACCTTTAGCCAACATGCAATGAGAAGCCCTCATACACTAGTTTATTTCCTCACTGTTCATGGTACTCTGCTTTTTATTTTTATTTTTTAAATCAAAATCCACTAATGATGATTCCTTCTACAATAAGAAGATCCGTGCTGTGTCTTAAATTAGGATACATGGTAATGGTTGTGGGGGCTCGGGCACTATAAAATAAAAGAACACCTTTATAAAACAACAAAGATTAAACATGAGAATACTTCTTAGAAATGGTCTTTAAAAAAAAAAAAGGCGCATAGGACATTGCTTGCTGCTAAATCTAAAGTCATGAGATAAATGGTCATTCAGTGAAGGATTATTTTAATTGGCTGTTATCTTGCATTTGTTAGGGACATTGGCCCCCACAAACTTCACATAAAGTCATATTTCTATTAGGACAATCGTTTTAAGGATCAAATCAAAATATATATGCCTGTGAGCTCCTGGATGATATTATTCATAGAGATCATGGGTGAGTGAGCGCCTTATT
The DNA here is from genome assembly GCA_029852735.1 of Persea americana. NCBI lineage: Eukaryota > Viridiplantae > Streptophyta > Magnoliopsida > Laurales > Lauraceae > Persea > Persea americana. Next base: position 74,963,667 of record CM056815.1, read on the forward strand.
ATAAGCCAAAGTGGGGCTTGGAAAGAGTCAAGTGTGCCTGCTGAGTCCTGACCATACAATTTATTAGGAAGGATGCATCATCAGGTGGTCCAAATGTGGGCCTCAGAGGTTTTATAATGAGGGTAACCTGGCTCAAGATGTTCTGCACGTGTGTGCGGAAGCGTGAATAATCATGATTGAGCAAACAATCAACCACACAAAGAAAGAGAAAATCACACACAAAGAATTTACGTGGTTCGCCAAACTTGCCCACGTCCACGGGAAATAAATTCGACTTTTCCTTGGTTCTTCACTCTGTATCATATGCAGTACATCTAATGGGTTACATATTACATAAATATATACTGCTCTCTTTCTTATCCCCTAAGAAACCCTATCTTAGTCAATAAGAAAGTCCCGGTACAATTACCATAAACTCATGACCCTGAACCTACTTGGTCTGGACCCGCTAGGCCAACATAAGAGACGATGAACGTTTGATATTTTGGCAATATTTTGTTTGTGCACTGTTTGATATAATGAATCTTCTCTAAAACAAACAAAGAAATTATAAAGCTTGGATGCTTAAAGAATTGTAGATCTAGGTGGTTTGAATTAGCCATCTAAAAACGTTTAGATATCCATGTTAACTATTAAAACAGGTTTTTTATTTTGATTGTCCATTTAGTAGCTTCAGATGATGTAACTAAAAACATCAAATAGACTAAATTCTTATGATAGGATAACTTTTAAATGCCACTTCTTTGATCATTGGGCTCTATAACTTTGCTATGTGTCTTAGTTTTTTTTAAATAGGACAAACGGCAAAATTTGAAAGCCTCATCCAATACAAGTGGACTTTCAGATTTAGCCATCATCAAAATATCACCTTTCCTTAACTTTTCTCCGTTTATTTTTTTACCTTCCATTTTATAGCTTTATCTCTTTTAGCTTGGAGGAACCACATCCTTTTGTTATTAGGATATTTTATTTTTCTTGTAATGGGATACTTCAGTTTTTTAAGTACTCTATATGGGCCACCTGACGTGTAGCTTCACCCACCAAAGTTTTGGATAGTCCCAAGGACTGGTAGTTTACCTTTTGTTCTATGCAATACTGTTGTCTCAAAGTGAGAGGCATTAATATCTTCCCGGTGAACTTGTGGAGAAATGGCGTCAATACAGTAATTTGAGGTTGTCATATGAGTTACGTATCTAGACAATCTGAGGAAGCCTGCTGTAAGGCCTGGCCCACAAATGCACATACGATCCACTTACTAAAATCTATATCTCACAATAAATATTACCATCACACCCACACATACTCACCAAAGTCCCTCACCATCAACGCTACAATCAGAGATTGATTCCGTCATCATGAATATTTTGGAAGATTTCTCTAAACTTATATTTCAATTATTATATTCATAATTCCTATGTGTGTATATATATATATATATATATATATTTTAACCCAGCCAATACTCAAATGAGAGCCCACATACACAGGAAGACAGCCCACTCAAATGGAAAAGGAGCCCGCACACGTGGAAAGAGGTAACGTACTCAGGATTTGAACCTTGGACAGCCAAGTGAGAACTGCCACTTGTTACCACTCGGGTACTTAGCCGTTCTCTCTATATTTTTTATTAATAGTCTTGATAAGCCTAAAACCTTCAAAAGCATATGTTAATAACCACAATTTTTAACACTCAGAGAACAATATTTGCCACAAGGGTTAGATAACCAAACCTAATCTATAGGTTATCAACTGTTTAGATTTGGGCCAGACTCACCTGTGTCTAGGCCCGATCTACTTACATCTAAGAAGCCCAAACCTGGTCTGAGTCCACCAAGGACCACCCTAGTGCTGCATGAGGATTAACTCGTCTTGGGAAATGAATGGGCCCAAGAATGCCTGTTTAAAACATGTTAGTAAGTACATATGCTTTTGAGGATTTTACGCTTATCAAGACTCTTAATAAAAAAATATAAAGAGAACCGCTTCTCTGCTTCGGTTCTTATCTAGATGCCTGGGTTTTGAACCACTGGGGTGTCACCTCCTCCTCCTTGTGCAAGCTCCTTTCCCACTTTTTATATATTAATATTATTTAGTTTTGCAAATAAATGAGTTGTTAGCCAATACGTTGTTTACCACAGAATATTCCATTCGAAAGATCATAGTTTGATTCTTTTGAACTCTAAAACAGACCTATATCTAGCCCTTTGGGCCCATTGGCACGGGTGGACCCAAGTGTTAGCACTCCGGTGTGGTCTCACCCATGAGATTCAAAAAACCCCTTATATAAAAAATTAAAAGATTTTATTTTATTATTTATCTTCTTCACTTGAACACCACCCAAATGAAAATCTTGTATCCGACATTGCCTACATATATTTTTTCTGATAAATATTCAAACACCCACGTATATACTAACCCAATTCCTATTAATCATCAGTGCTACAACTATGATTTATTCCCTTGGTTGTTTCTTGTGGAGTGGGAGGTGCTCACCACTTAGCTACTAGTGAATTGGCATGACCCCATGAAAATATTTGATTTTTTATTCACGCAAAACTTTTCTTTTTATTTATTCGTGAAAAGGATTAAAAAATAATTTTCAATTACATGGAAACTTAAAAAATAAAAAATAAAAAACCCCTCTTTCTTGTAGATGGGGGCAATGCCTCGTGCAAGGAGTTAGGAATCCACCAAGACAGAAATTCGTTTTGGCCGAGGAATCTGGATTTTGGCCCTGCCCTGCGTGCCATCCACAAGACAGGTGATGAAATGTGGTCCAAATCCATCATGCAGCTGCTGTGTAGGACTAGAGAAATAGGTAAATGGGCCCCACATATCATCCATTCTAGATATGAACGCGTTATAACCTTTGGTTGCGGACCCACACGCTATCATATTACTTTTACTTTTCGCTTTTCAAAGAAAGCAACTTGCGAAGAAATATTTGCGCGTGATAAAAGAGGCTTTTTATTTATTTATTCTTTCAATACAAAAGCTTAGGCTTGTGTTCACATCTTAACAACAGGGTTAGTCATGAATCCGAGTCATTTCAGTGTATCACTCATTCATGAGTGAGTGAATAAGGTATAACTCCACCTTGGGGTGCACCAATTGAAAATCCGATCTGCTTAAAATGAATGTCCTTTCATTTAATAGGTCGTATCCTGAATTTTTACTTTATTAGAAGTTGATCCCACCATACATATGAGCATATAATTGATAGTGTATAAGATCTTGTCAATTGCTTTATTTAGTTTATATTGGATGTTAAGGTGAAAGTTTAAAAAGATTTCATTGAAGAAGAGGATGTTTACTCTGAACAGATTGGATTACCAATAGGTTAATAGGTTAGCCCTACTGTCTAGCTCCACTCCTTCCACACATGAGAAGGGTGAGTGAGATGCTCAGATAATCCGGTTTTGTTAGTTGCATAACAGATCACAGATGGCATGTAGGTGGGGTCAATGTTTCAATGGTTGAGTATGAATTCTTTGGACTCTTCTATAAAGCCCTGCTGCGCATTTGTAAGATTCAATAAGCATGGCATCTTTGCGGGGACACCAAAGGACCAAATTAGTGGACGTCAATGACTTGTCATTTAAAATTTAGAACCTCCAAATGGACTGTTGAAAATAGAAACAGTTCTCTTTATTGTTGATTTCCTTTTTTTTTTCTAATTTACATTTGACGGCATAAAATTTGTTTTTGATTAGATTTTTAGTAGATAGCTAATTTAAGCTCCTATCTTTATTGGGACAAGACTTTAATAATGATGATGACAATGACAATGATTTAGTTTAATTTCTTCTATCTGTATTTAAAGACTCCACAAATATATACACATGCTCCAAGTTAGAAGTTTCGCAGGGCTCTATGTGTTGAAGGTTGCAGAGGATCCTACCGTTGATAAATTTGTTCGTTATCATTGTTATCAACGTAGTCTAATTATAACAATTTAGATAATGTTCTAAATAGTTTTACTAATTAATCATATAGTCTTAAGATTTTTCTTTTCTTAATTCGAGTTCACTGGACATTTGTATTAACATTGAGGATTTTGCAATGCTATGAAAAAAACGCTTCATTTCTCTGAGATGGAAAATTTATGTAGTTTAATACAACGCTTTGTCTCGCGTAAGGAACAAAAACTATGAATTAGTTTTTCCTGTAATTAAGCAAAGATGTTTTCATGCGGGGGTAGAAACTGATTTTGCACACTGTAGCAAGAGCATTACACAAATAAGTTATAAATGAAGTTAGTTTTTATAATTAATGTAGCATATTATCTTTAAAATACATGACTGTTGAGCCCACCTACATTCCATGCGACTTGTGTTGAGACGATCGCTACTTTGATGGCTAAATGAGTTCACACTTAATTTTCAAATGTAAATGATTCACATACATAATGATTATGTATCATAAAAAGGAATCCATCAATGGAGTGTTAGTGTTTTGGAACCTGTGGTGGAGCGTATAGTTTGATCCTTCTGAGTGGGCCAAAAGAGAGGGACTCCCCCAATAGCCATGGGTCCTGGGTTTGGCACCCGTCCGAATTATAAATACACTCATTTTAGGAGGTGAAAATTTATTTGCTGTGGATGTTGGTGGAAAGCAACGAGCAACTATATTTCTTAGAAAATAAATGAGTTGGAAAACTTTCACCTGCATATAGGCCATCAATCAGGTGGGGCCCACTGATGCTAACAACCACTGTGGCTCCGGATGCAATGTGCGCATGCAGGAGAATATTCTCCAAATTCCTAAAAATAAGTTGGCATGTAAAAGTGTCGGCATGCGGTAAAGGTTAAACATGAAAGACGGTCGGTCAACCACCTGCAGCTATTATTAGGTTGGGTCAGTTGGAAGCTAGGTTTGTTGTTCCCCAGCCTCCGCCTCATCTTTTTCTTTCAAAGGGCCTCTCATGCTCTCTCTCCCTGGACATGCATATGTGTTTGTTCGTTTTGTAGGTGCAAATGGGGACACCTTAGGTTAAGATAATACTCAACAGATGAACGGTATGGGTGCAACGCCCATCAGCGTTTCAAGTAAGGAGGAGAAGAGTCTGATCCCACTTCCCCGTAAGGGCCCACATAAAGATAATGCGGATCATTTAAGATGAATCTTATTCCCGTCCAGTGACACTCCCATATTTCACTTTTATCAGGAATAAGCTCCACCGTAAGATTAGTCACATGATTGAAATGTAACTGGACGCTGATGAAGCATCACCACTGGTGGGATCCACTCCTAATGAACTGAGATTTGAGAATATATCTTTAGAAGGGATGCAATTTATTTTGAGCGGTTCAAATTATAATTATGTGGGCTCCAGGATGAGTTCCATGTATCCATTACGCGATTCCCGTGTAATAGCTAGCCAAGGGATTTGGGCTCAAAGTTGAAAGGATGACGTTGGATACGAGTAAATCTATAAATAGCACAGGCCAAGGGCTTGTTTGGTTGCAAACATACAAATGTGTGAATATGTTATTTGGTTCCAAATGTTACCCTCCAAAAAGTAAAATTCGAAAATGCTAATGGCAAAAAACAAAGACATTATATATTTCAAAATTTAGATAATTCAACTGGCCGAAAGTAAACTTTTCACGTGTTCAACTCAACAAATTCCAACCATTAAGTTCAATCAAATAAGAAAGTATGGTTTTCTTTTTCCTCTTTAGGACAACCTCTACGTTTATGTAAAGAATATCCAACAAGAGAAATTTTGATTAGTAATGCTATCTACCAAATAGGCCTTAGCATGAGTGGGAGCTATACTCTCCATTTAAGAGATGGCCATGAGTCAAAGACATGAGTGGGAGCTATACTCTCCATTTAAGATTAAGAAATGGACAGAGTCAAAGACACGTTATGGTTACACTCTGGGATGCGTCCGGTGGGGAAGGCTATCAATGGTAAAAATGGTTAAAAAAGGGTAAAAGATGAATGAGGGGTAGAGGCCCCTCGCTCGCTGAATTCAGTCAGAAAGCTATTAAAGATGCTACATGGTTTGACTGTTTTTTCTGACTAACTGTGTAAGTTGGTCCAGATTCATGTAGTCCTCTTGTTTTGTACTGTTCTTCTTTTCAATAAATTTTCTTCTCTCTATTAAAAAATACACTTTCTTAGTGGAAGATAAGGCCCAGATCAAAAGTCTACGTTTCCGGGACGAATTGTGATAGACAATGAAACAATCCTTTTATATCAAATATTACTAAACTCAACTTTATTTTTGGGTGGGAACTAAACTCAACAAGACACTCACAATAATATAGTGCTATTTGGTAAGTCTATTTTTTTAATGTATTTGACTTGCAACTAAAGCAAATTTATAAGTACTTTATTCGATTTGCGAAAGTTGTTATTATCACCATAATAATAGTATTATTATTATAAGAGTGAGGTGGATATTAATTAGTATAAGACTTTTTCTTCCCTTTTTAAAAAAAAGTAATAGAAGGTTCACAGTCACTTATATAACTTTTGCCTTTTGACTTGTTCGCTTGCGTTGCTTATATCATGTAACAAGTTTGCATGAATTACTTTTACAATATGATAATTTTTTTCCAATTTAATTAAATATACTAAAGAATTTATTTGTAAAAGTGTGTGATTAAAAAGGCTTTATTTCAAATATATCTAATTTTTTGCTACATTGGGGACTCAAATACACATAATCTTATTAATACATCAGGTCCCTCAACCAACTGACCTACAACTAGCGGACTCAAACATATCTAATGTAATGAGCTCTATCTCAAGCATATAGGACTCGCAAAAAGGCCTTAATTATTTTCCCAAGCTTCCCAAATACCTATGTAACTTGTAGGAATTTCTACCAAAAAAAAAAAAACCCTTGTAGGAATTAATGGAGGTTTGAGCCTATTTCAATAAACTCTAACTCCTCTGCATAGACAAGTGCAACTTCATAAGATTTGGTAAAAATGTCAAAACAGTCACCAAAATTTTTTAGACTATCTAATACTAGATTTTATCAAAGGAATTGGAATTGGATAAAAGATCCAATTATGAAAACCAAATACTTACTCTTTGATGGAGAAAAATCACTGAACAATTATCTTAAGAGACAGAAAGAGGGTCCCATCTATATCTCCAGTTTTCTCACTTCTTTAATATTCACTTGATATATTTTGTTATGGGAGTTCTGATAATGCATGTATGAGAAGAGTTATGAATTATGCAAACCAATATTGTCCTCCAAGTGGTTTTCAAAATGCCCAAGTGCATTCGAACATTCAGGGAGCTGGAATTTTGAGAAATCAAAATATCAAATGTAGGTTTGTTTTCAGAAATTCTAGCATTCAAACATAGAATTCCACATGCTCTCAGACGCTTGCAATTTAGCCACTAACACTCCAAACAAACAGGCCCTTGATTAGACCTTATTTTGTTATGAAATCCTAAAAGTTTGATACCGGGCAAACACACAAGCACTTAAAATTTCAGTCCATAAATAGGATTAGTAATTCTTTCCCTTCAAAGGAGTATTGTGATGAACCATTTCCTCTCCCACAAAATTCCATAGAAATAACATGTATATCAAACGTTTCGTTTGGGCCTTATTTGGATAATTCTAATTTAGTTGTTGGACAGTCATTTTGCCTAAATTTCATTCTACGGGTAACCTTACTTATCAGTAACTGTTTAGTTATTTGCCTTTTACACATAAGATAGGAAAATGAGTTTTACACATGCAAATATTATATATGAAATTTTTATTCAGATCTTCTTCTTTTGCTTGTGACCCCTTGAAATTCAAGTTTTACATGAAGTTTCCTTGAAGGAAGATTTATGCTTAAATTTAAAAATAATGTTTAGAAGATTAATATACGTGATTCCTTTTTTTTTACCTAATTATTGTTAGAGTGTTTTGTGTAAGTAAAATAACTAAACATAATCTAAGGAAAATACACTACTATAAGGCTTTTTAATCTATTAAAAAGCTGTACAATATGTCACAAACTTTTCTACTGACGTATTTGGCAATTTATTGGTAAAGTTAAAGTGAAGTAAAGCCTCCATTATCCAGATAAGAAAAAAATAAGGGATCATATCAAAAGTACATAAATTTAAAAAACTAATTTTCTTTTTTAAGAAAAAAGTTAAAAAGCAACCTTCTTTTTCTACTAAATGACAAAAAAAAAAAATCATCTTTTTACACAAACAGTAAAAAGGATTATCTGTCAAACAACTAAAACCAAAAGACCTTTATAACTCCCTATATATTATTTTCGTTTGATTTAATGTTTCACCTCAGTATACATCCATACACACTCTCTCAATACTATATTTTCTGCAAAATTTGAAAACCATAAACTAAAAGAAGTAAACCTGAAAGTTTTAAACCAAAAGTCGAATAGCCTAAACTTTGATATTTGAAGATCCAAATGGGCCCATATGTTTAATTTTGATTGGCACGCCTTGTAGATTGTGACATCCCATTCACCTAATCAAAGAACATCCAAAGCCAATGCAGCTCCTGGTGGGTCCATTTGAAAGTCGGTGACTGGATATCTTTGATCATGTTCCTAGAAAGGGCCCACCTTATGGCCAAAGGTCATTGGATGCAATGTACATAGTTTCAGATTAGGGCGCACTAGGGGCAAGACCTAAGAAAATCACATGGTCCCTAGGTAGGGGACGCCAACAACTCTTTTAGACTCTAGTCAAATGGCAAAAGGCAGAAGCAAACAACGGCAGTGATTTTCCTTCTGTAACCTACGGTCACTCAAATGGCCGTTGGATAGTCAACTTGATGACCCACTTTCTGGACCGTTGGAAGAAGGGTGGTTGTGTTTTGAAATCAACAAAGCTTTTGAAAATTTAAATGAACTGCTAAAATTTTCCATTGTGCTCATATGCTGCAAAACCTAAATTGTGCCCATATGCTTCAATCGATTAGACAAGAAACTTTGTCAAGCCCTCTAAACAGGGTTTGGGGAGTGGGGACCATATATCAGAATTTGAAGGTTTGGGGTGGGGTCCACTCCACCCAATTTAGCTGCCTCCCTATGGGACATGGTCTTCTATATGTGGAAAGACAAGGCAATCAATAGGTGCCAAAAGTCACCTAGTGAAAGGATTTTTTTTTTTTTTTGTTTAAAACCTAGTAAAAGGGTTAGGGATGATTAAGATGGCCCAGCGATTTGGCGGTGCCTTGACCGGTCATCATAGCCTATTGTCATATGACATCATTATTTTACATGGCATTGCTCTCTTTTCTTTCCTTTCCTTTTATTTATTTAATTTTGCCTATCTTTGTCATTTCCATTGGAATAGAAGAGGATATCAGCAAAGATATCTATGTGAAAATGGGTAATGTTAACCTCCGAGCAAACCGCATACTTCTCATATACGGTTCAGTTCATGGCACCCACTTAGATGCCTAGTAATAAGTGGGGATTGAGGCGCATGGAAAGGTTTCCCTATGGATAATGATCAACAAAAAAAAAAAAAAAAGCTTGATAAATCATTTTAGCTATCGATTTTATAGCCATTAAGTTAGTATACTTTAACCATAGATTTCCTTGAGATTCAATACAATGATGGATGGAGGTTTGATGACAGTGCAATCAAGTCTAGTGCTAGATCATGGGGGCCCCATGATGAGAGTGTAAAAGGATCTGCACTGATAAAAGGTGGACCCGGGTGGGCCCAACAAAATTGCATTATGTATAAGGTTGCTTGAAGGAGAACATTTATCTAAAGACTTATTTCAGGAGAAATTTTATAGAATCAAATTCTAAATATATGATGTAAGACTATGGTAAGATGGAGAATAGGACAGAGGTTTCATGAGATTATTAAAGGGGTTATTGCCACAACTAATGCCCAGTAACCAACACACTTTCAGGACATGTTTATGCATGGTTTTTTTTTTTTTTTTTTTTTTTCTTTTCATAGAAAAATTTGTCTTTCCTAGTCACCCCACATCGGAAACACTTCTCCACAAATTTGGCAAAAAAAAAAAAAAAAACAATTATTTTAATGCCTTTCTTCACAAAAAGGCATACATACCAAACAATGGGAGAAAGTCTAAAATAAAAAATGTCCTACTTTTCTTTTCCTTTTCCACAGAAAATCAATCATACAAATATGCCCTTATTTTCGCATGTTAATTACAATGGTAATTATCCTATCGCTGCCATATCTGTACAAAAGGGAATTTTCTTTTTGATTCCTTTATAAGATTATTCAGTAGGACTATATGTCAATTTCATTTCCATTAAGTTCAATAATAAAATAAATATCAGTTACACAAAAACTTGACTTTGCCTGTACTTGAATGACTCTCAATGGAGATAAAGTGTGGATGAGAAAGAAAAAGAGCAAGGAAAATAGATCCTTTGACATTGACAAAGGAAACTCATACTCAAGGTGCTAATCCTAGATGATTAGACATGTCACAAGGAAAAAAAAAGTTGTATACAAATGGATGCATGAACTAATGTTTTGATTTAAGGACATATTTGTCTGGTGATCTCATGAGGAATAATTCATATATAGACAGGTAACATCATCGGGTGAAGTTTTCTTCATTCTTAAGCAAAATTTTGTGGCCCACTCACCATTAAGTGGTATTTAAAAGGAACTAGGATCTATTCCATCGGTAGTATGTTGTAGATATTCTTTCTCACCACTAGCATATACAGCAATGGGATTTTCTCACACATGGATTAGATCATCAAATCTATCTCATATCTAGCATAAAGAATAAAAAATCCTACCTCACCATAGGGCCAGGTTATCTGTGGTCCCATCAAATACAGTTAGGGATTTCAACCTTGCAAGTGCTCTTTGCTCCATATATTTACATGTCATACTGGTTTGGAAGGGAGATAAAAAATAAAAAACAAAAAAGTAACAAGGAACTTTGAGAGATAAAGTGGTGTGGGGGAGCAATCATAATACAAGAAATTTTTTCGGGACCTGCCTAAAACTTTTTTTAGTGTACTTTTCTCTTTTGAAGGTTATTACAACTTACAAGGCAACAGGCCGTTTATGATGGGGGCACAATTGGTTTGACTCGGTGACTTCTGTTGCAAGAGAGTAACTTTTTAAATAGGGACACAACAAGAGCAGCCTCTTGGATATCCCCCTATATCCATAGATTTCCTTTTCCATTCTGCTTCACATATTTACATGCTATACTGGTTAGGAAGAGAGGTTAAAAAATCAAAACTTTACTAGATAAAGTGATGTGGGGAAGCAATCATAATACAAGAAATCTTTTCCATGGACCTACCTCACACTTTTTTTGTTGTGCACTTTTCTCTTTTACAAGTTATAACCCACTGGGAATGATATGCGGGGTTGGTCACGGATTACAGTTTTCTAACCCATGGATAAATAGGTTGGGATAGAGTTAACCCGTCTAACCCACTTAACCCACATGACCCATTTAAAACTCTCCTTAAATTTTAATTATGAGTCCAAATCCAAAAGGTGTCTTGCTCTAATGATACCCTCGTTCTATTGCACCCTCCACTATCCAACAAAGACTAATCACTTAATTTTATAGCATCCTTTTATTTTAATATATTTTTTAATAAAATTTTTATTTCATTTCTATTAGTTCTGCTATTCTATTTTTATAGTTATTTTAAAATATATATATACACTATACTCAGGGTTTTTTTTTTTGCTAAATTGCTAAATAATTTCATTAAGGAAAAGGGTTTAGAAAAAAAAAAAAAAAAACCCAAAAGGATACAAGCCAAAGAGGCCCAAAATAATACCACCGCTAAACAAAAGAGAAGAAAAAGATAAGGAGCAAAGAAAAACAAAAGACAAATCAAAAGGTCAAGGTTTAAATCATTCTTTTGCCCATTTTCTCTCCTCAAACATGTCCTTTGTTAGTTTACTCAAGAACATTTTTATATGGTTTTCTTTCTTAGGATATGGATTGTGGATATGAAGAAGATATAATAGACGTGAATCAAACAAGAAAAGAGCTAAAATTGAAGTGGATTGTTTCAATCCATGGGCTAGAAAAAGATGAATGAGCCTTGACAAATTGGACTCCACCTTTTACAGATGGAAAATTGAGTAACCAACCTCATCTTCTTGAAACGAAGTTGGGCTTTGTCATTCACAAAAGGGCTAGAGTATGCACGAATTGTTAATTTCAATGTATTAAAAATAAAAAAAGCTAATTAATATTGGCCTCACTTTTTACCAATGGAAAGCTAGGTACTGCACCTCAAATGGATGGTGAAATGAAACTGGTCTCAAGTTAAGCTTAGAAGTCAGATCGGGTCAAGTAGGGAAAAGTGGTTGGGTCGATTGATCCACTTATTGGATGCAAGTTACGCGGATCAACCCGACCTGTAGTAACCAACGATGGTTATTTGGGGGGTACCACTTACCAGTGTCTAACCCGTTTAGCCCGACCTGACCCGTTGGCCACCTTGAGTCGAAATTGAATTAAAAGCTTTCTGCTATATAATATAATAATATATTGAATTAAGTTTGGGCCCCAGATATTAAAACTCAAAATGGAATCACACTCTTCTTGGTCAGGCAAACAGACGGTTACCGTGAAATTCACTCCATAGAGTGGCTCAGAAATGAATTCCTAGAGCCTGGGATGAACATTTGATCCCATTGCGAAACAAATATGCATTGACTTTTCTGTCTTTTTTATACCAGCACTCTTCAATTTAAGCTTTTTTCCATCCTTCTTAATCTATGTAGTGGGGCCAAAAAAATTGTTTGATTGCCAATGGGTCCATATTTTGATGGCTTCAGAGGTTCCTTCATTCCCATTTTGGTAAAATTGCCGAGTGAGGAAGGAGAATGACTCGATCAATTTTTTGGAGACATGACCATCTAACGGTCTCACAAACATTAGCAGTGATGAAGAGCATAAATCATTGAATAATAACAAACAGTCCATCATAGTAAACACCAAAATAATAACCAATCCATCAAAATGACAATTCAATTGGGTGCAGTTTATGACCCATTTGTCACCCATAGTAAGCGGGTTGGGCCAGGGGGGCTTGGGCCGGCCCAATCCATTAACATCCCTAACTATAGCCAATTCGACCCATTTTGATCCAACCCAACCAACCAGCACAACAGCAGAAGGGTTGTCAAAGGGCCAAGCTGGGCTCGGGGTTGTCCTTACACCACCCTACATATATGCAGGGCCGGGCCTAGGTGGGAAAAAGCCCTTAGAGGGCCTATACTACATAGGCCCTTACCCTACCCTCGAGGGCAAGGGATCCGGGCCACGGTAGGGCTCAGGGCCTAAAAATAAATATATTTTTTTTATTTTTCTAACACTTTTACCAAGTATTGAGTATTGATCGAGCGTTTTATTAGCTAACCTCTATTGCAAATGGACCACTAAGAAAACGTCTGGAGAATTGAAGCTATCTCTAAAAACATATTTTATCAGCTAAAGTCATGTGTTCTTTGGTCATGACTTAGTTATTAGATATATTGTTTTATTTATTTTCTCAAAGAAAGAAAAATGGTTGTTTCATCTTACATCTTTCACAAGAATTTCCACATACAAAATCATTCCATAAGCAAAGATTTATCTTTGAGAAATTTAAACCATTACAATCACTTACCTTTTATGAATTAACATTATTTTCAATTTAACACTGACGTGATAATTAAGCATAGTTGGATTTCAGTCACAAAAATAAATGCACTTAAAAAATCAAGATTAGTTTAGTGTTCTAAATTGGGACTTATGATTATCTAAATAAAAAAGATATTTGGATCACCTCCATATTCTTGAAGCTCCTTGCGCATACAAGCAACCTCTACGAATTAGTTGACATCCCAAAGTCGCTCTATTGGGGAAAAAAATATATCCTTATATACAAGAGTATGCCCCTTTTATATTAGCAAAAAGAGAAAAAAAAATATATAAAAAACCTAAATAAGAAGTAATAAAACCAGAAGAAAGGGTTCGAAAAGGACCATGCAAGACTTATTGTTTATTTAAAGAAAAGCCATTTGGCTGGGTTTGTATAATTTTCCACATGCCCTAAAATTTGAGGGCAGGGCCTCGACATTAATAGCCCAGCATGTCACTAGCCATGACATTCGCCCTCGTACTTTATTGATTTTATATAATAAAAGTTTAATATATTTAAACTTTATATATATTAAAGCAATAGGGGAGGTGAGCTACAGAGTGTGCCACGACAGCAGTAGGGGGTTCTTTTAAAAAAAAAAATACAAAGAGAAAAAAACATATAGTGATTTAAGGTGCCATGTAACTTTACTAATCTTCCTCTCCTAAGATCTCTCTCATATAAAATGTCATCTCCCTAAAATCTCTCTCAAACAACCCCTAAAATCACTAAGGTAGTATTTGGTTTGCTGGAATGGTTTTAGGCAAGAATGGAATGGAGAGTGGAATGATTCTGGAATGGAATGAGGCAGGAATGATCATTTCCATTCCAACGTTTGGTTAGAGTGAAGAATCAATCCAATAATGGGCTGGCCATTCTTGTTATTGCGTTTGGTTCGCTGGAATGATGCCCAGAATGAAATGAAATTTACATAAGATGGACCAAAATACCCTCCTCCTCCTCCTCTCATATCAATTTCTCTGCAAATATAAAAATAACCAATATCTACAAATCATCTACGCCTTTCCTATCATGCAAAGGTCATTCACACGGCTCTAATGCCACTCTTAAACCTCTCAAATCTTCTCTACTTGCTGATTTTGATCTTTCATGATGTGGGCCATGTTTAAATAGACAATATTTTGAAAGATCTTGTGATAATAGCAAGTGTAGGGTTGTCCATCAGTGGGCTTCTAAATGTGGTTGCATGTATGTATTCCATTTATATTACTTCAGGCAGACCATAATTTAAGTAACCAATAGTCCAAAAAAGAAGAACGTGGTACCATGTGCCTGGAGGGCCATCCATTCATGGGCCCACCAGGCTTGTCAATTGAGCCCGTTATCACTAATTTTTTGGCAACATTTATTCGGATGGT
Organism: Persea americana; assembly: GCA_029852735.1. Taxonomy (NCBI): domain Eukaryota; kingdom Viridiplantae; phylum Streptophyta; class Magnoliopsida; order Laurales; family Lauraceae; genus Persea; species Persea americana. Next base: position 74,978,668 of record CM056815.1, read on the forward strand.
TTCAAAATAGAAAAATTCTCCACATTGCCCACTCAATATCCACCCTTTTTAAAAAAATTTAATACTTTAATAGAAGTAGCCCACTCATTCTCAATCCAATCCCTAAATATCTACCCACCTCCCTACTCCCTCAATTAGCCCCAATCTCAAATTGACATCTTAATGGGATCATGTAATGGAACTGATATGATGCATTTCTTTTATTTGCCTTCAGATATTTTATTTTCTCTCTTCTACTTTTCGTTTTGGGTGTTATGCATCCTGGTGGGCCCCACGTTTCTATTCACAGGAATCATTTCCTAAAACACAACTGCTGAGAAAAAAAGAAAGCTAAATCCCAATTTCCACAGGTTTAAGAGCCAAAGTTCTCTGTCTGTGGGCAGGGCTTGTACTAGTACAGTACTGCTAGCACAGCCTGGCCCTAGCCATGACGTTCGCCCTCTTACTTTATTTATTTTCTATAATATTAATTTAATATATTTACACCTATAAATTTGTACTATTCTTTTTTTTTTTTTTTTTTTTATAGCAGCACTCACTCAGGTGCTATGGGTTTGGAATAATTGTAAGCGTTTTTGTTGCCCTACGGTAGAATTCGACATGCTCAACCCCTTCTGGCATTTAGAATGCTGGAATTCTGAAAATTCACAAAGTTAAAAGTGTCTTTTCATATAATTTGGAACTCTAAATTCTTGCATCAAATAGAATATTTGAAATTTACAGGAAACAAAATGTCACATCATATATCAGAAATGCTTTTAACCAAGCAGGTAGGTTAACCGTAATGAAATGAGAATATAAAGGCAATTTCCTACCCCCATATTCATTACAAAATACCTTAAAAACCCATACATACACATACGTACTGCATTTTATCTCCATTTTATTATTTAAGTTATATTATATCCATTTCCTAATAAAACTCCATTAGAATCATGTTGATAATCTAAGCACTTGAACCAACCAGTGAAAGGATTGGTAGGGTAAACCAAGCTGGAAGAACATACCCTAATTTTAAGACAAAGAAAGTTCGGAAAATTGTTAGCTAAAGTCAATAAACAGCAAAGTTCAACGGACCAAATTTTAACTCCATTCACAGTGATACACATCATTGAAATTTGAAACTGTATAACAATGAGTATTTTACAGCTGCAGTTAAATTAAGAGTAGAATTAGTTAGGTTGACAGCCACCGATAAAAGATAATAAATTACTTTCAGGCATAATCATATGCTCATGACCATGCGGCCTCAAACCTTATGGGAGATCAATGAGCACCAGTTAAAAGTATCCTTAAAATATAATTCGAAACAAATAAAGGAATAAGTTACGCCTAATTACTTCTTTTTTTCTAACTCAGTCACCTAAGTCTACTTGCAACAGTAGATATATTAACTCAAGAGTCCAATCCAAATTCAAAACTATAAAGTCCAAAAGGGAGGCTGAAGGTTAAAATAAAATAAGAAAAAAGGAAGTTAGCGGAATGTGCTCTCGCTATAGCGAGACTCCTACTCGCTATAGCAAGAATGGAAAACTAGGCCCGAGGCAGAATCATACCTCGCTATAGCGAGGGTGATGCAGCAAGCCTGGTACAATCCAGACTTTAATTAACATGTTGAGATGGACTCTCTATCCTAAGTAGATTATAATTAGAAGACTTAAGCACGGATTTGAGGCTATATATTGGGTGTTTCTCACAACCCAATAGACACAAATCATCTCTTAAGTTCTGAATTAGTGATTTAATTGAGAGAAATTTTCTCTAGTGATTTTTTAAGAATTATGCTGCCAAGTACTCTAGAGAACCAAGTTCTTCAGCATCATTTGCAGAAGATTATCTTCTTGCGGGAAGATCTAAGGAGTCAAGGGCGGGATTGAGTTTGTTGCAATCAACAGTGTAAAGTCGTTGAAGCGTGAAGCGATACAAGGTAACTTCAGTCCTTACGTAGGGGATATCTGGTGAAGAAATCTGGGTTTCTTGTAATTGCGAAATTCATAGTGCTTGATTAGATTCAGTTCGGATCCGTGGTTTTTCACCCGGTTAGGGTTTTCCACGTAAAAATCTGTTGTCCTTGTGGTGTGTGCTTGTGATTTTATTTCTGCTGCATATTTTTTGTTTTTGCACACTTTTTGGACTGATTTATTGAGTGGACCAATCTAGAGATCTCACACCCTAAACTTTCAATTGGTATCAGAGCGGGTTGCACTAAGTTGTTGTGTTTGATCCAAAGAGATTTCTAAAATGGTACTCAATCGAGAAGGGACATCAACTTCTAAGCCCCCATTGTTAGATGGTTCTAATTATGCATATTGGAAGTAAAGGATGATTGGGTTCCTTAAGTCCATCAATGATGATGTTTGGGATATTGTTGAGGAGGGCTACTCCAAACCAACAATTGTAGCTAATGGACAAACTGTTTCTAAACCTAAAGTCCAATAGACTAAGGATGAGAAGCATGCCTCCAATTGTAATAACAAGGTGATTAATGGTATATAAAATGGAGTGTCTGCTGAAGAGTTTCGTAATATTTCCACTTGCAAAACTGCAAAAGAAGTATTGAAGTTTTATAGACAGTGTATGAAGGTATAGACACGGTGAAGCAATCTAAATTGCAAAGGCTAACTAAAGAATTTGAAACCATCGTGATGGAAGAAGATGAGACTTTTGATCAATTCTATGCTAAGCTGAATGATATTGTCAATTCTGTTTTCATTCTGGGTGAGGAAATTTAAGAAAACAAGATTGTCAAGAAAATTCCGAGGTCTCTACCTTCAAGGTTTGATTCTAAAGTTGATGTTATTGAAGAAAATAAAATTTTGAATACCCTCAAGGTAAACCAGCTAGTTGAAATCCTCAAACCTTTGCAGCAAACCGTCTGGATAAAGGAAAATCAAAAGAGAAAGGTATTGATTTGAAAGCCAACTCAGAATCAAGAAAGAAATCTGAAAAAAAAAAATGGGTCTGATTCTGAATCTGAGGTTGAAGATGATATGGCTGAGTTATTTAATTGCTTCAAGAAATACATGAAGTCAAAACAAGCCAAGTGGAAGAGTTCTAAATCTGAGAAGAAAGATTCTGCGAAAAGAACTAAGTGTTTTGAGTGCCAAGGCTATGGACACTATGCTAATGAGTGTGCCAATAAGAAAAAGGGTACAAAGAAAAAGACTCTCAACATAACTTGGAATGAAGAGTCATCAGAGGAAGAAAAAGAACCTTCAGTTGATATTTCTGAAACTATGAATGGCAAGTTTGTGGCTTTCATGGCTAAGTCTTTGTCTGACAATGAAACTGATGAAGATCATGATAATGAGATGTTAGATCAAGAGAATGATTATGAAGAGTTATACCATACTACATATGCTGATTGCGTCAGAATGACTAAGTATGGCAACAAGATTACTATCGAGTTCAATGATGCTCAAGAAGAAAACTCTGCATTGAAGATTTGAGCAAGCGCTGAAACAAATTCATCTCTTGGAAAGTCAGAAAAATTGCATGGCTGAAAATTTGACTACTGATGGTCAAAAACTTGAGAAGGCTAAAAAAGAAATAGTGAATCTGAAGAAAGAGATAGTGATGGTAAAAGTTGAAAATCAAGACCTGCAAGGAAGACTGAAGATCACTCTGTCTGAGTTAGAAGTTAAACATGCATCTCTAAACAAGATGAACATTGGTTCGAAAACTCTTACGAACATCTTGTGCAGTCAGAAGTCTCCTTTTGACAGAAGTGGTCTCGGTTATGATCATAGTGCATCCACTTCAAATACTAAAGATAAAACAATTTTTGTTTCAAGTGTTGCACATACTACTCTACATGCTGCACATGTTACTAATGTGTCAAATAGTTTCAAGAAAAAGAATGTGTCACGCGCTGCACGCACATCCACTTGTCATCATTGTGGAAAGAAATGATACATTCGTCCCCATTACAAGAAGCTGCAAAGTCTACCCAAGGTCAAGCAATGGCGGAAGAATTTCTCTCCACCCAAGACGACTCCAATTTGGGTTAGAAAGTCTGATTTGCCAAAGGAGTTTGCTCACACTATGCTAAACGATTAAACTACACAAGTGTGGGTGGCTATATATAAAAAGCCCTAATTAAGGAGGTCTGGCTCCCACCCCCAGTGCTGCTACGAGGATACATTCAGGGGGAGTTGAAATTGAGGGGGAGCTACTGCATCCAGATTGACAGAAGCTGCACGATGATATTTGTTTGTCAATTTTGGACAAATACAGGGGGAGAAGAATGAAGGCAGGTGGAGCTTTACAAGCTAAGGTAATTCAAGATCTGAAAAGTTCAAGTAAAGGCCATACAAGATCTACAGTGCTGATTTTTTTTGTTTTAAAATTCAATGTTTTTTGGGTTTTTCTTTTGGGTAGATTATGTTGTATTGTTCTAGAGAGATTTGTTCAAGAATTGCCAAAAGGGGGAGATTGTAAAGTAAAAAAGGGAGGCTGAAGGTTAAAATAAAAATAAAAAAGGAAGTTGGCAAAATGTGCTCTCGCTATAGCGAGAATGGAAAACTGGGCCCGAGGCAGAATCATACCTCGCTATAGCGAAGGAGGCGTAGCAAGCCTGGTACGATCCGGACTTTAATTAACAGGTTGAGATGGACTCTCTATCCTTAGTGGATTATGATTAGAAGACTTAAGCACGGACTTGAGGCTATATATTGGGCGTTTTTCACAACCCAATAGACACAGATCATCTCTCAAGTTTTGAATTAGTGATTTAATTGAGAGAAATTTTCTCCAGAGATTTTTGAAGAGTTGTGCTGCCAAGTACTCTAGAGAACTAGGTTCTTCTGCATCCTTTGTAGAAGATTATCTTCTTGCGAGAAGATCTGAGGAGTCAAGCGTGGGGTTGAGTTTGTTGCAATCAACGGTGTGAAGTCGTTGAAATATGAAGCGACGCAAGGTAACTTCAATCCGTAGGTAGAGAATATCTGGGGAAGAAATCTGGGTTTCTTGTAATTGGGAGATTCATAGTGCTTGATTAGATTCAGTTCGGATCCGTGGTTTTTCACTCGGTTAGGTTTTCTAGGTAAAAATCTGGTGTCCTTGAGGTGTGTGCTTGTAATTTTATTTCCGCTACATATTTTTTGTTTTTACACACTTTTTGAACTGATTTATTGAGTGGACCAATATAGAGATCTCGCACCCTAAACTTTCAAAAACCCGTGGGATCAATCCAAGCGCACTTGATGAATTCCTTGGACTCGTAAAAGTCAAGATGGTGTGACTTCGATTCCATATAGTAGAACAAAGCATCATGGGAGTCTCGGTGAAATCTAGAAACGTAGATTTTGTTCTTCATGTCTCTAATTGATGCCGTTGTTTCTTCTTTGTCAAACTGTCATGGCAAGAGATGTCGATTTACTTATCAGAAATGCCAAGTCTTCCAACACTTCAACTTCCACCCAAACCATCTTTTCCACAATTTTAGCGCAACGGTTGTACAATCAACTTATATCTCATCTTACAAGAGAAATAGACAAATCTATCTGGATCTGATTAAGATCATTTGAATTTGAAGATCAGAACAGAAACAAAGAAATCACCATCGATATAACTAGAGAAGATACCAAATCAAGATCATTTGAAGATCAGAACAAAAAAGAAGAACAGAGGACTTACTCTCCAAGAGTGAGGAGTTGCAGCAAGAGAATACTCCGCCCTGGTTTCCGTCGAAAATCAAAGGAATCTCAATCTGCGAGAGAGAGAGAGGGACTAAGCAATGGAGAGGGAAATAGAGAAATGACGAGAGAATGAGGGAGCGATAGAGAAGACATGATTACCAGAGTCCTCTTGTTGAGATATCTAATTCCGGAATGTTCGCACTGTTCACTGATATTTACAGGGGGAATATGTGCGGGTACACGGGTCAGCTAATTTGTAAAACTTTTTTATTGCTTGTGGATCTGGTCTAGTTCTGGAATTGGATCTGGATCTGGTTCCAACTGGGTTTTTTTTTTTTTTTTTTATTCTACCTGATATTTTCAATTAAGCTTAGGATATCATTCAACTAAAAAATTAGTTGTTGACATTCACCTTAAATAAGAGATAGGGGTGGAGGCCCTCACATTTAAGTTGTTGACGTTGGATATAGATGTGAGGGCTCCCACCCAATCTCTCATCTAAGGTGAGAGATATTTCTCATAGGAGCATCTTCTATATATATATATATATATATATATGAGGATTCAAGTGGCAAGCCAGGACCAGCTATTAGTGGTGTGCTTCCTAATTTTGAAGGTTTTTTTTTCTTTTTTGGGAAACACCCTTCAGTGGATGCTCATAGTAGCCCGCAAACTGTGCACACCGGTTAAGCCAAGGAGACCCTGACGGGCTCGGTCCTAACGACGGGGAACCCGGTAAAACCCCCCATTCCCAGACCATACCCTTCGGGCCCACTTCGCCGGACAGTCTTAACAATCGATGTACCTGGGCTAGGCACATGAGCCTGCCTGTTCTGCATAACCAGAGCCCTCAACGAGACAGACATGCTAGCAATTTTGAAAGCTCCATGGTTAATTCTTGCTCTCCTCTCGGGTAAAGTTGATTATGGAAAGTGACTCGGTTAATGTGGTGATGTGGGCTTCTCATTTTGATTCAAAGTCGTAGAGGTTTTAGTTTCTTTTTAATGAAATTAATGAGCAGTCCTCTCATTAAGATGTAGATGTTTTAGTTTCTTTTTAATGAAACTAACGAGCAGTCCTCTCATTAAGATGTAGATGTTTTAGTTTCTTTTTAATGAAATTAATGAGCAGTCCTCTCATTGAGATTTAGTTTTCTATCATGCACTTAGGTTGGTTTTTTTTTCTCTTTTTCTTTTTTGCATAGGTGTCAATGTGATAGTTGTAGTTCGAAAGGCCTTTTCCCTCAATTTTTCAAGGGATTTTTACCATACGGGATATAAAAGATCATGAATTCCTCAAAATGGTGTTGATTAAAACTATATCCCAAATACGGCTACTATACATAAGTCCCCAATTTCTCTTTTCAATTCTACCCATTTTGTACAATATCGCACCATCTATGCGATATTGCACAAACTATTCGATCTCCCTCTTATATTTTACTCCGTTCTCATCTCCTAAAGCACTAAACCTCTATTTTTGCCTCGCAACCTTCCCATTCCTACTACTTTCTCGATCATTAAAAAAGGTTCCAAAATAGAGTAGTATTTCATTCTCTTCACCTAAATATGATTCATGAGAAGCAGTTCCCAAAAAGCGTACATAGATCACAAAATTTTACAAGGTATTGATATTGTGGACCCATCCCTTGTCCTCAGGGTAAAGTTATCACAACAGGACAATGACCAAATAGAAAAAAAAAAAAAAAAAAAAAAGAAGAGTTGAGAGAAACCTTGAGATACTATTGGATAAATGGAAAAGCAACGGACAAACCCTACTGAAAACCTTTTTAAACGATGGCAAAAGTAGTAAAGACGAAGAAAGTCGTAGGAAGAAATTAGTACTTTAGGTGATGGGAGCGGAGGAAAATATAAAAGAAAAATCCATTATTTTCACCTTTAGGAAGAAATGGAGGTTTAGTGCTTTAGGTTATGGAAACGAAAGAAAATATAAGAGAAAAATCCATTATTTTCACCTTTAGTTTGTGCGATATCGCACAGATTGTGCAATATCACACAATATGGGTAGAATTGGAAAAAGAATTTGGAGCCCCATGTATTGGGATATAGTTTTGGTCAACATCATTTTGAAGAATTCATGGTCATTTATATCCTGTATGGTCAAAATCCCATTTTTCAATCACGTTGACTTATCAATATAAAGCCTGGCTATTTTTCTTCTATTCTTTTCCTTTATTCTCTCTTTGTAATGGCGTACATCCAGCATTAATGTGTATAGTTTAAAAATTGCCGTGTAACTTCCAATACTTACACAAATTAGTTGGGATCCCATATGGTATAGTGCTGTTGGTCGATTCTAGCCTTTGGATCCTTATCAAACTTTATGTTAAAATGGGACATGTAGGGGACTCATTTTTATGATTCTATGGTCTTTTACGGCCCAGTTCCTTTCGAATTTGACGATATTGTTGAATTGGCTTTTATGGCGCCCCACTCAGTTGACTCAATTGACAAAATGGTCTTTCATGACCTATATATGGCAATGCTCTCATGGGTATTATTAGGCAGTAATGCTACCTACAAAGCAAAAATCTTTGCACACACTGCATTTTAAAAATGAATTTAAAAATAAAAAAATCTCTAAACTACCCCTCTCTCCCTCTCCCTGCTCATGCAACCCCACCCGTCGCCTCCCTGCGCCGACCCTTCTCCTTGTCCCTCTCCTTCCCTATCCCTGCTCCCAGTTCTTTCTGCACTCACCCGCCCTCATCTCCATCCCCATCCCCAGCCCTACCCCCACCATCATTTCAGTGCCGCTGAAGCGGAGGGAGAGAAAGGGAGGGAGACTGGGCTACGAAAGGGGAGAATGATGAGGGCGGGGGAAGCGCGGGGAGAGAGAGATAGAGGGAGAGGGCGGGCTGGGGTTGCCAGCAATGGGCGCCGGGCAAGAGGGAGAGGGAGAAGCAGAGGGAGGAGGGATTTTAGGCGAGCGCCGGCGACGAGCGAGGGGAGAGGGGGGAGAGAGGGAGATAAAGGGGGAGATGGGGAGAGGGATGGGGTTGCCGGAAAGGGGGAGATGGGGGAAGGAGAGGGCTGGTGGAGGCTGCCGGTGGCAGGGGAGAGAGATAAGGAGAGGAAGGAGAGCGAGAGGGATCGGCGTCGGGCGAAGGTGGCCGGAGTAGGGAGAGGGAGACAGGGAGAGGGAGAGAAGGTGGCGGAGGTGGACTCCAATGATGCTCTTATCTACAATATGGAATCAAAGTCGCACCATCTTAACTTCTACAAGTCTAACGAATTCATCAATTGCACTTGGATTGATCCCACAGGTTTTGAATTTGCATTGGACTCTCATGGTAATATATTGAGTGTCAGAAGTAGATTTAGGTGATTGAGATGAAAATATGTATATACACACACACACACACACACATATATATATAATTATGTTTTACTTATTCCGTTCTTTGTTAATTTTCAATTATATTTTAAGGATACTTTTGATTGGCTCTTCTTGATCTGGCTCATTCCCATACGGTTTGTATTTGCTTGTTTATTGTTCAAGATAGCCTTTAGTATTTTATGGGGGATTAAATTTCTTCATGGAAAGTGATAGCGTGCTGGTGTGCAGCTCATGGTTGGAAAACTCTTAGAGTCGACTCTTGACTCTCCCGAGTCATCTCGTTTTGATGAAGGACCGAGTCAAAAATAGGGGAGACTCGGCCGAGTCATCTCATTTTAATAAATTGTTTGCATTCCAAACCATTTAATATGCATATTTAATTTTAAAATAATTAATGTTTATTTATAACTAATTATGCATGAGGTTTGGAGCCAGTAATTTAAAAATGATAATTAGAATGTAATTTGAAACTTATATTTGATCTTTACATCCTGTATTTTGACCGGTAAATTATATAATATGTAATTTGTTTTTACTTTCCTTACTGTAGTACATTCATTGCATATATGAATTTCTTAATGTGAATTGATTATTATGAATCATGTAAATAAATATATATTTTAGATTTTCTAAGTAAAAGATTCATTTTTAAGTATTTTTAAAATTATTTTAAAAAAAGCATGACCCTCCCGAGTCTTCGCGTTAACTCTATCCCAGTGAATTTTTTTTTCATTGGACGAGTCGAGTCCAAGTCACTAGTTATCCAACCTTGGTGTAGCTTTGCTTTGATTCAAGTAGTTCATTTGAAAGATCACCAAATGAGTAGGTAGTACCAATGTGGACCAAATTTCACCCTCCATGGATTTTTATGTTCCGTTGGATTTAATTGTGCAAGAAAATGATACTTAGCTCATAATTATCAGCATCATTAAAGTTGTCTCAACTATGATAGGGTAGTTTATATGATTTTTTTTTATCTATTTCAATATACTCACGGAGTATTTTTCTTGTATCTTTTTTCATAATTCATGTTTGGATTTTGACAAAAGCTTTATGTCAGCTGTCAACCTATCTAATGCAACCTAGAATTTGACTGGTATTGTAAAATACTCATTGTTGTACATTGACAAAATTCAATGATGTGTTTCATTGAGTGGAGAGTGAAATTTGGTCCCTGCAGCTTCATAAGGTGGGGTGGCATGTATGAATAGCCTCTCGGACTCCTTCATGAGTCATTAACATATGATCATCCCTGTATGTAACTTGTCAAAAAGTATTTCTAAAAAAAAATAAAAAAATCAAAAAGTAATTCGTACAAAATTATAGATAGCTACACATACTTTGGCCTTCCATTGATTTGCGAAATAGGGGTTGCAATTTATTGACTTTGACGTATTCAAGCTTGGTTTACCTTGCCAATCCCTTGGTTGGTTGGCAATGCTAAGATGATCGACATGATCCTCATTTAGACTTTAATTAGGGAATGAATTAGGGTCTTGGATCATAACTCAAAATATAACATCTAGAAGCTAATGGAGTGGGGTCTAAACCTGGCACGTTTTAGTGCATGTTTAGCATCTCTATTTTTAACATCTACTTGTCTAAATATCTACTTGTGGTCATGTGTTTGTCTTGAATTATTTTAAATTTGCATACCAAATGTTTGATAAAAGTCTTAAAAGATATGTCGTCCATAATACATAATTTTAATTTTAGACATATCCTCCAACATGCTCCTTTTTAAAATAATGACATAAATTATCCCTCTAATAAGAGGCAAAAAGTGAGTATACCAAATGATCTATTCAAAATAGATCTATGCGATGCCAAACATGTTTTCAAGCATCTTATTTTATGGCTCTATTTTTGGATGGCTCTATCAGAATAGAGTACAGATATCAAATAAAGCCTAAGTAGCAACTCCACATAAGAATGAATACAGGTCCTCTACCACCTAAATAACCTAAGGACCAGAATTGGAAAAGTGGAAAAATCGAGTATGGTTCTCGTATCTAGGCCTGTTTCCAATTTTGGTATTTCTTACCCGAGGACTAAAAAACCCATACACCACATATATGATGCATATATAAGTATCATCATCATCACAGCATCGTCGTCGTCATTATCGTCACCATCATCATCAAAGCCTTGGCCCAACTATATTGGACCGCCTACATGAATTTTGTTTCTTCGTTCCAATTTATCCCCAGTTAAGTTGCACTTCTTCGGATCCATTTTTACTACCTCCATCCGTCTACCCGTTATCCTTGTTGGGCCATCAACCTGCATAGCCATGATGCATATATAAGTATCTTAATAAGGATATTCATACAAGTAATTTGGCCTTGATTTGGGCTTAGATCTTTGTCATTCATTTGAGACTTGAGTCCTGGTCATGGTTAGGACTTTATTTTGAAGCTTGGTTCCGATATGGATCTTGTAGCCTGGAACTGATTTGGGTCTTTATTAGTAATCGAGATTTGGGTTCAAAAGGACCTTCTATGCCGTATGTACCGAGTATGTTTCCTTGCTGCCACCTTTCATCATTCTCTGTGTCCAAAGAATGTTTTGATTATACCAAATAAAATTAGGCATTGACCATTGGCAGTTGATGTGTCTCCTTTGCTGTGCAATATCTGGTCTCTCAACATTATGCACTAGTAATCACTATTTTAATTACAGCTTCTTTGAGTGAACTGCAAGTAGTCATAAAAAAGGCCTCCTGCTTTGTAACATATAAAAGAGGAGTGCACTACAAAAAGTGTGAGGTCCATAGAAAAGATTGGTGATATTTCTGATTGCTCCCCCACATCACTATATCTACCGAAGCTCTGTATTTTTTTTTTCTCCTCTCCTAACCATGTCCTCAAATCAAAACATTAGTTCATGCATCCATCTGCACACACGTTTTCTTTCATGATGGGTTTGCACCAATTTAATTTCCTTTGTCAATGTCAAAGGATTTCTTCTTTTTCGCTTCTTCTTTTACCTCCAGTTTTTTGTGTAATTGATATTTATTTTTGTGTGGGTCAAAAACCGTAATACCAAGATTAAGTTAAACCACGGTAACAGTACCAGCTGATCGCCTTGATTTCGGTAAACACAGCTCGGCAGCTCGGTAAAGAGTGTCAGCTCGGCAAAGAGTATTAGCTCAGCAGCTCGACAAGAGTGCCAGCTCGATAAGACCATTCCTGGTCTCGATAAAGGTACTGAAGGCCAGAAGTGGGCCATCGCACTCCTATAAGAAGTACGGGCATGCTCTGACAGATAAGGTGGCACATTATGGATATAAGAAATTGATTATATCATTTCATCACGTCGGTTGTCCAAGGGGAATGAGAACTTCCGATGGGATGTTCCCTTTTTCCTACCACTGGGTATCAGGGTAAAGCCTGATGGGACCTTACCCCACCTACCCTCACTCACCAAGAGAATGACGAGGATTCCGTCTACAAATACACATAGGATCAGCTCCATGAAGGTACGCAACGCGCAAATACATGCACAAACTCACTTATCTTCTCCACTCATTCACCGCTTAATTTCCAGAACTAACTCAGGCATCGGAGTGTCTTCGGCTGAAGGCAGCCAGAGACTGTGACCCCAATTTCTCTCCTGCTCTTTCAGCTCTCCGGCGTTTAATCTTTCCCGTGATCAAGTTCTACTTCCTCCTAATTAAGTGGGTGCCATTTTTAGCACTTACAATTTTAATTAAAATGAAATTGACACAAGCCTGCTGAATAATCTTAGGAAGTGATCAAACAGCAGTTCCCTTACCCACGGATATGGCAACAATTGGATGATCATAGTTGTTGTAACAACAAGGACATGTTAGTGTAGCCCCCATTGTTTGTTTGGAATACTTTTCCACGAGGAAAAACATAAAGGTGCATTTTGGTAACAAATGAGGAATTTATAAGAAATCCATAGATTTGACCATTTCTCACCGCCTCTAGAATAGGGATTTCTCAGCGAGAACTTTTTTTTGAGCATCTCACACTGATATTGGTGAGTATCAAGCCATATTGCTGCTCATAAATCCCCAAAATGAGTTGTTTTTAATCCAATTGGCCATACCTAAAAGTCCTAAAAAATGAGGTTTTCCACTTGCACAAATTCTCGGGCATTTACAACTACCAAATTTGGGAGTGTTCAGTTTTAGCACTTAAAGATAAATGGAGTTATCAACCATACAATATAGTTTAGGGCACCACTACCATTAGGGCAAGAAAAAAATATCAATTTCTCCAATCCTTTTATAATCGAATCTTTTATATGTAAATTAACTCTTAACGATGATGAGTAATTCATTAGTTATGACATCTTAGTGCACGAAAATAAATCTAGTCTTCTTTTTTATTTTTTGGCAGAAGCTAATACAGTATTAAGAAAGATAAAAGGCCCATATGTTGGAAATTCTCAAAATAGTAAAGAATCTTTCGGGCTTTTTAATTAGAATCCCCACATTGGATATGTTTGAAATGAAAAAGGCATTTATATGTGCGTATTTGTATATCTCCATTGAGATCATGTGAAAGGGCATGGGGTTGGGCTTAGAACATTTTGACTGATTGAGAGGCCCATTTTTTTCCATTTATTTAACCTGATTTGGGCTAACCCAGTATCTATTTTAAATTGGCCCATATCCAATTTGGTTTGGGTAGGCTTGCTTCTGGGTTTAGAAGGAATAATGGGCCAGGTAGACAATTGGGCTTGAAGTTGGCATGGTAGTTGTTGTCCCTACAAATTGCACCCAATTGATTTCTATGTATTCCCTGCAAGAAGAGGAGATGATTAAAAAAAATGCATCAATCATATCTTGGCCATCAATTATATAGTGTTTTAGGTGGGATCATTGGTGTTTAATAGTTCGTATGGATACTGCAGACCACAATCCAACGTACAGAGGATTTAAGCCTGTTTTTTTATCTTAGAGGTAAATTTATCGGTAACCTGATTGCAAACACCAATCTGGTGTGGGGCATTTATTGTTTTTCAGGGAAGCACAACCCGCGACTCAGGCGATCCATCTCAACTATATTTTATTATTATTATTAATCCAACAACTGAAACCAGTATAGGAAAGAAAGGAAGAAAAGAAGCTAACTTATAGATTTGTTTGGCATTTTTTTTGTGATGATCCTAATCCTGTATTGAGATCTAGTTCACAGAACTTATTAGATAACGTGTTGTGCAGCTCAACTAAGGTGGTTTTTTTAAGACTGACACCACAAAAAATCAAATGCCTAGGGAAGTGAGTTTTTATGAAAAAAAATATCAAATTGAGGACCTCATGATACTCCTTTTACCTTATTAACGAAGAGAGGGGCCACCAGGATTTGCTTCAATTTTACCCACTTTTAAGATGCTTTTCTTAGAATTCCTAGGGATTTATTTTCCAAGCACACAAACAAGCCCAAACGAAAGAAAGATTTGACGACATTCTTGACTTTGAATCTCTTGTAAAATATTCATAAAATCATTTTATACACTTAAAAAATGGACTGATCATTAAAAATATCAAACATCTATATCTTGTACTGACTTTGCACACATTTACAAGGAATATTTCCAATAATTGAGCACCTTCTAATGGGTCATTGGCAGCGGTAGAGTCAGGAATTTTTTCTAGGAGGGGCAAAAGAGAAACACTAAATGAAAGATATAAAAATAAATAAAAATTGTACAAACATAAATAGGTATACATCAATTTTCCATTTGATTAGTTAAGAAAGGATTTTTCTACAACTTTCCTCAGTGAGTTTTCATCCTTTGAAAGCGTCAGCAGGATTGCCTCATTTTCGATATTATAAAAAATATCTTTCTCGACATATATATCAAACAATCATTCATCCATTTGTCTTCCATTCAATTATTCATAATCTCCATACCAGTAATTGACTTAACATTAAACAAAACGATTATTACCTATAAATAAATTTTCCAAATCCGCATCATTTATGTGTAAGCCCATTTACCCACACACAGTTCCCAATAATGGACCCATTTGCCTTTATTTTTTCAGTCTCTTGATCTTAGAGCTTGTTTGTTTGCACAGAATGCAAAGGTCCATGCCTCAGTGATTAAAAATGAATATCAAAGATCAATATCTAAAAAGGACCATCAAAGAACATCTTCTCTTTCTTTAATGGAGATTAATCAAAGGAAGAGAAATGAATACTCAGCCATCATCATAGTAATTCAAATCTTAGGAAAGTTAGGGTCCCATCCTTGTATCCTTCACCGCTTACCTCTTTTTATAATTACTGGATGGAGCTTATTTGACCATGGACAGAAGTAGTGAAATTAAATCTCATGAAGTACAATATATTTAAGGATTTGACACATGATAGATTAGAATAAGGAAATAGAATTTTCACAGCCAACCCAAACATAGAATTGATGACGATGATAACAATAAATCAAACCATTATTTGGACACAGAATGATGAAGGGTGACAGCACCGAAACATCCTCAATACATACACAGTAGAGAGGCAGTGAGGTTGGGTCCTTTTGTTCCGCAAACCTACTAAATAAGGACCCAAATCAGGTCCGGGCTGCAAGCGAACTTAGGTTCGAAAATAAAGTCCTGAACTGGACCAGGACTCTAACACATGACATGGATCTAAGCCCAAATCAAGGCCCAATTAAACTTATATAAATATTAATAATAGCATACTCATATCTACGTCATACATGTGGTCTATGGCTGTGACATTGGGTTTTTGAGTCCTTGGGTATGAAATGACCTGAATTAAAAACAGGTCCTGACACTGGAACCATACTAAATTTTTTTCCAGATTGGTCCTTCAGGTCCGGGTTTTCGAGGATCAGTATATTCATCGTTGGGTAGAAATGCGGTTCAGAAATATGAATGAACCTCCTTGCCTGAATGTCCCTAACTTGAAGATGTGTTGTAAGCTGTGGTAGCTCGAATTCTATCAATGATACTGGATTGAACAAAGAAAGTTTGCTTTATGCTTGTAACGTGGTAGCTTCCAGTTGCCATGTCAAAGAAGATCTGACGTCGTTCACGCTTCCCTTGTTGGAAAACAAGCCATGGGCCTGGTTTTCTGTTTTGCACTTCCTTGCTGGTCTTTAGAATTCCTGCTGAGAGAGAGAGAGAGACAATTCATATGAGCAGCAAGTAACAAAAAATGTGTGCACTAATCGTGTGTAGCTCCCATGCTTTCTTCTTCATGCATAACATTCAAACTCAAAAGTTCTTGTGATTATAGAAGAATTTGCAAATAGGAATTGCTAATTGGTTAATGTAATGCCCAAAGGTAGAGGGTCTGGAATTTGGATGTCCAACCATCTTTGTATTTAAGCACCGTGGGTGACGCCCGAGCAAGAGAATTTATTGTCTCACTTTAAACATACATGAACACATGGTTTTTTTTTTTTTTTTATTTGGCTCCTTACTTTCAAGGATAACAAAGCAGGCATGGACCAGAAGAAGATTGCTAAACAGGTTCTCATTTTACCAACCATCCACACAAAATTTATCTGTTAGGACTTAGGATAGTATTAGCAGCAGATTTGGGATATTCTCAGATTGTGTTTTTGTCAAACCATCATCAGGAAAGGATCATTGAAATGAAAATTAATTCTAACAAAAATTGTAGCATAATTAGATAAAAAAAGAAAAGATAAAGTTTAAACATCTCTTTTATTACTTAATTATTTTAGTAAATATTAAGTAATATTTCAGTATAACTTTAAAAACTACAATTGTAGGCAACTAGTTCGGGTGCGTTTGTCATGAGCAATTTTTTCCAATGCTCACAAATGAAATCATAAATGTCTTCTTTGCTTCTTTTAGTCTTAAAAGTCGTGCTTGCTCTTTCATGAAACCCCTGTGGGCTCTGTTTTGGGACCCGCCTAGGGCATGCCAAAGAAGAGGGAGGTGGGGGATCGAAAGATCATGATGCGAAACGTGTGCGAAATTTCAATTGCATTAGATCATAATCGATTGATCCATGGCCCTCAAGTTCACTAGTTTTAAGACACATGTTTTTTTTTTAGGATTTCAATCCAACAATGAGTAGCAATTGGATAAATCAAATTCGAGCTTATGCCAATTCGTGAAGGGGTAGTGAGTCTTAGGGGTTGGATTGATCATAAGGAGGGTCCTATGTGCTCAATAAAAGGGGGTCCACATGATGGATATATATATATATATATATATATTTATCACGCTCTTGGTTGGTTGCCAGATATTTCCATGAAATGGCCCTGCGAAGGTGGTTTTCACTCTATCGGTTGTTTGCCAAAGCTTTCTATGAAATGGCCCTATGAAGGGAGTTTTCACGCTATTGGTTGGTTGCCAGATCTTTTTGTGAAATGGCTCTGATAAGGGAAGAACTATTTTGAACCAATCAAAGAGAAAATTTTGAGCCCAGGACAGTGCCTCGTATGGACATCACAGCACTGCACATGCCAATATCTCCTCCTTGGCATGAGACCCAAGAGTAAAAATATGTTACATAGCTTGGTCCTTGTACATGGTTTGTTCCCTCTCTTGTAGTGAATTGTTATACCTTAAAGCTATATAAGAGTTCAAGAGGGAAAAAAGATGGATTCTCTATTCTCCCTGAGCCATATCACTCCATAAGCCACATCAGCACCTCAATAAATTGATTTCTTATACCTTAAAGTTGTATGCGAGTTAAAAAAAAAGATGGATTCTCTATTCTCCTTGAGCCATATCAACTCCATAAGCCATATCAGCACCACATTAAATTGATTTAAATATCAACAATTACAACCAATATTCACATTTTCAACCTGTTCACAAGGAACGTCTAGCTCCTGGTAGAAATATGTGAGCCTCTTAAGATAAAAATTTTCCAACCCTATGTGGGACCATTACAGCTAACACATCCACCCAACCAACCATATATGAGAAACCCACTAGAATAAAATATCAAACCATCCTTCAATCCATCAATCCAATCATCAGTTTGTTCGCATGGATCTCACTAGTTCCAACCCTTGCACCCATCTAGGTGTGAACTACTGGACGTACTCCTACCTATCAACCCATATACACCCATCTAGGTGTGAACAACTGGACATACTCCTACCTATCAACCCATATACACCCATCTAAGTGGGACTTTCTAGATAAGAGATCAAGCCTTCTTATATTAATTCACTAGATTCAACCATCTACATGGGACTAATGACATGAAATATCAACCAACGACATGTTTATAGAACTCTACTAGATCAAGAATGCCCCTATCCACCTATATACCCATTTTCTATTACCCATTAAATGAATATCATGAACATCTTAGGTTACCCAAATGAATCCACTATAAGCAACCCACTTGCCCAATCCATCCTTTGTCCCCGTATACATGGGACCCATCACATCAACCCATCTACCTTTAATAGGACCCATCATTCACATATTTTACTGACGAGCATCACAGGGGATAGACTTCTTGTTGTTGGATATCTAATGGGTATCATGTGAGTCCATCCATAGCACGATGGCCAAGCTTTGCTTGAATGTTGAAAGTCTTTTAAGAGAAGAGAGTTCCTAGAATCAATATATTAGAGTGAAACTATCCACATGAGAACCTAACTATAACAGAACAGCTATATGGGAGCCCCTCAAAATCAAATGCAGGCCTCCTAATAAGTGGAAATGCAACTAGGCTTGAAGTGAATTTGAATTTGCAATTCAATCCTCTTTATTATCTTCAATAAAGAGATAAATCGGCCAAGTAATCCAAATAGGAAAATTGTGTTTCCATCATCCTTGTTTCCAACCAAGAGCCATGGCTTATGTCATCACCTCCGCTGACCGCCCTTTAACAGCATAACACTATCAAACCCATCTGCACCCTATCTCCTGCACCTATAATCTAACATAATCCATCTCCTGCGTGTTCCCCGCGAAAAAAACTACAATCTTGGCAGTTATGTTGAAGGCTTTTATGCAATATGGGAAAATTTGAACCTTGCTTACCTATTCCAATGAATCATCAAGACTTTCGGCATTATATGATATGACTCTTCCAAAATTTCATGTGCAGAGATATAAAATCACATAGGCAATGGACTTTAACAAAAACACCTAATAGAGAGTTGAGTTGAAGGCTTATAAATAGTAACCCCAAAAAACCCTGTGTAAGCTATTTGAGTAAAGATCAGTAGAATATTTAGCATGATATTATGTCTTTCACAATTTCATGTAAACAGATGTGCGAGAATTAGATATTCGAGTTTAGAATCAAGGGATAGAATCAAGGGAAGTAAAATACCTTTGAGAGAGATGAGTTCAGTGTATGAATACAGAGAGGGATATATAGAATACTATTCTATTCTTGCAAAGGATTCGACAAATCTCCCTCCTCCTGACTCCCTTATAAAAGTCTGGAGGATCGTCTGAGCTTCAGGATAGAGAGAAAAGGAGGGAAAGATGGCTTCTTAAATAGACTTCCAACTGAAGGTATTCAAGAATTTCCTTTCTGCTCTCTGATTCGGATCGGGAGTCACGGTCGCTTGCGGCCACCTCTATGACTGCAACAGGGAACTTTCCTATCTAATAAAATCTTAAACTCATGGTCAATTTTAGAGAGGGCCACCCTCCCGTGTCCGATATGAAACGGGGGTCGGGTAAGACATATGGAGTCCTATGGAATTTTTTCCGTAAATTTCTTTTAATAAAAAGAAGTAAATTGAAATGATATATATTTAAAATAAATAAAAAAACTAAATCTTATCATGATATTATCATCGTAATTCTTACAATAAAGTTCTTTTCAGCAATATATTAAATTTGTTACAAAAAGATCTTAATAAGAAGAGGATTTAACCGGAAAAATTTCCTAAGAGTTGTTAAAGGCCACGAATGCCTTTTATATAGACGATAGTAGTCCCAAGGCCCTGTTTGATTTTTTTTTTCTCTGAGCAGGGATATCCCTGCTCCTTTTACCTTAAAAGGTCCCAAACTCAAAACCCTTTTCCCCATTTTCCTTCTTTTGCCTATTTTATTTGAGCGGAGACTCATCTTCTTTAAACAAGGACTCATTGAGGAAGAGAAGAAGCAGCATGACTTTGCAGATCCCCTGATTGAAAAGGGCAAACCGATGAGAAGAAAAATGCTTCACCAACGCTTCCTCTTTCTTTACCATTCTTAGAACAAAATATTCATATCCAAGTCCAAATCCAAAACCCCCCTATCTTCTCCATACAACATATGTAACACGCACCCATTTTAGTATTTTTCATTTAACTTTTCTTCATTACTGTTAGTATATCTTCTTTTTTTGGCTCTCAAAGAGAAAAGTAGAGCAGGAGAGACTCGTCTTCTTGATAGCTAATCATCTCCCGCCCGTGTTAGTGCTATGGGCGGGGAGCAGGGATATCCTCACCCATCTAAACGCTTTGGGTGAGGATATCCCCGCCCATCCCCACCAGTGTTAGTGCTATGAGCGGGGATGTCTCTGCCCATCCGAGCCCAAATAGGGTTTCATAAGTATGGATACAGCTGGCTGGGCAAGGACAGTGCTATAACGGACACATTAGACACTCCACATTCGCACATAACTTCCACCTTCACGTCCATTTCTATGTGAGCAAATGTCGATGCCCAATTGTATCATCTTTTATTACAGCCAAAGCCAATGCCCATTTGTATTACTGAAATGCCTTTTTTTTTTTTTTATAATAAGAAAGTTAATGTGGACTACCCGCCTCTTTAATGGAGTAAATATTAATTATCCATTAAGAAGATGGAAGCTTTAATAAGTAGTTTCAAATATCAACTTTTAGGGTAAAACAGAAACACGTGGAGATTGTGCTTGTAGGTTTAATCAAATGTAAAAAAAGAAACTCTAAAATACCTACCTCTTTAATGGAGCCCAAACCTTTCTACCTAAAAGAGTAAAGAACATGATTCTCTCAAAAAGTAAGGTAAAGATTCCAAAAAGTTGATTTTTGGAACTACTTATTAAAGCTTCCATCTCCTTTAAAGCTTCCATCTCCTTGATGGATAATTAATATTTACTCCATTAAAGAGGTGGGTAGTCCACATTAACTTTCTTATGATAAAAAGACCATATTTCAATAATACAAATGGGCATTGGCTTTGGCTGTAATAAAAGATGACATAATTGGACATCAGCTTTTGCTTATATAGAAATGGTTGGATATAGGGATGGGCATGGTCATTGGCTAACATAGAAATGGTTAAACTTTGAAAATAGTTTTAGGATTCTATCAGTTACATACACATGGTCAACTGATACAATTCTGAAAGACAACACCCACAGTACTCCGGTGGGAGGGGATATCCCCGCTCACAGCACTAACACAAGCAGGGATATCCCTATTCACAGCACTAATTTGTGCAGGGATATCCCCGGCTCAACTGATACCACTCTGAGAGACAGCACTCAAGGAGGCAGGATATCCCCACCCACAACACTATCATGGGCTGGGATATCCCCGTCCATAACACTATCATTGGCGGGGATATCCCCGCCCACAAGACAATACATGTGTGGATATCCCTGTCTAGTTCATAAAAGAAACGTATCTCTACAAACCATGAAGACATAAAAAAAACATGTATCAAAAGTTGACACACATTTACGTTCACATTCACATCAATCAACAAGTTCCTTGACAATCAGACATTCATCTATCAAAGGTAGACATGCACATTCACATTCACACTTGTCAACAAGTTCCTTGACAACCACACTTTTTTTAGCTACTGAAATATACGTGCAAACCGACCACACAAGAAAACTGGTCAATTACACATTTTTTACAAGATCAAGGCCAGTTTCTTAGTCTAAAGCACTTAAATGCAATCTATGAGAGTTTAGCACCCAAGTCCTTTTGAATGTCTCTATAACTATTTTGCTCCAATAAAATGGAATGTCAGCTTGAGTGAAACTGATTGGTTTGCGGAGAATGCAATATTCGGCGAAAGCGCATGCAAATACCCCACAGTCATTCCCATTGTCTTGGTAGGGATGTCTATCTTTTCTTTGAATGTCCAGACGAAAGGGTCATTTCAACCATACGCAACAAAATTTTGGGTGAGCCAATCAACCTAGGGAGTATCAACATAGAAGGTTATTTTTTTTCGAAGATTTAATCAACTTCAAGGAAGTTTGTATGAAGATAGCAAAATGCATACTTATTCATTGCAAGTAGTTAGACAATATCACTTGTCGAGCTATTATAATACTCTCATTTTGCCTCATATGGGTAAACGATTAGCAAACTGAAATGATCGATACGATGCTTCAAAAATACTAATATTTTATCCCTCATATCCATCACATTTGTACCGTTCATACCAAAAGCAAGCTATTCCTTTTGCAGTGTCCTTCCTTCCACATACTCTGCATGATTCAGTAAGATATGTTTTTTTTTTTTTACTCATTTGTAGTTCATAAATAGTTATCATAGACAATTAGCTTGTAGCCCAATGCTAGATGAAACAAGGTTGTTTTTGTGCAAAGCCAAAATTTCAACTGAAATATTTCGGAAGATATACCATTTTAAATATGTAATTGAAATGAAGCATTTTGGCCATTTTCGCTGAAATGAAATCATGACCACACTGACCACATATGGGCTTTGCAGAAAGATCTCCCCTTCAATCCTCTTAGTTTCTATACTTTATGTGAATTTTCACTGCCCTAAATAGCCATTCCTCAAATATATTAGAAACAATGAGATTTGTGGTGCTTCCAAAGACAAGAAAAAATCCCAGAAGTTGGGAAATGAATATCAATGCACTTTTCCATTTTTTATGATCTATAATCTTTTCCCTTTTCAAAATGAATAACCATTTACATTCATACCAATTCCATGGAAACCTTATCCTACTTATCATGGATTAGCTTTTAGAATCCATTCATACCAATTCCATGGAAGCCTTATCCTACTTATCATGGATTAGCTTTATGAGTTTATTTTTCCACTTATTCCACCAATTCTACTCACCTATTAAGGGGCGTGGGCTCTCAACCTCTATGCTCTTGCATACCACTTTAGAATCATTCCTCATTTCTCATCCTTATCCCGGTCCACTTCAACTCTTCATACAGAGGATCATTTTTAGTCTTTTGGCAAGTTTAACATTTAATAAAAGAGAAAAACCCCGCAAAAAAGGGGGCAAAAGAGAGTTGTGGGGATCAAGATTGTCACTCCTACAGCCCATTTTTCAAAAGTCCCCATTTCACATTTGGTACACATAGGGTTTCATGACATGAAAATGAAGTATTTCATTCAACATTTAAGATAATCTTTTGGCCTTTTAAATGTCATATAAACTGCAAAATCTACTTTGTCAAAAAAAAATTGTGTAACGATTTCATCTATAAAGCATGGATTGAATTACAACTATGAAAGGGAATAACAAATCTACTGTGCATTCAAGTGAAAATCACAAAATCACAATGCATGCATGCTTTTAATATGGCTTACCTTCATGTAGAGATGCGATATCATATCAATAGGAGGTTGGGGAATGAGAGAAAAACGAAAACCCAACTTATATCACAGCTCAGGCAACGACGATGAATAAGATGATAGTGTATAAACGCCCCTCTGCTAGGCTTTAAGAAGTTCTCATATCCAAAACGTGCTCTACCAGTGTTTGGACAATCTCTGGGACCACCGCAGCAGAAGAAGATCGGAATCGCTGGAAGGGAGAATAAGAGGAAGAAAAAGAGGGAAAAGGTTTTGGGACGTTTTAAAGGAAAAGGGAGTGGGGATATCCCCGATCAAAAAAAAAAAAAAAGTAAAAGAACTACCAAGTAGGGTTCCTAGGATCACTGTGGTCTTTATAAGACTTTGAAGACATTTCGAGTTTATAACAACTATAAGAGGATTTTTCCAGTTAAATCTTCTAATAAGAAAATACCAAAGGCATTATTATGAGAAATAAAAAATAGTTGACTTCAATAGGTCCCATTGTCCCAAAAGTATAGCCTTCTTGAGAAGGCCTTTTCTTTTTCTTAAATTTATAGTGTTATATCCACACCTTTACAACATGAATTGAGGTGTAGGAGTATTCCATTAAACTTGATCAATCATCTTGGCAAGAACTCGGCAATACTTGTGTGCGCATATATGGCAAGAGTTTATAAGATGGTCTTACCACCAAAAAAGAGGGCAGGGGAAGGGGAAGTAGGCATACCCCTTTCTTGTATTTTGAATTTTATTGTTCTTTTCTTCGTTCCCACAAACCCATTTGCGGTTAAAGGCCTCCTAAAAAAACTGTAGATGCAACTAGGTTTGCAATTCAATCCTTTTTTTTAATCTAAAATAAAGAGATAAGCATTGCCGGGTGCTCAAGCATATTTGCACTATAGTATTGTGTATTCACTGGTCCAGGCCAAACTAAGTGAAAGGTCAACCGATTTTATATATATATATATATATATATATTGTTTATAGCCCAGTGAAAGGTCAACCGATTCAATGCTATGTCTCCATCATCTGTGTTTTCAACCAATAGCCACGGCTTATGTACATCACCTCCGTTGACCTCCACAAACAACAGAATGCAATGAAGCCCCTTTGCAATTGCTTTATCATGCACCGATAAGTCAAGTAACAACCCCATCTTCTGCACCTGTAACTTAGTATAATCCATCTCCTGCACTTTCTCTGTGAAAAAACCGCAATCTCTGCAGTTATGTTGAAGCCTCTTATGCATCATCAAAAACCTTTAACCTACCTTGGCTATTCCAGTGAATCCTCAAGACTTTCAGCGTTATGTGATGTTCTCTTTTTCAAAGTTTCATGTATAGAGATAAAAACTGCAACTCAGAGGGGGATTAGTTGGTCTAAGACACGGTTTACTCCCGGATGTTTGAAGGTTCGAAACCATGGTACTGGGGCCACAAGAGATTTACTCGGGTGGCCCAAAAGGATTAGTTTGGCACAAAGGGCTGGACACCCTCCGATAAAGAAAAAAAAGAAAAAAAAGAAAAAAAATCACATAGATAATTGACTTTAAATTTAACTAAAAACACAAGACAGAGGGTTGAGTTGAGGCATTAAGGCATTAACAAAAGAGAAACATATATATCTTTAACCTACTTCTGCTAAACTAGTAAATCATTAGAACTTTTTAGCATGATACTATCTCTTACAAAAGTTCATGTGAATAGATATATGAGAATTAGATAATTGAGTTTAGAATTAAAGTAAAATACCTATGAGCGAGATGAGTTCAGGGAAGAAGCTTGCGGCGCACCGAGTATGTATGAATAATGAGTTGCCCCTTGTAAAGTCTTGAAATTATGAGTTCCACGCTACAGAGATAATGGGGAAAGATGGGTTTTTTAAAATAGACTCCGGAATTCAAAAATTGCCCTTTTTCCGTAATCGTCTCTTTCACTGCAAAAAGAAACTTTTTTTTTGAACGAACTTCCTTTCACTACAAAGTGACAGATCCTTAAATATGACCAGCCTCAAATACCACCACACGGAAAAATCTCAAAATATTACTCCAAATCAAAACCCCCCAAATCCTAAAACCCACCTAATCCCTCACCCCAAAGTACAAGCGATAGCCTTCAACGTGAGAACGGTAAAAACAGAGAGAGATGAATAAATTTTTTTAATGATGAATAAATCTCCTTCTTCTACTGGCCAAGGGAAGGGAGAGCCTTTTCATTTGTTTGGATGGAAATAGAGATATATATATATATAAAAGAATCATTGGCGATGATTGAGAAACGTAAAGGATATCAGAAATAGAAAGGCCTTTGCATTCGAGACCAAGAAGTGAAGGGCCAGTGAAACTCTTGTTAGAAAATAGAAATAGGAAAGCTTCAATAAAATAGTGAAGATGAGGAAGCGAAAGCAGATGTCTCAGATTATTTGCAAGAGACTCCTGGCACCTTTACAGGCCAGCGGGTATTGAAAGAATGTTGGTATAAAATAATCTAATAAAGTGGAAGTGCTTGTCATTTTGGGATTTTTTTCTTCTACATTTAAGGAAAGCTTAATTATGGGAGGTGATTCTTCTAATGCCTATTAGGTGGGTGTCTAAGGTGGAGAGGGGTCCTCGGAGACTTCAATTTTATCTTAATGAGATTAAGGCTTTCTCTTCTTCGAAGTTTCATTTTCTCATGTTTGTCTGTAGCCTAAAACATAGGAGTTTTTACAAAAAGATCCCTGCATTTTTCAGAGAAACTCAAAAAAGCCTTTTTATTTTGTATTTTTACTAAAATCTCCCTAATTTGAATGTAAATAAAAAACTGTTAGTTACAAAGGAAAAATGAGAGATTAACAACCTCTCCAAGAACCTCCCTTTATCCCCCTCTATCTTTGCCAACTTGGCCCAATCATATCTCCTCCCCCTATTATCACCTTCCTCAATATTGTACCTCTCCTCTCCTCTCTCTCTCTCTCTCTCTATTCATATCTCTCTCTGTCTCCCACTCTGTGTCACCCGCTTCTCTTGAATTCTTCTCACATTGGATGTTGATGGATTTGAATTTAATTGCAATGTCCAGTATTATCCCTCTAGATCTGATTGTTCCAGATTCAGTTTCGGTATTAATGCAATGTTATCCAAATAAGTGAGATTTTGTGGTGTTTGGCATCAACCCACCATGTATTTCATCTCATTGAGATTAGAAACGAGGACCCTAACTCTGGTGAACCTAGACCAACAAAATCAGAAATGTGGGCCCGATCTCTTGCCAAGCTAGATCATGAACATTCTGTTATTTAAGGTGGATATTGAATGTTATATTAAGATGATAGGATTCATATAAGAAGTTTTCATCCAACATAATACCTTGATAATAATTGTATTATTATTATTCTGAATATTACTGCAGTAGGATTTTTTTATCAGTATTACTGTAGTGGGATTGAAAAATCAAATCCGAAGAGCAGTTGCCAAATGCTCAACTTGTGGCCCTCAAGTGAGATCTTGAGATCTTTATTCTTAGATGCACATGTGAAGCCCACTACTGCCATCGCCATCTAAAGGAAAGAAAATACATGAGAGGTAGGGGTGCACATGGTGGTTCGAATTGATTTAGAGGAAAAACCATCAACCAAACCAAACCCATCGGTTTTCTATTTTCTCAAACCAAATTGAACCGCCCATATGCTCAAACCGAACCGAACCGAACCGAATCGAAAGGAACCGGTTCGGTTCGGTTACAGTTTTTTGTATTTTTTTCCACAAAAAAATGACAGTTCAATTAGTGAGAGACGTTGAACTTCAAGTAACGGAGTGAGGGTTCGAGTCTTTTTCAAGTAATTTTTCATATTTCTTTATTTATTTTATAAAAAAAGTATATTTATATAATTGGTTTGGTTCGGTTCGGTTTGAGCGGTTTAACTGCACATTCAAACCGAACCGAACGGTTTGAAGGAAATCCAAACCTTGACCGAACCGATTTACTACAAAACCGATCCGAACCGCCCGGTCCAGATCGGTCCGAATCGGTTTAGCAGTTCAGCAGTTTTTTGTTCACCCCTAATGAGAAGGGAAGAGAGACAGAGAGATAAAGAGGGATAGAGAAGATTTACAATCGAGAAAATATGAATTCATATGAATTCATAAGTTTACGAATAAAAAAATATTATTCATATTTTTTGGGTGTTTTGCTAGCATGAATGATACGAATTGTAGGATTCAATATGAATAAAAAGATTTAGGATATAAATCATAGGACTCTAACAATAATGGCATCACAAACTCTTTTTCCAGCAATATAGGTGTCAATTGTGTGCTGCATGTCACAGTATGACATTTTACAATTTGGAGAATGCAAACATTCTCTAGAAAATTCCAATCGAATCAATCATCTACTCATTCCTACATTTTATTCCTAAATCTAAGAGATGTACTAGCCTGATCACCCATGCTCAAAGCACTGACATGAAAATGCATACAAAAATTTTCATAGTAGTGTTGATTGGGGGTTTCAATTCTGGACATATTAGTTAATTATATGAATTAATCATAATTAAAAAAATTAGTGTCAATGTTAAAAAATTAAGAAATAAAAATTAATAAAACTATAAAATGTTATAAGAAGTAAGAAATTAATACAATTTTTATGTCATATTGAATATTATTTACTGCACATCAAGTTTTTTTTTAAATTTATGTCAAGTATTTTTAAAATGGTCGATCTTATGGACGTGTCTAATTTGAAGTGGAGTGATATAATTAAATTTATTGATTATGAAAATAAAAGTAAACCCCATTTACAAACAACAAAAATAAAATGCGAAAGCTCATAATTCTTATGATTATTTTGGTGAAACTAATATAGTTATATAATCATAGAGAGTATACTAATCATAATCTTAGATTATTAAGTGATATAGAAATGGGTTTTTTTCTTTTTAATTAAGTAAGTAGAGAGTTTTTTGTTTAGATTCATTTCGATCAATGGGACTTGAAAACAAATAAGATAGCTATCTTAACCATATTTAAAAAATAAAAATGACTAAAATTACCCTTAAATAACTAAATAATTGAAGAAAAAGTAAAGTAATAATATAAATTTATAATTTAGAAATCAAGATTGAAATTGGTTTGGGTCAAAATCTACAACTTTAATATTAATATAATAGTGGTTGAGAAACAAATGATCAAATCATTAAGATTTATAAATAAAACATAAAAAAAATGTTAATTTGAAAGTCAGGATTATGCAATTTGGGATATTATGTGTGGTCAATCTGGTAGTAATAAATGAATTAAAAAAAAAAAAAGTTTAAACACAGTTGGATCAATTGTAGTAGATTAGGTCTACGCTGATTTCATCCAGACTTGATAAATAACTATTATAAGATTACTACATACTTAGAAATATAAAATTAAATTAGGTCATTGACAACAGGTTAAGTTTAGATTAGGTGAAGGTCACCTTCCCTTTTAAGTTACGGTAATTAATAAGAACTTTACCTAAGGTCATTGATAAAATAATTATAATCACTTAATTGGAAAAAGTTTTAAAATATATTCATAGTAATAGCAATTTTGACCCAACCGACCACCTAACTTTAACCCATTTATTCAAAGTTAGAGTTGATCTTTCTTTCTTATAGACTTGAGTTTATAATTTTAACCTAATTAATCAATGGTTTGGGTTAGAGTCAAGTCAATACATGATATTTAACCTCCCAACTTAACTTAACTTGCCTTACTCTTTAACCCTCCAACAACTTAACTTCTAAATAATATATTAACACCTTGTTACCATCCTTTTGGAGTGTCAATTTAGATGAGTGACATTTGTCAATCATTTATAACTTTCTATCTTTAGACACGTTTTGTTATTTTTTTGTGTAATTAGATGAGTGACATTTGTCAATCATCTATAACTTTTTTTTGCATATAAATAAAGGTATTTACTTCCATTTAAATCCGTAACTCCCATTCAATTTTCAAGTATTGGTCTCCCACCTTCACCTGTATTTTATTTCATTTTCTTACAAAGTTATTATTGTCATATTGCCACAACAAATTGAGCAGGCTGATGCTAGTGGTGTCTAAGTCGATGTCGGAACCTACATAAATTATGACAATTTTCATTTCAAAGGTTTTGCTTGTACTTCTACTTCTTATGCATGCATTAAATTATGTATATGTACTAACAAAATAACATATCGTTTAATACATAGTAATATAAAAGAGATTTTTTATAATTTTCTTATACTTTTTTTAATCAATTTAGTTAGCTGCATAATTCAGATTTAAATCAAAGTGTATTAATTTTCTTCAACAAGAGGGACTTAAGATTTTCCATATCAAAAAATAAGTAAATCAAAAGTTAAATAAGGACACAAATGTGGCCTGAATTTGGTTTATTGATGGAATATATTTTTGAAAAACAATGAAATCTGTTTAAATGGCTTTTAGAGATGAAAAATTATTTGATTACATTTTTTTTAGTTTTATTATTTATTTACACTGATACTATTTCAAGTCTTTACCATATGCTTGTGAATATTCTCAATAACTAAAATGGGTTCATTTTGAAATAAATTAAAAAATTACTCATGAATTTATTTCTCTCAATTGCAGTCACAATATCTTTATCAAGAATGGGTGGCATAGAAAAAAGGTATATTATCTTTTATTTAAAAATTACATCCTAACTTAATCTAACCTAATCTTTTATATTTTTATAACTTATTTAGTAAATAGTAAATTTATATCATTGGTTTTAACACTAATTAGAAGTTTAAACAAAGATGAAAATATTGAAAGGAAAAATAAATAAATCAATTAATCATGAATGAGACTTGGAACTTAAAACTGAAGTAAGAAAGATTGCTATCAGATAAGACTTTATATTGTGCATAACTTGCTTATTTTAGAAGATAAAGTTAAAATTAAGTCAAAACTGAGAGTTCAATTGAGCAATCAATTGTCAAATTGAACTTTGATTTTCAAATCAAATTGCACAACAATAATATATAAACATTCAAGGTGAAAGTTGCCAAAATAATTTAAAAAAAAAAAAATCTTGGACTTGGACCAAGGTCCATTGATTATGTCAATTCTCAATGGTTTGGGTCAAATATAAGTATGATGAACCAATGGCCTAATAGTTCAGACTACATGATTCTATTTCTTGACTGGGCCAAACCCAATATTGATGCAATAATATGCATGCTAGGAGCATTTTTTGATTAGTTTAGATTAAGGCGGGCCTAGTAGATAATAGGGAAAAAAAAAAAAGTGTACAAATTTAGTTCCTTGAGGCTTCAATTTTGAATCGGTTGAGTTAGGGCAGCACTCTCGAACCTATTCAACTAAGCAGCAGGCCTGATCTCACCCATTGAAAGTCCTATTACAATCGGCCCAGGGAAAAATAATTGCCCATCTAATCAAAGAAAGAGTTTGAGGTTTAATCTGAAGGCACGTTCGTGAAGAGTATTTTATGTGGGAATAAGAAGAGACATCACATACCATCATCTTTGTTTCACCTCACCCCACCCCACTAACCCAACCATACCTATGCAATCATTCCATCAAGCGCCAACGAACCAAAAACACCCAAATAAGTTCATCTCCGGCCTTAGCTAAGTGAAAGCATTCTCCATTCTACTATGTATTATGAAAAATCTTTAATCTACCTTTGCTATTTAAGTGATTCACTAAAACATTTTGGGTAAAAGACTTCATGTACAGAGAAAATCAATAACAAGTCGAAAAATTCCTTGATAGAGATGGCTCTGTTGATTGCTATGTGAAGTTTTGATAAAGTGGAATGAATCGATTTTTGATAGTGCACGCTGTTCGATCTTGTTATGCACGGATCGATCCCCTTCTTCTAGCCAAGGGAAGGGTGAGCTTTTCACTCGTTTTGGGAGGTGTATGGAGATACATTTAGGAAAAGAATCGATGATAATTGAGAAAGAGGAAACAAAGGGCGAATGAAACTCCTATTGGAATAGAAATAGGAAACCTTCCCTGAGTTTAAAAAAACAAATTAGAAAGCCAAAAAGCAGATCTCCCGTCCTCATTATAAATACTTAAACTATAAGGGACTATTTATAAGTCTTAGAAACTTCACAGGTCCATATCCCAACGATTCAACGAATGAAAGCTCTCCTAGGCTAGAAGAAGAAGCAGAGGATCTTGCTCAGGTACCGGTTTAAATTATATAGTGTAAAAAGATTTCTACATCTCTTTCTGTTTTTACTGCTCTTAAGAGTGGTTCTGATCTGGGCTTCAAAGCAAAAACCGGTAAGATCTATATTAACGTCCGATTCATTGTTCATCCGCAAATCTATGAGTACGTGTATTTCAGAATTCGTCTTAGGGAGGTGTTCCTCTTTCGTTCTTTTTTATTTCAAGGGCTTTGATGATGGTGATGAGCTCTCTGTTTTTCCTTTTCTCACATGGAAGGTATTTTGGGGTGAGGGATTAAGTGGGGTTTTTCGATTTGTGGGTTTCTGATATGAAGTGTGATTGGGTGGAGGCTTGCTTGTGTGGTATTTGAGGCCTGTTGTATTTAATGACCTGATACTTTTCTCTTCTTATTTTCTATGTATTTGTATTGAATTTTTACCTGTCAAAAGATATTCTAGCAATAGAACAAGAACTAAGAACCATGGCAGAAAATATATTAGAAAGATGTTTATAAGCCAAAAGGAATGAAGTTTATGAAGTTGAGGTCAATGTTATGGTTGTGTTTTTTTCTAACTGTCTGATTTGGATTCTTTGAACAGCATAAGGATTTATTTGCCTATGTCTACAAACTAACCAGGACAGTGAACCAAGGTACTGCAGTTTGGAGGTAATTCAGAACTTCATTAAAAATGCCCACACCTAGAAATTGTCTTTGACTTTGTTTGAATGAATGTTAAAACCCCATGGAAGAGAAGGTTGCTGATGGGTAGGCAGTAGGCTTGCCATGTATTGTGATTCTGTTTTATTAATTAGTAGATATTGATGTATTCCATAAACTAAGCTACAGATCAGGCATAAGTTTCTAGTTCTAAATTTCTATCTCCATGTATTGAAGTAACATATCTTAGACCATATGTTAATTATTAAAACCTATCTTCGTATCATAGATGTTAATCTCAACTGGTTTGGAACAAAGTCTACCGATGGCTTGCCCGTGCTACGCACGTGATTTGCACGCGCATGTTTATTTATGAGGGCCAGGTTTACCTATGGACATCTCTCGTGGAAGACATCTTGTGGACCCTCTTTTATTGAGCATGTGGGATCCTCTATGTGATCAATCCACACCCCCTAACCCTAACGCTCACTACCTCCCCTATGGATTGGCACAAGCTTGAATTTGACGCATCCAACTGGTACTTACCGTTGCATTGAAATCTTAAAGACAAATGACGCCTCCTAAAACCGGCAAACTTAAGGGCCATAGGTCAAGCAATTAGGATATAACATAGATGAAGTTTTGCACACATGTTCCCATCCTAATCTTTCGATCCCCCCACCTCCCTCTTGATTGACATGGTTCTAGGTAGGTCCCACAATGGAGTCCACATTAGGGGCCCCATGAGAGACATCTGTGAATGAGGCACAACTTTTAAAGTAAAAAAAAAAAAATGAAAATAAAGTAGATACATATGATTTCATATGTGAGCATTTGAAGGAATCGTTAATGACAAACAAATCCTAACTATAATCCTACAATTGTAGTTTTTAAAATTAAATTGAAACAATGCTTAATATATACTAATAACTAAGTAATAGATAAGATGTTAAACTTATCTTTTCTTTATTTTTAAATTATATCGCATTTATATACATATGCACATTTTTTGTTTGAATTAATGTTTATTTCGATGATCCTTTCCTGATGATGTCTGGACAAAAACAAAAAAAACAGAGAATATCCCATTAACCTTCTCCTAATACTATCCTAACAATGATTTTTTTTTTTTTGTGGATGGTTGGTAAAGGTGAATTTGTTTAACAGTCATCTTCAGGTCTATTACTATTTTATTATCATTGAAAGCAAGGAGCCAAATAAACAAATATACCTATGTTTATATATATTTAGAGTGAGGCAATAAATACTCTTGCTTAGGCATCACCCACCGTGCTTAAATACAAAGATGGTAGGACATCCAAGTTCCAGAACACCTACCTTTGGGAATTACATTGACCTCCTCATGTGCAGAAAAGTTCCTAAAATTTGTCCATCAATTGATAGACTTCTCCGATTAGCAATTGTTGTTTGTAAATTTGTCCGTATAAAAGTAGTTAATTTTATAATCCCAAGAACTTTTGAGTTTGAATTTATGCATTTAGATGAAAGCATGAGCTATGCAAGACTAGTGCACACATTTTTTTGTTCCTTGATGTTTGTATGACTATTCTCTCTTTCCCGTTCTTTTGGAGCAGGAATTCTCACGACCAAACATGCCTTGAGTCTGTCGGCAATAATCCGAGAGATCTCCCCATCTGGTTTTTCACTATTTTATTGAAGCTTTCCTTTTTATATTCTAACATGAGTTTCATTTGCCCTTCACTTCCTCTGCAAAGACTTTCTATTTCTGATATCCTTTCCATTTCTGAATTGTCCCCAACGATTCTTTTTCTCTATATATCTCTCTCTATTCCCATCCCACCAAATGAAAAGCTCTGCGTTGCGTTGTCTTCTTTTTGCTTATATCACTATTGAAGGATTTATTCATCTCTCTTTGTTTTTACTGTTCTCACGTGGAAGGCTATGGATATGTACTTTGGGGTGAGGGATTAGGTGGGTTTTAGGATTTGTGGGGTTTTGATTTGGAGTAATGTTTTTTAGATTTGTCTGTGTGGTATTTGAGGCTGGTCGTATTTAAGGATCTGCCACTTTGTAGTGAAAGGAAGTTCCTTCAGAAAAGAAGTTCTTTTTGTGTAGTGATAACTTAAAGAGGTTTGTTTTGAACAAGAAGTTTCTTTTTGCAGTGAAAGAGACGATTTAGGAAGAAGGGCAATTTTTGAATTCCAGAGTCTATTAAAAAAAACCCATCTTTTCCCCATTATCTCTGTAGCCTGGAACTCATAATTTCAAGACATTAAAAGGAGCAACTCATTATTCATACATACTCGGTGCGCTGCAAGCTTCTTCCCTGAACTCATCACTCTCACAGGTATTTTACTTTAATTCTAAACTCAATTATCTAATTCTCATATATCTATTCACATGAACTTTTGTAAGAGATAATATCATGCTAAAAAGTTCTACTGATTTACTGGATTAGCTGAAGTAGGTTAAAGATATATATCTTTCTTTTTTGTTAATGCATAAATGCTTCAACTCAACCCTCTGTTTGGTGTTTTTAGTTAATTTTAAAGTCAATTATCTATGTGATTTTTATCTTTTTTTTTATATCGGAGGTTGTCCCAGCCCTTGTGCTAGACTAATTCCTTTGGGGCCGGGGGAGCTGGGTAAATCTCCTGTGACCCCAGTGTGGCACTGCAGTTTCGAACCCTCAAACCTTCGGAAGTAAACCGTGGTCCTACACCAACTGAGTCACCCTTCGGGTTTGTGATTTTTATCTCTATACATGAAACTTTGAGAGAGAGAACATCATATAACGCTGAAAGTCTTGATGATTCACTGGAATAGCCAAGGTAGGTTAAAGGTTTTTTATGATACATAAAAGGCTTCAACATAATTGCGGAGACTCTGATTTTTTCATAGGGAAGTTGCAGGAGATCGATTATACTAGGTTGTGGGTGCAGACAATGGGGTTTTACTTGTTAGAATGTTTTGACTTCTTGCTGCTTGATAAAGCAATTGCAAAGGGGCTTCATTGCGTTTTATTGTTTGGGGAGGTCAACGGAGGTGATGTACATAAGCCGTGGCTATTGGTCAAGAACACAAATGATGGAAACGTAGCATTGAATCAATTGACCTTTCACTGGGTTATAAAAAAAAAATCGGTTGACCTTTCACTTAGTTTGGCCTGAACCAGTGAATACAGTACTGTAGACTGTAGTGCAAATATGCTTGAGCACCCGGGAATGCTTATCTCTTTACTGTAGATTAAAAAAAAGGATTGAATTGCAAACCTAGTTGCATGTACGTTTTTTAGGAGGCCTTGAACCGCAAATGGGTTTGTGGGAACGAAGAAAAGAATGATAAAATTCAAAATACAAGAAAGGGGTACACCTACTTCCCCTTCCCCCGCCCTCCTTTTTAGTGGTTAGTTGTAGTTTCTGTTTGATTTAGGGGGTCTCTCAGATAGCTATTCTCTTAAAGTTAGGTTTTTACATAGAACGTAGATAGTTCACTCTCATATACAGATTCCAGGAAATCTATCCTTAAAAGACTTTCAAGCAAAGCTTGGCCATTGTGCTTTGGATAAGTAGGGTTGCCTGTTGCCACCATTGGGTGAGAATTCATATGTGTGGACCAATGAATTGGGATTTCCGCACTAGGCCTTTTATGTCGGGACAAGCGGATCGTTTGTCATAATATGAGGATAAGCTTCAAGAGAATGATTTAGACTTATTGCAAAGTGAAACTATGTAGTATTAGACACGAGATGGATCTTCCAAAGAACATGATTCAAAATTCTGGAATTAGAATATTAGACCGATCGGAATGGACTAGACCGTTGGATTGAGATTCGAGGGTCAATTTTTTTCTTTTTCTTTTTTTTTTATATAACGGCATTAAAACTGTGGGCCATTGATGAATGGATTGGGGGCATGGGATTGACCTGAAATTTGATATGTAAGCCCTACTCACATGGCTAGAGTATCTGGTTCCTCATTAAACTCTCTCTACACTTCAAAACATAACCTCTCTTGATGATGATGTTGCTTTTTTTTTTTCTTTTTTTTCTTTTCCATTCACCACAATGTAATATACCCCATCCTCATTAAACTCCCCTTGTCTAAATATAATCTCCCTTGATGATAGCATTGTTTTTTTTCCCCATTCACTACAATGAAGAAGAACCTCCTCTATGACGATTTGCTTTCTTCTAAGCATTCACGGAGTCTCCTATAACTGTTAGTGGGCCAGAGTATCATTCGTGAACCATCTTAAATCCTTCTTTCCATTCACCACAATGTAGAAAAAAACCCATCTACATTAAACTCTGTTTAAAAGTCTAAATATGACATCTCTTGATGTCATGATAGCATTGCTTCTTTTTTTTTTTCTTTTTTTTTTTTTAATTCCATTCACAATGAAGAAAGAACCCTCTCTATGGAGAAGTTGATTTTCTTTTAGCTATTATTAAGCATTCGCAGAGTCTCCTATGACTTTTAGCGGGCCAGAGTAGAATTTGTTAACCATCTTAATTCCTTCTTTAATTGCCAATAATTTCTCCACGGTTCAAATCCCTGACCTGTCCATCATAGGCTTGGTTAGGACTCAATTGCGTTTGATTGGATATCTAGATGGACTTTCAAGTCCCTGAGCCATCCATCATGGGCCTGTTAGGACTCAATTAGGTTTGGTTAGATCGTCTAGATGGACTGTTAATGGATTGATTTTGGTCCTCATTGAATTTAGCACTTTTTTTTTTTCAGTTTGAGACCTATCTTAAGCCCATGTTGACCATCCAATGTTGGACTTGATTCCCTTTCCTTGATTGGGCCCCAATTGAGAGGGATAAAAGGCCATTTGATCAATCAAATTGTTCCAACTTCCAACTAGACAAGGGCTTGACTAATCACAGAATCCATGAAGTCTAGGCCATCGGCTCCTGCATCAAGAACAGAATAAAATTTTAAATCCTTCTATGCACACCAACTAAAAATGCACATGATCCAATTCAGTCATTTAATAACCCTTCTTAGTTGTGTTAGAGCTCAAAAGTCTAGATTGTTGGACAATAATAACCATTCATTTGGAGGTGCTCTTGATTAAAGCAAATGAATGGTTAAGATAAGAATCAACTCAATTGACCCTTTCATTTCTGGAAAAAAATAAAAAGAAAATATCAATTGGCTCATAGCTGTCCATTTTGATTTATTGGACATCCTTGGTGACTCTCACTGCACAAATGTTTAAAATTCTCTTACATGTGAAGGTGTGTAAGTTTGATGCTAGCATATATAATTAAAAAAAAAAGAGAGAGAGAAAAGAAAAAAAAATAAGGAAAAGAGTGAAGCCTTCATGTCATGTTCAATGATTATAGCAAGCCATCTTCAAATCGATTTAGGCAGGCAACATTAACAAGGAAAGAAGACAATGGTTTGTTGTTTTCGTCAACAATCAGTTAGTGTGGCACAATATATTTTTTAGTTTTATTAAATTGATTCAATCATTGCATTTTCTGAAATCATGATCAGTGATATGGTTGAAAAAAGTTATGGCCCATCAGTTTGTGGTGCTGTTTACAACCATGGTAGCTATATGCCTATATCCAACGTGTGGGATATACAAGGTGTTCTTTAGTTTAGATAAAGACACAGCTTAAAAAACAGATGATAATGTATTCTACAACAGATCAATCAAATGGTTGGATCCTAAAGCACAAGTTTTCAAACTTAAAAAAAAATAAAAATAAAAATAAAAGAAGATATTTATGATTTGATTGCTAGTACTTGAAGAAATCTTTAATGACAAATGTCCCTTAAGTCCCTAACTATGATCCTATGATTTTTTATTTTTTTTAATTAAACTGAAACATTGAGCAATAAAAAAGATGTTTAAACTTACTTTTTGTTTATTTTTAAATTACCTCGCATTTATATGGATGTGCTACGATAAACTGAAACATTGAGCAATTGAGCAATAAAAAAGATGTTTAGACTTACCTTTTGTTTATTTTTAAATTACCTCGCATTTATATGGATGTGCTACGATTCTTACTAGAATTCATTTTTATTTGCAATGATCATTTCCTAACGTTTTCTTGACAAAAACACAAAATCTGAGAATATTCCAATACTATCTTCTGCCGATACTATCCTCACAATGATATTTTCTGGAATGTTGGTAAAGGAGAGTCCATTTAGCAGTCCTATTCAGGTCCATGGCTACCTTGTTATTATAGAAAGTAAGGAGCCGAATTTTTTTAAAAAATGTCTATGTTTATGTATATATTAAAGGAATAAAAACTCCTGAGGCATCACCCACTGAGCTCAAATACAAGGATAATAGGACGATCCAAATTCCAAACCATCTACTTTTGGTCATTATATTGACCTGCTCCTGTGTAGAAAGGTTTCTAAGCATCAACTTTTGGTCATTACATTGACCTGCTCCTGTGTAGAAAGGTTTCTAATACCTATCCATCTATTGATGGACTTCTCCCATTAGCAAACGCTATTTGTAAATTTTAACATTAAAAAGTAGGTAATTCTATAATCACAGAAAATCTTTTGAGTTTGAATGTCATGCATTAAGAGAAAGCATGAGAGCTATTGAAGATTAGTGCAAGCAATTTTAATCCTTGACGTTGATATGACTTTATTATCTTTATCTCTTTTGTTCTTTTGGAGCAGGAATTCTCAAGATAACATGGAAGTGCAAAACAGAAAGCCAGCCGTACAACTTGTTTTCCAACATGGAAAGCGGGGACAAAGTCAGACCTTCTTTGACATTGCAACTGGAAGCTACCACGTGAGAAGCATAGGGCAAATGCGTAAGAAAGATGTTTGTCTATCTTCTCATGGTTGGTTATTGTTAAGAGACTCGCGTAGTAGATGTTGTTTGTTCAATCCAGCATCGTTGAAGGAATTTGATCTACCACAGCTTACAAGAAAGCATCGTGATTGTCTATGTGTTCTCTCTGCACCACCCACAGATCCCAATTGCCAACTTATCTTGATAAAAAAAAGGTCTACGATATTTTACTCTTGTAAAATTACTCAAGATAGCAAATTTGATGAAGTAAAGTTCAATCCTCTGGACGATAATGACATGTTTGTTGATGCCATTAGTTGCAAAGGCAAAATATACTTTTTTACCTGCCTGAGTAGGTTTGGTGAAATCAGTGTTGGTCCTGGTAACCATTTCGCTAAACCAACATTCTTGGATGTCAATGCACCCATACGTCCTCTATGGTATCGCACCGAATCTTACCTTGTCGAATCCTGTGGAGAGGTATTTCTTGTATGCCAACTCTTACATTGGACGTGCAATTGGGTTTTTAGTTTCATGGTTTTCAAAATGGATTTCTCTGAGATGAGGTGGGTACTTGTGAAAAGCATTGGAGATCGCTTGTTCTTCTTGAGTAAAAGTTCTTCCCAGTCATGCTCTGCGTTTGAATCAGGACTTGAAGGCAATCAAATATTTTTCTTTTTGCCAGATGACAAAAGCCTATATTCATTTCATATGAAAGAGAGAAGCATTTCCGTTGATTTGACATGCCCAAATGTGCAACCCCCTTGGAAGTCACCGTTTTGGTTAGTGCATACTAGTAATGAGGCAAGCGTAGATATGAAAAAGATGGGGCAGAGTAATGTTAACATAAAGGCCTACACAGAAAAGATACAACCGAAGCTAATAAATGCTAAGGAGAAGGAAGCCACGGTAAAGATGGCTGAGAAAAGCACCATCATGCAAATATTTATAGAGGAGAGACCATGGTCGGACCTTCCGATAGAGATTGTTATGTTGATTGCAACAATGCTTACTCCAGTAGCTTATGCTCGGATGCGGTCCATCTGCAAGAGTTGGCAATCCATCATTCCTTCAGCATGGTTGCCTCTAACACCATGTCTCCTCTTTCACGAAGAAGTTGATGGTTTGTACAAGTTCTTCGACCCAATGACCAAAAGAGTTTATGCTGCAGACATCCCAGAATTATATGGTGCAACAATTCATTTCTCAAATGGCGGTTGGGTGTTAGTTTCTCTTGACATTACTTCTCTTTTTTTCTTTAATCCCTTTACTAAGGAAAGAATCGACCTCCCAGATTTGATATTCTTCTTTTCGAGCATCTCTTTCTCGTCTATACCTACATCTCCAGATTGTGTAGTTATTGCTGTTATCAATGTTGAACCCTTTGATTGCATTCTTATCAGCACATGTAGCCCTGGAGCTCAAAGTTGGGCTAAATATATATGTGATGGGGGAGTTTCTCCACTTTTCCATGTAGATGGTACTAACCCCGTTTTCCGTAATGGTCTGTTTTATTGTCCCGGTCAGGAAGGAAACCTAGGGGTATACAATATAATTGAAGATACCTGGAATGTCCTTAAAATCCCAATGCCACTTGAGGTCCCAAGGGGACATTGCTTTTTGATGGAGTCTAAAGGAGAACTATTACTTGTGTACCTCCTTTGTACTGAAATTCATATTTTCTCTCTGGATGAGTCCAAGATGGTCTGGGTGGAAGTTGAAGTCCTGGAAGACCTGACACTTTTCTTGAGTCGATCGACATCTCTTGCCATGATAGCCAACAAAGAAGC
Source organism: Persea americana (assembly GCA_029852735.1). Classification (NCBI taxonomy): domain Eukaryota; kingdom Viridiplantae; phylum Streptophyta; class Magnoliopsida; order Laurales; family Lauraceae; genus Persea; species Persea americana. Next base: position 75,019,507 of record CM056815.1, read on the forward strand.
AACAACGACAGCGACTAAAGACATGATGAACAAAGTCTATATTTCTAGATTTTTCCGAGACTCCAATGATGCTCTCGTCTACAATATGGAATCAAAGTCGCACCATCTTGACTTCTACAAGTCTAAGGAATTCATCAATTGCACTTGGATTGATCCCACAAGTTTCGAATTTGCATTGGACCCTCATGGTAATATATTGAGTGTCACAAGTAGATTTAGGTGATTGAGATGAAAATATGTATATATATATATATATGCATATATAAATAATTATGTTTTACATATTCCGTTCTTTGTTAATTTTCAATTATATTTTAAGGATACTTTTTATTGGCTCTTCTTGATCTGGCTCATTCCCATACGGTTTGTATTTGCTTGTTTGATTGTTCAAGATAGCCTTCAGTACTTTATGGGGGATTAAATTTCTTCATAGAAAGTGATACCGTGCTAGTGTGTAGCTCATGGTTGGAAACTCTCAGAGTCGACCCTTGACTCTCCCGAGTCATCTCATTTTGATGAAGGACAGAGTAAAAAATAGGGGAGACTCGGCCGAGTCATCTCATTTTAATAAATTGTTTGCATTCCAAACCATTTAATATGCATATTTAATTTTAAAATAATTAATGTTTATTTATAACTAATTATGCATGAGGTTTGGAGCCAGTAATTTAAAAATGATAATTAGAATGTAATTTGAAACTTATATTTGATCTTTACATCCGGTATTTTGACTAGTAAATTATATAATATGTAATATGTTTTTACTTTCCTTACTGTAGTACATTCATTGCATATATGAATTTATTAATGTGAACCGACTATTATGAATCATGTAAATAAATATATATTTTAGATTTTCTAAGTAAAAGATTCATTTTTAAGTATTTTTAAAATTATTTTAAAAAAAGCATGACCCTCTCGAGTCTTCGCGTTGACTCTATCTGAGTGAATTTTTTTTCATTGAACGAGTCGAGTCCAAGTCACTAGTTTTCCAACCATGGTGTAGCTTTGCTTTGATTCAAGCAGTTCATTTGAAAGATCACCAAATGAGTAGATAGTATCAATGTGGACCAAATTTCACCCTACATAGATTTTTATATTACGTTGGATTTAATTGTGTAAGAAAATGATACTTAGCTCATAATTATTAGCATCATCAAAGCTGTCTCAACTATGATAGGGTCTATATGATTTTTTTTATCCATTTCAATCTACTCACGGAGTATTTTTCTTATATCTTTTTTCATAATTCATGTTTGGATTTTGACAAAAGCTTTATGCCGGTTGTCAACCTATCTAATGCAACCTAGAATTTGACTAAATCTGTAAAATACTCATTGTTGTACATTGACAAAATTCAATGATGTGTTTCATTGAGTGAAGAGTGAAATTTGGTCAGTGCAACTTCATAAGGTGGGGTGGCATGTATGAATAACCTCTCGGACTCCTTCATGAGTCATTAACATATTATCATCTTTGTATGTATGATGTGATTTTAAATTCAATCATTTAATACTGCAAGTGCACGGTTGTCTTGTTGAGACAGTGGCAATTACAGGTCGATCCTACAGGGAGCACTACTAAGTTAAAATTTAAAATCTAATTTTTTTTTTATCAATGATAATGATAATAGAGATAATAAGAAATAATAATAAAATTGAAAAAATTCTAGATCTAAGGTGCAGAAATAAGATATGAGAAAAGGTATATCAGAATATCATGAATCTATTAAGTAGTCCCACAATCATTCTATGCAATTGATAAAATAAATTTGTCCCAAAAATCTTTAAAATCAGAAACAAATCAATGTTTCTGATTCGGATAATTTGCCTATCAAAGAGCACAATTTTCCACAATTTATTTAAGGCAAAAATCTCCTTCACCTAATGAAATTATGAATTTAACTAAATATCACATATTAATAAAAAATAGATTATCAAAGAATTTCAATCTAAGAATAATCTATTAAAAAAACATACATGATTAAAGCATTGTTCAAATAAAAAAATTAAATAACATAGGTTGTCAATGACAGAAGGCAGATTTATTATTAAAATCAATACACAAGAGACAAAAATATCACATAGATTAATGATAAGAAACACTTAACTTCTACTCCTCCATTGTAAAAGATGTGATTTTCATTGAGAACTTCATGACAATTACAATTTTTTCTCACTCTTCTAACCTAGTTCTGTAATAGGGCTCAAAATATCCAAAAATAACTCTAATTCTATTAATTAGGAAAAGAAAAGAAAGATGAGAGAGAGAATGTAGTGGACGTCCAAGGGAGGGACTGTGTCTCGTATGCTTGCTTTTGGTTCCTTTTATAATTCTTGGTTATCTTACGGATACATTGAATCTGAACACCTTTTCTGAAGATTTGATTTATCTTCATTGATAAGGTATATCTCTTTATCCTTTTTTAATTTGAATGAGATGGAAGCTTCTGAAAACCTCTGGATGGCTTACCTAATCTTCAAATGGGGTCCTATAAGGGATATGCAGCAATGGATTATCAACGGTGTGGATTTAATTGCAATCCCGTCTAAAAAATGAACATGAAAATATCTGAGGCCATAACTTTGTTGATTTAGCTTCGATTTGCGCAATCTTGGGCTCTATGGATATCTACTCTGAATAAGCTTTTCAAATGTAGGTAAATTTCATCAATCCAACGGTCAGATTGAAAGTTATGACTATCTGAAGATGAGTTATTCTGAGAAAAACGGGATTAACTTTTAAATTTTGATTTGCAGTGAACTCTATCTGTGCACAACTTTCATTTTTGAAAGGATATCAGATGTGGATGACTCAAACTCTTCTTCTTTTATTTCAATCAAACTTTTACTCTTTGAATTATCCATTAATAATTTCAAATCTGCAACTACTGCGGACCTTGCCATGTGGGACATTTCATCTGCTTGAACAGTGGGCCCTATGAGAAGTCTTCTACTGTAGTTAGGACTCTTCAATTGACATGATGAGTGGACCCCTCCTTTCATCGATTTGCACATGGCTTGTATGTGGGGTCCACGTGGTGAATTCTTCAAATTACTTCTTTTCAAGCTTCAATTTATCAATGTAGGGCCCATGATGACTGTATGCTTGAAAGTGGTTCCGTGACAGAGGCCTGCAATTCTCATTTTGTGCACATTCCAATTCAACACATCAAAAACTGAAGAGCCCATATTGAAGTGGGACCCATCCGGATAGAATTCTACTCCAACTGAGACTCTTCGGAGAAAATTTTCATAACATTCTAAGTTAATGCAGAAAATGTATGAAAAATGTGAAAGTTCAGTTTTCTAGATGAAAATGCATGAAATGATGGAATTAAATGAATAATGATGCAATTTACCAAATAAAACCCCAAATTCATCCTGAAATATGCATAAATATGCAAATTCATGAACTCAACAATATAACTTGTCAAAAAGTATTTGTACAAAAAAAAATGTTACACCCCGTCCCGAATTAATCATGATTAGATCTAATTAATCAAGCTTAGTGCAAATTAAGCATGGTTAATTAAGTTAGTGATGGTTACTAACCAAAGGGAGACAAATTAGTCTCAAATGATTGCATTAAGCATCATGGAATGGATTTGAATGAAACTAAGTTAATTAGATTGAGTTTAGACTCAAACAAGGACTTTTTCGTAAATACGGGTTTTTATGTATTTTGTCAAATACGAAAACTCTTGATACCAACGCATGTATCTCGAAGAGTACGTTAACTTTCGTATTAGGCTTCACTCCATTTGACTTAGAATTGATCAAATGAGCTTTCATTTGACTTCGATTGTGAATAGTAGAAGTGAATGGAGGGTTTTGTGCAAAATGGGGCTTCTAAGGAGATGAGATGAACTTAAGTGAGTTCATTCACTCATTCTCAGCAAGGAAAGAAACCCTAGGCTCCACTTCTTCTTTCTTTTTCCATTTTTCTCCTTTGAGTGTGGTCTTTGGAGGGATTCAAGTGGTTTTGAGGAGTGTTGCATCTTCTTCATCTCCTTCCTCAAGCTATCCTCCATTTTTGAAGTGTTTGGAGCTTGGGAGAGAACACAAACCTCCCTCATTTGGATTACAAGTAAGTAATAGGTGTTTTTAAAGAACTTTGAAGTGCTTCTAAGTGCTTAGAGTTGGTTCCTAGCATAAATAGCTCATAGAGTTCATTTTACATGTTTTGATGGATTAGGGTTTGAATTTGGGGGAAATTGATCTCAAATCAAGCCAAGCAAAAAGGAGGTTTTTTTGTCAAGAAGCTTCAAGAAAGGCAAGTATAAACATTTACTTGTGATTGGTGTTGATTATTGTAGAAGACTCATAGAATTCCATTGATTTTGATTTTTGTTGCATTTTCCATTGAGTTTTTTTATTTGATTTGTGGAGAATGGTTGGAATGAATGAGTTGTGTATGCATATGAATGAGATGAGGATTAAGGAGTGGACAGGAGGTCCAAGTTTTGTGCAGGTCATGGAATTGTAGTAGAGAAAGAATAGGTGGAAGAAGAGTGGTTTAGAATTCGGGTTAGAATTCTGGAGTGACCGCTCGAGCAAACAAGAATTCACTCGAGAGGATCCCTCTCTGGATGAGTCCGCTCGAGCGAACCCCTCTCTGTTTGAATCCGCTCGAGTGGATTTGGGTCCGCTCGAGCGAACCTGATGCAACGTCTCAGGTGTGTCCACCCATTTAAATGGTGAGTTGCGATTTCTAGTTAGAGGATTTCATCGTTTTAAGATGTTAATCGAGATTGTTGAGAATTAAGAACAATAACATGAGAATTTTATGATTGAGTTGATTGTGGATTAACCCTCAATGGGTGATAATTACGAAGATTCTAATGTACACCGTATACATAACAGCATACATATATAAATGTGATGTCCATCGAGAATAACACGTGCATTGGATAACCAATAGTTACACATAAATGGTTTGTTTAAATTAGGAAAGGAACGAGTGGAATTACTCATAGTCCTAATTCACTCGTGGATTGTATTCGTCATGTGTGTCATGTTTACCCCTTCCCAATTGTGTTAGTAAACTTGTGAAAATGAATGGAATCTAGAAATGGATTGATCATTGATGTGTATAGACTCTTGAGCCGGGCACTACATAGCAATTGTGTTGATACTCTAAAAGAACTAAATGAAGTAATAAATAGACAAATGACTATTCATACTGCAGTAGATGGATTTGGGGGCGTTCCGGAGCTCCGTGGTGATGCCAGTTGTCCATGGCCCGGACACTAGTAAGTCCCACAATTCTGATCATATCTATGGGTACTAATTGATGCCTTCCATTTGGAAGATGAATCATTTCTTTGAGAGAAGATAGTAAATGAAATGAAATGCTATGGTAGTTGCCCATTTGTAATGTCTTTTATTGACTTTAACTGTCTGTGTATTGTCATTGTACAATGGTTTAGAATTGGATATTGATTGTAGAATTGTGAATCGATATATTGCACATAATTATTATATGCATTAGTATATGTTATCATATGCTATCACCAAATATGTTTTTATATTGTTGAATCGTCGTATTCACTGGTGTTCTTGATGGCATTATAGGTCCGATTGCCAATGCCGATCCAGCAGCGACCCCAGCGACAGCGAAGGAGACCGCTCCGGTTCCTCCATGAGGACTAGACGAATGGAATGGACAGGATACTATTTGATGGGGGTATCCGAGTGCGAAAAATGATTAGGAGTATTTAGTGAATTCTTTTGGAAATGATTTTTGGGATGTAATGTTTTGAGAACATGTGCAGTTGTCAACCTGTATTGTATTTGAATATGCAGGGTTGACAAATAAATGAATATACAATACATGTATAAGAACTTACTTTTGTATAGAATTGTACAATTGTACATTGACATAGTTAAATGTATATTTCCACAAATTGTATTATTGACAGGTATGAATGAATGTTATCCCTTGTAAATTCTGTTTTAACTTCGGTTAATTTGGGGTTTATGGGAGTAAGTATGGGATCGCGACTCGAAATTATCGTAACTTGGGCTCGGGTCGTGACAAAAAAAAATTTTCAAAAAGTAATTTGTACAAAATTATAGATAGCTACACTTACTTTGGCCTTCCATTGATTTGGGAAATAGGGGTTGCTATTTATTGACTTTGATGTATTCAAGATTGGTTTACCTTGCCAATCCCTTGGTTGGTTGGCAATGCTAAGATGATCCACATGATCCTCATTTAGACTTTAATTAGGGAATGAATTAGGGTCTTGGATCATAACTCGAAATATAACATCTGGAAGCTAATGGAGTGGGGTCTAAACCTGGCACATTTTAGTGCATGTTTGGCATCTCTATTTTTAACATCTACTTGTCTAAATATTTACTTGTGGTCATGTATTTGTCTTGAATTATTTTAAATTTTCATACCAAATGTTTGATAAAAGTCTTAAAAGATATGTTGTCCATAATGCATAATTTTAATTTTAGACATATCCTCCACCATGTTCCCTTTTTAAATAATGACATAAATTATCCCTCTAATAAGAGGCAAAAAGTGAGTATACCAAACGATCTATTCAAAATAGATCTATGCGATGCCAAACATGTTTTCAAGCATCTTTTTTTATGGCTCTATTTTTGGATGGCTCTGTCAGAATAGAGTAAAGATACCAAACAAGGCCTAAGTAGCAACTCCACATAACAATGAATACAAGTCCTCTACCACCCAAATAACCTAAGGACCAGAATTGGAAAAATGGAAAAATTGAGTATGGTTTTCGTATCTGGGCTTGTTTCCAATTTTGGTATTTCATACCCGAGGACTAAAAAACCCATATACCACATATATGATGCATATATAAGTATCATCATCATCACATCATCATCGTCGTCATTATCATCACCATCATCATCAAAGCCTTGGCCCAACTATATTGGGTCGGCTACCTGAATTCTGTTTCTTCGTTCCAATCTATCCCCATATAAGTTACACTTCTTCGGATCTATTTTTACTACCTCCATCCGCCTACCCATTACCCTTGTTTGGCCGTCAACCTGCATAGCCATGATGCATATATAAGTATCTTAATAAGAATATTCATACAAGTAATTGGGCCTTGATTTGGGCTTAGATCTTTGTCATTCATTTGACACTTGAGTCCTGGTCAAGGTTAGGACTTTATTTTGAAGCTTGGTTCCGATATGGATCTTGTAGCCTGGAACTGATTTGGTCTTTATTAGTAACCGAGATTTGGGTTCAAAAGGACCTTCTATGCCGTATTTACTGAGTATTTTCCTTGCTGCCACCTTTCATCATTCTCTGTGTCCAAAGAATGTTTTGATTATACCAAATAAAATTAGGCATTGACCATTGGCAGTTGATGTGTCTCCTTTGCTGTGCAATATCTGGTCTCTCAACATTATGCACTAGTAATCACTATTTTAATTACAGCTTCTTTGAGTGAACTGCAAGTAGTCATAAAAAAGGCCTCCTGCTTTGTAACACATAAAAGAGAAGAGTGCACTACAAAAAGTGTGAGGTCCATAGAAAAGATAGGTGATATTTCTGATTGCTCCCCCACATCACTATATCTACCGAAGCTCTGTATTTTTTTATTTTTTTTTCCTCCTCTCCTAACCATGTCCTCAAATCAAAACATTAGTTCATGCATCCATCTGCACACACGTTTTCTTTCATGATGGGTTTGCACCAATTTAATTTCCTTTGTCAATGTCAAAGGATTTCTTCTTTTTCGCTTCTTCTTTTACCTCCAGTTTTTTGAGTAATTGATATTTATTTTAATTGAAATGAAATTGACACAAGCCTGCTGAAAATCTGAGGAAGTGATCAAACAGCAGTTCCCTAACCCACGGCCATGGCAACAATTGGATGATCATAATTGTTGTAACAAGGACATGTTAGTGTAGCCCCCATTGTTTGCTAGGAATACTTTTCCACGAGGAAAAACATAAATGTGCATTTTGGTAACAAATGAGGAATTTATAAGAAATCTATAGATTTGACCATTTCTCACCGCCTCTAGAACGGTGATTTCTCAGCGAGAACTTATTGTTGAGCATCTCACACTGATATTGGTGCGTATCAGGGCATATCGCTGCGCATAGATCCCCAAAATGAGTTTTTTTAAATCCAATTGGCCATAACTAAAAGTCCTATAAAATTAGGTTTTCCACTTGCACAAATTCTTGGGCATTTACAACTACCAATTTTGGGAGTGTTTAGTTTTAGCACTTAAAGATAAATGGGGTTATCAACCATATACAATATAGTTTAGGGCACCACTACCATTACGGCAAGAAAAAAAAATCAATTTCTCCAATCCTTTCATAATCAAATCTTTTATATGTAAATTAACTCTTAACGATGATGAATAATTCATTAGTTATGACATCTTAGTGCATGAAAATAAATCTAGTCTTCTATTTTATTTTTTGGCAGAAGATAATATAGTATTAAGAAAGAAAAAAGGCCCATATGTTGGAAATTCTCAAAATGGTAAAGAATCTTTCAGGCTTTTTAATTAGGATCCCCACACTGGATATGTTTGAAATCAAAAAGGCATTTATATGTACTTATTTGTATATCTCCATTGAGATTGTGTGAAAGGGCATGGGGTTGGGATTAGAACATTATGACTAATTGAGAAGCCCATTTTTTGCCATTTATTTAACCTGGTATGGGCTAACCCAGTATCTATTTTAAATTGGGTTGATTCGGTCCTAACTTTGGTTGGCCCATATCCAATTTGGTTTGGGAAGGCTTGCTTCTGGGTTTAGAATGCATAATGGGCCAGGTAGACAATTGGGCTTGAAGTTGGCAAAAGTTGTTGTCCCTACAAATTGCACCCAATTGATTTCTATGTATTCCCTGCAAGAAAAGGAGATGATTAAAAAAAAAAATGCATCAATCATATCTTGGCCATCAATTATATAGTGTCTTAGGCGGGATCATTGGTGTTTAATGATTTGTATGGATACTGCAGACCACAATCCAACATACAGAAGATTTAAGCCTGTTTTTTTATCTTAGTGGCAAATTTATCGGGAACCCGATTGGCAATCCATCTCAACTATATTTTATTATTATTATTATTAATCCAACAACTGAAATCAGAATAGGAAAGAAAGGAAGAAAAGAAGCTAACTTAAGGATTTGTTTGGCATTTTTTTTGTGATGATCCTAATCCTGTATTGAGATCTAGTTCACAGAACTTATTAGCTAACGTGTTGTGCAGCTCAACTAAGGTGGTTTTTTCAAGACTGACACCACAAAAAATCAAATGCCTAGGGAAGTGAGTCTTTATGAAAAAAAATATCAAATTGAGGACCTCATGATACTCCTTTTACCTTATTAACGAAGAGCGGGGCCACCAGGATTTGCTTCAATTTTACCCACTTTTAAGATGCTTTTCTTAGAATTCCTAGGGATTTATTTTCCAAGCACACAAACAAGCCCAAACGAAAGAAAGATTTGACGACATTCTTGACTTTGAATCTCTTGTAAAATATTCATAAAATCATTTTATACAGTTAAAAAAAGGACTGATCATTAAAAATATCAAACATCTATTATCATGTACAGACTTTGCACACATTTACAAGTAATATTTCCAATAATTGTGCACCTTCTAATGGGTCATTGGCAGCGACGGAGCCAGGAATTTCTTCTACAAGGGGCAAAAGAGAAACACTAAATGAAAGATATAAAAAAAAAATTACAGAGGTATTCATCAATTTTCCATTTGATTAATTAAGAAAGGATTTTTCTACAACTTTCCTCGATGAGTTTTCATGCTTTGAAAGCGTTAACAGGATTGCCTCATTATCGATATTATAAAAAATATCTTTCTCAATATATGTATCAAACAATCATTCATCCATTTGTCTTCCATTCAATTCCGCAGAAAACACTCTCTCAACAATAGCAGTCGCAGAAAACACTCTCTCAACATGTAGCTTGGCTTGGAAGTTCCTGCCTAGTCGGTAAGTTGGCAATCAGGCATGATGATGATATGGATAGAGTGATGATGATAACCATCGGCGGACATATGATATCTATGAATGATTTAGATCGACTGATCAACTACGGGTGATCCTACTTAATTAACAAAAGTCTTTGTACATCGGCATAGGATCGTTTGTGATCATAATAAAACTTGCCATAAAAAGAGCAAATGTTTTTGCCAACAAACCTCAGCTCGGTCTCTGTGCACTCAGTCTGCCTGCAGATCTAATTATTCATAATCTCTATACCAGTAATTGACTTAACATTAAACAAAACAATTATTACCTATAGATAAATTTTCCAAATCCATGGAGCATCATTTATGTGTAAGCCCATTTAGTCATTTACCTACACACAGCTCCCAATAATGGACCCATTGCCTTTAATTTTGCAGTCTCTTGATCTCAGAGCTTGTTTGTTTGCACGGAGGTCCATGCCTTATTGATTAAAAATGAATATGAAAGTTCAATATCTAAAAATGACCATCAAAGAACATCTTCTCTTCGTTAATGAAGATAAATCAAAGGAAGAGAAATGAATACTCAGCTATCATCATAGTAATTCAAATCTTAGGAAAGTTAGGGTCCCATCCTTGTATCCTTCGCCCCTTATCTCTTTTTATAATTATTGGGTAGAGCTTATTTGACCATGGATGGAAGTAGTGAAATTAAATCTGATAAAGTACAATATATTTAAGGATTTAACCCATGATAGATTAGAATAAGGAAATTGAATTTTCGCAGCCAACCCCAACATAGAATTGATGACGATGATAACAATAAATCAAACCATTATTTGGACACAGAATGATGAAGGGTGGCAGCACCGAAACATCCTCAATACATACACGGTAGAGAGGCAGTGAAGAAAATCGGTCTGGTTTGGTTGGCTCCTTTTGTTCCGCAAACCTACTAAATAAAGACCCAAATCAGGTCCGAGCTGCAAGCGAACTTAGGTTCCAAAATAGAGTCCCGAACTTGACCAGGACTCTAATACATGACATGGATCTAAGCCCAAAACAAGGCCCAATTAAACATATATAAATATTAATAATAGCATACTCATATCTACGTCATACATGTGGTCTATGGCTGTGACATTGGGTTTTTGAGTCCTTGGGTATGAAATGACCTGAATTAAAAACAGGTCCAGACACTGGAACCGTACTCCATTTTTTTTTTCCAGATTGGTCCTTCATGTCTGGGTTTTCGAGGATCAGTATATTCATCGTTATGTAGAAATGCGATTCAGAAATATGAATGAACCTCCTTGCCTGAATGTCCCTAACTTGAAGAATCCAGGTTAAGGAACCTTTCTTGGCTCTACTGAAAATAGGGCATGGTTTTGGAGCCAATGTTGAGCCCCTTTCAACCAAAATGCATGAGGGTGATTAGTGATACTATGAGAGATGCCCTTCCTTTTGTTTTCTTGTTTTGGGTGAGAGCCATGTAGATGTAGAGCCCACCTGGAGTGCTGGGACCAGTACCAAGGGATCAGAGCAACTTTAACCAAGGGAAAGCATTTTTCAGATCCAAGGATCTATCACAATTGGATATGGCATATTAACGGCCCAAAAACTCCTTGAGATAAAATCCAATAGTAGAAACAGTTTTCAGATCCAAGGATCTATCCAGTAGGTGCTGGCTTGTTCAAATAGATACATGATTTTAAAAAATAAAAATTTGAAAATTGAAGCTTCTGGATCTCACATTCTGCGCTTCACTAAGAACTTGAACCAACAAGTGAAAGGATTCATAACGTAAACCAAGCTTAAAGAACATGCCCTAAATTCGGGTAGGTATTCAAATTTTAGATGGAAAAAATAGAAGTAATTTAAAACAAACTAAAGATGGGAAAAGTTGATTGTCGTTAGTCAAACTTAATAAATAGCAACCTCTATCTACCTAATCAATGCAACGCCGAAGTAATGTATAGATATAATTCTGCACAAGTGTTAATTTCACTGATAAATGATAACAAATTACATTCAGAAATGATCATATGCTAATGACTCTGCAACCTTTGTTAGGACAAGCAAAATACAAACCCAATGGGAGATCAATGAGCACCAGTGAAAAGTATCCTTAAAATATAATTCTAAACAAATAAAGAAATAGGTTACACATAATTACTTTCTTTTTTCCCATCTCAATCACCTAAATCTAAAACAAATAAAGAAATAGGTTACACATAATTACTTTCTTTTTTCCCATCTCAATCACCTAAATCTAAAACAAATAAAGAAATAGGTTACACATAATTACTTTCTTTTTTCCCATCTCAATCACCTAAATCTACTTGTAAAACTCAATAAATTACCTTGAGAGTCCAATCCAAATTCAAAACCAGTGGGATCAATCCAAGTGCACTTGATGAATTCCTTAGACTTGTAAAAGTCAAGAAGGTGCGACTTCGATTCCATATGGTAGAACAAAGGACCATGGGAGACTTGGCGAAATCTAGAAAAATAGATTTTGTTCTTCATGTCTCTAATCGATGCCGTTGTTGCTTCTTTGTCAACTGTCATGGCAAGAGAGGTTGATCGACTTAAAAAAAGTGCCAAGTCTTCCAAGACTTCAACTTCCACGCAAACCATCTTTGACTCATCAAGAGTGAAAACATGAGTTTGAGTACGACGGTTGTACACAAATAGTAGCTTTCCTTCAGACTCGATCAAAAAGCAAAGTCCTATGGGGAGCTGAAGTGGCATTGGGTTTTTAAGAACATTCCAGGTATCTTCAATTACATTGTAAACCCCTAGGTTTCCTTGCTTACCCAGACAATAGAAAACACCATTATGAAAAACGGGATTGGTAGAATCAACACGAAAAAGTGGATAAACTCCCTCACCGCAGAGAAACGTAGCCCAACTTTGAGCTCCAGGACTACATGTGCATATACAAATATCATCAAAGGATCCGCTATTAAAAATAGCAAAAACTACACAATCCAAAGATGTGGGCATGGACGAGAAATAGATGCTTGAAAAGGGGCAATCCAAATCTGGGAGGTTGATTCTTTCCTTAGTAAACGGATTGAAGAAAAAAATCGATCCATTCTCAAAAGAAACGAGCAACCAACCACCCTTCGAGAAATGAAAAGTTGCACCATGCAATTCTCGGATGTTTGCAGCATAAACTCTCTTGCTTAATGGGTCGAACAACTTGTACGGACCATTCATTTCTTCATGAAAGATGAGACATGGTGTGAGAGGCAACCACACTGGGGGAATGATGGATCGCCAACTCTGTAGACGGACCGCATTCATCTATTGATATCTTCACGATGACAGTTTCGTCCGCCGTCTTTACACCAACTGCCTTCTCATTAATATTTATCAATTGTATCTTTTCCATATCTACCTTAATGTTAACACTACGCTGCCTTATCTTTTTCATAGCCACCTTCACCTCATTGGTAGTATTCATTACCCAAAAAGGCGATTTCCAAGGGGGTTGCAAATTTGGGCACGTCAAATCAACTGAAATGCTTCTCTCTTTGATATGGAATGAATATAAACTTATGTCATCCGGCAAAAAGAAAAATATTTGATCGCCTCCAAGTCCTGACTTCAATGCAGAGGACGATTGTGAACAACCCTCACTCAAGAAAAACAAGCAATCCCCAATGCTTTTCACATGTACCCACCTCATCTGAGAGAAATCCATCTTGAAAATTATGAAACTAAAGATCCACCTGCTTGCCCCTTGAAAATTTTGAAATACAAGAAATACCTCTCCACAGGATTCCACAAGGAAATCCTTTGTTAGATGCCATGCAGGAGGTCTGGGTTCCCCTACATCTAAGAAACTCAGTGTAGGGAAACAGTTACCAGCACCAACATTAATTTCACCAAACCTTCTCTGAAATGTTAAAAAGTATGTTTTGCCCTTGCAACTGATGACATTGGAAAAATGGTCATTGTTGTCGAAATGATTGAACTTTACTTCACTAAATTTGGTGTCTTGCTTAATTCTACAAAAGTATAATATAGGAGCCTCACTTGTGATCAAAATGAGATGGCAATTGGGATCCGTGGGCGGGCCCGAGAGAAACACACATCCAATCGCAATGATGTATTGTAAGCTGTGGTAGCTCGAATTCTATCAATGATACTGGATTGACAGCAAGCCATGAGAAGATAACTAAACATCTTTCTTGCGCATCTGCTTTATGCTTGTAACATGGTAGCTTCCAGTTGCCATGTCAAAGAAGGTCTGACTTCATTCACGCTTCCCTTGTTGGAAAACAAGCCATGGGCCTGGTTTTCTATTTTGCACTTCCATGCTGGTCTTGAGAATTCCTGCTCCGAAAGAGAGAGAGAGAGAGAGAGAGAGAGAGAGAGAGAGAGAATTCATATGAGCAGCAAGTAACAAAATGTGTGCACTAATAGTGTGTAGCTCCCTTGCTTTCTTCTTCATGCATAACATTCCAACTCAAAAGTTCTTGTGATTATAGAAGAATTTGCAAATAGGAATTGCTAATTGGAGAAGTCCATCAATAGATGGACAGATATAAGAAACTTTTCTACACATGAGCTGGTTAATGTAATGCCCAAAGGTAGAGGGTTTGGAATTTGGATGTCCAACCATCTTTGTATTTAAGCACCGTGGGTGACGCCTGAGCAAGAGTATTTATTGTCTCACTTTAAACACATATGTTTTTTTTTTATTTGGCTCCTTACTTTCAAGGATAATAAAGTAGGCATTGGACCGGAAGAAGATTGCTAAACAGGTTCTCATTTTACCAAACATCCACACAAAATTTATCTTTTAGGACTTAGGATAGTATTAGCAGCAGATTTGGGATATTCTCAGATTGGATTTTTGTCAAACCATCATCAGGAAAGGATCATTGAAATGAAAATTAATTCTAACAAAAATTGTAGCATAAGTAGATAAATAAAGAAACGATAAAGTTTAAACATCTCTTTTATTACTTAATTATTTTAGTAAATATTAAGCAATATTTCAGTTTTAACTTTAAAAAGTACAATTGTAGGCAACTAGTTCGGGTGCGTTTGTCATGAGCAATTTTTTCCAAATGCTCAGAAATGAAATCATAAATGTCTTCTTTGCTTCTTTTAGTCTTAAAAGTCGTGCTTTCTCGTTCAAGAAACCCCTGTGGGCTCTGTTTTGGGACCCGCCTAGGGGCCAAAGAAAAGGGAGGTGGGGGATCGAAAGATTATGATGCGAAACATGTGTGCGAAATTTCAACTGCATTAGATCATAATCAATTGATCCATGGCCCTCAAGTTTACTAGTTTTAAGACACATGTTTTTTTTTTTAGGATTTCAATCCGACGATGAGTAGCAATTGGATAAGTCAAATTCGAGCTTATGCCAATTCGTGAAGGGGTAGTGAGTGTTAGGGGTTGGATTGATCATATGGAGGGTCCTATGTGCTCAATAAAAGGGGGTCCACATGATGGATAAATATATATATATATATCACGCTATTGGTTGGTTGCCATATATTTCTATGAAATGGCCCTGCGAAGGTGGTTTTCACTCTATTGGTTGTTTGCCAAAGCTTTCTGTGAAATGGCCCTATGAAGGGAGTTTTCACGCTATTGGTTGGTTGCCATATCTTTTTGTGAAATGGCTCTGTTAAGGGAAGAACTATTTTGAACCAATCAAAGAGACTATTTTGAGCCCAAGACGGTGCCTCGTATGGACATCACAGCACTGCACATGCCAATATCTCTTCCTTGGCATGAGACCCAAGAGTAAAAATATGTTACATTGCTTGGTCCTTGTACATGGTTTGTTCCCTCTCTTGTAGTGAATTGTTATACCTTAAAGCTATATAAGAGTTCAAGAGGGAAAAAAGATGGATTCTCTATTCTCCCTGAGCCATATCACTCCATAAGCCACATCAGCACCTCAATAAATTGATTTCTTATACCTTAAAGTTGTATGTGAGTTAAAAAAAAGATGGATTCTCTATTCTCCTTGAGCCATATCAACTCCATAAGCCATATCAGCACCTCATTAAATTGATTTAAATATCAACAATTACAACCAATATTCACATTTTCAACCTGTTCGCAAGGAACGTCTAGCTCCTGGTAGGTATATGTGAGCCTCTTAAGATAAAAAATTTCCAACCCTATGTGGGACCATTACAGCTAACACATCCACCCAACCAACCATATATGAGAAACCCACTAGAATAAAATATCAAACCATCCTTCAATCCATCAATCCAATCATCATTTTGTTCTCATGGATCTCACTAGTTCCAACCCTTGCACCCATCTAGGTGTGAACTACTGGACATACTCCTACCTATCAACCCATATACACCCATCTAAGTGGGACTTTCTAGATAGGAGATCAAGCCTTCTTATATTAATTCACTAGATTCAACCATCTACATGGGACTAATCACATGAAATATCAACCAACGACATGTTGTATAGGACTCTACTAGATCAAGAATGCCCCTATCCACCTATATACCCATTTTCTATGACCCATTAAATGAATATCAAGAACATCTTACGTTACCCAAATGAATCCACTATAAGCAACCCACTTGCCCAATCCATCATTTGTCCCCTTATACATGGGACCCATCACATCAACCCATCTACCTTTTATAGGACCCATCATTCACATATTTTACCGATGAGCTTCACAGGGGATAGACTTCTTGTTGTTGGATATCTAATGGGTATCATGTGAGTCCATCCACAGCAAGATGGCCAAGCTTTGCTTGAAAGTTGAAAGTCCTTTAAGAGAAGAGAGCTCCTAGAATCAATATATTAGAGTGAAACTATCCACATGAGAACCTAACTATAACAGAACAACTATATGAGAGCCCCTCAAAATCAAAGAGCTACTAGCAAATTATAACGATTACAAAAGAGGGGACGGAAAGGAGGAAGTTGGTGTGCCCCTTTTTTCGTGTTTGTCTTTTTGATACTTTTCTTCGCTCCCACTAACCCATTAATTATGTCTGCAGTCCTCCTAATAAGTGGAATGCAACTAGGCTTGAAGTGAATTTGAATTTGCAATTCAATCCTCTTTATTATCTTCAATAAAGAGATAAATCGGCCAAGTAATCCAAATAGGAAAATTGTGTTTCCATCATCCTTGTTTCCAACCAAGAGCCATGGCTTATGTCATCACCTCAGCTGACCGCCCTTTAACAACATAACACTATCAAACCCCTCTGCACCCTATCTCCTGCACCTATAATCTAACATAATCCATCTCCTGCATGTTCCCCGCGAAAAAAACTACAATCTTGGCAGTTATGTTGAAGGCTTTTATGCATTATGGGAAAATTTGAACCTTGCTTACCTATTCCAATGAATCATCAAGACTTTCGGCATTATATGATATAACTCTTCCAAAATTTCATGTGCAGAGATATAAAATCACATAGGCAATGAACTTTAACAAAAACACCTAATAGAGAGTTGAGTTGAAGGCTTATAAATAGTAACCCCAAAAAACCCTATGTAAGCAGTTTGAGTAAAGATCACTAGAATATTTAGCATGATATTATGTCTTTCACAATTTCATGTAAACAGATGTGCGAGAATTAGATATTCGAGTTTAGAATCAAGGGATAGAATCAAGGGAAGTAAAATACCTTTGAGAGAGATGAGTTCAGTGGAGAAGCTCCGAAAGTGTATGAATACAGAGAGGGATAAATAGAATACTATTCTATTCTTGCAAAGGATTCGACAAATCTCCCTCCTCCTGACTCCCTTAAAAAAGTCTGGAGGATCGTCTGAGCTTCAGGATAGAGAGAGAAGGAGGGAAAGACGGCTTCTTAAATAGACTTCCAACTGAAGGTATTCAAGAATTTCCTTTCTGCTCTCTGATTCGGATCGGGGGTCACGGTTGCTTGCGGCCACCTCCTTGACTGCAACAGGGAACTTTTCTTTCTAATAAATTTCTAATAAAATCTTAAACTCATGCTCAATTTTAGAAAGGGCCACCCTCCTGTGTCCGATATGAAACGGGGATCGGGTAAGACATATGGAGTCCTATGAAGATTTTTTCCGTAATTTTTTTTTAAGAAAAAAAAGTAAATTGAAATGATATATATTAAAAAAAAAAAACTATATTATTATGACAATCTTATCATGATATTATCATGGTAATCCTTACGATAAAGTTCTTTTCAGCAATATATTAAATTTGTTACAAAAAGATCTTAATAAAAAGATGATTTAACTGGAAAAATCCCCTTAGAGTTGTTATAGGCCAAAAACGCCAACAGTGTGTTATATAGACCATAGTAGCCCCAAAGGCCCTGTTTCATTTTTTTTCTCTGAGCAGGGATATCCCTACTCCTTTTACCTTAAAAGGTCCCAAACTCAAAACCCTTTTCCCCATTTTCTTTCTTTTGCCTATTTTATTTGAGCGGAGACTCATCTTCTCTAAGCAAGGACTCATTGAGGAAGAGAAGAAGCAGCATGACTTTGCAGATCCCCTAATTGAAAAGGGCAAACCGATGAGAAGAAAAGGGCAAACCGATGAAAAGAAAAGTGATTCACTGACGCTTCCTGTTTCTTTACCATTCTTAGAACAAAGTATTCATATCCAAGTCCAAATCCAAAACCCCCATATCTTCTCCATACAACATATGTAACACGCACCCATTTTAGTATTTTTCATTTTACTTTTCTTCATTACTGTCAGTAAATCTTCTTTTTTTGTCTCTCAGAGAGAAAAGTAGAGCAGGAGAGAATCATCTCCCGCTCGTGTTAGTGTTGTGGGCGAGGAGCAGGGATATCCTCACCCATCTAAGTGCTTTGGGCGAGGATATCCCCGCCCATCCCCACCAATGTTAGTGCTATGAGCGGGGATATCCCCACCCATCCGAGTCCAAATAGAGTTTCATAAGTATGGATACAACTGGCTGGGCAAGGACAGTGCTAAAACGGACACATTAGACACTCTACATTCGTACATAACTTCCACCTTCATGTCCATTTCTATATGAGCAAATGTCGATGCCCAATTGTATCATCTTCTATTTCAACCAAAGCCAATGCCCATTTGTATTACTGAAATGTTTTTTTTTTAATAATAAGAAAGTTAATATAGACTACCCACCTCTTTAATGGAGTAAATATTAATTATCCATTAAGAAGATGAAAGCTTTAATAAGTAGTTTCAAACATCAACTTTTAGGGTAAAACAAAAACACGTGGAGATTGTGCTTGTAGGTTTAATCAAATGTAAAAAAAGAAAATCTAAAATACCAACCTCTTTAATGGAGCCCAAACCTTTTTACCTAAAAGAGTAAAGAACATGATTCTCTCAAAAAGTAAGGTAAAGTTTCCAAAAAGTTGATTTTTGGAACTACTTATTAAAGCTTCCATCTCCTTAATGGATAATTAATATTTACTCTATTAAAGAGGTGGGTAGTCCACATTAACTTTCATATGATAAAAAGACCATATTTCGATAATACAAATGGGCATTGGCCTTGGCTGTAATAAAAGATGACATAATTGGACATCAACTTTTGCTTATATAGAAATGGTTGAATATGGGGATGGGCATGGTCATTGGCTAACATAGAAATGGTTAAACTTTGAAAATAGTTTTGGGATTCTATCAGTTACATACACATGTTCAACTGATACAACTTTGAAAGAAAACACCCACGGTACTCAAGTGGGCGAGGATAACCACGCTCAAAGCACTAACACAGGCAGAGATATCCCCATTCACAGCACTAATTTGTGCAAGGATATCCCCGGCTCAACTGATACCACTCTGAGAGACAGCACTCAAGGAGGCAGGATATCCCCACCCACAACACTATCATGGGCTGGGATATCCCCGTCCACAACACTATCATTGCCGCCCACAAGACAATACATGTGTGGATATCCATGTCTAGTTCATAAGAGAAACGTATCTCTATAGCCCATGAAGACATAAAAAAAAAACATGTATCCAAAGTTGACATGCACATTTACATTCACATTCACATCAATCAACAAGTTTCTTGACAATTAGACATTCATCTATCAAAGGTAGACATGCATATTCGCATTCACATCCGTCAACAAGTTCCTTGACAACCACACTTTTTTAGGTACTGAAACATACGTGCAAACTGACCACACAAGAAAATTGGTCAATTACACATTTTTTACAAGATCAAGGCCAGTTTCTTAGTCTAAAGCACTTAAATGCAATCTATGAGAGTTTAGCACCCAGGTCCTTTTGAATGTCTCTATAACTATTTTGCTCCAATAAAATGGAATGTCAGCTTGAGTGAAACTGATTGGTTTGCGGAGAATGCAATATTCGGTGAAAGCGCACGCGAATACCCCACAGTCATTCCCATTGTCTTGATAGGGATGTCTATCTTTTCTTTGAATGTCCAGACAAAAGGGTCATTTCAACCATACGCAACAAAATTTTGGGTGAGCCAATCAACCTAGGGAGTATCAACATAGAAGGTTAATTTTTTTCGAAAATTTAATCAACGTCAAGGAATTTTGTATGAAGATAGCAAAATGCATACTTATTCATTGCAAGTAGTTAGAGAATATCACTTGTCGAGCTGTTATAATACTCTCATTTTGCCTCATATGGGTTACCGATTAGCAAACTGAAATGATCGATACGATGGTTCAGAAATACTAATATTTTATCCCTCATATCCATCACCTTTGTACCATTCATACCAAAAGCAAGCTGTTTCGTTTTGCAGTGTCCTTCCTTCCACATACTCTGCATGATTCAATAAGATATGCTAATTTCTTTTTACTCATTTGTAGTTCATAAATAATTATCATATACAATTAGCTTGTAGCCCAATGCTAGATGAAACAAGGTTGTTTTTGTGCAAAGCCAAAATTTTAACTGAAATATTTCGGAAGATATACCATTTTAAATATGTAATTGAAATGAAGCATTTTGGCCATTTTGGTTGAAATGAAATCATGACAACACTGACCACATATGGGCTTTGCGGAAAGATCTCCCCTTCAATCCTCTTAGTTTCTATACTTTATGCGAATTTTCACTGCCCTAAATAGCCATTCCTCAAATATATTAGAAACAATGAGATTTGTGGTGCTTCCAAAGACAAGAAAAAATCCCAGAAGTTGGGAAATGAATATCAATGCACTTTTCCATTTTTTCTGATCTATAATATTTTCCCTTTTCAAAATGAATAACCATTTACATTCATACCAATTCCATGGAAGCCTTATCCTACTTATCATGGATTAGCTTTTAGAATCCATTCATACCAATTCTATGGAAGCCTTATCCTACTTATCATGGATTAGCTTTATGAGTTTATTTTTCCACTTATTCCACCAATTCTACTCACCTATTAAGGGGCATGGGCTCTCAACCTCCATGATCTTGCATACCACTTTTGAATACTTCATTCCTCATTTCTCATCCTTATCCCGGTCCACTTCAACTCTTCATACAGAGGATCATTTTTTAGTCTTTTGGCAAGTTGAACATTTAATAAAAGAGAAAAACCCTGCAAAAAAGGGGGCAAAAGAGAGTTGTGGGGATCAAGATTGTCACTCTTACAGCCCATTTTTCAAAAGCCCCCATTTCACATTTGGTACACATAGGGTTTCATGACATGAAAATGAAGTATTTCATTCAACATTTAAGATAATCTTTTGGCCTTTTAAATGTCAAATAAACTGCAAAATCTACTTTGTCAAAAAAAAAAAAAATTGTGCAACGATTTCATCTATAAAGCATGGATTGAAATCAGTGTTGGTCCTAGTAACCATTTCGCTAAACCAACATTCTTAGATGTCGATGCACCCATACGTCCTCTATGGTATCGCCCCGAATCTTACCTTGTCGAATCTTGTGGAGAGGTATTTCTTGTATGCCAACTCTTACATTGGACGTGCAATTGGGTTTTTAGTTTCATGGTTTTCAAAATGGATTTCTCTTAGATGAGGTGGGTACTTGTGAAAAGCATTGGAGATCGCTTGTCCGTCTTGAGTAAAAGTTGTTCCCAGTCATGCGCTACATTTGAATTAGGACTTGAAGGCAATCAAATAATTTTCTTTTTGCCAGATGACAAAAGCCTATATTCATTTCATATGAAAGAGAAAAGCATTTCCGTTGATTTGACATGCCCAAATGTGCAACCCCCTTGGAAGTCGCCGTTTTGGTTAGTGCATACTAGTAATGAGGCAAGCGTAGATATGAAAAAGATGGGGCAAAGTAATGTTAACATAAAGGCATACACGAAAAAGATACAACCGAAGCCGATAAATGTTAACGAGAAGGAAGCCACAGTAAAGATGGCAGAGGAAAGCACCATCATGCAAATATTTATAGAGGAGAGACCATGGTCGGACCTTCCGATAGAGATTGTTATGTTGATTGCAACAATGCTTACTCTAGTAGCTTATGCTCGGATGCGGTCCATCTGCAAGAGTTGGCAATCCATCATTCCTTCAGCATGGTTGCCGCTAACACCATGTCTCCTCTTTCACGAAGAAGTTAATGGTTTGTACAAGTTCTTTGACCCAATGACCAAAAGAGTTTATGCTGCAGACATCCCAGAATTATATGGTGCAATCGTTCAATTCTCAAATGGCGGTTGGGTGTTAGTTTCTTCTCTTTTTTTCTTTAATCCCTTTACTAAGGAAAGAATTGACCTCCCAGATTTGATATTCTTCTTTTCAGCCATCTCTTTCATGTCTATACCTACATCTCCAGATTGTGTAGTTATTGCTGTTGTCAGTGTTGAACCCTTTGATTGCATTCTTATCAGCACATGTTGCGCTGGAGCTCAAAGTTGGGCCAAATATATATGTGATGGGGGAGTTTCTCCACTTTTCCGTAATAGTCTTTTTTATTGTCCCGGTCAGGAAGGAAACCTAGGGGTATACAATATAATTGAAGATACCTAGAATGTCCTTAAAATCCCAATGCCACTTGAGCTCCCAAGGGGACATTGCTTTTTGATGGAGTCTAAAGAAGAACTATTACTTGTGTACCTCCTTCGTACTGAAATTCATATTTTCTCTCTTGATGAGTGCAAGATGGTCTGGGTGGAAGTTGAAGTCCTGGAAGACCTTACACTTTTCTTGAGTCGATCGACATCTCTTGCCATGATAGCCAACAAAGAAGCAACAACGACGGCAACTAGAGACATGATGAACAAAGTCTATATTTCTAGATTTTTCCGAGACTCCAATGATGCTCTCATCTACAATATGGAATCAAAGTCGCACCATCTTGACTTCTACAAGTCTAAGGAATTCATCAATTGCACTTGGATTGATCCCACAGGTTTCTAATTTGCATTGGACTCTCATGGTAATATATTGAGTGTCACAAGTAGATTTAGGTGACTGAGATAAGTTGAGGGCCCTCACTTCTATATCCATTCTCACCAACTTAAATGCAAGGACCCCCAACTTAAATGTGAGGGCCCCCACCCATCTCTCACCAAGTTGGTGAGTGTGCCTCTCATAGGAGCACCTCCCTATATATATATAAAATTATGTTTTACTCATTCCTTTCTTTTATTAAATTTCAATTATATTTTAAGGATACTTTTGATTGGCTCTTCTTGATCTGACTCATTTCCGTACAGATTGTATTTACTTGTTCGATTGTTCAAGATAGCCTTCAGTATTTTTATGGGGGATTAAATTTCTTCATGGGAAATGATAGCGTGCTAGTGTGTAGCTTTGCTTTGATTCATGCAGTTCATTTGAAAGATCACCAAATGAGTAGGTAGTACCATTGTGGACCAAATTTCACCCTACATGGAGTTTTATATTCCATTGGATTTAATTGTGTAGGAAAATGATACTTAACTCATAATTATCATCATCATTAAAGCTCTGTCTCAACTATGATAGGGTACTTGACTTTCTCCTTTCCAATCTACCTCACCGAGTATTTTTCGTTTATTTCCTTTTTTATAATTCATATTTGAATTGTGACAAAAGTTTTAGGCTGACTGTCAACCTATTTAATGCAACTTAGAATTTAGCTGCTACCATAAAATACTCATTGTTGAACATTGACAAGATTCAATGATGTGTCTCACTGAGTGGAGTGAAATTTAGTTAGTGCAACTTCATTAGGGGGCGGGGCGTGGTATCTATGAATAGCCTCTCGGACTCCTCATGAGTTATTAACATATGATCAGCTGTGAATGTAACTTGTCAAAAAGTAATACGTGCAAAATTATAGATGGCAACATATACTCTTTCCTTGCATTGATTGGGGAGATAGGGGTTGCTATTTATTGAATTTGACATATTCAAGCTTGGTTTACCTTGCCAATCTTTTGGTTGGTTGGTTGGCAGTGCTAAGATGATCCTAATTTAGACTTCAATTCGGAAATGAATTAGGGTCTTTGGTCTAGGATCATAACTTGAAATATAACATCCAGAAGCTAATGGAGTGGGATCTAAACTTGGCACATGTACATGTTTTGCATCTCTATTTCTAACCTCTACTTATCTAAATGTCTACTTGTTGTCATGTGTTTGTCTCGAATTATTTTAAATTCGCATACCAAATGTTTGATAAAAATCTTAAAAATTATGTCTATCATAAGGCATAATTTTAGTTTCAGACATATCCTCCAATGTGTTCCTTTTTTAAATAATGACATGAACTATCCCTCTATTAAGACATACCCTTTAATAAGAGGCAAAAGGTGGGTATACCAAACAGTCTAGAATCAAAATAGATCCATGCAATGCTAAACACGTTCTCGGATTTTAGGTTCTCTTTTTTATGGCTCTATTTTGGATGAGTTTGTTAGAATAAGAGTAGAGATACCAAACAATACTTAGATAGCAACTCCACGTTAGAATGAATATAGGCCCTCTACCACCGAAATAACCTATTGACCAAAATTGGAAAAATCGAGAATGGTTCTTGTATCCAAATCCTCTACCACCCAAATAACCTAAGGACCAAAACTGGAAAAATTGAGTATGTTTCCTGTATCCAAACTTGTTTCTAATTTAAGTATTTTATATCCGAGGACTAAAAAACCCATATAGCACATATACGATGCATATGTAAGGATCATCATCGTCATTAAAACCTTGTCCCAATTATATTGGGTTGGCTCAGCTATATGAACTTTATTTCTCCATTATCTACCCTCCCTAAGTTAAATCTTCAGATAAGTTACACTTCTTCGGATCTATTTTTTTTACCTCCATCCACATCATCTTAAGCCTACTCATTACCTTTGGTGGGCCATATACCTGCGTAGCCATGATGCATATATAAGTAGTAATTGGGACTTGATTTGGGCTTAGATCCTTGTCAGTCATTTGAAACTTGAGTCGTGGTCAAGGTTACGACTTTTCCAAACTTGAGACGTGGTCCAGGTTACGACTTTATTTGGAAACCTGGTTCCGATATGGATCTTGTAGCCTGGAACTGATTTGGGGCTTTATTAGTAATCCAGATTTGGGTTCAAAAGGACCTTCTATGCTGTGTGTACTGAGGATATTTCCTTGCTGCCCATCTTTCATCATTCTCTGTGTCCAAAGAATATTTTGATTATACCAAACAAAATTAAAATTAGACATGGACCATCGGCAGTTGATGTGCCTCCTTTGTTGTACAATATCTGGTCTCTCGACATTATGCACTAGTAATCACTATTTTAATAGCAGATTCTTTGAGGGAACTGCAAGGAGTCATCATCAAAAGTGCAGTACAGAAAAGTGTGAGGTCCATAGAAAAGATTGGTGATATACATCACTAATTCACTATATCTACCAAAGTTCTGTATTTTCTTCTCTCCTTTTTTTTTTTTTCTTTCTGTGTTTCCTAAATTAAAACCCGGAAATTGGATTTCCCTTTAGCACAAGCACATCATCATTAGGGCACGTTTGGCAACAGTTCTTGTTTAGGAAAGGAATCCTTTATCAAGAGGATTCCTTCGTTCTCCTAGGAACATAATATCCCATTGAGGATTCTCGAAGGGAAGAATCATTGCATTCAACGTTTGGTAAACACTCAAGATTCCTACCAACTATAGTAAACCACATCCAATGGTCACACATTTTTTACTCATTTCTCACAATCCATAATGAATCAAGCCCTAAGATTTAATCCCCTCACCCTTTGTGGTATTCTTGATATTCTGAATGGTTAAAATGGGTCCACAGGAATATGGGCTGGACTTTTCACAAAAATCTCAAAATCCAGGAAAAATTTAGGGCTGAAATGTGGCCCCATTACCCTCTTGACCTTTTCCAGATTATGAACGGTTCAGATCGTGTTTGCAAGGCCCATAGGAACCAGAAAATGAAAAAATAAATAAAATGGAAGCCCTGACATCCTATTTGGCAGTATGACAGATCAACGGTTCTAGATTTCTTCACAATTTTCTCACAATCCATGTGGAGTCAAGCTCCCAAATTAGCCGTTGTTGGCCATTTGAAGAGGCTAAACGGTTCAGATTATGCAAGTAGGGCCCACGGAAGTGAAGAAATCATCATATATTGACCTGAACTTTTTGAAAATATCTCCAAATGTGTGATGTTTCAACGGTTGATATTGAGTCACATAGTCATTTTTATCATTGTGAAGACGATCAATGGATCAGATCATTTTTTTGGGTCCCCCATAATGAGAAAATATGAAAAACACGTCCTTCGCAAATGACCACGCCATTTTCCTACAGCTCCGCAATTTTGCACACGCGATGATTGGCGAGGTCGAATGGGGGAGGGTCTGATCGGTGTTTTCATCCATTTGACAGATGTTATGTTTATGTTCATTCCTTAAATAATCCCTGCCAAACATAGCGATTCCCTGCTTGCGTGGAAAACTGCGGCATAATCCTTGGCGAGGACCACTGCCAAACATGCCCAAAGGATTTCGAAGATGGGATCTATAATGATCGGATGAGAGGATGAGGATCTTTGAAGGAGCTTGTCTTTGAGTAGGGCTACCTTAACGTGCCACAGGGGAAGATGGGCTTTGAGCTATATTTTAAAGGAATTATATAATATGGGTCATCTTATATAAGTCCCGATCCTTGAGCCTGTCAATTTAGCCCGTTGAAATGGGTACCCGCCTGGCCCGGCCCATCTCACACCCGAAAACATAGGGCTTTTAAAAAGATTTGAGCCCAGCATGTTGGGCTTGGACAATTATTTGAAAGCACAGCCAAAATGAGACAAGGGATGGGCAGAGCTTGCCCAGCCCGTCTAGGCCCAGCCTAGCCGCAAGTTATTTTACTAAATTCTTGTTTAAAAAATCGTGTTTTATAATTTTACAATATTTAATTTTAGAATAGTTTAGAAAAATACAACAGTTGAGGTGCCTGAGAAAGCAAACAAAGACCCAAGTCCTAGATTTATATCTCTATGACACCAGTCCAAACAAGTGCGACATGAAGCTCTCAATTCTCAGCTCAGACATTTTTTGCATTACTTACTGTGAACATGCAACTCACGGATGTGATCAGTGAGCTAGCAATAAAAACTTTAAGAATAAAGTTGATGCCATACCTACAAAGTACATCTTCCAAAATAAAAATTACTATCCCCCACAAAGCTACACGTCCGCCTTGTTACTTGTTGCATTGTATTGCTGGTCCAAAGCCTGGAAAAAAGGAAGGTTTAAAGTCTGGTGACGGTGTATGAATAATTAGAGAATGTTGATCTTATGTTCAAGATCGTGCTAAAGCCCAGGCCTGGGCCGGGTCCAACCCAAGCCCGCACGAGATGGGATTTGACATAGGCCCGCTCAATTTAAAACCGAGATTGGACAACTCCCGATAGGCTCGTCCAATATTTGGGACGGGATTGGACAACCCCGACCCGGCCCGGCCCATTAACAGGCCTACTAATCCTCTGGATCTTTAATCGATAAACACCCCAAGTAAAAGGAGTCTAACTCCATAGTGGGGCCAGCCAATATATTGAAATCCCTATGTTAAAAAATATAAAAAATCCATCAAGATAAATTGGGCATTCTCATTTTTGACATCAATTAGAGCTTTTCCCCACCATTGGATGACATTTTGATGAAAAACATGATAATGAATATACATAAGATTATATTAATCACTTATCAAACAGTCAATCTAATGGTGTAAGAAAATCCAATGGGCATAAACTTGAGGACACGCCATATAACGGTGGGGAGTTAATTTTGAACATTTCGGATTCCATTAGGTAGGCCCCATTGTAGAGTTTCACTCCTTTTAACTCAAAATTTATCCACGTTAGACCCTCATGCTACTCTAATTCCATCTTATATGTTTTTGTTGTTGTTGTTGTTGTTGGGTAATTAGACCATCTTTTGTATCGGTTGAGTATATGTCAGGTCTTACTTTGCCTCCCCTAGAGGCTTGAACACGTACTTGCCAATGGTTTCAAACATCTCCCCTGGAGAAACATATAGGTAGTGTTTGGTTCGCTGTAATGAAGGTCGAAATGAAATGGTCATTCCAACGGAATGGTCATTTCTGCGTTTGGTTTGCAAAAAAGTGGCAGAATGACCATTACCTCTGGAATCACCATTCCTTTATGCAGAGGAATGGTCATTCCACTGGCGAGGTAGAGGAATGGTCATTTCCTTTCTCTATCTTCTTCTTCAGTCGAAACAGAACCCAGTTCTGGCCTGCTTCTGGGCTCTTCTTCATCAACAGAACTTGGCTGCTATATCTCTGCAACCAGAACCGACAGAACCAAAACCTGGGTATGGTCGACTTCTTCTCCAACCACGCAAGTAGCCTCGTCCACGACGTGGGTCACCGCGGCAACGCTTGGGTCCGACGGACTCTTCTCGTTACTGCTTCTTTTCTGCACACAACGAGGTTCAGAATCGGGATTTTCTCCTTCTTCTTGTTTCTTCCTCTGGTGCACACCAAATTTGAGAACCAAGAATCCCCTTCGTCTCTCTCCTTCTCCGGGAAAGAACAGCAGCAGAGCAGTGGACCTGCTGCGAGTCTAGATCGTTTGCAACTCCTCCTTTGGTAGCTCGTTCTGTAACAGGGAAGACAATGCCCTGTTGTCTTCTCCTTCCTCCCCGGCCACACAAGCGGCGTCGGCGTCCTGCGAAAGTGAGGGCGGCAGCGGTGAGCCTTTCTTCCCCTTCTCTATTTCCCTTCTCCGGTCACTGCACTAAACAGGAACAGAGATCAGAAACTCCACTCCAGTTCCGATCAAGAAACAAAGACTGGATTCTCTATTGCAGAAAGCGGAACCAAAGTTTGCCTCGGTTTCTTCTCTGAAACTACCAGTGGCCCACCTTGTGATCGCATGATTTAGCAAGTCTCCCATATCCAAGACTCCTACAAATCCGAGACTGGACCAACAGAGAACCCTTTGTAAGTCTCAAATGGAGTCTAATCCCTTTTTTTTTTCCTTTCTTTTAATCCAAACGTTGGAATGGAAATCACCATTCCTGCCTTATTTCTTTCCAGACTCATCCCACTCTCCATTTCATTCTTGTCTAAAACCATTCCAGCGAACCAAACGCTATTCTACTTTTTTTTCTCTCCTCTATGATCACTGTGATTACGATACTAGGTGGGTCTGATCATGATACAAACATCGATGGGCTCCAAATGATCACCAACATTAAGCGGCCATTATAGATTGCATGGGCTAGAATTATAATTCCAACGGTGAACAACACTAACTAGAACCCCTTGCATTTCCATGGTAAGGTTGGTTCTAAAGGGGTGGCAAGACTTTCAAATCTGATTAAAATGTTTCATGTTTGTACCATTTATCCAACAGTGGAAATCATCTGTTCAGATGATAATGTGTGGTTGAATGGTTTGGTTCCACAATAAGAGCATGAACAATGGTAAATACGACAAGCAGCATATCCAGACTCATAGTTCTTTTTTTACCACAGCTGCAAAAACTCAACAAACATCAATGATTCCAGTAGTCACATAAATCAAAACTAGCACAACCACCCGCACTTAGCACGGTATATTCATGTATTATAAATTAAATATTTATACATTAAAAAAGTTGGGTGGATCACCTATTTTCATCCATTAAGTAAGTTGAATAAATGAAAAAAAAAAAAAAAAACTAGGGAAAAAGGGAGTAGAAATGGGGGTGGAGCAAGAGACTTTAAAAAAAAAAGGAAAAAGTAAAACAATAGTAGAGAATAGTGGGTGGTTTATGAGATTAGGATATAAGTTGGTAGTTATGGGGAGAGAATGTGAAACATTTTAACAAAAAGGGATAACTGTTAGTCAAAATTGTAACTCAAAATCCAATTAAAAAAACCCATAGTATGGGGGGGGGGGGGGGGGGGGGGGGGGGGGGGGCATGAGAGACGCTAAATTTGAAAGAAAGCAAAGTAATTTGACAACCTGAAAATGGGTTACCTGCAGAGCCCAATTGGCCAAATTGATATCAAATGGGCTCTGATTAAAGCCCAAATTTAGATGGATGATCGACCCCACCATAATAAATATGACCATGGGCCTTATCGGGGCTCAGTTATGGGATATGTCCGAAATGACATCAGATTGGGCTTAAATTCTTATGGAGATTTTTGAAGGCGTAATTAAGATAAAACTTGGAAGCAAAACTCCAAGTTTGAGGCATTAACTGACAAAACAACTGTTCTCGGGCATAGGAGCCCAATCCAACGACCATGTAACCAATTGGTCAAATGGGTAATGGGCCCATTTGACTCAAGTCTGAGTTTAGGGACCAATTGGGCTTAATGGACCTTATAACTCATGGAATATCCTAAAGTATCTCAATACAGTCTAAAACTTTCCAAAACTGAAATTCTATCCAATATCTTCCAAATCCATTAAGATTCTATTCAATCAAGTAAAATAAAAAAATTTGGAAGGAATGAAAATTATGAGCCCCATTCTATGTTGTCAATCATGTGAGCCCCACTTCCTATTAATATCTATCACCTCCTATTAATATCCGGGAAAATTGTCAGCCCTGCTTCTCTATATATGCTTTACCCTAACACGAATTTGTGTCTGAACATCAGAACCCACTGTAAGTACAAACCTGCATAAAAAGACATGTATTCTGGATGGACCAAAGTCGGTTTTGGTCCATTGATAAC
This sequence comes from Persea americana, assembly GCA_029852735.1. Classification (NCBI taxonomy): domain Eukaryota; kingdom Viridiplantae; phylum Streptophyta; class Magnoliopsida; order Laurales; family Lauraceae; genus Persea; species Persea americana. Next base: position 75,050,562 of record CM056815.1, read on the forward strand.
CTTAGTAAACATGGGTGTGGGCACATCCTTAAAATAGTTTGGATTTAAAATCTATTTTCCAATCCAACATGAGTGTGTGAACGAGATTTAGGGCACGTTTGTGTAGAGGCAACTTCCATGGAAAGATGAAATTGCCACATCAGCAAATCCTATGGTTTTTAAATACCTCATAAAAGGTTTTCTGAGGAGGTTTGAAATTCATGTTTGGTGCAAGAAAAAATCCCCCGATGAATTGGTGCTAATGTTGTTTGGTGCAGCTACGGATTTCTTTAGTGAAAACTATTGTTCAGTGAAAACTACTAGATGGGTGGGTCGGTATGTGCGTGGGGTGGGTGGGTGGGTAGGTGGGGTTGGGAGTTGGGAGGGGAGGGAGAAGAAAAAGGGTGGTTGGGTGGAGTGGGGGTGGGAGTGAGGAAATGGAGGGGTCAGTTTTCCGTGGAAATTGACTTCCCATACCCCCCCTCCCCTAATAGGATGTCCATTTCCATGTCTAAGACGAAAAAAGCTGATGTGGCGAAAAAGCAGTCCCACTGAAAATTGCCGCACCAAACACATAAAAAAGGAGTTTTTCGCAGAAAACCACATCCTTTTCTACGGAAATAGGCTTCACAAGCGTGCCCTTATATATCTAGGTAAGAAATTGAAAAAAAAAAGAATAATTTGATTTCAATGTGTGTTAGATATTATGGCATAAAAAATCAATTGTTGAAAAATAAAAAACAACTAATCCAATTGTAGTGATGTCGAATGAGCCTTTAAAATAGTTTGGTATAACCCTGTATACAGAACACCACCCACTAGCACTGTATATCGGGTAAGACATCAAACAGTTCGAAGCCAAGACCTCTATCTCATTATTGGACTTTCCAACCACTTGAACAATTCAAGTGTGGCTTGAATTTCTAGTCAATTGACTAAATAACATGGTCCAATCAAGTGTCCAGTTATATTTCTGGCACATTCCCTTATTTATGATCCGACATGCAATCGAGTGATGATTTGTAGCCGCATAGCTATTAAGGAATCTGTACTTGCTCAATATAAGCTCACTTCCTTATTTATAACCCGGCATGCAATTGACTAATAATCTATCCGTGGCCGCAGAGCATGAAATAAACATGATATAAGATGTAATGTAATTTATTGTTGATATTACTATATTAATATTTAAATTAGATTTTACTTAGCATTACTATTAAAATTAAAATTAAAATAACATTAGGTTTTGTAGTTAAATATACTAATTTAATTTTATGTTATAGTTTTAGCGTTATTATCTTAGATTTTTAAATACAATAACTTTGGTAATGATTGATATGTTATCCATAATTAATATGACTTTAATTTATACAGCTTAGTGTTGTTAATTTTTTTTTATTCCCGACCACTAAACCAGTACTATATCATTATGGGCCTATCGAATCAGTCAAATCGTTATCTTTTCCCTATTACTTCTCTCATATTGCTTTCTTTACAAATTTTCATTTATGTTTTCCAACACGGGCCTCTCATACTAGTTATATATATTAAAGCATCAGCCCCTTCGTGAGAAAGTGACACGTGGCATTTTATTTTGTGGTTTGTGTTGACACACAAAACTTCATTCATCAACACATCTATTTTTTCCAAGGCAAAAAACACTCATTTCTATGAAGGAAACTGTCATTTTGGCGGACTGTTGAAACTGACTGATCACAGTGACACAACTTCAACGGCCAGTGCACATGGGACTTCACCGGCCACTCTAGCACACAAAAATTGGCTGCTGGACGCATGCTGTGACCGCCGTTCACCACTAAAGCAACTAGCCGCTGGGCGCTACAAAGATGCTCCACCGGCCACTAGGCGGCTACTTCATCCTGTTCAACGCTCGCCATTCAGTGTCACCCATGATCTAGGCTGTTACTCATTCAGATAGTTATTGGATCTATAAAAGGGGAGTTACACACTGTGTCAACTGCACTTCTCGAAACTGACTCCACTCCCCCACGATTTGCAACAATTATTACCCCTACAGAGGTTATAAAAAGGGCACTTGGGAAGGAAGCATGCATCAATACACAAGAAGAAGCCCCTAAAACTCTGCTATTTCCCACATAGAAGATTCAATTCTCCTCTTTTCTCAAGGTGAGAATCAAGACAACAGTCAATTCCTAGATTGGGTGATCGTCTTCAAAGGCTAGTCTTTGTTTCTCTCATGCTAGAGAGAAAGCGCATAGATGTTCTCGCTGTTTTGAAGCAGACATCATTGATAGCTTTTCTTTCACATGAGGGTGATGAATTATAAAGATTGGCGGAGGAGACTATCATGCAGACTTCTCCAACTGTGTCACGGGCAGTTTTTTTTAAGACAACAACACTTTTCTCTTTGTTTCTTTGTACTTTTTGTACTTTTCTTTGGTATTTGATCTCCTTAGTGTCACGATGAGGCTGTATAAAAATTTATAAACAACCTGCACTCATAAGGTAAGACAAACAGAACCCATGTAAACAAAAGCGAAAGTGGCATTTTAAAGCACAGTCAAATACACGTGCAAGTCGCTTTTGCATCTTTCTGTAAAAATGTTCAAGAATGAATAAAACACCTTCTTTTCATTTTCGAATGAAACAGAAGACTTTTACAATGACTTGTGGCACAACCATCTTTTCTTTATCATCTCCTAAAACCTCTATTAAATATTCTCTTTCTATCATCATGAGACATATCATTCTAATCACATCACACTTCAACTTCATCCTTATCATATCTCCTAAAATTTCTCTTAAATAATATCTTTCTATTCCTACCACACTTCGTTTCAAATGACATGATTGATGACCCACATTATTTTGGTCTAAAATTAGATGGATGGTCATTCAGCACATTCCTCTAAAAGCTTTTAAAGTAAAAAAACTCAAGACCCACTTCCATTTGTCACCTCAACATTAGCTAGGTGTGGGGTTCACTTCTCTAATCATCAATGGGATACATGTGCCATGATGGAGGGTTTCCTTAGAATTATCTTGCTTTGTATGTATTTTCTACACTCAAACGCTTGATCCCCACCTATATGTGGATTAAAAAGCTTGATTCTGTGCTTACTTTTGGGCATGTGATTTCAAGCTTTACTTACATAGTTTAATTATGTTGTTTTTGAATTCTTTTACAAAGAATTGTTTAATTTAGATAAAATCTTAAGTATACTTTCTTCTATTTATTCTTTGTATTTTATATTTTATACCTTTTATATTTATTTACTCAAATATCATAATGGGCAAGCCTATAATTTTCTGATTTTAATTGTGATTTTAGTTAGGGACGTTCTTCTAGCATACCAAAAATCACTCTTCACACACACAAAAAAAAAAAAAATCCTAAATTACCTATTCTCCTTCCTCCCCTCCCCCCCTCCCAATTGCCGGTTGGGAGGGAGAGAGAGAAAGGGGAGGGAGAGAACGGAGGGCGAGAGAAAGAAAGGGATGAAGAAGAGAAAAAGAAGAAAAGGAAGGTGGAGGAGAAGAAGAAGAAAAAGAGGAAAGGGAAGGAAGTGGGGGTGGGAGGAGGCCGGCAGGAGGAAGAAGAAGAAGAAGAAAAAGAGGAAAAGGAAGGTGGAGGAGGGAGAAGAAGAAGAAGAAAAAGAGGAAAGGCAAAGTGGAGGCCGGCTGGTCTCCCTCCCATTCAATGATGGGGGGAGGGGTAATTTAGGAAAAAAGTTTTTTTTTTTTTTCTATTTGTTAAGAGTGATTTTTTGTATGCCAATAAAAGCTCACTTTCTGTTATACACCTTTTTCCAATAAACTTCACAATTCTTCCCTTTCAATTTTAATATATTAAAGCCAAGGGGTTAGGCTTCAATCTTGACCGATGCTTACAATTTTGACTCACGGTTGTATCTTTTTATTCAAATGTTTCACATTCTCTCTCCAAAACTTATCTCATAACTACCTCCTCATGTTTTGTTTTTTCACCCCACCACTAACCTCTACTCTCTAGCAAATCACTAATTTCTACTATTCACCTTTTAAAGTTTCAGTTATTTTTTTTTGTAAAAACTTTCTTCTTTCAGTTCGTCATTTCCGTAAAAACTCACTTCTACCCCTAGATATTCTATTCCATTTGTGCTATAATTTTCCAAATTCTATTTTATGCAACTTGCTTTATGGAAGGAGGTATTTTCATAATCTTTTTAATCTCTTATTATTTATTTTGAAATACATGGAGATACACTAGTAAGCACGGGTCTAGTTTGGTTTGTATCCCAACAAAACAAAAAAAATTGGTTTTTATATTTGCACGGGCCCTCGCAGTTGCGATTTGCGAAAGAAACTGCGTTGCACAGCAATCGCGATGCACCAGCGTGCCCTTATCTCATGTGACGTCAGCTCTTGCAGAGGAAATCTAATGGATTGAATCTGAGCCATCCCATACAGGGTTACATAATCCAACGGCAAGAATAAACGTGAATTTCAACAAACCCTAGATTCATACTTATAGATCCGCAGTCTTCTTTCCTGTCACACACCCTATCCTGCGCGAGGTCTCATCTCAACCTCTCTCTCACGCCTCGTCTGGTGGATGTAGAGGGAAGAGTCATCTCTCAGTCATCTCCCTTCTTGTCAGCCTAGGCCTTTAACAGAGATTCCAGCAAGAAGAGCTTTCTCTCTTCATCTCAATCTCTTCTAGTCGTTCTAATATATGCACAAATCTCTTCCTAGTCGTTCTAATATATGCACAGAGAAGATGAGCCCAAAACACATCTGCATCTGGAATCAGCTGATACGTTTCTCGTGAACTGTGATCGGCCAGTAGGGCTGTGAGGATCGTAGATCAACATCTCTGTCACGACCCGGGCCCGAGATTAGGATTACCACGGCTAAACCCCGAGTCGCGACGCCATACTTACTCCTGTAAACCTCGTATCGCCGAAGCCAATACGAAATTCACAAGGGATCTTACATATACCTGTCAAATGTACATTATTTTGCGGAAATATATACATACATTGACATTTAACGTTAACATGTACAAGTTCTTTACAGATAGTAAAGTTTACTTACACATCTCATTTCCTATTTAAATCAACCATGCATATTCAAATACAATGCATGTGATCACTATTTACAACCAAAATAAATCTATTCAAAATGTTCCCAAAAATTGCTAAACTGGTCGCCTCCGATTTACATCCATTCATTCAATCCTCCTGGAGGAACCGGATTGGTCTCCTCCGTTGGCGGCGCGGTCTCGGAACCACTGGAACGGGCAACTGGGCTTGTAATATCATCAATAACACTGTGAACACGACGGTTCAACAATGTATACACAATTCTATGATAATCACATGTATAGCAATTTGGTTCCAATGTATAACAATTCTATTCGAGTCAATTCAATTCAATTCAATTCATATAGTTATTCCCTGAAGGAAGCATTCAATTCATTATATACACTTTATCCAGTGTCTTTTCGTTGTCCTCTAGCATAGGCGGAAGGCGCACCATTCACAACCCAGCCTTTCAAGGACTTATTTCATTTCAATATTACTCACTTTATTAAGTGGCTTTTCAAATGGTACTCACTTCATTAAGTGGCTTTTCAAATGTGTGGGATTTACCAGTGTCTTGATCAGAGATCACCGGCATCACCACGGAGCTCCGGAACGCTTCATCTACTGCAGCAGACTTGATCTTTAATTCATTACAGTGATTGTTCACTTCAGTTCTTTACTTTTCATTTCATTGCATTTCATTTCATTAATTCAATACATTATGTCATAGTAGCTCAACAAGGAGCATAACAGTAGTAGACAAGAGAGGACAAGTCAACTCAAGTCGGAAACAATTAAAGTTTTCCTAAAACAACATTCGGGTGAAACGTTCATTATGCAATATAAGTGTTATTCTAGATGACATCACTTTTTAGTGAAATTTACATTCACATAAGTTTAACTAACACCCATGAAGGTTTAGAAAAATATTAGAAATCAATTCTGATATCCCCTCTATTTCGGTCACCTCATCGGTTACCTCGCGGTTAGCCTAGTTTTCTAATACAATCTTAGCTCCAGACGAGCTCGTCGTCAGTTCGGTCATCCTGACGAGTTCGGTCATACTGGAGTTCGGTCACATATGAGTTCGGTCAGTTGGTCACGCTTGAGCTCGGCCAAACATGAGCTCGGCCATACATGAGTTCGGTCATATATGAGCTCGATCACACTTGAGCTCGGCCAGTTGGTCACACTTGAGCTCGGCCAAACATGAGTTCGGTCATATATGAGCTCAGTCACATATGAGCTCGGTCAAACTTGAGCTCGGCCACATCTGAGCTCGGCCAAACTTGAGCTCAGCCACATCTGAGCTCGGTCAAACTTGAGCTCGGCCACATCTGAGCTCGGCCAAACTTGAGCTCGGCCAAACTTGGCCTAACAAGTTCAGAAAATTCTGAACCGACTGTTTCTGGAATTGAACTCTTGAGTTCTAACAAGTCTATAAACATCTAAAATCAAGAGAATCGAGTACACTTGCCTTGTTTGGAAACTAATCAGCAAGAATTCCCTTGTCTAGCTTGAATCCAAGCTGAATTCCTCAAGCCAAACCTTCTTTTGAACCTAAAACCCAAAATCAATCCACAAAACAGAATTCTTGTGAATTCTTTGGGCCATAACCATTCTATCTCAATAATTAAAACATGGAAGTGCTGAATTCAACTCCAACACTTACTTGTAGCCTCTTTGGTGGAAATCTTGAGATCTTCTCAAGCTTAAACTCCAAGAAAGTAAGAAAAGAGATGAAGAAGATGATGGTGAAGATGGAGTCCCTCTTCACAAGCACGTGTCAATTCTCTAAATCATCACTCAATGTAGTGAAATTGGAAGAAAGAAGAAGAAGAGAAAGAAAGAGAAGAAGAGAGATCGGCTGGGATGAAGGAATGAACTCAAATGAGTTCATCCTCATCTTATAAGCCCTAAATTGCATTTTAGCCCCTCTCCTTTCCACTATTTACAATTTGAGTCAAATGAATGGTCATTTGAACCAATTCACACTGAATGAAATCATTACATTTACGGAAGTTAACGTACTCCTCGAGATATACGTGTGAGTATCAAGAGTTTCCGTATTCGACGAAATACATGTAATTTCGTATTTACGAAAAAGTCCTTACATTGCATGGTTTAGCCTAAAACCATTTCAATTCATCCATAACATTCACTACTATTTCCATTAAGCTCAAATTGACAATTTGAGCCACACTCTATACCAATTTAGCCATTAATCAACATTAATTCAATAAAACATGTTGAATTAGCATTAATCCCGATTAATTAGAGTTAATCTTAATTAACTCGGGACAGGGTGCTACAATCTCCGAGGTAAATACGATTTCCCTCATGTTGTTCTATTCTTTCACCGTTTGTATCATTGTTGGTCTCCAATCAGTTTTGTTTGTAAATACTGTTTTTTTGTGTGTGTGTGTTGGGGGGTGTTGCGTGCGAAGGGACTGTGTTTTCCTCCGATCCGGAGATCAGAGATGATTATAATGATTTTCCAATTAGACGATCCACTAACTGTCGTTCTAGTAAAACTATCTAGCCAAAAATTTAATACCAAAATATATCAAAATATTCTTCTAACAAGACGCTCTAACCAAAGATCTATACCAATTAATATCGAAATACTAAACCACTTAGATTGAGATCAACTGCTACGCTGATTTAGTTGGAACTAAGGCCTTAGCCTTATTTTTATTTTGTTTTTTCACATAGTGCTGCCACTATTTCTTCTTCTCATTCTTCTTCTTTTATGCAGTGGGCAATTTCATTTTAGATCAGCTTGACTTAAGTGTTTTGGGTGGTTTGGTGTCATTTGGTAGCCGTGTTTTAGAAAATAATAAACAATTGATAATTTATAAATTTAGAAAACCGTGAAAAAAATTAAACGTGGAAGAGCTTATGTAATATATAAATTTAATTAGTTCTACTGCGTCAACAATATATAATGTGTGATATCCATATGAAATAATGAATCCCAATCCCTGTTATGGTGAAATAAATAAATAGATAAACAAAAAAGAAGAAAAAGTAGCAGGAGCCATCTAAGGGCCTGTTTGGTACCATTTCTACTGTGAAATGTTTCTTTTCTGAAAACTGAGTGCGCTAAGAATCATGCTATTCTAAAAATGAGACAATGACAACTTCTGCCAAAATTGTTCCCAACTAACAACATCATCAAAATTATTTTTTGAAATGCTATTGAATTTGCATTCCATCCTAAAATAATTATACAATAATTATACATCGATGTTGCACCCCAACAAAGTTTTCCATGATGATGAAAAATGTTGTACTCATGGGCTATATGGTCATGAAACCTGTCATAGAATTTCATTGTTGATGGAATGATAGAGGTCGTTTGATTCAACCTTAGTGCACCTGAGGACCAATATCTCCACTGTCAGCTAGCCCATTGGGCTTAACTTATAGTGTGCCAGCTTGCCCGTTCCTAAACATACCGGGCCAGCCCATTGGGCCAAGCCCCTAGGTGAATGATCCATTGGGCCTAACTAATGGATGATGGATCCATGTGGAGTCTTTGCTCACACCTTGGAGCCATCCAAATTCCAACGGGAGAGGTTCAAACTTTTAATTCAAGTCCAAAACGCAAAAGTCGGATGGAAATATATCACATTTTGGGTTCTAAAAAGTGTTGCATTATTTGCCCAATTTTTGGTTTGATCCGGCTTATAAAATAGTAGCAGTTTGTCCATCTTTTTCAATTTTTTTGGTTTACATAAACATATTGATTCCGCTCTATTTTGGTACTAGCTAATCACTTCTAAATATGGTGCTGGGTCATTACTTCCTCACACCCTTAAAAGAAAATCAGTTTTATCAATTTATGTACCTAAAAATGAAAAAAAGTGGACACTTCTCTAAAACTTTGTCCTCTTTCTGGTCTTCCATGTTCAGAAGAAAATGCTTTTTGTAGAACAAATATTGGAATCTGAGCTCCTAGCATAGCTCTTATGTTGCTAATGCATTTATTTAAATTCTTATTTCAAACTGTAGGAATCTAAAACCTAGAGCTCTTATGCCACGGCTGTCACGCCCCAAGATTTGGATTTCCTGAATCCCAGGATGCCGTTGTCATAGTTGATAAAATGTGTTAAAAGAACAATAGCTAAATTTTGAAATACTCAAACCATGTGATCATATAAAGCGAGACTAAAAAAACTGATTTTCATAAAGCATATACAGTCTTGATTTCAAACTTCATAAAGAGTCATCACACATTGGAGATGCCAAAAAGTCTTTGAACAGGGCTAATGGTGTTTGATTTCACTCAGTAGTGGAAGAGATAAAAATATTCATTACTTGATTTCTTGGAAGAGCCTCTAGAACCCTTATATCGAGAAGTCAACAAGTCGACAACAATGTTGGCACTTGATCAGAGATTATGCCTTCTAGTTTGAGTAGTATATACTCTTTGACTCTTAATTAGAGACTGACAAGCACATCTTTCTAAGGGCCGGTTTCAATATGTGCAGAATAAAATATTTACAGATTAAAATACTAGCAGAATAAAATAGTGCTGTAATATTTTAGTATTGGCGCTGTTTGGCAATTGCTTTAGATTATAATATGCCAAAATTAGTATTTACTACAATTTTAAATCAAACAAAGTCATGTGATATGGCTAGAAAATAAGGTCCTAAGTCTTTGGGTGGATAAAGTCAAACAATCACTCATCAACGTTAGGATGAGATAGTTGTATCCAATAGATTTTAACCTCTTAACTTTTGCTTTAGGCCCCATTTGTCCGTGTAGAATTGTATTCCTAGGAATTTATGTAAAATGGTTTCCAACAAGTGATTATTAATACGATGAAGGATAATTGATATAAGGTGGTGATGTAGATGGGACCATGACTTTCCTAGGATTTGATTTACTAGACTGTGATGGCCGGGTGTTCATTTTCCTTCTCCCCTTGATTCATTTTCCATTAAAAGGGAGATTATTTGGACAATTGTGAATCTTCACTACCTTTGCATGGAATTGAACTCCTAGTAATTTTCATAAGTCTATTCTAAAAAACCATTTGCTTGGAGGATTTTCTGAATGAATTCCACATGTTGGAAATTCTATTAGCAATGTTATTTGTTGACTCTGTAACATTTGATATTTCTAGTTTGACTAGTGAGATTTCAAAAATCCAACTTTTTGAATTGTCACCTTTACCTATAGCATTTGTAAATTCTCATCATCATCATCAGCAAAGCCTTGTCCTAATTATGTCGGGGTCGGGTATATGAATTCTGATACTCCATTCTGATCTATTTTAAGCCAAATCCTCAAATAAGTTGCACACCTTTAGATCTATTTTTACTACCTCCATGCACCCTCTTCAATCTATCCATTTCCCTTGGTGAGTGTCACGACCAAAATTAGGATAAGATTAAGGGGCCGTGATTACGGGGAGTAGTGTGGCATAATCTTTCTTTTCCCCAGGCTATGGAATATTTTGCAAAAGCTTGCATTGCGGTGCAACCCGAAGTCCGGAACTCTTCGGATTCCGTGTTGCATCACTAATGTCTTACTAACTGCATCATACTTGTACCATACTTTATCAGGCTGGTATAATATAACAAAAGATAAAAAGAGCTAGACAAATAAACATGAGATTATATTCCCATAACTCAAGTTAGAGAGTTACAAAAGATGTGTTAATTACAATCCCAAAATAAAAGGCCAACATAGGCTAGTATAGCATGATACAAAACCCAAAAGAAAGACTCACATGTGATAACGTCTCATGTGCAAGGAGCGGAGTCTACATGACAACCTCAGCACATCAATCACTCGCCTCCTGCGGTTCACCAACCGCCTCTTCTGGGTACCACTCTAGGGCGAGGGTCGGGGCAATCCTCCCTACAACACCAAGTGTAGTGTCAGACACGAATGTCTGGCAGGCATTCAATATAAATGTCATAGTATGCAGAGGCTAGTATAGCATGATACAAAACCTAAAAGAAAGACACACATGTGATAACGTCTCATGTGCAAGGAGCGGAGTCTACATGACAACCTCAGCACATCAATCACTCGCCTCCTGCGGTTCACCAACCGCCTCTTCTGGGTACCACTCTAGGTTGAGGGTTGGGGCAATCCTACCTACAACACCAAGTGTAGTGTCAGACACGAATGTCTGGCAGGCATTCAATATAAATGTGATAGTATGCACTAAATTAAAAAAAAAACAAAGATAGTTAATTGAATGAAATAAGTACAGTCTACTTAGACAGATTGATACAAAATTAGTAGGGTGTACAGTCAAGAGAACGGTATACATTCATGTGTAAAACCTACCTGTAAGGAATAATACAGAATGCTATAGAATAGTACAGTATTAGAATCTATCAGTGTGTCTAAACGGGTGTGTGTCTCCAGGATTTCCCCGCCGTGGGAAGCAGTGACAGAACATGATTGTCGGTTTGGGTGCATATGCGTGTCCCATAGCGACCAAAACAAAAACATCGGTACAGTCCATCCACTGGTCCCATAGCGGTCATGATATACAGTATCACAACTCTTTCGTAGAGCATAATATAGGAAATGCAGGGGGTGGTACTGTATTACTATGCAAATGCGATAGTCATGATGATGTCAATCAATGCAGGCAACAATGCGGGCACAATAATCACAATGAGTGCAGAAATGATTATCATAATAATTATAATAATAGTAATAGCTATGGGTTGTGGTTATGGCTCATGGCCCCATTCAAAAGGACAGAGCCCACTCTGATTTTATCATCTCACATACTCTATAATTCGAAGTTCCCATTTGGTATCAGAAGTACCCCGCGGTTAAAGGCCTACCTGTGACTTAATCCTCGTAAGGGAACTTCATCGCCCAATCGAACTCACGAAATCCTTTCGGTCACCAAGTCCATGGTTATCTCACCCTCTCGCGTCTCTCAGGGTTACAGTCTTTAACAGAATCAATTGAAATATAAAAAGATTACAGATAAAAGAAATCAGACAAATATAGATTGGTTGTCCCAAACCGGGTACCATCAGTGAATCTCAACAGACAGAGTTGAGTCATTGCTGAGTTGGGTTAACAGTCAGGTGTAAGCAATTTAGAACTGAAAATAGTACAGTTTTGGGCTAGAAAACTGTCTATCTAGGTTTGGGAAATTCTACGGAAAAAGGGGCAGTGTTTCGGCTAGAAATGGAGATCCCGAACTGGTAAGAAAAAGGACAAGATGATCCGGGTAACTCAAAAGGGGTAGGGCAACTGAATGTTTGCACGCCAACCGAGAAACCATCTAAGGATCCGGGTACATCTAGGGTCAAAGCAGGGCGAATACTGTGCGCTAATTCCCAAGGAGTCCCATAGGTCATGATGCTAAGGTCAGTTAAGTCTGGGTATGACAGGACGCATAAAATATTGGAAATAAGAGAAATATGCTCTATGCATATGAATACGGAAATTAACTGATTAAGACATTCTATCATGCCTACATAATAGTCAAGGATCCATTACTAACATACCTTTTAGTCATTGATCACCTTGGACATGTAAGTACAATGATATTCGAGACTACACACTAAGGGTTGGATATCATGACTGGTTCTACACTTGGTGCATTATGAAGGTGGGGATATCCAAACCCTAGGTCCGGATAGAAAGATAGTCACGTGGTCCACAAGCCTCCGGATAATCCGAAGTGTAAGACAATTACAATCAAATTAGAAAGTGTTCGGGTACAGGGTACATCCTATTCCTAGGTTTTTAGTCCCCTTTATTAAGGGTAACCATGTTAAGCGGGTTCCAAAGGGTTTGGTGATCTCAGACCCTCAACTAGGCTTACCGGTGGTCCCTCGCATTCCTGGGGATGCCCACCGGCTATTTTGGGTTGATTGTAGAAGGTTTACTCGGCAGTCTTAGAGAAAAATCCATGTTTGGACAGGGTCGGAGTACGGGGTCCACCAAAATCTAAGTGTTAGGTTTCTTTTGTGGAATGTAACCTTAGTTAACATGTTCCAGGGGTTTAGGGGTCTCAAAGACCCTTAACTAGGGTCACCGGCCATCCTCCCCAGTCTCGGGGGTGCTCACCGGTGGTTCGGTGTTGATTGCCTAAGGGCTCATTTGACAATTTACTAGGTTAGTAAAAGTAATGTAAAGCCTCTATTTTTCAGACAAGGGGTCATATCAAAGTACACATTTTCAAAATAACCTCTTTAAAAAAAAAAAGTAAAAAAGCAACCTCCTATCTCCACTAAATGAAAAAAACCACCCACTTTTTGCACAAAAAGCCAAAAAGATTCTCTACCAATCCACTAAAGACAAATTACCATTATAACCCCCTTATATTTTATTCTCTCTTGATTTGATTCTTTACATCACTTTTACTTTAATAGTAGATTGCCAAACTGGCCCTAAGGGTAGCAGGGTATTCTTTGGAAAAATCCACATTTTTAAATGTGGTTTGGTCACAAATGGGTCCACCTATCAACCACCTAAAGTCCCAAAATGGGTCCTAAGGATAAGGGTTTTAGTTCCCAAAACATGGGCTAAAAAGGAGCCAAAATAAGGCCCATTGGCCATGGGAAGAACCCCCCACCGGCCATCCAAAAATCGCGTACATCGGCCATAGGAACAGCGCCCATCGGTTGGTGAAAATTTTATTCTTTGGTCGACTGAAGAACAAAATTTTCTGTCAATCAGAAAATGCAGAATTTCTGACCGGTGGTTAGTTTGGCTAGCTGTAAAGCTCATTTTGGCCTGTTTTGACCTGAGCCAAGTCATTACTGAGTTGGGTTAATAGTCAGGTGTAAGCAATTCAGAACTGGAAACAACTTAGTTTTTGGCTAGTAAACTATCCATCTAGGTCCAGGAAATTCTATAGAAAAACAGGCATCATTTTGGCTAGAAATGGAGACCCTGAATGGGTAAGAAAAAGGACAAGATGATCCGGGTAACTTGGAAGGGGTAGGGCCGCTGAAACCACCTAAGGATCTGGGTACACCCAGGGTCAAAGGAGGGCGAATATCACGTGCTAATTCCCAAGGAGTACCATAGGTCACGATGAGGTCGGGTAAGTCTGGGTATGACAGGACGCTTAAAACATAAAAAATAAGAGAAATATGCTCCATTGGCATGCGTTGATCACAATGCATTCTAGTAGCAAGCGTCCATTTCAACGATCTCGCGATCTCACTTTTATCCTATGTTCGACATCATCATCAATTTCTCCATACTTAGTAATTATCGAGCCAAGCTAACAGAAAGAGTCTCTTTGTGATATTTCTTCGGCTTTAATTCTCATAGTAGTTTCAGCTGTTTGTATATGCCCGCTGAAGTTGCAATACATACATTTTGTCTTTGTACGACTTATTTTAAAGCCTTTGGATTCTAAAGCGTTCCTCCATCTCTCAAGTTTTGAATTCATACCATCTCTTGATCAACCACCATCGGTATATCATTTACAAACAATATGCACCACAGTACCGTCTCTTGAATATGAGCAGTTTACTCATTCATAATTAGTATAAAGAGATAAGGGCTTAGGGCTGATGCTTGATGTACATCTAGTGTCACTGGGAACTTACTTGTCTCTCCACAGGTAGTTTTCATACCTTACTGCTCCTTCATACATGTATGACCCATAGTTACCTGATTCGGTGGTTCAGGCCTCGAACTGCGAATGTTCAAATCGAATAATTCCCAGTTCGATTCGCTGTAGTTCGTCAATTAGAAAATGCCCAATTCGAAACAGTTTGGTGCATAAAAAATTGAAAATCCGAAGGTTGATTAGAGTGAAAAACTAGAAAAGATAAAGGCTTAGCTACTGCTCTCAGACTCTGTCTCACTCTCTCCATGTTTGAGTAGACGTTTTCAGTTGCAGGAATCTCATCGAGGAAGATGACTTTCATTGTTTTTTCTCGGTGTTTGAAGAAGAGAAAAGAGTAAGAAGAAAGTTTATTGCTTTTTACCCCTCTCTCACCCGTACAGAAGAGAAGAAAGCATTTTAGAATAAAAATATTAGAAATAAAAAAATATTAAAAAAAAAAATTATCACAAACCTATTGCTAGTGCTCTGACAGTTACATAGTTATGCACCTTAGTACTCCTAAGGGTGTCAATTCACTGACATATATCGTTTTGGATAATTATTTACACCATTTTCATATAATTCATGCAGATGGATAATACATTAATTGATGATCTATGATAGCAGCTCTTTCATCTCCTGCTTTAGTCCACTTCCCAGAGTGACTGTATTCCTCATTTCTTATGACTACCTTCAGATCTTGACATTCTTATCTTTCTGCAATCCACCCAGTACTTTTGTTAAATTCCTAATGAATTCATAGGAAAAGGTCCTTTATCAATGGGGTAAAAGTGAAGTGCCACGGGTGGAGATCTATGAGGTACCCTCAAATTCCTAGGATTCAGTAACATAAATTGAAGGTTGGTGGGCAACCGTTTTCCTAGGAAATCAGCTGAATTCTCTGAAGGTGTGGCTAGTATTTTTTATAGACTTAATTTTCTGTTTTTCACCCTATTTTTATAGATGAAGCAGGTTGTCCTACCATATTTATGATGTTTGATATTTTGCTATTTAGATTGTTCCCCGTTGTTGTAATAAATGGACTTCTACAATTTCAAACCCCATCTGCACACATTCATCCACATCCACATCCACATCAAACACACATGGATCACGCACGCTTTATTTCTTTATTCTTCCTTTACTACATAGAATGAATGCATAATTTTAATAAACATAATTGTTAGCTTGCTTCATGTTTGGGTGGTTGTTCTTGCAATTAAGGGAGATATGAGAGGGCTTAATTGCTGGAATGTTCCTGACAAGAAAGAAGGGTATGTTTCATGTAAGTATGCCTTTTCTCACACAATTTTCTATCAATTTGCGTCAGTACATATCTTAGATTTAGGAATTGAATGTAGGAATGAGTGGATGATTGATTTTGGAATTTTTTAGAGAATGTCAGCATTCTCTAAATTGTAAACTGTCAGACTGTGACATGCACACAGTTGACACCTATATTGCTGGAATAAAGAGTTGTGAAACCATTGTTGTTAGAATCCTACGATTCGTATCCTAAATCTTTTGATTCATCTTGAATCGGACACTTTGTATCCCAAATATTATGATTTGTATTGAATCCATTTACTATTGAATCTTAGGATTCCAGTGTGAATCTTACTATTATCCCAATTGAACTGCATAGTTATTTTGATGTTAGTAAACCATTCATGGAAAAGTCCAGTGGTTCAGACTTCTGGATGCCCAAAATCTCTGTGCCTTTCTTTTTTGGATCAATTATGGGAACTTTATATTTAACGAAAAAAGATTACAAACACAATAAGAAAAAAAAAAAAAAAAAAAAGCGCAATGTACTGCCAAATAATCCAGGTTTTTACACCGAGGTATATCGAAAGTCAGGATTGTTATGCCATTTTCTCATGATCCATGATGAATCATATTCCCAAACGAGACCCCATAGCCGTTTTGCGTCTTCTTTAGAGATGAGCGGTTAGAATATCGCAAATGGGCCCAAAGAATTTCAAATTTAATAATCTATCGGCTTGCACTATTTTACAAATATCTCAAATTATAGATGGAATCAACGACTGATTTTTGGTATGGTAGCTGTTTTAAACCTTACCACAATTACAGGATCAGATTGTTATTTGTTTGGCTCAATTGAATAAATAATAAATAAACCGGGCCCCTGTATTGCCTATGTTCCACTGTGATTAGAAGTAAGTCTATTATCATAGGTCTGCTATGATTAGAAGTAGTGTTTGGGTGTAACTGGGTTTTGGGCTGATATTATAAATAGAGACTTAGGGTCTTTATGATGTATACCCTCTTCTGATTGCATAGTGAATTCTCCCTTCTTCCCCGTGGACGTAGGCCAAAAGCCGAACCACGTAAATCTCCGTGTTCTTGTGTGTGCTTGATCTCTTCTCATAGGCCCCATATCACAACAAACTGGTATCAGAGCGATTTGGCGTGATCGGAAGAAATCTGACGGATCGGATTTCAAAGGGTTGATTAGGGAGAAGAGAGAGGATCGGATTGATCCTCAGTGGGCCACGGTTCTCTTGGTGAAGGAAACGCAGAAGGGTTCTCCGTCTGGCTGTTGATCAAGGTGGGCCGGTGATCAGAGGCTTGTTCCTGCAACAGAAACGCAAAAACAGAGGCATCTCTGTTTCTGTTTGTATTCACCGGAAAATAATTGTGCTGTTGCGCGCTTGTTCTGGAACCGGAGAGGAAGAAGAAAACCGCAAGGTTTTTTTTCTGCACTCTGTTGCAAAGCGTGGAAGAAGAAAGGCAGGAAGCCCCGCCTGTGCCCGCGACGGAACCGGAGGAGAGGACTGCGCCTGCTGCTGCAAAGACCGGAGGACGTTCTTGCTGCTTGGAAAAGACGATCCAGGCTCTATTCTGGAGAGGAGAAAACAGGACTCGCCGCTGTGTGTCGTCGGTTCCAGCAACAATTGAGCTGTGTCGCCGGTGATCTTTCGCTGGACGACGACCGCAGAAAGAAAAAAAAAACGGAACAAATTGCAGTGATCTGGTTTCGTTTGGACTAGGTTTTGTTTTTCCGGTGAGGCACACATCGCTGTGAAAAAAAGTTGCCGGAGTCGTGCTGCTTGTCTCCGGAGAAAGGACCGGGCTGCCGCCGTCGTCCACGCCTTGCGTCCCACCTGTGCGGCCGTCCTGTGCCCGTGGAAGGAGAAGCCCGCGTCAGGTCTTCTGTGTCCGGTTACAGAACAAGGAGAAGAGGAAGAAGAACCCGAGTTCTTTGGTTTGGGTCCAAGATCGAGTCGGGTCCAGGTCAGGTCAAGCCTGACCCATTTCAGAAGCCCGTTCGTCAGTTCAGGTCGGGTCAAGTCCAGGTTGACCTGATCCGTGGAGAAGAAGCCCAGAAGCAAAGCCTGCAGGGAAGGGCTGACGTCATCGCTGACATCAACAGATTCGTACTGTCAAAGACAGTTTGACCGAATCAAAGGCTGAAATTGTTTTCGCGATATCTTGACGATCCGGAGTCCGATCGGAGATCCGTTTGAACCTACGGACTCGTTGCGAGCATATCTACGCTGTTGTGGAAGAAGATTGGCCGTTCAACAGTCAACGAAAGAGATTGACTGATCGGAGCGCAGAAATTTATTTCTGCGATATCTTAGCCGTCCAGAATCAAATTTCAGATCCGTTTCTTCCAACGTGCTCGTGGTGACCAGATCTACACAAGTATAGTGAAAGATTCGTGGAATGGTTATGAAGTTTGACATTGAGAAATTCGATGGTAATGACGACTTCGGTCTTTGGCGTCTGAAGATGCATGCTTTGTTGGTCCAGAATGGATTGCATAAAGCTTTGAGGGGAAAGAATGCTCTATCTGAAAAATTGTCAGATGAAGAGAAGGATGAGTTGCTGGAAAAGGCGTATGGTCAGATTATGCTATTTTTGAGTGATTGTGTACTGCGAAAAGTTGTTCAGGAGAAAACTGCTGCTGGCATATGGCAAAAGTTGGAAAACTTGTACATCACGAAATCTCTCACGAATCGCTTGTATATGAAAAAGCGATTGTTCACATTACAAATGCAGGAAGGTACGTCTATTTCAACTCACATTGATTCTTTTACAAGAGCTATTTTGGATCTGAAAAATATCAATGTTGAAATTGATGATGAGGATCAAGCTATTATGTTACCGCCCTCGTTACCGCCCTCATATGAGCATTTTGTTGATACCATGATGTATGGTAGAGATACTCTATCCAAAGAGGATGTAGAGGCAGCCTTGAACTCGAAAGAGTTGAAGAAAAAGGTTGCAGCTGACAATGATAGTTCAGGTGAGGGTTTGGTAGTACGAAGAAGAACAAAAGACTCCAGTAATAAGGGCAAACATAGATCCAACAGGAAAAATATTGAATGTTATTATTGCCATAAAAAAAGGCACATCAGAAAAAACTGTCCCGAAAGGCAGAGGAAATGGAAAGAAATAGAAGATTCGTCATCTGATGATAATTCAGTCAGTGTTGCAGATGGAAGATCATATTATGATTCCGACAATGCACTTTCTGTGATTAAAAATGGTATTCGTCCTAAGGATGAATGGATTCTTGATTCGGGTTGTTCTTACCATATGTGTTCCAATAGGGACTAGTTTACCACTTATAGAGAAATCAACGGTGGTAGTGTCTTGATGGGCAACAATGTTGCATGTAAGACGGTTGGGATTGGAACAGTTAAAATCAAGATGTATGATGGAATCGTCAGAACGTTGGCAGAAGTTCGGCATGTTCCTGATCTGAAGAAGAATCTTATTTCTCTTGGTGCCTTGGACTCTGATGGTTGTAAGTTCTTAGCTGAAGGTGGAGTCATGAAGGTTGTGAAGGGTGCTCTGGTTCTTATGAGAGATAATAGAGTTGGAAACTTGTATGTTTTGTTCGGAAATACAGTTACAGGTAGAGCTGCAGTGTCTTCCTCAGATGACCATGAATCTGTCTCAACGCGCTTATGGCACTTGCGCCTGGGTCACATGAGTAAGAAGGGATTGACAATATTGAGCAATCGGAATTTGCTATGTGGCATAAAGACAAGCAAGTTGGATTTCTGTGAGAGATGCGTCTTCGGAAAGCATCGAAAGGTCAGTTTCAAGACAAGTCTTCATCGCACGAAAGGTATCCTTGATTATGTTCATTCAGATGTATGGGGGCCTTCTAAGGTTTACTCCAAGGGTGGGTCCCGGTTTATGCTGACTTTTATTGATGATTATTCAAGGAAAGTTTGGGTTTATACTCTGAAGACGAAGGATCGGACCTTTGTTACATTCAAGCGATGGAAAGAAATGGTTGAGAAACAGACTGGCAGAAAGGTGAAGAAGTTGAAGACAGGTAATGGCAATGAGTACAGATCGACAGAGTTTGAGAACTATTGCACGGATCATAGCATAGTTTGGCATTACACCACTACAGAAAATCCGTAGCAGAATGGAGTTGCAAAGAGGATGAACAGAACGATCTTGGAAAGAGCTCGTTGTATGTTGTTTACTGCTGGATTGTCCAAGGACTTTTGGGCTGAGGCAGTAAATGCTGCAGGCTACTTGATAAATAGGTCTCCACACACAAAGATTGGTTGGAAAATTCCGGAAGAAATGTGGTTAGGTAATCCAGCTGATTATTAATCCAGCTGATTATTCTAACTTAAGGATCTTCGGTTGTCCGGCTTATGCTCGCATAAAAACCGATAAGTTAGAACCAAGGGTTGTTAAGTGCATCTTGGTGGGATATGCTTCTGGGGTGAAAGGATACAAATTGTGGTGTGCTGATCAAGATTCACCCAGATTTATCATCAGCAGGGATGTTACATTTCATGAGGATGCTTTACTCGAAGCGAGAAAGCAGGTGGAGAGGACAAAAGTAGGTAGCAGCTGTGACAGCGTTCAGGTGGAGTCCGATATCCTAGTGAGGAAGGAGAGTACATCCGACTCCTCCCGGGATACAGGGGATCGTCAGACTGTGACGCAGATGCAGCAGACAGAGCCGTAGATGCCGCAGACGGGTAGATCGCAGAGAGAAAGGAAACCGTCGGTTAGATTCGGTTTCGAGGATATGATGACGTACGCGTCGACATCAGATAGTGGCCGTGATGATATGGTTGCATACGCATTGACAACTGAGTCTCTTGAATTAATGGAAGGGCTGGAAAGTAGTCAACATGCAGCAACTATAACTGAAGAGATGGACTCTCTTGATGAGGAAATTCAAGCCATCGGATGTAAGCGGTTCTACGATGAAGATAAAGGAGCTTCCAGTGTAGGTAGAATGCAGTTTAAGGTTCCTGATCATGTATGCAGTTTAAAGAAATCATTGTACTGGTCGAAGCAAGCTTCTGGACAATGGTACAAGCGATTTAGTGCACTAATGAAGGAATGGTTTAAATTCAAGTTCAAGCATTGCTTGAACTTGATCGGTGTGCTTAGTACCTGAGTGCCCTAAGGGGCAGGTGGAGACGGTGAGACGTGTTTAGTGCATGAGGATCAGCTTCAATGTTCGCCAAGGTGGAGATTTGTTATTTGTTTGGCTCAATTGAATAAATAATAAATAAACCGGGCCCCTGTATTGCCCATGTTCTACTGTGATTAGAAGTAAGTCTATTATCATAGGTCTACTATGATTAGAAGTAGTGTTTGGGTGTAATTGGGTTTTGGGCTGATATTATAAATAGAGACTTAGGGTCTCTATGATGTATACCCTCTTCTGATTGCATAGTGAATTCTCCCTTCTTCCCCGTGGACGTAGGCCAAAAGCCGAACCACGTAAATCTCTGTGTTCTTGTGTATGCTTGATCTCTTCTCATAGGCCCTAGATCGCAACACAGATCTTGATTGTGAGGCCCATATAAACCAAAAAAATGCAAAAATCGATGTCCCCTACTTTAGTGCAGTACCAACGATTTTGAGAATTCGTTGGGTTGGAGGAGGGTTTGACGAACGAAATAATCACATGCATGAAACGACAAAGTCCTCCCACAACCATTTTCTACCGTCCACCAAACATGGGCTTTGCACGCAATCGAGGAAAATTGGGTAGATATCCACAGCTATGACTACTGCCTAACGTGCCCTAACCAAATGTGGGTTTTCCACGGGAGCACAGAAAATCATGAGGAATCCCCTCTATGAACGGTTGCTAAACATGCCTTAAAAATCTTCCCTATTTTTTTCAATCATGTACTCTCCATAAGATTTTTGAGTAATGACAAAACTGCATTTATGAGAAGTTTTCATTTTCTCTTAGGGTACGTTTGGCAATGGTCCATGCTAGAGAAAAGAATCCTCTATCAAGATAATTCCTTCGTTCCCTAGAACCATAAAATCAACATTGAGGATATTTCTAATGGAAGGAATCATTGCATTCCATGTTTGGTAAATAATTAAGATTCCCAAGGACAACATGTTTTTTTACTAATTTCTACAATCTGTGATGAACTGAGCGCTAAAATTATCCCCAAATCACTTTTGTTATTCTAGAGATTTTGAAGGGTTCAGATCATCCAAGTGTGGGCCACATAAATAAAAAATCTACTCTTTATGATATGGATATTTTCACAAATATCTAAAAATCCATGTACAATCTATGGGTGAAAATTGACCCCATAGCCCTCTTTGGCCTTTTGGAGATTCTGAACCGTCGAGATCGTATTTATATGGCCCACATGAAGAAGAAAATTGAAAATAACGGGCTGTCCTTAAATCTTGTTTTTAGCACTGTGACATATCAATAGTTCTAAGTTTTCTGCAATTTTTTCATGATCCATGAGAAGTTAGAATCCCAACTTTTCGCCTCTAACCGCTTGTGTCCTTAGGAAGAGGTTTAACAGTTCAGATTATTCAAATGGGCCCCATAGAAGTAGAAATAATGCCATCTATTGGTTTGACGTTTTTGAAAATATCTCCAAATCCGTGACAAATGAACAGCTGATATTGGTTTTGATGGCCCTTTTTAGCTGTGTAAAGTTGATAAATGGTTTAGAGCCTCATTTATGGTCCCATGGCATCAAAAAATTTGAAAAACACAGTCTGTTGCAAAAGACCGTCTTATTCACTATAGCTCCCCAAATCCTTGCGTGGGATGATTTGCAGAGTCAGACAGGGGAGTGTTGACTGCTAGTTGCAGTTAACTGATCTTTAAATCTAGACTTGCCAAACGTGGTCAGCCTGTGATTACATTGAAAATGACAACAGAATGTCATTGCATGGAAAATGGCAACAGAATCCTCAGCGAGGACTATTGCCAAACACGCCCTAAATGTCCTTTCACATCCAAAATAAACGCAAAAATCACTCTATGGACTCCATTAACAAATGCCAATGTTCACATTAATGCAACCCTGATAACACTCACTTAACGTTTGGTAGTGTTACATAAGGATGTGACATCCCATATATGGCTAAAGGCTTTAGAAGTTTATTGACCCTTACACAAGTTTCCAGTGATAAGGTTCATTTTTTTCCCTCACCCTTGGCCGATGCGTATATTGGACGGGTCAAAACCGGATCGGGTAACATTCTGCTAGCCCTAGAGCCGGTATATAACTCGTTTATACATTACCCAATTTGTATTAATATGATGTACATTTATCGAAATATATCTAATATTTTATGTAGATGCCCATAAATTTGAAGTTACTGCTATTTTTCCTAATATATTTAAAAAAATAGTTTTTAAAATTTCCTTCTGTTTTTTTAGATATTTTATAGCATTATATTTTGTAGTCATTCTAGATTTTCTTTAGATTGTGGGTTTTAGAATTGATTCAATTATATCTTGAAAATTCTATTCTTAGTAAAGACATATGGTAATTCATAAACTACTATAAAATATGCATGTTGATATTTCACATTGTTGGCGTTATAATTAAAAAGTACTAAACTGCCACCTCAAGAAGAGTTTTTGAGAAAGTGACCCATCCGAGTATGTTTGGGTATGAGTCTTTTGAGGTGGCCAGTGCCACCGATGGACTTGCAAGTTGCAACTATATAGTTTTTCACATGTATGAATTGCGCCTTTTGCACAATCTTTCCAACGGCAACCTTGGCATTGAAAAAAAGACAACTCAAAAAATGAGTCCAAACATCTAAGTTATAGCCTTTCTCTGAGTAGATGCATGGACACCAGATTTTGTCTTCTTTCTACCTCTATATCAGGCTCTCATAGCCAAAGTCAAAAGTATTTTGACGGTCCAGTCATTTTGCAAAAATTACATTTATAAAAATATATAATATATATATAACCTGAAATTTAAATAAAAATAAATCCGAAAGAGAGAGTGCTTAGACTATTAGAACTTCGTAGAGAGAGCTTAAAACCTAAGATAAAGACCAAATATTAAAATGGCCTAGAATACCACAGACTTAACCCCATTTTTAACCATTGGTAGGGGTAAAAGGGTGGTGGTTGTTATTATTAGTACTACTACTACTATTATGGGAGCTTGTCCTACGACGTGCCGCAGGCCAGGGGACCCTGGCCCTGCCCGGCTGGCTCAAGTAGGTCAACATGGTGAGCAAGGCCTACCTCCAGTAGGAAATTATTTTCCAAGGAATTTATCCCATTTTCGCAATTTTCCATCACGAAAAAACTGGTGGCACACTTGCACCTGGAGGTGAAAATCTGGGCCCGCCTGGACCATGCAGGCCACGGGCACCTGGGCCCAGGCACAGCATGACCCATGCATATAAAATTAATTTTTTTATTATAAATAGAAAATAAAACTTTAAATAATTCAAGATCTGTTACTCGTTTGTAAGTTAGAATCAATGTTTCAAGTTAAGAACGGCAAAAGTTCCATAATTTCTCTTTCAATATAGATAAAGAAAATTAAAAAAATATTTAAAAAATTAAAAGAGGCATGTGGACTGGCCCATTGGCGGCACGACCCAGTACGGCATGAAAAAATTCGTGCCCTGGGCCGGGCCGGGCTGAGCCCCAACAGCTTGGGCGTGGGCCTGCACCGCCGGACCCACCCTTAGCTGGGCGTTGTCGACTTTTCATGCCTAGTTGCACCAAACGTGATTTTTACTATAGAATGGAAAACCATCCATACAAGCCTCACTTTTTGAACAGTAAACCAGCTACACAATCGTGCCGCTAAAAGAACCTTGCGCCTAATAATTTTTTTTCAGGAATGTGTGTTTTGTTTTTGTTTTTTGGCAACATTTTTTTTTGGGGAACAAGTCAATGAGTTTATATTTAGATATTCACATGTAAGTTATATTACGTTACTGTTTCTAGCTACCAAAATTATATATAAAATGACCTTATTCGAACATTTAATTCACTAACAATTTTTTTAACTTTTTAAAACCAACACCAACCCATAATGAGTAAATGTGGCCCACATGCTCATAGTTGAATGGTGGTGTCAGCATCTTAGCGTCTCATATATGGCCAGGGATGGGCCTTTAGGATTAAAAGGATTACTCTTGGCCATTAGCGTCTCACATATGGCCAGGGATCAATCCCTGGGCCCTCAGGGTTAAAAGGATTACTCTTGACCATTGGGCCAATCCGGTAAACACACAGAACAAAAAAAAGAAAAAGCCCACAGTGAATTCCGCAAAGTGGTCAGTCGCTTTGCAGGACTCAAATGTAGATGGCAAAAAAATATGACATGAATTACTTACCGCTATCACCGGGCTGGACCTAAGCAACATGAATTAACAAAAAGGGATTCAAACCCATGCACATCCGGAACCATACTGGATCTGATGACATTGGTGCCATATACAAAACTCACACCACACAGAAAATTACAATTAGGAATTTCAAATTGTCAAGCAGGAGTGCTGCTAAATGATCCCACAAGAGAGTAGGAATTCTTCTGAATTAAATCCCTGATAAATTTTCTCTATTAAGAACGTGGATAAAAGACAAAAACAAAGGGACAGAGAGAGAGCACACACAGAGAGAGAGCACACACACCCACAAAGACAGAGAGAGCAGCCCATTGTCTGTTAGAAAAGTGATCAACTCTCAAAAGCAATAAACTATATGAATACTTCTGAAATAAATCCCTGATAAATTTTCTCTATTGAGAATTTGGATAAAAGATAAAAAGAAAAGGACAGAGAGAGAGAGCAGCCCATTGTCTGTTAGGAAAGTGATCAACTCTTAAATTCAATAAACTATATGAATACTTCTGAATTAAATCCCTGATAAATTTTCTCTATTGAGAACTTGGATAAAAGATGAAAAGAAGAACAATAAAGGAAAACCAATTACTTTCTCATCCAACCACAAGTAGAGGTTTGTTACTTAACTGAATCTCATGGACGATAAATAGAAATAACTGATAGTCCACTAAAGAAGTATAGAAATTTGTCAGATCCCCTGAAGAAAACAATGTGAGGTCGTGCAACCAAGCAATCCATGAACAAAACAAGGAAATTGTTCATCGTTTTCTCTCTGACCAGCTACTAAAAAGATTTATACATGTTTCCCTTGTGAATTACCACAAATAACAGCAATAGGAAATCAGAGCCTCCTTAACAAGTTATCATATGGCGATTATCGATAAACACAGGATAGTATTGCAGATCTAGGTCACCTACTGCTGAGTGCCATTACAAGGCTAAAAGCATGTAGGGATTCAATGAAAATACAAATCCAAACAATAAAATCAACAACCTGTGAACTGTAATCAACCATTCTATCACATTTCATTGCTCAAACGCATAAGTTAGCAAATCTATACAACTTTGTCTAAATCAAGACGCAAATCTAGTTGATCGGGAGCAAAATTCCATAAGAAACAGAAGAAACACACGATCTTGATCTGAAACTCCACACAACTACAGAAGAGATCCGGATCAAGATCATTTGAAGACCAATACAGAAATAAAAGGGGAATGCATCATCTTGATCTATCTTGATCTAATCAAGATCAGAAAAAAACGAAGAAATCATCATATATTTAACTACAGAAGACCAAATCAAGATTAACAAAATAGAAGAACAGAGGACTTACTCGAGAGAGAGGTGTTGCAGCGAGAATACTCCGTCGAAAATCGAAGAATCTGAGCTGCGAGAGAGCGAAAGGGAGCAATGGTGAAAGGGTAATAGAGAAATGCAAAACCCTGGAGAGATTGAGGGAGCTGAAAACCCTAAAGAGAATGAGGGAGCTGAGAGGAGATTTACCTGGGTCGTGTTGTTGAGACACCTCAATTCCGAAATGAGCGCACTTCACTTACATTTATAGTGGTCTGGAATTGATCCGGATCTGCGATCCGTTTTTATGATACACTGACCCACTTGAATGAATTCACATCCGTGATTAAATCCAAATTCTATGGTCTCCTACAGCCCAGTTCTTTTCAAATTTAAGCCACTCAGTTGTCTTTCATGACCTACATATGGCAATTCTGATGCTCTCATGGGTATTATCCTTTAAGGTCCTCCATTGGTCTCAATTGCCTAAGTGGGCCTCATGGCTTCAAGTAGTTCACTTAAGACAAATTGTCCCAACTCCGAGATCGAGGGATAGCTCAGTTGGCCTAAGACCACGGTTTGCTCCCGAAGGTTAAAGGTTAGAAACTATAGTACCACACTGGGACAGGGATTTAACCAACTGCCCCTGGGCATGTGAGGATTAGTCTAACCCAAAAAACTGTGACACCCTCGTTATAAAAAAACCCCATAAATTGTCTCGTGCGGCACTATAATCTAATAATGGTCTCTTATGGTCCATTCAATGCCAATTTGATGATCTCATTGATGTGGCCCAGGGTCTGCAGGGCCCCTTTCCCTTTCAAAGGGGCAAGTACATCACCAACATCCTGCCCACAATAAGCATCTTTGAAAAGTGACGCAGCTCCGAATTGACACAATGAGACTTGGTACTTGGTAGTACCCTCATAAACCAAAATTAGAAATATTGCAACAACTAGACCAATCTCTATGCATCATACAACCATGAGAGACCTTAAAAGTTTCCCCAATCTCTATGCATCATACAACAATGAGAGAGAGAGAGAGAGAGAGAGAGAGAGGATAAAACATAGCATAACAATGTTATTTTTTATAGAATAACTGCTGAACAAAACTGATGAAAACAGTCGACCATACATCCTTTTATATAGTGCTTAAATCATCTCAAAACCCTAAGAAACCTACTTATAAGATTCCTATTAAGATTAGAAGTCTTTACAATACTTTCCTAATCAAATCCATAGAGATTACTGAAAGAAATGGGGAAAATAGAAACTTTAGATATCTGTTTGTCACAAACACTTTGGTGGAGATCTTGTGTGGAGCCCACATGGCCCACCTTCTCACGACTCCAACTCTACGATCTGAAAGACAACTCCCAGGAGACTCTAGTGGAGGCCCTATTTGGCCCAGCAAACACCAGGCCCAAACTGCATGCTCCAAATGAGCCTCTGAAAGTATTAGTGCACATTAATCAAAGCTCTTTTTTTAGTAAAGCTACCATCTAATAAATTGGCTGCAGAAAGATAACTGGATAATTACACAGCTATGAAAAGTTTATATGCCACCTGTCAAAATTAGGGTGTTTTTACTGGTAAAAAATTGAAGTACAAATAAACAGTATTTTTCACCCGAGAGATACCTCTTGCGGTTCCTCTGAGAGGCAAAAATCTCAGCCCCAAGTGGGGCACACTTGGATGGTTTCCGATCAGGGCGGTCAGAGTGATGGAAAAGCTCTCGTTTGGATTAGATTTTGACCCAAAAAGCAGCCCAACCAAATCATCTTGACCCTTCGTTTAACTGCTTCAAAGCTTAATAGTTTCTTAACTCCCATGTTTTAAATTCGTGTCTTTACAACCCAAATGAGTGGCAAATCGAGGATTGAGCCAATTCAGGCAGAGGCATTGTGGGTGAGTGGATTAGATTGATAAAATTCGATAGCGACCATAAATTATTTTGGAGTGAAATTTCTCAAAGACATTTCTTTCATGCCCCGCTAACGATCAAAGGTATTGTAATATCCATGAATTTAAAATTAGGGCAAGAACTTGTGTTTAATATAAATAATGTGTGCTTCTTTATTTAGTTATTATTTATTATTAATTAGCAACAAAGGCCCAGGCTAAGCTCGGGAAAAAAATTATGGTAACGTTTTTAAATATAAAAAAAGAATCTATCAAAACGCATGTAAAGTCTCTAATTATAACCTAATTTAGACTATTCTTAAATTTGATAAATCAATTAAAATTCTACACAAGTAGTCCTCTGGAGGGCATAGACCGACAGGACACACTCCAGGGCTGTGCATGTGGGATGCTAGCCCAAGGTCTTGACTGGTCATGCGTGCTTCTCATTCTTACATATAAGGCTTTATTCTACTAAGATGTACCTTCCATGACTTGTGCAGGAATTAGAACTCTCAGCCAATCCTATCAGACCCACTTGGACTACTCATAGGAGGATGGTGTGCTGGAAATATCTCATCTTGGATATGACTTTAGGCAAAGCTCATCTCAATCAAATCATTATATCCAATGATTTAGGTGGCTTAACTTTTAATGGTTTCTTAAGTTATGTTTTTTTTATCTGTCTAAAAAAATTAGATTCTCTTATGAAATCCAATCCAGCAGTTAATATAATTCAAATTACTGCCAAATTAGAATAAGTGAAAATTCACAAGTATGTGAAAAAATCAAATTTTTCTATGAAATTCAATCCAACGGCGATTATAATTCAAAGTAGTGCCAATAATCCAACGGCGATACATTAAAAATAATTTTAAGACAAAGAAAAATCGGAAAAGTTTATCGTTGTTAGCTAAAGTCAATAAACATCAAAGTCGAACGGACCAAATTTTAACTCCATTCACAGTGATACACATCATTGAGATTTGAAACTGTACAACAATGATTATTTTACAGTAGCAGTTAAATTAAGAGTAGAGTTAGGTCGGTTGACAGCCACCACTGATAAAAGATCATAAATTAAGAGTCGAGTTACGTAGTTTCTCTTGATGATAGATGTGCTTTTTTCTTTAATCCCTTCATATCAACCTACGAGAACCTGAATTTTTTTAAGGCCCCTCTTCGACCATGGCTTTCTCGTCTTTGCCTACATCTCCAGATTGTGTTGTTTTTGGCTATTTGGAACGACATTCCCTTTGATAATATTTTTATTAGCACATGTACTCCTGGAGCTCGGAGTTGGCAATCATATATCTATTGCAGCCTGGAAGGGAGTTAATCCACCTTTTCGTGTAGGATCTACTAATCCCGTTTTCCTCAATGGTCTTTTTTATTGCCTAGGTCTACAAGAAAACTTGGGGGGTGTACAATTACGGTTGCAAAAGGGACGGTTCCGGATCGAACCATAGTGGACCTGGACCTAGACCCGTTTTTTAAAATAACGGTTCCAGTTTTGGATCTGGTTCCGGAACCGAGTTCAACTAGAGGACTTGAATTTAGTTTCAAAATCGATTCTATTTTCTCTTTATTATTTATTTTTTCTTAAATTAAATATATCATTCAACTTATAACAATGCATTAAGTTTACAACATCAGCATTATATATAAGAATGTCAAAAAAGAGTTGATTTTAAAGTACAAATTGCAATATCAAAGACTCATATGCAGGTCACGGGTCTACGGGTCAAAACCTATATATACCCGGAACTAGCCCATTTATCAATCGGAACCAAATTAGGTTCTGGACCTGGACCCGGATCTGTTTATGAATTGAAACCTAAAATAGGTTCAGACCCGATTTTTTGTGGGTCGAAACTTCTGGGTAATCGGAGAATCGGACACCCATTTGTAACCCTACGTACAATGTTAGTGAAAATACATGGAATGTTCTTAAAAGCCAAAGCCACTTCACCTCCCAAAGGGAAGTTGCTTTTTGATTTGAGTA
This sequence comes from Persea americana, assembly GCA_029852735.1. Classification (NCBI taxonomy): domain Eukaryota; kingdom Viridiplantae; phylum Streptophyta; class Magnoliopsida; order Laurales; family Lauraceae; genus Persea; species Persea americana. The sequence continues at coordinate 75,080,983 of CM056815.1, forward strand.
TGAAGGAAAGCTAATACTTGTGTATGTTCTTGAAACTCAAATTATTATCTTTACTCCTGACGAGTCTAAGATGGCATGGGGTGGAAGTTGAAGGCTTGGAAGATCTGACACTTTTTTTTTTAGTAGATCGACATCTGTTGCGATGATAGTAAGCGAAGAAGCAATGGGTGCAGTTAGAGATATGAAGAACAAAATTTATAGATCTTGATTTTGCCGAGATTCCAATGATGCTTTAATGTACGCTATGGAATCAAAGTCGTGCCATCTTGACTTCTACAGGTCCAAGGAATTCCTCAAATGCACTTGGATCGAACTCGCTGGATTCAAATTTGGATTGGACTCCCAAGGTAATATATTGAGTGTTACAAGTTGATTTTGGTAAAAAGAAAGCCCAATTATAATCAGTTTTTAACTTTGTCATTTCTTATATAGCTTTATTTGATTATTTATGTTGTTCAAGGTAGCCTCTCCTATTTATGTGAATGGGAGAAAAAAGAAAGCCCAATTATGTGAGATTGAATTTATACATAGGAAATGATTGCATGCTGTTGTCTCTGTCTTCGCTTGATTCAAGTCGTTTACATTTCCAAACTTCAAAATGCATGAAGTTCCTTTTACTGTCTGATTCAATTGTGCATGAAGATGATTTTGGATATTATGAAACTCATTTTTGTTCATTGATAAAACTCAAGGATTTATATTGCTCTGAATGGAGTGGGATTTATGTTGAAAAGGCCAATTTAAGATATAAAAAATCCTGTAATTAAGTTCTTTATTTTTTTTCTTGAGAGTTTTACAAAAAAAAAAAAAAAACTTTAGATGGTCAATTGACTAAAAAGGTCACTTTAGCAAACCTCATACTATAGAGGCCTTAAAAAAAATCCTTTTTTTTTCTGCCTTTTTTCGAGGGTCGACGTCGACCCTCCGTTGCATCCCTTAAAACGTGGATTCCACATTTTCTTTCATTGAAAGTCTTTCATTAATCCAAACAGCCTCCAAGCAGGTAAAGGAAAATTTCCAAATTTAAAAACATGGTTTATATGAAGTATTCAAGTGATGTTTATCAATTTTATCAATTTATAACATCCAGACATTACCCGGATAGTGGAGAACAACCGCTATAACTATCAAACTAAATCATCTCCATCTCATAGACAGTGGAAGAAGAACACAACAAACACCATGAACACACCACATTCTATACATATCTTACGGAACATAGGGTTGGCATCGACCCTCACTAGTTTTAGCGATGGCCGACGACGACCCTAAAAAAAAGGTTTTTTTGGATGGGATGCCGGTTTGGCGTGAGGTTTGCTAAAGCAACCTTTTTGTCCACTAGTCATCTAAATTTTTTTTTTTTTTGGGTAAAATCACCTGATGTGTGGGAGGTTTATTTATACACTTATACAGCAGTTATAAAGAGTGGGACTGTGGGAGGCAAAAAATTTATTTGTGTTTTGTCAAGAATGGGATTCGAACCCATGCCCTTTCGGACCAGTACCTGAAACTGGCGCCTTAGACCAACTCGGCCATCTTGACATGTTAGAACAGGGTATGCAATTATTTATATACTCTTTTTCCAGTCACAAGGAAGCTTTGAAAAAAAAAAAAAAAATATATATATATATATATATAAAAAAGGTCTGCATCTTTTCAAAGCTCTCTTTACACTATATCTACTTTAATCTTTTCACGGAGAGACAATTATTTTTGGGACTACGTTTTATCTTTTTTTTTCTCCTACTTTCATAGGTCTGTTTAGAAGTGGAGATAGTGAATAATGAGATTTTGCATGATGATATCTATGAACAATGTTTTCCATCACTCTTTCTTCATCCATTTAACTGTTTTGAAGAAGTCTGAGTTTCAATGTTAAACTAAAGTTGACCTAATTGGAGCTAAAATCTCTTAATTGGTTTGGTCTTGACTCTTGACCACTTGAGTGAGCACCACTGTTTGAATCCCCCTCTCTACATATTCCTATCACCATTTTTTAAATTGGGCCTGCCCGGCTTTGTGCTCTCTATAACTGAGTCCAAGCCTAGCCTATCTATTAAGCGGGCCGAAATAAAATGTCCGAATCTGAGTAATAAAATAACAGGCCCAAGCTCGGCCCAAATCGGGATGGCCCGGGGCCTGGCTCGGGCGAGCCACATCCATGAGCATCCCGAATCATGACACAACCAGCCATATAAGCTTGACAATGACAGCATGCTTTATGAGCTACATCATCGCATTTCTCCCGTCTGGCCATTAACACTGAGAATCTCTACCCTTGGCTTCTAACAACATAATTATGCTTAACTCTAAGATATATCAAGATATATATGAGATATGCGATTAAGCATCTCAACTCTCTAACAGAGATTGCGTAGTTGTAATTACTACTTCCGCAGTAGATTATTCATGGGCTGTTGGGAAAACAGGTCCGTTATGGCATGGAATGAAGAGAGATTTTAGAGTTGTTAGAGATATTTTGGAATTTGGAGAGACCAGGTCTCTCTTACGGTTGAGAATCTTTGTGACCATTATGGCCCATATGCGAACAGCCCCAGCACTTTTCCCACCTCTGCCACCTTCCTTGGCCCCTCTTCTGATGTAGATTCTTCATCCACTGCATGTTTGGGAACCTGAGAAGACCCAGACGATTATTCCAGGAATTCTTCATCTAACCTCTGCGCATGTGCTTCTGAAGGCTCCACTGAACCTCGACACATTGAATCTCACGCGCCAATCTATCTAGCCTTGACCCTCAGCCTTGGCGGAATTTGATCTTCTGAGCATAGATTTTCTTACCTTCAAACTGTTTGTTGGAACTTTAGCAACGGAGGATATAATGAAAACACTGAACTTTCATTGCTAAGGTTCCTCCCCAAAACATTAATTTTCTCGATCTAGCATTCATAAAAAAGAAAGGATGCTACCTTTGACATGGATTTAGCTTTATAAGCAACACCCAACCCTTCCACTACCTGCCAAATACTTCCATCAGATTTTCTTCCGAATAGATCTCTTGAGCCATCAAGTTTGATGTTCCTGCTGGCCGCTTTGTTTTCAGTTTCTTTGATGTTGACCTGAACATGCAGAATTTATATTGACTAACTTGGCCAAATTCAGCCCTCTTTGGAAGTGACAACATCCTATCAAACACCTGTACCAACTACTTACTTTTCATAAAATTTTATATTATTTTATTAGTTTTATATTCTAATTTTTAACGTTGACACAAATAAAACTCTTAATTATGATTTATTCATAAAAAATTATCTTTAAAATTCTGACCCTATAAATACTACTATGACAAATTTTAGTAAAACTTTTATGCATTTATATGTTCATGCTTTAAGCACCAGTGGTTAAGTTAGATATAAATTTATTTAAGTATTATCCCCCAAGTGGCTTCTAAATGCCGCCGGTTCGAATATTCACCACATTGGAATTTAAAGTTCAAATTTGACTTTTCAAGAGGTTATTGTTCAGAATTCTAACATTCAAATGGATATTTCAAAGACATGATCTGTCACCAATATCACAGAGTCCCACTTCTCATGAGAAAAATCTCCAAACAAACAGCCAAATTGTCCCAAACTGTGCATGTGCCAGAAACATGTTAAGAGAGCATATTTTTTTGTCCTAGGAACATTTCAAGTATCTGCCAAAGGTCTCTCTCCACAGACAGTTCATAGCAAAATGCATAAATGGCTTAGATGAAAAGAGATAGAGGTCAGATAGATCCATTTCTTTAGTTCTCAAATAGGTTTAAAACATACCACCAGATCTGTGGTCTGATCACTGATTGCACTTGGACATAATGGGTGAATCAATGTAATCGTGCTAATGATCTGGACCCTCACGACCAGAGCGATTATCATGGATAAACCATGGTTGAGATGTTAGCACGACCCAAATGAAAATAAAAGATAAACAATGAAGTATGGACATTTGAAAAGAAAAAAAAAAGAGACACTAATCAAATGGTTATGAAGGTAAAGCATTATCACGAATAATGTGGATGGTTAACCATTATAATACTACAATTTTAAATTGTAAAAATATTTTTTAAAATAGCGAAGCGACTAATTGTTAAACCAAACTTGTTTATTTTTGGTACTTCTAACATATTCCGCATGAAGGAGGCTTGCGTTATTAGATTGACATCTAACATAAAACTTTTATTATCTCAACCCTAACATGAATTATAAGAAAACAATATTCCATAAGACTAGATCCAAATAAAAAATAAAAAAATAATTCAAATAGGGAACTGATAATCACCCACCTGAGAGTTGTGGAGTGGCATAAGATGTTTGCTCACCATATCCTGTGTTTGAGATTGTTCTAAATTTATTCGTATGTTTTTCACCTGTTTGTGTGCATTTAGGGGGTGCCAGAGGGGGATTAATCATGTTGGGTAACATTTTAGGATACAGTAAAGGGAAGATGTTTAGATTATGATTTATGCTGGTGAAACTACGAACCCAACTCATATTTTACTTCCAGGCAGACTGGGCTTGGCTGGGTCGTTTCAAATACTCCCAACCTAAAGGGGAGAAACCCTCTTCTCCGCCTGATGCAATATTTCTCTGAATCATTTCCTTGAGACAAAGAAGAGAGCGAGATGTCGGTTCTCATTGTAACGAGCTTGGGAGATATCGTGGTCGATCTGCACACGGATCGATGCCCCTTAACCACCAAGAACTTCTTGAAGCTCTGCAAGTAAACAAACCCTTCCAACCCTTTCTCTCCATCTTCTCATTCTATTCATTAATCTTCTTCTTTTACTTCCTCTCATGTAAATTAGATTGGTTTCTTTTACTCCAGAAAATATTTTTGAGTAAATCTGTTGGTTTCTTTTCTTTTCTGATTCCTTACCAGCCTTTTTAGTTAGTAATTTGTTTATGAATGGTGAGTAAAAGTCACAGTTGTAATCTCAATTACTCTCATATGTATATGTATTGAGTTTGATTTCTTATTGTTGGGCTCTCATCATAAGATCAGGAAAAAAGGTTGTTGGGTTCTCACCATATGAGATAGTTATAAATTGGGTGAGAAATGAGTAACTGTTGTATTTGTCTTTGTATGCAGGATAAAGTATTTCAATGGTTGTCTCTTTCACACAGTTCAGAAGGATTTTACTGCACAGACTGGTGATCCCACGGGAAAGGGTACCGGGGGAGATTCTTTGTACAAGTAAATAGCTTTTCCATTACAACACAAACCCATCTTTCCATTTCCCCCATAAATGATCAAATATTGGTTTCTGAAGGAATGTATGATATAAGGCTATTGAATTGTTTCTGACAAGCCCATGAAGCTGTGGAGGTTGTATTTTTGTCACTTATGGTAGATTTTTTTAGTTGGAAATGACCATAGAGACTCCATAAAATATTTGGACTTTAGTTGTTGTATTGTGGATTTTCTTATTTGGGAATTAGTAGGGCTTCATGAACTCTTAATAATTGGAATCATAAAAACAATATTTCTTCAAAGTTGATTGGGATTTGTGAATATTAGAGAGGCATTGTTTGTTGCCGCCATTCCCTTCCTCACATACTTAATGTCCGAGATGCATTGTGATGGCCTCTTCTAATGCCCCCTTTTGTTGTTCCTCTATGTGCCGTCTTAAGCATGGTAAAGGAGGGCGGTTGCATCAGACTGCAGCTTGTGTAAATGCTTCATGAGCTCTATCTGAGAGAGGTATTAGTTGGCAAACCCAGTTAGATGGGATAGGCCTATTATGATGATTAGTTATTTCCATAGAGTGTGGTTTTTCCTTGACCTTTACAATGAAATTAAATCCACTAGAAGTTTCACCGCAAACAAATGCCTATATCCATCTTCCTTATTTTATTTTTTTAGTTTCTACTTCATCTATGGGCAATCATTCAGCCCCATCTATGATACGTGAATATTACATGAAAGCCTCTTCCAAGCCTTGTCTTCTTCTTTTTGCATAGTAGATTACACACTATTTATCATTCTCTTGATCTCATACTTCATTTTGGATGCTATGGTCAAAATATGGAACAGTTCTTCTCTGATCGTATAGCTTATACTAAAATCCCGAGAGAAATTATTTTAAATAAAGAAACTTGCGCTTGCATATTAAAGAGCTTTTCTCAATTACAATATTATATATATTTCCTTGCAATATTTCTTTACAACATTGTCTACACTCTCTCTCGTGGTCAAATTTGACTTCTATTTGCAATCTCTCTTCCGCAAATCAAATATGAGCATTCTAGTTGTATGCTTATCTTGCTTCCTGTTCTTCATGCAGATTTCTTTATGGTGATCAGGCTCGCTTTTTCAGTGACGAGATTCATCCAACTTTAAAACATTCTAAAATGGGCTCTGTGGCTATGGCTAGTGCTGGAGAGAACCTTAATGCTTCGCAGGTATACAATAAATTTGCTCATAGAACGATCTGTCATTGCCTTTGTGGAAGCATGCTACCTGTCCTGTGCTGTTCTTTGGTGTTTGGTTTGGATTAGCTCCTGATAGAAGGTTTTTCAAATGTTTTCAAACCCCATCATCAAATCATCTTTGGAAACAATTCGAATTTCTGGCCAAAAGGGGCTAATATTCATAGACCTCAATTTTTTATGTAATCATCTTAAAGGAAGTCAGGTCTCTTGTGCCTCAGTTATCAAAATTCAAACCTACTATCATGTGGCCCACCATGATGAACCTAAGTACCAAACCTAGTTCCTAATTCCTATTGCATGGGCCCCTCCACAAATGGCACATCAACTAAAGCAACAAGGTCAAGAGATGCTTTTGCGGTCTTCCACAATAAAGCTTCATCGACAGAGTTTTCACCAAGTTTACATGGGATCCTAACCTTCTATATTTGGACCAACTCAAAACTTGCCACATTCTCATATCAAAATAAACTAGAGACCCATAGTTTCAGAATGTAATTCATGCCTCCATGAGTGAGATTGGTTCCTTGCACATAGGTAGGATTACATGGTTTAAGCTCTAGGTTTTGGGCTGTACAACAAAAATGAGGATGGTACATGATCTATATAAATATACATGTTATGATATATCTCATGTGCATATCAATATATGATTCACCCATTTTGTCGACCAATGACGATTTGATGATGCCCAGCGAGATTTTTTGTGTCTTGTTTCTTATTAATGAACCTTATCATTACTAATGCAAAAATATAATGCAACATTCCATATTCAAAAGATAAAATTGCAACCATCAGATGGTTAGAAACATTCAATCTGGGCTAATTGTTGGTCCATTCATGGTAAGCTCAAACAAACGAATGGTTTGGGAAAATTTGAGGCTTTAGGATGCTGTGCATACATTTGTGACAATTGTCATTTATTTTTTCTAGGTGAGATCTAGCTTTAGGATGCTGTGCATATATTTTGGACAATGGTCATTTATTTTATTTTTTATAGCTGAGATCTAGGTACCAATGATTTCTGCGTGTTAGTGCCAGTCCTCTTGACTCATCACCATCATTGTCACCATCATCAAAACCTTTCCTATCTGTTAAGGGTTGGTCTTTTGATCTCTACTCATCCACTCATTCCTACTTAAAGTACTCTTTGCAATCACATGTCACATTTGATGACTTCAATTCAAGTCTTTAATGTTGTCTCCCTTCTCATAGATCCTTTTACTTTTAGTAGTTTTGTTCTTCACATGGGAGCTGTTTCCTGCTATGATGCACGGATACTTCAAAATGGACCATGTATCGTGCCGTATCGTATCTGATACTTCACTTTTTATATGTAAAATCCATGTCCCGGTCGTGTCCAGGGCTTATCCTTCTTGTATCATGTTGTATATGGGCATCATAGGTTTCCTGTCTTTTGCGGCGTTTCTTGATTTTTCTTTTTTTTATTGCTGCCGTCTTATGCTTCTTCTTGTGTACTTAATCATACTCATACCATTTCTTTTTTAACTTCATCATTCTTAACTGTTTTTTCCTTTTTTGTCTCCACCTTTTGTACTCTATGCTAATTCTGTTTCTGACATCCTCGTCGAGCTTCCCTTCTGGTTTATAGAATCTCCTAGATATAAGGATATATTGCATGACGGCGCGAAGTAGCTTTCAGTTTTAACCAGATCATCCATCTTATGCTCAAATCCACTAAACTTGCTTTTTATATATTTTAACTTTGTTCTTCTAAGGTCTATATCCCAAGCCATTTGATTCAGCCTTCTTCACCCAATCCAGTTTAAACACTTTGTATTTTGTTTCCGTTTGATTATTTACAAATTAATGTGTTTCTTCTTTGTTTCAGTTCTATTTTACTCTGCGTGATGATCTTGACTATCTCGATGGAAAACACACTGTGAGTATTTTTAAAACAATTAGAACTGAACTTTTGGCTTGACACATTCACTGTCTTTGAATGAAGGAAGAGTTCTCATATTTCCAATGATGCAGGTGTTTGGGGAGCTTGCTGAAGGGCTAGATACATTGATGAGGATAAATGAAGCATATGTAGATGACAAAGGAAGACCATATAAAAATATAAGGTGAGCTTCATTCCATGTTGATATTCTCTTGTTAACTTGCAGATGGTTGTATAGTTACTTATTTTGTTTATATTCTTGAATAGCTGTAGATACAGTAGTTCAAGTGAATCTAGATATTTCTCTAGTATTGAAGTATAATATACTCCCATCTTTGCAAATTTAAATATGATAAATTATTGCATCCGTGCCCGAAGAAGTGTATAATTTTGTGGTGCTGCTTATTTTGCAATATATGTGAGCTCTTATTCATATGATCCAGAAGGTTGATTAGTGGGAAACCACGATTGAGGATACTTCAAAATGCCCCTGATTGGGTGGTGACCAAATATAGTTGTCTGAAAATTGGCAATGATTGAGGGGAAGATGTTCATTGCAGAAGTTCCTTTGGGCATTCCCTCTCTGGTTTGTATCATCAGATTGTCTGGATCACTTAACCATGGGCTTGATGTGTACTGATGTAGGTGGTACAACAAACTGTACATTTGATTTTGTGTTACCGTGGAGGACCCTGCAAATACTATTTAAGAACTTCTAGTTTACTCTTTATTTTGATTGGTTTTGGATACTGAATTGATTGTGAAAAACCTGTTTCTGAATACCCAATACAGTTTTTCCTCCCTTCAAAACATGTTTTTTTGTTGATATTTCTGTTGCTCTGGAAAGCGGTTTTTCTTCCTGCCATTCCAAACTAGCTGGACAAGTTTATATAACTAATAAAATATGATAAAAGCCAATGTATCTCTTGGTATGGGGCGTTACAGTTTGGAAAAGTTACTCCATTTGTCCAAAGCAATTTGTAAAATTGTCCCTTTCTAGTTCCTATTTTATGGTATCTGGATGCATTGATTTCATACAAATGGGGCCATGGCCTAGTTATCCAGGATGTTGATCTCATGGGAGACATTTTTGGCAGGCCAAAGATTGGATGGTCGTGATCATGTAAACTAGAAGGTCTGGGGCATCTGCCATCCATTGTGGGCCTATGATTGCTTGTATGGCCAAACCATGGCCCCACATCGATGGAATGGCACCTCTGGCCTTCAGCTTTCTGTATAGGATCTACCAGATGAGAATAGTGATTGCTATAATGTGAATTTTGTCGTTGCTTATTAAAATTGTAAAAAGGTTTTTTTTTTTTTTATAATTTTTATCCTTGTTAATGTTTATTCTTATTTCTAGTTATGTCTTTGTTCTGTTATTATGCAATAGAATCAAGCATACGTATATACTGGATGATCCTTTTGATGACCCCCCTCAACTAGCTGAATTAGTTCCTGAGAGATCTCCAGAAGGCAAACCAGCTGACGAGGTAACTTTAATAGTAGGTAATTGTGCTTTGATTGTTACCCATAGGGTGTGGTTTGACTATTTTGGCGGAGGGATTGGTTATCCATTCTGCTGTGTATGGAGCATAATGCACATTGGAAATCTTGCTAGGCAGGACATGTTCTTTCTTTGGGAGCTTGTACCAAAGAACTGGAAAACACTATCCATAGGAATTTGATTTCTGTTGTCTGCGCTGCCCAAAACACAGGAAGAAATGAATTGTAATTCACTAAATTATTTAAACTGAGTGCTATCTGGTAAGGTGGTTAGTGAATTCTGATTTTTTTTTCCCTCATTTTTCCCTGATCACAAAAATGTTGATATTGTACAATTCTGTTTTTGCAGTAGGCGGCAGACTTAAGGTCTGCTTGGTATGAATGCTCTTTGTTTACTAGGGACTTTGGGTTAAATTTAAACAATCTTAACTGAAAATGTGTCCCTATTAAACACACTACTGCATTTGAAATGCATGCTTTGGAAAGCTGTTGCATTTAAAATGTAGTAGCCTTATCTGTTGTTATGTAGCTAGAACCAACATGATACATGTTAACTCTCCTCATTGACCAGCATTTAACATGTAGTAACCTTTTATGTTATTACGTAGCTAGAACCAATATGATACATGGTAAGTCTCCTCATTGACCAGTTATTAGATGTACATGTGTTTATCTGCATTCACAGATTAGGAACCTGCTTGGATCAGGCCCCACCCAACCAAACCCTGAACTTGAATTGGTAATTTTGGTGTTTAGGTGGGGCTCGGGCCTAAAAATCAAAATCCAATTCTAATTTTGGGGTTGGGTATATCTTAAAGATATAATGTGAACTAGTGTTTCAACTTTCAAGTAATTGGTTTCAGTCTGGATCAGGACGATTCAAGTTGGCCCTTCTGGAATTCAGGTTGATTTTGGGTCCAGGTAGAATGGGGTTTAGGTTGGCTTCTAGGATTCAGGATGGGTTCAGACTTTTGATCGGCCCAAAACTTGATCTCACCTGCCCAAGCTGCACCCAACGTAGGTATTCATCTATGTCTTACCTAATTTTCTAGTGGATGTGCATTTGTGTATCAATGCAAGTCTATTTTGACCACTCCTTTTCTTTCCTTAAGAAAAGAAAAGAAAAGAAAAAGTTGCTACCGGTGGAGGTCACTTGTGGAGGCAGGCCTTTTATGAGAATCTAGCACATTTGGATCTCCTTAAAAGTTATGCATAAACTACAGTTCCTTCATATAAATAATCTGAGTTACTGTAAGTTTAAGTTCTTAGGTTTTTTGCAACAACCATTAACAAGCAACTGGAAGTTTTTTGTTTGATTGGTAAACATCAAATTCATTAAATTAACAGGAATCTGTATGTGAAAAACAGAAGTAAAAAGATGCGACAGTAAGGAAGTGTACCATAAAAATGAAAAACCAGATAAAAGAGTTTATTCACTCGTTATACAAAGTCAGGCTCATATAATGGTCATGCTATCTGTATCAATTCCTAACTCCCTCCCTTGGCAACACATTTGCTGCCACATTAACAGTGCTAACAACATGTAGTTCAGCACCTAGATCCCAAATCTCATTTAAAATAAACTGCAGATGCCATGGTGTTCCATTTCTTTTCCCTTTTTTTTTTTTTTGAATGATCATGGCGTTCCATTTCTTCATCAACCAACTTATCACATTTTTTTTAATACCCTTTGACAACCAACTGCCAAGCAAAATCTTTACTTTTTCAATGCTTCTCAAGTCAAAATATTAACATCATTAGACTCTTTTATCCCCATCAGACCTTTAAGTGAATGCAACACTTCCTCTTTGCTCTCAGATGGCCCCTATGCCTTAAGTCCCTATGCCTTAAATCTGATTTTCTCGCATCCCCCTGTCAATGTTGATTTTTAAGCCACCAATATTGGACAACCCCAATCAATAGATTTTTTCTTTTTGCTGCCTTCCAAGTCCCAACATACATGAAAGCTTTCCAATAACTTATACTATCTGACTTGATTATTCCCCTGAATTCTTTTCTAACAATAGCCCAATGGGTGAGTCTTGCTTTAATAATTTCAGTAATTCCTTTTCTTGGCAGTCTATCATTAAACACCATGTTGTTTCTTTCTTTTCACACTTGGACAGAGACCAAATGATAGCCTTTGGTGTCATCTTCCATAACAACTGGCCTCTAGTTTGAAATATAACTTCCAAAAAACCTACACTTACCCAAAAATCCTCTGGAATGCAAAAATTTTGCCCCTTTAAAGAACCTGCACTTATCCAAAAAAACCTCTGGAATGCAAAAATCTTGCCCCATTCCCTATTTGCATAGTCAGCTAACACGAAAAATATAGTTTATGGGCACATACATATTCTTGTACAGTTGACAAATCCAACTACAATTTGCTTTACTTAGAGTATTCATGGTAAATTTTTTTTTTTCTTCCGATGGGCAACCAACAAAAGGCTTTAGTTGTAGTTGTAGGAGGCACCAATGACCAAACCTCCCCAAACAACAGAGCAAATGGGTTTAACTGGTAACCAGAATTACAGGTGAGTGGAGTAAAGGGCAACTTTCAAGAATCCCAATGGGGCCTGAATCATTAGCAAGAATCATTAATCTCTTTGTCTTACTGGTTTTTTTCTTTCAAATCTTGTCTTCTGATGCCTTACTCTATTGTTGCCATGGACATACTCAGGAGGAAGATGTACGACTGGAAGATGATTGGGTTCCCATAGATGAGAAATTAGACCCAGCAGAGCTTGAGGAAGCGCTCCGTGTGAAAGAAGCACAATCCAATGCAGTTTTTCTCGAGACTGTATGAATAAGATTGACGAGTCTTGGTTCTTGGCATCTAGCTTTTCAGTTATTTATTTAAGTATATTTTCCAATTGTAAAACTAGTTTCACTGCCATAAGAAAAGGAACTGTTTTCACTAAGTTGTCTGCTTCACAGGTAGGAGATATTCCAGATGCGGAGATAAAACCTCCAGATAATGTGCTGTTTGTTTGTAAGCTTAACCCAGTTACACAAGTAAGTGGACTTTCTTTACTTGCTTTGCTGGTTTTAAGGAGCATCGGAATCACAAACTTCATAAATATTTTGGTAGAACAGACAGTGACCCTTCTGCTGTGCTTTTTGGTGCTGCATTGATATCAGCAATTTTCTATTGTTACTTATGCACTTCCAATTTTCTAACCAAATCAGTATGAGTAATTATTGCTGACAGTGATTTGGGCGTAAAGAGACAGAAAACTATCTATTGTAGTGATTTCTTACATAGATCAATTGGTAGGGTGTTAATGGACATCTATTACTCATTTTTCTGAACCCAGTCAAAAAACTTAGGCATGGTTGCCTACATGTATATAAAATATGGGCCCCATCCGAATGTTCTGTACCATTGGATTGATGGGTCAATTTTTAAAGGGTTTTTAAATGAATGAAACTTGTTGGCGGTTGATGAACAGGGTAGGATGATTAGATGGGGCCCATATGTTATAGGCATGTAGGCCCCAAGCAGATGAAGAGGGGTGGGGCCCACATTGAGGTGTGTATTTAGGTTAAAATGCACACCGTGTGCACTGGATAACTACACTCTATATATGTATAGGGAATCGGTCCAATGAGGAAAGTCCTTACGGTTCCCATGGTGAGGAGTGCCTAGTGGGGCCCCCCTTCTGACCCATCCAATTGGGCTACATAACAGCGCCCCCCCCCCCCCCCCCCCCCCCCCCCCCCAATCCCATGGATTTACACGGATTCGAATGGACTGGATCATTGGATTGAGAGTCAATTTTTGTTGTTTGATAAAGTCATTAAACTTGTGGACCACGGATGAAGGGGTTAGATGTATTAGATTGACTTCAAATTTGATAGCTAGGTTGGCCCCACTTGGATCTTTCGATCCCCCTCAATCCCATGATCAGTGGGATTCCAAGGTGGTCCGCACGGTATGATTGTAAGGATTGTCCTCATAGGAACGGTTACCATATATATCCCTTGTGCATGGAAAGCTGTGGGGTCCACAGGGGGATGTGGCTGGGGATTGAAAGATTTGGTGGGACCTACACATGTACAATAAATGGAGCCCACCTGATCATCCTAATCCCTTTATCAAGGGCCCACAAGTTCTCATTGTTAAAAAGGGTGCACAGTCGATCCAATGGTTTAGTCCATTTGGATGGGTGCAAACCCAAGGGTTGGTGACTACCGGGGGTGGGGTGTGGTCCGTTCTGATGGACTGTTAGGTGGGCCCCACAATGAGGTGCGCACTATTGTGCAAAAAAAATAAATAAAAAAAATAAAAAAATTGTGTGCATAGGATCATTGGGCAATACACAATCTTCTGGGGATTAAGGTTTCAACATAGCTGCATAGGATTGAAGAGGGGCACATCCCCATTTTGTATATTTAAAAAAAAAAAATGTTCAAGGATTGTTAGAAAAGTGTTGCAGGTGACATAAGTCACCTCTTTAGCTTGTCATGATCCTTAATTGATTGAAACACCAACCCACAAGGCTTCAGGTGAGTCCATTCAGTATAAGCCATAAACAAGCAGGATACATCACGAGATGGGCGCAGCAAAAATTCTACAATTTCCTATTGTATATTACCCCATATTTATCTCAGGAAGGATGTCAATCTAGATGATTTTCATACATTAAGCATTTTTATTCTGCTATTCTGAAATCGTTTTTTTTTTCTTGGTAGGCAAAAATTAGTGTGAGCTGTGGGCCTCTCCAAGATGACATCTCTAACAAAATTTATAAGACTATATTATTTTTGTTTTTTAGGTGGTCTTAAACTGTTCCGGTCGGGTTTGGCCTGTTTATATAATGGTTGGGTTTGTGTTGAAAAGGTACAATCCGGTTAACAATCAGGCTGGTTTGGGTTGTGACCTAGCCTTTATGTATGGTTCTCAGCCTGACCTGACCCTGGCCAACCCGTTGCCACCCTTATTTGTACCATGGTGATTCTACCTAGATCCTGAAGCAGTTCTGTGGATCTGTCGCTTAGTCAGGTCCGAGTCCATGCAAATTTAATTGGAGTTGAATCTAGTTCCATTAAATGGGACCCATTTCCGAGTCAGGTCGGATTCAGATCTGGGCCTTGGATTCAAAGTTGGGTCACAGTCCAGCTGGGCCTAACTATCTGTTTACGTTCCTATCTATCAGAAATTGTCAACTAATAGAAACATTATTTACTGATTAAAAAGAGAACCATTGTTACGTTAGAATCCTTTTTATCATGGAAGGAACAAGCAGAGTGAGAATCTGATTAATTCTTGAAATGCCTTTATACATGCTCTTGTGAGAGTTAACTCTCACCGCTTACGGTGACAGTCACCATTATGGGGCACACCTGGTGCCCTGCCGATCACGGGACCAGGGGGATCCTAAGAGTCATCTGGGATTGGCCCAACTATCAAGTTTGGGTTCAATCTCATGCCTCTAACCCCATGATCCATGACCCATAAGTTTAACAACTTATATTAAAGAAAAAACTTGACTCTCTATCCAACAATCCAGTCCATTCGGATGGGTGCAAACTCATGGGCTCTGCTGCAATTCAAGGGGGTCCCGTGTGTGTGGACGGTTTGGATTGGTGATTGGTGGGGCCCATCCCACCTGGACATGGGAAACACAGCCCGTGTGTGGTAACGAAGGCTCCAATCATCACCAGCACCACTTGATCCATGACCAACCAGTTCTCACTGTCCAAAATGAGTGCACACTTGATCCAATGGTCTAGTTCATTCAGATGGGTGCCAAACCCCAAGACCCATGACCTTTTGGGTGGGGTGGGTTTCCCTGTTTTATGGTCCACTCGGATGGATCAAAATGTGTGCCCCACCATGTGATCCAGAGCATTGACGCTCAGTTGAGGGATTCCCTATATATATTCCCTACATTCTAGCTTTTCACGAAATGCGAGAAGTAGATCAAAAGAAAGTAAAAAAATTCTTTTGAGTTTTATGAGATTGATTCATTCTTTCTTAAAATGCTTAGTGTTTAGTTTATCCAAATGTGAGCTTAGTTTATATTGTGAAGGTTAACTCACATGAGGTTTGTGTTTTCTGAAACTGATGATCCTTCTTTAGAAATCCATCCAAACTTTATTTGACTGTTACAATTGGAGCTGTGGTGTTCTATCCTATTGATTGAAATAACTTCACTGTTGGCATACACACTATACTCTTTCATTATCACTCTTGATTGCTATATTAATATCTAAGTAGTTCTTTGTATTCAAAAGAATAGAAAATGAAAAGCACACGTGTTGACGGACATATATATGCTTGATACAGGATGAAGATCTTGACACAATATTTTCACGCTTTGGAAATGTATTGTCGTGAGTACATATATTTTGTTTCTTTAGTTGAATTCCAATGTTGTTGATTAATTCTATATTTGTCAGCCTGTCCTCACATCATAAATTTGCAACTGCAGAGCTGAGGTAATTCGTGATTACAAAACTGGTGACAGTTTATGCTATGCTTTCATAGGTAAATCTCTCTCTCTCTCTCTCTCTCTCTCTCTCTCTCTCTCTCTCTCTCTCTCTCTCTCTCTCACACACACACACACACACACACATATACACATAACATCTAGGGGCATGCTCACTTACAGACCTTTTGTGTGCACTCTCTTGTGGGGCCTACCTAGGGCCACGGAAATCATGGGTGAGGTGGGGGACTGAAAGATCTGGATGGGATGTACATGTATGCAAAATTTTGACTCCATTAGATCATCCTAATTCCTAACCCCTTGATCCATGTCGCTCAAGTTTAATTGTTTTAAAAGGCATCATTTTTTTAGGATTCCAATCCAATGTTGAGTTACAATTGGACGAGTGTCAAGTTTGGGCTTGTGCCAATTCATGGCGGGCTAGTGAGTGTGAGGGAATTGGATTGGTCATAGGGGTCCCACGTGCTAAAAAAACGAGTCCACATAATGTCTTTTGTGAGAGATGTCCTTAGTGGGTCCGCACAATGTCTATATCTTGTGTATGTGGGGTGATATGGAGATGCTCTTGTGAGAGTAACTCTCACGGTACTGTGAGAGTAACTTTGGGGCCCCCCACATCCATATCCAATGCCAATAGCCTAAATGTGAGGCCCCCCACCCCTTACTCTCACAATATTGTGAGAGTTACCCTTATAAGAGCATCTCTCGTATATATATTATAGTTAAGTTATCCTATGCACACCTTTTTTTTTTTATGCACACCCATGCGTACCTCATAGTGGGGCCTGCCTGATGGTACATCTGAATGTACCACACACAAGGACCTCCCTTGACAGTCACTAGACCCTTGGGTTTGCACCCATTTGAATTGAGTGGACCGTTGGATCGACTGTGCACCCATTTTTAATGGTGAAATTTGTGGGCCGCCGTTGATCGAGGGGTTAGGATGATTAAGTGGGCTCCATATTTTGTACATGATTGGGCCCCAACCAAATCTTTCAATTCCCCCGGCTCTAACCCCATGTGGCCCCATAGAGAGGTGCTCACGGAAGCTCCATGCACACCTGATATGTGGGTCACTGGGTGGGTGGGGGTAGCATCTGTATTTATGTGTGCTCCGTACTTGTATTGATTCATCTCCATTATCTTTCTTTAATCTTCTCTGCAGAGTTTGAGACTAAAGAGGCATGTGAATTGGCATATTTCAAGGTATGTTAATCAATTTAATTGTGTATTTCGCATAGCTTTCTTCCCTTTTCCTCCTTTATGTAATTTCCATTAAGTCTAGACTGCAATGTTTATGGCTATTATATGAAGATATTGGTTATAGAGACACTTTTACAATCTCTTTTTTTCCACCCTATTTTCTTGTTTTTTATTTTTTTCTAATTTCAATACATGTTTGATGTTACCGTTTAAATAAAATTTTGGCGTCTTTCATGTGCCATGTATGTAATAGATCTTTGTCAATCATCCTTTGGGCCATGACCTAATGATGTCATTGTTGGTGGACCGAGCACTCTCATTCACACACCTATGTCCCTACCAGCTGTTATACTGCTTGAGACTTTAATAGAGTCCGTTTGTGTTTTATACATTTTGTACTTACTATCATTAAATTCTATAATAAATTTTGTTAAAATACGATATCATTTTATATTTTGAGCATAGTTGTCAATTCCGTTCCGTTCTAGTTGGAATTGGCCAGACCGTTCTGGAATTAGCCTTGGGTGGAATGGAATGGCCCGCTAAAAGTTTCTGGTCCGTTCCGGTCATTCAAATTTTTTCTGGTCCCAATTCCGGACCAATTCCGTCCTATTCCGGCCAAGGTTTTATACTTCCATTCATATGCAATGAAAACTAGAAAACTGTCAATTGTAGAGTGTTGTTTAATTTAAGTGATGTAAGTATGCATTTTTAATATTATTTTAGCATTCAACTATTTTTTCAATTTTTGGTATTCTTTTATATTTGTTTTTTCATTTTCAATCCCATCTTTTTTGGAACGGAATATCGTAATGGACCAAAATGCTGGAAACGCTCCACTAAGGGTCAAACTGGAATGGCGACTGGAACAGAAATGACAATTATGATTTTGAGAGGTAACTGAAATTTATTAGAAGAAAAGAATGTACAAGGTTTAGTGATCAAGATGGTGGGAAATACCCAATATACAAAGGCTACATGGAACGGCTGATACATATAATCGTGAAGCTGGCACAAGTTGGAAGTATCATTCTTGACATTTCAACATTTTTGTATCTTGGAATGTGTTGAAATGAAGCATTAGTGGTTGATGCCTAGGTTTTTAGTTCCTTTTATGGAAGAGGCTCCTCAGCCCCTCCTTTCCACAAGCCCAAGATATAGCATGGCATGAGTCTCATTTCACAATGAGGGGTCCACTAAAATGAGATGAAACCAACATGTGACCTTAAATGGCTAATAGCTCTGCTCTGCTTAGATCTCACTCCCGTGTGGCCAAAAAGAGGACATTATGATCTCTCCGAGGTTTTTTTCAATGGTCATTCCAGATGGATCCAGGCTACCTTTGGAATTTCCTTCAATTTTTACCTTGTAACCACCTACTAGTATAGGCATCCAGATGAGAATATCCCTGAGGTATGAGCTGACGGAAGTCAATAGCAGCTATCCAATTCCTATGCAGATTCAATACCGAGATGTCCAGGAATTCCTTTGCTTGGACTTCCCAATGAATGCTTGTGGATTTAGTCCTTGCAAATATGACGTGCCACAAGAGCCTTTCCCTTTGAAGAACCTCTTGTTCCTTTCTTTCTGTGCACCCCATGAAATAGCAGGAGACACCATTTTCCATTAAATTTCTCCCCCTATTTTGAAAGGACCCTATCCCCCCACTTCCCCAGGGACCTAAAGAATTCCATTATGAAAGTAATGTAGAAATGATCAAGGATGCATCCCAAATAAGGCTGAAAATGGGCAATGGATAAAAATGTTGTTGACCAATTAGTGCAATTACTCATTAGACCAACAAAGAAAGCACGTTGGGGAGAGCAAAAGAAAGATGGTTTTCCTAACCAATTCTTCAGCCGTAGAGTTTGGATTAGTCCTTCCATAGTGTTTTAGGTGCCCACGGTTTGAATGGTTTGGACCATAGTTGTCGGACTTGGAAACAGATGCAGGAAGGGATTCAAGAGAGAAAAAATGTGCCATATGCCTCATTTTGCAACATATTGTATGGTACCTATGCATGGAAGCATGGAACAAATGTGAGAAATAATGAGCAAGAAAGTTATGTACTTATATGGGAAACAGTTCTTGGTAACTATTATTAAGATACAGTATATGTGTGCTATCTGTACAAGAATAACGTTGCAGTTAAGTCGAAGAAAAATAACATAACCATGACCTTAGTTTTCCCTTTTTTTGTCAAATTATGTTATGATGATTTCTAGTATTATAAGATGTAAATTTGATAGCTTTGGAACTTGTTTCCTTCCTCCGCGAGTCTTGTTTGAGGGGGCATTTGTGCAGCGCCAAAAGCTGTGGAAACAGAGGGAGCGCCTTCCTCGTTCGCATTTGGTGCAGTGATGAAACAAGGGAGGAAACATAGATTTTGGCCTACTTTTCCACGCTAGAGGGGATCTGGAAATCCTACGTAGCGGGGTCGGACTTCGGTGCAGCAAAAGAGGAAATGCAGGTTTCCCCGGCTCTGTGCATGATGAGAGGAATCTGCACTAGAGAGGAAAATTGCTCTGGTTTTCCTTGGAGCTCCCTTTTTTGCTGTTTGGTGCGATACATATTCCACACGGAAAAGGAATGAAATGAATTAAAATTTCCTTGATAGAGAGGATTTTGATTTCCTATGTGAGGGGAAGGATGCAGGATTCTTCTCTTGCGGAAATGAAAATTTGAGAGCAGAATCCTCTAGCTGCACAAATGCACCCTAAGGGGATGTACATGCAATGTCCCTGGAAAAGTGATTCTGTGGACTTCTGCCAGAAAAAAAAAAGCTGATTTCAAACTCTATAGAGCCTGTTTGTGTAAAATCGCGGTTTGCAGAGATGTATTTCCATGAGAAGAGATAGAAAGGGAAAGAGGAGGGAAAGAAGAGCGGGTAAAGGAAGAGGGGGGAGGGGTGGGGGTGGGGTAAGGGAGGGGGTTAAGATGTTGGGCTGGGATATAAAATTGATGCAGGCCAGACCCACCCATGACCCATGGGTCGACCAGGCCCAATGGGCCCCCATAAAGAGAAAATCTCCAGATTGTTCCCAGATTCCTTTTTCTCTCTGGTTTGAATAAAGCAGTTGCTAATAATAAGGGATTGATATTGACTTATTTAGAAAATTTTATCTTATGATTTTAGATTTAGAATCTGATTTTTATTGGAATTGTTTCCATTATAGAATTAGTAAATGTACTCTATATAAAGGATTGTAATCCCTTAGTAGGGATAAGTTCATTGATTAATAAAAATTTCTCATTGAGTTTTTTCTCTCGTTTGTGTGTCTTTGGTGTGAAGACCAAGACGGTTTTGATCCCTATGGATCCCTATCCCTAAGCTTCGGCTTAAAAAGTAGTCCTTTGCTACTCATTCCTACCTGTGCTATGTCAAAAATGGGCCGCATCTGACAACTAACATTCATACTGATGGAAAAGATGGTTTCTGCTTCTGCAGAAACCGACTTGCACGAATGTGTTATTAGTCCTGGTTGCTTGCTGATCGGCTAATAATGGATTCCTCATCACTACTTTATTGATTGATTGATTGATTTATTTATTTTCACGGGATCATCATCACTTCTTTATCTTTGGGATTCATGTGATTTCTCTCTCTCTCTGAAGTTTTTGAATTATATATTGCAATTTTGTGTGTGTTGTGTGTGTATGGGTGTGGGTGGGTGTGTTCATGTGCATTCATCCCTCATCATAGCGTGAGGGACACTTACATAATTGGAAACATTTGCATGCAAAAGAGGAAAAGCCATATATGGTCATATGCAGAAGAGGAATGTTAATGTGCAAAGAGGGAAAGCCATGTAAGTGTCCCCCACCCTATGGTGAGGGATGGATGCACATGAATATTCCTCTCATATATATATAATATTCTTTCTAGTTGCTACTATGAAAGGCATTATAATATTTTGTCACGAAACAAATGCAAAATAGGAAAATGAAAAAGGCCTAGCCTCGTCCTGATACTGCTGCTATGTACTGTAGAACTACCAAGGGTGTCAATTCACTGACGTACATATTGTTTTGGACAATTGTTTACACCATTTTCATATAATTCAGTCTGTACAAATTTTGTTAAATGTTGCTCCTTTAAAGTTTTGTCCCAGTCTTTGGCCTGTTGGCTAGATTGATATTGCTTAACTTGCTTGTTCAACTGAACATTCATGGCAGATGGATAATGCATTAATTGATGATAGAAGAATACATGTGGATTTCAGTCAAAGTGTTTCTAAATTGTGGTCACAATATAGACGTGGTAAAGGCGGCCAGACTGGCAAAGGTACATTTTGAATTTTGATTTTCAGTAGTACAGAGGTGGCCATCCTTAAATGTATTTTGACTTGGAAATTGTTACCGGTACTTCATAGCACTTCAATAAATCATTCATCGTCTACTACTGCTATCCCAAGTTCCCGACAACCCTATTTTTCCTCTTGGCTCTCGTTACCCCATCTGCATTATATTTAAGCACATCTTTCGGAGGATGATATTGCTCTTTCATCTCCTGCTTTAATTCACTTCCCAAAATGATTGTATTCCAGGTTTCTTATGACTACCTTCAGATCTTGAAATTCTTTTCTTTCTGTGGTCCACATGGTACATTTGGCAAATTCCTACTGAATATCTAGGAAAAAGGGCTTCTATCAATGATGGTGAGAAGTGAGGTGGAGATCTGCGAGGGACCATCGAATTCCTGGGATTCAGTATCATAAAGTGAGTGGTGGGTGGCCATCTGGGCGACCAGTTTTTTGTAAAATATGAGAATTCTTGATGGTGCCTTTACTCTTGATTGTTCACTCAGTCTTAATAAAGCCCTTGATATAAAGTATAAACCCCTTCCTAGAAGTTCCTAGGAAATCAGCAGGGAATGTTCTATTGGCTCAATCACCTTTTTTTTTCTACTTAACACCCAATTTTCTAGGGTCATTGCTTTGGTGCGATGATAAAAGTCCCGGGTGCCATGTGTGATAATGCACGTTCGAGACGTGTGAATAGCCACTTTGTGCAAAATTGCCAAATGTTAGGTCTGTCTTCGGTCTGGACTCTCCTAGGGACCCGCACTGGGTAATGACCTTTTTTTTAATGACCCAATTATTACGGATGAAGCAGATGGTCCTACCTTATGATGTTTGATGTCTTGCTATTTTGATTGGTTTTTTTTTTTTTATCCCGGTCTGTTGTAATAAATTTACTGTTACAATTTCAAACCCACCTGCTGCACACATTCACATCCAAATCAAACCCACACGTGTGATGTCTGCATATGGTATGTTTTTCCTCTTCCTATACTAAAATTGAAGGACTGCCGGTATATGCGAAGTTAATAATTTGAACGGACATTATATATGTTACTCTCGGAGCAACTTGGTGCAAACAGATTGTTACCCTGCTTCATTTTTGGGATTTGGTCCCTGTAATTAATGCATATATGAGAGGGCGCAATTGTCTCCGATTCATGGCCGTTTAAATAAATGAAACCTGAAATACAACCACCAGTCCTTGCTTGCCATCTTCACTCATGGTAAAATACTGATGACACTGTGAGTGGTGGTGCTATTGGATATAATTAAGATCAATTTGACTGGTGTGGCTGAATGGATGGATAAAAAAATACAGGCTACATGTAATGTTTTCTAACTATTTCACCTCAAATCTGCATTGGTGGTTGCCACTGGATTGACTTGAAGTAGATAGGGCATAAAATCTGTTATCTGTTTTCCTGCTTCCTACAACTTAAAATGGAATTATATGTTCTGATAATCTATAGAAAACTTGCAACATCGGATACATAAAAAATGCGCCACAATGATTGTAATGTTAATGTGTACCTTAAACGTCAGGTTGTAAATCATGTCCGGTTGACTTCTCTGATAGTCAGTAAGCATACAAGTGTTCTAGTTGTGCGACTGAGCACTTTGCTTTCACTTTTAGAATTGTTCCCTGCCCATTGTTTCCTACTTAATACTTCATATTGCACTTTGCTTTCACTTTTAGAATTGTTCCCTGCTCATGAAAAAAGTCGAGTGGATCAGACTCCTGTTGCCCGAAAGCTATGGGCCTGATTTGATGGAACCTCTCAATGAATGTTGTGTTCCACTCCATTGTAATATGAAGTTTCTCTTTCTCTGAATGTAGTGCAAACTGCAGGGATGTGTCACTTCGATTTCTTGAACTCATTTTTCTCCGTGATACTACTGCAAATGTAATTAATTTATTTTCATGGGCAGGCAAAGGTTGTTTCAAATGTGGTAGTACTGATCACATTGCAAAGGATTGTACTGAGGGCACCAAAAACAATCAGCAACACCCAAAATATGTCTTGAAAGATGAAAACGCACAGCGCGGTGGAGAGGCTCGCCAAAGGTTCATCTCTCTCTCTCTCTCTCTCTCTCTCTCTCTCTCTCTCTCTCTCTCCGCTGAAAAACCTGTTTGTTGCAGTTACGAAATGGTGTTTGACGGAGACACTCCAGAAACAGAAGATGACAGCAAGAAACAAAAGAGGAATGGTCGAAGTTCAGAAGATTCAATACATCAGGACCGACTGCATAGAGATTCCACAGGTGAGAGGCACAGACATGATGAGAGAAGCAGATCACACAGGGAGGAGGAGAGGGGCCAAGGAAATAGAGGAAGCAGAAGAGATGGACATCATGGAGAGCAAGCTGCTAGAGAGAGAACAGGGGAGAGGCGGGGGGATGAAGTACACCGAAAGAAGCAAGACGAGAATTATCATAAGACTAACGAACGAGATGGTAGGAAGAGAAGCATGGACCACGATGTCGAGCCTTACAGGAGGGACAGGCGAGATGATGGAAGAAGCAAAGAACGAGATGGTGAGGGCCATGACAGGGATGAGCATGATGATAGAAAGAGAAGCAAAGGCCGTGAGAATGATCCTCGGAGGAGGGATGACCAAGATAGAAAGAGAAGCATAGAGCATGATGGTGAGCCCCACCAGAGGGATGACCGTAATGATAAAAAAGGTACACACTATGATGGTGATTCTCATAGAAGGAATGGGCGAGATGATAGGAAGAGAAGCATGGACTCTGATAGGGATCTTCACAGGGAAGACATAAGAGATGATAGAAAGAGGCGTGACCGCAACTCTTACTCTGATACGAAGTATCGAAATGAGAGGAGATAAGCATTCC
The DNA here is from genome assembly GCA_029852735.1 of Persea americana. Classification (NCBI taxonomy): domain Eukaryota; kingdom Viridiplantae; phylum Streptophyta; class Magnoliopsida; order Laurales; family Lauraceae; genus Persea; species Persea americana. The sequence continues at coordinate 75,105,647 of CM056815.1, forward strand.
AGTGGAGGCAATTTACCAACCTGAGTATCTGATTGATTAAAAAAAAAAAAAAACTATGAATTGATTAGTTAAGAAAATGTACATTAAACTTGGGCCCGCCCTTTCCTGTATTCCTCTTCCTTTTCCTTTTCTTTCAGAAAGGTTACTTAACTCAAATCCACAACTTTGTGCCCGAGACAATGAGCCCCCTTCCAACTGTTCTCATCATATCAATTAGATTTATGATCATACCTGCAAAGGTAGGAGCATGCTTGGATGATGCTTAAGTACTGGCACTGACGTTAAGTTCAGTATGTTTTCTTGTTATTCTAATTACAAAAATTGTTCCCAAATGAAGAAATAGTACCAGTTTTAAAAACCATGATCTAACAGGCTGAGTTAAAGCTGTGTTCTGCTGTGAAGAAGGATTGCACGAATCATCTCTCATGGCAATGTTGGGATGTTTTCTGTACGGTTAAAACTGAACACACCCAAAACTTGAATGAGAATGCCAGCAGTAGTAGACATGCCTGACACTGTGACACAAACCGAAACAAGCCTAACCCAAATTTTACTTGTCAAAATAGAGTGATCTTGTGTCTCATTCTTAATGAGAACTCAATTTCACTTCAATTTGTGTTCATTTCTTGAGGAACGTTATTTATTTATTTATTTGCAAGAAAACTGTTCCAAATTTTCCTTAGAAGTCTTCATCTGATAAAGAGAATGGAGGAAGTTGCTAGAGTAAAATGACTGGAAGAACCCTTAAAATTCTACAAATTTTAGCTTTTGAGATAAGTCAAAGAAGAATTTATGACAAAAATGCAAGGGTTCTAAAGTCCTCCATAGAAAAATAGTCTTCAAATTCTTGCTATGGTTCTCCACCAGTACCTGTCACCGAGCGGTTCTTTTGTTGGGTATGTTGTGCCAGGACCTGCAAGTCTCTGGTCTTGAGGCTGCCATGAGAGGCACGTCCAACAACCCCAGCACAGCAGAGAATTTAGAGGGTATTAGTGGTAGACTTTGATGTCCTTTACCAGCTGATCTATACCCAAGTTTAAGTTATCTTGAGAATAATAGCCTTCAGCAATTTCAGCAAGAGGTGACGAAGAGAACGGCCCAAAATAATTAATCCAAAAAAATAAAGACATAGCAAAAGGTGAATTTCCAAAGAAATTCTAGAGTTTCATTTAAAAAAAAAATAGAACTTGATATTCTTGGTTACATAATCAGTTTGGGTCCTTTGGATGCCAAGAAAAGCTATTTGATTATGTTGTTGAAATTTACCATTTAGAAAAATAAAAAAGATCTATTTAGCATGTGATTTAAAAAATAAATAAAAGAAAACCATACCTCTGATGGTTTAAGAAAAGGACATTGCCCTGTACTTCATTTTAGTATAAAAATCAAATAAATGTCTGATTCAAGAAATCAAACAAATACATGGGACACGATTATATCTTTTTCATAATGTGATTTGGGGATGTGAACACTGAACCCCGCTTTGGCTTCATTATCTTTGTGGCTTGACTCATTCAAACAAACATTTTGGTCAATGTTCACCCCTAATACACTGGTGGTATTCGTTTGTTCGTTGATGGTGCCCCCCCACCCCCAACTGCTGGGATCAATATTCAATTCCAAAATTTTGTTTATGCACACCTCCTTTAATCAGTGCTCTTTTGTCCAGTCTGTTCAGACACCCATTCCCCTCTTTCCCTTTTAAGGACACCAAAGTCAGCCACAAGAAAAAAAAAAAAAAAAAAGAGAGTATGATTTAAGGTTATAGACTTTGAGGGCATAAAACAAGATATGGAATAGAATAAAAACAGAGTAAAATAAAATATAACAGTTATCTTTCTTGTTTTGTTTTACTCAAGGACATATTTTCGAAGATTGCAAGTAATACGTAAGGTAGGGTCGTACGATGGTCTTTAAATTCCAGACTTATATGTCATCCAGATTTCAGTAGTTTATATTATAGTATGTACTCCTTCAAGTATAAGAGGATCCGTGGCGCAATGGTAGCGCGTCTGACTCCAGATCAGAAGGTTGCGTGTTCGATTCACGTCGGGTTCAAAGTGTAATTTTTGGGCCCATTGTCTATAATACTTCTTAGCCTTTTGGGCTTGCTTTTTAATTTTTGGCCCAAAATAAACAGATCCTAACGGATTCTTCTATTGTTTATTCTTCGGCCCACAAACTGTTGTATTTGAGCCCCAACTCCCCCACCCCCCTCCCCCACTCCCTTTTTATCGATGATCCCTAAGGTCCAATAGAGTCTGGATTATCTGTCGTAGTTATTACCCCTTCACCCTGAATGGACTAGTAATTGTCTGCCAGAACTTTATTAAATTTCAAAACCACCTAAATTCTTAGATGACGTAACGGACTGTTATTGGTCCACTCATGGCGGCCCAATACTACTGAGGCAGGCCATCCTTGGATCGGCGAGTTTCTTTTTGGCCGATGATAATGTTAAAAGATCCAGAGTTGGGTAAGCCCGTCTTTCCTTCTGTCTAATGGGCCTCTATCAGTGCCTAGGGCAGGTCTCACAGAAATAGAGTAGATTTAAAAAAGGGAGGCCCACTGTTTGGTGAATTAGAACAGTGGCTACACGGCCTGTAAATGGATGCTTAAATAATTTATACGATGTTCCATGTTCAATGGCAACTAAGGTCAAGTACCCTAAAGATAAGCCCATCAAACCAATGATCTGGGTCACCAGATCATCAAACAGTACACACTCCAATTCGGGTCCGGCAATTCAATGGTGGCTGTATGGAACCATTGTACTTTTCTTTACCTAGCAGGTTTTGTTTTTTGGATTAATAGGCACCAAGAGCCACAGGTAAACGGTGTTAGGGTCATAAATCAGAACACCATGTACATCTATTTACAAAATTTGTATTTTTTTTCGAAGAGCTATTGACAGGGTAATTGAGTTCTTATGCAGGAATCATCAACCGTACCATGCACTACACAAAAATGGGAAAAGATTTGGTACAATTGCAGATTTGCAGTAACCTGCAATTTTTAATTTACTGAAAGAAGCAAACATGTTTGGCCCTTTTAGAGCATCTCCAAGAGAGGTGTTAAATTTGGATATGCCCTTTTGAAAATGAAGGCTTATGTGGTAAATTGACTTTTTACAATTTAACATCTTTGTTGGAGTAAACTCCAACCTATATGTCAAATGTTATTTTTTATTGTTTTTTTTTATTTTACCTCTTTTATATATTAAACTCAACTCACCCACAATAGTCCATTTGGAATAAAATAATATAAAATATAATTTGGCATTTCACTTTTTTACATACCAAATTAGGCATCTCACTCCCATATGTCAAATGCCGCCTTATTTTTAGTATAGCTGTTGAAGTGAAAACCCATGCTAAAAATCTCATGTGGCATGTCCACCTTGGATTTGGCATCCTCATAATGACGAGTCCGGATCACCTATCGGAGTTGTTATACCTTCACCGTGAGTGGATTAATAATGGTATGCCACGTCATCCAAAAATTTAGGGATTTTCAATCATCTAATTTAAACTTTTTAAACTTAAAAATCCCCTAAATTTTTTGATGACATGGAGTATCGTTATGGGTTCACTCACGGTGAAAGAATAACAACTCAAATAGGTGATCCGGACTCCAAAATGACTAGGGAGTAAATATTCCATCCAAAAGGACTTGCACCTTCCTTGGCTTATTACATCTAGCAAAATCATCATCTACAATTAATGAGTTACATACCCAAATACCAACAGGTAACAGAGAAAAACATAGAATCAAAATTACTGCTGCTGCTGCTATATACGTTGTTACCAAAACAATTTCTGTTCTGGTAAAAAATGAGTTAACACACACACCCCAAAAGCTACTGAGCTGTTTATCACAAACCGCGCCGCTGAGCCAAGCTACCTGATCTGTGCAGTGCCCGGACTGGCTCAGGTGGTGAGGAAAAGAGGGTTTGCGACCTCGAAACCATGTTGGTCATCGATGGTGTCTCATACCCAATTGGCATCAAAACCATCGATTCACCCCTGGTTGTAGCCCGCTGCCCTGAGTGCGAGCTCAAACCTGACAGCACATAAGCCCTCCCAGATGTCTCATACATCTCCTGGCTCACCATCCTCTCCCTTACGTCCCTCAACTCGGCCTCCAGCCAACAGCACAGCGCATCCCCAGCCTGGGCTGATACTGAGGCCAGCAGCACAGACCGCTGGTTGGCCAGCACCAATTGTGCGCCATCCAGATCACCCTTTTCCGCCAACGCCTTTGCTTCAGTGATCGCATCTGCTACCAACAGACGGTTTCGTTCCCTGTCCACCTCCATTGACAAGATCTGATCACTAGAATTTAGAGTTTCTGGCCGCCGAATTTTAACTGTTTCACAATCCACATGGATCACCTCCTGTGACAACGGGTCCTTATATGTGCACGCAAGAGCAAAGAGCGGCGTAATCTCCTCCTGCTTGTTGTGGGAAGATATGGCAGGAACAGAGACATGGACAAGGAAATCCTTTGATTCATCAGCATATAGATCACCAACATGGATGGTGGCACGGCGACCTTGTTCAGATACCTTAATGGAGTGGTTCCCTGCAGGTATCTTGCCAATGGTGACTACGGGAGAAGCTGAGGTGAGAGACAGCTGCACCTCCTGAGCCATGACGCTGAGGAGGCCCCCAATGCACCGAGCGAAGGCGTCTTGTATTGCAGACTCGGCCTCAATGAAGGAAAAGGTGCCACCGGTTGAGTTGGATATGGCATGCATGGCTGGTGCGTCATGGTCTGCGCCGAACCCAAATGTGTGGACTGGAATTGCACCTGATCTCCTATTGCTGCTGCGTCCATCATTATCACTATCACCATGATGGGTGGAAGGTGGAAAGAGGTTCGTGTAGTAGTCTACACACTTCGAATTGGAACCATTGCAGTTGTTGTTGGCATTGTAGGTGTCCTTCCCATCAGAGAGGAGAATGATGCTGGACACTGGATTCCTCCCATGGCACTCCTGGAGGATTCGGATGCCCTTTCGTAAGCCTTCTGCAATGTTGGTTCCCCCACCTGCTGAGAGGGAATTGACGGCGACTATGGCACGATCACGGCCTTCATGGTTCATCCTTTGAAGACGAAGGACACGCAGAGCAGATGATGAGAAGGTGACAATAGCAAGGCGATCAGCAGGGCTGAGGTGCTGAACAACGAACCTGACCGCGCGCTTGAGGAGCACAAGCTTGGTGCCGGCCATGCTGCCGCTAACGTCAAGCACCACAGCGAGGTCAATGGGGGCGCGGGTGTGGTGGTGGGCAGGGGGGGCATGGAGGCTGACAAGGGTGGCAAACTCAGGTCGAGACTCAGACGCAGGAATAGCTTGGAATTCTGGAAAGGCGGCAATTGTTGCAGAGCGGAAGTGGTGCAGGGGAGGGTGGTCAGAGGGTGGTCTGGGTTCGAGAGGGTCATCATCATTGAAGTGGAGTGGTTCGGGCAGAGGTTGTGGGTTAGGCAGATGGTCAAGTTGGAGGGCAATGCGGGCATGGTCAAGAGGGTTGACACGGGCTCGAGGATAGGGCTGGCAGCTGAGGCTTCGAGAGAAGGTGGGAGCAGGGGCTTGATAGGGGATCTCTTTCCAGTGGGATCGGCAGATGGGACAGAGGTGGTTGCCATGCCTGACGCTAGAGGCAATGCAGTTGAAATGGAAAGAGTGAGAGCACTCTGCTGTGAAGATGGCACGGCCTTGCCCCGGTTTCATGCTGCCTAAGCATATGGCGCAAGTTTTCTGCAGTCCATCAAGACAAGATGGCTTGTTAGTTTGGAATTGATGTGGTTGGGCAATGATCAATCTCATTGGCTCACAGTTACCATGTTGTTCCAAAACCATTTTTTCCAAACATACCATCCATCTACTGGTACTCACACCCCTGTTTTAACACTTCATGCCAACGTTTGTCCATGGATAGAAAATACAACCAACTAAAATTTGCTTTTAAGGGTTAAGACGTGGCGATATTATTATCACTACTAGATCATTGGCAAGATCAAGGTCGTCCTCAACATCTACAAGAAGACTCAAAGCTCACACCAAAAACTACAAAAAGGAAAAATATTCTTTAAAAATAATGTTTATAAATACTATGGACTCAAATGTTATGAATATATCTATCCACTTCTGTAAAGTTAAAGCAAATTCAAATTGTGATCAATCTAAGTTTCTTATAAAAAATTTATTCTAACCACTTACGCTAACATCTTATCCCAGCTTCTTATTAGGAGAGATTCCTAATTTCACTAGACGAAGTTTCTTGAAGATAAAATTAGCTATATGACTGATTGATGATTTAGCGGACCCTATGTCCAAAGACTGCATCAGTCGTAAATATACATTTCTATCCCTCCTTTTTCCAGTGTCGACATGCATCAAACTAGGCCCAAAAAATAGTTAAATACCGGACTAAACAGCTGAACAATTTTGGAAGAGAGAATCCCCTGCGCATGATCAAAACCACTCTTTTCAAAAACAGACCATTGCAAGTGGCCCAAATCCTACTTTAATGAAGAGACACGTGGAATTGATCAATGTGGCAAAATTTTCACCCAACGGAAATAAATTTTGGAGACGGCACACCACGAGAAACATTCTCCCATGAGCAACTTCATATGCAGCCGAGCCAAGAAACATTCTCCCATGAGCAACTTCATATGCAGCCGAGCCATGTGGAGCCCACTTGGGCCCACCTTCGACCAATGCAGGAGGCCTCCCTTTCACACACTAATCCCCCATAGATCTAGCACCAGCCCAATCTTACTCTCATCAAAATTTTATCCACGGTTGAATTGAATCTTTAGAAAATCTGTGGTTAAAAGATCTTTAAACTTTAAAGCTATTAAATCAATGGCCAAAAACTCATTTTTGGGATTTTTCTTGCGGTCACCATTAGCCATGGAACTAGTGATGAAAGTCGAGAAAATTTTCCAAACACTCTCAATACTTTTATTTGTTTTGCAAGATCGCAATACTTTTTTGCAATGTCACAAAATTTCACATTGCATAGTGTAATTAAAGTGCTGCGATATTGCAAAAAAGTAGCAGACGGATGGATTTCCACAACCTTTCTCACCAGGCTTGGATTGCCATGGCTAATGGTATGGATGTAAACAGGTATCCAATTATCTAATTATCTAGAGGTTTCGACCCATGAAAAATCAAATTTAGAACCTGTTTTAGGCTCTAATGCATCAATGGGTCTGGATCCTAAACCCAATTTAGATTTCTATTTTCTAGGTCTATACGGGTTCCGACCAGTGGAACCGGACCTGAGTCTTTAATGTTGTATATTGTAACTCAAAATAAACTTTCATTGGGCCTTTTATATTTAATTCGAAAGATAGTAGACTTGACACATTGTTATCACGAGTTGAATGAGTTGCTTATTTTAAAGAAAAAAGTATAAAGGAAAAAAAAAAGAGGAAAAAAGTTAGAACCGATTTTAGAAGTAGGTTCACGTCCTCTAGTTGGACCCTATTTTGAAACCCGTTTCTGAGTCCTCTTATCGGAAACAGGACTGGAAGCAATAAAATAACTTCCGAACTTAAACCGGATCCGGTTTTAGTTCAGGACCGTATTGAAAAACACATATGGATTTGGGTCGAGCATGGTTTTCTCCCGTAACCATAACCCTGCCTGACGTTGAATATATAGACAAAAAAAAATCTAGATTTTTTTCCTTTGATGCTCATCATAAAAGGAGACATTTTGATATCCCACCTTCCATTCGTCGTCTAAGTGAGCCCCACAAGGTGAACCGGAACATCCGTGTTAGAACGGGAATTTTTTTTGTCTCTTCATTTAATACGTCGGCATCTGACCACAACAGTCAGACATTAACCAGAGTACGATTTCACATTTGCCTTCACATGACTTCTCCGGCCACACTAATTATCTGTCCACATACCAGCAGCATCCGTACATGGTCCACCAACCCAACCACACCCACCCCACCGGTACCCGCCAAACGCTTTAAATATTGACAGCAACTTATTTGTCAACAACTTTGCCTCCCTACTTTCTTCGCGCTCCCACCTTTTACAATCTTCAACTGTTTGAATCTTTCTAATTTCTAAAACAACGGCCTCAACGTGCCCCATTTTACAACTCTTAAACATAGTTTAATATAATGGGACTCTTAAGTAATAATAATGATGTTGCTTTCTTCTAAGCAATACCCATTTTTTCAGGGACCCACTTTTATAGATGACAGTGGGTCCGGATCCTCTGTAGCCATTCCCATTTGGATCCGACATCGTTCTAGGGATCAAAACAATCGGATGGCCTGGCCTGGCCAAGCCAATACATTTAGTGGGCCCAGATTGATCAAACCGATCAATCGAGGTGGGCCCAACAGCTCAAACTGCAGCGAAATTCGATCAATACACTATCTCAGCCAGAGGCTTTTATTTGAACGGTTTGGATTTTTCCACTATGGCCCACCGATTGATCAAAACTCCCAACCTCAAGATTTCATATTTACATACTCAAATCCGACATCTCCAAACCAATCAGACCACAGAAACTCGATTTTGAGCCTTCCAATTCGATTTCCTTGAGAATCAAGAGAGGAAGGAGATGATAAGAGAAACAGAGAAACGCTAACCTTGGAACACCTGCTGCTGCTGCTGCTGCTCCTGGAGAATCGGAACACCGAAGAAGACAATAGCGACGTAGAAGGCATCAGATCCGGCATAGTCGCATCAGATGCGCGATTGGTCGAGGGATTCGAGCTCGAATCCGTCGATCGCAGTGAAGACAGTCGCAGAGAGAGGGATTTCTTCAGCTTGTTCAACATATTCGCCATTAACAACACCACCACCACCACAACAACAATTCAAACAAAAACCAGATCGAAATCAATCGAGAGAGAAAGAGAGAGAGTTGTTAGGGTTTTGGAATTTTTCTTCAGAGAGCGAGAGAGAGAGAGAGAGATATTTATCGGAAGAGGGCGGAAAAGGTGGTTGTGTTTCGAGCAGGACGTGGATAAGTCACGAAGCTGTTTTCTTCTCCAACTCCTCCGTTTAAAGAGGGGACAGCTTCCGTCGGATGACTGCCAGTAATTGTCCAAACGACTATTGTTTTATGATAGTTTGGTCTTTTGTGATTTTATGATCTGTGCCATTGATTTGGTGGGCCATGTTATTGATGAGAGATTTATTCGGTCGATTGATGGTTTTGTATATGTAATGAATGCTGACTATTCGGACTGATGATTATGTCATTTGGCTAGAATTTACGGCTCGGATCATCTGGCTGTTGTTTTGGAAAGTTTAAAAGTTGATTGGGTATGTTGTCATTTTGTGCTGGGTTACCTGGATATATGCTGGATTTGGTTCTTGGTCAAAGGGTGTTAATGGGATTCCCACTATCCGAAGATTCACAGTCTTTGGAAGTGAAATAAAGATGACAAAAGGGATAAAGTAGTAGGCTTCCCACTGGCCAAAATAGTAACAATACTTTGGAGTCCCAATGGCTTTGGTAATTTTCCACATGCTTCTTATAAGTGAAATGTGAGGACCTCTGCCGTCGGACTTCTCTTTTTGGAAACTTAAAATGATATAAAATGAAGTGATTAATGGATGTGATTATTATTAATTCATAAGATTGTGCTAGTAACTTATCATTTTTACTCAATTTTACAGGGAGTCAAACTCCAATCGATGTAACATTTGAGGATGTTACTTAAGGGTACGGTATTTATTTTTTATGGATCCAAATTATCAGTAGGTGGGCTCCATGATGCATTTCCATACATCCCACTTATGATAAATACGTTAGAGACCATTTCAGGAGATCCAGGAACAAAACTTTTCTTTTATCAATGTTGCCTCATATTTGATATTTGAATTGATTCGGCTATTATATGTATTTATACATCACCGTCATCACCAAAGTCATAACTATATTGGGCGGCTATATATACGTACACATTAGATGTATTAGATGTTATATATAAAGAGAAATTCACCCATCAAAGGCCATTCTGGAATGGAATTCACCATGGTTTCAGCTCACCTAAAGTAGATGAACAGTTGGAAAGATAAATTTGGCACGAAAGGTGCATGTAAAATGCTAATTTGACTTTTGAATGAAAAGAATAATACACTTTTTATAAAGGGATTCCCCTTTCAAAATGGCCTTTCTTAATGCTCCTTCACGAGAGAGGTGTTACAAGTCGCTTTCTCGTGGTTTTGGGAGGCCCACTGCAACGTTTTTTTATGCAAGCTTATAGCGACTTGTGATGGGAACATCAATGCCGCAGTAAAGGTCAAGTGTACCAAATTGGGTGCTATTGATTGTTACAGGGATTTCGAATTCATTTAAATGGGATGTATTTTTGGGGGGAAAGCAAGTTCATTTTTAGTATTTAGGGATGGTAAAAAGGATGAAGAATGAAAGCAAGTTAGTTTCATTCTATTAATATATTTTAAGAATGGTCATTCAAAAATATAAAATAAAAGAAATAAGAGAATTTTGTCGGAAAAACCACTTAGACTGGTGAAGACCAAAAAAAAAAAGAAGAAAAGAAAAGAAGTCCTTGAATTTCAATATTGACCATAAACTTCTTGAACGGAAGTATCTCCACTTGTTTTTTTTTTTTTTTTCTAATGTTGTTTTATTGAGCGGCAATGTCGCAACTTACCCGTGTAAGCAAAGATATTGCCGCTCATTTCTTCTATTTCACCCGTATACACTAGTAGGGCCGGGGATATCCTCATCCAGGGCTTTTTTTTTTTTTTTATCGATATTGAAAATTAAGGACCTTTTTTTATCTTTATAAAGTCTGAAGAGGCTTTTCCGATAAAATTATATTTTAATAGTTTATAAAGTTTTCATATGGTAGTGGATAAGACTATAGTAGATGATGCTATTTTCATCAAGGCAGAGTGGCAGACCATTGGAGCAAATGACTCTTCTATCAATTACACAAAAAGAAAAGCCTTACTCTTCTATCTATTAGTCAAAAAGAAAAGCGTTCTTCTATTTATGCTTATATTTTTGTTCTTCTTCTCATTTTTCTTCAAATCTTCTCATAAGTGGGGTGTGAGTGCAGGTTTGAACCGAGAAGGGACCAGCAAGTTATGTGCAGTCTCTACTTTTAAGATAATGATGTCCATTAACCAATACTTATAGAGCAGCAAAAATTCAAAAATCACACCAACATGATTTCTCCTTTTTTGGTTTTTTGCTGTATGGGACTACCAGTGGTAGACTGATATTTTAACTTGAGTACGTATCCAAAGGGTTAATCCCAGTGCATGCGTGTGAACCTAGAATGTCAACACTATTCGAACATGAGTGTGTTAACAATTTTTCCTATCTTTGTCAATACTAAAATTATTATGATTATAAAATTGGCAGGAGCTCATAGTGCAGGTCGAAGCTGCTCACTAATATTATAACCATTATAAGTTGCAACAAACAAAAGCAACCGCAAGTATATTATTTTGGTCTGGTCTTTATTTTAAGGATATGGTACAAATAATATATGTCCATTGAACATTGTTGGCTATTCACTCAATATAGGTGCCATAAGCTTTGGTATTTGGCTTCAACTGATTTTTCGCAGATATCTAATTAATCTATAATCCTTTTGAATTTGGTGGGCGGTGTTAACCAACCATCATCATGGATATTATATTATTCTTTTACAACAAATGGTCATAAACAATTTAAAAGAGGTACATCTCACAAAAAGATTTAAAATGAAATGATACACTTGCATTGCTTCTCTCTTTCCTTAGTGTAAGTAAGAATGTTCTTTCAGCCTGGAGTAGGTCAGACAAAAGTTCAAAAAAAAAGAAAAAGGGTTGGGACCCTATTTTATACCTCTAAAACCAATCCAACTACATTGTTATTCACATTACTATTGATCACAAAATCACATTTTTTTTTTAAGAATAAAAATTTAAACTTGAAAGACTTTTATCAGAATGATCCAATAGACACCATTTTTACCCCCACCACCAACACCTCTAGAGTCTAGACCTTCCCAATGTCCATCATCCGACCTCCCCCTCTCTCAAAACCAGCATGCACCATCAAGGTTCCCTCTCTGTCGGCAGGACTGTTTAAGTTGCACTAGAAAAGTACTTTACCTATGCAATGATGTTTTAGCAGTCATTTTCTGAAGAAGCTTAAGAGGAAGTTTTATAAAGCCATTGGCGCCTGCTTTTATCAGCGAATGTTTTTATATCCACATGCGCTTGTTTTTGCACCTCCCGTTTTGTGAAAGGGTCAACACCCACATGCGCTTGTTTTTACACCTTTTTTCGTTTGTGTGAATGCGTTTGTCTTCTTATATAAGGTTGAATTTTATATCTTGATACTAGTCAATATTTCTCCCCTGTAATGAGAATGGGTGTGAACTGTTATATTCCTTTGCAAAATTGATGGCAGCGACAAACGACATATGCTTGATAAAATCCTTCTGGAGCGGACAAGCCAGCAGCAAGGTGTAATATATACAATTGAATCTCATGGTCCTTGTTGTTTTGTCCTTCTGTTAGTGTGGCTTTAATTACCGGCTTCTTATTTAGTTTTGACTGTAACTTTTTTTTAAGATTAAATCATTAGGGTAAGAGGGAGGTAATTATTTACTATAAAAAAGTAGAGTATGTGGACGACCATTTGTGGCTCCATGCCTGCCCTTCACCCTCTTGACTTAGCCCTGTGATATAATGTTACACCCTGACCCGAACTAATCATGATTAATGCTAATTAATTGATATTAATGCTAATTAAGTATGAATGATTTGGTTAATGATGGTTAATGACCAAAAAGAGACAAATTAGCCTCAAATAATTGCATTAAACATAATAGAATGGATTTGAATGAAACTAGTTTAATTAAATTGAGTTTTGGCTCAAACAGGTAGAATAAGGACTTTTTCGTAAATACGAATTTCCGCATATTTCGTCGAATACGGAAATTCTTGATGCCATCGCGTGTATCTCGAAGAGTACATTAACTTTCATAATGGACTCGATTCCAATTGACTTGAAATTGATCAAATGAGTTTCCATTTGATTCAAAATGTAATTAGACTTAATGAAAGGGGATTTTAGTGTAAAAACTCCTTACATTAGAATGAAATGAGCTCCATTCACTCATTTTCCATTTGAGCAAACCCTAGACTCTTCTCTTCATTTCTCTTCCATTTCTTCTCCATCAAGAGTGAAGATTGGAAGTTTGTAAGTGGCTTTTGAAGGGACTCCATCTTCTTTATCTTCTCCATTGAGTTTGCTCCATTGTTAAGATGTTTGGAGCTTGTGAGAGAACCCAAGCTTTCTCCCTTTTGGATTACAAGTCAGTGATTAGTGTTTTTAAAGAACTTTGAAGTTCTTCTAAGTGCTTAGAGTTGGTTTCTAACATAAATAGCTCATAAGAAGCCTTTTGCATGTTTTCATGTAATTAGGGTTTGAGTTTGGGATAAATTGTATCAAACCAAGCTAAGAAAGAGGAGTTTTTGTTAAGAAGCTTCAAGAAAGGCAAGTATAAGCATTTAGTTGTGAATGATATTAACTATTGTAGAAGTTTATAGAAATCTCATTGATTTGGATTTTTGTACATTTTCCATTGGATTTTTGAATTGGTTTGTGGATTGATGGAATGAAGGAGTTTGATGTGTGTATAGGATAGAAATTGAGGAGTGGACATGTGTTCCAAATTTTATGCAGGATGTGTATGGTTTGGAGGATGAAAGAAGGAAGAAGGAAATCAGTTTCTAAACTGAAACTGATTTCTGGAGCAGGTTCAATCGATTGGACCTGAAGGCCGATCGGTCGATTTGTGTGTTAACTGGACCGTTTTCTAATCCGATCGATCAGACTGACTATCCGATTGATTGGACTATGTCTTATTTGGGGCGAAATTTTGGCCAGTGGATTTTGGATTTTTGTTTGGTTTAGGAGAGTTTCTTATGAGTATAAGTACTCCTTAAATCAGTTTTAAGACTAATTATGGGGTGATTCGTGATTGTTAAGAATTAAAAACAATAAAGGGAGAATTTTATGATTAAACCATTGTTCTAATAGTTAGTTGATTATGGACTAAACCTCCATAGGTGATGATTACGCGGTCTCCAATGTATACATTATCTATATAAATGTGATGACCATCGAGAATAACACGTGTATTGGATAACAAATGGTTACACCTAAATGATTGTTTTAGAACTAAGATAGAAATGAGTAGAATGAAATGATTAGTAATTCTCTCATTGTATTGTGTTTCGTATTGTTGTGTTTCAATCTTATCATTGTGTCCCAATCTAATGAAATTGATGTTACTGTTATTCATTTCATCTATTAAGAATGGAATTACTTAATTGGATCCGATCCAGAAATGGATTGATTATTGAACTGTATTGACTCTTGAGTCTGCTACTACTTAGCTATTATATTAAAACTCTAAATGAGCTAAATGAATTAATAAATAAATAAATAACTATTCCTACTATAGTAGATAGATTTGGAGGCGTTTCGGAGCTCCGTGGTAATGTCAATTGTCCCTGGCCTGAACACTGGTAAGTCCCACAATTCTTATCGTATCTATGATACTAATTGATGCCTTTCATTTGAAAGATGAATCATTCCTTTGAGGGAATATGGTAAATGAAATGAAATAAATTGCAATGAGATTAAATGAAATGAATTGCAATGAAATGAACTAAATAGAATAAATGGAAATTAAATGAAATGAATGCTATGGTAGTTGCCAATTTGTAATGTCTAATACTTGACTTTAAATGTCTGTGTATTGTCATTGTACAATGGTCTAAAATTGATTATCAATTGTAGAATTGTGAATTGATATATTGTACAGATTATTATATGCATTATATGTGTTAACATGTGATATCACAGATCTGTTTATACATTGTTGAACCGTCGTGTTCATTAGTATTATTGATAACATTACAGGCCTGGTTGCCAATGCCGGTCCGGCAACAACCCCAATGGCAGCGGATGAGACCGTTGCGGTTCCTCCAGGAAAACTGACTGAATGGAATGTATGGGATAACCTTTGACATGGTTATCCGAGTGTGAAATGGATCGGAAATTCTTTTTGAGAATTCTTTTGAAATAGTGGAGATTTGTTTTGTAATGTAATGTTTTGAGAACTTGAATAGTTATCAACTTGCATTGTATTTGGATGTGCAAGGGTTGATGTAAACATGAAAAATTGTAATTTGATATTGTCAAATATATATATATATATATATTTCCGCAAATTTGTGTGTTTGACAGGTAATTGTGAATATTTATCCCTTGTGGATTCCGCTTTAACTTCAGTTAATTCGGAGTTTACGGGAATAAGTATAGGATCACGACTCGGGATTATCAGACCTCAGGCCCGGGTCGTGGCATATAAAGACATTGCTTAGTTGCATAACTTTTTCAATCTCCACCGTTTAAAACGCGGGACACTTAAATTAAAGGTAAGAATAACAATCCTGCATGGCTGCCGTGCGGGACTCTCAAGGAGAGAGAAAATCTTGTCCAACAAAGCATAAAATTTCAAAATAAAAAAGGGTCCTTTATATAGTTAGGGGATTTTATTGTAGTCAAGATGATTCATCAGGTAGAAGCCATGATAAATGAGTGATTCTATGAACTATAATAATATAGCCTAATAATCTCATACATTAGAATGGCAGAAACTGCAAGTTTGTATTTGGCTGGGAACTGTCTGCGTGATTTTTACATGAGATTGGCTCATTCTGTTGTCATGTACGCCCACATGTGACCAGCTTCCTCCCTCAAACACTAACCACTACTCTCTGTTGAATTGTTGTGAGTCCAGTTTTTACATTCATCCAACCATTACCCATCTTTGAACTGAAGCTTCTAAAAAAATATCAAATTTAAAATCATTAGCCTTGATGGCTATAGATTAAAGGGTTATAATGAATTGATGGAGTTGATATTTTCACATTACCTCTATGTTTCATTGAGATAATCTTTCCCCTCTCCTCTCCCTCTCCCTCTCCCTCTCCCATGATGTATAGTACTCTTTCTCAACTACAAATCCACAATTTGGATGGAGTCTTGATTTTCTAGAATCCTGGCACCCACATTAATTATTTGGCGAGATTAATGTTACACTAATTATATAGTTAGAGTGATAACTAAACTTATCCTTACCCTAATAAGGAATAAAACCAACAAAACCAACCATGTATCTTAAAATCTGATGCACTATAACCATTTTGGTATTTGATTTTTATTATAAAAAATAGCAAAAGCTTTGAAGTGAGATATGTTTCGTCTTTTTGGCCCTTTCTCGATTTCCTTTGATGATGGTGGAAGTGGTGAAAGGTGTTGAATTTGGTCGATTACATTTAGAAATTTATTTATTTCTAATGGTAAAGATGATAATCTACACTTGCTTTGATTTGTTGATGAATATTCTACATAGGGTTTCGTTTTCCATCTTTTTGTTGATGGTTTTTCTTATGGTAAAAATAATTATCTGTTCTCGCTATGCTGATGTTTTTGGATTAATTGGGGGATTGGGCTCACCCACATGCGATTCAGGAATTTGCATTGCATGTTATTTCATCGGTCTTTTAAAAAAAAAATCTGATAGCAACTATGTGTTCTCATTGGGATAACGTTTTAAAAGAGAAATCTTGAATTGTCATTCTTAACTACAAGAAAATTCTTCCTATTCTTATATCTTGATGAAGTAAGATAGGGTTTTCATATTTATCATAGCCAACTCATGTAAAACTCATTTGGTTTTTAAATTTGTTTTTATTCTAATGTTTACATTTATAATTCTTTTCTCTCTTTTTTGCTTGAAGATTATATAAACATCAAAATAAGTGAAAATTATAAATTTAATTTTTATTTTATAGATTATGTAAGTTTACTTTATCATTTCTCCTTTATATTTTAATACATAAAACTTTAAGAATGATAAACAACATGGTTGTTTTTATTTTATATTTATTTCTTCCCAATAATAATATGTACCAATTTTAATTTTGGGCCCGGGCTTAGCATGGGCCTCCATTGCTAATAAATTCATTAAAAGGATTTAGTCCTAATTTATAAAGAAAGAGAAGTACTCAAATTCTAATTTCCTTATTTCTCCATCCTTCCTAATTTATATATATGAAAAGGATTGATTTCAATTAGAAATCAGACTAAATTTGTTTAATTGATTTTGACCATTTTAAAACTAATTTGACTGTCTCTAGCTCAAAAACGTTTTCATGACACTAAATAACTTTAACGCCTCCCATGCATATTCTTCTACCCCGCTCCCCTTTCCACTTTCATTCCAATTTTGTCCGTCAGGTAGCCTTATCTCCACTCAATCTCTCTCCATCTCCATCCTTCGTACCAAGAATCCAGGATATATATTTGATGAAGGTGCAGAAGGAGGAGATGTTGAAGATCACATTTCATAAATCTGAAAATTTTAATTCCATATTCTCTGCCTATCCGCTGACTTCAACTCCACCCACTTCTCTTCGCAAGCCCTCCTCTCTTGCCATGAAGCTCGAGGAAGGCATCAGCAAGAAGCATCTTTCTGTCGTCTATGATCTGAACTTGATGTGGAGAAACGTACATGGGACTTCAAGATCCTTTGATTTATTTGTCAACTGTGTAAGAAACAATAGAAACTTAATGCACAATTTTGATTTTTCATTATAGGTATCAAACATGTTTTTCTAATTTCCCCTTATTGATTCCAAGGTTCTCCTATTGAATATGATTTAGGAATTTTTTCCTTTAGACTCTGTGCGTGCGCACGCTCGTGGGCGAAGCAAAATGATGTGCTGCTATATATGATCTAAACTTTAACATGGAACCACATGACGATCTTCAAACACATGATGATCTTCAAAGTTCTCTTATTGTTTTCTTCATCGCATAAAAAATAGTAGAAACTTAATGCACAATTTTTCCTTTTTTCTCTTTGTTTGAAGGTTAATTTATATTGATGGAAGAACTAAAACTACAGTTCCCAAAAGAGCAAACAAATGACTTTATTTTTATTTTATTTTTTTACCCCAACCGAGGGGGTTGGAACCCAAGAGGAATCCCGCATACACATGAGAAAGTAGCCCACTCAAGTAAGAAGGAGGTTCGTACAAGCGGGAAAAAAGCTAACGCAAGTTGGAAAAGAGCCCGCACAAGCGGAAAGAGGTGGTGTACCAAGGGTTCGAACCCAGGTAGCCAGGCAAGAACTGACGTTGGCTTTATACAGATATACATAGACAACAAAAACGTTCAACAAATTCCTTTTTTTTTTCTTTTGTTCAGTTTTGTTTTGTTTTTTTTCGGAAAGTAAGTTCTGTAAGTTCCCATGAATATCAAAACTATAAACTTCTGTTTAGAGGGGGTAGGAAATCCCAAAGGAAGTTTTTTAATGCACAATTTTTAATTCCTGATATTTTTATTTAACATATTATGCTTGAAATTTGCCTCTATTGGTTCCAAGGTCCTTTATCGTTTTGAAATGATTTAAGATTTCTTCCTTGTTAGTTATAGTTCTGTTTATTTTATGTACATATATATATATGTACACACACACACACACCGAAAGGATCAGTTCATTTGTCTGAGTTCGATGTGGAAACATATAATGGTCGTCCAAGTTCTTTGGTTCCTTTTCTTTTTGCATCAGATGTAGATGAAAACTTCTTACATATTTATTAATATTTCTTTGTGATTGTCTGTTGCACCATCGTAATTTTGAGGTTATTCTTTCTTCTTACTCTTTTGTTATTTTTCTTTCTTTATGATTATTTTTGTTTTGCACATTAGGATTGCTTGGGGGTAGTCTATTTGCATGGAACTGAATTTCTAAGAATCCACGTTAAAATGAGTTGCAAAAAAGAGTTTTTTTAAAAAAGGGCAATATGTATTGAAGGATATAAGGCGTTCGCATCGTTGAGAAAAAGCTCCTCTTATAAATTATTAAAGTCCTGCAATCCACATTGGGACTTCGCCTAATTTAGGCCCTCCGTTTCCCTCTCCAAAACCCTCATCCTTTCCTATCTCAAATGGACCGGAGTGATTTATGTAATATATTAGAGTTATTTTATACAAAAAAATAATTGATACAAAGTATGCCTATTTTTAAATAATTTCATTTATTAATTGTATTTATTTATTTTATTAGCTTTCTTTCTTAACAACAATTCCATTTAATAGAGAATGGTAATGGCAATTATAATATATTCTGGAATGCAATTTTGATCGTCACATCTAATTTTGTTCTCTTGCAATTACTTTTAATTACTTTTATGATTTGCTTTGTTAACTTCTTTCCTAATCGTCTTTTAATTCCTTTTCATAATTTCTTTTCTTACCGGAAATGACATTTAATGGGCAATAGTAACATTGTTGTAATTTAATTGAGAATAATTTTCTTTCTTAATTCTCTTTTAACAACCATATATTAACAACAATAAAAACCATTTTGAAATTAATGACTTGCATGTTTTTCATTATGGCTTGTGTTAAACACGGGATATGAAAGAGACTTGTAAGTGAATTTGATTTTGAAAGACTCCAACTAATTTTTGACCTAATGGCAAAGGGTCGAATAGAGTTAATATTTAGGCTGATCCAAATTCCTTTCTTGACCCACCCCAGAACATGTTATGGTTTGTGATCCCCGGGACACCCGGTGATTTGTATGGGTCACAAATTGTGTTTCCAAAGGGATAATCCTTTATTCATTTTGAATTTGGGAAAAATTGCACTTGTGGTCATTGAGAGTAACACCCATGATTTTTTCCATCAAAATATAATATATATAAAAAAATTAACTTATTTTAAATTTTTTATAATTTTTTAGATTCTTCGTATGTTTCTTATATTATGAATGATATTGCCGGTGCTAGGCACGGACATCTTTTGCTAGTTTATAAAGAAAGAGATACATTCAAATTCTAAATTCCACATCTCTATCCCTACTTCTCTAAACAATGCCTCATATCCGTTCAGCTACTCTCCTCCGTCTCTATGCTTAACAAACCTAGTTATGTCTAACAACTTGGATGATATGTTATATTCACAATATTACAAGTTTCTGGTAAACCATCCATGGAGGGTCCCACCATATGAGCGACCTGATCACCAGTTAGGCAGGCTTCACTTGTACAGAATACTTTGCCCACTTGAAAGAGATGATGACATGCCCCCACAATATTCCATTATGATAGTGACACATCTCATACATTCATTCCAAGGACAACAGACAGGTGTGAGTCTGAAGCTCTCCAAATCAGCCGATTAGCATAAGACAACCATTACATGATGATCATCTTTAAGACTTTTCATTTTCTTAGAAGTTCTATAATCCAGTCATGTGTGAAGACAACAACCAATGTCCATCTCGGTCAGCTGCTTGCATTGGACATTTGCTTGTTAGTCTTGTTACGCATCATGACATATTGACTAATGACACAGACTTCTCCCAGAGAAAATAGAATTACCAGTTAACAATATTATCACAAAATGTGGAATGGCACTAGCACACAAAACCTGATACATCACCACTATGAAAATTTTCACCTTCCCCCTGGCTGCCACCTTTTTTGTTTTGGGGTGGGGGGTAAGAATAGCTGCTACTTTCAGTTGGGTAGATTTCTATGTTTGTCCTCCTTGTCGGCAAGCATTGATGACACTGTAAATCACGTGCATAATCTTTTGTAGGGGCCAGAGAGACTTGTGGATGAGGATCACCTTGACAGTGGGCATTAGTGCATTACTACATGAGATAGAATCAAGGCAAATGAATGTTTGCAATTGTGACTAAAAACAAAATTAAGGGCGAAGACAAAATTAAGGCGAAAGTTACAGATAACTGGGGTTAAAAGAGGAGTAATGAAGGGATGAGAAACAATATAAGTGTAATACTTTGTTGAAGAATCACAAGCTCAAAAAACTAGGAAGGGAGAAATTATTAAAGAAGTAGAAAAAGATAGAAGAGGTGGTATGGTTAAGAGAAGATGACTTTAAATACGATCGAATTAATGGAGAAGTAAATGACACAAAACTGGTCCACATATATGTAAGGATCTTACACCCCATTAAGGTATCATTTTTGCCAAAATTAATTGGTGATAAGAAATTATACAACAATAGTTTTATGGTGAGGACGATGGCTTGACCACAATTATGACCGCTCAGGAACAAAGTGGATGCTGACCTCAACAATATCTACCAAGTTTACGATGGATGTGTATGTTGGATCTGGATGTACGAGTCTCTGACACGCGGCCTGGCCTGTGATCTATTGCGTTTCGACGATTGGGAAGCTTCAACCGTAGGACTCTCATATCTCTTATATAGGATTGCCAGAAACCCACATCCATACTTCTTCTATTGGGAGACTTATCCAATGGATATAGATCAAGTCTTTGGATTAGAGTGGCCGAAATACTAATTTCTATTATGGCCATAACTATGCTTGATCTGATGTGGGACCCATCACATGCGGGCCATACGATTCCCAACGGTGTATATGTGCTGAAACATATAGAGGACACGTGGTTGATTAGCAATGGATGCAAGATTAGGCATGTGTCGTATCCGATATGTGGGAAATGCATACATTGAAGTCCAAAAGACAACATAATATTTTCACTTGCATAAGGGCTGTGTAGGATTTTCAATTCCAATGTTTATAAAGCAGGACCTTGAATTAGAGGCAGGACCAAAAATCCCACACAGCTGCCAGTGGGAGCTCTGTGAACAATATCCTCTCAGTTGTTAGTAATCCCATGATTTACAGAGATCATCGAAGTGGTGGCTCCTCAATTGGACATGAAAAGTGGTGTCTGCACCCACTGATGGGGTTGCAACTCAGTCGGGCTGGACCAAGTATTGACCAAGCTCAAAGCCGAGCAGCCCAAATAGCATGTGGGTTAGCCTGAACCAAGATGAAGTCTGTATTTCCAAGACCAAGCTGAGCCTGAAATCGAAATGGTTAGCGCAATCTTGATTGATATTGCAAGTCCATAATATCCATATTTATATTAGGTTATATGTAAAAAACACACATAAATTATCGTAGACGTGCTTTTAAGTTATGATTTGGGGTCTGTACATAGTTTGCATTAGGTGCAAATCTCTTATTGTTTTTTCAACTTGGCCCACCTATGATCCATCAACTCTCCTCAAACACATTGAAATCCCCTTCCCTCCCCTTTTGTAAATGGCACTCTAATTTGACACTCATTCAACTGATACTGGAACCGAAAAAGTAAATTGTAAATGCCTTTTTTTTTTTTTTTTTTAGAAAAAAAATGTGAATGCTTTTGAAGCTATTAAATTTAAAGCTTGAGGGCCAAATAACAAGAGTTGGGATTATGTGATGGGGCTAATTATTTTCCTAGCCCTGAAAGAGTCAATAAGATCTTTCCATCGTCAACCACCATTTAGCACTTTAGCTGCATGGGAACAATGGCGACAGATCATTGTGTCTATATTTACAACAAATGTTAAAAAAGAACAAACTGATTTTATTCTTAGAAAGGTCTAATCAGTGGTCCTACCTAGCTAGTGCACTTTGATCTAGGATGGACTCAAATTTGGCACTCACATGGCTTTATTCTCTAATGACATGGGTTTGAACAACTTCGTGCTTTGATATAGTACATCTACCTCCCATGGGAGAATGGTTCCTTCTTTTCTTTTCTTCCTTAATATTATATCATAGTCCTCCCATAATGGTCATAGCAATAGCGCTGAGGACTATTTAAACCCATCAACTCCTAATGATTTTCATGTTTTCAGGCGAATCCTACAAAATAGATCATTTGAGCTTAAGAAGGTTTTTAGCTATTCTTCAAAATCACACATCATGTGAATGGGCGTGTCCAATTAGGGTCCCAAAGATTAACCGAGCCTGAGTGCGGTTACTACAAAGTCTGAATACAGCCCAAATTCCATTCAAGCTTCAAAATCCAAACATACAAGCCAGAGCAGGCCCACCCAATTTGCATTTTAATGCTCGCAGGTGATAGAGGCTCAGGCCTGGACCAACCAAGTTGCACCCCATCCCATTATATATTCAAGGCAGCATACTAAGCTCATGAACCATGAATAAGGAAGGCTCTTATCTTCCACATTTTCAGACAAGGTTAGCCTGGACCTTCAATGGCCCATCCCAAACATAGGCTATTGGGGACCTTCAGTGGCCCATCCTAAACATAGCCTATTGGGATTGGGACTTTAATCCCACAGGCTTGATGGGCCTGACATTCATATGCAATTATACCATATTAAAGTCAAGGTTTTTGGCTTTAATTTTGACCCGCAGTTATAATTTTGACAGGTGGTTATACTATTTTATTTTAAATCTTTTATTCTTTTTTCTCCCAATTCTTATCTCACTACACCCATGTTTATCTTTTGAAAACAATATAATTGCTCTTCCATTTTATACTTTTATCCATGGTTTAAAATCTCGGTTTCGGTCGCGGTCTCGGCCGGGCCGGAAAACCGATATGATATCGGTATCGGTCGCGGATATCGGTCCGTCGCGGTCGTCGCGGTGTGAATTTTTTTTTTAATCCAAAAAAATTCGCAAAAATATCCAAAAAATCCAGAATATTAGAAAATGCTAGAAAACAATATTTTTTCCCATTAGTAACAACAATAAATCAAAATCTCGGTCACCTTAAGTTATGAGTCCTGTCTGTATCGCAGACTCGCAGTTCATTGTCTTCTCCAGTATTTCATATAATGCAACCATTATTGATGCTCATGATCAATTTATTAGTGTAAAATATAAGAAAATAAAGATAACATACCAATCATCATTTAATACTAACTCAATCAACAAATAAGTTAAGAAATTTAATACCATGAGTGTATGACAGATTGATAGCCTAATTCCAAGTGGAGTGTCGCCCAGGCTCGATATCATCATCATCATCATCATTTCTCCGGTATTGGTTAAAAAGATATGCTCCATACTGTTGTGCAGCACTATCATACCCATGACCATATTCAGATTGTTCCTGATAAGATGATGAACTATGTTGATCCCCTGTAGATTGATAATGCCCGTACCATAACTATGTAGATCTATCATCTACACACTATTAATAAGCCTTTGGTATCATAAATGCTCTAACAAGTAAAAAGTAAAAACAATTATTTTTAGAAAAATCAAAATTTAATAAAATCATTTTCAAAATACTAAATATATAGATGTAGCATAAAAGTGTGTAAATCAATCATTTATAAACCACACAATGATCATGAATCATTGAAACAACATATTTATGATGAAATCCCCAAAAAATGATATATTATAATTCAAATATTGAAAAATCCGAAAATAAAATAAATAAAATAAAAATCTAAATCATGTTTATGACTATGAGTAGATGTAGATCTATCATCTACACACTATTAATAAGCCTTTGGTATCATAAATGCTCTAACAAGTAAAAAGTAAAAACAATTATTTTTAGAAAAATCAAAATTTAATAAAATCATTTTCAAAGTACTAAATATATAGATCTAGCATAAAAGTGTGTAAATCAATCATTTATAAACCACATAATGATCATGAATCATTGAAACAACATATTTATGATGAAATCCCCAAAAAATGATATATTATAATTCAAATATTGAAAAATCCGAAAATAAAATAAATAAAATAAAAATCTAAATCATGTTTATGACTATGAGTAGATGTAGATCTATCATCTACACACTATTAATAAGCCTTTGGTATCATAAATGCTCTAACAAGTAAAAAGTAAAAACAATTATTTTTATAAAAATCAAAATTTAATAAAATCATTTTCAAAATACTAAATATATAGATCTAGCATAAAAGTGTGTAAATCAATCATTTATAAACCACACAATGATCATGAATCATTGAAACAACATATTTATGATGAAATCCCCTAAAAATGATATATTATAATTCAAATATTTTAAAATCCGAAAATAAAGTAATTAAAATAAAAATCTAAAAATCATTTGTATGAGTAGATCTAGCATGAAAGTATGTAGATCTAACTTCTAAGTGGAGAAAACAACCAAAGTAACAAACCAAATGATTTCTATGCTTCATCTAAAAAAAAAAAAAAAAAAACACATAATAAAATGGTATAAATTGATTTTCTCTTACCTTGAGGCTTGAATAATATTTCTTTAAGAAATAAATTTGAGATTTGAAAAGATACAAGATGGAGATTGGAGAGTAGTTGCAGCCCCTAAGGAGTAAGAAGATGAGAGGAGAGGAGAAGAAGAAGAAGATTGGGGATTTTTAAAAAAGTAGGTTTTTTTTTTTTATTATATATCATCTCGACCGATATTTTGCAAAATATCGGCCGAGATATCGGTTCTGCCGATATTTTGAAAATATCGGTAGATATCGCCGATATTTTGGCGATATATTGCCTGCGATACCGAAACCGGTATCGCAGGCAATATATCGTACCGGTTTCGGCCGATACCGATTCATATCGGCCGATATGAATCGGTATCGGCCGATTTTTTAATCAATGCTTTTATCTTATTTGACCACTCCTATAACTACATGTAACTACTCTGCATTTGAAAACTTGCCTTTCTTCCTCTACATGAGGTGAAAAGGTTTGAATTCTTAGCTTGATCGTCCTCGAAGATATGACAATGAAGATCAAGGATAGAGTTTTTTCCCGAATAATTTCTTTATTATGATTCCCTGGCTTAGGGTTATCGTAATTAAATTTGAAAACTATCCATTTACATGATGTTATGCCTAATTCATTCAAGTAGTATATTTAAAATTTTTTAAATCATTAACTTTTGTCATAAATTTTTATTAATTAATTATTTCCACCATGACTTTTACATTTCCATTGGCACGGGCATGTTTTCCTAGTAATTAATTATCAAGCCTGGACGTATCTCCTTTCATAGCCATAACACTAGTGGGAGGATGGTGGACAAGGTGAGGCCAGCAAGAGTCATTCGTTTTAAACATGTCCTGCCTGGTCCTGCGCAACCCTAGCTATTGCTACCCTTTACGTACCAAGTTAAGACCTCTAGAAACTAAACACACCATTAAGCTTGAGAACCAGGTCAAGTTCGGTTGAACAGCTTGGGTATTGAGTAACACCTAGGTCTAAAACCAAACCCAAATAATTTTTTAATTGAATTGAAAATGTTAAATTGAATACACCATATAAGTTAAAAGGGTCAATGGAAACCATCGATTAACTAGTTGGGTTATTTGCAGGTGGCAAAGGGATTAATCAGCTAGGCTTGATTCAGTTAAAGTTCACGAGTTGATCAATAAGAATGGACTTGAAGTGAATCCATTACTAATAGGGATCTTGACCATATGACTGCTTTAAGACCCGACATTTGCTCATCAATAGTTGAAGTTTAAGAAATTCCACCAAAATTGGTTGTACAACAAAAGTGGCTGAAAGTTACGAATGAAGGAAAAATTGTGCAATATCGTGCCCTAAATATTGCACGAACAACTCTACGGGAATTTTTTAAATTTCATTCGTTAACGGAAAAATGTCAAGTCTTAAGGTAGTCACATGGCTAAAACCCCTTACTAATAAAGTCAGAAACGTTGACTCGAATCCCAGCTCGAAAATAAGAGTGGGTCAACCCATTTTTGTGCTTGCTCTAGTTCCTATTCTGATATATGAGTAATATAAGTATATAACCAAAGGTGTTGGGAAGAGATGCAACATTCCATTACCAATAATCAGCATCAGAAGGCCGAGATTTAATTTACAGGTGATCAATGGAGGCAGGTCATGAGGCCAAATCAATCACAAGTTCACAACAAAAAGCCCTGGCCCACAACACTTGTTGTCGTGTGGGTCCCCTCCGAGCTTCTAAGTGTTGGATTGGACCTTACAAGGGATGAAGACTAATCCCCCATTACACAAATACAAAGAACGGAATTGAGAGAGGCGGGTATGGGTCATTTTTTTACCCATTTTAGTTTCAGTCCCGGTTCAGGGTAAACTGTATAGATCCAAATAAAATACAGTTCCAGGTTTGAGTCTATTGGTTTCATTTCTCCATTGCAGAATTTTCAGGGATGGCCAATCTTAGCCAACCTATTAAATCAAATCTAAACCCCCTAAGGTTCATTATCCCGCATAAATTAGCATGCACCTAGAAAAAAAAAATGATTTAATTTCTTCTACAGCTGTCTTACTGGTAATTTCTTTTCCATACCTTAAAAATAGTAAACGAGCTTTTCCATATTCACCATCATCAGCCTTTCTTCGAGATTGCTTACCAGTTGCATCATTTTTTATCTATGATCACTAACTTCAACACTAAATCTCATGAGATAGTTTTGGCAAATTTATTAAAAATGAGTGAAATGTGCTTGCGGGTGGGCCAGGCCTATTCTGCACATTTCCAGTCCTATTTTGGCAGGGGTTTAAAAGATTATCCAAGTCCAGCCCACCGTGCTCAAGTTCTTTTAAAAACCCTGTATTTTTCAGGCTTGAGATAGGCCCGGCCGTGATAATTGACAGGCCTCTATTGGGGGTGCTCTTGGATCCCTGAGCTTTAGCCTGACCTTTTAGTACTGGAGCTCAGCTTAACTTTAAAACCACATGCCTAAATTAGGACGAAGCCCAATGCAGTCGATAAGTCCTCACGGCCCACGACCCTTTCCCAACTCAATCACCTCTCTCGGTCTCCCTCAACAATCGAAACCCTCGTCGCTCTCCGTCTCGGGCGACAGCAACTTCTACCTTGATGCACCTTCCTCTCAGATAAACCACCTTCTTCTTCTTCTTCTTTTTCTGTCTCTCTTTGTGCATCTCCTCCTTTTACCTGATCATCCTTTTCTTATTATTCTCTTATCTTCTCATTCTGTTTTCCATTTTAATCTGTAATGGTTCGTTCTATTTGGTGGGTTTCTTTCTTTCTCCTTGTTTCTTTGTTTCCTTAAGCGGTAATGTTTGATTTGATGATCGTGAATGACTATCTAGCAATCTTCTACAGTTTTCTTTCTCTATTTTTCATCCATCTCTTCTCTTTTCTGATCCAAGGAAATCACGATTTCAGATCCTTTCGAAATTTACTAATTTAGGGCATGTTTATCTGCAAGAACCTTACTAGTTTGGTCTGAAATCAATCTAGATTTTTTTTTCATTCTTTCTTTCTTTCTTTAAGTTCAGCTCTCCATTTCCATTGAGATCTCTGAATAAAAACTATGCCGGGCGTGCTGCCAATTCTAACCCTCCCGGCGCCTCCAGCTGATGGGGATCTCGGACCGCTACCAGCCGCTCAGGTGGTGACCGATGACCGATCAATTGAGAAGCCTGAGGCTGCATCTGTCGCGACACACACCAGAACAATTGGCATTATCCACCCACCACCGGACATCCGGTCGATTGTCGACAAGACTGCACAATTCGTTGCTAAGAACGGCCCTGAATTTGAGAAGCGTATCCTTGCGAATAACACGGGCAATGCCAAATTCAACTTCTTGAGTGGCTCGGACCCTTACCATGCTTATTACCAGCACCGTATCTCTGAGTTTCGCTCACAGCTCCAATCTACCCCACAGCAACCCACTCAGTCTGAGCCTGGTGATTCTAGTGGAGAGGCAGCTGCTGCCTCTATTGCAGCTTCAGCTGCTGATGGAATCGAAGCAGCAAAACCTGACACGGTGTCTCAGTTTAAACCGGTGCAGAAGGTTCTGGAGCCGCCGGAGGCTGAGCAATACACCGTTCGTCTACCGGAAGGGATAACGGGTGAGGAACTGGATATTGTTAAGCTAACAGCGCAGTTTGTTGCACGGAATGGGAAGTCATTCTTGACAGGTCTGACAAGTCGGGAGATCAACAATCCACAATTCCATTTCTTGAAGCCAACCCACAGCATGTTCATGTTCTTCACCGCGCTCGCGGATGCGTATTCGAAGGTTCTCATGCCTCCAAAGGGGCTGATGGAGAAGCTTAGGAAGAGTGTTGCTGATACGACTACGGTTCTCGAGCGGTGTTTGCATAGGCTCGAGTGGGAGCGGTCGCAGGAACAGGCGAGGCAGAAGGCAGAAGATGAGATTGAACAGGAACGAATGCAGATGGCCATGATCGATTGGCATGATTTCGTGGTGGTGGAAACGATTGAATTTGCAGATGATGAAGATGAGGAGCTGCCGCAGCCGATGACCGTAGAGGAGGTTATGAGGAGAAGCAAGGTATCTTCGGCTATGGAAGAAGACGAAGTAATTATTGAGCCTGGAAAGGAGGTAGAGATGGAAATGGATGAAGAAGAAGTCCAGCTTGTTGAAGAAGGAATGAGAGCTGCCAGTCTGGACGAGAATGAAGGTGAGAAGAAGAATGTGACAAAGGCTCCTGATGAGCCAGAGCCACCAATGAGAATAGTGAAGAACTGGAAGAGACCTGAAGAGAGGATCCCTGCTGAAAGAGACTCGACCAAGTTTGTTGTTTCTCCCATCACTGGTGAGCTGATTCCAATCAATGAGATGGCAGAGCATATGCGTATTTCTCTCATAGATCCCAAGTACAAAGAACAGAAGGAGAGGATGATGGCTAAGATCCGTGAAACAACCCTTGCCCAGGATGACGAGATCTCAAGGAACATTGTGGGCCTTGCGCGAACCCGTCCCGATATCTTTGGTACTACTGAGGAAGAAGTTTCTAATGCTGTTAAGGCAGAGATTGAGAAGAAGAAAGAGGAACAGCCGAAGCAGGTCATATGGGATGGGCATACTGGAAGCATTGGGCGAACTGCGAACCAAGCCATGTCACAGAATCTAGCTGGGGAAGAGCAAGCCGATTCTAGTAATGTTGAGGCGAGGACTCTTCCGGGTCCCACTCCTCCTCCAAGACCTGGTGTGCCCAATGTTCGTCCTCTTCCTCCGCCGCCTGGACTAGCATTGAATATGCCTCGGATGCCTATGAATGCAGTTCAGTATTCTGCTCCAACCAGTAGTGGGCTTCTCGTAGCTCCTCCGCCAAGACCTCCTGGTATGCATATGGTTTCAGTTATGAGGCCGCCACCACCCCCTATGCCTATGCCTTCCACACAGCAACAACATATGATGAGGCCCCCATTACCTCCATCTATTTCTGTGAACCCTCCTAGCATACCCCCACCTCCTCCGCCGGGATCTCAGTTCACACCACTGGCAGTTCCCCGGCCTTTTGTGCCGATGCCCATGCCACCACCTAATATGTCCATGATCCCACCACCTCCTTTGCCCCAAGGTATGCCACCTCCGCCCCCACCTGAGGAAGCTCCACCACCACTGCCTGATGAGCCTGAGCCAAAGAGGCAGAGGGTTGATGATGCAAACCTTATTCCAGAAGACCAGTTCTTGGCTCAACATCCGGTATGGAGTTCATTTTTGCATTTAATTTTGTGGTTTTTGTGCTCACATTTACATTGACTACTGTATGGCTCACCTCTAATCTGCTGATTCATTTATTTGATGATGTTGTGTACAATAGTTGAGCCCTTCTCATCCTTATATTTTATGCTTGCATTGCAGGGATCTGTTCGAATTAGTGTCTCCGTTCCAAATGTTGATGAAGGAAACCTGAAAGGGCAGCTTCTGGAGATCACTATACAGTCTTTATCCGAGACTGTTGGAAGCCTCAAAGAGAAAATAGCAGGGGAGGTTCAACTTCCTGCAAACAAACAGAAGCTGAGTGGCCGGGCTGGTTTTCTTAAGGACAATCTATCTCTTGCTTATTACAACATCGGACCACAGGAAACACTTACCCTTGCTTTAAGGGAACGTGGTGGGAGAAAGAGATGAGCTATCCTTAAATCAGGTATTCAAGGTTTACATACATTTTAGCTAGATGTTATGTCACTGGCTGATACACTTTACTCAAATTAAATTGTCATACAGTTTTAGAAGTTGAATTGGGTTTCTTTTTCATGTATATAGAGGAAAGCCCATTTGATGCATGGGAAAACCGGCCGACCATATGAAATCCTCAAATTTTCCCTATAGAATGAAGCTTATATTCACTTATCTAAAAAGGTATTATGAAGAAAAGCTTAGTTGATCCACATTTTGAATTTAAAAATAAAAGAGTAAATATTAAGGGCCATTTTTAATTGGTGTTGATTTTCTAGGAATTTTAAGCAAGCCTTCTACCTAAGTGGCAAAATGTGAAAGATTCAAGGTTGTGATCCACAAGGGACCATCAGTCAATCTTTCATTTTTATTGCCAAAAACGTAGACTTTCATTTAGTGAACCTTAGTGCAAGTGGCCTGTTTGGTAGTAGTTACTATACCCCTTCTTTATTTATCTCAACTGAAAGTATGTTGCAGGTGAATTTTATCACCGTTGACCCCCCCCAATTAATATCCGAGGTTGGGCCAAAATACACCTAACGAGATGTGGAACTAACTATTAATGCATTATCGTAACAGATGCAAAGCATGGTTGATACTCTTTCACTGGCAGCATGTACATCCATCCAGCAATAATTCACATATATCGACTATACTTGAGTGAGAGTATGTAGGTAGGGACTTGATCTTACCAAGTATACATCTACAAATTGAGTTTTATAGCTTATTAGTGAAGGTGTTACAGTTTTATGTCCCTTATGGATCATGGACCAAGGTTTTAAAATTGGACTTGGGGGCGACTTGGCCCCTCTAGAGTTAAAGTTGACTTGATTGAGTCAAACTGTCAAACCCTTGAGCCCAAGGCCTTTTAAAAACATTAAAAAAATATGATAAAAGTCTAAAATGCTAAAAAAAATTGATTTCCTATAGATATAGTGATGCGGAACGGGGGTTGATGTGGGGTGAGTAGGATAAGGTGGAGGGGTTGCTCCCATCACAACTTGGTGGTTGGGGGATTTGGCTTAGGATAGTATTCATGCAGCCAACCCTAACATAGTTGCGACAGGGCTTTGAGGATGAGGAGGAGGATGAGAAGTCTGTGGAGCTGATTTTCCGCAGATGCTACACAAAACATAGTTGGGGCCTGTTTTTGTTGCACTTCTGTAGCAGAAAAGTTTTCTATTGGATATGTGATAATCTGATGTTTGGTACAAAAATTCTCAGTGGGAAAGTTTTGGCAAACAAAAACTCTAGATTCCACATGTTTAGAGTGCAAACTCGAAAATGTCTATGGAAAAGTGCACTCTGATTTCTGGAAGTTGTAGAATCGAAGGCCGTCTAAACATGCCTTTAGGTTGTGCATTTCAACTTTTGGTTTTCAAGCTTCTCACAAATAAAAGACAATAAGTTAGAGTTAGAAAATTACTAGTTATAGAATCAAGTATGTGTATGCTTGAAGGACAAAAATGTACTACCTGAAAGTTCCCATTCGTATTTGATGTTCCATAACTTGAATACTTGCTCATACCATATGTAAAAGGGTACTCCTGAATTATTTTGCATTCAAGCAGAGTACCAAAATTCAACATCTTATAATGTCTGATTAGAGTACATGTTAATATGACAATGTTGAACTTTATGGTAGCGAGAGAAGAACCCTACAATGCCTGTAGAGATGAAAAGAATAGTTGTCAATTTGTTATATTGATATAACAATGCGTGTCATTGGAAATAGTTGTTGAGATGAAAAGAATAGTTGTCAATTTGTTATATTGATATAACAATGTGTATCATTGGAAATAGTGTACCATTAGAAAGAGTTGGCCTTCTCTAATGTAGGGCCTTAGTTTGTTGCTTTTTGGGTTTTAGCTTTCTTGTGTTTTCCTGCTTTCCTGTCTTTACTCATCTCTTGTACTGTTCATTCTTTTTCAATGATAAAACACACATGCACGCACGCACGCACAAACAACAATGTAGGGCAAGTGTTAAAGTAGGTTGCCCTCATTAAGTGGTCTGCGAATGGAGTTGTTGACGCTCTAGCTAAAATGGGTGACAATCTTGTCACTGATATTTGTATCTCTCTAGCTTTGTGAGCACTGGCTCTGGGGTTTTGCTTTTCCTTTTCTTCCTTTTTTTGGTTTCCTTTGTTGCTTCTCAGTATATGTCTCTTATGCGGATTTGCTTTTAATAAAATTGCATTATCATTCAAAAAACAAAACAAAACAAAAAAAAAAGTAGCAAGAAGACACAAATATATGGGGGATCTTTCAAGGAAGTTTCTTCTTAGACATATTTTATTATTCCTCTAAACATGTGATGTTGTCATCATGCTGCACACTTAAGAACGATCATACTAGCAACAGCCATTTTCCTTTGATGGTTGGGATATGTATCCTTCAAAGTCTATGGGTTCTATTTCCCTGACTCAAATGGGAGGACTACAAAATACTAGTCACTTAGCTCACTAAAACAGTAGAGGGACTCTCAGGTCCACATCCTACACAACAACAAAATCAAGCTTATATACATGAATGGGGCTCACTGTAATGAGATACTAAAAAATAAATAAACAGAAGAAAGTAAGGGATTGTTGAAACAAGAAATAGACTCATATTAGAGTAATATCAATATTGGGTATCTTACTATTTGAAAGGATATAGTCACTTTATAAAGAAAAAAACAGTTGTACCTTTTGCAAACCAGAAAAGGAAATAAGTAATCAAAGAGAACATGACAAGGCTATGTGTAAGAGGGCATTGTCACCTTATCTTTTGCTACTCAAATTATGTTCTGCCCTTTATTTGCAAAGGGAAGAGTTTTATAATGGAGAGGGTAACTGTAGGGACTATGGATGATAATGGGTTGGGTTAAAACAGGTGCCCCACCACAGCCCACTTTTATTAGGGCATTGTTAGGTGGTAGGTCTTTAACTGTGAAAGTGATTCACATATGTAAATGACCCACATGGGAGTCATTTGCATATGCAAATGACTCACATGTGAAACAGATTCCACTGTTTGTTACTAGCATAACATTTCACATGTGAATCTATGAATAGGTTGTATATTGTTTGATGATATCTCAACATCCAACCAACATCAACTTTGAAAATTGGACACATGGCCGTGTTTGAGCTTCTGAAGATTATGAACGGTCCTGATTTTACAGGTGGGGCCCTGAACATTAAACAAATCATGAAAGGCGGACTGGGTATGTTAAGTTACAATAGATTAATCCAACGGCTGTAATTATGTTGATGATATCTCAACCTCCATGCATCATCAATGGTTGAAAATTGGACACATGGCCGTGTTTGAGCCTCTTAAGGAAATGAACGGACCGGATGTTACAAGTGGGGCCCACAAAAATAAAAAAATAATAAAAGGCGGATTGCTCATAATAGCTCTGTAGCAGTCTGCCTGGTAACAGTACCTTGTGAAAGTGATTCACACCTCTTGAGGTGTGAAAATCTTAGACACAAAAAGGGCCAGTTTTCACACCATTTACATATCAATTTTACACATGCGAATCGAAATCATACCAAACAAACATTATGTATGTGTATCCGTTACGCATGTGATTTCATTACATATGTAAATGAAAAAAAACAAACGACGCCTAGGTTCAAGGTGAGTAGTGAGTATGGGTTTTCAGCGTTCCACCTGAGTTGGTTTCAGGGCAGGTTTAGACTGCAAACAAACAACTGCAGGATCTGAAGTCTGAATACCAGCTTCCGTATCTTTTGTTTATGATCATTTATTGTCGCTTTACTAAAATCATATCTTACTTGCAATATAGTTGCTGAAGCAAAGAAAATAAAAACGAAGCTTAAATGCACCTCAAATAGAAGTTTAAATGCACCTCAAATAGGTATAAGCCATTACATTAAGAATTTATAAGACAAAATGCTCTAATAAAAATTACACACAGACTGGAGAGCAGCTTTAAGATACAAAATGACATTAGTGGAAAAAACTCAAATACCATTCATGAAGAAGCACGTGAGTGTTTAGTAATGGGTAAATCAGAATCATTTGATTTATGTTCTTATTACAGATATAGATTATAGTAAGTATTGGGTGTTTATCAACTTTCAGTAACCAATTGCATAAAACAAATAATGGATTTTAAGGGGTGGGTTTTAATCCGATGGTTTCATAGGATGACCACACAAAAGGCTACACCAGAAAGGATCTGAAGTCTGGATGCCAGCTGCCATATTTTCTCTTTATAATCTTCGCTTTATGAAAAATCATATTGTACTTGCTATAAAGTTGCTAAAGCAAAGCAAATAAAAGTGAAAGCCGAAATCTTGCGGATTTTTTGGAAGAAGAAATGGATCTAGGAGACTGGGTGCATGTTTCTATCACATCAAGTGGAGCTCGCTACCCAAAGAAGGAATTCAGCATCCTCATTTGGTTTTAGTTTTTGATACTTTTGCTCCTGCGTGATATGTTTTTGTTTTTTCTTGTGGCCTTTTTCTGACCTTTTGGTTCAGTATAGATCTCACAAAGCAGCTTTTGTTACACACACACACATAAAAAAAAAAGTGATAGCCGAAATTCACCTAAAATAGTTGTCATTACATTAAGAATTTATGAGACTAAATGCTGTATTAAAAAATTACATAGAACCTGCACACCAGCTCTAAGATACAAAATGACATTAGTAGGAAAAAAATAAAATAAAACTCAATTGTCATCCACAAAGAAGCGTTGAGCGTTCGGTAAGAGTAAATTGCAGTCCATTGGTTTATGGTCTTAAACTGAATATAGATATTAGAAATATTGAGCATTTGGCCAATAGCATAGAACAAAATAACACAAATGGTTCCAGTTAAAAAAAATAAAAAAATGTTGAGGCCATAATTAAACTTCAATTGATTTTCCATGGCCAGTATCAACATAGGTATTCACACACACACACACACTTAGGATAAGATTCCATAAGCTAATGCTTATGGGGCCCACCCTTGGTCCATCCAAATGGACCAAACACACGACCCCCCCTAAATTACTTAGAAATCTGCTTTCCCGACTTTTAGGTAGAGAAAATATCCGCTATGACAAAGGTAAGTCATAGACACTATAGTGGAACTAAAACTAGATCCAATGGAGCTGCAACAAAAAGATATTACCCAAAAAGATATTACCCAGAAATTATTTCTTATTATTAGAGAATATCTACCCTTCGACCACATTTCAACATGGCTGACTGTGCAGCAAAACTTTCACTTCGTACTTCACTTGGTAACCTCTGGATGGACAAAATCACCATTGTCAATCTCATGCAGCACGACTAAAGATAGTATGAGGAGAGCAGCATGCATTTTGTCAGATAGATGTATTTTCGCTGTGTACCAAAGTGCTCTCTAAGGATGGCAACACGAAGGCTGCTTTTTCCAGCTTGCCTTTTGTAGTGGAAAATACCATGGATAAAGTGTATCAAGTTTCCAACTCATTTTCACTTTCTTTCATTGGGAAATTGTAGCCCTTTTGGTTTGAATTTTTGCAGTTCCACAGTTTTGTGGGTTTGACATAGCTTAGGGTTATTTGGTGTTTCTTACTTGGATTTTTGTGCTCTTGGCCTTTGGAATCCCCGCATGATGCCTTCATTATATTTGCAAAGGCTTCTACTGGAGGAACCTTTACTTTCTCTCACACACTAATTCCCTCTATGAGGTTATTTGGTTCCTTTTCTTCCCCCTGTTGTGTGTCGTTGCACAAATGTGCTTTAAAAAATGGCGCAAGTTTTAACATGCGTGATTAATTTCGTAACGGGTCATTTGCATTTTATCATGCAGATGGTTGTAGGAGAATACTGTAAGTTTTCCGTAAATCTTGAAGCTTGCATACAATAGTTGGAAATTTTGTTAGGGGTTAAGATTCTTGGAGCCGCATATGCTAACATGGATGATTAATTTTTTAGGGTTCATTTGGATGCTATCGCCTATCATGTGTATGGACGTATGAAAATATTGTTCATTAGTTTCTTTGCCATATATATATATATATATATATATGAGAATATTTATGTGCATCCATCCCTCACAATAGGGTGAGGGACACTTCCATAATTGGAAATTTTAATGTGCAAAAGAGGAAAAGTCATATGGTCATATGCATAAAAGGAATATTCATGTGCAAAAAGGAAAAGTTCCCTCACCCTATGGTGAAATGTGTGTAGAAATATTTTCCGGCAGATAATTAATGTTAGGGGACAGGGTCATTTGGATGTGGAGAAATGGATAGTTTGCTCCACCCTTTTTCCATTCAAACAATCGGGGAAAACATGTGGAGAAATAAATCTTGACTTTGGAAAGTTTTCTTTGCCTTTGTTTCTCCATTCTCTCTCTAAACAGACTCTAAGAAGCAGCCCTTCCCTCGTACAGAGCAACTACTCAAACCTTCTGGTCTCGACTTGTTTCGAGATAAAATAAGCATACGAGATTGATACATGGACTTCTCAGTTTCCAATTTACGATTCTCCGCTGCTAGCAGGTGTTAATTTTCCGGGATCTGTCAATTCTGTTAAATAACATATTCACTAGCAGTTCCTCTTGCAGTAATGTTTGCTTCACTCTTTACTACTGGAAACAACATGACGGGAAAAAGAAGAATAAATTGCCCGAGTCTTGATTCTGAGGGTACATTTCTCATGTTTCCAATATCATGACGTTCTATGATGTCAAATTGTCAATATATTGGTTTCTGATAAATTGTGTAATCCATATTTACAAGTGAGATATAAAAAATATTGATTTTGAAAACGTGAGTCGTGTTCTCCAAATTTATGTAGTTTCACTTTGCCATCATGAATCATGGTAAAATAGGGCATTTTTTAAATATATATTTGTTATCACTTTTTCCGTGAAATTGTATCATTCAGGTGATTTTTTGAGCTGTTTTGCTTTCTTAGCACGGCTACCAACCTCTTTTAAACTGATGGGAATGGAACCTGCTGCAGATATGGTATTTTCACATGTAATCATCATCATCATCATAGAGATATGCTAGAGTTCCTCTCAGAGCAAGTCAGCAGTTGCCTTTTATTTTCATATGGACTACTGAATTATGCTTCTGTTGTGTTTTTGCTGATTCTTAAGAAATTGAAGTTTGAGCTTCCTTAAAAAGTCTAAACAGATGCCTAGAATGTCATTCCAGTTTTATTTATGTTTGTAGTTTCATTCGCAGTTTCTTATGTACATGCAGGCTTTGCTTGTGACGAACGGACTGGTTCAAATGCAGAAGGCCACAGACGTACCTTGTGCTAATGAAAGATTGGCAGTGCTTTGAATCTGCAGCTCATTTTCCAGGGCCAACTGCAGCTGGATGGATGCTCAATGCAGGCTTTAGTATTCTGGTCTTATATTCCTCTGTACTTTCAGAGCATGCCCATCATTTATGTTGGGAAGCTAGAGCTCTAAACCAGATGTTTGATGATTTCTTGGAACTTTAATGTAATAGTGGTTTAGCTTTCTGCTGGTTTTACATGCATGATAATATGTAATCAAGCATCTTTTGGATCCCAGCACTTTCTTTGCTCCCTCAGAAAACTCTTGTTGAAGCAGACACATTGATCAAACCAACTGATTTCATTTCCAATGAATTGGTGTTACTGTGGTATTGGTTGACCCGAGCACCCGGAACTCCGAAGTGACTATTAGATAGGAATTCATGCCATGAGTGGTTAAACATGAAGATAAAAGGTGAATATACAAAAATAACCATCAATTTACCTCTCCTTTAATGGATAGTGAGTCAGAGAAAGATGTGGAAATGAACACACAGCCAACGTCCTAGCAATTCAAATCTTTGGAAAGTAGAGGTCCAGTCTATATCATTCACCTCTTTCATTATATCATTCACACTTTGCCTCTTTAATATTTCTTTGGTGGAGCTTATTTTACCATGAATTATTTTATTCTATACCATGAATTCTTTTATTCTAATGCAAACAAATAGCCGAGCTGGGCTTGACGGGAATCAGTTGAAACCTAAAATGAAACTTGAGCTTGGTATGAGAATGGATGAAGTTTTAGCATTACTAGAAGTTCTGTATTTTTTTACCGTATATGTAAAAATCACCCATTTTCAAAGAGGGAATAGGGAGAACCGCCTACAAAAATTCATTTTCACACTACAAAAAAGTGATTTTTAGAGGCGGAAGAAACACCTTTAGCGGCAGTTTTTTTTTCCTGCCGCTAAATGTGCTGTTTCAGCCCCCAAATAATCTCCGCCGCTAAAAATGAGACTTAGCTATCTTTCAGTGGCGGGAAAAGGCTATTTTTTTTTTTCGCCGCTAAAAATCACTTTGTTGTAGTGCTACTTCTTTCTCATTCCTTCCCGACATGATGGCCAAAGAGAGATTTCGAGTTTTTTTTAAAAATGCCAATATATATCTCGCTTAATT
Source organism: Persea americana (assembly GCA_029852735.1). NCBI lineage: Eukaryota > Viridiplantae > Streptophyta > Magnoliopsida > Laurales > Lauraceae > Persea > Persea americana. Next base: position 75,144,907 of record CM056815.1, read on the forward strand.
TCTTTTTGAACTTATTGAACGTCCCTCCTTCATTAAATGGTATGCAATGTGTGGATGATTTCTGTTGACCAAGAAATGAGGCATTTATAAAAAAAAACTATCCGGACGTCTTGTAGGGTGCCTCATATATTATTGAGGGAACCAATTTCAGAGTCAGGAAATTGCTTGAGTTTTGTTCATAAGCTGACATCGAACGCAAGCTAAATCAAACCGGGCTTGAATAGCTGGTTGAGTTTTGTTCATGAGCTGAGCTTGAACTCAAGCCAAATCAAACCAGGCTCGAGCAACTTGCCAGGCAGATAAGGTAGTTTAAAGGTATTTTAGAATGCTTTGTGTCCAAGAGAATTTATAGCCCCAATGAAACAAGCACAACTCATCAAGCTTAACTTCAATTACATAGGATAAGAGTTAAACACAGTTAATTGTCTTGAATAACTTATGGAGTGTGAAGAACCTCAGTTAATTGGTCTCCTGCGAAGGAGAGCATGTGAAAGTCATAGACTCATCAAATGTAGACTATGGGTTATTTAATAGGCTTAATTTGGACCTGCCTAACTGAGAAGTCCTTTCTTAAAGACAGACTTTCTTAAAGATAGACCTTTAATCAACAACATCATAAAATGGTCTAATATTAAAACCCCAAGAAGTAAAGCAACAGTCATGTCTCAGCCTTTTTCTCCTAGACCATAAAAAAGGAAAGGTCCCACCATCCCACCATGAATAAGTTATAAGACAATGTACCTATTTGTACATCCAACCCAAACCTTTTAATCAAAACAAATAGGTTCAACTTCTTGAGATCTTTTAATGCGATGGTTAGGTCCTCAACTTGCTTAGACCAATGAGAACTGCAATGATAAGTAGAGTTCAGCTTGTTTTAGTGCAACAGTTTTTCGCAGCATGTTATTTCTATCGAAATTTATTGTCTCTGAAAAATGAAAATGAAGATTTCTATTGTTTTTTGTGGCAAAACAAATTTTGCCATGTAATGTGTTTCTACTCACTGTGCAAGAAAGACTGCAGAAAATGTGTTGCTCTATTTCTTGGGTTTCCATAAAAGCTTCCACTATATAAAAAGAAAATTGAGGGAAAAAAATTGGCACCCATCCGCTTCATCTTACAGCTATGATTTAGACTCCTTTGAAGTTTTTAATACAGTATCTCTCATGATTAGATGGTTCTTATGTTTTTTGCATAGAGCTAATTCATGGAAGTTATTTCATACCCTCTTCTCCAAATTGTCATGCTTCTAAATGGGCCCTATATATCAACCGTTTTGAACTTTTTAAGCACGGCCTCGTCTTTCTTGAAAAAGGCTCAATTTAAAACCCTTATCTGTTTTTCGTGGATGATTAGATTAAGAACCCTTTTTTATTTGTTTTGCTTTAGATTAGGATAACTAGTCCTTATCTGTGTGACACATGCAACCGACTGATGCATGTTGGACTCCACATAAAGCATTGTCCCTTCATATAATAACTTCATTAACTATGCTACTAATGGAATGATTTTCAATCATGTACACATACACATTCCTACTCCTCTACCGTGTCTTAATAGCTAGTTTCTTAGTGCACTCCCTCTCTCCTTAAACAAGAAAATCATTCCATTTTGAGCATATATTAGGCCACCACTTCTTGCAAAAGACAATAGAGAATAGAAAGAGTCCCACATCAGCTCATAGCAAAAGTAGCATTGCCCATAAATGAGATCAGTTTAGATTGCAAGCGACTGAACCCCTTACCTACTTCAACTATTCTAAACATGGTTTTAGTATAAAAACAATGTCCAAGCGTCCAATCGGTGCACATGCTCTATCAATAGCTAAAAACAACACAAATCTTCTCATCCATTGGGTGAAATATGAATGGCTTTCATTGAATGTTTGTTGAACCAATGTAAGTACCCCCAGAAAGCTCATGTTGGTGGAGAGATTTCAAAACTGGAAAATTGAAGTAAAGGGACAGAAAGTTATCTCCCCAAAATAAGAATAAAATAGAAGATCAGTGTTCCAGTATTGTATCATTCAGTGGGGGTTCATCACTTTAGTGGTTTAGATTTTTAAAACTCCAGTGAACTACTTGTTTCATTATGTAAATGGTGGTTAGCAGTTTTCTTTAACAGTCCTTGTCATAGTACATGTAAGGCCCACTGATTACTGGATCATTCCTCCTTATAAATTAGGAATTGTCACAATAGAGCAAGCGAAATTGATGGTTGTCTGAGTGAGCCACATGCGCATGCACCAGATAAGTTATATCAGGTGCCCATTCTCTTGAGTGGTTCCTGGTTCCTAGTAAACTGCCATGTGAAACTACCTGTAATCAATCAGGTGGGTCAGGTCACGTGCCCCATGTGCCACTAGCTATAGAGAGCTTAACACATCTTAGCCATGCAAAAGGTGGGCCCCACAGCAAACGGGTGTACGGGTGACATGGGTTAGGTCAATTGTGCTCGTCCATGGGGGTGGCCTCACATGTGGATCTATCATCTTCATGTAAACTCTGTGAATCCTGGTGAGATACGGCGTTAGTATGGATTCTACTTTCATTTTAGGGGATTTGACATTTCAATTCCCCTTATACATTTTATTCCCAATTAAATGACTAAAATTATGTAAATGTCACCAGAGTCGTTTGACTCTTGTACAATTTCTTTTTTTAATTCTTTGCCCTTGATCTCTTGATATCATGGGTTTTTATGGTATCCAAGTAGCTTTTCAACTTTTAACATTTAGATATAATAATATCATGTGTTTTTAAACTCTCATAATATCATGGGATCCAGGACAAAAAAGTAAAAAAGAAGTGTATCAGAGTTAAACAACTCTGATAACATTTAGAGACTTTTAGTCATGAAATTGGGTTTTGAGTGTTTCAAATCCCCTTCATTTTAAGTACTTTGGCTTCATGTTTTTTAATACGACTGATTTGTTTGACTTATGGGTCAGAATAGTGGTTAATTTGTAATAGTGTTACCTGCTACATATCCAGTTTGGAGGTTATTATTATGATTTCTCCTACAATGGTTTGTACTATAACACCATTAAAAATTTATTTTTAGCCTGTTATTGGTTTCTTAGGTACCACTTTTGGATATTCTGGAAAGCTGAAGAGGTTCAAAGAAGATGGATGAGAGAAGGAAGAAGGTCCAAGAAGGAAAAGAGTGTGGCGTAGTTGATAGGGTAATCAGATTCTTTTTTCTTGTCATTGTAAATGGTCAGGTGTTGACTACATATTAGGAAACGTGGGTTCATTTGCTTTTGTTTATTTTGGGTGATATGGATAAAAGAGGAGAGAGAGAAAAACATATTAGGAAAGGGGCATTGAAGCCGGTCACTTGAAAGCTCTCTCAAGTAGTAAAAGTGGTGAGAATTAAAGATGAAGCATAAAGAAAAGAGAGATAATTGCAGGTTAACCTGTAGTATTAATGCACTCAAATTTACAAAGGTACAAATAAAGTAAATCAAGACCAATGCTACATCTGTGGAGTGCATTTCTTCGAAAATGCTTTCCAAGTCATGTGACTTTTAAAGGGGAGATTTTTTATTTTTTATTTTTTCATTATTCTTGTGGAGACAGATTTGGACAAAATTGGTAGAAAATCATCTTAAACGATCTCAAACAAGAGGTGAAATCACAATTTAATGCAGAAATTGTTTTGCAGTACCAAATAATAAAAACTTGGGGCCTTAAATGCCTGTTTGTTTTCATGGAGCTGAATTCCTAGGAATTCTGAAAGTTATACGAATTTCTGAAGTTGAAAAAACAAAGCTGAAGATTCATATATGGCTAAAAATAATCTCCCCTCTTTCAGTGGAAAATGAATTCTATTCAATATGAGTTATGGGGGGGATGAAAAAAAAATATCCAATCATCACTCTAATAGTTCAAATTCTATAAAAGCGAGCGTCTTGTCTACTTCTCCACCTTACATCCTTCACCCCTCATGTCTCATTCTTTGTTGGAACACATTTTAACAGGATTTCCTAGGAATTAATTAGATGCAAACGAATGGACCCTTGATTCTTTTGGAGAAAAATAAATCAACAGAACATATGATGAAGTTAAGGAAGCTACATCCGCTCGTTCATGAGCCCAAGATACACGTTTTCAATCAAGCAGAAAAACTCCCTCAACAAGGAAGAAAAAGTAGAGATTTGCTTGCTATTGATCACGAAAACTCGGTATAGATCTTTAATAAAATGGAAGATAGCTCAAAACCAATTATAGAAGAAGAGATAAGAAGATTGAACAAATTTTTTTATTTTTATTGAAGAATAAAGTATCATAAAACAGGCTTGGCTATGGAAGTCTCATATGCATGATATTTATAATGTTTCAAATACAATTAAAACCCTACACTACTTTGTAATAATCATGTAATATTGTTTCTTAAATGACTAAGGAAAAGAATCTAATAATAAAGAGTCCTCATTAAATACAACACTTAAATAATGAAAGAAACATTAAATAGAAAGTGAAATATCCCATGTGCCTTGGATTTCCTTTTCCTTGAGAAGCAAGTCTTGGCTGGAGCAATCTCGTTCCCTATCTTATCTTTAGAGAGGTGTTGAATTAAAGATTCCTTTTTTGATATGGATCTGTCTTTTTTAGAGTTGCCAAAAAATCAAAACCATGACTATGCATATGGAATTAACTGGTCAAACCACATGGCCTTTGACCTAATTGGGCTCGATTAGATAGTTCAAAGGGGTCATTGGCATGCTGCATATTTTGACCCCCTATGAATTCTGATTTTCCCACAATGGATTTGGACCCATCTCAGCCATTTATGATATTTCAAACCCATTTCTTTAATCCTTTACTGGTTGACATTGAATTTAGGCCCTACTTTTGATCAAGCCAATTGAGATAGTCAATGGTTAGATTGGTCACGTATCCAAACAAAATCTGATCATCATCACCTTCTGCATCAACATAAAAAACGTGTTCGAAATTAAATGGCACTCATTTTTTAATATTGGTATATATTTATAAGAAAACACTAGCAAAGCATGCCCACGCTAAGGCCGGGCCAAAAAATAAAAACACGTCCATTGTTGTGGCTATTTTATGAGATATTAATTAATGAGAAAATAAATATAAAACAAACAAATATACCATTTATTATGGTTTGAAGAATGACCTAGTACGACATTTATATAAAGTAAATATTATTTTTTATATAAATGAGTATGAAACTTCAAGTCTTATGTAAATTAACATCAATATTTATGGATTTATTTTAATAATTTCAACTTTATTTCAAGCTAAAAACCCTAAAAGCCCATAAAATCTCTTTTAATTTATATAAGCACATTTCAAAATAAAATATTAGGATGGGCATGTGGGTCAGCTCGTGGGTGGCACTGCCTGGCCTAATTGAGGTACGGCACGGCACGGCTAGGCTTATATAAAAGTGAGTTATGCTTCTTTGACAAAAGTTCAAATCTTATCTTTATTTGAGAATTACTGGAGGTCTTTATATATTTGGACGCCGGGTGCCAATACATACGATAATTTTGACTTGAGTAGTTTGGATTTCATAAATACACATCAGAAATGAATAAAAAAAAGGTAGAAAGAAAAGGTCATCGATCAAGATTTGACATTTATTTCTTTCCGAACTGGGAACTTGGGTGCCTTGCAAAGTTGCAGTATATATTGCTGTGAAATTGTATGTATATTACATATCACTCGACACAAAATCTTTTAGTTACTATATGAAACTTTCTTAATCAATTGCAAGGCAACTCAAAAGATAAGATATATATTGTGAATTCTATTTAAATGAATCTCTTTATAAGAAAAATCATAACAGATAAGATGTATCTCTATTTTTTAGAAAGAAGATAAAAAAAAAGTCAATATTAAAATCGAAATCAAACAATAAATTGCAAAATTGCATGTGGCCCCGTCTTTAGGAATTAGAATATGAGGCCCACTTTAAAAAAGTTTATTGTATGTGGAGCCCATATGTATAAATCACTATCAAGAATCCACTTTTAAAAATCACAAACATTAATGATTTTCTAACCCTAATAGATATATTAAAATTCTAGATTCACCTAAAGAAGACTCATTTTAACTTGGTTAAATAGAGTTATTGAGCAAGGTGAATTTTTTTATCTAGACTCTCTAATCACCTATCCATAATAGATATATATATATATATTAAAATTTGAAATTCACATAAAGAAGCTTAACAAAAGTGGACTCTGAATTGATTGATAGAGTTTATTTCTTGAAATTGATTTGACATCTAATTTCTCAAATTGATTTGATATTAGAGTCCAAGTTTGCAATTGAATAGCAAATTGGATTTCAATTTCGAAATTGATGCCTACGTGTGTGTATATATATATATATATATTATATAACGGGGTTTCTTTCAAATATGACAGTGACAATTGGAGGATGTACCTATCCGTAGTTCTTGGACACTCACAAGTCTTTGGTTATGACATCAGTTAGAAGTTGATTGATGAAGCTTAAAAAAAACACAATTACACTATTAAGATAATTTATATCATTTAAAGGAATTCAATTTACCATAAGTATCGATTGGTAGAACGTTACATCGAAGCTCCGTTGTTCTACCGAAATTGATATGGTTCACTCAACCGATGTTTTTATTGAAATAGATATGGTTGACTTTAAGCAACGGATGTAGTACTTGCGGCGAAATGGATGTCTTGATGGGATATTGAAAATATGCAACTGATGAGGTGTATATCTTAGACATTCAGTTTTCTGTTTGACATATGTATATGATCTTTTTACAAATTGTTAGACTGGTGACTGTTGGAAGAAGATAGAGTGATTGGAATCTTATCTATTGTGTTGATATTTATATTTGCATCTCATTAAAAAAAATTTATCTGTTTCTCCCCTTTGATTCAAATGGACTAAGTCTTTTTAGGAATATTTTGAATTTATTAAGGTCATGTATGTAGAACATGGAACATTTCACACTTTGAAGATGTTATAAGTTTCTTTTTTATAGTTTTGTTTTACAGTTTGGTACAACTTGTTTTTATGTTAAAAGGGTGAAGGTTGGAACTAGTCTGAAAATGGCCAAAACTGATTTTCCATGCTCGAGTGAAAATAAGGTTTTATAGAGCATAAAATCACAGAATTATACGAACTTATAATGTTGAGTGTCTTTTCAGTTCAGGAGTCATATGAGCTCTTTGCTTGCTTGTGTAGATAAATGAAGTTCTCATAATATATTTAGATTTTAAGATGTGCTTTTCTACTTGCTTTTTGCCTGATTCTTTAAACCAATTTCATCACAATTTGAAGTTACAAGGGAATAGATTTTCAAGAAACTTTAGACTTATAATCATACAAGGATATTCTCATTCCAATTTCACCAATTCATCAACGGACCAATAAGTCAAGAAAATTTACATGAGTATAACATGACATGTTTCAAAGTTATCACTGTCAGATGATTGCAAAACAAAATTCTAAGAAATGCTATAATCAAATAGAACTACACTACAAAGCTTCAGAATTTTCTATAACTAGGTCGTATTTGGCAAGTAAAACCTCAAAGAAAAAACTTTTCTTCTTTACAAAGTTTTGAAAAGAACCCGTTTGACAAATGTAAATTTAAAAGGATGTGGGCCAATGGAGATCCTCCTTTTGAGGACTTTTACATCTATCCTTGCTCCCATGTAATTTGAAAATCCTCTCCTTCATAGATTTTATGCATGAAATATAATTTTTAACTGTCATATAAAAATATATATATATATATATATTATACACGCACACCAACGTGAATGTAAAATCTTCAGCCTTATAGGCCTTCAATGAGAAATCCTGGATCGGTAGCAATCAGATTTCATTACCTTGACTGACTAATCATGGATTCCTCACCAACTATGAATGTGCACTGAAATGATACTACCCCTGTAAGTTTTTCTTGGAAGTGTTTACACGACAGTCCACATGGTACAGAAAGTACGGCACTGTCACAGTTTTGAAGAATCTTCGCATCCTTTTTAGCTTCAACATTGGCTCCTTGGAGCTTGACTCTGGATATATGTGACACGGGTGTGTCCCTGTGAGTGGTCAGTTCCACACGTGTGACCCAAATTGGCAGTTACTCCAGTCATGAGTTGTGATGCAGTCATTTTAAATCCATATTTCTTCTCAAATGCCATAGACTGGTCAAAAAATTCGGGCCGATTCAAAACCTGTTTCAACCCACCCACCAAGGGTCTTTTTTTTTTTTTTTTTTTCTAAAAGAGGATTCTCAATCCTGTAGGTTGAACTGATTCCTCCGAGCGCAGAGAGAAGTTGGATAAAACCCATGTAGTGTCCAGGTGGTAGTACAAGTGGACTCAACATTCGGTTCCTAAAGAGGGAAAGTGCCTGGTTGAAGTTTGACTATTCCTAAGGATGTATTTAACTGAGCCCAAAATTGGAAAAAAGGATGAAATTTAGGTTGACTCAGACTCCACACAAGTTTTAAATCAAACATTCTAATCCTACTACTGCCTTTAGACCTGACATTTATTAAAAAATAATTAAAGTTTAAATATTTTTCGTAAAACTATTCGTACAAACAATGTGCAATATCGCATGACCGTAAAATATCGTATTGTACAATATGTGTGATATTTCATGGACATATATATCACACAAACAGCTTTGTAGAAAATATTTTAGGGCAAATGCTATGTCTAAAGATATCTGTACGGATAAAATCCCTTTGAACAAATGAATGCATCCTGCTTACCCAAAGTTGAATCAATTGCAAGGCATCTGCATTCCCTGTAAAATAACATCAAATGGGGTGAAGTTTTAAGCTCTACTGAGCAGGTGGGCTCTTTTAGCTCCTCGTACCACTTTAGGGGGGTCCCACAACCTCTACCACCCTGAAAGAGAATTGAATGGATTAACTATTTGTAAAACAAACAAAAAATAACTTCTATTAGACATTGCTAGCTATCACCCTGAAAGAGAATTGAATGAACTAACTATTTATAAAACAAACAAAAAATAACTTCTATTAGACATTGCTAGCTATTTGATGAATTCTGTGATTCCTAATTATTCACTTCTCACAGATTTTACATCCACTCTACCATCTTTGATTGGACAACTAACCACTTTCAACAGTCTTTGATTCAGCTGATGGATCTGGTCTGATTTTTCAAAGACTGTTGATATTGTAACCCAAAATCACATTAACAGGAAGGATATTTTTGCAGTTGGATTGAATCAGTGTCTCATTCAAGTTGACAATGCCGCATAGCCGACAATGTATTATTAATCTCTTGTAGAATATAGGGACTTGGACAAAACATAACAAAATTATTATGGTATATTGACTTGGTACAATCACACATTAATAGGTAAAATATGTGCTTTCAACATTGCAGCTAACCTCATGTTTTTGGTTCAAGCAATGGTGACAAAGTTGTCACTTGATCATATCATTAATTTTAAAAAATGAGTCTTGCCGACATGTGCCGGTTGCATTTGGAGCTTAATATTTGGTGGGGGAGGCACTAATGGGCAAGGCTGAACTGACCTTGTAATTTTGTATGGATTTTTATGTTAGTATCTGGTCACCTTGGGAGAAGTCATATACAATAAATTGGTGAAGAAAATAACAACATGGAGTTGAAAAAGGGGCAGTACATATCTGTACTTATGGTATACTTTAAATGATATTGGTACATATTCTACATCATGGCTTCTCTCAGTTAGTCGTTGATCTTCTCAATCTTTCCAAATAGCCCTTGAACGTTTTACATCAGCACCTTGAAAAAATGGTGCTACTAGTAGTTTACATTAATTAACCAGAAGAGTATTTGAAGGGAAGAAACTGGGAAAAGGAATGCTACAAGATGGTGCCTAGTTGTGTCAGCTCACACATACCTAATCCTGTGAATTGGCATTCGCAAGGATTTGCAAATTGCAATTGATTCAATTATTATATGCTAGTGAATTTTGTTAGACATGAATGGTCCTCGTGACCACATGTGCAACACTGTTAGGACCCACGGTTTGAGTCCACTAATTTAAGTTACTTTCCCATTTTTAGTTTTTGTTTTTACTAAGTATATCTTAAATTCAATTTTAGTAAGCACAATCAAATAAGACTTTTGTTGACTAATTTGAGGGAATTAATGAAACTTACCTTTATTAGATTTCTTTAATGGGAATAAATCTCGCTAGGGCTTATCTATATATATGGTTTTCTGGTCCTCTCTCTTAACCTACGAGATCTGAAAAGTACCAATCAACTTTACACATATTGGAGTTGGTGATTAGGGAGATAGGAGAAAACCCTATTTAAGAAAGGAGATCCGCTCATCATCAAGATCATGGTATAAGGTACGCTTTTATTATTTGAGATCATATATTATTTAATGCATAAATCTAGATCCATAGGTTTGATGTTTTATTACAAACAATATCAGATCTAACAAATTCCACCACCATAAAAAGAAATTGTAGTTATAACACCTTTGAAGCTTTTTATTATTTTTTTAATAGTAAAACACCATTGAACTTTTAGGGCACATTTGTATAGTCAGATTTTTCATGGGAAAAGTGAGTATTGTAAAAATTAAATTATAGGCTATAATAAATTTTAGAGGAAACTACAAAAAAAAGGACCCTAGATGGCCACTAACCGAAAAAGAGGCTACTAGTGAATATCACACGGAAGTGGTTCCCTGTGACCACTTCCATTTTTTAAATTAAAGATTTAAACGTGTGACGACGTCGTCGCTTAATATCCCATTTAAACGTGTGACGATGTTGTCGCTTAATCTCCTGAAACCTCATTTTTTCAATTTTCCCCTTCCTCCTCCCTATCACAATTCCTCTCACAGATCATAAAATCGCCTTGTATACCCAAATCCTGTTGTTGCATAGGCATGCAGTGGCCCAAATTCCCTGCCCAGATCTCTTTGATCTATAAATGCAGCACAAGGTCAACCCCTTTTCTAGTCATCTTCTGCAACGACGAAACCTACGTGTGCTCGACAGAGCTCAGCCCTCTTCGTCTTTTTGTTCTTCCTGTTTATGCATCAGGGCTTGCAACAAATCCGCACTGTAACTACAAAAACCAGAAACTCAAGGGATTTTCTTCATCTTCTCAAGGTGTTTGGGAGACGCGAGCCTATAGTCTCGAAGCTTGCAATAAGCTTGGAGTACATAATATTTCCAGGCACTATGTTTGTAGCCCTCATCTACTCCCCATAAAACAATCCCATCAAGCGCAAAGGCAACCACACATTGGGAGGAAGGGGGAAAGCGATGGGAGGAAGAAGGGGAAAATGGAGTTTTAGGCGATTAAGCGACGACGTCGTCACACGTTTAAATGAGATATTAAGCGAAGCGAAGACGTCGTCACACATTTAAATGAGATATTAAGCGACGCCGTCGTCACACGTTTAAATCTTTAATGAAAAAAACGAAAATGATACTTCCGTGAAATGTTGACTAGTGGCATCTTTTTCAGTTAGTGGCCATCTAAGATCATTTTTTTTATAGTTTCCTCTAAAATTTATGTTTACTGCAACCGCCTTTTTTTGCAGAAAAGCAAAAATAGGCTAAGTTTTTTGCAACTCATCATAGAGTAAATTCCTATGGGAGTGGTGAGGAAAAAATAATTTTGATAGAAGAGGAAGTTTTTCACAAAACTAATGATTTTTCGTGACGTTGCATAAATGTACCCTTAAAGACCTCAAATGGTTGCAAAAAGAAAAGAGAATAGTACTATGCAACAAATTTATTTTTTTTTATGACCGACGGCCCAACGGGACTATCTAAACTATCTATCTATGGATCAATCATTGGGCATTATAGTGAGAGTGGGAGTCCTATTGACAAAGACAACCCTGAACATGTTGGTGTTAGGAATTGCCACCCCTTGAACTTGCCGGTAGATGATAGAGCTAAAACCGCTTTTTAATCTGTATTAAAACTCTAGAAATTCATAAAAAAAAAGGTTTTTATCCCAGTGATATTGAAGGGATAATACATGACAAAGGGTGGAGAACTTGAAAACTATAATTTCCTAGGTAAAAGGGAGCAAAAATTTCCAATAAATGAGATACATTCCTATGGTACTGTGCATTTTCACTTTAAAATCGTTACACTTTAGCCTTTCTTAATTGAAGTACATTTCCTTGAAAATTTTAAATAAGTCAAGATGAACGAGAATCGGGTCCATGGATAAAAAATCATAATAATGTGATTTCTCCAAGGCCTTGTTTGACTACTCAAATTGAATTCCTAACCATTTATGATAAATAGGGTGATGTTGAATCATTATTAGGGAGGTGCACACGAGGGACCCAAAGTAATTATTGTCATTTATTACAGTAGTTGTTGAGTAATCAATTTCTAAAGTGCTTGTTTGTATCGTACATGTTCCTTTTCAGTGGAAATGGATTTTTGGAGTTGGCGTTTGGCTTTTGCCTTTGCTTTCAAATTACTTTACCATACCCCGTTGCGAGTTTTTTTTCTCTTTCTCTAGGGAAATGGCAGGAAACTTTTGCCCAAACATCCCCCTGATGAAAAGCTATTGTTTAAAAATTCAAAAAACTCAATGCCAACTGAACTAATTTAATAAAATGAACATTATTGAAGCCACAAGCTGGCCTTCAAATATAAATGCCGCGTTACAAGTTAAAAGAATATGTAAGAATCCATAATGAGTAAATATTTATCCGAGAAATATTGAAGAATTTGGGTGAAAGATTTAAGGTGAAGATATAGATGAGGCTATGATTTTAATTATTTTCTATAATGGGCAGTGATTTTCATGAAAGTGAAGACTCCTCCTTTTGTCATCCCTCATGGAAACAAAAAAAAAACCACTACTTAAAAATCACAAAAATTAAACACCAACTAACTCAAAAAGACACTTGATGGACATGATGAAACACATTACAACAATTATAATGTTTAAATAGCTTCATTTGCTGTAGCCGCAACTGATTCATTCAAAAGATGAGGCCAAAAGTTAAAGAGGAATAAATACACATGATAGTTTTGTGGTGGGTATAAGTTCTGCTAATTGATTTTGTGGGGCTGAGCTCTCACGTGAGGAACGATGGCAGGGGGATGCCACGGGCAGAGAGGTGTTTGTCAAATCCCAAATAGGGTTTCCTAAGTCCATTCTGCTTTGTCGGCTTTCTGGAGGTCACCAGAAACTTCTCTCAGCCTTTACTCCAAGTATGCGAGCAGTGGGCTGACCGCTGGGTTGTTGGCAAGAGCCTGTGGCTAAACTTGACGGCCACGAAAGAGCCTTAAAAGCCTCATTGATTTGTTTACCAGCTCTCCCGTATTTGTTGATGAACGCTGTGACGAATTAAAATAAATATTTTTCCGAGAAACTTGCATTCCATCGTTGAAATAAGTGAAAGTCAGGAAAGTGCCATTTATGTATCTTCATCTTTTTTATTTTGGTTTTGACTACTTTAATAAATACATTTCTTTGAATACTTAGAAATTCAAATGGATGAATTTAAACTTTTTACGAAAAAAAATACTCCTACAAAGAGGGTTAGTGTATGTGGGGGCACACATTTTAGTTTTCATTTTAGAATCATTAATTTAGATTTTCTAAAATTTAATTCCATGAAACTAACGGGCCCTAAAAGGCCAATCTAATCGTATAGCCCAAGTAGCGAGGCACGATCGATCCGTTTAGTATGTGAGGATGACACATAGCCAAAATAGAAAACAAAAATAGAAATGACCCTAAAACAAAATCTCCTTTTTCTTCTTCTTTTTTTAATTTCAGAATCTCCAAACCAATATGAACCAGGATTTCACTGCAATGGATGATTATCTTTTAGAAATTAAAAGACAAATTATTGATAGTCATTTTTGGTTTTTTATTTTTGCTTCTGATTTGTAACCACTTCTAAAAATACAAGTCTTAGATTTTTTAGAAATTCATTACACGAAATAGATTGCCCCTAAAAGAAATCTTCTTTCTTTTTTGTATTTTGAATTACTCCAAACAAAGATTATAAATACGGACTTTTAGCATAGAACTGATTGCAATAAAAAAATGAAAAAAAAAAAAAAAAAAACCCTCCATTTATTGTAGATTTGGAGCCTCTCTCATAGACAAATTGCTGTTTTAATGAGCCAGTGATGAATTGGCCCGACCCTTTCAACATCATACAGTACCTGCAGGAGATTCGGAATCCTTATTATATTCATCCCCTTCGTCTTGGTCTCACTGGTTCACGAGGAACAGCAGTTCTGGATGCTTCTATGGTAGCAAATATAACTCTCTTTGCCATAAAGTAAAGTAAACATGAATTTTCCTCGAGAGTTTCCTTCCTACTGGAAGAAAGCATGACTACACTGCTGCATGGATGTTTTTGTTTGTCTGCTACTGGGAATATGAAATGCGTTTACTTGTCTTTCGGGTCTCCTCACCGTGAACCACAACTCCCACTAATAACAACTACATGGAAATTTCTTACTTGCATGGCATCTAGGGGACTTTATTAGACGTACGTTAAAATAATGTTGGTTTATTGACTTGAGGTCGGTCATTAGTTCAAATAAGTATGACCCACATCTTTAATATTGTCGGTAGAAGGCAGAAAAAGGATTAAACCTTTCTGCTTAGATTTATCATCATTGCCATTCATTGGAATTGGAAGAATTGGAATTATACATATTGAAGCTTTATGATCCAATGATTAATATTGCCTTCTTCCTAATCATATTTTCAAGCATTTGTATGTGTGAGGAAGAGAGATTTATCCAATGGCTTGATCCATCATTTGTGTTGCTTATGTGGGAATAAAAGTGTGTAGACTTTTGCTTTTTCGTGGAAATCATATTTATCATATCCCACTCTTTTTGTGGTTTAAAGAAAATTATATTGATTTCGATGTTTTTCCTAATAGAAACACTCGTTTACACGAAATGATAATGGAAAAGGTTTTCCACAAGAAAGACGTCTCGCTTTTCCTTTATATTTGGTGAAAAAAGTGGTTACACGAGAATGCTATGAGAGTAGGGCTCGGAGTGAAAACGCCGAAAGAACTTGATATAAATAGTAATCGGTTCTGTTAATCCATAGTTGGGCTCACTTTTGGAAATCAAATTGATGTTTCTTTGTTGGGACAAATTTCACTTGGTTGATGCGAATTGATCATGTATATCCACATATGGCAATTTTACTTCTTTTCGTAAATTTCTTTTATTGAATCAACATATTTACTCTATTTTTTATTTTTATTTTTTTGAACGGTAGCCGAATCATATTTACTCTAATTGTTCCAGCGATGAGCCTAAATTTAATTGGGTTGACATTTGGCCAAATGACAATACTCAAGGGGATGATAATATTGAGGGGATTGGATTTAAGACATGATCTTCTAATCTTTTTATTGGGTCTGACCCACATTTTAATAAAATAGATTATTAATGCTGCAAATAGTGGTTTTGAGTTAAGAGAGCTGCTGGAGTTTGCGAGGGCATGGACTGGTTTATCTTTTAGTTTAGGCCACCATCCTTGATGAATTAGTGGTCCCTTGCCTTAAAAAAACATAAAGTCTGTACTTTACAAGTGGATTGGCCATTTTATTTTAAAGTAAGGTAGGCTTGTTGTCTGGTCATCCTATCAAACACATATTCCAAACATGTTCCTGTTCTTTTTCTATTTTATTTCGTTCCTTTGGTTTTTCTGGCTGGCAGGCAGATCTCAGCATCTTCATCTGCTTTTGGTGCCCAACATTTATGTATAGACAAACGATACAGTGAAAGCATGATATGGACATTTCTGTGGGGCTCACTTGGTGACACAACTAAACAAGATAGAAGCTGGGATGTGTAGACCCCACAAAGGTTGGGCAGAGAACAGATCCATCTAACTTGAATTATTTCTTCTGATCGCTACCTTGAATTAACTGAAATTAGTCTTCCATAAATATTAATGGTTTATAAATTACAAGCTTTTAGGGCCTGTTTGCTTGTACACAATATGAATTCATGTTTAAATGACCTCCACGAAATGATGTTATTATAAATGCCCAGGGATCGACTCGTGGGCCCTTCAGTGAAGTAACGAATAGTCCAAACACAACACAGAGAGAGATTTTATTATAAAAGCATAGGAATAAATGGTATGATGTGAGGGTGAAGGATAAAAGGTTATCGTAAAATATTAATAAAATTATTTTTTTTGTCCTTGTATAATCACACCCACGCTGCATGTTAATTTTATAAAATACTATTTTTATGTAGCTCGAAGCGTTAGAGTGTTCTCTAATGAGTGATGGCACGCAAAGAAGACATATGGCATTGTTTTTTTTCTTTTCTTTATTTTTTTTTTGGTACCCCAACTTTTAGTGGCTGGGACCATTTTTTTTATTTATAATTATATGGCATTGTTACTACTCATTACGTGCCATTATCAGATTCATGTTTCAATTGTTTTATCCTATCAATATTCGTCATTTGTATAAAATCTCGTGCCCTAATTGCTTCTTTATAATGAAAAAAAGAAAAGAAAATAGATTTTATACAGTTGATGATTGTTGATACGATGAAATAGTATCTGTTTCAATGAAATAAGGGATCCGAGTCCCAAATTACATGTATGATTCATGGACTGTTGTCATATAGGACGATCGAGAGGTGAAGGGACCTTTAAGTATTTGAGTAGAGAAATTTACATATTGGAATCTCCTATTAGTGTAATGCCTTTCTTTTATTAGAAAAAAAAAATAGATAGGAATCATATTAGAATATTCTCCGAGGGGGGATTGCTATAGCACCGTTTTCACGTTAATGTGACTTACCTGTCTTGACTTGGCCAGTTTTAACAAGTGCCTTGTTGCATGTTGATTGGAGCTGGTCATCTCATATTCTACCAAAGTCCGCACACACATGGATGCCCCAATCGCTGGTGCCCGTAGTATCAGTGTACTGCATCTCATTACTAACACCCTTATCCATTGTCCCAAGTTTGATTGGGAAATTTTTTGTCCTTGATTTGTGATTCATTTCTATAACAAATCGATGTAGGTCGGCCAGTACTATAGGCCCACTTTTCATTAGTGCTACCTCCTTAACAGTCCTTTTATTCCGTAATATAGCATTAGACTCAATTTTAGACTCATTAAAACATTTCTCACCATTAGATTGAATCTCAATAAAATTTATGGTTAAAGATGCCATTGGAATTTAATTTTAGTATTCTTCAATTGATAAGCTTACACCAAAGTGGGCAACATATAGTTTACATTGAGTCTAATAGAGAACATGTCCCTCAAGTGAAATTGGATTTGGATGTCATGTTTGCGGTGGAAAGGGAAGGAAAGGCATGGCATGAGTGATGGAAACTGGAAAGTGCTATGAGACTTGGGTTCCATGTATGAACAAGGGAGTGTGTTTTGGATACATAGCATTTTGATTGAAGACAACCTCATACTCTCCTACTTGGATCAAATAATTAATAAAGACATCACAACACTCAAATGTGTCTCTTGCAATGGTGGTGATATCAACCCTGACATAATATCACTAATGAATGAACCGGTTCAAGAATTTTCTTGAACATCTTTGTTGTTTTGGTTCTCTATATATACAATACAATTGGCTTACATCTTTTCATAGGTCCAGGTTTTTTTAGCTTTTATCCAAATCAAGTGTGCATATAGCATGCATTGCATGCTTCGTGCACACACACGTAGGCGCCCGACTTATACAGGTACTGAGGAAAGCCACGTGGAGAGAAGTAGTGTGGAGAGGTGGAGATATTGATCAATTTACACTTGAATTGAGTTGGCCTGACTCGGATGGATCGTAACCATGAAGACAAATCGAACCGTTCAATTCGCTAATGTAAAACAAAAGGTTCGGTTCTCAAGAGATCCATTAATCCAAATCTTCTATCATGGAAGTTGTTTGTTTGTTGGAATCTAGAAAAAAAATCTTGTGGGACAATTCTTAAAGAAAATCTCAAATGCTATTTAGAGATTGACCTTTCTTATTAAAAATTAGAATCACATAGGATTCTCTTAAGAAATATCTCTATGAGTCCATTTATTTATATTAAAATATATAGAAATTAAATACGTGCATCGGTTGGAAACGAATATGAATTTCAATCTATGTATTTTAATGCAGGCAATCAGAGACTTTGACAACAATATTATTTTTGCAAGGAGTAAGTAAAATTCATGTTGAAGTAATCTTAGTCATAAAAAATATAGTCTTATAATACTTGGTTCGTTAAATCAAGTGGACCGGAAAAGTATTATTTTCACTTTTCTAGACTCCAAAGTTTAACTAATTGAATTAATTTTAGCCATAATTGGTTGGTTAAATCAAGTGGACCAAAATATATATATATATATATATATATTTTAACATTAAAAAAATAATAATATATTTTTACTTCACTAGACCCCCAAGGTTTTTTATCTTACAAAAACACATATTTTACCACCCAACTTCAAGAGAATCGAGAATGCAACAGAAACAACTGCGTTCTTTTTTGCAGGGAGGGTCAGGGCCCATCACATCAACGGCTCTGATCAACTGATATGCCAGCACAAACCAACACAGCATGAGGATCTCTGTGGCCCACAGACCTACAAATCCTCTCCATGCTTTCTGGGCATCTGTCTCAAGAACTGTCGCTATCCAAGCAGCTGTTCCAACTCCCAAAGTGATTGTGAACTTGGTGGCCTGGCGATGGTGATATGTCTTCGATGGGCCCCATCTATCAACGGTCAGGATGACTTGATCACTGGGCCACAGTGCATTATTCTACGTGTTCCAGCTGGCACAAATTAAGAAACCCCCACCTCACAGTAATGCAAGCGTTGCTAACCATAAACACCCACGTGACAACCCCACACGCGTCAGAACCCCACCCAACTGCAACAAATCCCAAATCCTGATCACTGTACACAGACATCTGGAAAATCTGGATCCTCAGCTGATCCCAGCCGTTCAAAAACCACCTGATTTGATCAGATTAGCCAATTGCTAACAGTCAAAATTGGTGTGTATACCACTGATGGAGATGGATCCGAACTGTCGGGTACAGGACAGAACCGTAAATATAGTGTCAATGAAAGGATAAAAGTGTCACAACCGTCCAAATCTGTATCTGACTTGATGAATGCTGAACGATGGACGGCTGAGATGGCTTTTGTGTTCACTTTCCTACTTTTGGGTCTAATCGCTGATTAAGATTACGACTGATGGTTCTTTTAGAGAAAGAAATTAAAAAAGGGGAAAGAGATTAAATAAAATTAAAATAAATTAAAAATAAATTAAAAAAAGCCTATATAAACCCTAGACGAGAATAGAGATTTTGGCGCCCATCCACATTTCTTCCTTGACAAGTTTTCTTAAACCTCTGGTTTTCTTTTGCTTGACAATGGTGAGTTCGAGTAGATCGAGTTGAGTTTGGGAATTCGCAGACAATGAAGATCTTCGAGCTTTTTTTTGATTGGATTGTTGTAAGAATCTGAGAATTGATTGAAGATTTTGCAGGATCTGACATTTCGATTGTGAGATTTCCCCAAAAATCTAGAGTTTGCAGAAAGAAAGATTGGATTTTTAGGGTTTTGAGCAATGGATCTGGAATCTGGTTCTCGTTCTCGAAATTCTCAGTGGCTGGTGAGTCTTTTTGCTGTTTATGATGTTTCACTTCAATCGATTTCTATCGCTCTTTTTTGATGTTTTTTTTTTTTCCATGCTGATAGTCGTCTTTGCATTGCTGTAACGCATTCTACTGGTTTTGCTCGGAAATCGAATGCATTTCTTACGTTTTTCCAAGCATTTTTTTGCACTAGATTGACCGCTTTTGCTTATGGTTTTTGTCGATCGAGTTGAATTTCGTTTCGTCTGAATGATCTGATTAAGCATTTTGGGATTTGTTGGGTATTGCTGATTGAACTCGAAAGGATTACTTTTAAATCTTCTTTGCTGCTTTTCCATTTTCTTCTGTTGGAGTTGAAGATGATTGTATGGTTTTGTGATAGATATGATCCTAAGCTATCCATTTGATACCATCCGGATGAGTAGGATTTCTGATCAAAGCATTCTTGGGAGGCATGGGCAGTTTAAGCTGAGAGGTGCTTAGTGGATAGTTGTCCATGGAAGTGAATTGGATTCTTTTGGGATAGTGTGATCTGTTTGCTTTCAACCATGAATCAATTGGTTAGGATCGACGAATGAAAGTGAATTCAATCAGGATGGGCTGTGTAAAGTGGAGTCCATGTAATGGATGAATCCGAAAGGATTTTAGTTCTCTCAGGAATTTGAATGTTTTTTTCTTTACCATCTCACTTTCTTTGTTCATTTTTATGTGACCTTTCCAGTGAGCTCCAAACTATTTAAAGCTTGGATTTTTACACTCGATTTGTATTTAATGTGTGTTCCTTTGTGCCGATTCTGGAAGGAAAGTAACCATTGTGGCGTGCCGATTCTGGAATTATCTGCACATTTGAATGTTTACATGGATTTTTCTTCGTACATGTTCTCTACATAATCCAACCAATTGTCTGTGTTTTTGTTATGAGTCAACTGTACACTATATTTTCTCTTGTTTGATTCACTCTAAAAGATAATTCTTGCGCTTTCTTTTGTAATTTAAATTGACCTTTTGTCTTTGTTTGCTTGATTCGATTTGGGCATGTTCTTCCTTTTTCCTTATTCTTAAACATAGTTTGTTAGTTTGCTCCTTTTTTTTTTACTGGAACTGGATTTTCCATTCCATGGTTAATAACTTGTTGTACAGTGCTAAATTTGTTTATTAATTTGTGTGGAACAATAAACTGTCTTTTGTGAATACCCTTGAGGGTTGTATGGTGTGATGCACTAAATTTACTTATTCATTGTATCTTACGAGTTGTTATCAAAACAAAAAAAAAAAAAAAAAAATTTGTATCTTACGAGTTTTTTTACTTTGCAGAGTTGCTCAACCACCGTAGAGAAATTCTTAACTACTCTTCTTAATGTTTCGTGGAATCTTTGTTTTATTTGGGGTGTTGTTTTGCTATGCTTAAGGATCTTCTTCATTTTCCTTTTTTTTATTTTTATATATGTCTTTTAATTTGTTTGCTTTCCCTTTAGTTTGTGAAGGATATGATTCTCATGTTTGAGTCTTTTGGCAGAAATCATACAAAACAACTCTCTCCCTGGTCTACCAGAGCTTTGGAGTCGTATATGGTGACATTAGTACTTCCCCGATCTACGTCTTCACAAGTACCTTCTCCGGAAGGTTGAAAGATCAAGAAAATAATGATGATCTCATCCTTGGGGTCCTTTCTCTGGTTTTTTGGACTTTGACTCTTATTCCTCTGTGCAAGTACACTATTTTCGTATTAGGAGCAGATGACAATGGTGAAGGTGATTCAAGGAACTTTTTTTTTATGTGTTTGTGTGTACGCGTGTGCCTGTGCGTTATATCATGGATTCAACCCTTTGATCTCTGAAACTAACAGAAATTGGCAAATTTTCAGGTGGAACATTTGCCTTATATTCATTACTCTGCCGACACTCAAAAATGAGCCTTTTGAACACTGCACATGCCATGCATGAGAATATTTCTGCACACAATGTGGTAACTTCCTCCAAGGAAACAAAAACTAGTTCCCTGTTGAAGGATTTCTTTGAGAAGCATCGCAGTTCTCGCATTGTACTGCTTTTAGTTGTACTCTTAGGAACTAGTATGGTTATTGGAGATGGTGTCCTGACCCCATCAATGTCAGGTATGGCTCACATCGCGGTTAAACAAGTGCTCAATTCCGTTTTAATGATTAGAAAAACCTCCATGTGCCCTTACAGAACTGTAATAGCAAGGGTTGTATCATTTATGGTTATCATTTTTAGCATTGCCATTGCTGTTATTGTGATTTTGACATAATTGTTGTTATGTAAGTGATGCAATGAGCAATATTTATTGGCGCATATTCTGATGAGTGTGACTGAAACCTTCAGATCAAGGTCATGGTTAGAGGCTTAGAGTAATTCAACAGTGTTGCCTCTGCACAGTTGAGAGCATAGTCCTGCTGCAGTGGAGTGATTGTTGATACTTGCTTGGCTATACTACCATCAGTTAAAACTCAAAGATCAACATATTAAATTTACCGTAGCTATTGTGGTTAGGATTGTTTTTTCCTCTGATCGTTTAGTTTAGTTTTTATTTCTAGGAGAGATATACTGCAAGCCACTAACAAGGCACAAAACAGCATCTTCTGATAACTGTTTCTCAGTTTGTCTATGTAAATATGTGTCAATTTATATTCAAAATGAGACTTCTTCGCTTGTCATAACTCATATTGTTTCCTGCATTTGCTTCTTTGTTTTGCAAACACGTTATGAACATTATCTACGAGTGGAATGGGCATCTAGAAATAGTGATTACCCATGATGGTTGCTGGATATTATTATTGTGCTTTAATTAGTGTGCAATTGCCATTTTAGGTTCATCATGTTCTTTGGGAAGCAAATAGTGCAGTGGACTGGTTGACAAAAAGTTGCCAGTCAGTTGAACCAGTGCATGGTGCTGCAGCAAGGCATACTCTCCAGCCTCCATTATGAGGGATGGGGTTCCAGGCTTGAACTTGTGTAGGCTAGTCTTTGTCCTCTTTATAGCTGTACCAGTTGCCACTAGAGATGCATATAGAAAGGGTGCAGTCAGTCAGTTTTGATTTATGATGGTTCATGCTATATTGTAATTTTTTCTTCAATGTGAAGATTACCGTTTAAAGAATGGTGCCAAATAGGTGGTTAGCATTTTGGGCCAGGGCATTAGGTGGATTGCAAATTGTGGATGTTGCTTATTATACATGGATGCCTCCTTGGCATGTCTGGGCAACCTGTTTCGATGGTTGGAGAATTTGTGCTAGAAGAATTTGGAGGACCCGTATGTTTTCCAAACTGTCCTGTGGGTCCACTTGGTGCACCATTTTGATGATATTGTCGACCAATTGTCTGCCAATGGGTGACAATAGCACGAGTCTGTGTGATACAGAGATCAAGCCAAAGTACCCAATCACATTGTTAAGAACTTGGGATTGATCAAGCAAGTTTTGGCTATAGCTAATCCATACTTTGGCTTATGAAATGAACTGACCTAATCATTCATCCTTTATCTCAAATACGCCATTCACAGCCAGTCTCCTTATTTTAAGGCAACTAATCCCATCATATCATTTCCTACAAAAGTGAACTACTTAATGGAATGTCTTGTTTGAAAGTTGGAACTAGATAGTTGCCATTTAGAAAAAAAGGGACAAAAGAAGGGGGAAAATGGTATTGGGTGCTTGGTTACTGAAAAATGATTTAGTTACTAGTATGATCAATTCTATACCACAAATGCCGTTTTACTTTAGCCACTGCGCGAGTAGAACAATTTTTCAGCTGACTAATTCTTGTTTTTTTTTTTTCTCTTTGTTGCTTTTCCAGTCCTTTCTGCAGTTTCCGGCATTCATGTCAGGGCTCCAAACCTCCACGAGAGTAAGTAAAATGAACTAACACCATTTATTCAGATAGACAGAAAAGTCAATTAGCAGAACCTTCTTATTTAATTTGTGTTGAAAACTATTTTCTTTTATCAGGGAAGCGATTCTAAATGACATTATTTTGGTTTTTAAAGTTTGGGTTGCTTTTAATATGGAAAGAGAGATGATTCTTTAAACTTTAAAATGTGCATCAGTATATTACCTTTTTATTGTACATTAATTATTGTTGCATAATTACCTACTTGGCTACTTCCATGTGTGCAGACTACACGGTATTCATTGCGTGTGTTATCTTGATGGGCCTTTTTGCACTTCAGCACTATGGAACACACCGGGTTGGCTTTTTATTTGCTCCAATCTTGATAGCTTGGCTTTTCTGCATCAGTGGGATAGGTGTTTACAACATACTTAAGTGGAATCCTAGAGTTATCAGTGCTCTGTCGCCATATTATGCATATAACTTTTTCAAAAGGGCTGGAAAAGATGGATGGCGTTCACTTGGAGGAATTGTCCTATGTATCACAGGTTGGTTAGTTCCAATAAAACTCTTTTTCTATGGAATATAAACCATCTCCTCTTTCACTGGGACTGATAAAGTTGGTCTGCTTGATCAGGTGCAGAGGCCATGTTCGCTGATCTTGGACACTTCTCTCAACTTTCTATCAGAGTATGGCGTTCTTCTTTTACCATTATAAGTTTCTTACTGTATATTAAACTAAGATTTTTTTTATTGGTAACTAAAATTCTTTTCGCATTAGAAATATCTTTTTAGTGTAGTTAATATTGAAGATTGTTGAACTGTCGAAATTTACTTGTCTTATCATTGGTACAATTGAGAATTGGACACAGATATAGTATGCTTCATTTGGTAACCCTATAGATAGAGCATCCAAACTTCAGAACCTATATTATCCAAAATTTAAAATGTAAACATATTTGTATATTGAAATTTGTGATTGCAGTAGACGTCATGGTCAGCCTTGAAAACTGTAAGTTGCAGTGGTACGTGTCCATTGCACTAAGAATTTCCATTTGTTCCCCAAAATATCTGGAAAAAATATTCTTCTCCCTCCTCCTCTCTCTCTCTCCCTTTTTTTATTTTATTTTATTTGGGTACACTATAGAATAATTTGTTAGTTATCCAAAGTCAATTACATTCTGTTTTGTTGGTTATCAGAAACTAACTGTCAATCTGTTTAAATTTAATGACTTGGGTGACACATATTTGATGAAAGTTGTAAGAATGGGGCTATTGCATTGTTATTTCATTCGTGGCATTAAAAAAAATAAGAATGCCTTAATAAGAACTATATGGTATGCAAATAAAGTAAATACCTTTAAACATTTAAGGAAAAAAAATCTTATAAGTTGATCAGTGATATATACATATATATATATATATTTATGTTGTAGTTGTTGTCGTCTTGTGTCTTAACAAGATGTTTTGTGACATACTGAGATCACTAGATTAAGTCGTCAAAATAGCATTCTGAGATAAAACTGAAGAGTTAAAACTTAAGGCTTATGTTTGCAAGTGTGAGAATTTACCTAGATGGATCGATACTGTGTTGAAGTCATCCAAGCTGTATGTATCCATCATCGTTGCTGCCGTTGTTTCATGGTAATACTCTTGTCCATACTAAGGGTTGGCGAGGTTGAATAAAATTGAAATGAAGCCATTTGCAAAGGACTATCACTGTTGCAATATTTGGGTTGGGGTTCATTCCAGCGATAGAGCTTGATGATTGTGGCTCCACTAATTGGGAAATTAGAATCTAATATTTTCCATGAATCCATCCATGGTCCGACCATGCTTATTTTGGTGTCGCCACATTCTGCCCTTCTTCTTCCTCTGGTCCCCCCCCAGTACCCCTCGTGCTCCGCCTACTCCTTTATCTTCATCATCATTATCATGAGGTGGTGGTACGTCTTATGTAGATCCATGACTGGGAGTGAGATCAGCAGTATCAGGAAACTGTACAACTATCTCATATCTGTTCATGTCTTCTTGCCTATATTCACAACCGGGGTGAGATCAACAGTATCAGGAAACCGTTCAATTATCTCATATCCAATCATGTCATCTCTGACTGTCGCCACTGTTGCATTTCTTCTAGAAGATGCCATTGTAGTTTACCCATTTACCGTTAGGGCCATTTTTCCCCTCCGGTAAATACACACGGTCCCAAACACTCGCGGGACAGGGCTACTAGGGATCAATCCCCCCGGTTGTCTCTATGGTTAGGGAGGTGCCTCACTTAGTGGATTTGGACTTACTGTTAGGGCTATCACACCACAACCTAACATGTTGCTTTTGACTATCTCCTTTTGGAGTCTTAGTGGCTTCGCCCTTCTCCTTGCACCTTATACTTGCAACACTTTGGTTCCTCATACAAGGGCTGTTTTTATCTTTCCATTTTATCATATAGTTTCTCCTAAGTGTTGACCTGACACATTGTCCGGGCAAGTGGTTTTTATTTTTGACCAGATCCTCCATACTGTTCTAATTGCTAAGTTTGCAATTCATATACCATATCTTCGTTCTTACTAATTCTCGAACTGCTTGATTCAAAATCATATCAATAAAGTTTTTAGCTTATCATTTTTTTGTTGAATAATTGTTGAATGATGACCGACCAATTGTAGCATGACATTATCTATAAACAACATAAACTATAGAATGTTCTCCTGATATCTTCCATCAAATCGCTGGTCGTCCATAACCAGGCAACTAAATAAGGGCTGAAAGCAGATCTTTTGGTGCAATCTAACTCCATCTGAGAATTTAGCTGTCTCAATACACAACTTTTACACTTTTTATTTTTATTTAGTTTTTATTTTTTATTATTGACGTTGTGATATTGAGCACCTTCTACTATGCCACGTGCTCTTGTCAATTTGTACACTTGTTTCCCTTGTATAGTTTCCATTTAACATTCATTATTTCTTCAATGTTTGTGAAATAAATATCGAAGATATATTGGAATAATATCATTTATTTATTAGGTTATTTAGAGCAGTGCTGTTGATATTGGTTGTGTGTTTTGGAATGTGTTTGATTCCAGATAGCATTTACTGGAGTTGTTTATCCGTGCCTGGTTATTGCCTACATGGGTGAAGCTGCCTACCTGTCCAAGCACAAATTGGACCTTCATAGAAGCTTCCATAAAGCCATCCCAGGTGAAAACTTTATACTTTTATACTAGGATGAATAAAGAGGACACTCAAGTTTGAGAGGGGGTAATTAGTACCGGCTATCTTTTTGTAAGCTTCAAACTGGTTGTTGCTATATCGGCTTTGATCCAATGGATATGCATAAGTGCCCCTTCTTTATATGTTGAAATAGCAGTTGAATTCTCTGTGGTCCAAGCTTTTGGGAATCTAATCTGTCCATTTGCGCCTTATTTCGATTCAAATAAATATAAATATATGCATGCGCACACACATATATAGAAATTATCCAGTGCAACCGATTCCTTGCCCAACTCATGGCCTACTCAATCACCTATCCGAATGGACCAAAAATGGGAGTCCCTTGAATTACATCGATCCCATTTTCTTAACACCCATCCGAATGGACTGCATTGTTGTATCAACTGTGCTAATGGCCAAGGGGTTAGGATGATCAGGTTGCCTCATATTTTGTACATAGGGAGGCTCCATGCACTGATCTTATTGTTTGCCCACCGGTGTTGTGTGCTCTAGCTGAGCTTGGGCGATGAGGTCCTTTGTCTATTTATCTTGAGCGAGAAAGAATCCTCTGAATTTATGAACCTCAAGTCCCAGAAAATAGGACAGTGTACTTAAATCCTTCATATGAAATGAAGCATGAAGGATTTTCTGAAGTTTCAATATATTGTCGGGATCAGTTCTAGTGATGATGATATCATCCACAGAAACAAGCAAAATGTTTAGACCACGTAATATGTGTTAAAGAAACAGAGCCGGATCATATTTGCTCTGTGTGAAGTAAGCAAGTCGAAGGGTCTGCTTGAATTTCTCAAACAACGCTTTGGGGGTCTGTATGAGACAATATAGGGATTGCATTAATTGACAGACATGAGCTGAGGAAGGAACTAAGAGACCAGGAGGGACCCACATGTAAATCTCTTCTTTTAGATTGCCATAAAGAAAAGCATTATTGACGCCATCTGAATTAGTGGCCATGACTGAGATGCTTCAATGACAGTTGCATAAACCAAATTGGTGAATTTAGTCCAGAGATTAATAGATCCAGAAGAATACTCTTCAATTGTCTTATTCCCTTGATAATATTCTGAAATCTCGTATTTTTGTTGATATCTCTTTGCTGAGTTTTCTGATTTAATATACCTATTTTAGTTAATCCCACTTTCCTTTAGCGGTTTGATAGGGCCTCAGATTAGGCAGTAGATGTGGATCTACATAATTGAGAATCCAACTGATGATTTTGGCATCAATGGTTTCCCATCGAGACAATCTTTCAATGTCCGTGGGTTTCATAGTGGATCCATCAGCATGTCCCCATAGGTCTTTCCATCGAACAAACATTCTAAACTGAAATTCCCTGGAAAATAATTTTTTCCATGGAATATCATGACAGATTGGGTTTTTTTCCATTTGAAGGGAATAGAACTTTTCAAATATATAAATGAAAAAAAAAAAAAAAAAAAAAAGGCTGGACAACCCAAAAATTTTCACATATACCCTCTGTTATGCTCCCAAAAATTTACTTGTTTGCGGATCAGTGAATCAGAAAATCTCAGACGAGAACAGATGAAATTCTACGGTCTTGATGGAAACAATTCTAGAAAAGTGCCAAATCAGAAATGGGGAAAATGGGCTTACCTCTTGATAGTCTGAAAAATCCCAAAATATCCTTAAAAATCCCAAAATATCCAAATAACCTTAATAAAATGGGGTGAATCCTGTGGTTGAAGTCTTGTTACCAACTGTGTTACCAACTGTGATCTCAGGTGGTCCCACAACATGTACCTGCTACAATCTTCCAGAACAGTCAACCGACTGTGTACAAAAATGGCATCCTGATCTTCCTTGAGATAGATACTTCCAAGATATCTCCTCAATTGAGTAGATATGATGCCAAAGATGCTTCCCCACCACATTTGACCATAGACAACAGCTGGCAGTCACTATACTGTGCTTGATCTCCAAATTTTCACGAAGAAGATAATTCAGTTCTTCTTACACACATGGAGGCTCTGATACCATAACAGCAACCTAGAAAGAACATGAGTTTAGAATGAAATTTGGTGGTCGACTCATTTGCAAGACCCCTTTCCAAGTGTGGATCCAAAAGAGGTCTGGGCCCAAGTGATGAAGCCCCATTCGTTAATATTTACCACACCTTTACTTTTACTTTCGCATACCTTACCTTCTCCTTTTCCATGATTTGACATCCGCCTTACCTTTATTTCTCCACTCATGTAAACAAACAGGGACTGAGGGGCACTCTTGTTGCCGATTGGTAAGGATTCACTTTTCCACATTTTGTTATGGTGCTTTTCCATGCATAAAGAGGAAAACTTAAAACTATTTTTCTTTGAGTTCTTGGAAAACCATTTCCTATGCAGGTTGGTTTTTGGGGTGTTTGAAACTACTTTTCTGCAAACAACAGATGCAGAAATACACAGTACACTGAATTCCAGTGTCATACAATTGTGTCTTAAATATCATATTTGGACCTTTACAGTGTTGGGTCTAATCCTATAATGCGCCAAATTGGGTTTGGTTTGAAACCCAAAATCCCAGCCAAAATATGAATCTGAAATATTCAGAAGTTTGTTTTTTTCACCCATTTCATGACCCATTAGGATTTACCTAAATGTTAGCCGTAGATTATATTTATTTGAAACATTTACATAGGATTTTTTAATGAATCTGATTAAGATGTTTTGGGGATTTGGAACTGTAGTAATGAGCATGAACAACTGCACCAGTTGTTGTAACTGCTGGTCCAAAGCCTTGATAAAGGAGTAGGGTTGCGTCCGGTAGGTTTACTGTTGGCATAAATCTTTTGGCACAACCCGAACATGAGTTTTGAGAAAATACTGTTCCGTGATCTGAGGGTTTTGCCTTAGACTGGAATGGAGAAACGGAATTCATGTAGTTAGACCTCAACATTGGGTGAGAATATGAATGAAGAAAAATCTACTTGGCAACAACCAAATGAGAAAAAAGAAGAGAGGAAAAAATCCAAAAATGTAGAGAAAAATAAGCCTCTGCAGGCAAACTAGGCAAACTATGACACAAAGGAAATAGATTAAGCAGAGGAGAAGAAAGGAGAGAAAGCTGGAGCTGGCTGGCTGGGTGGTCGAGCTTCGGTGACTGTTGGGTCTTCTTTCTCCCTTATCCCTTTTCCCTCTTTTCCCGCTTTCCTCCCGTTTCGCTCCTCTCTCTCTTTCTTAACATTGAAAGAGGGAACTAACCCTAGACATAAATGGGCACACATTTCTACATAAAAGTCTGTTAAAAGTGCCTACTTTACACCTATTATTTTGTGAAACTATGAAGATCTTTTAAGTAGTTCTATATTTTCAAAATCTGGAGTGCCTATGTTGATTCAGTTGTAGTTCATTCTCTTAAAGAACAGGATTCTGTAGAGGCCTAATCTATGTCATGGAAAGCTGCTTCTAAAATGATCATCATGAATCATTGGAAAGTTTGTTTTACTGAGTGCTTCTACTTATGTGATAAATGAATTTTTTATATTGCCATTCTTGGCCTGCAGGTTTTTTTTTTTTTTTTAAATGAGACATGTTTGTAATCCATACAGAAAGCATTATTCATTTCTGCATAATCTCATGTTTTTATTTCACCCCCTCTTTGCAGAGGTAGTATTTTGGCCAGTATTTATTATTGCGACGTTAGCAACAGTCGTGGGCAGTCAGGCAATTATTTCAGCTACTTACTCCATTATCAGCCAGTGTAGAGCGCTGAGGTGTTTCCCCCGTGTAAAGATAATACACACATCAAGCCAAGTGCATGGGCAGATTTATATACCAGAGGTGAACTGGATTTTGATGGTCTTGTGTATCATTGTAACGGTTGGCTTTAGAGACACGGCTATGATTGGAAATGCATACGGTACATGTTTCTCTACTATTTCCTGGAATGAATTTTTTTGTGGGGTTTGGTAGTTTTATGGTCTATGCATAATTTAGGTACTTGAGTACTAGGCTTGGCTGAGGTGGAATGGGTTGAATTGATTCAGAACAGCTGAGTTGTAAAAATAAGTTTTATATTCTATTATTTCTGAAAATAAGAAATTATCACTATATAGTACCATAAAAACAGTCGTAGTCATGAGAGACTAGCACAAAAATCCTTGCTAATCACGGGTATGCATGAAGAGATAGGATTCTATGTATGTTAGAAAGGAGAAAGATGGGAGTCCATAAGAAGGGGAAGTATATTAGCGAAAAGTGGAGGGAGATTATGTTAGCAGTTGTAGAAACCGAAAATAACTTGCCAATAAGTGTAGAAACCGAACTAACTTCTGGTCAAAGTTAAAAAGTACAGTCAAAATTAGATCCAAAACCTCCCAGCTTAATATATTATAATGGGTGATTATGTAACCTATTTAATATAATTTATGATTTTTTTTTCTTTTATTCAAGTAATAATGAAAAGCTCATGCAGCTACTTTTACATTTTCCTTGTCTCGTAAAGATGAATTAATTGTTCATAATGACCCTCTTTTTGAAGTTTGCATTAGTGTCCGCCAAAAACTTGTGAAACTTGGGTTTAGCGTCTAGTTGAATTGAAGTTTGATCAACTAAATATGGTTCTGAAATATTTTTTATCCCTCTGGTTTCTTTCTCCAGGCCTTGCAGTGATCACTGTGATGTTTGTTACCACATGTTTGATGTTTCTTGTCATCGTCACAGTTTGGAAGAAAACAGCTCTAGCCGGAATCTTGTTTGTCGCTGTTTTCGGATCTTTGGAGCTTCTCTATTTCTCAGCTTGCCTTGTCAAAGTACCGAAAGGCGGCTGGCTCCCCCTTCTCCTCTCATTCATTTTCATGACTGTGATGTCTATATGGCATTATGGGACCAGGCAAAAGCAAGTGTTTGAATTGCAAAACAAGGTTTGCTTAGAGAGGCTCCTAAGCCTAGGCCCAAACTTGGGAATAGTCCGTGTGCCTGGGATTGGACTCATCTACTCCAATGTGGTCTCTGGAGTTCCTCCTATGTTTGCTCACTTTGTCACCAACTTCCCCGCTTTCCACCGCATCTTGATCTTTGTCACTCTACAGTCTCTAACTGTACCAAAGGTTCCTCCCAGCGAGCAATTCCTTGTTGGTCGGATTGGTCCACCAGAGTACCGCCTCTTCCATTGTGTCATCAGGTATGGGTACAAGGATGCACGTCGGGACTGCTATGATTTTGAGAACCAGCTGATTATGAAGGTGGCAGAGTTCTTGCAGCACGAGGAAGAGGAAGACAGCAGCGGTGCTCAAGGGCAGATGTTACTGCCTGGAATTGCATCAAGTCCAGTGGCAGATGCTGTGGTGGGGCCTGAGAACGACATCAGGATTGGACGACGGAAGAAAGTGGGGTTTCGGGGTGTCGATAAAGGGGACCGAGTGAAAGAACTGATGGAGGCTAAGGAATCTGGGGTGGCATATATGATGGGGCACACATGCGTCGTGGCAAGTGATGCCTCATCCTTCATGAAGAAGTTTGCAATCAACTTTGTGTACGGGTTCCTCCAGAGGAACTGCCGGCGTCCAGCAGTTGCACTAGGAATCCCCCATACCTCATTGATTGAGGTGGGCCTGATGTACCATGTGTGAACAAGGTAACGTCCCTGTCGTTTGCCCTCACCTTCATTATCATTTACCAATTGCTTCACCTCAGGGTCATCATGAATGATAAAAGAGGTTTGAAGTGAACAATTCTACCAAATCTAAACCCACCAAGGAGGTGAAGTAGCTGGTAATTTTATGAGCGATGAAGAACATTTGTGGAAGTCTTCATTTTCCAGATGTGGGGAACCGATCGAGGAGGTAAAGTATCCGGCGATTTATAATGAGGGGATCTTGTGCAGCCGTTGGAAAAAGTAGATGACAAACGATTCTCCTATTATGATGAATTATTGTTTATTCTAGATGGAGGCGGAATTTGGTGAACGTGCAAAGCTAGTTGGGAATCAGCTGGAGGATGGGAAAGAGGTTCGTTTACATCTGGGCATTGAAGACTGATCCCGTAGATTTGCAGTAGGTGAGGAGAGATTGATAGGAACTGATGACATTGCTGAGAGACTGTACTTTGTCGAGACTAACATGTTCTTTTTTCCCCTTCAATTTTGTTGATGTGTATATTGTTGTATGGAAAGGCAGATCATTCCATTCTTTACTGATTAATTATCTTGCATCTTCTCTTATGCTGTGGTTTGTTACTGTGCATTTTAGTTGTGTCTGAGATTAATTCATATGAAATGTCGATGCATTTTTGTTGATCCTTACCATACCAGACCTCCGCACCCCTACTTAGTAGTAGACATCCAAGTGGTCCCCACGAGTTGGACCGCAAATGAGAAGATTGCAATCTGCTCGTAGGAGACCCTGTTACCTTAGACTGTTGCGATGTTGCTTTTGTTTTTTCATGCTTGGGCGAGAGAAGTAGAGTGGAGAAGTAGACTTATTATTTGACTCTGCTACTTTTATTCCTCCACAAGCCCTTTTTTTTTTCTTTACCATAGAAAACTGAGATAAAGGGTGCCAAAGTTTTAAATTAATAAGTGTCTTTTAATCACACTCTTTTATCTCTTATCCTGATATGTCATTTCTTAAACAATTTAACGCGCCTTTACTTTTACTAAAACATTTCTTACCTTAAATTTTTTTCTCATATATTCCTTGACACGTAAACAGACAAGCACTAAGTGTCATTTTAAAGTGATTACTGTGTCCAAGGCCATCCGGTTTCTGTATTACCTTGTGACAATATGGAATGACATTGACACCTGATTCATACTTCAGTACTCATGAAGGGATGTGTTGTGTTTGCTGATAGTGTGATAGTGTGACATGGGCTGGAATAGGCCATGGGCACACGCTATTCACATTTTCGGCTTAAAACGAAATAATGAGTCCAATGAGCGCCCAAAGATCAGGAGGATAAGATAAGCTATAGGTTTTCTTTTCACTTCAGCTCTCTTTTGTTAGCGAAGGGACTGGACTTCTGTCCAAGAGATTTATTTAGAAAGCAGCATGGCCCATGTGGCTAACAATGTCAAGTGAGATATATTTTTAAAAATCCAAGGATTTGATTGCACGACGAACAATGTCAGTAGAGCTCCAGGGTTTGTTCTCTCTTTGCTCGAGCCAACCATTGCCTCACAAGGAGCCAAAGTTACGTAATTATACAAGTGAAGGAAATCCCACAAAACTGTTTGCAAGTATTTTTGACAGAATACAGTGGCTGTCCCTATCATATCTGAATTTCTTGTTTGATTAATATTTTAACTGTGAGAATTTGTTAAGTTGGCCAAGTGAAAAGTCGCTTATGACTGGCTGAATTTTGACATTCAAAATGCTCCTTGCCCATTAGCATTCCTAAATTTCTACTTTCTTAGGGGCAACATTTGGAATTCTCCAAACAGGATATCCCCAAATGCTTGCAACTGAACACACCTAAGGTTTCGAAGCTCGTCAATAAAATGCACAGTTGCTGTTCCTGGGCTTTAGTGTTTAGAGCTTGATCCATAGGCTCTTTAAATCTCACTTTCAGTGAGCTTAGCCATTAGCCATGGCAGCCTTGTCCATTTGGAACCTTGGAAATAATAATAATTATTGAGATGGATTCCTACAAGATAAAACAGGTCCAGATCCTCTGTATGTTGGATGCAAAAAATAGGGCTCCTTAATGATTCATATAGCTCCAAGTCCAAGCCAATTCCCTTCCAAATCAACACAACAGAGTGAAACTAACAAGCATAAATAAATAGCATTTTATTTTCCATCCTAGCCGATGTGGCATTCTAGAAAAAAGGTCTAAATGGTTCTTTACTATTTTGAAATTTCCCAACAATCTCTTCACAGTTATACTCTTAACTCACTTCCAAATATTTAGATTGAAAAAACAAGAAAACCCATAAATGCTTAGGAATTGTTTGTATCTTATACATGTGGTAGGAAAATGGGTTTTATATATGCAAACATTATACAGGTGAAACTGATTGCCATGTTTAAAAAAATCATCATTTTCATATGAGAAAATAAATACAGCTATTGGTATTAGATGTGCTTGGATTATTTCTTTTATGCTTTTTGCAAATTCCTCACAATCAATGAAGATTTAAGGTATGAATCTAAATGTCTTGTTGGATATATTTCACAAAATCTATAATGATTTAAGATATGGAATTAAATGTTTTAAGGTTTATTAGATCAATAAAGAAGATGGACGGCTTGAATCATGAATTTGGGGCCCACAAAGTGCAAAGAATATGTCGTTGAAGGGATTTGAGCTTGCAATTTGTACCACTGCTTAGCTACAATTAAGTATGTAATTATCTTCCGCCTCCTCAAATATATAAATGAGAGGCTGAAATGACCTTATTTATACACCATTTTACACCTTATTTGTGCGTCAAATGCATAATTGAGTACAAACAAACAACTCCTAATTGAAATATGAGAGAATGTGTGGAAAGAAATAGGGATTGGGGTTGTAGGGAGTCTAGGATGCAAATAACTGACATGGTTTTCTTTTAAAGAAACAATTTCAGTGGATTTCTAAAACAAATGAAGATAAAGAAGATGACTAGATGCTAAAAAAGGAAGATGAAAAAAATCTTTTCTACTTTTTAAATAACCCAGCCGAAGGGCTGTAAACTAAAAGATCATCCGCACACATAGGAAGAGAGCAACTTGCTCAAGGGAGAGGTGAGGGCTAAGTACGGAGAAAGGAAGAATGAGCATGGTGTAAGGAAGAAAGTGGGCTTGTAACAGGAGATGTGTTGCAATTGCACAGACATATTCACGAATAAGGATATTTTCGTAAAAAAAAAAAGGCCTCCTAGTATGAGGCCCTTTGTTTTCATTTTTTCAATTTTCATATTTCTGTCATTAAATTAAACAAAAATTTAAGGTTTTTTTTTATTTCCTCTAAAACCCCCTTTAATTTTTTAACCCCGATTTTTTTTTTAATTTATTAGAGGAATGATTATATAAGGTTAATGTTATTGAGAAAGTCCAATGAGCTCTAGCTATTTACATGTACTTTGGGCTCACTCTGTGAAAATCCGTGTCATTTAAAATATACATCTACCCATCATATATATATATATATATATATGAATCTAGATTTTACTTCAATCATCACCGCTGCATTGTGGAGATCATAAAGAAATAGTGATTAAATCCCACAATGCATGATTATCTTTTGAAATATTTAAATCTTTGTAAAATGTTGTGACCTTATGCACATCCAAAATGATCATTTAAACTTCTACTAATTGGTTTGATAGATGTCTAAACTTTTGTTTCATTGCGAAAAATAGTGAACATCTCATAGAAAGGATGAAAAAAGCAATTAAATCATAGTTTTTTTTTTTATCGGTAACGAAACTCATATTAAAATGAAGAAAAGATCAAAACAAAGAAACCAAAAGAACGAGAAAAGGTACAAAAGCCTTATACCAAACCTCATTTAAGAAGAAACAACATACAAAGAAACAACACTAAAAGAATCAAATACCAAGGACCATCCTTATCCACTCCTTGTTTAGCTAGCAAATCCACGGTAGTATTAGCCGACCAGACAACATGCTTGAAGACCACCCGCAACGAAGAAGACAAAACTCTAATCTCATTGAGGATGTAAAAAAATTTCCAAGGAGCCCTACTTTTTTATGAAACCCAAGAAACTGCGTTAGATGAATTACTTTCCACAATCAAGTTATCACCAAACGATCTGGAATAAATTCTCAAAGTCTTTAGGATGGCAAACACCTCCGCCTCGTTAGAATCTTTAATTCCAATCGGCTTGGAGAAAGAAATCAAAACTTCACCTTTGAAATTGAGAAGCACTCCTCCAATACTTGCCGGACCCGGCTTGCCTCTAGATGCCCCATCTACAATAAATTTGAGGACCCCTGCCAAAGGTGGCACCATCTAGTAGGATTGATGGATTTAGAAGACCCACACACCATACAAGCTTCTCAATTAACAAGACTGTTGATAATGTTAAGAAATTTGAACTCCTTACTCTTCGTAGCCTATTTTCCGATTTTTATCAAAACTCCCCCAGCACCCCCCACCCCACAAAGATTTGTCTAACCCAAAGGTGAATGTTGCTCTGATCATATAGCAAAACCTCATTTGGTGATGAATGAACCAACTCCACATTACATGGAAGGTTGGGTCTATGAAACATGGGCCTTATGTATAAAAAAAATCATATGATTTATTGCAAATGATCACATGTTATTAGTTTAATCATGTTTTTTTCAATCTGATGTGCGTTTTGTTCAATGAAAGCAAATCCTGGGCTCACAGGAGTAGAAATAGGTTGCATTATCATGTGAATGGTTTAGAAATTTATAAGGTGGCTCGCTCTCAGGATATGATATGAACAAAGTTAACCTTACGCAATCGCTTCTCATTTTATAATGATTATTATCATCGCAATGTCAATTTAATAGACATGTTTTTGTGGTTTCTTAAGGAAAAGTAACAACTAATAAACAGTAAACATGCCCCAATGCAGATAATGAGACTATACTTAACATTAAACTACACACTTATTCAACTTAGTGGACGTGATTAAAATGAAATGGCAGGCAAGTTGATATGAGAACTTTTTATAACAAATAACCCTCATAGGGCACAAGTGTCAATTTCAAAGAGAGTGAGTAAAATGTAAGAAAGAATGAAAGGGCTTTGTGCTTCAGTTCTTCGTTGGGTGAGATGTTCCTTTCTCTTCTTTCCCATTTGTCAATGGAAATGGGCTTGACCATGATCCATAAAAAGACACACAAACAATGGGTGAATGTTGACTAGGAACAAGGTCCTCTTGATTGTCCAAAGAGTCACTCCTCTCTTTTGCATGCATCGGAATAAAAGCAGCATATACCCGGCATTTTTCTTGCTGATCATAGAAAACAACACAAGAAAAATTCCTATCAACTTCATTTAATCAAGCTAACGTGTGCATGTATTGACTTTGATGTCCTTTGCCAGTCCAAGGTAGGCGTAGGCCACGAGATATCAGTCAAAGTCGCCATACTTGTCAGTTAAACCAGCCAAGCTACTGCAGCATGGGTGGGGCCCTAAAATTTAATTGCATAGAGTGTGGAACCTCAAAATTTAGGAAAAACACCCTTCCTTTTGGGTTATCACAAAGAACCTTCAACCTTTTTTTTGTTTTGACATACAACCGTATCTGTTGATTTCAATAACCACCTATATTCACAGTACAAGGTTGTTTTTTCAACAAATTGTCGAAATCTAGCATATTTTGTTGTGTAATGGTGATAATGTCATTAATATTAGCTGGTTTAGATTAATTATATGAAATTAACGTGAAATACTATCGAACCGAAGTTAATTTACCACACGCTAACACCAGGACTTTAACTTGAATCAGGTCAGAATATTTAAATCCATTTTCATACTTTTATGACAGATTAAGTCAATTTTTTTAAATTGGTATTTGACTATAGGTTTAGGTGGTTGTTTGACATTGTCAAATAAGTAGAGGTAATTATCCATAAAAACACAAAAATGCAGGGGTTTATTTGTTAAAAAGATCCTTTCATGGAAGGAAGATATTTTCATTATCCCTTGGTATAGTAAAATGCAGTTATCACTTGAGGGTTTGAATTTTCAGACTGGTGCCAAAAACTATGGGGATAACCTGTTTAAGCTTGAAATAGCTTCCAGGTTCAACTGGGTGTATTGCAGCCAGAAATCCATAGAATGTCCTCTTTATGTGGGGTCTCATTTCTAGAATCAGCTCTTTCTGCTCCCTTTGCTCAAAGGTCCAAATGCAGTTCTTTTAACCTGTATTTTCAATGAAATACTCTTATATCCAAACAGGCCCACTTTTAAGGATGGATTCAATGAATTTCAATGTAAATACCAGATCAGTCCCACTCTCACCTTTTGATTTCCAACCGTTTCAACAAGTCTTCTTAGTTCCTGTTATCTTGTGACTCCACCTCTCACCACCATTTGTACATTTTTCTCTTTTTTTTTTCCATGCAGAGGGGGACATAGTAGAATGTTCCATAGCAAATTTCGTTTGATTAGCCAATTAGAACTTTAGGCCCAAATTGGGGTGGTTGGGTCATTTCCTGGCCTGACCTCAGCCTGCCCCAAATTATAATGGCCAAAATCTGAACTTGAAACTGCCAGAACATACCTGAAATGAGTTATAATTCCCTAGATGAGCTCAATTTGGGTTGAGTTGGAATGGGCTGAGGTTCGATTCTCAACTTATGCTTGGTGTTAGTTTTTGTGCGTAGTATAGGGTATTCGAGTTCCAAGGTCAAACCCCACCCGAACATTTATGTGGGTTTTTAAAATCCAGGCCCAAGGTCAACATGAACCCTTAAATTCCCAACTAAATTTTACTTTTGGTAGCATGGGTCATGCAAGTTTGGGTTTGGCCCAGCGTCCCAGTTTAAATTGCCCTTTTCCTCAACAAAGCAGGGTTGCGAAACCTCACACAGCCCACAAGCCCGAATGCAAAACCAGATTCAAATTCACCCTGAATCATAAATGGATTTTGATGCAAGTCAGATTGGCTTGTCCCTCTCGAATATGGGTTAGCCCTCAACTGCAGACCTCCCATCCACTCGATCCATATTTCAACTAGGGATGAAAGCCTTGAATTGGCCAATAAACCCAACCTGCATTTGACCCACAACTTTGTTGAAGTCATTGCTCATTCAGCACACGCACCGAAGGCATTATGTTTCCCGTTTAGGTGAGGATTAGCAAGTCTGTCTATACCTTTTCTATTCATATTGGTGAATGTAATTGGGTTTAGTAGAATGCGATATACGGATTTAGTAATTTAGATGGTGTTCTCACTTTCTATCTTCCCTTCTCCCTCAATAAACCTGACCTGCATCTGACTTCCACTTCTCCGAGTTTGACGCAGTTTGGGTTGGGCTTGACCCCTCTAATTGACAGGTTGGCCCTTAAAGCAATAGGGTGTGAAGAATTGCAGTGATCTCTCTCTCTCTCTCTCTCTCTGGGCAAGATTTGAAACAAATTACTCATCCAACTCTTCCTTGACAGACAGTATAAATTACAAAACGGTGGACTGTTGTAACGTTTTCTAAACACAAAAGGAATATTCTTTTCGCGTAGGACAGCTCTACTACTTGTACGAAGGAATCAGAAGCATATGATATAAGTCTGCAAATCATTTAATCATCATATCTCCTACACTCTTCCCCATTTTGATACATAACAGTATTCTAATACATGTTTTCCATTTTTTAACAAGGCTACTTTAATACCTTGACAAATTCCTTCTATTATATATTTCTTCCTTCGGTGTTGGATCTACAAGTATCTGTTGAGATCACATGACCTTGGCCTTTGTTTGATGGAGGGAATATACATGTCTGTTCTTTCTTTAACTTAAGTTGTAAGAGTTGGAGTACTATAGCTATATATGATTGTATACAAATAATCTATGTACTGTGATAAATTATACACCCCTTGGTGGTGGATTCCCGTCCACACAGGCGTGAATCGTGCCTACTTAGGACTACACATGGATGATTAATGCGTCGAGGGAGATTATGTGACTAGAACACATAAAACGGCGGGCCCATGATTCTCGCTTGGGTGGTATAGTATATAGGCAACTAAAGATGTTAAATAATAAAATTGAATCTTATAAGATATTATCTAAGGGGTTTCTTGAATCACGCAGGTGCAAATTGTACCCGTGTGCTAACACGTGTCCGCCCCTGACAGAGATTGCCCAACTTGCTCATAGGGAATTTTAGCCAGGCCCTAATAAGGAGAGCTTGTTCTTAAACAGTCTTAGTTTGAGAAGCAACACTCAACTCATTGATTTAGGGCGTGTTTGACAAGTCTAATATGTTTGAAGAGCCGATTTACTTAGAACATTCTACAAATAGATAATTTGGTTCATCTAATTCATTTTTTTTTTATTTAAAGCACACTTATAGTATGTAGTATGAATAGAATATGAAAATTTGTCATATAGTAAAAGTTTTATGAAAAGTTGCGGATTGATGTCTGGTTGTTGACATTACAATTTTTTTTCCATTCTTTAACCCCATGGGGTTGGCCTAATAGTTAGGATCACGGTCCCTCCCTCTTCTGAAACCAGAGGTCTTGGTATCGACCCTTAGTTTCTTCCTCTTCAGGAACAGAAGGTTGAGTCCACTTGTGCTACCACCTAGGGGCCACAAGAGCTTTACCCGGCTTCTCTCTGGGCCCGAAGGGAATAGTCTAGCCTAAAATATTGGAAACCCACCATTAACACAAAAAAAAAAAAAAAAATGTCTTCATCACGATTCAATCAAAATGGGTTTGTGTTTATGTTCACTTCATTGAATTTCATGTTTCAATGGTGTGTTTTACACATGATTAATATCAGTAAGGATACCCAAGCTCAATTTACAAGGAGAATGTTTTTAAGCAGTCTCGGTTTTAAGAAGGTAGATTTAGATAGATGTAAAGCTTTAGATTTTCTACTTGCGTAGATAAAAATGGCCAGGCTCCACAAATAGTGGATTTCTTTATTAGCAATGGAAACTCCCAAGTCTCTAACGCACTCACTCTCACTCATTCCTACAAATCACTAAGGGCATGTTTGGCAATAGTCATCGCCGTGGATTCCTCGCCCAAAATCTGCGATCGCGCGGATTTCCATGTTTGGATCAGCATGGATTTGAAGAGGATGGAGAGGAGATTTCTTCTCTTTTGATTATTTCTGGAATCAGACCCCCCCCCCCCCCCCCCCCCTTCGGATTTTCTCTTTCCGCGCAATGAGGGATTTGCAGAGCTATAGTGCATTGAGGCGTTAATTCTAGGCAGATTGGTTTTTACGTTTTTTTTTTATCTCTATGGACCCCAAAATCAAGATCCAAACCGATAATAATGTTAAGAAGGTCCAAAACGGCCAGATCACCAAATTTCAACCGTTGATTCATCTTAGATCTTGCGATATTTGCATAAACGTCTGAACCGTTCGATGGCAATTTCTGGGCCAAAAAAGGGGGATTAAATCCAGTCCATTTTTTTCGATTTTCTGGTTCCTGTGGGCCCCACAATCATGATCTGAACCAGTAGTTATTTCAAGGAGGTCAGAAACGGCTAGTTGACCAAATTTCAACCGTTGATCATTTTTAGATCTTGAGATATTTGCAAAAAAGTCCAGGTACTAAAATATTAAATTCTTATTCTTGTGGGCCCCCTTTGCACAATTAAAACCGTTCATATTTTCTAGATGACCACAAAGTACTTTGAGTTGAGAGTTGAGGTCTTGATTTTTCATGGATTTTGAAAATTTTTATAAAACATATTTATAACCATTGGAATTCTACAATTTGTAGGAATCCTCCCTTCATCTAAATATGGAACTCTCTTTGGGAATCCTACTAAAGGATTGTGGCCTTCTTTGGAGATGGAGAGAATCCTCTAAATAGAGAATTCTTCTACATTTACCAAATGTGCCCTAACTAGCTGCGCTACATCTACAGATCGACGGATAGTACGTTTATTGTGATGTTGAGCTATTTGAATTTCAGAGGGCCCCACTGATGGATTTATAGAGCTGTGACATAAAATGTTCAAAGACCTGACCTCTAAGGATCCTCATTCGGTGGTCGATCTGGCTTGATTTGTGGCTGGGTGTGTGTTATGGCACGCTCCCATCATCATTAGCAGTAATCCAGTTCTCAAGGCATTCCACAAACACAATGATTTGTAGGCCTTTTGCTTTTTTTAATTTCAGGAAGTTATGATTCTATTGAGCTATACAATAAAACACAATCATATGATAGAGCTTACCACATATATGTGTGATTCCCATTTAAGTGTAAATGATGCTTAAACTACTAGTAATGTATTGATGTAAATTCTGGATCCTCAGCTCACTTGATATGTTCTTGCAGAGCATTTTATGAAAAACTAAACATGATTTTCGAGACAGGTCATTCTCCAGTGCTTAATTTGGGTAAATGTTTCATCTAGGTTTCATCTTTTCAGACAAAAAGCATCTCTCACAATTTGTATGGAAATCAAAATTCAAAGTAAAATACCTGTTTATTCACATGAGAATTTTTTTTATACAATGCTTAGGAGGTTGGGAGCTAGCCTTCGGTGAGGGAAGTAGACCTCGGGTGAGGTAGGACAACCTTCGGACGAGAAAAGATAACTATCAAGGTAATTCGAACTCTAAGCAGTTAGGTAAGAACTAACACCTCTTACCACTAGGGTAAGAAGTCGTTATTGTTTGCATAAGAATTAAATACATGCAAACTCATAATCAAATAGGCTTCAGTAAATGATTATTAAAAAGGTGATTGTGAATGGTATAAGATAAAGGTATAGATCAGAACTTGACTTTTTTAGAATTTGAATTACTAAGCGACGAATGTTGCTCATTTTCATATCCTCCTTTATTTCAATTTTCATTAAAAGAAGAATATTATTATTAGTCTTGGATATTCATCTTTTTTCTTCATTCTTAACCACTTTGGGAAATCAAAAGTCGTAGTAGAATCTCAAAGAACTCGATTACATTCTATAGCCTTGTGTAAGAGATTAAATATGTGTTATAAAAGAGTACCAAACAAAATCTAGAGACAGTAGCACCGAAACATGCCATTAAACCATAAAATTCTCTTTTAGCTATAAAATATAAAGCAGCCTGCAAGGAAAGAAGGGAGAGGTGGGGTGATATTTTGGGCCCCCATCAATGAGATTGCAGGTGTGATAACATTACTTCCCAGAGTAGAAGAAATAAAGGGAATTGATTCGACTGTGTGGTGGCACATGGTGGGGAGTCAGAAGAACCATGATTGTATGTCAACACACCCATTGATATAGATACGAAAGTGTTTTGAGAAATCGTGTGGAACCCACCTACCATGAAAATGATGATGTACAGATGGTGATGCGGAATGTACGGTTGGACTTGGACTGAAGATATATTAATTGCAGCACATGGACACGTACCTCACGATGTACAGTCGAACTGAAATGAATGAAGGTAATTGTACCGTCTTCATCATGCTTTTAAAATCGGAGTATCCATCGGTTTTGGCCGGGCCGAAAAACCGATATGATATCAATATCGATCGCGAATGCGAATATCGGTCCATCGCGGTGTTACATTTTTTTTAATAAAAAAAATCACAAAAATATCCAAAATATCCAGAATATTAGAAAATTGTGGAAAACAATATTTTTTTCCATTAGTAACAATAATAAATAGAAATCTCAGTCACCTTAAGTTATGAGCCATGTCTGTATCGCATTTTGTTGTTTTCTCCAGTATTTCACATAATGCAATCAATATTGATGCTTATAATCAATTTATTAGTGTAAAATATAAGAAAATAATGATAATATAAAAATTATCTATACACTATTAATAAGCTATTAGTATTTACTATTTAGTAGCATAAATACTCCAATAATTTTATTTTTTTTTAAGTAGAAGATTTAAAAAGCACCATTTTTCTATACCCAAAATCATATTTATAAGTAGATCTAGTATAAAAGTGTGTAGATCTAAATGAAGAACACAGCACAAACCAAATAATGACATGCAAATGATCTTTTCATTCATTTTTATGATTTATCTAAAAATAAAAAATAAAAAACACATAATAGTAAAAATAAGGTAGTTAAGTACTTGATTTTCTCTTACTAAATAAAATGATTTCTTCAAAAAATAGTTTTGAAATTTGGAAAACATGAGAGAATGAGTTATGGAGACATAGTTTCTCTAAGGAGATGAGGGGAGAGGAGAAGAAAATTGGAGAATAGGGAAAAAGTTACAAAAAATTACTTTTTTTACCATTATTCCATCGCAGTCCATCTCGGCCAATATTTTGAAAATATCGGCCGAGATATCGATAAAACCAATATTTTGACCATATAAGCCGAGATGAATTGATATTTTGGGGATATTTTGACTATATCGGCCTGACTCGGTATCGCGGTAAAATATCGTCGCGGTATCGGCT
Organism: Persea americana; assembly: GCA_029852735.1. Taxonomy (NCBI): domain Eukaryota; kingdom Viridiplantae; phylum Streptophyta; class Magnoliopsida; order Laurales; family Lauraceae; genus Persea; species Persea americana. The sequence goes on from CM056815.1 coordinate 75,189,611, forward strand.
GATACAGGTTTATATCAGCCGATATGAACCGGTATCAGCCAAGATTTTAAACCATGCTCCTCAGAGTCGCAGGTTCATACACAGTCTCTTTCTTTCAGCTCTTTTTGAACCTTAGTTGCCTCAAATAACAATGTCTAAGACTGAGTCAGAAATATAATCCCTGGTTAAACAGATCCCATCTTAAATCTAACCTGCTCAAAATCGCCTGAAGATGTAGTATCTGGTTGTAGCTCAACTACTTGGTCAAGAATATGGATGAGTGTACTTGTGTGTGAGTTCAAGTCCATGTGAAAAAAAAATTCACTGCAAAGTAAAATTAATTGATTCTATTTTTTTTTTCCTTATGCGATGAGTGATACTGCCGTTGTGAGGAGGAATTGATCTCTAGGCATGTATGTATTACCAATGTGGCAATACCGCTGGGGTGATCTCCCAATGAGTGATACTGCAACAGGATTAACATCAAATTAAGCATGTGGCTAAGATTGGGTTGATCTCCCGATAAGTCTTTAATCTCTGACCCATGGGGAGTCAGGGTTAAGATCAAACTCTAGTAAAGAGTGCTAGATCGGCATCAAATTCAGGTGTGACTTATGCCTCACATCAAGAGATGTGGGATTCTATAAGGAGTAGAATCCACAATGGTCGTGACTCTTAGAGATTATTTTATATAATGGAGATTTTATTGATCATTCAGTAGATCTAAAAGTATTTGCTGTGAAGTCGCAAAATCAATCTTGCACCGAAACACACAACGTACCTACACACCCATATGAGACAATCACATGTCCCACCATTAAATGGGTCAAATGAATCCTCTTACTCCTTGTGATCATGATTTGAGTAGTTTGATTTCAAAAGTGTCTGCTGTTGAAATTACAAGGCAATGTTGGAAAACTCGGGAGAATTTACCAACGACAAGAAGGATGAAGATTCCCTGTGCATTTTTTATCAACTGGAAGCAGGCATGACATAAACCTGACATTTCTCTTGGTTTTTTTTCCTCGCTGTTTCCAAACTTGAGAAATCTGGGAGGATGTATGTTACTCACATCTCAAACGTAGTGGTGGCACTAATATTCAGAATCCCACTGCTTATTGTACCGGGTGAAAATCAGTATGTAGGCCCTATCGTTTAACCCCAAAATTCTCAAGAACTTTGATTTTCCATGGAATTTCTTTCCCTTTGCGACGTTTTTTTGGAAGGAATAAATTTTGAACCAATATTTCTTTTCAGTAATACACACCAGTAATCGATGAAAAGCCTTACCAACACCCATTACCATTGATAAAATCATTTAACTTCAATACCATAACAACAAAGATTAAAATTTGATGTTAGGAAGTAAAATGTAGCTACATATAATTCTCTCTAAATCATTTTCTTCCCCTTTATCAGCATGCATCCAAGTATTTATGCAAACCATGGTATATGTCACTCCATCTAAAATTATATATACTCTAATCAATTGGTTAATTTTAAAATAGATTGTATTTCACAAAACCATAGTATATTGCACTTGATATACATAATTTTGATATTAGAAAGTTAGGCCCTACAAAGGCCCGAGTCATGTGGTTGGCAGGTTTGGTTTGGACATCGATGATAAGATCATTTCACTTCTATAAAGTAACATTATGCACTTCACATCTGTAACGCCCCACCCTACACGCATGCATGATATTGTCCGCTTTGGCCCACGGGGCTCACGGTTTTGTTTCTGATGGGCCAGAACCCATCAAAAAGGCCTCAGAACCCAATCCAAACGAAAAAAAAAAAAAAAACTCAGTCAGAAACCAGTCACAGCGATGTGTACCAAGATTGCTGCAGTTTGTTTCGATTTTTTTTTTCTTCTCAAACTGATCCTCCCTCTCGGCACAAACTCAGAATGAATTTCTCCGTTGATGATTCAGAGTAGGAAACCAGTGATCGTCTTCCTGGATCGGTTTCTACCAGTGGCCCACCTTGTGATCGCCTAATCAATGGATCTCCTCCGATCAAAGCTCTCAAATCCGATCCAGCGGATTTCTTCCGATCACCCCTTCTCCGACGGACCCTTTAAAGATCCGATCCGTCAGATCTCCTTCGATCACGCTCAATAAGCTCTGATACCAGTTTGTTGTGATCTAGGGCCTATGGAAAGAGATCAAGCACACACAAAAACACGGAGATTTACGTGGTTCGGCTTTTGGCCTACGTCCATGGGGAAGACGGGAGAATTCACTATGCAATCAGAAGAAGGTGTACATCATAGAGACCCTAAGTCTCTATTTATAATATCAACCCAATACCCAGTTACACCCAAAAAATTCGTGATTCTGCTGTTCTTGAGTGATGGAGTACTGCGAAAGGTTGTTCAAGAAAAAACTGTTGCTGGCATATGGCAAAAGTTGGAGAACTTGTACATCACAAAATCTCTCACGAATCGCTTGTATTTGAAAAAGCGATTATTCACATTACAAATGTAGGAAGGTACGTCTGTCTCAACTCACATTGATTCTTTTACAAAAGCTATTTTAGATCTTGAAAATATAGATGTCAAAATTGATGATGAGGACCAAGCTATCATGTTGCTATGCTCTTTACCACCCTCGTATGAGAACTTTGTTGATACCATGATGTATGGTAGAGAAACTCTTTCTAAGGAAGATGTTGAGTCAGCCTTGAACTCCAAGGAGTTAAAGAAAAATGTTGCAATTGAAAACCATGACAGTTCTGGTGAGGGTTTGGTAGCACGTGGCAGAACAGAGAAGAAAGAGCAGAATAGAAAAGGCCGATCTAGGTCAAAATCAAAAACTAGAAAATTAAAGTGCTTCAAATGTCACAAGAAAGGGCATTTTAGAAAAGATTGTCCAGAGCGTAAAGGGAAAGAGAAATCTAATTCTGGAGAAATTGCCGGAATTGCAACCGATGTTGCAGAGACTAATTCTGATGGTGCAGAAGTTCTTTCGGTTACTGTTGGTAGCTCAGCCACTGAGTGGATTCTTGATTCAGGCTGTTTCTATCATATGTGTCCTTACAGAGATTGGTTTACCAATTATCAATCTATTGATGGTGGTAAAGTGCTTATGGGAAATAATGTAGTTTGTAAGATTGTTGGGATAGGTGCAATCAAAATTAAGATGCATGACGGTATTGTGAGAACATTGTCAGATGTTAGGCATATTCTAGAGTTGAAGAAAAACTTGATTTCCTTGGGTACGCTTGACTCTAATGGTTGTACCTACAAAGCTGGAGGTGGAGTAATGAGAATCTCGAAGGGTGCTCTTGTAGTGATGAAGGGACTGAAGCATAATGATCTTTACTTTCTTCAAGGTAGTACAATTACAGGTGCTGCAGCTGTGTCGTCCTCAGATTCAGATTCAGAAATTACCAAGTTATGGCATATGCGACTTGGGCATATGAGTGAGAGGGGTATGGATGAGTTGACTAAACAGGGTTTACTGTATGGTCAGAAAACAGGAAAGCTGGACTTCTGTGAGCATTGTATCTTCGGAAAGCAATGTAGAGTCAAGTTCAGGACTGCTGTTCATCGGACAAAGGGTACTTTGGATTATATCCACTCTGATCTTTGGGGTCCCTCTCGTATTCCATCTCTTGGTGGTGGTTTATACATGTTGACCTTTATTGATGACTATTCTCGGAAGGTCTGGGTGTATATCTTAAAGCATAAACATGAAGCTTTTGCATAGTTCAAGCAATGGAAGGCTATGGTCGAGAAGCAGACAGGTTAACAGCTCAAGCGCTTGAGAACTAACAATGGCTTGGAATTCTGTAATAGTGCTTTTAATGAGTTCTGCAAGAATAAAGGTATTGTGAGACATCGCACAGTCAAAAATACACCGCAACAGAACGGAGTTGCAGAACGGATGAACAGGACTATTCTAGAGAAGACTCGGTGCATTCTCTCTAATGCAGGGTTACCTAGGAAGTTTTGGGTGGAAGCTGTTAACACAGCTTGTTATCTGATAAACCGGTCTCCATCAACAGCTATAGAATGCAAAACTCTTGTAGAGGTATGGTCTGGAGCTCCTACTGATTCACCAACTTGCGGATATTTGGTTGTCCTGCATATGCTCATGTGAATGATGGAAAGCTTGAGCCAAGGGCAAGAAAGTGCATATTTCTAGGGTATGCAGATGGTGTTAAAGGATATAGGCTGTGGTGCCTAGATGGAAAATCTCCCAAATGCATTATAAGCAGAGATGTGACCTTTGATGAGTCTGCTATGTTGAAACCAAAGGAGTGTCAAGATGCTGGAAAGGTGGAGGATCAAAACGGTGTCAGTAAACAGGTGGAGCTTGAGAAGGAAGCTCTAGAAAAATTGCAGGATAAGGTGCAAACAGATGTCCCAGTTCAACAAGATGTAGAGGAGATACAAAGCTCAAACGAGGAAAGTGCAGTTCCGGATGATTACATGCTTACTCGGGACAGAGAAAGGAGGCAGATTAAGAAACCTCAGAGATACGGGTATGAAGATATTGTTGCCTACGCTCTTAATACAGCTGAGAGTATTGAGTCTGAGCCGGTTACATATCGGGATGCCATCACTAGCAAAGAATCAGTAAAATGGGCCGTAGCCATGGGTGAGGAGATTGAATTTCTTCACAAGAATCAGACTTGGGAGTTAGTAAAACCTCCGAAAGGCCAGAAGATTGTTGGATGCAAATGGGTTTTCAAGAAAAAGAAAGGAACTCCAGGGGTGGAAGACACTAGGTTCAAAGCACGACTGGTTGCAAAAGGCTATACTCAGAGGGAGGGTGTTGACTTCAATGAAGTGTTCTCTCCTGTGGTGAAGCATAGTTCTATCAGGGTGCTACTTGCTATGGTTGCTAAATTCAATTTAGAGTTGGAGCAGCTTGATGTTAAGACTGCGTTTTTACATGGCGAGCTAGATGAACAGATTTATATACATCAACCAGAGGGGTTTGAAATTCATGGAAAGGAAGACCACATTTGTTTGCTAAAGAAATCGTTGTATAGTCTGAAGCAGTCTCCTAGGCAGTGGTACAAGTGTTTCGACACCTTTATGGTTGGAAACGGTTATTGCAGGAGTGCATACGACAATTGTGTATACCACAAGAAGCACTCCAATGGTTCGTATGTCTATTTGCTGCTATATGTTGATGACATGTTGATTGCTGCAAAGGACATGTCTGAGATCAACAGGTTGAAAACTCAGTTGAGTGGTGAATTTGAGATGAAAGACTTAGGTGCTACGAAGAAAATTCTTGGAATGGAGATTCAAAGGGACCGGAAAGCGGGCAAATTGTCTTTGTCACAAAAGGGGTACCTTGAGAAGGTTACAGAGCTCTTTGGTATGCAAAGTTCGAAACCTGTAAATACTCCATTGGCAGCCCATTTCAAACTTTCCGCTGCTTTGTCACCACAAACTGAGGAAGAGGTGGAGCACATGTCTCGTGTTCCTTATGCTAGTGCAGTTGGGAGTATCATGTATGCCATGGTTTGCACGAGGCCAGATATTTCACACGCGGTTAGTGTAGTTAGCAGATACATGGATAACCCCGGAAAGGCCCATTGGCAGGCAGTGAAATGGATACTCCGTTACTTGAGAGGTACTATTGATGTTGAGATAATTTATGACAGAAGTAATAACACTTCTGGAAGTGTTATTAGATATGTTGATTCAGATTTTGCTGGAGATTTAGACAGGAGAAGGTTCTTGACAGGTTATGTCTTCACTTTTGCTAGCGGTGCCATTAGTTGGAAGGCAGCATTGCAATCCAAAGCTGTCTTGTCTACCACTGAAGCAGAATATATGGCAGCTGCAGAGGCAGTGAAGGAAGCTATTTGGCTGACAGGCTTGGTTGGAGATCTGGGATTGGAACAAAAGCTAGTTACTGTTTTCTGTGACAGTCAGAGTGCGATCGATCTGACACATAATCTAAAGTATCATGAAAAGACCAAGCACATAGATGTAAGGGCTCATTTCATTCAAAATGTCATCGCCGAGGGTGCTTTTGCAATAATTAAAATTGCTACGGCGGATAATCCAGCAGACATGATGACCAAGACTATTCCAACAGTCAAGTTCAAGCACTGCTTGGACTTGATTAATGTGATCAGTACCTGAGTGCCCTAAGGGGCAGGTGGAGACGGTGAGACGTGTTTAGTGCATGAGGATCAGCTTCAATGTTTGCCAAGGTGGAGATTTGTTATTTGTTTGGCTCAATTGAATAAATTATAAATAAACCGGGCCCCTATTTTGCCCATGTTCTACTGAGATTAGAAGTAGGTCTATTTTCATAGGTCTACTGTGATTAGAAGTAGTGTTTGGGTGTAACTGGGTATTGGGCTGATATTATAAATAGAGACTTATGGTCTCTATGATGTACACCTTCTTCTGATTGCACAGTGAATTCTCCCGTCTTCCCCGTGGACGTAGGCCAAAAGCCGAACCACGTAAATCTCCGTATTCTTGTGTGTGCTTGATCTCTTTCTATAGGCCCTAGATCACAACAACATCCATAATCCAACAACGTCATGTGCCTTCAAGAGACCAACGACCATGTTATGATTGTGGACTTTGAAAACAAAGACTGATTTAAATAATAAGAACTTTCTTTTTGAAACTTTGAATTCTATAAACCAAGTTATAATGAGGAAATCAAGGGTATTTAATTGATCCCAAGTAACCACTGTTTCACATTTTTAAATGACTTTCCATGGTCAAAACTCCAAATAGTACAATTCTTTATTAAAATATATATATTTTTTATTTTTTTATAAACACATGATTTGGGTACGTTCAATGCAGTCTCTCTTGAAGAGTATGTTCACACTGATATCTTGGATCTTGAACACGAATATGATCTAGGATACCTAATTGTGAGGGAGAGTGTCAACTTTAAAGAATAGGGTTTAATAGATAATGATAGCTGGAGATGATTATTAGATTATTATATCTTGATCTAGTTTTAATTCGCACGAAATGGCAGGGGTTGTGATGGTCATGTTCTCATATGCAAAGCCTAAACGCCGTGACACTCAGATTTCATTCACATTACCTTATGTTGATCTTGATCTAATTCTCCACTTTTCTCTCTTTTTTTAATCTTTGATTATGTATGGAAGTGACTGATTTTGCTCTCTTTCTTTAATTTTCGATGTTGTAAGCAAGTAACTGATTTTGTATTTTTTTTTTTATAGTGCTTTCTTGCTGATCAAGTCGCAAATTACACGATAAGAAAACGTAATAGGACACATGATAGAATAATACACCGTTGCGAATAAATTAAATGCCACCAGAATATTTATACTTGATTCCATCCCTAAGTATAGATTAATTACAATATAGCAAAAATGTAACAACATATGTTGCTGCAGCTGCTGCTGCTGCTTCTTCTTTTGCCTCTGCACCACCCACTCAATAAGGAGGATATGGTTCAAGCCCCAGTTAGCCTGTTGTTAGCCAAACATCATAGCCATTGAGCTACTACCAGAAAAATGGACTCCTCCCTTCTCTTTTATTATTAACACTGCCAAAAAGCCTATGTTATGCACACTCCACAAATAAAAAGGGAATAATTTTGAGAAAACTAAAAACAAAAAATTGAAATTCAACTCTTTGAATTCAAGTAATTTATATTCAATTCATATATGCTTGCGAGTTTTAAAAACACAGTAAAAGAAAACATGAAAAAGCATGTTAGTGAAAGGAAAAATTACTAAAAGAACGTAAGTTTTCTATTTTCAATGTGAAAGGAAAATAAAACTTATGACAAAGAAAATGTAAAAAGCAAAAAGAATGCAAAAGATAAATATCTATATAGAGAGAGAGAGATAGATAAAAGTAAAAATATTCTGATTTAAATTATTTTCTACTCAAGTCCCCAACCAACAAGGATACAACCAAGGACACTAGGGTTTTTCCAAGATTGGGAGCCAGCGCGCTATTGATGAACTAACAACAATTTAAGGAGTGAAGATTTTTGTAGTTGAAAGAATAATAATTAGCTGATGAAAATATTTATGAATGGGTTCTTTAGATATAGTAACAATAATTATAGTTGTGAGAAAATGATGATAAATTATACATTTTATAGCAGGATAGTATTACTAGGCATTTTCCCCTTTCTGAAAAGAAAACAACATTTTGGTCATCCCAATTCTTGTCATAAAAATTAAAAAAATAAAAAATAAAAAAAAAATTCTAAAGGCTTAACTGTCAAAGGGACATTTGAACATGTTATGGTTATTGAGGTTGTTCTATTTTCTTCTAAGAAATAAACTCTCCGTATAGGGTTGATGTCTCGAAATAGAAAAAAGAAGACAGAGTATATTATTAAAAAAACTCAAATTTCACAGGCATTTTATAAGCAGGAAAAATATTGAGAAATACATAAAATAAAAAAAAAACTCATTTTTGACTAAAAGGGTTCTCCTATTATCTTATTTAGAAAAAAATTAAATTTATCGGGATTTTACCAAAAAAAGTCCTTTTAGACTCAGCAAAGACCAAAAATACCCTCAAATTTTAATATAAGCCAAAAAGGCCTTGAGCAGGGATATCACTGCTCATTCTATTTTTATTTTTATTTTCCTTATGCTGAGTAGCAATATTGTTATTTGTGACTTGTGACAGGCAAGGAAAAAAAGAAAAATGGAAAAAAAAAAGAAAAAAAAAAGAGGGATGATATCTCCGTACAGGGCCTCTTTCACAATATTAAAATTTAAAGTTCTTTCTGTTCTTTGCGGAGACTATGAAGAGAATTTTTTTAGTAAAATCTGCTAAATTTATTAAAGGAAACTAAGAAAGATAAGGGCATTTAGGTAATTTTGATACTGATAAAAAAAACAGGTAAAGTAAAGTAAAGTGGTTGGTAAGATCACGATGCCGTGGAAAGGCCAAAGGCCTCGTTGCAATTTTCGAAAGGCGTCAGCGTAACTGACGCGGCCATTGGGAACAATCACAAGCCCCACCCTAAAAAACTGCCGGCTTGTGCGAGTCCACGTCAATGCAGTCGGTGGTCTACCGTACGGATGGCCCCACCACGTGAAAAAAGTGGGGATACATCCATCCATGATAGTAAAAGAATAGAAGAACGCTCTTACAAAGTCACCGTCAGAACGTTCTGTGGGGCCCAACTGTGGATCTCAATATGATAAGGGGTATAAAAATATCCACTCCCAAGTATCAAGATTAACTCTAATCACATGCCCTAATCGCTTTATCTAGCTCACAAATTTAATGGCTTCGTATTAAAAGAAAAAACTTAACCCTCTGTCTAACGGTGTAATCCATCCGAATCTCAAGATCAGTGACTATCAAGGGCGCATGTTTATGCAAGGTTTAGATGGCCTGTTAGGTGGGCCGCACCAATAGTTCTCATGGATGCTTCACAATTAGTTTGTGGGGCCCGCCAGAACCGGTCCATTTTCGGCGCCCATGCATTGTAATTCAACGCACGAGTCACGGCAATTGCAGTTTCTGCCAGCTTAATGTTTTTCTTGGTCTACTTATCCACTGGAACTTGGAAGTGCCGTGACATGTATGCAGTTGGAAGCATGGCCATTGGATTCTCTTAAAGAACCTCATCAACTTTATTGAGAATTTTATGGAAGTTTCTCTTTCGTTTTTAGTTATATGTATGTTGGGGGGACAATCATGTGCATCTATCCCTCACCTAGGGGCGGAACTAGGATAAAGTCATTGGGAGGGCCATTATGAAAAGAAAAAAAAGTTCTTGGGGGGGGGGGGGGGGGGGGGGGGGGGGGGGGGGGGGGGGGGGGGGGGGGGTGGCATTGCTAAAAAATGGCCTTTAAGTTTTATTAAATTCCAAGGGGCTTTATGTAATTTAGGGGGGCCATGGCCCCTGCCAGCCCCCCCTAGTTTCGCCCTGCCTGCCCTCACCATAGGGTGAGGGCACTTTCTCTTTTTCCACATGAATCCCTCTTTTGTACTTCACCTTATATACTTGAAATCTCCTTTTCGTACTTAAAAATTCCTAGTTATGGAAGCATTCCTCACATTATGGTGAGGGATAAATGCACTTGAATATTTTCCATGTATGTTTAACAGATTCTACATGTGATAAATTTTCTTATTGGTTTTTTCTTCTTTGACCTTTTAAATTTACAAAGAGAATCTTCTTTCATGAGGACAAGAGAGAGTGAGCATTAAATATTTGCTTTAAACTTTTCTTTTGGCCAGTGAGGTTTGAAAACCAAAATGCTAAGAGCCCATTTGTTTCATGTAAATAAATTCCTCATTGCTTTGAGTTTTAAAACTTTTGAATTTATAAAAGTGAAGAAAGTAAGGTGAATATATAAAGGTAATTATAAGATAATTTATACCTTAGTAAAAGATGAATCAAGGAGAGATGAAAAATGAATTCCGAATCATCACCCTAGTGATTCAAATATCTTTCAAATTTATGATTCTTATTTGGATATTATCGTAAAAATTTAAAAAAATTATTTTAAGATAATTAGTAAAAAAAATTAATAAGTACAAGATATCATCAACCAACTATTGCTTACACACTATTGCCCGCAATAAATTATTTATTTTGCGAAAGCTCCCCTATTTAAATGAAAGGGGGGATATTGACGTGAACAAAGACCATTTATGTCCTTTTACTCTGAAAAATGAGCATTCATTTTGTCAAATACTCTCCTTTTACATTGGAGTACGAAAGTTTAATCTGTGCCCAATACATTAGAAGGACCACCTTTCACTTAAATGTGACATTCCCAGCTCCATTAATTGGAGCAATCGATGCTCCGCTACTCCACCTCTTAAGGCATATTCTGTCTAGAGCATTTTTTTGAATTCCAAATGTTGTCTTATAAAGTGTGATTCTAAAAGGCTCAAAATAAAAGTAAAATTTTTTGATAAAAAAGTGACTTTTCAGGTGACCGACTCAGCTAATTCTCATACCCAAAATGAACAGGGAATTCAAGATTTTCACTGGCACTCACTACATTTTTGTTAAAAATTTTCGATAAAAAAAGTTCTCATTAAAAATGCTTCCAAACAAACATGCCATCAGCTTGCTCTTGCCGAGAAATCCTTTCGTTGAGAGATACTCACCTCATATAAAATAGTAGCCTTAAAACCATCATCACATGCAGTGGACCCATAACAAGGTGATCAAATGGAGGTGGTCCTCTACAGTGCAACATACATAATATTACATGTTAAGATTAAAACGAGTTTTTTTTTTGGGGATTTTTTTTTTTTTTGGTAAAATTCATTTGTGCGAAGCATAAGGCAAGAAAGAGATGGTGGGGAAAATAAATCGAGGAAGACGACAACATGCAACATGAGGACGATGGGTTGGGATCACGGAGATGTACTGAAACGGACTACGGAAAAAAGGTAGACCCGATAATCACGCACCCCAAAATAAGCACTACTAGTAAACTCAATTTCTCTCGATTTATCGATTTCTCTCATCAGCTCCTCAGTTTCTCTTTTCTTCTCTTCACCAGGGAATCTCTCGCAAAATCTCGATAACCGTAAAGATCGGGAAATTCGAAAGGGCGTGTCATGCCAAACTGTAAACACGCGGAATTCTCGCAGTGCAGCAACATTGGGGCAACTGGCGATTGGCACCCCCTCGATTTTCTTATATTCTCCCTATTGGCATTGGTGATTTTATTTTATTTGTAAATTGAGGCAAAGTAAATGTCAAATTAGTAAAAGTAGGTAATAGTTGAAGAAATATAAAATTTACTTTCTTTTGATAAACGTAAAAGATGCATTTGTTTTTTCATGAGGTAAAATACTTTCAAGTGAGATAAAATGTCAACAAATGGTTAAGTAATCAATTTTCTTGTGTTATATAAGCTCAAGGTTTTCGGAGGGTCTACTAAAGTGAAGTGTAATATTTTATTTTATTTTTTTTGTGGTTGAGATTTACTTTTTATCGCTTATTTTTATTGAGAAACATGGTAAAATAAAATTTTTGATATCTAAAATCACTTTCTAACAGATTTTACTTTAATCAATGTTATGTAGCAATTAATTATATTAGATAAATGTTGGAGCTTAATGTCAAATTTTGGCACGTTAGAACTTAATGTCAAATTTGGCATATGGAAAAGGGAGATATTAATTCTTTTTCTTGATTATTTTATTACAAAATATATCATTGGAGATGGGTTGGATTATCACTTTTGGACAGTATAAGTCTAAAATGCCAAAAAAATAAAATAAAATAAGAAAGTATTAGATTTGGGATATGGGGTAGAGATGTCAAATTTCAAATGGTCAAGTTACCATACACGCCATTAAATAAAATTTGACATCTCCAATTTAGCATATCTATTGGAGATGCTCTAAGGATTTACTCGTCCACAGAAAGTACACAAGAGTTGAATAGATAGGAATTAGATAGGAATTTATGGTTAAATGAGCCCTGTCAAAGGATTATTAAAGACGTGAAGGGCGAAGGATATAAGATGAAGATGTAGTTGAGACTTATTTTCTAAGTGTTAAATTACTATGTGATTGCTTAGTATTCATTAATTTCAATCTTCTTATGCTTCAATTTCTTTAAAAAAAATAGGTTAATTTAAAGTCAGTTTTGGACATCACCTTCAATTCTTCATTTTTAACCACTAAGAAAAAAATTTATAATTCTAGATATTTAATTAAGTGAAACAAACAAGGCTAAAGGCAAAAAATAAAAATTACAAGAAAAAAAGGGTCTAAGGCACATTTGTGCTTGGTGGGTGTTCCCCCCCCCCCCCCCCCCCCCCCCCCCCCCCCCCAAAGAAATGATATTTCATGAAATTGCGGTTTTGACTTTTCCTCGTAGAAAAGTGTGCATACCAAATATATAACTTTCCACACTGTGAAAAATTATTTTCACTTTCAACTCTTTTTTTACAAAAATGCAGCTGCATAAACTTGCTATAAGGGCATCTAGTTTATTTATACAAAAGACACTCTTGCTGCTAATAACTATGGGCTAGATGTCAAACATATGTCACTTATAATGATAAGAGCTAGCCATCACAACATTTTAATGTGTTAGGGTTAGATGTCAACATATCTCACTTATATGTTTTAATGTGTTAGATACAAGCGGGTCATCAACCACTAAGCCCACCATGTGATTCCCCTGCCTAAGCATGGAGATCACGGTAATCATGTAGCCATCAAAGTGTTTCTTGCATAGTTTAAAATGTGATGATTTTTTAGTAAAGATTTTAAAATGTGATTTAAAGATATCATTATAACACATGAATTTCTTGTTTCTTTTGTTTTCTTTTTTCCATTAGATTTATGAATAAAGATGGTGAAAGATGAGAAAGAATGTGAACTAGAGGCGCCTTATTCAATATTTGTAATACAAATCATTTACTATTTTAAATAGGACTACATTTCTTGTTTCTTGTATGACTGGAGAAAAGATGAGAGTTAAAACATCAAACCAAATCCGCATACACTTCCTTTGTGAGTCCAGTTAGATTGAAAGTAGAAGCACTAGTAAAAAAAGGTCCAATTTGATTAAATCATACAAAGATTGGTCAAAAATCAGCACAAACTTGGAGTTAATCAGTTTGAGCCATCGTCTATCCCTTGAAATTCACATAAAATGTCATAAATAATCTTTATAATTTTCAGAATTCTAGCATTTCAAATACAACCTGATCCATGAAGATTTAGAGTCTCATATGTGAGATAACATTTTGAGAATTTGGAATTCTTCATACAAGATTTCTTAGAATTCTTGCAAAAGGATATGCTATGCCCCTAAAATCCAAACCAGAGCAGGCATTCTTTTTTTGTTTTTTGTTTTTTGTTTTCATAGTCAAGAGTGGAGATCACTTACATTAGTTACAAGTTGGGGTAGATGCAAATTAAGATAGCATAGTAATTTTTCAGATCAGGTTCTTGTTCCCATCCCAAATCCCACTAGCCTGCAAAACTCAAGCCATCAAAGCCTGAGCCCAAACTCAACAAACCCATCCCAATTACATTTCCATCCAGACTCCAACTTTAACTGTCTTGGGCTTGCAGGGCTCAAGTTAGCTACCAACCCCAACCAACCCATTCCCAATTTCTCTCCCTCATGAAATACATGCTATTTTCTCAGTTTCAGCAACAAGAAAAACCCAATTTCTCATTTCACATGCAGGATTTATATTGGCTCTTTCATTTATTTCTCTCTCCCACTCATCTTTTCTTACACCTTTCTCTCTCTCTTTCACTGTACCTGCCAAGTACTCCTCTCTGTACCCTCCCTTGTCCTATATATCCCCATCCCACTTCTACCACACCTGCCCATCTCTCTCTCTCAAGGCTCAACCAACCTTCTTCTTTCCCACTCTCTTTCAGAAAGAAAGATGAAGCAACTGATCAGGCGCATGTCTCGGGTCTCTGACTCGTCCCAGTACTTCCTCCTCCGATCCGATTCCACCTCCACAAGAGCACCCACCAGAACCCGCCGGTCCGACAAGAAAAGGGGGCGATCCGTTGGGGTCCCAGAAGGCCATCTTCCCGTCTACGTGGGTGAGGAGATGGAGCGATTCGTGGTGAGTGCTGAGTTGCTGAACCACCCCATCTTCATGGAACTTCTCAATCAATCTGCCAACGAGTATGGGTACGAGCAACAGGGGGTGCTGAGGATTCCTTGCAGGGTTCTTGTTTTTGAACGGGTTTTGGAGATTTTGAGACATGGAGGAGATGTCCAACGCTTCTTCTCTCAAGATTTTCTTTAATATCACACCCCCTTTTTTTCTCTCTCTTTCTTCCCTTTTAAAATTTCTTTATAGGATGTGTTTGGTGTGTATATATTCTGCAGAGGAAAAGGGGTAAGATGTAGTAGAAGAGGGTGTTGTTACTGTTGGGTGCTGGGTGTCAGCTCTGTAAAGAGAAAAGGCAAATGAAATGAAAGACAGTATAGTTCTTGAAATTTCTGGTGTTTGTTGGAATTGTTTATGAAAAACCATTTTTTGGGTTTTGGAAGTGTGAATCCATTTTATGTAATGTAGGTTTTAGACTTTTTTTATGTTGATTATGTTTGTGCCTACATTCTACTTTTCACATTTCAGTTTTTAGGGGGAATGAATAATGGGGTTGAATGCTTCTTTTTTTTTGGACATTTTTAACTTTTTTTTCAGCAAGGAACCACATTTTTAGTCTTGGAACAGGACCATGGAGTATGGACATTGGTTTTCTTTTCTTTTTTTTTTCTTGAATTTAATTTCTACAAAAACCAAAACCTTCACCTAATTATACTCCACAGGAGAATATAAACCATGAACAAAGGAAGACAAGACAATTCTTTTCATTTTTCATACAAAATGGTTTACACAAAACCCATCCTAAGAATGAATTTGTTTAAACTGAAATGTGGGACAAAATGATCAAAATGCCTTTAGCAATGTTTTTGCTATGATTTCTCTTTGACTCCATTGTGAAAGCATTTACAGTAGAATTTAGAAATAGACAGAGCTTTCCACCAAAGCTTGCATAAGCGTGCCCTAATAAAGTTTAAAACATCGCCCATTCCTTAGAAAATGTGTTGGCATAAAAGTTGTAAAACAAGAAGCTACACATGAAAAATTAGGGTTCTTTTGTTTGTTTTAATCTCTATCACATAATGCTTGTATAACACAATTTGAGGGTACAAAGAAGACAACACATAATAATGGATTCTCCCTCTGTTATAACGTGGGAGATGGTGAACTTTTCACTGGCATAGTTTATTCATATAAGAAAAGGCTTTAAAATAATCAACATTGTGCATCATGATTACATAGCTGTGTTTATAAAAATATAGTTCTTTGTAAGAGGGTGTGATTTTGCGACTAAGGTGCACTTTTTTAATTGTGATTCTCTTTAGCTCATTAATACCATTTCAAAGCTGTCCAACTGCACACCCACACACACTTAATGACCGAAGTCTCTCTCATCATTAGGGCTACAGTTAGGGATTAATCCCCCAACTAAACTACCAGTAGATTGGTCTTTTATCTTTTGTATATACTTTAGAGGTGATTGAAGAGATGGGGGTGGGCTAAATACAACATTTAGATAATCCTAACTCTCAATTTTAGAACTAGAAAAATTAATGGTTTTATAAGTGTATTTATATCTGTGAGTTAATCTAGCAGGGGTTAATGAATGTGAATGTTTTGAACTTCTCAAAGGTAGACGGTCCAATTGTACAAAATAGAGAGAGAGAGAGAGAGAGAGAGAGAGAGAGAGAAGGGATTAAAAGGTCAGAGCTCATAGTTTTGATTAATGATTATAAATTGTATTGGGTAACTGATAGTTGATGCACTAACTGACGGTTTTTGTTTTTTTTTTTTTTTTTCATTTTTATGTATGATTTATATACTGGGAAGTTGACCAGAGAGCACATTGTTCCTTCTAGTTTATCAGACAGCATTACTATTGCATGTGGTCTAATCCACTACAAATGGGCTGCTTCCATCATGTGAAAACCATACTGGCTGCATGATCTAAACCATTCTATTGTTGATCCATTGGTTTTTATTTTTATTTTGTTATCAGAGTCTACTTTTTAAACAATGAAGAAGAAAATTATATGATTGGATTTTATTGTGTTCATTCTTTTGTATTCATAATCAATTCAGGGTGGGTCCATGGAAGCATGACTGATGATTAGTCTCTTAGAATATTCTGAGCCGTTTAGTTAGTTTGGAGCTAATCTGATGGTTAAGATAAGTTAAGGAAAAGAAAAAAACTCTACAGAATGGAAGATTTTAAAGTAAAATGGGTTGTCCATGTGTGCACATGGAATTAGCTGTTGTGCACTTGTTTTTCAGATAACATAGAATGATTGATTTATCCAATACACCAAAGTTCAGTGTATCACCAAGAGATCTCCCCTGTTCACTGTTCTAATCAAACTGTTGCATTAAATCAAAGTGGGCCTAAATACTTTTGCAGTGATATTCATGTTGCATTAAACAGTGCACATAACATTACCAAAAGTAAGGCCCTGTTTTTTTTTTTAATGCAGTTGAATCCTTAGGATTTTATGATATGATAGATTCCAACAAAGGAATATTAGAGGGGAGGAGTGAATGATATAAGTTGGAGAAAAAGTGGGTCCTTAAATCTCTTAAAATTCCTAGGAATCAATTCAATACAAACAATTAGCTGTTTCATTTGCACATTCTCATTCAAATGGTAAATTGTATTTACCAAAGTGATAATTTTACATGTCATGATTGAGGGGTGAAGAATTCATTTGAATCTTGGATCAGACACAGTGGGCGCTATAGTTTAGATGCCCAATGGACATTGCTTTCTGCTGCGTATCCCCTTATGATAGATCACTTTCTTCCCATATCAATTTTCATTTTTTTTTTTCTTATTTTTTAGATAGAAAGTTATCTAAAGCATCAGAAGACATACTTTTTTTATCAAGTTTTGTATTCTGTATCCTGTTATGACCTTAAACTGCTCCAACTGAAATCCACTTTTCCATTCAGTCATGGCTACAGACTTGTTCACTTCATCGATTCAATCCTAAAAAGTGTTTATGTGACTTGGATTAGTGCATACTTGAAGTAGGGATGGCAATGGATCTTGATGAAACCTGCCCCGACCTGCCTCTGGAAAGGACAGGTTTGGTAGTGTTTTTGTCTAATTCGAGTCGTGTATGGGTTTATAAATCTTGACTCCAATGTTAGCCACTACGGTTAACACCACAAACACATACAAATTTTGAAAAACCCCTTCTATCTTAAGCAATTTTCAATAGTCAGAGAAAAAAAAAAAAACAGACAGAGCAAGTTTTTATGAAAATTTTATGTTGGTACAATGGTCCCCAAGCAAAAATTCCCAGTTCTGCCTCTGGTCCATCCTTAAAAACTCTAGTAATGTGAACGCCGCTAAAAAGAGTTGGAAAATTAAAAAGTAGTCAATGTTTGCCCAAGTCCTTGTCCTCTGTTTTCTACACTATCCTTATCACTCTTTTAAGTCATCACCATCATCGTCACTCATCATCATCATCATCATTATTGCCTAATCTTATATATTGTTTCAATTACATTCATGAATGTTGATAATAATCTCATTGGTAGACCACTTTACAATCAACCAACTAGGAGATTAAACCAGCGTGATGAATGTTACTCGAAGTCTAGAATTGCAAACTGGCATTCCACATACCTCTACTGAAATCAGTCATTATTATTACTTAAAGAATATTGGTGGTTCAAATGATAGCCATGCAAACTGCTCACAATTATCACCTTAGATTGAACTAACGGCAGAGTCCAACTAGTAAGATGATTTACTATCCAGTAAGATTACTTCATGCCCCAGTTGTTAATCTATTCACCTCAATTCATCTAAATCAAGTGCCCGTCCTACTTGCTTTTTAGATTAAACAGAAGGTGAGATTCAAAAAGAAAAAAGGGCATCCTTTAGAAGGGTCATTAAAATCAATGGCAAGACAGAGAGACCTTGGCCGGTGTAATGCAAGTTGAGAATCGGTCCATGACAGAGTGCTAGTTTCCTAGTGTTTTCTCTTTACATGATGAGTGGGGGGCTTCACAATTTCCATTATTTTGTTTATTCTTCCTGATTTGAGAATGGAAGGCAAGGAGGGACATTGCCCTGGTTCTGATGTGCCAGTTTGAGGCCACAAGTCTACAACACTCCAGGCATTGAAGCACATGTGATGTGAGCAAAGAAGACCAAACATCAACGAAGGCAATAAATGTAACAACCGCATGAAAAGCTCTCTCTTTAATGAGACTAGATATGAAAGAAAAGAGAGGTGTATGGTGCTGACAGAGTTCCCAACAGGAGTGTCCCATCTGTGTCCTTCACTCCCGCGTTTCTTTGCTGGAGTTGTCGGCTCCCAATCTCACGCGCTCAGGAGGGATGCATTTGGTATTTTCCACCCAAAACTGGTCAGATTTGATAATTGGAATGGTGTCAAGTTTCAACCACAGAGAAGAATGTGAGACTTGTGAGAGAATGTTACAGGAGCAGGCATTTCAATATGTGGTTACACTTTAATCCTTTTTCAATTTTTTAGATTTCTCCTAGTAGAGGAATAGTTCTTTGTCCGGGGAACTTTTTTCTAAGAAGCAAGAGAGTTTGCTCCCAAAGAGAGTGGAGAAATACTTCTTTTGATACTAAAATTGAATTTTTCATGTTAAAAGTCACTTGACCATTTTCATAACTACTTTAATTAAATAAGGGTTATAATTGGAGAACTACTAGTAGTTTGATGCAAGCCGTGAAGAATTCGATCATCATCATTAAAATCTTATCCCAACTATGAGGGATCAGCTAAATAAATTATATTTCTCTTTGTCATAGTTGTTCCTAAGGTTGTGAAAAGGTTCAAGTCGGCTGTCATCCTGCCTAGTGCAACCCTTCTTTATTGGGGCTTGGGGCCGAAAGCCACAGTGGGCAGAATTTCTTTCATTTTTAATTTTTGCACCTAGTGGGAATTTCTTATTTGTTATATTCTCCTTATCCAAATAATTTTTGGATGGGAAAAATTATCCTAATTCAAGGTTTCCTATGTATACCAGCTGTATTTTCCGCAACCAATAAGGCCTTTAATTAAGAGGCAAGACAGGCAAGTTTGGTGGGCATTCACCATGTCTCTTTGGTTGGCAAAGTACAAAGGAGGAAAGTTCCACCAAGACCATCTCTTCCCAGTGGATCTCACCTTGGATGGATTATCATAACTCTTCTATGGTCATCCAAGATGGAAGTGTTCACTAAAAATTCTCTCATCAAATCCTAATGTTCTAATTGATTGCAAGGATATGGGAAATTGACAATTCCAATCCCCTGAAATTCCTATTAGAAACTCTGTTTGTGGAGTTTCTCAAATGCTAAAAAATAGAAACATTTTGAATTCTGGGATTTGGATAACTTGACTTTGAAATAGACCTTTGGGGTTTGTATAATTAGGATCAATTCTGTATATGTAAAAAAAAAGAAATGTCTTCACTTGTTGAGAATTTCAAAAGGGTGTCTGCTTCATGTCCTTTAATTTCTTTGAATTGTTGTTTAATGGAGAAAATTTTAACTTTCAAGAGCTAATTATGATGTGAAATGGCTTTCAGCCTTTCAAAATTTTAGAACCTTTTCTCGTTAGAAATTCCAAATTATAGCTTTCACAAAAGAAGAGAACTTTAAATTCTGCCAAACATGAATTTTTGAGATCTCAGCATTCATGCATAGAGTAATTAATTAGCTCTCTGCCGAGTTTTACTACAATAGGGATTGAAATCACCATTGATACATCATGTATTCTACTTCAATTAATTTGAAGATACAAGACTCTCTTATTGAAGTAAAATCGACACAAAAAATATAAATGTGATAGTGTTCTAAACAATCATGTTGTCTCATGTAGTAGATGTTATGGAAAGTTTTGTGCCAACTGTCAACCTAAGCCAACCACTCTCCTTTATTCGGTCTTAGGACTAGCAGTAAGCTAGTGAAGTCAATAGTATTATTGACAAACTAGGATTTTACATACAATAAGTCTTTGATGCGAGACAGACCCATAGCCCCAATGGGTCGACCCGCCAATGGGCTCCATCAGTCTTGCTCCATGAGAACTGGATTCCAAGTAAATGACTTGTTTTCCACGCTTGCCAATCTAGTGGTCACTGTGACAGATTTTTTTTATTTTTTTTTTTCATTTGTACCTTGAAGTGTAGACCAACATTTTCCAAGCTCCTGATAAATGTTCATGAGATGTTCCAGAGAAATGATACTCATGAATAGATAAGACTGGGAGGTATAAGTTGACGATAACATCACTTCTAACCTAAAACATGGCAGTAGCAGGTGAGAAATATGTGATGTTAAGGTAATCAACGCATCCAATGAAGTTACTTTCAAGACCATCTGATTCCCTGATTAGCTCAGGCATCGCTCTCTAAGTAGACTCTGATGTAACATTGTCTCCTAAGACAAGGAAACTCAAGTGCAGGTTATCGTAGAATGAATCTCTACTTTCTCTCTTTTTGTTTCATTTCGCACTCTTTAACTACTACGATTAGGTATTGGAAGGAAAAAAAACACATCCTCTGGCTACCTGTTGCTTTCTGCTTGGGATGTAAGATGTTGTAAACACATGAGACTTCTTTCAGGGTCATTTTTCAATCGTACATCCTGCGTCATGTGGTAGCCTAAGACTTCATACAAAAATGAGACAGGTTTTTGTTAAATCACACGTCGATGACACAGAAAGTGAATGGTGTGGATCATCTGCTGCTGGTCCTTTAAATCAGTAGAGGGCCCCACCTCTTAAATCTGATCCGCTTATGATGTGGCTCAATATTTGGAAAAATTTCTCATTGCTATCGTAATCAAACCCCACCAATCAAGTTGATCATATCTAAAACATATGACTAAATAAAATAAGAATTTATTCCGTTGTCCCGGACTTTCTCAAAGAATTGCTGACCCTCTATCGTGAGGAATTAATAGTTAGTAAGTAGGATTTGAAAACTAATTAAGGATTTATTCTTTTTTCAATCAAGATCAAATGTAAAGAAGGGTAACATTTAAGGCTCACATTAATAGGTGGTAAATTAAGAGAAATTTATTTAATATGGTTTGAGCATATCTAATTTAGGCTAGTAATGATCGTTTTTAAAAAGTTTTTTTTTTCTATTTAAATTAATGACACATCAAAGAGAAAGGGCAGACCAAATAGGACATAGATAAAAGTTGTAAATATAGATTTGAAAAAGCGCAACCTATCTAAGTATTTAGATAGAGATAGATTAGAATATGAAAAAACATAATTTATGTAACCGGCTGAAACATGGGTGGGACAGGGCTTTCATGACAATAATGATGATCAAGTGTAGAGATGGGCCCATTATGAAGGCACCGATCCATTTTTTCCAACTTCTATTAATCATGGGGATTATCTTCTAATTTAAAAGTAGTATGTACAATTCTCATAGCTCAGTGGTGTGGCACCTTCCCTCCGCACGACCAGCCAAGTATCTTATCTCTGGTTAATGGAGAGAGATAGAGGTTTTTGGACAGTTCGAATTTGCATATGGTGGCGATTTGAATGGATCATATGCACAGAGAAGACCATATTTTTTGTGAAAGCTGTGGTCTAACTAACAGGAACTTATGGGCTGTATCTGATAGTCCGATATGTTGCAAGCAAATGGCCGTGAAAAGCAATTTTGAGTGGAGTGATAAAACACTATTGCCTGTAACCCATAGGCAATAAATTGCTACATTGAAATTTGAAACACACTTGTTTTATAAGAAGAGCATTTCTTATAAGTTATACCAACTAATAGTCTAAATGCACTTGATGGTTTCTCTCCATTATCCATATTAGAGTTTCAGCTAGCAGTTTCAACGAGGTTAGCAGGACATCTAATCGTAGTAGTTGGGTGATTTGTCTTGGCCTTGAGAGCTTATGCAAAATGTATCCTCTTTGGCTTTTAGCTTGTGTAGAATATACTTCATTTAGGAGCAATCATTTAGGATGAAACAGCTGTGGAAATGAATGGGCTACCACTTAATTTGTTTTAAGGATCCACATTTCCACACCTCATTGGTTGTTATTCGGTTGTTGAGGTGTTACGAATTACTTGATTCCTGATCATTCCTCAGTTGAGAATCAACTTAACCTCATTTGTTAAGTATTAAGCAAGTAATAATGGCTAAAATACAAATCAGATTCCCAAACAAGAGAGGTATATGAGGTTCAAGCATCCTTCAAAAACCATTGTCGATAGCTTCTTTCCTGCGTAGTTATCGTCTCATCTTGAGAAGATGTCGAAAAAATTGAATTTAGAATTTTCCTTGAATTATCACCTGAAAATGTTGCAGAAATACATTTTTTTTAAATAATTAAAACAATAAAAGTTGGGGTGCACAAAAAATTGGTCGATCCATAAAACCAATTAAATCCGATCCGATCCGCTGATTTTTAACCGAACCGAAGGTAAACAGATTAGTGACGGATTTCACCCTCAATCCACGGATTCAATCCAATCCGATCCGTTGACATTAAATATAAATAAAAAAAAATTTAAGGTGTGTAAATATAAGTTAAGATATCTACATATAAAATAAGAAAAAAAATTGAAGGGGTCAAATATGAAATTTTTTACAACATGTTTGATATCTTTATTTTTAACATTAGATTGAACAGATTGAACGAATTAATCCGATCCCATCCGGTCCTCCACGGATCAGATCGGATTGGTTGTTTATGGATTAGCGACGGATTCCAAATCAACCAATCCGTAGGTAACGGATTGGTAATGGATTTGGCCCAATCCGCACTAATCCGATTCGCCCCTAAATAAAAGAGCAAAAATAAATATGAAATGTTGTGGAAAACTAATTTATTGATTTTCCAAATCTCTTTCAGTTTTTATTTTGTTATTATCATGATTCAAAAAATTGTTATTTTCAGTTAACACTTAACAGACTCATTGCCTATAATGAAATGTTTATAAACTTAGGCTTTGGTAGGGGTGTTTAGGGGATGGGCCAGGGCCATGGCCATTTCTGGACTTATGTCGAACCGTAGTGTATCCAGATCAGTTGGTGCCATCTCTAGTGCTGGATCAAGATCCAGCCTCAGTCCTCAGTCCTGACTCTTGAGTCTTGATGGAAGACTTGTAGCTTTTGGATCTGGATCCAGATCTTGATAAAAAAAAAAAAAAAAAAATACTGCGAGATGAAGATCCAGATCCAGATCTGCATTCACACTTCTTCTGGATCCAAAATCAGGCTACTTTTACATTTTTTTTTCCTAGACCAAAGATGTAAAAAGTATTTGGATAACCAGACACCCATTGACATACTTAATAGCCCCCAGGGGCTTGGTTTATGTGTCCAATCACTTCCAACTGATAGACCAGCATCACAATAGAAAGAAAAACTTTGCCAAAGGCCCAAAAGTTATTTGGGTAGATGCTAGTTGCCCATGGCAGATTGGTCTGGAGTCTGGACTGCTCATCTTTTGGGTCCCATTAGAATTTCATTGACAGACTTACCATAATCTTGGCCCAGTTTCTTTGCTTGGATGGGCCATCAATTTCTAGAGTGCTAATTCCAAGTTTCCTACAATAGGACTATTGGCAAAGACATACAGCAGAGTGTGGAAGGTTTTGGGCCATTGGAAAATCAGATGATAATTCATTTATAGTAGTTGTACAGTTACTCTAATAGGCCTAAATCCCTGGCTTGACCTTGGGGAAAAGCCCAGGATCTACCTGAGTACATAGAGTTAAATATAAGGTAGGAGAAATAAATCACTTGTCTTTCACTCCTTTGGGTGTTTGATTGCTGCTACAGTTGTGATTGACGGGCATTTTCATAGTGGGTGGAGGGGATTACAAAGAAAAGAGACTCATTACATTAGTCCCACTCTCATGAGCTGAGGACCGTTGCTTTTCTTTATTCTTTGTTTCTCCTCTGATTGGACCATAGGAGCAAAACAGTACTCCACGAACGATCTTGCCCTCTGGTCATTGACATCCATCCCATCATTACTAAGAGACAGTGGGCCCCAGTCTCATCCAAGGGTGGGTCATGAGTATCATTACATCCATATCTATCTTAATCCATAATCATTCTCAAACAAAAGCCTTTGACCATCCATATATATACTGCGGCCAACATAGAGAGCAGCATTCACATTGAAGCAGTGGTAGTCTGTATCCTTATTTTTCACGCTTTATTTTATGTGCCTACAGTCACCAACCAAGAGAAGACTCTTGGGCAAGGACATTTTTCCTTATCCGAGGGCTTCGTCATTTCACCCAATGTCTTTTTCCCTCGTCACGAGAGTTTCCTTACCTCACTTGAGGTCTCCTTCCCTCGCCTGAGTGCATCATCAAATGCCGGGTTGGGTTTGATGGGGTCCTAGCCCTACCTAGGGAGAGAAAAGATTCTTTCTTTTCACTGAGATTGCATTGTATTTGAAACTAAAACATTTGATCGGCCCTACAACATTTGATGGACCAATCTAATTAACCCAGAATATAAGGCATCAACCCAACACATATCAAGATACAGATATCGAAAAAATTTCTCCTACACACGAGACCCCCATGTACAAAAATCCAAACCCCAACACAAGCATGTATATAGTGAATTAGCACCAAACTCAATTTGACACAGAACTATTGTACCTGTGGGAAGGTAGATTCACCATTAAATTGAATTCTAAAAAAAAGTGGGCCCATATGAACTATTAAATTTTAAGGACCTTATTCAAGGATTAGGATGATCTAGTCATTGCAACATTGTATTCAGTATTTTGTCAGACTTTATACATGATCAATTTGATGGGGCATCAATTATTGAAATATGAAATTGGGCCCAAGCCAATATAGGCAAGAAGACATTCATTTTGAGTAAGTGCCTGGCCATACATTAAAATATGTGGTGACGTTATCTAAGGAAATCAATTGATTAACAGAAACCTATGTCAATAAAAATAAATAAGCCAAGATCTAATTAATAATCATGATTGTAATTGATAAGTCCTGGTTGTGTTTGGTGATCCTATATATTGTCTAAGATCTGGCCCACGGAGAAGAAAAAATGCAAAGAAATAGAACCAAAAACAAGATAAAGGAAACTGGGAGTTCTCTTTATTCAAACTACGCCTGCTGGAATATGCACTTACAAACAAGGGTCTTCTAGTGTGTACAAAGGAGACAAGAGACACCCAAGAGGGCAAGTCAATCACCCCCCATTTTCAAAGGTAAAACATCTAGTTATTGTCAAGTAAATGGGAGATTCTCAAGAAAGTCTGGGTTTAATAAACAGCTAAATTCAGACTCCTTGTCTAATTTTGTATAATGGGGCTCACCTGTGATTAATCCAATTTAAGCACATCCATTATACCCTGAATTGGTACACTGATCCAACCATTATTTAGTGTTGGATTGAATGTAAAATTTATTCCTATGAAACAATGAAAGCTCCCCCACCACCACCACCACAAAAAAAAAAAAATCATGGTTCCCGTACGATGATCATATCAGTGATTTTTGGGTACCACATCAATGTGGTTGTTTACTCAGTTACGGTAATCACCTTTTCAATCTTTCATCCAATGGGGAGTAGCATTTATTAAAGTGATATCATACCCTTAATTTATCTATAGGACTTGCATGTACTTGATCCTATCGAATGGTTGGAAAGGGAGTCCCACCATCTAGAAGAGTTTTCTAGTCAATATGCTAAACAGCAACAGGTTTATCGATCGATATAGGATGGTCAAGTAGGTTATGGAAAAATTTTCATATTTCTTGCTGTATTAAGCTCAATTGAGTGATTAAAGAAATCAATATTTGTTTTTTACCCTAGCCAAAGTAGTTAGGACCCATGAGAGCACACACACACATGTAGGGAGAGAGCAACATACCTAATGTTCAAACTCTGAATAATTAGGTGAGAAATGAGGTTGCAAACTATAGCAACCCTTGGTTCTCAAAGAAATCAATACTTACGGTATTATATCACCGTTGGATTAAAACAGATTCATGGGCAAATATACAAAAACTATTGAATTGCAGTGTAGTTTTATTTAGCAACTATAGCAGACTTTTGGCTTTTTTCTACTTTACATGACACATTTGCCTGTATCTATGTGAGTTCACCTTTGTTTGATTCAGCATGCTCGTATTACACACCTTTGTAGAGTCATTGGTCCAAATTTCAATCTAGTAAAGTGATATACAGTTGGTTCTCTGAATCAGTGAAGTATATAATTATATAGTGAAATTTGATCAAGTCATAAAGAAAGAACATGTTAGTGGACTAGATCAAGCAAGTGCAGGGCACATATTATAATATGGTATGGATGAGAGCACAAGGACATTTCAATTCTCATAATCTATATGAACCTATTTATTTATTTATTTTGCTCCAACAGAGGAATTCATTAATATTAGAAACAATATTTCTATATATAAGCTTTACTCAAGATGCACACCGAATAAATAGGATTAGACTTTGATGATGATGCTGATAGCTAGCTTAGGTACCCACCAACTCTACAGAAAGCAATAGACAAATGAAATTGTTAGGACCCTGTCGCGCATCCAGAGGGGTGACCCATCAATTGAAGGGTCAAGATTGATGATGAGTACAGCCATCCATTAGATATTGTGGGTGGTTTATACATTCAAATTCAATGTTTCACACTGTCCTATTGCCCTTCGAATATTCAATCATTCCAACGTGTAGGGTACAAATTTCACCAAAGATCAACCTCGGAAACTTTGTGAAGCTGGAAGTCAAAGAAGAAACCAAGAAAGGATCGCACAATGCGAAAATCCTCATAGCTCAACCATCAAAGTGTGCAGTGACTACCACAAATAAATTACAAATAGGTAAAATCTTTAACTTTTTTCCTCACCACTCATACTGGACGAGGGCCCACCACAAATAAATTACAAATAGGTAAATTCTTCTACTTTTTTTCTTCGTCACTTCTATTGGGCGAGGGCCCACTTGGGACGCATGTTATTCATGGAGATAGGTTGTATGTGTTCGGATGCTTAGATAGGGTTGTGGGCCAAATATGAATCCATCAAATCATTCTATAACTCAATTTTGAAGCCCCAAACTATAATGGTTTTCAAAGTGCTTTCATTTTTTTTTATTTTTTATTTTTATTGAATCCAACAAAAATTAAGGGTACGGTGAGTATAAAATTGAGATAGGTGGCTGAAAATAGCTTGAATGTATCAAAAGTGAGCACTACTATCAAAAATAAAAAGGTCATAGCAGAGCTTAAATAAAAGCGATTTGACTTGAGTAAAAACCCCATTTACCAATTAAACACATATTCCAAGCGCACACAACAACCATACGAGTCTCCTGAGCATTTTTTCTGGACGAGAGTATCAGAGCAAAAGCAATATCTTATGGTCAAAGATACATTTCTTTCTGACACCACCAATGCCTCTCTGTTCTTTAATTGACTATTGTAGCATGTCAACCCCTCTTGATCATGATTTTGCTATAAATTTAGAATGAGGAGACTTAGAAATGAAACAAGCTATACCAAGGATAGATGGTGAAGAGAGGGAGAAATGGGGAAGAAGGAGTGCATGCAGGCGGCCTATAGGCGATTGGTGGACGGCGATGAATGCGCAAAAAGTGGGGTCCCAAGAGGGTATGTGCCCATGCTGGTTGGGTCTGAGATGGAGAGATTTCTGGTGCACACCAAGCTTTTAAGGCATCCATCCATGGTAGCATTGCTTGAGATGGCTGCTCTTGAATTTGGTTATGAACAGGAAGGAATCCTTAAGATACCTTGTGACCCCGGATATTTTTCTCAGGTGGTTGAAGTTATTTCCAAGGCTAAGTAAAGCTAGTTTCTTCTTATTCTTCTTCTTTTTCTTCTTTGTGATTACATGATTACTGTATGATAAGAGGAGATGAAAAATACCATCTAATCCAATAAAATGCCGTTCTAAATTAGTGTGTCGGGTGTATGCTTCTTCTTCTTCTTCTTCTTCTCCCTCTCTCTCTCTCTCTGTGGGGCATACCCAACTATTATATGGATTGGATGTGTTATGCTTTAATTTGGTCCATCAATTAGAAGTAAAATGATCGGGTGCTGCCTCTTATCTTCTTGGGTGTAATATGTTGCTAACACTTAATTTCACACACAGATGTACCCCTTTTCTTCTTCTTCTTCTTCTTTGGATTTGCCAAGAACATAGGGAAGAAGAAAGCAAGAGAAGGGTATCGTCTGTTTGGACGAAAGATGTAAAGATTTTGCTGCCAGGCCACTTTGATGACATTTTAACTGTCTTTCGTTATTAGTTGTGGAAATCAAAGTTCAAGTGATAGTAATCAGCAAAAATCTTTCTTTGTTTTAATCCTACTCATGGCAATGAAAAGAGAGATCATGTATTAAACATGTGTCACTTCATGTGTAGAGGGGGTGACCATATAATATGACCCATGCAAGGGTTAGTCCCACCATCAACACCATATTCTCCCAATAAAAGAACACTATGAGATCATCCAATGAAGTCTATCTTCTAGACGAGTATACGGCTACACGCACTGTTAATAGTAAGCTGGTGTTTTGACATAAAAAGGATTTTCAACTGTCTGACATAGCCATTTGAACCCAAATTCAATGGGGGAACTAACTAATTGGGTCACTTGATCATCGATTGATCCTGTTCAAGTAAATCATATGATGGGATAAAGCGCAAATACCTTATGGTTTGGATCTTCCAAATGATATCAATCCAGATGGGGCCACCCTTATCGTATCATGCATGAATTAATCCCTTGTAATTAACTTGGACCAGGTTAGCTTTCTTAATCATAGGGTCACTGTTTTCTTCTTCTCTTCTTCTTCTTCTTCTTCATCTTCTTCTTCTTCTTCTTCTTCTACTTCTTTTTCAATCATGGGGTCACTGTTAGTTTTATTTCTGTGTTGTTCCAATAAAGAGCAACCTAAAGGCCAATGTAGATTAGATACAACCACCAAAGTCGTCCCGCTATCGTTTTCATTGTTAAATCAGTAGGCATGTCCTCACTTTCTTCATTGAATACATATGCCATGGTCAACCGTACCTATCAAGTATCAATACATTTTGAAATAGTTTGGCAAATGAGCACTGTTCGATTTGGGGAATGGGGATCTTACTCTTCCCAAGTGCAATGGGCATTGGCCCTCCTGATCATCAATGGAAAAGCATATATAATTTCTAATAAGAATTATGATAGTATTTGTTTTACTGACATAAAGGCCATGCATTTTGTGTGGAGATCAACGTTATTAATTTTCATACCACTGAATCCGGATCTTCCGAGGCTTGGACTCGCAAGAAAACTTTTGGGTTGAGGTTCTTCGGTGGGTTCACTTACTAAAAAAAATAACTGGTTCATGATAAATTCTCTATCAGAATTCACTCCAATATGATCTGTCCCACAGACCAGTCATTCTAATCATTAAAAAGCAATTGAGTTTTTTATAATATTTATTTATATGTTTTTATTAGTGATCAATTTCATAACCAGACAAATTCGTATTAGAGTTACACAATTATTTATTTGTATTAAAATACATAAGAATTGAATATATAAAGTGGTTAAAAATGAAGATCAAAAGTAAATTTCCAAACATTAGCATCAACTAGCATCTTCTTTTAACTCTATATCTCTAGAAGAAAAATATTATTTGATATTCATTTTTGAAAATTCACCTTTAATCTTTTTTTTTTTTTTAACCACCCTATGTATTTAGTCCTATGTATTCTAATGCAAATAAACAAGCCTGAGATGGAAAATAGAATAAGTCGACTTTTCTTTTGAGCGGTTAACTTTTTAACAATTGAAAACCTCAAAGTTAACAATTGAAAACCTCAATGATTTCACATAAGTGCTGGACTATGAAGATCCAGACTCTTTGCCACCAGTCGAGTCCCAATCCATGGTTTCCATCCAAAACTTCAGAGGAGTGTTCTTAGGAGAAAATTCTCCTTGCTTTCACCATACCTTTTCATTGGCAGAGACAGAGCACCTGCCCTCGACAATACCATATGAAAGATCTTGCCCATTGATTATGAGACTCTTAGGGCACCTTAAGTATAAGAAACTTAGACATGACAAAAACCTCATACAGATAATATGAGTAATAGATGATTATTTTCTTAGTCTTTTTTATAAAATTCAAAAGAAACCTCATATAAAATTATATATGATAAGGTTAGTTTTAAAAAATAATACAAAATACTTTTTACAAAATGAAGTCCAATATGCACAAACTCATACATGTGAAATCATATTAAATATGCTAAATTTGAAAGAAAGAAATACTGAAAAAGCAAGATAAAATACTATTCATTAAGAAAAAAAACTCTACAAGACACATACATACCAAGAAACATATGCTGAATTCTGTCTCAAACTTTAAAAAATGATATATTGTTATAAGATATCTATCTTGGGTGGATGCCTATTTAAGAAGTGTTAGGGTTAGAATTAGGGTTCCTCTCTTATAAAGTTACTTTGCTTATAAATAGACTTCTCCCTTTTGTATTTATACATATATAATAAGATAAAAGAAAAGCTCTAATCTTTTCCCTCTAGTCTTTTTTCTCTTCGTCTCTCTCTTTTCTAACACGTTATCAACATGAAAAAAAAACAACAAGAAGCAGCCTCGTTTTTTTCCCAGCCTCAACGTCGGTTTCTGTGCAACTATAGCAATTTTTTTTTTTTTTTTGTTTGCGCGCGTGGAAGTCTTGTGTTTGCATACTGTATGTAGCCTCCAACTTTTCTTCTGTTTACAAGAAACATATACTGTTCGGATTTATTTATTTTTTGGTTGTGGTAGGGGGCCGAGGGGCGGCGGCTGTTGTTAAATCATACCGTACTTGAATGTATCAATATTAAACTTTCTAGTCTTTCCCATTTTTTGTAGTCAAATTTCGACCTACATTTTTAAATCTTCAATCCTAATCACATGTGAATGTGTGACCGTACTTATATGGTCTGGTATAAGTGTTGGTTACAGCAATTAGCAAGGGCCTCTTACCTCGGTGGTGATAAGAGATGTCACTTCTTATCTAGCTGTTAAGGGTTCGACCTTACCTCTTCTAAAGTCAATTTCCCTCATAGGTCCCCTTCCTAAGAGCGCTGTGCTCCCAGCACCCTTAAGCTGGGTACAAAAAGAACATAAAAAATAAGAAGTGCCCCCTCCAGCAATGCATGAGGGGAAAAGGGAACTTGTAGTCTTGCTAATACTCCAAGTTCTCTGGTGATTCTGTGGCAAATTGACCAATCAATGGTTAAGTGAAAAAAGTTCCCTGAAAAATGTGAAAGTCACATGCAGCTGCAGTAATATATATATTTTTCATTTATTTATTTATTTATTTTCATCCGATAGACCCGGAGATTGATCCATAGTTGTATTTGTGGATAGGGAGCTGCGTGCGTCACCACTTGGGCTACAAGTGGATTGGCTAGTCATAATTTAATTGAAGTCACGGTTCCAATGAAAGCCTGAGTACAAATATGACCAGTATCGTATATATTTCTACAAACCATATAAATATTGAATAGTACCAAGAAGCACAACATACAACTTCTTTTTTTTTTTTTTTTTTCTATTTTGATTGGTAAGACTACAAAATTATATCCCACAAATGTCCAAAATGAATCGGATATAAGAGAAACTGGTGAAATTTGGATGTTGTACTAGTACACTGAAAGAAACCCCATATCGGAGGACAAGTTTCTAAATCAGGATATTTGGAGATTGTAACACACTGACTAAATTGGTGCATCTCTTATTACTGCATTGAAAACTTGGCAAGGGAAAATAGGGGCAATCTTGATTCTTGAACAATGCAACATGAATATATGGTTCAGCACAGGCTCATTTTGAAGCTCCTTCAAACTGATCTCGTAGCCGTTCGTACTTTTGCAGTTCTGCAATTGAAAGAGATGGTGGTAGCTCTCCCAGGACCTAGCAAGCAAACATGTACTTGTGAGCACATCACAAACAGAAATGTCTTAATTTTTTAAGATTCTTTGGCTAAAAAAATCACTATTTCCACAAGTAAATGAGTACATCTAACAGTTTTAGATGTGTTTGGAATTATTTTTTTTAATGTTCTTACAAATTTCTTTAAATCCATGAAGATTTAAAATATGAAACTAAACGCATTGATGCTTATCATTAATATAAGAATATTGAATGGTTCAGATCATGAATAGGATGGGATTTTTGGGACATTTTTCACAAATTCCTCAAAATCCATAAGACATGAAAGTAATCGTATGGTTTATTAGACCAATATAGAAGATGAACTGCTTGCATTACCACTTTGAGGACCACAAAAGTGCAAAAAAATGTGATTGAAGGGGTTCGAATTGCCCCTGTTGCAACTTGTAACACCACTTCTCATTTACATGTGTAGCTATTTACAACCTCCTCAGGTATCCAGATGAGAGGCTGAAAATAGCCCAATTTGTATTTTCACACCTCATTTCTGCATCACATGCGTAAATGAGCACAACATGATTATATGTGACCATTATGCAAGTGCATCATTTACATATGTAAATGAGTGCAAACAATCTACCCCTTAGGTCATACCTTCATAAAGTCATCAACATATGTAAATAACTGCAAACAATTGACCCCTTAGGTCATACCTTCATAAAGTCATCAAGTTCGACAACGACTGAATCTGGTTCTTCATCCTGACTCGAAGAATCTTGATGCTGGGATGAAGCCTATGGAACAAATACAAGCAAGCAATGAGAACATGATAGTATCCAATGTAAAGATAAAAGTTCAAAAATTCTGCGTTGCAAGAAATTTGTAATGGTTTATGTTTCCTGAATGTCCCAAACTGAAAGCAGTAAGTTTATTCTGGTTCCATTGTGCAAAGGAAAGTATGAAAATCAGAAACCATTGATGGAGGCAAGACATAGGTTGGCCGATATTGTCAGGCCTGCATCAACCATGTAAGGTATGATACCGTTTTCTGCATTCTCTAACCCAAAATCAATTTTTCCCCTTTTGAATGGTATCTTCAAGCCCAAATGATTACCAGTGCCAATTATTCACCTGGTAAATATTGACTTAAGACAACATTGGATGAACAAGTATCCCACTCAATACTATCCATTGAGTTCAAAAAAGTGCAATTAACAAATAACAACCCTTGACAAGAGCCCGCGGCAGAGTAAAAGGCATCCACTATTGCAACCTCAAGATTTGTGGGTCCAAGTCACATTGCCAATCCAAAAACAAAAAAACAATTTTGCTAAAAAAATTTATCACTTCTATTCTGGATATATCCAAATACACCATCAATGAATCAAAGATGCCAAATAAATAGTCCTCATGCACAATCAATATCATGGAATACATATTAATTTCTGGGTTATATAGGCCCCATTATCAATTGGAACAATTTATTTGTACATTACATATAACGCAGTTCAAATCTGATAAGCAGGATTTCTGTAGGATATAGAATTTTTAGTTGTTGCTGCTGCTGCTACTATTCTTATCACCATCATCATCGGCAGCAGCAGCAGCAGTTATTTCAGGGAGAAAAAGAAGACATCTACGATTGAATCCTGAGAAAAAGCTCGACGTTAAGCACTCCTAAAAGTATACATCTTTAAATAGGAATAAGATCACTTTTTTTCTTTCTTTTTTTTTTAAACAATGAGGGTTCCCAACAATTCATCCACACAGCTGCATTACATGAACATTAAATAAACCACACTAATTAACTAGTAATTTTTTTGCATAAAAGAAAGCAACCAAAAGAAATAGTCAGTGACGCAGGTTTATTAGAATGGAGCATATACAATATTCATATGAGCAATGGCCCAAGCCAATATGTACATGTGATGGCTCCTTTTGTTGATCCAAATGGTCCACATGTTAGCCCCTTCTGGATGTGAGATTCCCCTAACCAACTAGTTGAATTAACTGTGGACCATCAGTTGCAAAAGACCATTTCATTGCACATAGCGAGGACTTTATTAGGAAACACTGGTTTTATGATTGTGCCTACAACATCAATGTCTTGTATGACTAAAAGATGGATACCACCTGTATCGTTACAACCCACAACAAAAAGGTTATGATCGTTTGTTATGAACAGTGATATGCTACTAATAACAAAGGACTGGAAAGGTGAATGTGAAAAAAGTACAAAATGAAGATCAAGAAATTGGAGATTCTATGGATACAAATTAAAACGTATAGAAAAGGAGACTGTTTAGTTTTTAAAAAAAAGTTAGAAGCACCTTGCGCTTTGCAGCATGAAACCATGCATCTGCACATAACGCATACATGTCTGCACCAGTAAAGTTTGGGAGGCATTTCTTAGCTATGGAAAGCAAAGAAACATTATCATGGAGTTTGAATTTTCGAGTAAGTGCAGCAAGAACCCTGTAAAAAGTAGAAAAATCAATCAGAATTTAATCTCAATCAATAATGATGATTAGAACAATGTGCATGTCCAAATAACCCACCGCTCCCTGTAAGATGTATCAGAGTTTACTCCAACATAGAGTAGCTTGTCAAATCGGCCAGGTCGCAATAGTGCTGGATCAATAAGATCTGGCCTGTTGCTTGCTCCTATAATAAACAAATCCTGAAGAATGCAGACTTATGATTAATATATATATATATATAGTTACACAAGTAGACCAGTTAAAAAATAATGACCATAAATTTTTCTTGAGAGTAATACTGGATGTGACCCAAGCTGCAATCTGCTTAAATATTTTGTCAGACTGTATAGTTATAATCTAACCCAAGGTGTTGTTAAGACATAGCAGGAATCAGATTTTATTTTAGATGGTAATTGTCTATATTATTGAACAAAAAAAACTGTCAAAATATAATGGCTGGACCAGACACTCAAAAGCTATGAAATAATAGAAGCTGACCCACAATAACTTCTCCAACGATCATTTGGAGATATTCATGCAAAATCTTAAAAACAAAGAAATCTAAGATATAATTAGAGCTTGAGCACAAGTATCGACATAATTAGTGGTGATCAATGCATTCCAAACCCTTGATTAAGTTCGAAACATATAGACCAAAGTGCTCCACCGCCAAACAATTCAATAAAATAGACCTGCTAGAAGAGTTGCCTATCTTCTAGCTTTTAGTGAGAGCTTTCACTGGATTAGGCATCACCCATGAACTCCCAAAAAGATAAGGGAGGGAAAAAAAAAAAAGAAGACAACTTTCCAACATTATCTCCAAAAGAATAGGAAATATGTCAGGTGGAATATTATTTGTCCAACATTACAGCCCAAATCAATTCTGGATTTCTGCAGATAATGGCTTTTTAAGACAGGAAAGGCGGAAAGGCGGGAAAAAGAAAAACAGTTCCCCCTGGCCACTACCACACTACCTGAAAAGACATAACAAATGCTTACAATATGGGCTACATGTTGGGAAGTCCCACATCCCACATCGCCTAAGTAATAGGCTTGACATGTCTTAATATATCTATATGGGCCTTCCACCTATGAGCTTAAGCTTTTGGATTGGTATATGGTTTCTTACATGGTATCAGAGCAGGTTCCGATCCCATTGTTCTTGCGTAGCCCAGGTGACAGGCTCATCCATAAAATCTGTTGGGTCTGCACGTGAGGGGGAGTGTTGGGAAGTCCCACATCCCACATCGCCTAAGTAATAGGCTTGACATGTCTTAATATATCTCTGTATGGGCCTTCCACCTATCAACTTAAACTTTTGAGTTGGTATATGGTTTCTTACACTACACATCCAAACAAGCTAAAAAAAAGCAAGAAAGAAGCTAATTAAGGAAGAACAAGAAAAGCAAAAACCTGTGTGGATTCACTGAGGCCATCAATCTCTGCAAGCATCTACACAGGGAAAAAGTTGAACCACAAACAAATAAGAAGAGATTATTGTTTAAGAACTAGAACTCAAAAAAGAAAAAATTAACATTTAGTTCAATGTTTTAATCAAAGGTAACCTCATACAACATAACTATTAGCAACTCTTGTCCAAAACCACTTAGAAAGTAAAGGCATCTTAATTTGTCACCTGACCTGAGACACCACTCTGTCCATAACACCTCCAGAATCTCCAGAGGCTCCCCGAGCAGGAGCAAGAGAATCAAGCTCGTCAAAGAAAATTACACAAGGACGAGCCGACCTTGCCTGAAGAAAATGAGAGATAAGGTGTCACAATTATGAATAGAGGCAAAACCTGCAGCTTGACACTGAATCAGTTCATTTTCATGTTGCAACTGGGACAGCCAGAGCAACTGCGGCCAGAATCCAGCCCGCTATGGGATGATATGACTGAATCCTTCACCTCCAGGCTGGTCCCCAGCTTTAGTTTTATACACGATAACATGGAGGAGCTGGGCTTGTGTTTATCCAAAAGCCTGACAAGATGTCACAGACCAGCTACTATAAACACGAATGGTTCTACACTTGAGAATCATCCTTGAGTTGGACGTGAAACCTTTGTCAGCATGCCAAAATAGGCCCACCTGGGACAGCCTGTGGCTAGCCCAGTTGCAACCAAGGATGTCTTCTCCTGCCAAGAAGATGTACCTTCTGGAAAATGTCTCGAACATTTTTTTCTGATTCTCCTATGTACATGTTGATCAATTCTGGCCCCTTTACACTCAGGAAATTCAAAGAACACTCAGTTGCGACAGCCTTTGCCAATAATGTCTGAAGAGATACAAGAAGAATACAATTGAAGTGAGGAAGCAGATTCTTCATTTTAAATATACTGAGAAAAATAAAGGTGGCTTTCAATTTAGAGAGATCGGAAAACACCAAAAGAAGATATCATCAGGCTTAGTTGCTTAGATTCTACATCTATATATGGGCGCTAGACATTTAAATTACCTTTCCTGTCCCAGGAGGACCATATAGAAGGACACCTGACCGCTTACGCAATCCAGAAGAAAATAAGTCCTTGTGCAGGAGAGGTAACTGCATATATAGGCAAATTATATATGAACAACTTCTAATACAGTAACACATGACAAGTATTCACTGAGATAGAGAAACCTCAAAATTACACCATGCAAGTTAAAAGCAAACGACTGTACCTGTGGATGTGACATATTTTGAGTAAACTATTGAAGATTTTACAAACCACCCACTTATTTTGCACATATGTAGCCCACTTAATGAGTAAACCAGGTTGATTTTTGGGCCAAGGCCTTATACACCGAGGAGCCCACCTGATCAACAGCCTGAATCTAACACACATGGTATGGCCATGCACCCAATTGAGCATCTATTTGAGCATGTTGAGTTCAGCAAACCTTGAAATAATTATGTTTGGCTAACATGGAAACAAATAAATGGCTTGCAGGCACTGCCTTCTATTGGATTGTTAGCAAACTTCAAATAGGCTAATTTTTAGTAAATTCCTATCCAAACACCAGACCACCGATTTATGTGGCGGGATCCACTTCTCTTGATTTTTATTGATGACAAGTAACTTTTATTAATGACAGGAAGAAGTATAGAACAGCAAAACCAAACAGAACAACAAAAAAGTGCCAGTATAAGAGCTAAACACCAAACACCACCAAAACTACATAGTGGAAGCGCTAAGATCAAAACAAAAGGTGAGAAGATCCAAGGGAGATCCACTTCTCTTAATATGCATGATTCATTTGGCTATCTTTTATCCTAATAACATAGAAAATTATTATATGATCTATGTGACATCTAAGAAAAGCGTGCGCATGCACACACACACACGTATATATATATATATATAAATATATATATCCAGAATGAATGACGTGATTTATGATTCTCTCAGACGCTAGACAAAGAAGAGCTTTACCTGAACAGTGTCCAATATAGATTTCTTCACATCCTCAAGTCCACCAACATCTTCCCATTTTACATTTGGCACCTACAGGCATAGTAATTCCAAATTCAATCATCTCCTATACAAGCAGCATGAAAATTTAATGCATAAAAAGCTAAGAGTATATATCCATTCATATGCAGCTCAAAACTCAATAAAATAAATTGACCTGCAATGATATTGGCATTATGACACTAGTAGCTCATACGGATGAATTTAACTTTTCTTTAGTAATTAAGATGCATTTAGGCAGAACACCAAATATTGCAAGTTGTGTGCCTTCTAACTTCATCAAATACTGAATTACTAAAGATTCAGATACAAGCAACTATTAAGCAATTCAGCAAAGCTGAATATCTAAACATTTCAGTAAACAGGGAAATCAACACTGGAACTTGCAATAGTGTTCTTTGCATTTGGACAAAACAAGAATACACAGGTAAAAGGAACATGAAACTGGCAATAGTATTATGTTATATGAAATGTGACAAAATATTACAATGTTAGGCTTGTTCAAACTTCAAGCACACCCTTCCAATGAAGTGTCTTACTTTAGGAGTACCGAGTGCAGAAGCATTCCTTTTCTTCGATCGTTCCAAAGCTTTCGTCAAGTATTCTCTATCCAGACTTTGAGCTACACATTCAGAGGAGCTACCATCCTGAAGGCGGTTAAATTCAACAGCATTGTCCATATTGCAGTTTCTGGACTCAACACTGCCAATTTTGCTACCAAGCCTAGGCATTAAATTTGCCCCAGCATCAGCAACTAAAGCATTTATGTCCCTAGGCATGAAACCAGATGTTTGTCCAACAATGTCCTTTAGATTCTCCCCAATACTATTCTGCAAGGAAAAGTTACATTAGCTGTTAGAATGCACGCCATAATCAACAAAGAAAAAAGTTATTTATTTATTTTGAAATGGTATGCCACAATCAATAAGTAAATAAACTAAGACCAACTTCAAACTCCTCCTAACTTTTTTGAACAGGGCACATACACATATAAAATAAAACTAAAAATAAGAATTGACATTTCAGGTGACATTTCAGGCCCAACCAAAAACATAGCCAGGTACCAATTGATACTAGAGTCAGTAGCTCAAGTACACGTGCCCAGTACAAAAAGACCCCACCCAACCAAAATAAAAAATAAAAAAAGGATGCCCAGTACAATAACTACTTTTCCAATTTATGAAAAATATGAACTTCTGTTGTAATTTGAGTTAAATCCAAAAACTGAGTGCCATATTGGATTCACATACACAAGTAACTTCAGAAAAACGCTGCAGTGAGTGGGACAACATCTCAAGCCTCTGAGCTTCATTTAAAGGGCTCATACTAATTTCATGGCTGAAACAACGCCTAATAGTAGGTGGCAGACCTTCGCAAGTGTCAGCAGCAGCGACCAGCAGCACCCGATGCCTGCTTATTTTTTCAGCCTCCACCAAATACTGAACCAGAGGAATATCAAGTGTAAGTGTCCAACCGTTACCGAGCCTCAAGAATCTTCCAAAGCATAATGAATTGTACAAAAATAATTTTTCCATCTTACAGAACCAACATTTGTTTTATCTTCAGAATAGAAGTCACTATCTTCGGAAACTGGCTCGGTATACTCCCTAATAACAGATGCGACTTCAGAGGTGACACCAGCAAGATCATTTGGCGAGCCCTCATTGGGTGATAAATTCCCAAACACATCAAAATGTCGCAGAAGAATTATTGACGGTGAGTATCTGTACCAAAGCTGTAATCAGCAGAGTGAACAAAGTTACTGTAAAACAGGGAAAAAGTATTCCATGTCATCACCCATGCCCAAAAGATGCTATTTAACATGTTGAAAGTGAATAAACTTAAATACTAGTGACAACCAAAGGAAACCAGTGTGTGTTTACGCGCGCGCGCGCGTGTGAGAGAGAGAGAGAGAGAGAGAGAGATGTTAAGATGTTAGCACAGGCTTTATACTGGAAACCGATAACCTTACAACATTAAATGCATCAACATTGCATAGTGTCTCATTTGACTTTAGAGAAGATAAAATAATATAAACATTTGACTGCTGCATGTATTAAGTCATTGATAAGTCATGCAGTATAATGAATAACTGAGTCATTGATAATGAGTAAGCAGTACAGTGAATAACTACCATTTCTAACTTTTAAAACACCAACCTACAGAAATCTAACATGAAAAGAAAGAGGTAGTTCAAAAGGGCCTGTTTGGTTGCTGGGTAGAGTAAAATGAAATGAAATAAAGTGTCAAATCAAGAAAAAAAAAGATAGTGGAGGGAGTCGGTTCTAAAAGCACAAGAAGACAAAAAAGCTACTTTTAATTGCAAAAAATGAAAAAAGATGCTCTAAAAAGGCACAAAATGACAAAAAAATATACATATAAAAAGCATAAAATGACAAAAAAGGGTGCTTTTACTCCCAACTCCCTCCACTTTTTTTTTCTTGATTTGACACTCAATTTTATCTTACTTTACTCCACTCACAAACAAACAAAATGAAAAGTTCACTCTTCATGGTTCAATAAATCCTAATGGAAAACCTATCAAGCAACTTGACACAGCTGATGTGACCATAGATTCAAATGGGAGTGAATAACTTTTAATAGAAAAAATGAAAATAAAACTAATCTCAAGAAAGAAACAATAGGCCAATTTTTCAAAATGAGATAAATGGAGAGACGACAGATCAACAAGAGAATCGGGCAAGAACTAGGATGCAGAGAACAAAAAGCGTCCTCTTTAACCTTGCTCCTCTCTAACTTGGCAAGCATCGTTACTCAAGGAGAGGTAGGAACAATGTATTGGAGAGCGGGTAAAATAGCTGATGTCATCATACCTAAGGCCAGAAAGTTCAGCACACCCAAGGCTACAATTAGTGTGGTTTGACAATTAGACCTGGCAGCAGATGTGATGTATGATGGTCTCTCTTGGAAGGAGGATTAGAGTTAACATGCTAGACTTCAACCGAACTCTTAGAAATCAGTCATAGCAAGCAGGGGGTAACTATGAGGTTGCCACTACAAGCTGGGTTATTAACTCCCTAAACCAATAAACTGTCTGCAGCATTGTGGGTTTCTCCAGAAGGCTCCCACTGATATCAGACTACTGGTCTGGCTCTACAATATCTGGGGCAAAAATTGCCAGAGGAAATTCAATTGCTAGATGGTAATATGGAGTGGATTTGCCTACAAAAAAGTAGGGGAGGTTTACGGGGCTAAAGAGGAGGATTAGGCATCTCCATTCACAATCTCGGATCAATGGATGGAGGTTTTAGGGACATCAGCCAATCAGTGGGAAAAGATTCTGAGGGTTTCTCCTCAAACATGGCACCCTGGTGTCTTCTCGTTGATTGAATCTGCCCTAGAAGCCAGGTGTAGATTGATCCTAGCATGCTGAACCGAGAAATGATGTGGTTCTGGAGGTTGAAGATCCATTTTCGGTAGAGGCAACCATTCGTTCTAGTTCAAATTTGTGCACTAAGAATTTCTCTTTTTCTCTTGGATTGGAGGTGAAATATTAAGATGGGGATAGCCATTGTGTTGATGAGTCTGCTTTGTCAGTGTTAGACTGAAGGGGAAAGAGGAAGTTAAGAATCATGGAGGTAGGAGAACACAAGGTCAAATTGGGATTAAATCCAACTATCAGTAATAGTTGGATCAATGTCAAATTGGGATCAGAGCTAATTAATGGGGGTCAGTAATGTTAAAATAGAAAGTGGCTGTCATATAAGGTAGCCATTCTGGAGAATATGTCTTATATCTATAATCCTCTATTGTATATGACATCCACTTAAAGAGGCCACACTTGTTGCATAAAGTATCATTCATAGGCAGCCTAACTGTTCAGAAAGGCTGAAGTGCTGATATGGCAGTTTATAAACCAGTAAAAATCCATTTTAGGATGGATAACTGTGAAGTGATTGTATTACAATATGGTAGAGAATTAGCAAACATCACTCTGGGAATTAATATAAAATTATGTAAAGAGAGTACCTATTAGCCATGCTGAAGGCACTTGCGAGTGCAGCAGATGTCTTTCTTTCTGAGGATGTCATTAGATCATGACAACTATATTCCACCACATGCAGGCCCAGGCGACGAGCAACATATCTAACAACAGTACGTTTGCCACACCCTATAAGAATTGTTAGAGCAATATTTTTACAAACAGCTCCTATGCTAAGTGCACTCATCAAACACATGTTGAAATGTAAGAAACTGAAATGTAAAGTTACATCACCAAACACTGAAACATAAACTTTACAACATTAAGGGTGTAGTGAATGTACCTAAATCATAATTTGTTTGACTATTTTGGTAGAGTTTATGGCTTTCTGTACAATTTCAAATAAAAAAGTTTATGGCTTTTTGTGCATTCCATTTCAATTGGTACAGAAACAGAAATTTCAATGGGTAGTAGGATATTTTTCTCTAGTTTCCACCCACAAGTATCAGTGATCACTGAATTATTTGAGAGAGAAAAAAGACAAAGAAGTATCCCACCTGTTGTGGTTTCTGAGCTCCAAAAAATAAAGAACGAATAACCGTTGGGTTGCCAAATATTCGTAACACTTGCCATTTAAGTTAACCCAAAAGGAACATAAACTCACAACCATAAACCAAATCCTCAATAGAAACACTTGTATTCCTTGAAGCTGAATAGGGGTGCACAAATTCACCTGTCAGACCATATAAGAGAACTGCAACCCTGAATTTTGAAGAAAGCACTGAAGGGCATAAAGGAGGTGCAAGGACAGATGCCAAAATCTTCACTACATCCCCTTGCAATGGCATGAATACTTTTGAATCATCAATAAATAAATCGGGAGGGACAGCAGAAGCCACACTCCCTCCAAGCACAAGTGCTGTTTGATTGCAGTTGACACGGAGAATAGGCTCATCTACTGGCTCTGCTGCCATGACCTTGAAATAAAAATAAATAAATAAATAAATAAAAACTGAGCACCAATAAGAAGTAAGAAGTAAGAACAGACATAGAAGTTAAATATAACTTCTGCGAACTTCCTAGTCGATAACTTTTAAGGACATTTAACATCACTGACAACACAAAGGTAGACTGGTAGTATGATTTTAGGTAAAGATTTTGTAGTTTCTTCTTTTGGGCTCATTTGTAATCAATCCAATCCTTCCACATATATACAACTCAATATGACACCGATTTGACCAATATCCACTGTAAGATTTTTAATCATAAAACTCTGCACTTATAAAACCAAAAAAAATTGAGGCCTTTAAACAGAAGATTAGGGTTTAAGATCATATCAGAATATGTTGGCCCACCCCTAAGCCATATACAGCAGACCTTATAATCCCACCCTAACATCACGATTGGCATGCAGCCAGGTAAGCTCAAGAAACTGTTGCGCAAATTTGAGATTTCACCAAAAAAAACTGCAATAAAAAGGAAATCAATACTTTTGAAGATCGCTCAAACAGTAAACAGCTCCTAATTATGCCCTTAACAAAGCCTTTATCCACTGAACCTTATCTATTTTTTAACTTAATTGTTTTCCATTTTAACTATGGATTTTAGTTAATGAAAATCAATATTTTCAAAGATCGCCAAACAATAAACAATTCACAATTATGTTTCCTTAACAAAAGGACTTCTTCTCCACCTAAACCTCTCTCTCTTTTTTAAGTCTATTTATTTTCTACATTTAGGTATTTTATTTTAATTTTTTTTTCATTTTTTTAAGAAGGTAACTCAAATTATATTTACTAACAAGGTAATTTGCAAACCTTCTGAATGCCGAGGAAAAATGAAATCAATAACAACTACAACAGTTTAGCATCACCATACAAGACACCTAGCCAAAGACGGAAATAGAGACGCCTAAAAACTCTTTAGTTGTCAAAGCCCAATTGAGAGATTAAAAACAGAAGTTCTCAAAGCGACACCAAAGGAAGAAGCAGCCAAGTTTTGAAAAGCCCTCCTTTAGCAATTTTAACATATGCATATATTGGTGTACCACAACATTTTTTTAGAATTATCTGGAGAAATTAAAAAAGAACAAATTACCATTAAAAAAGGAAGCAAAAAAGAAAAAGATATTTTAAAACACGCATTGCAATAAGTTATATAATTAGGTCTTTCACTATGAACCAATATGACTAGACAAAGCAGGGAAAGAAATTGTGCACAAGACAAGTGCCCGTAGCCCAATTGAACAGAGCTCAGTGTCACAACAACAAGAAATTAACTTAACTATTTGAACCATATTGCCTATCAAGAAGAAGAAGAAGAAGAAGATAGTGCAAACATACCCTGAAGTGAACTATAATAGCAGAGGCACTTCCATGGGCCTTCTCACTGCAAGTAATGCACATCTCCGAATTGCAATTCCAATTTAAGGGAATGCAAAAAACATCACCTCTTGCAAGATACCTATCAACTCTGAAGTAATGATGCAAAGCCAAATCGATCAATTCTTGGCGATCTTCAGCTTCAATTAATGAACTTCCCTTAAGTGATTCAAGCATACCACATTCCGGTATCTTCACAAAAGAAACCCTCAAGTGTGAGGCATACCTAGGCAGAT
Source organism: Persea americana (assembly GCA_029852735.1). Lineage (NCBI taxonomy): Eukaryota > Viridiplantae > Streptophyta > Magnoliopsida > Laurales > Lauraceae > Persea > Persea americana. The sequence continues at coordinate 75,234,531 of CM056815.1, forward strand.
GAGACCATGGTAAAATTTCTACATAGACAGCCAAATCCTTGATCATGTTCTCATCTGACACACCTTTAACTTCAAACAAAGATTTTAAAGACTCTGTCCCTCCTTGAACAAGAACTTTAAGGCATGATATGTGCAACCCGAGGTTAAATGCGAAGAGAGGAGAAAGATGTGCAACTTCTCGATCCAAGGTCAAATTGTTGTTTGAAGGGAAAACATAAGAAGGAAGAACAGCCATCACAAATGTAGAGTGGGTATGTGATTTTATCTGATCTGTGCATTCTGTAAGCTTTGCATCTGGAGGATCTAGAACAACCGCCCTTCCGATTCTTCCTACATTGGTATTGACATTCTTAACAAGCACCTACAAAATAATAGGAAAAAAAAAAATTCACCTTAACATTTGCTGCAGAAGTCTACAAAACTTATTTACTACATGGCAGAAGCACACAACCAATCAATTCTAGAACGCAAATAACATCTTGCAATCTGGAAGAAAGCTACAACCATATAGTAAGGGGAAGATGTAAAATATGTGCTGAAGTGAAAATAAAACAAATATATAACAGGGCCTTATGTCTGCCTCCATACCTAGTGATAGGGTCAATAATCTCAAGAATGATACTGAAGGAAATAGGATTAATGGCACAGATGAGAGGCTTGGTCCTCCTGCAGTACAAAGTTGGGCCTCTTAGGCCAACGGTTGGACATGGTCTTGAGCCCCATGGGTCTTGGGCCCAAATGACAGGCTGTCCTGCATCAAAATCTATCTTCAAGACAGTCTTATCTATAATGCATCTTGGCTCTTATTTTATTTTCTGCAGATTATTTATGTCCCTATTTTCAGAATTTTTTTCTCATCCTAGAAGCACTGGAAGTCATGAAATAATTTGACACCCTATAAGAAATAAAACGGATTATTTTCCCTACAAATCCTTCTTTCTCCCACTTTTACATGGCATCTGTTAATATGTGCGTGGACAATCTCACAACTTAACTTTTAACTGCCACTCTTTTTGTGCATTGGAGCCCACCCATTGATTGATCATACAACTTTCAGTCCATGGCACATAAAAAATGAGCCTACTTGATGAAGAAGAAAAAATCATAGTTACCTAGTTTGCTTATAAGGCCCTCGAAAAGTACATAGTTCATTTCAAACAATTTTTAGTTAAGTTCATGGACTGTTCTCATTAAAATTTTCTAAGTTGAGTCCTATAAACTGTACTGCAAATTTGAGTGCTTCTGCCATGTAATCATGGACTGCTGCGTGCCTCTGTTCCCATTGGGCATACAGCCACAAAAACAACATACCATGATTTTCTATTAAAAGGGTCGTTCACAAAATCAGTTCTCTTGTGTCCTTTAGTTTCCTTCTGTTCTCATTTTAAATATCACACATTTCAGTTCAGTTCAAGGACTGTTCTCATTAAATGCTTCTACTAAAGCATACAGTCACAAAATCAACTGAAAGACACTAAAAAAAAAATCAACGTTGCAGGAAATCAATAAGCGCCCATTTTGTTGCTCGATATCAAATTCCTAGGAATCCACATCAAAGTCAGGTGGAACAAAAGAACATCAAAGAGGTGAAGAGCAAAGGAAATAAGTTGAGGAACGTGTGGGTACTCATTTCCTACAAAGGATAACCTTTTAATGACTGTATGAAGATATTCAGCTATACATCCCCAGTTTTAGACCCTAGGGATTCAAAACCTAGCTAGAAACAAACAGGCCCTAAACAAAACAATCACTGTAATCACCTCTCCCATTTCTTCAACTATTAGAACTAAAACATCATAACCAATTCAAAAGAAAGCGAATTTGAACAGAGAATGCAATGAATTGTACCAGAGAACCGGAAGTTACAGACAATCTCTTCAAAACCGATGCAGAAACACCAACCAACGAAGCATCATCGAACGAAGCTTCATCCGGCCCGCCAGAACCGCTCAGATCGTTCGAGTAGCGGAGAATTCCAGCCTTCAATTGCAGAGACGTTGATTCTCTACGATCGAGTGGTGGATTTCGTGATCGAACTTCTCCTCCATCTCCATCGAGGGATTTCAGAGAATTCAATACGGAATCGAGGACGGTTTTCGTAGAAGAGAGAATCAGAGGCTTCCTTCTCTCGACCATTTGTTGCTCTCTAGGGTTTGGAAGGTTAGGGTTTTTGGAGAATCTGGCGAAATCGGAGTAGATTTTCCTAAACCCTAGAAAAGCTTGAGAGTGTGTCTCGTCTGCTGTTCCCGAAACGATAATTCCGACGTTACGGAGACGAAGAATACGAAACTGACACGTGGCGTTACAATTGCAAATCTATAGAACGCCCCCTTTCTGTAGTTGATATTTACACCTACACCCTTACAAATTGCAATTTGCACCCACGAATTAGTACCATTCTTAATTTAGTATTAACTCTCATATTCAAACAAATGTGAGTTTTAAATGTGCACAAATTATAATCATTTCATTTATTGGGATCTAAAGCTAATATTTGTTGGAATAAAAAGGAAACTGGAAAAAAAAAACCCACAAATTCAGAGTTTTCAATTTGAACTCTCATCATGGTAAAAATGAGCTCCTAAGCTCTAAAAAAGAAATATTAAAAAGGCGAAGAATGAATGATGCAAGGTGACGGTGAGAGGCTGGGGCAAGAAAAATGATATGAGGTGGAATTCTAGGTGAGACTTTGACATTTTTAGGATTTATTTTACCAGATGATGGTTAACTGTTCATTTTCAATAGAAAGGAAAATTATTTGATGGCCATTTGTAAATATTTACTTTCATTTTTTAGTTCCAGCTACTATGATAGAAATAAATTTATAAAGATCTATAAGAATTCAATTCGGTGCAAGTAAGAGTTGGTAGAGTCACATACGGTGTGGATTTGCTTCTCGCATCTTGTGTTTGAAATCTACCCCGATTTTGCTTGGTGGGTGTGTGGGTTTAGTAGGTGCCACCTTAATAGAAAATAGTCCTGTTGAATCAAAGACTTCAGGGATACCTTTATTATAAAGGCGAAAAAAACAAGAGTGGAAAAAATAAGCACCATCGACTGCTTTTAGCTACCCCAACAAAGTCATTAAAAATAAACCATAAGTATGGAAATAGTGACTGGTGTGAAATTATCATTGACATAAACAGCTATTATACCAAATCTTGTTTAATGGGATCATATCTTGCATTCAGGAGTCAATTCAATAATGAAGTAAGTTGTAACTCCCCACCACATTCCAATGACTGGTACTGAAATTTGTCCAGTTAGAACCCCTTTGTCCCAGGGACATTTCTAATAAAGAATACATAAGAATTCAATTACACCAAACTACGAAAAATGGAGTCCATCGAAAACTAAAACACTTTTTTATTCTTTTCTTCTTTTGTACAAAATGCATTACACAAATATGCCAAAAAGAAATATTTTTTTTTTAATTACTTTACTAATTGGACCAATGTATTCAGCACAAGTGTTTATTGATTCAACTAATCGATTGGAAACTCAGATCAGGTTGCAGTTTGGGCCGGGTACCCGACTTATCTATAAACATGTGTAAAATGTTATATAAACATACATATACATAGTATATAAATCCTCTAAATTTCATATCCTTTGAAAGAAACACAAACCCAAAATACTTGGGTGTCACTCAGGTATGGGATTTTACAGTTCAGATGGGGCTCAGGGCTGGTATGTTTGGGTATCTAATCCAACACAAGAGTCAACTCAGCTCAACCCAAATAGCACTCTAGTGGGGAATTTTACATTTCAAACTGGGTCCAAGGTCGGATATGTCTTGGTTCATGTTGGTTGGGTGGCCCCGACTAGATCCTACTAAGGGCTTATTTGTATGCATTAAAACACATGGGAATTGAATACGTAGGGTGGTTAAGAATAAAGATTAAAAATGAATTTCCAAAAATGAGCAACAAATAGCATTGATCTTCTTTTTATTATTTGATGCACATTTTTTGGAAATTCACCTTTAATCTTCATTTTTAACCAACCGATATATTCTAACGCAAACAAACAAGGGTGTTAATGAGTTGGGTTAGTATTCTTAGACTGACTAATAAAATGGGTCAGGTTCAGGTTACGCCTATAATACAATAAGAAATTAAGAATGTTAAAAATTATTAAAATAAGGGTACATTTTAAAATCACTTGCTCAGCTCAGGAACTCTATATTTATGCAAAATCTAGGTGTTTGTAATTAGGCCATGAGACAATCCAAGGCGTTGCCAATGGGCAAACTCGGACTAGGCCAAGCTCAGCACTTTGTTGAAACCCTCTCTATCTGGGTCTAAACATTTTCTTTGCCCTGGCCTCATGGACCTAAACATTTTGTCTATCTCTTGGCCTCATGGGCCTCTTCATCAATCTGAGGTTTGCCTCACAATGACTGTTAAACGCGCATAGCCCTAGTCCACGAATTTTGACTAAATTATTTATTTACTGCTAAATAGGGATTATTATCAAATCACAATTTATCTATGTTTCTACCATCTCTTTTAAAGCGCATAATTGAAAGGATAGATCATAAATCAAAAAGTAATCTTGTGCTTTACACTAATATATTATGGCAACTTGGTGTCTAAGAGAATGTTGAGATGATGAAGCATATAAGGAAATTATAATTGTTATGAGGTTGTTTTAATCTAATTAAAGAAGCATTATGACATTCCGAATGGATAAGATTGGGCTTGGGCCTTTCTATTAGTTTACACTTGCAACTTTTACTAAATAAGCTTTGATTTTTTTAAGGTTGAACCAGAAGAGCGTAAATTCTGGTCCAAAGGCTCAAAGGCCCAGGCTCCGCGGGATGACTAGGGCTGGGTATTGAAGTAGCACAACCTTGGCCCAAACGCCCGAGCTTAGGTATTGGATGTAAGTATCCAAACCTGCATGATATTATAAGTGTATAATGAATTAGTCCAAGCTAAATGTTATATTTATGACAAACAGATAAAACTTAAGAGTATATTTATAAGTAGGCACCACCCTCAAATAGTTAAAGCTTTGATGGTAGTGGTGATGATCATATATGCAAGGTGACCATAGCACAAGCTTGAGCCTGGCCCAAATTATCCTCAGAAATCAAAATCTATGTTCCAACCCTGACAGTCCAAATTCATCCATTGTGTCCTGGCTGCTATGCCGCTACAAATGTTTTTAACAGCTCTAAACTTTAAATCTAGTTACATGTAACCTTTTTAACCTTTGTGTTGTAATCTGAAGTATGGGTGCTCATGGGTCGGGCCAGTCCAGTCCTGGCCTGCTTTAGACCTGGTTTGGGCATTGTTGGGCCGGGTCGGGTTTTCAATTTTGGGTCGGTCTTAAATTTTACAGATAGAAAGCCCAAAGGCTGGACTGAATAAGTATTACTTACAGTTTAGTGAGTTATTTACCAAAACAGGTGATATAAAGCCCATAAAAGTGATAGAAAGAAAGGACCGGCCTGGCTGGACTGACTAAGTGATGGGCCTCAGGCCTGACATGACTGAGCGAGGCTGGTCTTGGGCCAAGAACTTACTTCCCATCTCGGGCTTAGGATCGATCTACGTTTCTAAAATCAGGCCAGGACAGACATGCCTCGGCATGAGCTGACCCGGCCCATGAACACTTATTATCTACAGCATTTAACATTGTTTTTAGTAACTACTGTCCTATATTTTACCAAAAAAAAAAAAAAATCACCGTCCTATATGTCTCCCTCACTTGAAGTTTTGGACCCCTGCATGACTATTGAAGTCACCTTTTTCTTTAAATGTTATTAACAGATCATTTACACAACTTTTAATGGAAGTGAGTAATTTGCATTGTATCATCTAGTCTAGTTATGAAGCTCAAATTACTACAATATGAAAGCAATTCCTTGGTGTTATTGTTGTCAATACTTTTAATTTCCATCCATCCATCCATTTTGCCTCATCATTAATCATTGGTGTGCACAGCAGAGTGGGAAATTGGGACTTCACTCCTTACCAACTCTTTCAAATCCCATTATGAATGTCATTGGTGGTGCCAATCAAGTTTGAGATTCAAACGTTGTCTTATCCAACAATATTTATTTTTATGTTCTAGGCATATTCAACTTTTCATTTATAGCCTCCAATTAACATTAGAGTTTTTTCAAAAGCAATTAACACCAGCTTTGGCATGGATTCTAATACAAAATATTGAATTTAGAGGAGTCAAAAGTAAATTTTAGTTGGTAAAAAACCAGCAGCTTTAATAAATATAATGAATTTAGCTCATCAAAATTAAAATTGGAGGACTCTAATACCAACACCTGAACCAACATGGATTAAGGATAGGAAGATCTTCAATGACATAAAATGACCCACAACTACTTATAAAGGAAATTACAGGTCAGGGCATGATGATGAATGCCCAGGTGAAGATCAAGTGGAGGACTCAATAAATAGTGGTGAAAGAAAGTAAGATTTGAAAGACACAGTAAATGGCCTGATGGCCACACCATGAAGTGTGTTCTATTTCTATATTCAGTTTTACACGCATTGAATGCACAAAAAGTGGGAAAATCATCACATGCCAAGACTTCATAACAATGGACTTCTTGTTATTTTATTTCATCTGATGTTAGCAGGCGTGTAAGCTTTGATTTCTTCTTGTGTAGCTCTGGCCCACCAAGTTCAAGCCTTCAATGTGACTAACCTACCTTGGGCCCAAAACAACCAAAAGAGCCTGCAAGTTGTTCAAGGTCTCAATCTACAACTTTCACATGTAGATAAATGGGAAAGGAAGCTGCCCTCTTAAATCCTCATTAGGTCCTTTTAAATCTTCAAACCTAACTTAGAAAAACCAGTACATCACATTTATTTGAGGCCACCTTTTAATAACCAAACTTTAATACAAGAAGGATGTCACATTGAGAAGAAAGACATCAAATCGTTCATTAGATTTCTGACAATAAATGCTTGTTGAGGAGACTTCGGTTACTGTTGAACCCAATTGTCTAGACGCGGCGTCAGGGGTTAATTAGGCCATCCTCACCGTTGGTTGATTGGTTCAATAGAAATAATAAATTTGATAAATCGGGCTGCTGCATTGTTTATGATCTACTGTGTGTTTGCAAGTAGGTCTATTATTTTAGTTGACCAAATGGAATATTAAATAGCTGAAATTGAATGAAAAGTCTAACTATCTCAATATGAGATGGCCATGGATGTATTAGGTAAAACTAAGTTTTCATTCATTATTAGGTTTTAAACAATATGTTTATTAGCTGGGCTATGGTTTTCTTCTGATTTGGTAGGTGAAATTGGTTGAGCCTCAACCGCTGCCTTGGCGTGTGTTGACTACTCACCATTGGATCTTTGACTCGACGATGTGGACCATAGATGGATTGAGAAATGTATGAAAATGATAATTTAATTTATTCTTAATTTGAGAGTAGTTCGATTCAAAAGTATATATCACTCTAATTGAAGTAAAATTTTAGTCATTACCCAGTTGTTTACTAACCCGACAAATGAATGACATGGTCGATAAATCAAGTAAAATAATTGATCTCCACATGGGTCAATAGAAGTTGACAGCATGAAGGTGGTAAGTTGTCATGAGTATGATGAGATCATCATTTTAAAAGAATCGCACTAGTTGATTTACTCTAATACCCAATATAACCAAACATTAGAACAGTTTGTGTTGTTAAGTCCTTCCCCACCAATCTCTACAAGGAGGCAAACTGTCCCTTCAATAACTAGCATTAAAGTTCAACATGACCTTAGATTTAAGTTATGGGTATGTCATTTAAATGTCAGGACAGTAGATGGATTTGGCAACTGCCAATTAATTAAGGAAAGGTTTTACCTCTTCTCTCCTATTTATCCCGTCATCATAAACTTTTGTCACTCCCGTTCTGAACTAATCGTAATTAAAGCTAATTAATTCAAATTAGTGTTACTTAAGCATGATTAATTTTACTAATTGTGGTTAATGAGCAAAATGAGATGGGTTAATCTCAAATGATGGAATCAAGCCTAATGAAGTGAATTTGAGTGAGATTGAGTTGATTAAATTGAATTTAAACTCAAACAAAGTAAAGTAAGGACCCTTTTGTAAATACGAGTTTCCACCTGTTTTGTCTAATACGAAAATTCTTAATACTAACGTGTGTATCTCGAAGAGTACATCAACTTTCATAATACACTTAGTTCCATTTGACATAAGGTTGGTCAAATGGGTTTTCATTTGACCCAAAATATAAATAAGAAAAGTGGAAGAGGATTTAAATAGAAAAATTCACTTATAAAAGCTAAGAGATAAACTCATTTCCCCATTTTGCAAACCCTAGGCACCCTTCTTCCTTCCTCTTCCATTTTCTACCGCAAGAGTGGAGAGTGTGAAGGATTTCAAGTGGTTTTGGGTGGATGCATCATCCACTTCATCTTCCCCATCAGGCTTCCTCCATTGTTGAAGAGCTTGGGATTTCCTTGGGAGAGATTAGTGCCAAGCCAAGCCATAGAAAGAGGGGTTTTTGTCAAAGAAGCTTCCAAGGATGTAAGTATAAGCATTTCTTGTGAATGGTATTAACTATTGTAGTGTTTTAATGGAGATGTCATAAATTTGGATTGTGTCTATTTCGATTGAATGTTTGAATGAGTTGTTTGTAGATTGATGGATGGATTAGAAATGTCATTAATATGTGAATGGTGTGAATTTGGGGTGGACAGGAGGTCCAAAATTTATTGCATGTTGTTGTGGAAATAAATGGAGAAGGGGAAAAAGGAAGAGAGAGAATTGCAAAAATCCGGACTGGTTTTCTGAAGCGTTCGCTCGAGCGAACTTTGAGTTCACTTGAGTGACCAGCTCTCTGGATGAAGGCGCTCGAGCGGACAAGGGTCTGCTCGAGCGAACACTTTTTTGTTTGAGTTCGCCCGAGCGGACTTTGGGTTTGCTTGAGCGACCACTTCTCTATCTGGACAGGGCATGGATTGAGGCCGAAAATTGGTTTTGGATTTCGTAGGAAGACATGGATACCTTTTAGACACTTATGTATCCTCTAAATTAGCTTTGTGGCTAATTAATGCAAAAATAGAGATTGATGGGGATTGTGTACAATGAAATAGAAACTTTAAGAATTAAACCATTGAATTAATAACGGGTTAAGTGTTAATTGATTATGGACTGTACCTCCATAGGTGTTAATTACGGGGACTCCAATGTACATAACATACAATGTGATGTCCATTAAGAATAACACGTATATTGGATAACCAACGGTTACGCCTAAATGGTGGGTCAGAATTGGGATGAAATGAGTAGAATCGTGTAGTCAGTGATTCTTTCATGCCATTGTGTTCTGTATCACTTCATTCCAATCTTATAAGATTGATGTCATTGTTGTTTCCTTTCCATCGTTAAGAATGGAATCACCGTATAGAATTAAATTCAGAAATGGATTGATAATGAAAGGTATTGACCTTGAGTCTGGCACTACCTAGTTGCTGTATGAAATTCTAAATGAATAAATAAATTATTATGTTCATAAGGCCGGGGTCATGATTGATGCGCCCTTCCGCCCTTAGCAAAATGACTATTCTTACTGCAGTAGATGGATTTGGGGGGGTTCCGGAGCTCCGTGGTGATGCTAGTGTCCCTGGCCCGGACACTGGTAAGTCTCACAAATTCCGATCGTATCTACGGGTACTGATGAATACATTCCATTTGGAAGATGAATTCTTCATTTGAGAGAAGATGGTAAATGAAATAAAATGACATAAAAAGAAATAGAATGAAATGAATTGAAATGAAAGCTATGGTAGTTGCCATCTTGTACATGTTTATTGATTGGCTTATTATGCTCATCCATTGTCATTGTAGGAATTATATAGACATGTCTAGAATTGGAACTGTTTACTAAATATATTGAATGAATTTAGTAAATGTACTAACATATGCTATCACAAGTCTTGTTTATGCTTTGTTGAACCGTCGTGTTCACTAGTGTTATTAATGGCATTACAAGCCTGATTGCCCATGCCGGTCAGGCAGTAACCCCGGCGGCAGCGGAGGAGGCCGTTGCGGTTCTTTCGGAAGGATTGATCGAATGGGACTGTCAGAATACCGTTTGAGATGGGTATTCGAGTGTGAAAATGAACTAATGATGTTTTGGGAAAATTCCTTTTGAGATTTCTTTTTGGAAGTAGTTGAAATTCATTTTAAAATGTAATATTTTGAGGACTTGTACAGTCATCAATTTGCATAGTGTTTAGATATGCTAAAGTTGATGAAAGAAAGCAAAAGAACGATACATGTATAAGGACTTTTATTTTGTATACATGTACATTTTGAATTATTCTATCAATGTGTATTTCCGCGATTTATACAATTGACAGGTATGTGGGAATGGATGTTATCCATTGTGGATTCTGTTTTAACTTAAGTTAAATCAGAGTTCACGGGAATAAGTATGGATCGCGGCTTGGATTATCGTAACTCGGGCTTGGGTCGTAACAACTTTCACGTGAGCAAAATCTAAAAAGGAATTAGGCCAAATTTATGTCTCGTTTTTTAATTGTGGAAGAGAACCACATCCTTTCAATTGAGAAGAGAAGAGTTGATTATCTACTTAGACTCTAGAGATAGTTGACTCCTGTTCAAGGCTTACTCATTTAAACCTGACTTAGTTGAGTAACTAGTAGGGACACTGAGTTGTCTCAGCTATAAGTTAGACTTTTTTTTTTTTTTTTTTGGACTAGTTAAAAGAATCTAAAAATTCTTATATGAGTGTTTTATGTATTATTAACAAGGAATTCCTTAGTGGATTCATAAATATTCAAGGGCTCATTTGCATTTTAAAAGCTAGGACTTAGAGGATTTTGTAAAAAAGAAAAAACATTGGATATTTGAAGAATTTACAAATCAAATAGGAAATTCAAAAGCTTGGAAGACGACTACTGACAAGCGTCAGTGACTCTGTTGGACTTGCTTAGCATTTTGCTTTTCAAGTCAAGTTAACACTCCAGAGTCAGCTAAAATTGAGTTTTTAAATTTTAATTTAGGGTTTCATTTAACTCCATCAGTTTTTTACTGTCGGTCCTAAGCCCAGGTGAAGGAGGAGGATTGCGTTAGATAGATTGACAGCAAGCATAAAATTTTATCACAACCTAAAAAAACATGAGTTCAAGGTTTCAATTGAAGTTTCAAATTTTCATCAAAATCGTATTCCACGACAACAATTTATTAATTTATTTATATGTGTTTATCTTTTTGCTAGGAAAGTAGAATATTATTAACCAAACATCACATATTGCAGCGCCAGAAGCCTAGAGGGAGGAAAAACAGACACAACCAACAAGAATTGGACACACAAAGGGTGTTTATGTTGGAAAGCCACAGTTCTAGAAGGATCTCATCCCCGCTCTGCGTATCTACTCAAAAGGAGATATATGCTAAAGCTTGTGAGGTCAATTAATTGGCCCTCCCAAAAATAAGAGGGCTTTGAAATCTACTCATACACAAAATTCAAAACTAGAAGATGTTGGCCAAAGCCATGAACTTGGCATGTGTGAGTCTCATAGGGTCCAGGCTCCCAGCCCCTTAGCTGAGATTTAAAAAAATAAAAACTAATTAATGCAGTATAAATAAGCTGAGTACATATGTGTCTGCCCATATTTAAAACCATGGGTTGATTTGGTCCCATGTTTAAAGCATGGTTTAAACCACGTTCCAAGTATAATTGTAAAGACAACATTAAATTATTCGATGAACTGATCTATATAGAGATCTACTGGATGGTGTTTAAGAATTTGAAGGGTGATCCCCCTCATTGTGAACATTCAATTTGCATTACACACAGTTAGTGTAATGCAACAAAAGTCTTCTCTTAGTGAATTAGATTAAATGCATATTCATGTCCAAATGAAGTCGTTTAGTGAAGGATTATTAAGGAGGTAAGCTATGCATGATATCAAGTGAGAGGTGAATGATATAAGGTGGTCATGTAGATGTGTCCTTGACTCAGGAATTAAATTACTAGGGTAATTGGTGGGTATTCATTCCCCATCTTTCCTTTATGCAATCTCCATTAAAGGGAATATTATTTGATGACAATTTTTGTCTACTCACATTTTGTTTTCATTTTTAACCACTTTTGTCGTGAATTCCTATGTTTTTTTGGTACCCAATCAGTTAGTTTATGTTTTATAAGAAACCATGTGCCAACCCAAAATATTAAGATTCTAAGTAAAAGGTTCAAACAGGTATATATGAAACATTGTCAAAGGCATGTAGGGCTTTACTTTACCAATGTTCTCCCTCACGTACAGGCCCAACAGATTTCATGAATAGACCTGCTGCGTGGGCTACATATATAAAGAAACATCATCTTTAATATCCTTTGACGCTCCGACTCAAGAAAATCTATAGATTGCTTAAGGATTAATCCCATAGAGAACTTGATCGTCTCCTAATATAATGAAATTTAGACAGGGACCACATAACATGAAGCCATTTCACTCCATCAATTTAGACTTTTACAACAGGTGGGCCACATCATGCAGCTCCCGAATTCCACTTTAGTTACGTTGTGCCGCTAGTGATTGAAAAAGATGGCCAGCAATGCAGTCCCACCAACCATCAATTGAGAAACAAAGAAAAAATAGGTGCTGATGTAACTTTGACCATTTCGATTTTCATCCATCACAAAATGCCAGGTGCATCTCCTGGTCATTGCGTGTAGTGCTCACTGAATGTGATTTTTATATCCAACCGCTATATAAGGGAGAAGTTGTGTAGGCCTTTTCTCCTCTCTTCTTAAAGATATAGCAATCATCTGTCACCATGATAATATTCAAACCAGACAGATACCCAACAGGTCCTTAAATGGGGGAGTTGTTATTTGAGGTGAGGGGATTTTGAAAAGTCTATCACTTCAATTGAATTCAATGAGGGAGAGAGCCTTGAAACAACAACACTATTCAATTGAAGTTTCTAACTCCATCTTGGCGATTTCAATGCCATTAAAACCCAACTGCAATAACGCTGGGGATTTGATTACGAGGACAAGGAAACTGCATGGTCGTCGGGACCTCTTCAAACTCGTGCCTCCTTTGTTACTATCTAGTATCTACTTTGCCTTCGATATGTTTCTTCTGAAAGGGGGGTTTTTCACCGACTTATGCTCTGCATGCAGGAGTGATCGTTTTGTGGGTGGACGCATTTAATTTAGAGGAGTTAAATGGCTTTTTATTTGAATGGTAAGGTGCGTCGATTTTTATTTGGTTATTCAGAGGGCAAATCCTGGATACATCATCTCTTTTCACTTGTGCGAGCCTCTTTTCTACTAAAGTATGCTACCTTCTTGTGTGTATACAAGTAGGCTACCTTCTTATGTGTATGCGGGCTCCCTTTTGGGTCCCAGCCCCTTTAAGTGAGTACCAAAAAATAAAAATTAGAAAGGCTTTCAGCCTTTTAACATGCCCTACACCTCTTTCGTAGTCCTATCGAGAAAATGTTTGTGCATGGATGTTTTCATGAGTGAAAATTTCACCATCTCTAAGGGGCCATATGGAACCTCTAATCTGATTAATAAGATCCAATTAGAGTAGGTCTAAACTAAAAGGTCTAGCTTTTTTAATTCTAATTCACTATTAGTTCATTTGGCACAATTAAAAAACAAAAAAAGACTTTTCTTTCATGAGGTAATTGGGTTTCCCTTTTAAAAATTTTGACATAAAACCCACATTTGTGTCATTTTCAAAATTTGATGAACTCATTTTCATTCATGCACCTGTAGTTGTTCCATTCGTCACCTCCATGATCCATCTGCTTTACCCAAAAGGAGTTGTTGTAAAAAGGATTTATTTTTTTCCCAACACCGCCTAGTACCTCATTTTGTCAGTCGTACCTATTTTTGTTTTACAAATTACAATAATGACAAGTGAATGGATGATATGAAGGGGTTTCTATGTTTATCCTTGAATCATGTAGGGTACATTTTGTAAGATGTCCATAGAATCTGATGGTCTGTGGTCAAAGGTTATAATGATTTATATTCACCCAACACCTAATTTTCATGGGACCTCCTCTTTTTGTAATTTTCCACCACCAAGGCCATGTGACACCTACAGTTCTACGCTGCACCTAGGTGGTCCCACACAACCTCTTTAAAAGCAAATGCAAGGTCTAACTATGGTTTAAATTACCGGCCGTTACTGGTTTATATCGACCGATATGAACCGGGAGCGATTGATATCTGTCCAATGTTTTGGGGCGATACCGGTTTCGGTATTGCAGACTAAAATACCCCTAAAATACTGGTTCATTTCGACTGATATTTTCAAAATATTGATTGAACCGAGATATCGGCCCATATTTTGAAAATATCGGTCAAAATGAAATAATGGTAAAAAACCCCAAACTTTTCACTTTTTCCCTCATTCTTCACACACCTTCTTCCTCTCCCCTCATCTCTTTGGAGCGACCCCTCCTTCATAGCTTATTATCTCATATATTTTCAATACTATTTCTTGAAAAAATCATTTTATTTTGGTAAGAAAATCAACATAACTCCCTTATTTTAACTATGGGAGATGCTCGTATGAGAGATATCTCTCACCTTATATGAGAAATAAGGGTGAGGGGCCTCGCATTTAAGTTGTTAGCATTGGATATGGATGTAAGGACCCCTACATTATCTCTCATATAAAGTGAGAGATATCTCTTATAGGAGCATCTCCTTTTAACTATTATGTACTTTTTAAAAATCAATACCGAATAAATGATGATATCGAGCTTGGACGACACTCCGCTTGGAATTAGGCTGTCATACTCATCAATCTCTCTCCCTCTAGTCCCCGCTAATTTCAGGTAAATCATAAACCTTTTGATATTCAACTGCCTTTTGATTTATCTATCCCACTATCATGTTTCAAATTTTAATATTTTATCTTCATTGTTTTGAATTTCACAACTTAGTTGATAATTGTGTTAGTATTAAATGACAATTCATATGTTATATTTATTTTCTTATATTTTACACTAATAAATTGATCATAAGCCAAAATAATGGTTGCATTATATAAAATACTGGATAAGACAGCGAATCAGGGACATAAACAAGACTCGTGACTTATAGTGACCGATATTTTGATTGATTGTTATAACTAAAGGGAAAAAAAAACATTGTTTTCCAGTATTTTCTGATATTTTGAATTTTTTGGATATTTTTGGAAATTTTTTTATTAAAATTTTTTTTTACACCGCGATGGACCGATAACCTCGACTGATATCGATATGATATCAGTTTTTGGCCCAGGCCGATACCGCGACCGATACCATGATTTTAAATTATAGGTCTACCAGAGCTCTCCTATGCGGTGGGAATTTTTTCCTACTTCTAAACCAGATGTTAAAGGCAATGGCCCACCAGGGCCATCATGAATTTCATGCAATTATATTTATGTGTAGACGTTTATAGGAGAAAATCTCCTCCCTACGTAATGTAAACTACTAAAAATGCAGAATCCTCTGCGTGCATTAGATTGTCTTTAAAATGCATTAAAATGTGATATCAATGTTTGTGGGGGCAAGCTCCCATTGAAATCTTGCAGGTTGACCCAATGAAGGTTTTATATATAGGATCAAAGCATCTTTCATGGCTGGATTAAGGTATAAAATTCAAACGCGTCAGGTGTGCACACGAAAAACGTACGCATTAATAATAAGTCGTAAGTGCCAAGCACTAAAAATCTAAAAATACATTGCACCCAACAAACCGCGTTTATAAACCGATGCCGGAATACATACGATACGCGCCCCATCAATTACTCTTCCACAAACACAATTACATGCACGGCAAATGACCAGCGGCGGAATCAGGAAATAGACTCTTAAGTGTCAGGAATGCGATGGGAGAGCAAGTGTAACAAAGCATTAAATTTTAAAATAATTATACTTTCGAGAAGCTAATACAACATAGCACTAGTAGGTTTATAATCACTTAACTGATGAACACAAATATGTCGTATCCATTTATTCAAGTATAAAAAATAGGGAAAAAAAATTAATTTTGCAATTTTATCACTTAAAATAAATAATACTTAATAAATAAGAAGAAGTTTTTTCATTCAAAAGATAAACATCGAGCTTATAGGAAAAGAAAAGAACCCCACATAAAACAAAAAAAATTATGTACGGTTCGTTTCATATTTGGTTGAATCGTGCTCTGAAGACGATTTCGCTCCGAAAATGCCGATCAGTATTTTCGGAGAATGATCGAGAAGGCTGAAAGGAGATTTCAGACACTAAGACATAGACAATAGAGGAGCCATTGCGGAAAAAAATCCGGTAGGTCATTATTAAAAATGGCTTTAAATTTTAAGTAATTTAAAAGAATTTTTTTTTTTTCAATGATTTAGAGGGGCCAAGACCCCATCCAGCCCGGTGGCGTGCCAGAGCACGGGTAGTATCTGGTTGCATAAGGTTCGCCCATGGGCAGGAGTCTCCTTCTACTATTAACCAAGAGGCAGGCATGTGGTTGGCGCCGGTTAGCGCAATTACCCCACCACGGCGCGTTTTAATGCTCGGTCTCTGCCGCATTAAATACTCAAAAGTCATTAAATGCAGCAGAGGCGTCCGTATGCAAAACGCCACGCGTGAGACGACGAAAGTCAATAAATGAGACTCCTAACTAGACGTGACACGTAGGACTGCCAGTGGGTCCAGTGACTCCTCAGGCTCCTTCATTAACTTCAGACGTGGACAGAATTTAATGTCAGCATTCAATGCTAGGGAAGGGAGGCCGGACTTTTCGGATGAGCCTCTGAGGTGGTCATGACGTCCACATTGACACAACCAACTGCCCTTGGAAAGTAAAAAGAGTTTCCAATCCATGCTGACGGACGTTTTATCTCCCGTCAGGGCTCTTTCCATTTCTGGTAGTTTCACATTTTGTTTTGCCACCCTAGTTAAAAGTGGGTGGGACCCGATCAAATCCTCCCGCTGAATGTAAGTAGATCTCGGGTGGGGTAAGGGACATCTGAGGTTTAAATGAGGCCTCGGGTGAGAAAATGCGGCATGTGATTGGATAGTTTCATTTCATCATCGCCAAAAAAAAATTGTGATCAATATAATGTTTTTGTATATATAAATATATTCTAGGGTTTATGTTCACGTTTGAAAAGGAAAAGCAGAAAAAATGCACTAAATACTTTATAATAGTACTACAAAGCATTTTCATTTTAAAAAGGATTTAAATGAATATTTTTCATTATCAATTTTTCATAACACTGCACAAATGCGTCCTAAAAGGACCAGCATGGATCGAATTTGGAAGAGGGAAATGCCACCCACAGTGAAGGGCAAAGTCCTTTAACTATAGAGTTCAAACGTGCAATCAAAATAGGCTGTCCCACCTGTGCCATTTAATACTTTTCCCTGCTTCAATTCAATGTTAGATTGAATCTCCAAAACATATATGTAACTAAAAGAGTGGCTTTCACCTACGGCTGCTGTCTGTAGAAAACATATCACGTGAAAACCAATTATCAGCCTCTCTCAATTCAGTAGAGGAATGATTGCTTCTTCTTTTTTACGTACATGACCACAGGAGAAAATTTAGGTATAGTCAATTAAAACCATGTTAATAACAGTACGAAAGATCAAATAGTCAGAGTTTTACACTTCTTCATATTTATCGTGGGTCATCATCAAATTACATAATTCTCACTTGTAATCAGAGTTATCCCTACATTAACTAACCAAAGTAGTATATTAATTATTAAGTTTACTTGTGGAGGAACCATTCCAAAAACAATGAAGTCATCACCTCTTCTTCCATACAAGATAGCTTGCAATAGGTACAGCAATGTAAACTCATCCACCTCAAAATGGACCCAACTTCTATCTATATATATACATGGTCAGCTCAAAATGGACCCAACTTCTATCTATATACATGGTCAGGATTGGCCAGTCCAAAAGGAAAAGATCCCACTGATACTACCTTCCAAGAACTCGAAAGATGTCAGACTTTCCCATGCAAATTGCGTACGAAACCCTTGAAAAATCAGTCCACAACAATTCAGAAAGCCAGGGCAAGGGACATTCCACGTAAACACCCAATTCCCAACCACAATTCAACAAAGAAAAAAACCAATTTCATAGTCCGAGTAATTGATAATTCCCCTTCCAAAGAAAGTAAATCACATGAGAAAATTTAAATTCACACATCTGATTAGACATCAATGAATTTAGTGTAAAAAACCATTAAAACCATAGTCAAACAATTCTAGAGTCATTATCTAAAATTTGGTAATGAAATTGAAAAAATCAGAGTTGAAGATGACTAAATATGTTTACATGGTCTGAGTCATTGATAATTACCCTTCCAAAGAAAGTAAACTACATAAGAAAGTTAAAATTTACACATCCGGATTGGCCAAAAAAAAAAGAGCCCCAATACAACAACAATACAAAGAAGAAGGTTTCCCAATTACCTATTTTCCTATGTAAATCTCCATGATCATCACTCACACATATCTAAAAAAATGTATATGATTTCCCCACATTCCTGTTTCCTACCTTATTTACAAAATCACCCCTCACTTTTTCTCTATTTTCTCAGACAGTTGCGTTTAAGTCTATTCTCGGTTTCTTAAACGACCGAAACGGTACGACCGTAGCACATCTCGGGCATTTCGGATTCGACTTGGATAACAGAACGTAGAGCAGGCAACTCGGGCAACCCGCTGCGAAAACAGGGCCGGACTCGAACGAGTCGGACGATTTCTCTTCTTCTCCATCTCCTGCTTCTCCTTCTCGAACAGAAGGCGAGGATGGCGATGAGAGGGACGAGCAGATCCTCGAAGACGATATATCGCTGCTACCGCAATTCGCGTGCCGTTTTTTTCCCGATTCTTTCTCGGCTCGCTCGAGCGCGGATTTGACCTTATCGAGAGTGCAGACGCTCTGGTATTCGTTCGATGGGAAGAGCTTCAGATCGAGATTTTCTTCTGCTGGAGATGGCGGAAAGTTGAGATCTTGGAGCTCGGGAACTGGTTTCTGATGTTGTCGTTTTGGATCTGACGAAGACGAGACTGGAGAGTTGCAGCGATGCAGGTATACCTTTCCTGACTGAAACAGAGTAGTACGGAAGTAAAATGTTAGGGTTTTCCTCAGAAATTTCAAGAATCAAAATCTTCAAATTTGATGTAAAAATCAAAACTTTCTGAAAATTTGATCTCCTGTATAGCGAAACAGGTCAAATGTTAGGGCTTTGAGAAGAAAACCTTGAGATTCGACATGAGAATGAAACAGAATTTTTCAAAACCTGAATCGAAACAATAGAAAGAACAGAAATCTGCAGCGAATTGTAAGAAGATGAAAAAAAAAATGCTCGCTCGAATGGAATTGAAAAGGGGAAGAAAATCGAATAACGGAACCGAAACATAGAGTAGCGAAAACGAAAAAAGAAAATAGAAACTTTCATCAAGAGATCAACTCAAATGGATGATAAAGATAAAACCAAATCTAAAAGAATCGAAAGAAAGAATAGATTTTGATCTTGACCTTGAGATCAAGACGCTTCTCAAAGCCATTAGGGACCTGCAAATCGAGATCTAGCTCCTTAGATCCGAGCTTGGAGCATCCACCAAGAAGATCTCTGGTGACAGGGATCTTGTGCTCAGCTCCTATGATCTGCTGCGGCTGCTGCTGATCTTCAATATATCCGTTCAAGATTCGAACCAGAGAGCTTACATCAGCTGCCATTGATGAAAGATGGGTTTTTTTCCTGCTGCAGAAAGAGAAATAGCAACCAAGGAAGAGATATAAAGGGATTGGGTTTGGAGGGTTTGATTTAAAAGTGAAATTAGGGGTATTAAATAGAGGAGAGTGGATGGGTAATGACTAATGAATGAGAGAAGATAGAAATAGGAGAGAGTCCGTTAGAAACAAGGAGAGAGAGGATGGGGGGTGGGGTTGTGACTTCTGAGTAATGGGGGTGCATTAAATGCTGATGCCAGTACTAGCCATTGGAGAGTTTTACTTTGTTTCCATTTATTCACCTTCTCATTGATGGTAATCCAATTCCAATGGGAAAATTTGAAGAGGGTTTAAAGGAAAAATGGAAAATAGACTGCTGGCGCTGGATGGGGGAAGTAAAGTAAAGTTCTGCAAGTTACTATTTTAGAGAATTGTGGGGGTGGGTTACCACTGATGTTTATAGGACCTGGGGTGGGTCATGTGTGGCTACTACTAGTTGAAGCAAAGATGGGATTTTGAAGAAAATAATAATAAATGTGGAGAATAGAGCAGATGTCAGTTTCTACATTGAAAATTAGAGAAATTCAAAGGTGGTGACTGATGACTAATCTCTCTGTAGAATTTGGATGATTTAGAAAGGCAATGTCTCACTAGCATTTGGATTTAGAATTTTCAACCGTGGTGAATTTCAATTAAAGTTTTGTTTTTTGTTTTTTTTTTTTTTTTTGTTTTTTTGGTAGAAACATCTGTTGATGTTAGTTAAAGTTTTGTTGATAAAGAGTTGTGAAGGTGATACTACTGTACAATAGATATTTTCTCTTCTGTATAGAATGCTCGGACGCGATCCTGCACTATGGGGTCTTTTTAAGCCAGCATTTGACCAGTGTAACTCATCATTGGATTGAGTCTCATAAAGATTTATGATTAAAGACATTTGAATTTTGAAGCTATTTAATTAAGGATTAGAATAATTGGATGGCATTCGCTTTTTGTTAATTTTATCTATGATGAGACCTTTCTATCCTGGGAGCCTCATAACCTCTGCTGCTTAAAATGGGATACAATTTGTGAGGTAGTGAAGGGACTGGATTGATTGTAAAGGTCCTACAATATATTGAAATGTGTACCCTATATGAGTTTTGGAGAGGTACATCTAATATGAAGATTTTGGTTATGTTATAGTAGATACTTGGGTACGTGGATTTTCAGGTTTGAATTTGATTGGACACTGAGTGGATTGGGCATAAGAAATGTAAATACCTCAAATTTTCGAACAGTGTTCCTTGCGTAATCATGTAAGCAGGTTCCATGTATTTTTTGAGGTTAAAAGCTGAAGATATTGTGTCACTCAGTGCAAAAGTGACTTAAATAGATTTCAGTTTCCACTCACAATAAAAATAATGTGGAACCAAAACGAAAAGAAGAAATATTAAAGTAATTGAGGTGAAACTGATTTAGTAAAAGAGAACAGATGAAAGACGAGGAAATTTTAGAATCAATGACAAAGTCAGGAAAATTTTACTTGAGTGACCACCATGTAAAAAGAAAACAAAGGAAGGCCCATGTGTATAATACACTTTTTTTTTTGTGCTAACAAGGGTGTCACCTCTTTGAGAATTGAGTATTCCCCATGCACAGGAAGTCCAAGCCTTCCCTATGCACCGAGTAAGACAGGTTTTTGCCCGGACAAGTGACCTAAAAGAGAGAGCCCCCTTTGCAAAAAAAAAAAAACTTAGTAGGACTTTAGCATGGAAATCCCTAACCAATTTTTATAATAAATCAGTCTAGAACTAAGTGAAAATCAACTAACAATATATATTTTTAATGGGTAGAACAAAAATCCCAATAGGATCCTTAAACACAAAATTGAAATAACGACTAACTTAGTAAAAAAATAATTGCAAAATTAAATGTGATATCATCTAACATGCAAAAGTAAATGATCCATATTAAAAATAGCATTAATTGATAACTGCTACTCTTTTCTTTTTCAAATACATAATGAATGGCTAAAGGAAATAGTTAGCTTCTTTCTCAATAAATAAATAAATACAAAAGATATCTAGATACACCATCAATCCAAATGGGACCCTATTGTTTATTAAATTAATATATATTCTAAAAGCTCATAAGTATATATATTCATCAAATATAATAATGAATTCATTTTCTCAAGTAGTGAAAATAATTAATTGCGTGATCTTTTTTTTTTTTGGTTAAAAATAAGGGAAGTAAAGTATTCCCCATAAATGAATTTGTGGTTGGAAGGGTGGGTGAACCAAATTGGAATGAGGGCATCCTCTCCCCACCATCTTGCTTTTGTTATATTTTTTTACCCAGCCTGGTTGGTACCGAGAGAGACTCCATTGGTGGGGAGAGAAGACCCGCTCAATAGGAATAAAACATGCACATGTGGGGAGAAAGACCTATACCGAAAGAGAGGACCTAGGTATTGATCATTGGATAAAAAGGTAAAAAAGGGATTTTCCAACCAACCGGCCAACCCCTTGTTCTCCACTGGTTTAAAAAAACCATGATTCTGCTTGTTCTAAGGCCAGCAAACATCTTCTATCAAGAGGAACATAAATTTTTTTACCAAAAAAAAAAAGAGTAACATACATTTTACCAAAAAACAAAAAAAGGCCAGCAAACATCTTCTATCAAGAGGTACATCTCACAATTTTCACAAAAGTTAATTATTTTAGCCTTTCTTGACTCACTTGGATGTGTGCCAATTAAGAGAAATATGGTTATGGAAAGGTTCTTATTGTGGATTAGATCTTGGGAAATTTTATGGGGAATGCTTTACTCCACTTATTATATTCGGGTCCTGCTCCACCATGGACCCAACTCAGCCTGACCCCTGTACATCCCCCCTTTTCATGAATGAATTAGCTCATTGCTTCATGATTCAACCAATTTAGATGGTGTTATTTTCTGTGTTTTGGTAGAAGAAGATGGGTGTTATCTGTTGCTTTTATGGACTTACCATTCATTAAAGTTTGAGTAGGACCTAATCATTGCACATGTGAAGCAGACCCTACGAACAAGGGAGTATCTATTCTAACAACAATAAAATACAGAGGAAGAGGTTTTGGTTCAAGCCACTAAAGTAACCTCCTGTCAAGGACATGGGGCCACCCCTCAGCCACTATCAATAAAAGCAGTGGCGCCCAATGACCTAAACCAATAATGCAACTGGGACTCACAATATGTACCTTTTAAGGGGCCGTGAATAGGAACATAATATTCTCCAGTAATTAGAGAAGAGAGGGACCAGTCACCAGTGTGGAGAGGAATTTTATAAAATCTCTAATTGGTGGTCAAGTTTTATATGGGAATTTATCAAAAAAAATTATAAAGAACTTCTCTAATTAGCAATTAACGATAAAGAGTTAACATTTTGTCACATAATAATAAACCTTTTAACTATTGGGTTTGATGACTTTGTTGAATCTTGATTGCTGTCTCTGTCGAATGATTTAGTTGAAATTATGCACCCACTGACCCAGCCCCTATCATTTAATTTCTTAGATGGGTTTCGATTTTTTCTTCTTCTCTTTTTAATTGAATTTTCGTAGCGATCAAAAAATGGGTATTTTGAAAAGGGATGGTTCCATTTAATTGGAGATGGCATCTGAAGAAATCTTTGGTTTGAGTTTTTTTGGATGCATTGTGGTGTGCTTTAGATGAGTGGAAGATTGGGGTTGTAGGGGAGTGGATGGTTACAACTTACATGTGTCTCCAAGCCACTGGGGATTTCCATGGAACATCCAAATCAAGTTGTGTGGGATGGGGATTTTCCTCATTCCACCCAAATCACTATCCAAATCAATGGTGAAACATATTTCATACTGGCAACACATTTTTTCTTACATATATTTATTGGTAATATTGTTATATCTTTAACATATCTGAATTTGAGCATGGTGGTGATATATTAAAAACATATTTCTCATCTTGTATTTTGTAGTTTATGTTTTCGAATTTTTTTCCAGTTGTATCAAAAACTCCGAATTAAAAAATATTGACACGATATTCCTAAAATTGAGATTTGTGACACTGATTCTAGGACCATATGTTATTGAATATTGAGCTCCTTGGACAATGTCATTGACTCTTGACTCTAGCAATTTTTGGGTAGGATGAATCCAATTCAACAGAATTAAATGGTACACCGCATTTCCATGGACCTTGTGCTTTACAACTTCCTATCTTTTTTTTACCAAAAGAAAAAAAAAAACCCTTCCTATTTTTAATCAAGATTTCCATTGCAAATGGATTACTATCTAATTTAAAAGTGATGATTTTGAACTAATAGTCACTGTTTCATTATGCAGCTCTAATTTCCTTGCCTTTAGATGATATGTCACATGAAACAATCTTTCAAAATAAAAATAGGGAAAACTTGGGATAAATATGCCAAAAATTAAAGTAATCTTATGAAAATATCACAAATAACATTACAGTAAAAAATGCAAAAAATAAAATAAAATAAAATCAAGGAGGACAATATGGGCCCAATACTTACACTTGAACCTATGTCAAAGTGCACATATATAATCTGCAATAAGTTTGTCAAGGGCTACTCTGGTAGTCCCCCTTAATTGGGGGCAGTTGACCAAATAAATAAGTGGACTTTTCTTTTCTGCAGCAAAACACCTAAAATATCTGATCATATATTGACTAATACACTACTGAGTCGTCCCAGTGATTAGATAGATAATTTCAATCCTATCTCCTAATTGATGAGATATATGGATCCAATCAACTTATAGGTGTTGCTTTTTTCTATCTCATTAATTGGTGGTGTGAGCCCAAGGTGAGCCATAATGACAGGCGCTTGCATTCATGTCGCCTATGTGCTTCTGACTTTAGAGACGTTGAAGGAACCAACTCAAGCCCCAACCAACCATTGACAGCTTCAATGGTGAACCCACTTTTGGTGGACCATCACCAGATGAAAGGGGAGATTGAATCTAATGCTTTGTTCATCATCGTGAGAGGTGGACCCTTCTGCACACTCTCTACCCGTGATTGATATGTATTCGAGTATAGGGGTGTACACAGATCGGATTGGTGCGGATTGGGCCAAATCAATCACCAATCCGTTGCCTACGGATTGATGAATTTGTAATCCGTCACCTATTCGTTACCGTTGAAATCCGATCCGTTCCGATCCATAGAGGAGCGGATCGGATCGGATTAATCTCTTCAATCCGTTACTGTATGGATCGGATTAATCCGTTCAATCGTTACTGTACATTACATGGAAGAAGAAAGAAGAAAAAATCCATAAATTTTGAAGCCACCGAATTAAAGGGGCATGAGTTGAGAGCTGTATGCCTATTCTATTTATAAGGTTAGTGACTCCTTACATTTTTTTTCTTATTTTATATATATATTTATTCTTTATTATATATTTAATGACAACGGATCGGATCGGATTGAATCCGCGGATTAAGGGTGAAATCCACCACCGATCCATTGCTAACGGATTACACAATTTCCAATCCGTCACCAATGCGTTGGCCTTCGGATCGGATCAAAATCTACGTATTGGATCAGATCGAATCGGATCGACAGATTTTTTGTACACCTTTATTCGAGGGAGCACAAAGGCAAGGTGAAAAAAAAAAACCGAGAACATAAGCAAGGGCTTCAAATGGTTAAATGTCTTCCATTGGTTTTGGGCTGCAGTTGGCTTTATAGTCGCAATTTCTAACCATGGTTTTAGATTTTCAGTTTTGGCCAAAGCCTACAATTTTACCCTCTCTCTCTCTCTCTCTCTCTCTCTCTAGCTTTCTTTGAACCTCCCTATTGAAAATGGGGGTCACTGAAAATGAATGCCATACATGTACGTATCTATAAATCTTACACCAATAAGAGTAGGTCAGACCGTAAGATTGTAAGGTTGACCATATAATTAATAATGCGATTAACTAATAGAAAAATAAAATGTGATTGTAATCCATCCGGGGATTTGGCCTAGGATAGATCACATTGGAGAAACAAAATTTATAAAGCCAGCCCCAACATAATTGAGATAAGATTTTAATGATGATTATTAATGAGTATAATTGTTAATGCATAAAATTGCACTAATCACAATATTAGCCATATGCTTGCTCTTATCATGGGCCAACTTTTACTTAGGGTAAAATCATGGGCTAACTTCTACAAGAGTAAAACCTGAGGACATCTTATATATCCGTTACACTAAGTTTGAGACTTCTATTTCCAACATCCATTTGTCTAAATGCAGGTGGAGATTTGAAAAATAAGATTGTTCACACATGATTCTATCCTATACCTGATTTAGAGAAGTAAAGGCAACTCTTAAAAAATAAAAGGCCTCATTTCTAGGCTTGTGAGAATAAGAGCTTTAGCATCTTTTTTATTTTATGACTTTATTTTGGATGACTGTCTTGGAATAAGAGTATAAATTCCAAACAATTGTTCACTTTGAGCTTGCATTTCCAATATGTGGGACCCTTTGTGGACTTCTTCCAATCTTGCTTGAGACACTAGGAGGATCTAGAATCATTGTCCAATATATCAGTTTTGCAGATTGATATATGGATTTAATTGGACCTTTTTTATTGTCTTCTTTCTTAGAGAATAAAATTTTAAAAATAATGAGAAAATGAAACATTGTGAATCTGCCTATGTAATTGTTTCTCAGAATATTCAGAATGCTTTACTCAAAACAACAAAATGAAAAATAGAAGTTGTACTTGGGTTAGGGAGTTGTCAAATTTGGCAATCCTCCCTCGCGAGGAAAGAGTGCTAAAAAAATGGGTTTTCCGCGAAGACTTAACAGCTACACCAAACTGACGAAAACAAGGTGCAGAAATCCAAATATTAATTTTCTAATTTTTTTGCAGATTTTTCTTGCTACACAAACATGCCCTAAAGAATTGCACTAACTAAAAGTGAAAATTGAAAATTTTAGAGAATTTCACGAGCCAAAAGCGACATTTCATAGGACAATTTTTTTGGTATCTTATAATTCAAACAGGAAATTGAAATGGTGGGGGGCAACAACGTTTCTAATAAGAATTATGGAAATTCTTCAGAAGAAAACTCCAAACAAATGGGGCCATGAGCTGATATCTAGAATTGTTTTCTGAATTGGGCTTTGGCCAACCTTTTGACCAGTTGGCATTGAGAAAATGTCAGTTAAAAGATGCCATTTTGTTTGTTCAGTTCGTCTTTTTCCATTTTGAGTTTTAGGGAAAAGATCAGACAATTAGAAGACATCATGCATCCACCGCAGTCCCAACTAACTTTGTAGGCTTCTTTTCATTTTTTTTCCTCACCTATTATGATATCATTTGATGTATTTGAATATGAAGACTCTAACAGCGGGTGGGAGATCAAGTGCATTCTGATGTTTGGGAAGCTTGTACATCTCTTTTCACATTTGTCTTATTTAGGGGGAATGAAGAGCCTCCAACCATAGGGCTTCCTTATCCTTAAATAGATAAATAGTCCCAAAGAGTCATGCTCACTAAAGACTACTTCGTCAATAAACTTACATCCATCTAATCATATTGTAAGTCTTATATTGGAACGTATCAAGTCTTATTCTTAGTGAGAGTCTAATCTCTATTAGCCTTTTGCTATGCTTGATTTGACGTGGGACCCACGGCATGCGACCACACGATTCTTTACATATTATGCATCAATTGGATTGTTTGGAACTAGGGTTTTGCATATTAACCAATAACCATCCTATCAATATTGCAAGTTGGACACCATAGTTCCAAAACTCGATCAACTCACCCAAGACAAGGCTTGTAAGTCAGAAGGGCACCAAGTGTAACCCAGGGCAAGTATGACTGTCTCGGATTTGACTCAATGCCCCTAGAGTCAAGTTGGTGACTGAGTTAAAGAGAGTTGAATTGAGCTTTTGAACTCAAGCCAAGATTGGAATGTGTATAGAACAACATCCAATTATCAGGAACATTATGCACAACTTATTTTTATATATTGATCCATTGCATTTAAGAATAGAGTGTATTAAAAGTTTCTTCTAAATGAAATTTGTACTTGTTGAAAAATTTCTACAACGAGTCCTATGAATAGATTTTGATGGAATTAATGGACCTATATCAATGACTAGAACTGTGAATATGTTTAATGAGGTAGGTTGTATGTTGATTACTCTTCATATCAATTGCATTTATTTTGTTACTTTGAAAATAAAACTTCATTTATGATCTCTCTTCTGCATAAAGGAACAACCATAGTTTATATAGAAACTTAGGATTTGTATGAAAGCTGTAAAGTTCAAAGCTCATTAACATGAGGGGATTGTGGACCATTTTCATTTACTTACTATGATCATTATGTCTTAAATAAGGAAGGGCCCATATGGTAAGTGATACATTATTTAATGATGAATCTGTTGAGGTTTGCATCATTGTTTAGAACCTATAAAAACTTGACTCATGTTCACTGAGTCAAGCTAACTCGAACACTCAGTGGAGTATTGGTCGAGTCATATAAGTTGATACTTGAGCGATAACATAGACAATAATAAACAATTTCACTAATTCTTGTGAGTAGGCATAAAAAAAAGATTACATGCCAAAATAAAATCCTATTGGTCCTTCCTTATCCGCCCCGCCCGCCCCCCACCCGCCAAAATCATTTTTTCCCCCCTGAACGGTAACAAAAGAGACATATTAAGATTAGAAAAAACTTGCACCAATAAAGAAGGAAAAAGAAAAAAAAACCATGTTTAGGTTTAGAAGAGATATACCCAAACACTAGATACAACTAAATAAGAGAAGCCTCAAAAGCTTATATCGTCTCATTTAAATCAAGTTAAGTAATGGTATAACATATTTTGGCCTAACAAAATTATTTCCACATTAGAAAAACAACTTGGGATGACCCAACTTCAAGTCAAGTGGGCCCACAAGCCCTGATGATCATAATGGGGCACACATATAACACAATTGCCCATTAATGCTGCTAATCTCTATTGAACAGCAGTACCTCTTTTCCAAAGGGTATTAAATGATCACTAAGTCCAATGATATGCATAGTAGGGTTTTCAGGGCCTTTTTTTCATTTCTCTTTTCAGGGCTTGAATATGGAATGTGCAGCACATGTAAATTTGGATAGGGGTGCATTGAGCCTCTTGCGTCTCTCTTTTGCTCTGTTTTTCTTTAAAACACGTCTCTCTTGCCTGATCTCTTGGTCAACAGAACACATTGCATATCATTTAACGAAGGAGGAACATTCAATAAGTTTAAAAACAAACATTTAAGCGAGATATTGGCAGTTTTTTAAAAAATTCAAAATATCTCTTCGGCCATCATGTCCAGAAGGGATGATAAAGAAGTTACGAAAAAAGTTTACTTTCAGCGGCGGAGGAAAATGCCTTTTTTCCGCCATTAAAAGATAGCTAGGTCTCGTTTTTAGCAGTAGGAATTATTTAGGGCAGAAATAACACTTTTAGCGACAAAAAAAATAAAACTGATGCTAATGACATTTTCTTCCGCTGCTAAAAATCACTTTTTTATAGTGTGAAAATGAATTTTTGTGTTAGATGTTATGAAAAATCACCCATTTGCAACAAGGGAATATGGAGAATCCATGAGTGGGAGACACTTATGAGAAAAACACAATCAGATCAAAATATGTAATATTGTCTTTTATTAGCCCCTAACAAAATCTTGAGCTAATTGGAGTTTTGTCCATTGTTTTGTTGAATATTTTAGAGAATTTATGATTTTGACCGTGGGAGTGGCTCTTATTTATGTGAAATTAGGTGAGAGCCTATAAAGGATGAGGTCATATATTTTGATTAGTTTGAATTTTTCATAGGTGGATATCATTAAGTAACTCTTTAATTCCTGTATTTCTGCTTTCCATACTTTTTTATGGAAAACCGTGTACACAAGTCCTATAGGCCATTTGAGCAAATCGGGGAAAGAAGGAGGACTCTTTCAAGCCCAAGTTCCAGGGTTTTTTCAGATGTGGTGTCTGTACAAAGGCCTCCTAAATATCACTTCCTGGATTGCAACTAGGGTCCGACGAAAACGGCTGTGACCCCATTGCATTTAAAATGGATCTTGCAAGCCCCACCATACAAACCCCCCTACCCTTGGTGTATCCGCTTCACGAAAGATGCAACTCCATGATGCCAATTTGAGCGCCTTAACACTATGTTTGGAAAGGGGGGAGGGGAGGGGAAATTAATTTTTCCTCCTCTTGTTTGTTTTAGTCAAAAAGTAGAAAAAATGGGTAGAGAAAAAATTACCATCTTAGCCTTACTTTTGTAAAAGATCCAAATAGAGGAAAAGGCAGTTCAATAATTTGCTCCCTCTTTCTCCTCTTTTTCTCCCTCTTTCCCCCCATTTTTGAAGGAAAAATTTAGGGGTGAAATTTTGAAAATTTTACCTCCAAATTCACCCCCCCCCCCTTCCAAACAGGTAAACACCCCCATTTTCAACTTTCCCTCCATTTTCCTCTCTTTGTTTTCCTTCCCCTCATTTTACCCCCTTCATAAACATAGGATAAGAGGCCCATGAGAAATTGAAGTAGTGAAGAATTCCCACCTGGTACAAAATCCCAAGAATCTGTTTGGGCAACGAGAGGATTTTACTCTCCCCCACATTTCTTTTTCCTCCTCCTGAAAAGCCATGAAAATTTTACCTGTATGGCGGGAATTTCTCGATGCAGAAATGCACCCTAAAATGCGGATAACATGCGTGTATAAACCACCATGAAAGACCATTGTTTGATTTTATATCCAACTACAAAATAGAGGTCCGATCAGTGTCCAATTTATATATATTTGATTACCAGTTCATTGTAGGAGGGGTACCAACTGTGAAGGGGTTGGATAGATGATAAATGGGTTCCGCAAGAGGCATTTTATAGTTTTGTGTGAACCTTCAAGGTACTTATATATATAAATATAGGAGAATATTCATGTGCATCCATCCCTCACCATAGGGTGAGGGACACTTCCATAATTGAGAATTTTCAAGTACATAGGGTGAGGTACGCTTCCATAATTCATGTGCAAAAAGGGAAAGTGTCATCACCTTATGGTGAGGGATAGATGCACATAAATGTCCCCCATATATATATAATTTTTATGTTGTTCGGCATCAATCTCGGATTTCAGGGTCAGACTCTCCACTCTTTCCTTGTATCGTTGGTCACAAAGCAGCTAGGTATGTTTAGTTTTACACATACTGATTTAGTCTTCTTTATTATAGCTTGTATTGAATTTTGGTATCAATCTTGGTTTTGCATCTAAATGGCTCCTTTCATATTATAAATAGTTCTTTTCATACTACGATCTTCGAATTTTGTGGGATAGATTGAAGACCTTGTTTCACAAAATTATTTCACTACCCTCTAAAGAAGTAAATTATAGAGCCACTCAAGTATTCATCCTATGTCGTTTCTTTTAAATATCTTTGTACGTTACCAAAGCTTTACACCATCTACTGGTGTCAGCTATATTATCTTTTTCTTTTATTTTTATTTTTTTTTCTATCGGAGGATTCCTAACCCTTTGGGCTAGACTAATCCCTCCGAACTCAGAGGGAAGTCAGGTAAACTTCCCTGTAACCCCAGTGTGGTAGTGTAGTTTCAAACCCACAACCTCCGGGCGCAAACCGTGGTCCTATGCGAACTGAGTTACCCATAGGGGTTTCCTATATTATCTTTAATTCATAGGATATGTAAAATTTTAGGTTGGCTAATTCATTGGGTAATGGACAAAACTGGAATTCTTTATAATGTAAGTTAGATTAGAAAAGGACTGCCCAAGATCGTCATTGAAGAAGTCTAGTTTGTTCTTGAATTGACACTAGTTGCTCGAGCGATCCTCAATTCACTTGAGCGAACCCTTCACAGAATCCTCTTCGCGCAAGCAATCCCTCACAGCTAAAGACATAATGCAGTTCGCTTGAGCGATGCCCCTGACCGCTCTAGCGAACCCAACACAGAAGCTACTTCGCTCTACCCAATTTTAAGTTCGCTCGAGCAATGATCTGAAGTTCAAAATTTTAAAGACAGAGACTTGTCCGCTCGAGCAGACTCTTTGGTTCCTTGAGCGGACCTGGGCGTGAATTTAGAAACTTGCCCATATTTCTCTTTTGGTTTGCTTCAAGTTACCATGCTGATTCCTATTCAAATTATAACACTTGAGGCACGAAATTAGGCTTATAAAAAGCATTTATCTCTCTATTCAACCTCACCTCTCTATTAAGAAAAATTCTCAAAGAGAACTTGAGAGATCCATCTTCCCCCAAGGCGACCATCTACAGTGATGAAGATCAAAGCTTTAGATTCATGCTCCGTTCTACTCTTATGAAGTAGAGACGCCTTGAAGACGGCTTCGAGGCGGTCGGCTCAAGCACGGTGAAGGTGCACGGCGAGCAATCGGCAAGATCGCGCAGTCCCTAGGTTGAGTTACGACTGGGAATGGTTGTGAGTTACTTATAACTGTATTTCATATAGTGCTTGGTTGTCTGTTGGCCTAGTCGATAAGGCCCGTAGTTTTTTCCTGAGTAGGGTTTTCCACGTATAAATCATATGTTTTTCTCGTTGTATGGATTGTTTATTTTTAATTGGATCTGAGATTAATAATTAGTTTAATCGCTGTAATTAAAATTTACTAGAGATCTGTTAGTTGGGATCTGAGCTTGTATTAAGGCCGAATTATCAAGATATTTTTGTTTGCATTTGAATTTAAGCTGCCAACATATCATTTTTCTGTTTTCGTTGATGAAACATGAGAAATAATCTCGCAACTTTCTTTGGTTGGATGAATGTGTAATGAATTGAAAGTCTCACTTATTTCTGATTCCCCAAATCAGTTTTAACTTGGTGCATTTCAAAACAGTCTCGTAAATGTGAATAATTTTTATAACATTTCATGATGTTCTAAATCAGGGGTGAACCCATCCCCCCATGAACAACAAAATAATGAATAAAGTAGCATTATGGCCATCACCCTGCTCCCACTTCACCACCCAAGACAATATATTTCGTGTGACTACTAAATTGAAAGGTAAAAAAGGCTTTGAATGAATGGAGGAAAGATCAACATTCTATATCAGTACAATTAAATGAAGCAAGATCAGCTCGCCTTCCTCTTATTGATAAGATTCAATAAGGCCTCTCTGGTTGGTAATCCAAATGCTTATCTTATGCAAAGCGTGTTGAGTTTATTCACTCAACTTTATCTTCTCTACATATATTTTGGGCAATGGTATATTTGCTCCCGAAGTCTGTTCTCAGGGCGTTGAATCTAGGGCTGGCAAAATGTGGCCCGACCCGATGACCCAACCCTAACCCGACCCGGTTTTGGCCCGCCAAACCCGACCCGCCACATATATGGGTCAGCCACGAGTTAGGATTTGCTGACCCGTATAAAAATGGGTTGGGTTTGGGTTGGCCCGCCTAACCCGGTTGACCCGTTTAACTAAACTCTTAGTTTCTTGCTGACTTGAGAAATATGTGGGGACTCTCCTTGATCTTAGCCAAAAAGAGATCGAGAAAGGTATGCAATCTTAATGACGTTCCGGTTTCCTACTTTTTCAATAGTTAACAGGTTTCATTATTAGCAAATCTGAATCGCTAAAGAATCCTTCCAGCTGCAAATAATCAAATATATTCTTATTTACAAGTCTACCTAGAGATTACAGTTTTGCTGCTGCATCTTCAAACTCAACTCACAGTCTTCAAGTCCCAAGCCTTGAAACTTACAAGTTTGCAAGTTCTCTTCAAGTTACTCTGCAACAACAGGTTTCAAAAGGTTTTTTAAGTGCCATATCTTTTCTATATGTTTTTTTAAAGTGTGAAAAGTGTCAAGTTCTCTTCAAGTTTCTCTATCTTTTTTGTATGTTTTTCTTACGTTCCACACACTTTACACATTCCATGATTGCCAGAGCTTTTGTGTTTAATGTTCCACAAACCTTCTTGCAAGCTAGCATTCATATATAAAGTCCTCTTTTCTCTGATTAAAACAATGAAAAAATAATTAAAGAAGAAGAAAAGGAATAAGAAGAAGAGGAAAGAACATGGTGGGTAAGATGAAGAAGAAGAGGAAAAGAACATAGTGGGCTTTGACATGAAGAAGAAGGGGGAAAAAACAAACTAAGGTGGAGAATAAGAACCATCGTACCATATGGGTGATATGGCCACATGGGTAGGAACTAGTAGTACTAGTAGTATGGTGGGTTGTTCACTTGTTCATGGGTAGGAGCAAGTTCTGACATTGGTGACATGGGAAGGAGGAAGAACAAGAAGTGGGTTCTGAGTTCTAAAATATGTAGTAGTAGTGATGGTAGTACAGAAGAAGAGAAAGAAGTGGTTTCTAACATGGCAATAGTGGGAGTACAATAGTATAGCAGAAGAAGAAGAAGTGGGTTCTAGTGTTCTACTGATACAATAGATATGCAATAAAACACACAAATAACATATTGACCGAAACTTTTTAAAAAAAATTGTAGATGCAAGATACAAATAACATATTGCCACACTTGTTGTAAAAGGAAAATGGTTGGAAACTATGGAAAAATGGTTGGATTATGTGGCTAAACAGGTAAAAACTAGAGTTTTTTCTCTCTTTTTTCTTTTTTTTTTTCTGGTAAAAGGTAGAATAGTACTTATCAAAGCAAATAGGACAATACTCAAATTTAATCACCTTTAATCTCATACTATTTTTTTCTATTTTATCCAACATTTGATCAATGTTTCAAACTTGGAATTAGAGAGAAATTCAAAACCTGAAATTTATGATATTACTAATTTAAGTTAGCTATATTTTTAGTTGGTGAATGACAATTATAATTTACTTTATTTCTTGCAGTTGAACTTTGGTTAAATATGTCATCGCGAGTGGATAATGATTTTGACCACATTGATGAAATGAGTGATGATGATATTAATGTTATAGAATCACCAACTCCAGAAGTTAAAAGTAAACGTCAGAAAAAGAGCACGTCTAAAGTGTGGCAGTTTTACAATAGAATAACCAGAGAAGATGGGAAGGAAAGAGCTCAATGCAAAAAATGTGGTGCGAAATATCTTATTGATAGTAAATCAATTGGCACATCAACCCTAAATCGTCATGTAAAAAAATGTCCAAGAAACGAGACTCGTGACGTGAGTCAGTTACTCTTATCTAAATCAGGTGAAGTCCGTCCAAACAAAATAGAACAAGATGTCTTTCGTGAAAAAATAGCAATAGCTATTATTAGGCATGACTACCCCTTCAATCTCGTAGAACATGAGGGATTCAGAGATCTATGCAACTACTTAAATCCAGATGCAAAACCCATATCTCGTAATACTGCAAAAGCCAATGTATTGAAGTTGTATAAGAAGCATAAGGAAAATCTCCGCCATAAGCTACTATTAAGTCCTAGAAGAATATGTCTAACATCAGACTTGTGGACCTCTATCACCACTGATGGATATATATGCCTTACAGCACATTTTATTGATGAGGAGTGGATTTTGCAGAAGCGTATATTAAACTTTAGCTACATGCCTCCTCCACACTCAGGTGTTGCGATTGCAGAGAAAGTGTCTATGTTGTTAAATGAATGGGGAATTGAAAATAAAATATTTTCAATCACACTAGATAATGCTTCAGCGAATGATGTATGTGTTCAAGTAATGAAAAATCAACTTAGTTTGAAAAATGCTCTTTTGAGTGATGGAAGATTTTTTCATGTGCGTTGTTGCGCTCACATATTAAACATAATTGTGCAAGAAGGATTGAAAGTGTTAAGCGGCGCGGTTCACAAGGTTCGAGAAACTGTCAAATATCTCAAAGGTTCACAAGTACGAAAGATTAAATTCTTAGATTGTGTTGCACAAATGTCAATGAAAAGAAATAAGAGCCTACGTCAAGATGTCCCTACTAGATGGAACTCAACGTTTTTGATGCTTGAAAGTTGTTTATTATATCGTCCAACATTTTGTCATTTACAGCTGGTAGATACAAATTACAAGAATTGTCCAACCTCAGAAGAATGGAAACAGATTGAAGGATTATCTAAATTTCTTAAAGTTTTTTATGATGTTACAAATATATTTTCAGGGACCAAATATCCAACTTCCAATTTATATTTCCATGGAGTTTGGAAAATACAAATGCATTTAAAAAAGGAGGTCGAAAGTGCAGATTGGTTTATCAATAACATTGTTCGACAAATGCAAGGAAAGTTTGACAAATATTGGGCAGAATATAGTCCAGTACTAGCCGTGGCAATTGCTTTTGATCCACGCTATAAACTGCAGTTTGTAGAGTTCTGTTACAAAAAACTATATGAAGAAAGTTTCAAAGTAGAATTGAACCGGGTTAGAGGAAATTTAATCTCACTTTACGAAGAGTACTCGCGCCTTGGTTCTAAAGAATCAACAAAAAGCGATGCATCAGTCACTAAGTTGATTGGCATCAGTGACGACGTTACAGATGACATACAAGTAAGTACTTAATTATTTTATTTTTTATATAAAAAGATACATATCTTACTTGTCACTTTTTATTTATATTTTGTAACTACCTACCTTGCATTTTTGTCATATAGGAGTTTGCAAGCTTTGAGAGCCAAGAGACGGAAAATAAATTTTCACAAATGGATTTATATTTGCAAGAACCAAAAGTTCCAATAACCCAAGACTTGGACATCCTGAAGTACTGGAAATCTCATGAGTATCGATATCCTGAGCTCTCTATGATGGCTCGTGATATCTTAACAATTCCAATATCTACAGTTGCTTCAGAGTCCGCATTTAGCATTGGTGGTAGAGTTCTTGATCAATATCGTAGTTCCCTTGCCCCTGAGAATGTTGAAGCCTTAGTAACAACTCGAGATTGGTTGTTTGGATCAGGAGGTAAATATTTCTCTTCATAGTTATATTTTTTTAATGAAATATTATTGAACTAATTTTGGTTTTTCACCATCCACTGCAGTTGATTATCTAGAGCTGGAGACAGAAGATATTGTTGAGGATATTTTAGGGATTGAGAATGTGGGTTCAACTTCATGATCTTTAGATAGAGGTTAATGACTTTTGTACACCCTTATTTAAAAATAAATCCATGATTTAAGTTATTGTCCATCTTATATTTTCTAATCAAAGTTAATCCCTTTTTATTTTTCAGGTGGTGACATTATGAGGAGGAGTAATGCAATAATCTATTTATTTTATTTTCATTTTGGATGGTTTAATATGTTGATGATTAGAATATAATTTTTTTATAGTTTAGAATTTTGGTATTTATAACATTGATTTGTTGATTTGGAGAATCAGAGATTCATAAAAAAAATTTAAATAGTGGATGTTAAAATTTGCTCAATCTTAGAGTTATTTAAAATGTCATATTTGTTGCATCAAGATCATAGTGCTAAATGCATTTTATCACGAATACTGTTCTCCATGATAGAATTGCGCATTTTATATGAATGATTACTTTTTTTAAATTTATTTTTAATGGTGATCCTCAAATTTGAATGGCTATCGATGAGCTAGATTGAAATTGGCTAAACTAGTATTGACTTACATTCTTTTCTTCCATTTGCAAACTCAAAGCTTGATTTCTCACGTTTGTCTTTTCTTAACAATGTTATTTTCTTATGAATTATAATAACTTGTTATTTTTTTTTATCAATTTCATAGATTATATATTATTTGGGGGGTTTAGTCTTATTATATAAGGATTATCATAAAAGATTAATGACTATATAGGAAATCACATATTTCCTATATAGCTTGACTACCCGTGCTTAAAGTACAATACACAACTGCATAAGCATGAAAAAATAATAATAAAAATATTTGTAGGATTCAATATTCTATTACTTTTTTAAACACATCACAAAATCTAAATGCTTGTCAATGTTTGAAGGAGGCTTAATGGCTAGCGTCCTTTGCTTTTCTATTTATTCTTGTTTAGATAAAATAATGCACAATGCAGGTACAAGGAGTAGTGGTTAAGTTATCAATTGAAACAAAATGGGACTTGGGTTCGAATCTCGTCAATCTTCACTTTTTGTCGAGATGAGCGACTCGAGTCAGATTAGGCCAGGCTGACCTGACCCATATTTATTTCGGGTTAGGCGGTTTAGCCCGACCCGAAGTATCATGGGTGTGGGCTGCAAACCTGCAACCCGTTTAAAAAATGCGTCGGTCACGGGTTATGGGTCCAAATAACAGATCCAGCTATGACCCGACCCGAATTAGCCCGACCTGGCCCGTTTGCCAGCTCTAGTTGAATCATCATATTCCAGATTTTTCTGGAATTGCTGGTCCTCAAGAAGATATATTCATCCTATCTCTTGGTCTGCCATTTGCCACCCAGTCTCTTCTGGTGGTTTGGGTATTAGATCTGTTGTTGATACAAATAAGACTGCTCTTCTTTGTGAAGTTCGGAATTTTGTCTAAAATAAATCAACTTGTTGGAATATTTGGATTAATGCTAAATATTTAAGGGGTCGCCCCTTTCTATTTGTTTTCATTTCCCGTACGACTTCATGGGGGTAGAGGAACATATAGGCTATGAGAGAGTCAGCATTACCACAAATTAGATTTCTTATCAGGAAAGGAAATCAAACTAGATTCTAGCATTGACCCATGGCTAGTACTGTAGTCGGCTGAAAGATGCTCATGGGGAAAGTGCAATCTAGGATCTTGGCCAAGGGCCTGATAACTTGGTTAGTTAACTTTATTCATGAGGGTAATTCAACCTGCATATTCTCACGTCAAATGCACTTATGGATATAGTTGCTGAGTTGGACTTTTGGGGGAAGGAACCTCTTGATGTGGACCTTTTGGTAGCTCATGTGGCAACTTCTTACAGGGAGGGCAGCGCTATGCACTGTAATGACATACAGCTCTGCTCATAAGTTGAAATCCTAGCTACCCAATCACTCAGCAACAAAGCCAATTAAATGCAGTTGTCCCCTATTGATCATTGGATGTTGGGTATTTCCATTTTCTCCTTAGCAATTTCACTGCTTATTACAATCCCAGCTAGGAAGGAACCCTTCCAGTCAATGCATGCGACATTTACCTACCAGGCATCATAAATGTGCTAAAATGAATTTTAGGCACTCTTTGTTTCCTATAATTGAATTTATAGGAATTCTAGCACTTTGGAATTCTATAAATGGTTGAAATGAATAATTAAAGGTGAAGAACTAGAAATGACCATAAAATAACTTTCCCTAAAAAGGAGCTTCTTTGTGTATCGAGGAAACACAAAAATAATAGTGAGGAAAAATTGTCCAAAATAATCGGTTTTCTACAACTTGCGCACCAAATGATGAGAAAAACTAAATAAATAAATAAATAAGACGCACAAAATTGACCCTTTAGTGAAAATTGAGTAAAGGAAAATGAGAAATGAGCTATCACCTTAGTAATTTAAACTATAAAAAATGTCAATGTCGCATCTCCAATGCTGCCTTACATCCATATCCCTCAGTGTCACCCCTTTTCATTTATCTCTTCACCTTGGGGTGGAATAGAAAATTTGCCTTGGAGAGGCTACTATGTAAAAATATGCTTGGGGTCCCAATATAAGGTAAAAAAACACTAAAATTTGAGACTTTACAGAATTCTCGGGGAGCCTTCTTTTCTTTTTTAAAGAAAAGGAAAAAAGAAAGAATTGGAGATTTTCATAGCACTAGGGGTTTTTCGATGCACTCACTTCTATACAATCCTTTGGTAAAACTCATTTGACTATGAGCTCTTCTGCATTCTATTCTTATATATTCTGAGCAAACAAATGTGCTTTTACTTCCTATAAATAAATAAATAACAAAAGCAAAAAACCAAAACAAACAGACCCTTCATGTGCTTTTTGGCTGTTATTGTTTGGAAGCACATTTTCAAGTCTGGATACGAGGTCGAGACAAAACGGCAATTGAAGATCTCCGTTAAAAGTAGCATGAAGTTGGGAATAAGAGACGAAATACTGCACTAGATAGAAAGTAAAGGTCTTTGGAGTAATCAATGGAGCTGAGAGTCTTCTTTCATGGTTGGTTGCAGTGTTAATCTATGTGGTTGAAACTTGAAAGATGGACAACAAAAATTGCATTAAAGACATATGTTTGACCCGGTCCAAACAAAAAATTGCATTTAAGATGTCTGTCTGAATGGATCCTAATTGAATGATAATTGATCCAATGTAACACGAGGTCTGTGTTGGTTTGTGCGGGCTCAGCACACTTGACAATGTAGCCTTAACTGATTTATTGTCTGGGTCAAAGGTGTGTCGGTGAGAACCTGAGATTTTATTATTCTTATTTTTTTATATTCTTGGATTAAATGGTTAACCTGTCTGGAGGTGGGTTTGGTAGCAGTTTTTTCGATTTCACAAAAGGTATTGGTTTGAAGATTTTGAACAAGTTGGGTCGGAGGCCTTTAATATGAACAGCCTTTTTGCCCAGTTGATGTAAGACACTAGAGCAAGGATTTAAGTTATTGGGTTTGTGAAGTTTTAATGTTTTTTATTTTGATACGTTGGTATCCAACATTTGAAGAAGCGCAACTTATATGATAATTTGGATTAGGATAGAGGAGAAACGGAAGTCATGTATCTGAACCCCAACATGGTTGGGATAAGGTTTTGATGCCGATCATGATGATGATGATGTTGGTATCGAACCTAACCCAATGAATACCTATCTGGAGGTGGATTTGCATCATGTATTATAAAAGATAGAGTATTAAGCACAATAGTGTCATTGCCCACAAAAGCTGACCATTCCACCGAGTCCATTGCGGATCATGTGATTACTTCATTCCTATCCAGATGGATCACAACATATGAAAAAGAAAGCCCACAATGAATGAAATATGTATTGCTTTGCAACTGGGCCAGGCCGGTAGTCCAGATCCATATGGGTGTTCACGCCCAGGTTGGGCTGGGCTGAGGTATATCAGGCCGGTCCAACTTTAGAAACACAGGCCCATTTAAGCCTAGGCCAGACCGAGCCCTAAGAGCTAGGCCTGATTGCCCACGTGAAAATTTCAGGCATGAGCCTGTCCATTTAGTAGGTCAGTCAAGAGGCCCATGAAGTTATGGTGATTATCATGCCGGACTAGACCCAAGAGACAGAAGAATGAGGTAGGACTAGTTTGTTGTTGGGTATTTTTAGCCAACACAGACATGTATCCTGACTAAATTCTAGTGGACTATAGGGCTTCAGACACAATCTTGGGCCCATAAATTCCCTCAAATCCACCTTTAATAGCTAAGGCATGCCCTACCTAGTTGCATAGCATCCTGAAAAGAATAATTGGACTGACCATTTTGCATTCACTACCTTTAGGGCGTTTTTGAATTGGGTTGGACCCAATTTGAAGCCAGATTTGTCATGAATTGTCCCATTTAATGAACCTGAGTCCTATTCTGTTTAAGAATTTATGTACTAGATCCAGCTATATAATGGATCAGGGTC
Organism: Persea americana; assembly: GCA_029852735.1. Taxonomy (NCBI): domain Eukaryota; kingdom Viridiplantae; phylum Streptophyta; class Magnoliopsida; order Laurales; family Lauraceae; genus Persea; species Persea americana. The sequence goes on from CM056815.1 coordinate 75,275,729, forward strand.
CCAATCCACATACATCAAACATGCTAAGAGCATTAACTAATGTTAATACAAACTTAATTTCATAGAGTATGCATAATAACCATTGCGTAGTCAGGTAAAAAGGTAATACCTTTCTCGGTCTTTTGGCTAAGGTAAAAAGGTAAACATAAACGGATCCTGTAAGACCCGAACCTGATCTGAACAGATTATCGATCCGATACAAATCCAAAGCCTCAATTCTAGATATGATCATTGATTGGACCTGGATTAGGTTCCATATCTTTTTTTTCCTTTTTTTGGGTTGGGGGGTGGGGGGGTTGGGTGGGTTGGGTTCTGGATCAACATGTAAATATAGGTCAGTTAACAATTAACACACTTGCTTCAAACTACATACAAAGGAAGCAGCCTTTTATGACCCAAACTACTCATCCCTGCATTCCCATGAGATGGATCCTATAGTCATAAGATTCATCATTGATTTTTTATTCTATTATCTTGCTCAATTTCTTTACTTTATTTTAACATCAATAGGATGGAATAAAAGCCTTGATATGATTTGAACACTTTGGACACCCATTTCTACTCGGTGGTGTTGAAACTTTTCTGAGTTCTATTCTAATAGCTTTTGGAACATCAATTTTCATCCATACATGTCGAATTTAGTTTTTATTTGTTTGAAACTTTGGGCACTTATCATGAACACCACTGACAGTTGTGTGCTGGGCCAGCCTCTTAAACGGTTCTGATCGCACCAATTGTACTCGCATGAGTGCTAACCAATAGTTGGATGGCTCATATCATGGTTGTGGCTCTGAGCCTATATTCATCCACTCATTTGTCAGGACTGGAGAGAAAATTTGGTTCACTCATTTTGGTCGGGAAGGAATGCATCTCACAAATAATAATTCCATTCCAATGCGCCCCACTTTAGATTGGTCTGCCACTTGCTCTCACATTGAAGTTGAGGCATCTATATCTGAGAAAAATGTACATTGATGACCAGTGACCAACCCTTTCTGAGACAACATGCCCATTCAGTAAAAAAAAATTTCCCGAACAGGGTGTTCAGCCTCTTCTAAAATTGACTATTGCCCCGGACACGTAAAGTCTATGCCTCCCTTACGCACCAATGTAAGTCAGGTTGTTACTTGGCAAGTGGCTCTGAGGAGAATGTCCATACACTAGATTGAATAGGCCTTTTTTTTTAATCCTTTTAAACTTTTGAAAATTTTATTTTTTAAATACTCACACACCCACTCCTACACGCTCACCCGTGTCGAAGGGAGGTGGCTCACCAACCAAGTTATGAGATAATTGGCTATTAAGGTTGGTTTAGGATTACCAGAAACAATACTCAGGCAAAAACCATTCCTATGTGCCTTATTTTATGGGCCACTTGTCTCAACTGCAATCAGATTACCTCCCTTACACACATTATCCTACATAAGGTAGTATCATATACACACAGTTGTAAGAATAAGAGGTCTTTCTCTATATATTAAATAACCATAAAAATAATAGCAAAAGTTATAACTATAAAATATAAAGGGCCTGTTGGTTCCAGGAATTTTTGATAATTTTGGTTTGAAAGGAATTATGAATCCTCCAGATACTGCCCTTGATTTTCAAAATGCTCAATATGATCCAACAGTAAGGAAGCTGGATTCATGAAAAAATTCAAAAGCCAAACTAGTCTTTTTACGAGGTTGGTTTTGAGAATTTTAGCCTTCAAAAGGAGAATTTCAACTTATTGCCATGTTTGTGGACTTTCACTTTTTGCATAAATTCCTTTTCTCCCATCCATTGTCAGAAACTTTTTTTTATTTATCTCATAATCACAAAGAGTTACACTCATTTTCATGTTTTTACCTACAGAAAAATATCCATACTAAACCATAAAAGAACTTCTCGAAAGAAAAACATTTGCTCCTTTGTATTTCATTGAAAGGCGATTACACACACGTTTCCTAGTTTGAGAAATTTGGAGAATTCTTGTTCGGTCAGAAATTCTGAATAATTACTCTTTTTACCAGAAAGTCATCAAAACAAAAGAGGCCTAAAGACCAAACATTTCTTATTTTTACCAAAGAAAGTCATTACGATAATTATATATATATCATTTTTGCTAGATCCTTCAAGTAATATTTGAACACATGCAGGACCTATTTGGTTGAGAGCATTTATGACATAAATTCCCTGTGCAGTGGATGTCCCTAGGATTTATGAATTCCCTATTTGATTGGGATTTCAGGGTGAGATTAGCCGAATTGCCATGTAAAAAAATCACATTTGGCCGGCTGAATTCTCTGAATTTTAAAATTCAAAGAGCTACTTGGCAACATTTTGAAACTCTACTCTCCACAGTAAAAACAATTGGAGTTCTTTAAATGCTTGCAACCATACATGAAGGGATAAAGCAGAATACCTACCTGTACTTTGCTCAAAATTCATACTACTCCCCCGGACTTTGGTATTTTGTACTAAACCTACTTGTATTTTTAAATCACAATGCAAATAGAGACGGACATGATGGAAAATATGGAATGACGAATTTACCCCTCTATATATAAGATGTGTCTTGGCGTTTTTGATCATTTTCCCTTTTTTGCTTTCAGCTATGGTTCTTCTTCGTTGGCGACTTTTGGAGAAACAGCCCCTCTTTCATCTCTCTTGCAACAACCTCCGCTCATATGCTCATCGCAGGGAACAGATCTCCATCTTCATCTCTGGATACGACTAGATTCTCTCATTTCTTCATCCTCTCTTCCATCTGAGACCCACCTTATTTTCCATCTAATCTCACCACCAAACAAGCGCTCTTTCTTTGTCCGTTTCTCTTGTCACCCTAAAACAACCCGTCCAACAATTCAGATGGTGCAGCCAGAGGGCAGACCCATCAAATGTCAGTTGAACCCTGCTGTTGCTCCAACGATGTATTGGGGTTCTTATGGACTTTGCCCCCTCTTTACCAATTATTGCACAAGATTCTAAGATTTGAGGATTCTAGGATTGCAAACAAAATTTAACAACAGCTAGTTGGCGATGGAAGGTTTGGTAGGGAGGCAATTCCTTTACTCAACAAAAATCAGATTGGGCATAATAGTTCAGGGTTTGGGTCCACATTTTCAACCAGATTCATGAACGGTGTGGTTACGAGCTACCTGTGACTGAATTTATTGTACCCATATGCACTAACACGACCTATTAAATCATGGTTTAGGCTGGCATTTCCAACTAAATACAAGCTGGTAGATTTTGGGCCACAATTTTTACCCTCTTGTAGTCTACCATATTAGAATCTCAGCCATCTCCAGTTCAGACGCCTGAGATGGCACCAGCTATGGTGGGAGCTTCCCATCAAGTGTGGATGGGAAGTAGCCTTCATCTGTAAATGCTGTTGTATGCCATAGAATGGAACATAAGTTATGTAGCCATGGAGCCAGACCACTCTGGATTTGACCAGAGCCGCTCTGTTTGAATTGAACATAGCCGGTGCAACTCCACGAATCCAACCAACCAAACGGCCCTCCACCTACAATGGGGATTGCCATTGTGGAAGTGCCATGCTGCAATATTTCAAATGAATATCAAGATATTTCCAATGGTGATGTGCAGGTGATGTATTTATGGTTCATCTTTGTGTAGAAAAGGCTTTTAATTAGTTGGTTGTGTAGAAAAGAGAAGTTGGTTGAAGCGTACATGGCATTTGGTGAAATGCTCAAGAGAGGGATTGGTGCTGATAATGAAGTGTCAGGGGCAAATAAGTCTCATTCATAACCTATTTGGGTCAGTAAGTCGCGGTCAGTATGCACCAGATACCATTTATACATATACGCTGTTAATACTAACAGAATCCATTCATTTTTGCATGTTAATTAGAACTTCAGGTAGGTTTAGTATAAAATACCAAAGCTCGGGGCGGGGGGGGGGGGGGGGGGGGGTGGTTCTACATTTTTAGCAAAGTACAGGTAGGCATTTTGTTATTATCCCTTTAAAATACAAAGGCTAGGAATTACAAACATTAGTTTTGTGGGGCATTTTACAAATAAGCAAATAATGGAGCTGTATATTGCAAATAACCCTCGTCATTTTTCCAGATAGTCTTGGTGGCCTACCTATCACTCACCAGTTAAAAAAAGTAGAGTTGTAAATAAGCCCATGTGATCTTAGTACTTCTAAATAGACCCCTACCTTTTTATTTCCATACCTTTTATGTGCCCAAAATCAGTATTCATAATGAAAATGGGTAACCACCATGATATTTGTGTTGGATTTTTATAAAAATGACATCTTTCCCCTTACATCCATTAAACAAAAATGAGTATACTATTATTTACAAAAATGCCATTATTTTATCCCAAATTCCAACGATCTCTCTCAATAATTCTTTAATGCACATAAAGCCTAATTATGTATTTTGAAACTCTCATCAACGTAACAGTGGGCGTGCATGGATTGGATCAATTATAATCACAGGCGTTGAGGGTTTAATGAATTAGGCTCTGTATTGTTAAAAATAGATTTACGTACGGTTATTCTCTTCAACTAAATGTAGTTATTAATGTTATAAGCTTTAGAGAAAATAAGTATAAGCTTTTGAATATATGTATATAGGGATAAAGAGACAGACAAAAGTGTCATTTAATTTTAAAAACTTTTGGTGGTTGGAAGTAGAGTTGCAAATGGGACGGTTTTGGGTCGGAACCATACTGAGTCAGGACCCGAACCCATTTCTAAATAGCAGTTCCTGTTTCAAGTCAAATTTTGATTCAGAACTTGTTTTGTTGGTTCTGAGCCGATTCATATAGGAAAACCTAGATTCGGTTTTGGAAATGGGTTTACCTAGAGGAGTGCAATCTAGTTTAAAATTGGTTCTAATTTCTCTTCATTCTTTGTTTTTTTTTCTTAAAATAAATATATCATTTAACTTTATAAACAATGCATCAAGTCTACTGCCTCCAATTTTATACATAAAAGTGTAAAAAAAAAGAGTTGATTTTGAGGTACAACTTGCAATATCAAAGATTCATATGCCGGGTTGCGGGTCTACGAGTTGGAACCTATATGAACCTAGAATTAGAACTGTTTATCAATCCGAATTTTATATTGGGTTCCGGGTCAGGGCCCATTTATGAATCGAAATCTAAAATATATTTCAAACCTAGTTTGTTGCAGGTCAAAACTTCAAAGTAATCAGATAATTGAATACTCGTTTGCAATCCTAGTTGGAAGGCTGTTAATATTGGGGACACGAAAGGTATAAAAATGGAAAGATAGGGCCCTATTTATGAATACTAAAAAATTATGGGCCTATTTTCAAATCCTAAAAAAATTACTAAAAAAGTACACGAAGGACCCAAAATTTTCCATGTCTGGTCTCATCTTTTCATTTCATTATCATCATAAGATTCACTGTTTATAGTCTTGGCGTCGTTAAAGGACTGGATTTCGATTTGATATAAATATCTCTCTCTCTCTCTCTCTCTCGATTTGGATTTGATATCTCTCTCTCTCTCCACGAAAGAAGAAGGAGAAGGAGAAGGAGATGCAGATATTCGTGAAAACCCTAACTGGGAAGACCATCACTCTCGAAGTCGAGAGCAGCGACACCATTGACAATGTCAAAGCCAAAATCCAGGTCTCGTTTTTCTTCTTCTTCCTTGATCAATGATTGCTACTAGGGTTTTGATTTTGCATGCTTTGCTTTCAATATTCTAGGGTTTTCTCTTTTTTCCTTGATTTTGTTTCTTACTCTTCCTTTGAGAAGTAGATGACTGTGATTTCTTGAGAAAAATTTAGGTTTTTTTTTAATGAGTCTAGGGCTTTGTGTTGAAAATAGAACTTCTTTGGGAGATTTATAATGGGGTTTGGGGCTTTTTTTTAATGGTTGGTATGACCGTACACGTGGACGTGGCTATTATTATTATTATTTTTTTTCTGGGGTTCCATCCTTTCATTGAGCAACTGAAAGCTGCCGTCGTTGGGTGATGCTTACATCTCAGATTGATGGGGATCTCTTGTGGTTTGAATTTTGTTCACATGAGAACTTGTATGCTATGTGAGAAATGAGAATTACCTTGTGAGGCCCAACTGAATGCATGAGAAGATGGGAAACTTAATCAATGGATTATGGGGATGCCTCTGAAAGGAGCATAGGGAGATGATTGTAGACATGGATCAGCATTGAAAATAAATTCTAGATGGGTTGTTTCAATCCAATGGTGAGTAGCATAAGGATGAGTGTTGAATTGGGGTGTGTGGCAATAGGCAGAAGGGGAGAAATGGGGGAGGGGCGTTAGATTGATCATGGGTGGGGCCTTGAAGCTGGTTCTTGTATATAATTATATGAGAACGGGTTCTCATGTGAAAGTTCTGCCATTTGGTTTGGGTGGGAAGTTGCCTGGTTTTCATGAATCTTGCTATTTTTTTAGGCCTTTTATCTCCAGTTCCAAAAGATTTCCATTGGGTGTGGTCCATCTGCGGTGGGGTATCTGGGTCACTGGACTTCTGACTGGGTGCCTAGGGGAATACTTGAGCCCGACATCCTGTAAGTGATTGCTTTTGTTTCGGCTCCATATGACTGTCCGACCATACTCAATTCGAAAGTTATTGGTCCAGCATGAAAATTCCTTGTGAAGATTCACTGCTTTCCGCTACTGCAATGGAAGTGGGTTTTTAATTTTGTGATGTTCATTACTTTGCATGTGACAGTTTCATTTTAACCCTTGTACACATGTAAGTATCACATGGATTCAGCTTTTTGGAGAAACCCTCAATTATCTTCCTTTCAGTGAGGGATGGAAACAAAGTTGAGCTGAAAATTTGAGCATTTTCCCAATATTTGGACATTCTGTATGGTTTGGGTGTTCAATTTAAATTCAGTTATGGGTATGGGTTCTGTTAACTGGACCTTTGTCGGGTAGGGATACCGATATATGTGTATGGGTCCTGTATTAGTAAATTGGATTTTAGTTTGGGTACACCATGGACCCGACCTTTTGGTAAAAATTTTTATAACAATTTTTATAAGGTATTATTTGCTCTTTATGCAAATTTACTTGTTTGTTTCCATCTTGTTTTGTCTGCTTTCGCAAATTAATCTTTGTAAAATAATGATATAACTATATCATACTTAGTATGCGAAATTGTTAGCATTTTGGGTTAGCTAGTGTTTGTATGCATTGAAAAACTCATGTTTGTGCCAAAAAAGAACACACACAGTCACACACACACACGTTTATCTTGAGTAAGTCACAATAGAGTCCAGTGCAAGAGATTTTATTGTTGCAACTAGGGAACTCCTTACTTAGGTGTGCTTTCTAATGTAACCCAGGAAGCATTCAAGTGGCATGAAACTAAATTGCATCAGGTGATCCCCCAAGGTCAATATTCTAGGGTTGAAATGCATCTAATATGAATTTGGTCAATAAATAACCCCACATTTGGTGGTGTCTTCTAAATGCACCAAAGGCCCTTTTGGATCCATGTAAACCCAGCAAAGATAGAAAATATCCCATAGGAGTTAGGACCTCTACTTAGTTGCACTTACGCAGATGTGCCACGCTGCCTACTCTTCTCTCACTTAATCAAATCGGGGTCAATGGTGACCAAGTTAGTCATGGATAACAGCAGTTAAAACCTTGAAAGCCGAGCACAGAAAACTCAGTTTACATGTAAGTTGAGAGTAAAAGCTTTTGGATATTCCCAATTTTACATGTAGACTGAATTAGTGTGTAACTTGGTGCAGCAAGGACTCTGTAACTCAAATGGCCTCTAAACAGCCTGGAAACTGTATGGGGAAAGTTAGGAACTCTCCAGGTAATGAGATATACAGGGGATCAAAACAATGCTCTACATACCTGTAACCCTTGGTACATATAGCTGAATTCCAGGTAAGTAGAGTTACAGGTATTTAGTTGAGCCCTAAATCACTAAATTGTACTTAAAATTAATAAATTACGGGACGTAAATGCTGGCCAATGGTTTAACACCAAATTGAAGACCATCACAAGGAAAAAGATGCTTTTGAAGTTGAATGTTTTGTTTTTTTTAATCATCATTTGTAATTGAAGAGTGTAATTGGTTTTTTTTTTTGTGTTATTTTTTTTTCTTCTTCCAGGATAAGGAAGGCATACCCCCTGATCAACAGAGGTTGATTTTTGCTGGAAAACAGCTAGAAGATGGTCGGACCCTTGCAGATTACAACATCCAGAAAGAATCAACTCTTCACCTCGTTCTGAGGCTTAGGGGAGGAACTATGATAAAGGTGAAGACACTCACAGGGAAAGAAATTGAAATTGATATTGAACCTACTGACACCATTGAGCGAATTAAGGAACGCGTTGAGGAGAAAGAAGGGATACCTCCTGTGCAGCAAAGGTGCCCTTTTCTTTTATCATTTTTCTGGGAAAACTTTCCGAATTTGTATGTTTGATGACATCTTTTTTCTGGGTCTTCATTTATTTTTTAAGCTGCCTTATTTCTCTGTGTGGTCAACTGTACATGTAGGTGCTTGTTTGATATTTCATTTCCATGCAGTCTCAGCGTTCAGATTTTTAGTATTATTTTTCTTGTTATTTATGTAACAGTTGAAGTTTTTGCTTCTTCTTTTTTTCCCGTTTGTTTTGCTGTAACTTAGCATATGCTGTTTGTAACTGTTGATAATTGTCGTATTTTTTCTTCTTGAATAGTTCCAGTTTTGATGTTCTTTGAGGAAGAGAATTAAGTAGAGATAACAGTGCGATTTTGGTTGGCAGTGAGCTGTACATGCACTCAATGTGAGTTTTGAGTGTCTTTTGGGAGGGGACAACTTTTTTAAGTGCATGGGGAATCCCACCTGCGACAGACACCTTTGAATGTGCACAGGGATGATTAATTGTTGGTACCTCAGTTCTCAGATCTGTCTAAAGGCCCTCTCTTAATTTTAGAGAGGCATAACAAAAAGTGGAGCCAGCACGAATGATGTATACTGCTATAAAAATGCAAGAAAAGCAATGTAACTGAAACATTTTTTTCTTTGGAGTTGAACATCAGAACTTCTCTTTAAAATTATCATTTTTTTTTTTTTCTGATAACACCATCAAATTCTACACAGAGGGGCAGTTGCACAGGAGCTCCTGGGATGTTGCCTTGTAAAATTGTTGCAAATAGTGTTCAATGCATGTTCTTGCAAAAAAGTAAAAATCAGAAAACCATGCAAGCCCAAAATTTGGGGATTCTAGTAATAGCACTGAAAATTCAGCAAACAAGAGCATCAGTTCCATCACAAAATATGCATCACACTTGCAAAAACCCGTCCCTTAACATATCTAGATAATTCCCAATTGACTAGGTTCACGCACCTAGAGATGGTCTATATCTAAATTAATAATCACCACTTATCTTATTGACAGCTTTAAATCTAAATCACATTGAAGCTATCATCAATTAATATGTCTCTCAAAGTCATTAATGTTACTCACCAATGTTTAGTCTTCAACAGTTAAATCTGTCAAGTTTTAGTGTTTCCATCACTGAAGTGGAGCTTATCATTTCAACAATTCGAGTCATTGGACCATGGTCCATAGGTCCTACTTGTACAAACTTGGTCATCCATGATAGCATCGACTAAGGTTGATATAGGATCTGTGTGCCGTCTTTGTTGAGCCCACCTAGGTGCATGTCAATTGCTAATCAGAAAGGATGAGAGGATGGAAATGCCTCATGATCGGTTAGAACTGGTTGAAATTCAATTCCACTGAATTATCGTAATTCGTAACTCATGATTTAAGGGCCCTAAAGCGTAACAGTCCCTTAAAGTCTTAGTGATTCATAAGGGCCCACCTATGTTTGATCAAAACCTTTGTGCACACTAACTCTCTAGATAATTGTTACTCAACCCAATTTGACAATGCTTTCATCATTATCAATATTTGGATAAAACTACTAAAATTATTGCTCGCAAATTTTTTAAATTTTGAATCTGTAAACTTCAGGCCCTTATAACAATCTGGCTCCTGTGGGGGTTGGCCTTCTTTGCCCCATTTTTATAATTTTAGAAATTTCTTAGACCACTTTGCTTTTCCTTTTCTTTCATGGAATTTCTATCATTCCTTTTTTTGCAAGCTCAGTTTGTCCATGGGCCAACTATGACTGGAGTGAACTTAGATGGGTGATAGGGGTCTGAGTAGTTTGGATTTATGATGGGAACCTCAACTGATGGATTTATAAGGATGAGCTTATCAAGTTCTAAAGAGGTTATGGTGGTTTCCTTGTAAAGTAATAACCAACTAAAACAGGGCATGCTGCACTGTTTATGGGGCCCACTAATAACCTACCAAACATATTGACTTATTTAAGATCCAGTCATTTACAAAATAAATAAGTACATAAATAATTAATTAAAAAATTCTTTCCATCTGCTGTTGCCACTATCTGATAAAAGTTCCTTGTAGTCTCAAACTCATGGAAAATTAGAAGGCTCCTCGGTGGAGCCCACTTATAAGAAATCTAAATTGCCCAAAATAAATCTCCCTTGAGTGGGCTGTTGACAAAATTCACTCCAATGGGAGTTGGACCAAAACCATCATATTTATCACTGCAGTACATGTAAATTGGATAATTTATGAGTCTCAACGGTGGGGCCAACCTATTAAATTAAAAATCTAAGTTGTTCAAAATAAATACCCCCTACTCCCCAACTACCTCCCAACTAGCCATTTGAAACCTGACCAAATTTTGCTTAAATAGAAGATGGCATAGTTTTTAAAATCTTAATTGTATCGCAAATCGTTTATACCCATTAATTGAGTCGAATCACGAAACGTATCGCGAATTGTAAGATTTTTTATTTTTCTGATAAAAGAAAAAGGTAATTATTCATAACCATCCATTTTCCCATTTATAGCAGTAGAAATATAATAACAAGTAAGTCTATCATACAATCATATCAAGAACATCATGACATATATTAATATATATGAAATAAATGATGTGTAAATAGTTAAATAAATTTAAAGTGTCAATATAGATTATCTTTAAATCAAAAAATAAAAATAAAAATAAAATCCAAACCATCTATCTTACACAGTATGATGTGTAAATAGTTAAATAAATTTAAAGTATCAATATATATTGTCTTTAAATCAAAATATAAAAATAAAAATAAAATTCAAACCATCAATCTTACACAGTAGGATATCTCTTGAAGTTAAGGAAGTGTTTATGAAGGGAAAAAAAAAGATTAAAAAAAGAAGAAGATATAGACGAGCACCATACGTAAAGTCGAATGCTTTAGTTAAATGCATGTTCTTTAACCTTATCAAAGCCGCAAAAAATTCTTACGAGGTTTCTTTAATTACTAAATAACTTTTTAAAAATAAAAGTGCTAAAAGAAAGAAAGAATGAACTTATTGGTTATAGCTATTCTCGGTTAGTCGAATCGCTTGAATCGTAAGATTCGATGAAACGGGCATCGAATCATAGGATTCACACCTGAATCCTAAGATTCATTTGTAAATTAAAGGAACCAGGTAGAATTGGATGTCCTCATACATTGCTGGGTTTGTTCCAACTTGTGTGGACCCACAGGGCCATGGTCCTACCTCTGGGTTTGTGGTTGCAAAAAAACTTTTAAGCAAATATATTTTGAAGAAGGTATAACCTTATAAGTGCTATGTAGGTGTAGAGACTGATTTTCAAGCAATTTAGGATGGCCCAAGTGTATGGATTCTTTATATTTTATATTAATTGTATTTTTTTTCTCAATAGAGAAGTTGAATAGCGGGATTCCCTATCTAATGTTTACCCCATTTGTGAAACTTTGAAACATAGAAGGACCAATTTAAAGGAACTTCCAGTAATTAGAATCTCATTAAATAGTAAGGAATTTAAAAAAAATAATCATTTTGGGATGCACTACTTTTAGTTCCAGTTTTGGCTTATTTAGCTGTACTCAAACCATCTTCAAATGTGGCACACCATTATTACTCCATTAATCATGATTTTTATTTGAGAATAGTGGTAGAATAAAAAAACATACGCAGGCTCTCACAAATGGATCATCATTACTTCATTCAAGTTATATGCACATCATAATGCAAGGGAGAACATCACATGGACGTTAGATTATTTGTGATACTCTCAACCAAAGTTCAACTACCTTCCAACCTAGACTCCATGTCGTACAATGGGTTCTGATTTAAATGGAAATTTTACTCTTGGACATAAGCCACATTTCAGGGCTGTCAATGGAACCGTTTACCCAACTACTTGAATTCTCTGATCCGAAGAAAATAAGGCACTGTTCCTATTTTAGTCCTTTTTTTTTTCTTCCATTTTGAATTGAACTATTTCAGTCCCATTTATATATTAGATTTGGATAAAGTTTCACAGTTATGGACCCACCCGATAGCCATGTCATGTTTGGGTGGCGTAAGGTCTGAATACGTAATTTTGCACCTTGACTTTCTTTTACGAGAGTGGATGTATAGTTATTGACCAGAAGCATGGTTTAATATATCGGCTGATACTGATTGTAATCGGCTGATACGAACCGGTATCGGCCCAAACCACGACGATATCTTGCTGTTATAGAGGTCTCGGTATCGTCCCTGGCAATATCGCCATTTTCTCGGTTAAATATCGATCATATCGGATGATACGGACAATACTTGGGAAAAAAATGGGGAAAAAATGGAAGATGAAGGAGATGATAGAGAAAGAAAGAAAGAAAAAAACAACACAGCACTGCTGCCACTTTGTCTTCTTTCCCCCTCTTTTCTCTTTTCCTTTCCTTTTTCTTCTTCCTCTTCCCTTCCTCTTCTCCTCCCCTCCTTTTTCTCTTTTCCTTTCCCTTTTCTTCTTCATCTCCTTCTCTTCTTTCCCTTTCTTCCTCTCTTTCCCTGTTTCCCTATCTCCGCTCCCGCAGTCCCCCGCTCCATTTCTGTCGGCACAAACCAGTAAACCACAAAATGACCGAAACCCTTTTTAGGGTTTTTTGTCTTTGTTTGACTCCCAATTCCCATGGCCCTGTGACTCTTCCACTCTTCCACATAATAAGGGTTCCGTTCCATTTATGTGGCCCGCATTTTTAACTATAAACATGCCTCCTCTTAAATGGTCCTGATAAATTTTATAATTTAAAAATCCAAACCATTAATGCCCTCTCTTAAAGCCAAACTATTAAATGCCTCTTTTTAATTGCTCCACTCAAAATAAATCCCCCTCATACATGGTCCTTCAATAAAATTTAATTAAATAATAGTTTGGCCCAAGTCACATTGATTACTCATAAACATCAAAATAAAATATTTAAAAAATTCAATTAAATATCCATACCTTTTTAAGTGATTGGATTTGTGGCTTCTTTTTTTTTTGCTTGCTTGGCACAGTGGCCTAGTTGGAGAGGAGTAAAGCCACACACCAGGGATCGATCCCTGATGGGTGGGATGGGAGTGGGAGCCTTTACTACTAGGTCATCCCTAAGTCCCCTGGATTTGGGGCTTTAGTTGTGCATTACGTGATGGATTTATAAACTATAAGGACGTACCAAGGATAAGATACTAAAATTAATATATTCATCACTTTCAGACAAAACAACGATACAGGATGTCGTGACTTAGGGGGACCAATATTTTGATTTATTATTGTTACTAAGAGAAAAAAATATTGTTTTCTAGAAATATTCTGGATTTTTTGGATATTTTTGTAAATTTCTTTGGACTAAAAAAAATAGTCACACCACGATGACCGCGATGGACCGATAACCGCAACTGATACCGTATCGGTCTTTTGGCTCGACCGATACCGTGAGTTTGAACCATGACCAGAAGGATGAAATAGGGATGCTGGTTGACCCCTCATTGAACTAGGGATGCCAGTTGACTCCTCATTTCCAATGGTTATCGGCCAAGGCTTTAAATTTTGGTGTAGGTTGGGTCTGGGATGAGTCGATGTCCTGCCTGTATAGGATCAGTACAGATGTACTGCTTTTAAAAATAAAAAAATGATTTTAAACAAATAAATAAATATAGAAATTATATAAAAATGCTAATATTGTGTAAATCAAATAATGTAATTGTGTCTTATTTCAATTTGGAGATGCATAGAGGTGCAATAATTAATTTAACTTACCAATCAACGTAACTAACCGCAATATTTACTAACGGTTGGAGCCTTGGGGCGATGGGGGCAACTGATGCCTCATTGCCACATTGAGTTTTAAGCTGGCTTGGATTTGTATTCTTTATCATTACTAGAATCTCCACTCCTACTTGGATAATTATGCAAATGGAAGTGATAAAATACCTAAAATTATTCAACTACTCTGGCATAGTTTTGAAAATGGGATATAGCAAATCGTCATACCCATGAATTGAATCGAATTATGAATCGTATAGCGAATAATAGGATTTTTTGAATTTTTCTAATAAAAATGAAAAATAATTACAAATTAAAAAAAGAAAAAAAAAATAGTTATTCATAACCATCCATTTTTCCATTTATAGCAGTATAAATACAATGAAAGATAAGTCTATCATACAATCATATCAAGAACATCATGACATTAATACATAATAAATGATATTTGTAAAATAACATCCAAACCACCAATTTTACGCAATAGGACATCTCTTGAAGTTAAGAAAGTGTTCATAAAGTAAAAAACCCAAAAAAGATATAAAAATGAAAAAAATATATAGACGAGCACTGTACGTACACTCAAAACGCTTTAATAAAATGCATGTTCTTTATTTATCTCTAAAACCTCCCCAAAGCCGTGAATCTTTTTAAGAGGTTTTAGTAACTACTAAATAACTTTTAAAAGTAAATACGCTAAAAGAAAGAAAGAATAAAGAAAGAAGGAAGGTAAAAGATTGTTAATATTAATTTATTGGTTGTAGCTATTCTCGCTTAATCAATTCGCTTGAATTGTAAGATTTGACATGACAAGCATCAAATTGTAAGGTTCACACCTGGATCCTAAGATTCATCTATAAATGGAATTCGTTGCATAAATACGAATCGTTTTCCTTAAGATTCGGGATACAAATTGTCTATGAACTCTGGCTCTATCTTCGTAGTAATAACTCCCATGTAGCATTGATTGATGTTTCACTATACTAATATTGCTTGTAGTCCGTCATTCATATTTGTTCAGTATAGGAATTTAGTTTGGGTGCCATATTGGTACTTGTCCCTTTCACTTCACCGAAGTTAAAACTCAAAGAAGGAAAAAAAAGAAAGAAAGAAAAAAGAACGAGTTCCTATAAATTAAAAAAAGAATGAGTTCCTATAAATGTTTTAGTTGAGTCATTGTGTATCTCTGCTTGTACCTCACTATACTACTATTGCTTTTAGGCCCTGTCATCCATATTGTTGAGTGTAGGAATTTATTTTGGGTGCCATATTGGTACTTGTCCCTTTCACTTCACCAAAGTTAAAATTCAAAGGAGAGAAGAGAAAAAAAGAATGAGTTCCTATTTATGTTTCAGGTTGAGTCATTGTTTATCTCGGTTTGTACCACTCCGCATTAATCTGCTTTATTTCACATGGACAGATCCATACCTGTTTAACACAGTCCAGTCCTTTTTTTTAATCCTGTTTCTAACTTGTACCGTTACTGACTGGCATGGAGTTGACTCAGGTGGTTGTGTGTTTTGGGTGGGTGGTGGGGCGATCAGCCCTTATTTTGGGCTTGTTTGTCCACTGTTTCTGCAGCCACCAGGTATTTGGCTTTGATCCAACTCCAAGTCCTATGAACTCGTGGAGGCCCATCTCTGGTCCTGAATCTGAATTCTTTACTGCTCTAGGAAGTTTTCAATATAATCAACAACATTACATGACGGCTTCATGGTGATTAAATACATATGTAATAGCCCGGGGCCTGAATCTGAATTCTTTACTGCTCTAGGAAGTTTGCAATATAGAACATTACCTTGTGGCTTCACCTCAATTAAATACATATATAATAGTCAAAGGCTGTAGCTCAGCTGGTTAGGGACACTGAAACCTGCTTTAGGGGCCGAGATTATGTGGTTTGACTCTCTTCTCTAGCAAGCACACCTGTGCGCACACAATAGCTGTTTGTTTCTTTTTTTTTTTTTTAAATGTCATCCTAGTTTCTGCACATATTTGTAATGCTTTATTTTAAGGACTGATTACATTGGATTATTTTTTCCTGCACACGCGTGGAAGTTGTCCTTGACACATCATCCACTTGCAGATTGTGTCACCCACCTTTCACCAAGGTAAATGATGAATCAAATGTTGTTTAACATTCATCAACAGATTGAATAACTTTTGGTTCACACTGTAGAATCTGTCAACACCTTAATGAATTAGGATTATATTCATAATATATGTACATGGCAGCTCTGTTCATGTCCTGTTTTCTAAAATCCAATCCTAATATCTGGACGTGTATGTTAATGGCTTATTTTAGGATCAACTTGGATTTTTCTGTAATGTGCAAGTTATCCTTAACACATCATCCATGTGCAGGATTTTCGCAGAACCACCTCTCATTAAGGTCAAATAAGTGGGCCCTCTGTTTGCCACTAATTAGAATGATATTCACTGACAGGTTGAAACACTGAGTTTACCCATTTGAATCTGCTGACCCCTTTATTGATTGCTATCATCATCTTACCAGGGAAATTTTCCAGCCATCCCTAATACGGATGTGGTCTTCCCATGCTGCTGTTTGTCTGGTGGTGGCCCTAAAATGTTGTTGGCCATTAACCATTGCATGGTTACAGTCCTAGGGGTATTGGAGGCGATCCAAATGACTTTTTTTTAATGCTGGATGTGTCTAATGTCAGGATACACATTCTGTTTGTGGCTCAGATATTGATGTTTGTCTAGTGAAATATTATATTATCACATGGGGGGAGCTGATGGTGGTTTTCTTCTGCATTGCTCTTACTTTTCACAGGCTTATATACGCAGGCAAGCAGCTCGCTGATGACAAAACTGCCCGGGACTATAACATCGAAGGAGGTTCTGTTCTTCATCTTGTGCTCGCTCTTAGGGGGGGTGGTGTCAAATAAAAAGTATTCATGCAGAAGGAGCTCGTTTGCTACAGATTAATGGCAGGGTTATTTTGTTGTTTGCTTTGAACTTTACCTTATATACAGTACATAAACATAGTTAAATCACCAGGATTTAAGTGTTGGAATGATGAAAGAGGTTGTCCAATGATTCCCTATTATATGCCATGCATTTTTCCCCTAAAGGTTTTTATTTTATTTTATTTTATTTTTATTTTGTTCTAGAAGGTAGCTGTGATCTTTAATTCAGGACTATCTTTTCTTTATATGAGGACTTCCACTTGTACCGTATTGATCAGGACAATCAGGGTTTGAGCAGGGAACTTTATGCTCATGTTTAGGAGGTGCCCCTTTGAGATGATCCTGGTCTTTCATCTGGACCTGCAGATTGGTGCATTAGAACATGCCTTAATTCTTTACTAGTTACTTGGCAGATTTAGTTCTCTTGTTCTGTAGTCTTTTTTACTTGATTGGCTAAGCTTTGTCTGGTTTGGTTCTGGGTCATTATGGACCTTGCGATACTTATTCCTGGTCTCCAAGTCTAGGACTTCAGTTATCGGCCCAGTTCTGGGCCCTTTTTCTGCTACTCGATGGTAGAGCTCAGCCTGCTTGAACATTCGACCTGCCTTTGTTGGCGCTGGTAGCAGCTGAGACTAGATTGACTGTTGGTTGTCTTCTTCAGTTTTCCATTAGCCGAGTTGCCTTGATTCTGCTAAGTTGGCTTGGCTTGGATGGCTGAACCGGATTTGTTTCGGTGGACCTCTGGAGTCTTTTAAGTGTGAGTGTGGGATTTAAACCAATTTCAAGACTCCAAAACAGTTCGTCCCTCAATTCAAACCAGGCTTCTCTCTCTCTCTCTCTCTCTCTCTCTCTCTCTTTTAAGGTTCAACCATTCTCTCTTTAACTATGCATCCTCTTCATCTCTCTCCCCATCTCTCAAATCTCAGTTCCTTTTGCTGTCTCTTTACCCATAACTACATGGAACAACAAACTAATCCAACTTTCATCGTCATCTCTATCTGTAAGCATCCATCTTTACTCTCTCCGAAACGAACCCAACTTCATGTTACAAAAAACTGAAGAGAACCCTACTTCATGTACCAAATATTTCAGAATTCCAATTAATTTTCTACGGGTTCTATGGATCTATATTGTTTCAAGACTTTGAAGAAACTTGATCAGATCTGTCATTGATAGATCTGGCTTACACTAGACCCTTTTAACTTGTCTTACCATTACCATTACTCAATGGCAAATTGATTGGATAAAATAGAAAAAATAATATAATATCTAAATGGTTTGCAGTCATCCAACATTGAAACCCTCGAAGAGAAAACGATTAATGGGTATTGGATGGGGTTGAGTTGAGAAACAGAGAAGAAAAGATGGAGGGGACATGATAGACCATGAAGGTTGATTGGGTTGAGAGATAAATAAAGAGAAAAGAGAGAGGAATATCTACCGGTTAAGTGAAGAATAGTGGAGGCATGAAGAAGAGATATAGGAAGTATATTGGCCACATAAAAAAAGAGAGGAAGAAAAGAGATGGGTTGAGAGTTGGGAGAAGGAGGGCCTTTGAAAGAAGGAACGTGAGAGAGAAGTGGCACACGGGTATGTCATTTACAATGTTTTCCATCAATCTTCCGATTCTCGCAATGTTAAAGACCTTTTTAACTATTGTGATTTTCCATCGCACGTAACACAATGCAGCTCTAGCATTATGGGTATAAGCATGCTTAAATTTGCGAGTTAGACTTGGGGCAATGGGCCATGCACACTGCAAGCAGAGTGGGCTTTGTTTTGGACTTGATTACTAAACCGGAAAGTTGACTGTGAATGGTCCAGTTACGGTCACATTGGGATAAAACCTCATGAGATCCGAACTCGAGGAAAATGAAAAAGAAAGAAATCAACACAATGTGGTGCAATGGCCCATACACAGAATTTTCGTTTTGGCCAGATTTCGTTCCAGTATTTCAGCCAAATGGCAGTAAAAAAAATCCCGATTTGAATTCCAATCCATTTCAGTCCACTCCTGTTTGTAGCACACAATTCTCACTAATTTTCTACTCAATATTTATATAACAAAACAGGCATAATCTACATTATATTTTTATTTTCTCCCTCTATATATATTAATTATTATTATTCTAAACAATTACTCCAAAAAGCTATGCCAAAATTCCGAAATATTCTATCTTGGATGCTAGACCGACATGATGACCAAAACAGAATTGACAACTATATCACCAACACATTCTAATTTAGAAAACAGGGGGCACTGTGAAAAGTGCATCACGTCCGCGATTAAGAACTTGCAGGGCCCATGTCAATCAATTCATCCTTCCGGATTACCCCACACCCGCAATGGCATCTATGGGGCGACAATGCATGCAGTTTGCCTTGCATCAACCCAATTGGACCTTGTGACAGGGCTTGTTAGAAACATAATACCTATCAGTAAAGTACCCAGCACCCCTACATAGTTGGCATTCTTCCCAAATTTTGAATTGACTTAAGTGATGCTCACCAACTGGATTCTTGTATGGAATATTAAATTTTTACTATTTTTTTTTGGTACCCCAGCCAAGGTGGCTGGGACCTAAGGTAACCCACAGATGGGAAGAGGAGCATACCAAGGGATCGATCCCTGATAGCCACCCCAAACCCATAGTTCCATGGTTTGGTATGCCAGGCAGGCCCTATGAAAGAGTTTTCACTGACCAGTTCTAACTACAAAACATTAAATATGGAATAGACTTCCCAGTCTACCACCCCCTTTTAACTGCGTACCAACTGTACACAAATTAGTATATGAAAAAGAAAGCAATGAAAATGAAATGTTCTACCCCTACCTCAACTGTACATGAATTAGAAAACCGATTTCGACTGCAGCTTCCTAAACACTACTTCTGCAGAAGAAAGATCAACATCAAAGCCAAAACTTTCCCCTCCATATTGCACATACAGGTAATCCTTGGACGATGATGGTGGGGGTAGAAGCTGGGTGACCTCTGCAAAATCTGCACTTGGTGGTGAAGGAATGCCTTTCTTCAATGAATAATAGACATCAGCTAACAGAAGCCAGATGAGGTCAGGATCGACACAGGCAAGCCCAGATAATGCATTTATGGAAGCATCATGTAAACCGGCTACACTGCTGCAAGCAATCCCCACAACAAGACCACTAACCTTCTTGAGAACCACTTCAAACGCTGAGGCGCTCCTCTTATTCCTAGAAATGTCAGCAATCATGTTAAGTGCAGCTGCTTGTACCTTCATACATGAAACCTCTGCCATGGAGCCCTCTGATGAAGATGTGGAAGTGGACCTGTAAGGGAGCAGTATTGGTCCCCCTTTTGATATGGGTCGACTCTGAAATGGTGACGTAGTTAGCAATTTCCAAAAGTGTGCACCGTCGGTATGAAACCTGCGAGAAAAGAAATCACCTCCACAGATTTGCACCACAGTGCTCACCACACTCAAGCATCTCATGGTGGCCTGTAGATGGAACAATGGGTACTTCCCAAGTGAGATTGTCATCCATCTTCTCTCAAAACAATGTTACATACAAGTGAATCTTGTCATGATGTAGCAAACAAAAAACTGTAATGATATTTAACATATGAAACACAAGCAATGAAAGAATAGATGAGATAACTGGAAGATTGATTCTCCAATGAAGACAACATAGTACACTTAACAAGTACTGGTAGAAAGAAACAACTTGAAAAAAGGCTATGCCGACAGCAAAACACCAACAATTCATTGAATTTCTATGATAGTGTAGAGTTGGTAGGAATTCCCTGCTGATTGTGGGGTCAGTAAGATGATTACTAAATCAAGAGCATTAGTTGTAGGGCACAACACTCTGTGACACTGCCCTATTGCATCAGCAGCTCCTTATTCCTCCGTTCCTCGTACTGAATTGTCTAGGAAATGTACCAGCATTTGGTTGGAACTTGGAAGTAATAGTCGTGTGATTAACAAATGTAAGGAAACTAATGCCAACTTCCAAGGGTAGTTGAAAGTGGATGAGCTCGCTAAACCAGGCGTTTTGAGGAGAATCTTCTTAATTCAAATGCTATTACATCTTCAAATTAAATTGAGGATGTCTCAAACTTTTTCTTTTTATGTTGGTGCCCATTGTTCTAATGATTTCCCATTTGACTGTATATTTCTAATGAAATTTCAATTGAGGGATCGCTCACAGCCATGTTTATGTTATAAAGTTCTACCAAAAACAAGGACTTAGATGTAACTGGGCCAAAAGGAAATATTGAAGATGATGACAACACGTCAAAATGAACATCATAATAGTAACCAAAGCAACAAAGGTTGACAATGTGCTCATAGTGGAAACATATGACTGGCAGTAGCACATCCACACGTCTCCCTCTCAAAACCAGGGAATAATGAGGTCACTTTTGCCAGTGACCCAATTCCATAGGTGCAAGTCCATTGTTTGGTTGCTCCAGACCCTTCCTTTGACGAACCCCACAACCTATGCAGAAATTATCAAACATCTCCCAACCTGTATTGCCTGCATTCTTTTCTTAATGTACAGGTGTAGGAGGTGCAGTAAACTATGCATGTGCTGCAGTGCAGGACACTATAATCTCTCACCTGAAAGTATAGGTCTGGTAACACAAATACAATAACCAAAAGCAGCATTACACAGCAGAGAATTGCATTACAACATGGAAGTGTATCATTAGACTAGAGAATATCAGTTCTAACAGCCAGGGAATATCAATATTAGTATTCCACAACATAGTTAGGAAGACTTTTGACTCTCATGACTCATTACTTCCTTGGAAAGAAAGTCTTCTATCGTAAATCCTAAACTAGTAGTATGAATAACCCTAGCACTCTACCTTTAGTTTGAGTGGAGTTCCAAACTCTAGACCTGCCAGCAATTTAAGAGGATATTGAGCTACAATACTAAGTCCTCGTCGATCTAGAGAGCCTGAGATAGTGAACCTAGAGTTTCGATTTGGTGCTTTTAGACAAAATGAGTGTCCTAGCTAAGAGGTTATATTGGCATCATTAAAGACATGAGTGAGCGGTAATGAGTGTGAGAGCTTCCTGTAGGGATATATGTGAATTTCTAATGAATGTATGTTTGCATCGACAGTTAGTTTTAAACCCTTATCCTTTTGGATTGATTATGGATAAGTCATATTCAAGAGGAGGTACTTTGGTGTATGTTGTTTGCATAATACATGTATCGAGAGATAGCAAGAATGCGAAACTTGATAGTTGGTGGGAGGGTTTAAATCCAAGGGCTTTAAAATAAGTCATATCACCATCACCATCAACATCATCATCATAAAAGCCTCATCCCAACTATGTTGGGGTCTAGCTATATGAATTATGTTTCTCTATTCCAATCAAATAAATTACACGTCTTCAAATATTTTTTTGCTACCTCTATCCACGTCCTCTTCGAACCACCCCTTCCCCTTGGTGGGCCATCAACTTGCATAGTCAAGCTTTAAAATAAGTTGTAGAAAGACAAAATATATGAATTGCAACTTCAATGGGGATATTCGAAGAGCTAAAATTCTAATGTGAATTGAAGCTCAAAAGATACTACAAAAATATTCATTCTGATAACTTGGCTTGATGATTAGTAGGGATAGAGGTATTGAGGAAGCTATCAAGTACAGGATAAGGGCGAGATAGTCTAAGAAGTATAGGATAAGGGCAAGATCGTCTAAGTGGATACTTGCCTCTAGAGTGTTTTGTGATCGACTTATACAAACAAGATCGAATGGAGAGTTTTACAGTACAATGACTGGAACTGACCTATGGAGCGGAATGTTGGCCAACCAAGAAGCAACACGTGCACAAAATGAGTGTAGTGGAAATGATAATGTTGAGATGGATGTGTGGCAAAAGCTAAGGAAGATAGATATAGAAATTATCGCTTTTGGAAGCATTTAGGGGTAGCATTAATAAGCGATAAATTAAGATACTCATTTGAGATGGTTCGGACATGTCCCATGCGGGTCAATAACGGTGCCATTGAGGAATTTTCTTTTTTAAATTTATGTACTCATACACTCACATACCAATCCTTTATCATCAACACTATAGTCGAGAATTGATCCGTAGTTGTTTCTGTGGAAGCGAGGTGCCTCATCAACTGAGCTACCAGTGGATTGGCCGTCAAACTGATTCTCCATCCTGCCTATTATGAGGATTTATTCTATTTTTAAATTTAAGTACTCACACACCCACACACGCACTCACACAAGTCCCTCATCATTGTTAGTAACAGAACTTTAGGATGAGAGAATAGGATTTTGGAATATTGGATCATCCTGTGGATCACTCTTTGCTTTATTTATAAAGACTACTAGCCTTAATCAAGGCATTTACAATCTATGTATGACGAAAGAATATATGATACAATCTTTTATACATGGAAAGGGAATATAAACAGATTGGTCAACTAATCCCACGTGATGTATGAGAATGGGCCTGCAGGCCTATTGTACATGGGCCTTGTGGGTCAGCCGATGCTAACCCCACCGCCACCCCCACAAATTGATGCTGGCCAAACAGTAGCAATTTGCGAATCAGGAACTCATGGCGCGGCTGAGCAGTCCTTTGGTGAAGATGTCTGCAAGTTGGAGTTCACTCGAAACATGTGAAAGACTAGTGACCTTGCGATTATATTCATCTCGAATTAATGACAATCCACCTCAATATGTTTTGTACGTTCATGAAAAACTGGATTCTCAGTGATAAGGATGGAACTAGTATTGTCCGCATGAAGTGGGGTAGCTGAGGTCTGAGGAAAACCAAGATCTGCAAGTAAGCCATGAAGCTAAAGGATTTCAGAACAGGCAAAGGACATAGCACGATATTCAGATTTAGTGAAAGATCTTGAGACCCTTTCTTGCTTTTTGCATTTCCAAGAAATGAGCAATTCACCCAAATACATACACCAACTCGTGGTGGATTTGCGAGTATCTGGGCATCTTGCCCCAGTCGGCATCAAAATAAGCATTAAGTGTAAGTGGCGTGCCAACCGAAAAAAATAACCCTTGTGTCGGAGAACCAAGAATGTACCAAATGATCCGTTTGACAACAACCATATGGCGATGCTGCGGTGCTATCATGAATTGACTAACAACATTCGCAGCATATGAGATGTCTGGCCTAGTGATGGTCAAGTAGACCAGACTGCCGACTAAGCGTCTGTAGAAGGTGGGATCGGATAGGAGATCCCCATCATCTTTCCTGAGCTTCACATTGGCTTCTAATGGAGTGTCCATAGGTGTGGCATCATTTAGGCCAGCAAGGTCAACGAGGTTAGTAGCATACTTATGTTGATGTATAAACAGTCCCTTCCTAGACCGTTGAACCTCAAGTCCCAAGAAATATGTTAATGGACCCAGATCTTTCATATGGAATGCAGCTTGAAGTGAGGATTGAAGACTATGGATCGTGTTACTGTGAGTGCCCATGATGATGATATCATCCACATATACTAGAAGCATTGTGGTAGCTTGAGCAGTTTTACTCATGAATAATGACAGATCATAGGGACTTTGAGCAAATCCAAGGTGAAGTAGAGTTGAACGAAATTTCTCAAACCAAGCTCTGGGTGCTTGTTTGAGTCCATACAAGGAGCGACGGAGCCGTGCCACCTCATTTTTAGAAGTAGAATCAAATCCTTGAGGAAGACGCATATACACTTCCTCTTTAAGATCTCCGTGGAGGAAGGCATTCTTTACATCCATCTGATAAAAAAGCCATGAGCGTGATGTTGCAATAGCAAGAATTGTACGCACAGTTGTCATCTTGGAGACCGGAGCACATGTCTCATCATAGTCAATGCCATACTCCTAGCGGTTGCCAAGTGCCACTAACTGAGCCTTATAACGGGCCAAAGTACCATCAAGATGAAGCTTGAAAGAGTAAACCCACTTACATCCAATGGGTTTGATGGACGGAGGACAATAAATAACATCCCATGTGTGATTCACTTTGAGTGCATCAAGTTCTTCCTGCATGGCCTGGCACCAACACTCATGTTGCACTGTTTGGGAAAAATGGTTAAGGATATGAACATAAGACAGAGGAGCAAGTAAGGCTGTAAGGGTGAAACCAAACCGATCAGGGGGGCGGGAAATCGTAGATGATCGATGAAGAGGGATTGATAGGGAGATGTCTAGAGTAGGTGCCGGGTCAAGTGCCGAGAAAGATGACATATCAAGGGGCTCAGGTGCAATAGTATTTTCCCGTCTATGCTTTTCATACACGAGTATAGGCTTGATATTTTCCATAGGTGAAACAGGAGTATCACCAAAGTCAAGAACAAGTGAAAGCACAGTAGATGTATCATGACCTAGATGATGTTGGAAAAAATATTGATTTTCAAAAAACACAACATTATAAGAAATTCGGATACGTTTTACCTTTGGATCATAACAGAAAAATCATTTTTGGTTATTCGCATAACCTAAAAAAGCACACTTAAGAGGATTGAGCAGATAGTTTTGTTCGTTCAACTGGGGGAAGAAGAACAAAACATACACACCCAAAAGTATAGAGATAAGAATAAATAGGATACTTATGAAATAAACGAAAATAAGGCGTTTCATGCTTTATACGAGGTGAGGGTAGCCTATTTATAACATGAATTGCTGTGGACAGAGCTTTGGGCCAAAATTTTGGTGAAACAAAGGATTCTAAGAGGAGTGACCGAACAATGTCCAAAAGGTGTCTGTTTTTCCTCTCAGACACACCATTTTGTTAGGCTGTATAAGGACATGATTTTTGAGAAATTATCCTTTTGTTTTGCAAAAAGTTCTAAAACTCATTAGAAACACATTCACCACCGGAATCTGTGCTAAGTGTTTTAATGGATGTGGAGAAGTGATTTTCCATATAGGCTAAGCAAAATTTTAAAAGTAGCGAACACCTCAGATTTTGAATGCAAGAAATAAATCCAAGTAAAGTGACTATAATCATCAATGAATGTAACAAAATATTTAAAATGAGAATGTAATATCCCATACATCACTATGAACAAGATCAAAACATTTCAATGATGAAGAGGTACTAACGGAAAAAGGAAAAGGAAGAGTCTTGCTCTTGCTCATTTTACAACTAGAACAATTAAAAGAAACATCCTTAAGAGAAAATTTATTATCATGTAGCAAACCAGATTTAAGCAAAGACAATAAAGTAAGAGAATGAGGATGGCCTAATCTATTGTGCCATAATTGGCTCTTATTTGAACTAGAAGCAAAAAATAAGCAGAGGCAACCAAATTCCTATCCTGTGTAGATAGTTGTAGCGGAAAAAGACGGCCACTCTTAGGCCCCTTCGCTATCACCTTCACCGATGCTCAATCCCGTATAACACAACCAGAACGAGAAAAGGAGACAGAACAATGATTATCAACTAGTTGTCAACAGATAATAAATTGGTAGATAACTGAGGAGAAAGAAAAACATGGCTCAAAGGTAAGGGATATGAGATCTCACCGATGGCAGTAATGGGTATACTGCCACCATTTGCTGTATTGATTCGGAGATTTCCATCATAAGGCTTTAAATAAGATAAATTATTAGAAGAGTGGGTTATATGACTAGAAGCCCCCAAATCCAGATACCAAGTAGAGTTTGAATTTTTGGTTTTACCTGAGAGGCCAAGAGCAGAAAAGGCATTTACGATGATCTGTTGAATCATTTCAGGGGTAAGAGAGGATGAAGAAGCAGGTTGAGCAGGCATCATTGTATTGGCAGCAGGAATCAATGCAGAAGAAGACGCATCCAGGGTTGTCAGATTGGCCTTCTGAGAGTAAGACTGAGCATGGCACCGACATTTAGGAAGAACATGGCCCTTGCGTTTGCAGTAACAGCGATATTTTTTATTGCATTGAGTGGCAACATGTCCATACTTCTGACAACAAAAACACTGTACTTTGGTCATATCTTTATTTTATTGTTTGGAACATGCAACATAGGCAGCAGCCATTGGACCGCTGGAAATTGCTTGTTGAAGAGCAACCTAGGTTGTAAGACATTGTTCCTCGCGAAGAAGCTCCCCCAAGCAAGAATCAATAGATTGGGGTATTAGGGGGGCAGGGGCGGGGGCGGGGGCGGGGGGACTCGTCTCATTAGATTTGAACGTACTTGTTCAAATTCAGATCTAAGTTTCATCAAGAATTGATCACTTTGACTAGTGGAATGAATGTTTTGAACCACCGCAATCTAGGCATTAGGTAGACTGGAGTAAATAATCTCAGTATAGTCCGTCCATAAGCGAATAAAATGAGTAATATTCTTGAATGGACATTGTCCCCTGAGTAAACTAAGAAAGCTTATGTTCCAAGTAGAACCGTCGTGCGGAGTTATCCTGTTGATATACCTGTTTTAAATAGTCCCACATATCTTTTGCTGTTTTATAGGGTCTGAGATTTATAATGTATTGTGGATCCACTGACCCCAGAAGCCAAGTCATTATTTGAGCATCTTTGGTTTCCCACTTGGAGACAGCCTTTGCATCCTCTAAAGGTTTTGGATTAGTCCCATCTATATGACCCCATAATTCTTTTCCTTTAAGGTATATCTGAAATTGAAAGGCCCGTGATGTATAATTGGTCCCATTAAACTTAACCAGTGAATGTTCACTTTTGTCCATGATGACCACTGTAGGAGTTGGCTCAAGTCAATCAGCAAAGAGCAGTAGAAATTATGCTGCAGAAAAGGATTCCCCACGTGAATCCGATCTCAAATCAGAAATTGGTCTTTGCTAGGAAGAAAATTTGGTGTATCTCCAGGCTGTATTGCCAGAGTAGCATGCCAAATGGATCTCTGGTGGGTCCTAGAGGATCAGATCTCAAAAAACAGGTCTGTCGACCCTTTCTTTCACAAAAAAAAAAAGGTCTGACGACCTTTTTTCTTGGTTCCAAAGGAGAAAGTGGGTCCCAATAGATGATCTGATGAACAATCAGATCTGTTGGATAGCTAGTAATCCCTTTATCCATCAAAGCAAACCAAGTTTCACTTCAAACGATTACAGATCCATGATGTTGTGTGTAATTGATGAAAACTTATGCACCAAAACAAGAAACCACTAAATCGATCAGAAATCCTTCCTCTTATGACTAAAAAATTTTGAAAAAATGTCCAAGAAATCCAGGATGAGTGGTCAACCAAGATGGGATGCTATGCTGATGCTGCTGTGCTGATCAGAGGTGAGCCCTTGATGAGTTTCTCCATACTGTTGACGAGGATGGTTCCCAGAACCCAAATCAGTTCCCAGAATTCTCTGCTGAGTCAAACAAAGGTCCACAAATCTCTGAATCAATTGTCGATCAAGATAGATTGATGTCTGATGAACTTGCGCTGATCGGAGGTGGACCACAGTGATCAGACTTCAAGATGTTGACGAAAAACTATGTTAAAAATGCACGAACAGTCACAAGCAAGGTGCCGATGACTGTTATATCACCAAGATTTGACAAAAGAGTTGAAGAGGAAAGCTAGGAGAAGAGAGATTTATCAGAAGGTTCTAATACCATGTTAGTTACAAAACTTTAGGATGAGAAAAGAGGATTTTGGAATATTGGATCATCCTGTCGACACCTTAATCAAGGCATTTACAATCTATGTATGAGGAAAGAATATAAAGAATATATGATACAATCTTTTATACATGGAAAGGGAATATAAATAGATAAGTCAACTAATCCCACGTGATGTATGAGAATGAGCCTGTGGGCCTATTGTACATGGGCTTTGTGGGTCAGCTGGTGCTAACAATCATCGGCACTACAGCCAAGAATTGATCCCGGTTGTTGCAATGAAAGGGGGGTGCCTCTCCAGCTGAGCTACCAATGGATTGGCCGTCAAACTGATTCTTCATCCTGCCTGTTTTGATCTTCATTTGCAGCTAGCTCATTTTATTTTGGGGAATGGATTGGCCGTCAAACTGATTCTTCATCCTGCCTGTTTTGATCTTCATTTGCAGCTAGCTCATTTTATTTTGGGGTTATACATTTGAAGAAGTGAAACCTATCTGAGGATGATGAGGAGAATGAGGAGCTATAATACCAACTTGTGACAAAAGTGGTCACATGATTATACTGACCAGCTGCAACTTCAATCTCTATGGACCTTTGCTGTACTTGGGAAAGATAACTGCAAATTATTATCCTACTCTAAAAGGTGATGAAAACAGACTTATTTCAAACTAAAAATAAAGATGTGTTATTAATTATTTATTTATTTTTTGAATGGCAAGATGTGTTAAAATTAATGGTCCAATAAGGTAATGAACCCCTTTATATATCATGTGCATAAGTACAGGATTTGGATGGAGACTATGATGATGTATTACATGAATAAATATTTAAACATCACATTAGTCACGACACAATTTGCATGAGGGCATAAAACGTGAGGACATATCATTTGCACATCTATACATGCTAGTTCAAACAAATCGATGTCAATCAATTGGTATGGAAATGAATGACCAAAATTTACGCACCACCAATATTTTATATTTGAGGCAATGAATTAGGTAAGGCCATATTTTATTCATTGCTGGAAGCAATCTGTTTTCATCGGCTCCTTCATCTGTGGTATCCACAGCATCTTGAAGATCATGGAAAGAACACATCTCAATTGCTCGTCCAATAGCTTCTTTGCTTTCCTTTTCATGTCTATAAGCTTCCTCCACTTTCGCAAGAGTGGCAATGCCTTCCTAAACACAAGTTATATTATGCCCAAGTATTAGTGACAGTAGATATAACAGAAATAAATGCTACATAATTTTACAAGTATCAGTCAAAAGTAGACGATGATATAGGAGTAGGTGCCATATAATTTTTTTTCCTTACTGATGCATAACATATTCAAAATGGGAGATACGCTGCCATATTCATAAATGCATAGAAAGATGATAGTGGATGAGAACTTCTGTATAATTCCTTGGGGTTTTAGGATGAGTTTGATTCCTCCTGCATGTTTTTAGAGAACTAGGACCATTAAAAAAGAAAACTTTGGAGAACCTGGGATCTTCCTAATAGACACTTCCTGTATTGGGTAAATATGTTGAAGTATAGACTACATGTATAGGGTAACTTTTCTCCTTTTCCTGGTCTTTCCTCTGTTATGAAAAAAAAAAAAAAAAAATTGTTCTTTGAAAAAATAGAAATTAGGATCAGTAAGTACTTGGTGGTGGGTAGTCTGATGGTGTGGGGGTGTAAGAATCAAAGACATAAGGTGTCTTTTTTTTATAAGTTGGGATACTGGTCTAGAGTGATACTTTAAACTTGAAGACCTAGGGATTGATCCCTGGGCATGTGTGGTTCTACAGTGCCAACATCACTAAACCGTGAGCGTGTTGGCAAATCAAAGACACAAGTTATCAACCACATCCAGGGCCCATTTTCATAATTAGCAGGCACAAGGACATCCCACTAGTATTTTTAAAGCCACAAGATATTCCTTAATCAATTTGAAAGTATCTTGATTTTAGATTCATGTGTGATATTGCAGCATTTCAAAAGATAAATAATTTCATGAAAAACATTGATATCTCATAAGAAAATTTTGAAAACATAAGTAAAATCTTTTTATTTAAGAGTTCATACATCAGAAAATGCATAAGTTTTCAGGTTAATGGGATAGAATACATATACTCCATTTAATTAGTGGGAGCTGAGAACTCTAGTACAAGTTCCACAAAACTAAAAAGAAAATAAATAATTAAAAAATATATATAATTTTCATAGAATTAGGACATACTTAAATCTATTAATGGCATAGATGAAATCATTGAAGTTCTTTTAAAAGAGTATACAGAAAAAATAAACTGAATTCCAGAAAGTTATAGAAGTGCACAGCAAGCATAATTTGCACATGGATATTTTGTTAAAAAAAAAAATCCTCAACAACCTAAGCAATCATTAAGGGTATGAAAAGATAAGTACCGCGTACATGTTATATTTTATTATTAACTAACTAGTGATTAAAGCATAGCTTTCAATCTCGATAAAGCCTAATATAATCCAAGTCATCAAATCTCGAAGTCGCCAATAGGGTATTAAAAAAGACAACAGCAATTTCCCTATGACCGCAAAATGATTCAGTACTTGAATCATTATTTCTTATTTTCCAAGCATGCTATTCAGAACAGAAAAATACCTATCATTTGAAGGTTTCCTGCCCCATCCACCATTTTGAGAATTTGACAGCATTGAGCACGATTGAAGGTAAAAGAAATTATTGTGAAGAATGGATTTGACCCAGTTTTGAAGAAGATTTGACAAAGGAATAGAAGGAAGGGGGGTTAATGTGATAACTGGAATGGCATTTCTTATTGTGAGATTACATGGTTCTTTATAGAGTACGTGGCATGGCGAAATTACAACAATGTCCCAATTATAATTCTGAAGAGGAG
Source organism: Persea americana (assembly GCA_029852735.1). Lineage (NCBI taxonomy): Eukaryota > Viridiplantae > Streptophyta > Magnoliopsida > Laurales > Lauraceae > Persea > Persea americana. The sequence continues at coordinate 75,307,177 of CM056815.1, forward strand.
TACGAAGCATAATAGAAAATATAATGTGATAACACATATAGTTCAATTAGTATTTTTTTTTTTTTTCAATTGGTAATGTGACTTGAACCCACGACCGCAATAGTGGGCACCTTCCAGTGTGCCATGGGGCTTTTGTTAAGTATAGTCTAGATATACTGATGTGTATTCTATTTCATGTGGAAGTCTTTTGTTGGTTAGCAGCAGCTTGGAAAATACCTACGGTGGACATTCTCAATAGGAGAGGCTTCTCTTCAGTTGCATTGCTTGATATTTGCGCTTTTAGTGGGAAACAGAATGAGACAATCTCCTATTTATTTCTTCATTGTGAGGTTTCAGCTAGTATTTGGAGCTTCTTTCTGGAAGGGTGTGGGGTTTCCTTGTGTATGCCTCGTTCCTTACACGAAGTGTTTCTATCTTGGAGAATGGGCTAATTTTCGGGATGTGGAAAGATTCTTTTGAATCTTGTCACTTATGTTATTATTTGGTTCATATGGAAAGAAACAAATAGTTGAATCTTCAGAAATGTAGCAGCATCTCCTTGCAATGTTTTAGATGTTGTGAAGATGAGAATTGATAAATGGGCAATGCTAAGGAAGGAGTTTAAAATTTTCAATCTTGATATCATTCTTAACAATTGAGAGGCTTGTATGGTTGGTCGTCCATTTAAGGTTAAAAAGCAAGAGCAATGGACTCCACCTGTGGGAGTTTCAAAATTTAATGTGGCTGGAATGGCTAGAGGGAAACCAGGACCGGCAAGTATTGGTGGGGTTTTTCGTAACCATGCGGGTAGCACCTTTCTTTCTTTTTCTTCTTTCATTAGGGTTAAAGATTCGAATGAAGCTTAGGTTTTAGCCATCCTAGAAACTCTTAAGGTTACTTAGAGTCTCATTTAGGCAGCCCTTGATTGTGGAAAGTGATACCCTCAATGCTATCTCTTGGGTGAGGAATTCAGCTACGGGGAAGTTTTATTTTCTTTTTCGTTTTTAATGAAATCAAGTTTCTTTCATAGGATTTGGAGGTGGAGTTCAGGCACATTCTTCGGTCAGCGAATGGTGAGGCGGATATGTTGGCTAAGAGAGGGGCATCTCAATACTTTCTTCTATGCGTTTCTTCTTGTATTTTGATGTTCTTTTGTATGGTTTTGGTTAAGGGGTATTAGCTCATTCTTCTTTTGTAGCATGAGTTTTTTTTCTTTAACATAATTTTTGTTACAGTTCAAAACAAATATATCAGGTCTTTTTAGGTTTAGCCATTAAGGCCATGTTTGGCATCTCTACTCTTTTTCTTACAGACTATTTGAAATAGAGCTATAAAAAAAAGAGGGCATTTCAATTTTGGAGGATTTGCCTCTACGTTTTTTAAAGCCTATGCCTCTATTTTTCACATGCCTAGAAAGTGGGCATTTCAATTTTAGAGGATTTGGCTCTACTCCTCTAAAATAGGAAGATAATAAAGTCATCTACCAAATGCTCTAATTTTTCTAACCTCTATCCGAGACAAATAGACAAATAGAGGTGAAAAATAGAGATACCAAACATGCACTAAGTACTGTCAAGTTTCATATGATGGCCCGCTGTCTGAATGTAGATAAATTATTTTCTTCTTACTTATGTTCTCTCTGCAGATGTACTTAATCAATACAGTGGAAATGGATCTTTCAAACAAAAGCTATCTTCAAAGAATTAATACTGCTCATAAATCTCATGCACAAGTTTCATAAAAGTGTATAGACAAAATAAACTGCAAGCAATAGAAAATAACCTTCTATAAACTGATGATTTGAAATTTTGTAACCATTGAAAACCGATAACTAGATCCACAAGTTTTAACCATTACCTCTACAATGTCTAGGGCCACCAGGGATGCGGCATCGTTCACTGAAGCAAGTAGTGGGGTTGCAGCAGTGAGACATGACCCAACAATAGATCCCACTGTCCGGCGATACCTTCTTGACTCGTTCAACTTGAACAGCATCTCTTCCCAGTGCTCTAATTCCAAATCAACATTAGTGGAGATGTTTTCAACATTCACTAATGGTTCATCACAAAATAATGCAACCTTAGAAGCATATTAAAAAACCAAGTTGGTTGACATGGAAAACACGAAAATCCTAGTCTATTCATGTCGCCTATTGCAAGTAATTGATCAAGTAATGGATATATTTTTAAGTACTAGGAGATACTTAGTGGTAGTAGAAGTTGTTGTCGCAGTAGTTTCTAATTCTTTCATTATTTTTTCTTATTTATTTATTGAATGGTGGCAGTAGTAGAACTAGTAGTATTATACAAATGCACAAACCTTTTACAGTAGATTAGAACTATACCGTAGCAGTAATTGTAAGTGTACCCGACCCATAAACAAAAACTATATCAACAAGGAATCCCAACTCCCAAGAGCAAAAAGGAGCCACCATAAAGTAATGTAGATATCAATTAGTTGCACACTCTAGAAAATATCTGGCTAGGGGAAGCATCAACAGTCCACTAGGGACGAAATTAAAAAAAAAGAAGCCCAAACTGGGATAAAAAAAAGGGACCATGACTACCCTTTGAAACTTCTCTTGTAGACGTGAGGCCCAAGTGGGTATGGTCCAGTTGATCCTGTGGCCCATGCACTAGACTACTTTGGCTATAGTCCTAGCCTACATCACTATGTCTGGGCCTGACTAAAATCGGCCCGATTTACATCAATTAGTTTTAAATGGCAATCATTTATGCAAAGAGCATGAAAAAGAAAGAATTTGGCTTGAAATCTAATAACACTTGCTGTTCCTTTTCCCCCTAGCAAAAATTAAGTTTAAAATAACTAGGTAACAAAGAAAAAGCTCCATAACCCGTGATGTTAAAAGTAACTACCTGATGCCAAAGAGCTCATTTCACTGGTACTATCATGCCATATCACACTTTTTTTAACATTTTTCCTTGACCACTCTATCATCTCAACCACTTCAGATTTGACACGTAATGAAAATGATTCGGCCTCATTTGGCATTGCACAAGCCTCGTTTCTGGATGCCTTAACAATTTCTCGCACAGCCTGAAAAATTGAATTGGAAAAGACACTGAAGTCACTATAACATATTGGCATCTTAAACCTTAGAAGGGCTTAGTAGAATAACGCTATCACAAGCAAGCATTAAAACTAGTTGTTTGACGTTATGGCTGTGGTTACATAAAGGTAAACATTTGCCATTTGAAAAGGATGCATCTGATGAATCATGGCATACTATACATTAAAGAAACTTCCACAAGCGACCAGCCAAAACCAGATATATTGTGAAACACTTGCACTCAGGATATGAGACTAAACATGCAACTCAGAGACGGGCAATATGCCTCTAAGGACTTGTTTGTGCAACTGCCATAGAAGAATAAATGGTGTTCCCTCTTCTGTGGAAAGGGGAGTCCAACCTCCTAGGTCAGACATCCAAATCCTTGTTTGCGAGGGAAAAAAGGCTCTAAAAAAAAAATTCTCGATGAAGCGTTTTGAATCAAATGTCGAGACGATTAGCGTTCAAGGAACATCGGTGCCTTTTTAATTCATTTTATGTGGCAATTGAGGTACGCAAACACGTCCTTACTGTGCATTTGTGCAGCAAGAGGATTCCACTCTCCGAGTATTTCCATTTCTGCGAGATAGGGGAATCCAACATTCCTACCCTTGACATAGGAAATCAAAATCCTCTCTATCGAGGAAAATCAGTTCATTTTTTCCTTTTCTGCGATGAAAATGTGTCACACCAAACAACTAGAAAAGGGCTGTCTACCGCGGATTCATTTCATCGCACAAACGTCCCCTTAAGGAGTAGCAAGTGAAAAGGACAGATTTTACCCGCTGTAAGAATTGGCAATGATCAATTTTAGGGATGAGAAAACTAAGAATTCAGTAGTTGCTGAAACAATTTTCAGTTATGGGTCACTATTATTAAATAAATACTGTACTTGTTAATCTGCAGCAGCAATGACTCAACTCCATTCTAGTTGTTAAGAGTGCTGTAATAACTATTTTTCATTTAATAACTACCCTTTTTTTTTAATGGTGACCAAAGCAGTTTCTAAAGCATTTGACATTTATATTTTCCATTTCTACATGCTCCTTTATTTTGAACAGTAAGAAAAAAAAAGGAGAAAAGAGAAAAGTTCATCACAAGTTTCTTACCTGCAACTACCAGCATTAAGCTGTGTGAATCTTGAAATGGCATTTTGACTGTTTGAATTTAAGTTTTATGAAGATAAACATTGTCAATATATTCTATTAAAAAAAAAAAAAAAAAAAAAAAAAAAAAAACATTGTCAACATATTGTTCAAAACCCAACCCTACAATAGAGCTGATGGCTTTATGTAGAAATTAATGAAAATGTTAAGAATCATAAGAACTTAAACAAAAAAGTAAAAAAGAAGAAAAATGTTGTAGTTGTACAACTTTAAGAATGGAATGGTTAAGAACTGTCACAAGAGCTTAAACAAAAAAGTAAAAAGAAATACAAGGTAGTTGTACAACCTTTAAGAATGGGATGGTTAGATCTGGGTGCTGATGCCTGCCAAGAACCTCAAGTTCCAAAGAAACAGCCCGCATCTGTAAAGATTATATCACTTTTAGGAAGCAGTTTTAGTAGAATAGTATGGCTACAGCATAATAGATAAAAACTAACTTGCAGCAGCTGCAAAGGTTGCAATGACTGTAAAAAAGATAAAAAAAAGTCACAGAATTGAAAAAAAAAAAAAAAAGATTACATAATTGTGGAATATGCAATGGTGCCCATGCAAGCGCTGAGCGGTCTGAGCCACATATTATCTAAAATCTGTTGAGACCAATTGTACTCTCGTGACATAAACATGCACCGACACAAGAACAAAGTTTACAACTTGTTTTAGATGAAAGCAAAGTAGTTAAGTTTTAGGGAAAAAAAGAAGAATTATCATCAGCAGCAGCAGCAGCAGCATTGAAGCCTTATTCCGTCCATCTGTAAAAAGCATCATAAGAAGATTTTGATGGAGGATCTAAGGAGGTCCTTGGAGGTCAGAGATGATTTCAAAGTTCTTCATATATGCTATATCATTATATGTAGAATAAAAACAACGTTTGACAGATTAAGAAACAAATTGGAAAGATCATATAGCTAAGCAAGGCATTTAGCGACATTGCTTGGTGATAGAGCAAAGGAAAGCCTTTCCTTTAACTTCTTTGTTTCTTCTTTGTTTTATGTCCTTGCTTTGTCTTGTTTTATGTCCTTGCTTTGTCTTTGCTGTTTTAACCTGGGGCTTTGTAGCTTTACAGAATGTCTCTTGTACTGTTTTGGCTTTCTTATTAAAATCTAGTCACCAATCAACAACAACAATGATGACAACAACAATAATAATAAAGGATCCATAAATCTCTTCTTCATAAGTAGTTAAATCATTTCTATGCCATGCCACAAAGTTTCCAAAATAGTAATATACTTGGAAATAACAAATGAAATCACAGAAAGTTCTATGCAAGAAGGGAAGAAATCAATCAAATGGAAATAATGTCTTACTGGTTCCTCCAATAATGGCAATATTTGATGAGCCACCCCAATGTAGGAAAGCATAGCAGCAAGCACATTAGGAACATGAGGGTTGAGATCCAAATGACGTAATTGTCGACATAAAGAATCAATAATATAGTCTGCATTTGCCACGACCAAGTGCCCTACCTGTGATAGAAACATAGAGTCAACAGTCATAAGCACAAAAGCCAATTGCCCAAAAGTGCAGTGTAAAACACTCACTGTCCGATGCCCACAAGCAGCAGCAAGCACATGCAAGACAGCATCTGAGACACTTCTTATCTGATAGCTTGAGCAGATTAGGTTCTCAAGAAGTAGATAGAGAGAAGCATGTAGAAACCCACTACATAAAAAATCCTTGCCAAGAGAAATACTGAAGATACCTATCCCTTCGATTATGACCTGTTTGAAAGAAACCAATCTCCAATCAATACCAAATACTATGAAATGATAAAATTATAATACATAAGTTAAAATTTGATAGATAGATGCCAGTATGTTAGCATGACCCTTGGATTGAGATGTGAAGTGTCCTCAAACTTCTAAGATACATGCCATGAGAGGACAGTTTTCAGTTATCCATATAGTTGAAAAATAAACATAATAGACCACCACCATCATCACCGCCAGTGAAGATGTATCTGCACTATAAGAGGCCATGGTCTGATGCCCCCAAATTGCCCATATTGGAATATCGTTGTCACCAATATCAGACCATTCTCTATTTATGCCGCTAAACATAACCCAGATTGCAATCTCCATTTTATACCATTACATGCTATCATCATTTCAATTATAAAAAGAACGAAGAAAAAAAAAAACAAATTGAAAGATAGAAGCTATTTGTTATTTGATGAATACTGTTGTGTTTCTTTCTTAACCATCCATTTCCAGGCAATCAGTCAAAGTCTCAAAGAAACTTAGCAATTAGCATTGCTCGATCTACCAAGTTTTTAGGAAATAGTGTAGCACGGCCAGGTCAATCAAATCAGCAGAGTGAATCATGTAACTATAGGCCCACTTCTACTCTAGGTTGAGGCATCACTATCCTACCTAACAAGTCAATTACAAACTTACATACAGGGTGACTGAGACCAATCCAGTGGGTAAACCAAATTCTGCCCGTTACCCAGTGAAGTTGATTAATATAAGCTTAACAAGTACAAGATAAATATGCTGAAAACCTTACACTCCTAGGAAAGGTCCTAACCCCAGCCAACCCAAACAAAAGCAAAGAAAACAAGCTTGAATAAAATTAAGAGAGCCACCTCTCTCCATTTGAACATAATGAGATCCACCTTTTGTATATACAATTGTAATAACTAAACTACGATAGTGAAAACGCTAAAATGATATATTTTCCAAGAGAATTACATGATTTTCATATAATTTGTGAGTAACTAATTATTTCTAATTTTTGTACATTTTAACTTTTCCATTCTACTGATGAATGCTTATGAATGGTTTCTGTTTGACTTTCCGTTGTGTAAAAATGAAAGTGCTCTTAGGTTGTCCAAGCTGCATCAGCTAGATCAGGATTAGTTGCAAGTCAACCTGGTTATGAACAAAACTCATCCAACAAAGTTCAATCCGACATAATCAGTGTGTGACTTTCCAATGTGTAAAAATGAAAGTGCTCTTAGGTTGTCCAAGCTGCATCAGCTAGATCAGGATTAGTCGAAGCCTAGTTGCGAGTCAACCTGGTTATGAACAAAACTCATCCAACAAAGTTCAACCTGACATAATCAGTGTGTGGCTTTCCATTGTGTAAAAATGAAAGTGCTCTTAGGTTGTCCAAGCTGCATCAGCTAGATCAGTATTAGTCGAAGCCTAGTTGCGAGTCAACCTGGTTATGAACAAAACTCATCCAACAAAGTTCAACCCGACATAATCAGTGTGTGACCAGATTTGAGTCAAGCCAGCATACTTCCTAGTTGGCCCACAGAGTGAGAAAAACTAACATTTGGATTACTTAAAGCAGAACAGTCGACTAATGAGTCAGCTTCTCTTGTTCTGGTATGTCCAAGTCAGTAGGTTAGCTTAAATTAAAAATTACAAATATTAATCACATTAATAAAATTGTAGACGTCAAAATATACTTAAATGATAATTCAAAATGAATTAAAATTCATATAAAATTTATTTAGCTCTATAGATATTTTTATTACATATTTTAAAAAAAAATCTAGTAATTATAAATGTATAGTCATAAAAACATTTAATTGAGTAACCCACATTGTTGACACACAGGGTGTCATGGTTGACTCGACTCAATGACCAGCCAAATCTGGACAACCCTCCATGTCAAAAACTATGATTGAGGGTGCTATGCATATTCTTACACAGATATGATATTAGTTTGTTGACAAATCAGAAGTCTTGAGCATATTTAGATCCGGACTTGAGAGATATTCGCTTAAGATGGAAACAGTATATTACTTGGTGCAGCATTGTAGTGTCACGGTAAAAGTATGAGGGCATATCATCTTCTTCTGCATCCTTTGCTAGAAGAGAAGACTCTTTAGCTATTGGAAGATTCCAAACTTCAGGACATAGATATTCATGTAAAATGCTGCCAACACAATTAATCAAATGACTCCTGTTATCCTTTCCCAGACAAACTTTCCAAACAGATCCATCAAGAATTGAATTTTCCAGCTCACCAGCACATCCTGACTCCTTTCCATATATCTCATCTGCTTTTGTCTTGGACTTCTGGAACATTTTTGCATACAGATCAACAGACTGTTCTGACATACCATATATGATCTCATTCAGAATACAAGCTGCAGTACTTGCTTGACGCAGTGTCTGTCCTGATCCACTTCTAGCATACCAAGAGTGCCAACTTTCTTTACTGTATTCCTTCATCCGTAGCTCCGAAATCAGTTTACGAAAATATTCTAGTGGAAAATCAGTAAGAACAGATAAAGACACTTCCCTTCTGCCGTCTAGCCATAACACAAATACATAAAAAGAAAAATGTAAGAATGTGAAAATGACAAAAACTTAAACAAAAGAAAATGTGCCTTCAAGAGCCAAACAGACCTGCCACTGTTGATAAACCAACGAGCCTAAGTATTCCTGCAAGAGCCCGATACAGTTTCTGACTGCCAACATGAACAAACCAAGGAGGCATCCGCGGGAGTTCATAATATTCCCGTACCATTTCCAGATGATTCTGAATACCTGTGTCGTGGAAACCAGATATTCCAGAGACATCGGATGGAATAGAATCAACAAGTCTGTGATTGTCACCTCCAGATTTCAACTCTACAATAGAGTGCAAGTACGCAGCTGAATTTGGCTTTGCTAAAATAAGCTTGTCGACAGAACCAGCAAACACTGACTTGTGACTCAAGGATAATGCTAAAGCATCCATGAAACGAGTAGCTGTTATCTGCAAATTTCAGGTGCAATTATCATCAAACTCATTTCCAAAGGTTTGAGATTAATAGAGTGAAACCTTGAAGCCAGATGGCAGAATCTCAGTAGAAATTACAGGGCACAGGTGTTGAACAAGTACTAAAAGGGCCATACATTGAGATACACCTGGCTGTAAATAATCAAAAACAACTTGCCACACATACAGGAAAGAACACAAGCAACCATTTGCCATAGAGAAGAATTAACTGATCTTCTGAGACAATCAAATGAGTTGATGGCCGATTTTGGAGATAATTCCTGTGTGCAGATATTTCACATAGGTTATAGTTTCAGCCAAGTTTTAACAATTCAATCTAAAACAATAGAATTCAGCTGTTTTTTCTCAACAAAAGAACTGGCACACCGCCAGCGAGAGAGCCTAATTCTGGATCAAGTTTTAACCTGTGGAAAACTAGCCCATATTATCAACATTTTCTTATTTCTAGACTTGGAAATGAATGTAGCGAACAAGTAATAAGATAGCTCCATACACACCACTTACAGGGGAACGAAGAAGGTGGTCTACCACAAGCTGGGGACCTGCATAATACACGACGGCAAGTAATCTCTGAGCATGTGATACAGCAATTGTTTCATCACTTCCTAGCACCAGTCTTGGAAGTTTCTCCACGAGCCTGATTTGAAAGCATGACTCAGTTGTGGACCTTCACAAAAATGAAATGTTCTTTTCTTGTCCATGAATAACTTCCAAGGTACCAACCTGCTAAAAATTTCAGCAACCTCATCTTCTGCAAGATGCTTCGCATCCAACATGAATAAAGATTCTAGGAACTCCTTTGCAGAAAAAGATGTGTCCTCTGAATCATCACAAACCAAAGTACACAAGCATTCCTGCCATCGTATCAACAAGTTAAAATGTTTGCATAATCACTTCAAAGCCTCATAAATATGTACCAATTTATGAAACAAAATCTCAAATCCAGATACACAGACTCTACATCACATAAAATTGAGTTGTCTAATGCATAGACTTTTAAGTTTCTAATATAGATCAGAAGATCCATGTTTTCATACAAAAAGGCAAAAGTAAATATCTAAATGAAAAGAAAGAGTGAAACAAATCCAATACCACATCATTATCGTCAATACAAGGCTGTTGGTAAACCTTCATAAAACATGAAATGTTAACATGTTCACATTACAATATGTTAATATTATCAAACCATCATCATCATTATCATCAAAGCCCTGTCCCAACCATGTTGGGCCCAACTACATGAATTTTGTTTCCCCATTCCGATCTATCTTAAATATGTGCATTTAACTCGTCCATAATCGATGTATAGAGATAAGGACTTAAAGGCTGACCCTAATGCAAACCTATGATCATTGGAAACTCACCTATCAATCGACACGTAGTTCTCACACTGGTTACCGCCCCCTCATAAATGTCTTTAATGATTTCAATATAAACTCTTGGGACATTCCTTTTATCTAAAAGACTAAAACACACCAAATCAAATCTCTAGGCACCATATCGTGGGCTTTCTCTAGATCGATGAAGACCATATGAAGAGTTTTCTCATCTCTCGATATTTTCTTCCATAGTTGACCTCCGAGACACACATTGATTTTCAAATATCTTGGTCTTTGTTCCAAGTCTTAGGTCCATTACTCTTTCCCATTGTTCCATTGTGACTCATAAATTTAATCCCACAATTGTAGGTACAGCCTTATATATCTCCTTTATTCTTGTATATAGTACTCATCCAGCATTTTCTTTATCATTAATATCCTATTGAAGAGTCTACTTAAACTTATCAAACCATATTATAATAATAAATGCATAGGATCATTCGATAATGAGAAGTTCTAGAAAAAAAAGTACACTGGAAAATGTTGTATGCAAAATTGGCCTTTAGTAATTTTCTATTTCCAGTATTTTTCTGAAATTTCTTTCGAGGGATAAGCCGGGCCCAGTGGGCATTGGAGGTGCACTTCATAACTTCAAGGGTGGGAAGCTTCTTATATTTTCTATGAATGTGGGAGTGAGTCTAATAAGGTTGAGGTGTTGGCAGTGTTGGACGCACTTTGACTATTCTCACTCTCCTATTAGGCCAAATTGATTGTGGAAAGTGACTTGGTAAACATAGTGATGTGGGTGTCCCATTTTGATTCCAGGCCAAGGAAATTTCAATTTCTTGTTTATGAAATCAAGGAGTTGTCCTCCCAATTAGATGTTGCTTTCTATCATGTGCTTAGGCGGCTAAATTCCATGGCGGATGGCTTAACTAAACAAGGGGTAGATAGAATATTACCGTGGGTGGCTGATGATATGTAATTGGGGATTGTTTTTTGGTTTTGTTGTAGATTATACCCTTATCTATCTTCTTTGTATCGCGATTCGCTTTTCTAAGAGAGAAAATAAACTCACATTTGTCACATTTTATATACTTACATATGTATATGCAGGAGTCCAGATCCTCTAAAGCTTTGACTTGTAGAATCTTGAGTCTAAGGAGTGGAACTCCACAGTGGGGCTCACTGCTCACCTATTGGAAATTCGAGCCGCTCATAATAAATGCCGTCTAGTGCATTGGGTATCCACAAATTTCACCTCTATTAGGAGTTGGTCCTACTGTAAGATTGACCATTTGATTAAAAAAAAAGTGATTATTGAAGAAAGCATAGATATTGTTGATCAAATTTTTATCAAACTATGAGTCTTATAGTGGGACCAACTACTATAGGAACCCTATGCATTGGAAGGTCGTTTATTTTGAGTAGCATGGATTTTCAATAGGTCAAAGCCTTGGAGGATCTGAACATGTATATGCATGTATGCCTAGAATTGGAGAACTGTCACAAATGTAATCTTTCTAATTATAAGTGAAAGATGAAATAAGATGTGCCAGTTAATTTTAAGCAAATATATGCAGTGGTTAATTTTCTGAACCAACATTTAAAGGCATATGTTAGAAAAGATAAAACGGACAAAATCACTCAGCACTAACAAACAAAAGTGACCACTTAGGCAGCTCAAATTTGTCATCTTTGGATATAGTGATCAACACAAATAACACTAGTGTTATGATCCTCAAGAAACATAATGTTTTCATAGAATACATTTAGGGGTCGATTGTCTTTTACGCATGGAATATGAGAACGGGATTTAGATGTCAATTTACATGTACAAATTTACAAATTTTGTTTTTTTTTGAAATGGTTACTTTCATTAAAAAAAAAAAAAAAAAAAAAAAAAAAAAAAAAAAAAAAAAAAGCAAACAGAATAAGAGAAAAATACTGAAAGCAGAAGACAGCAAAAGCAGAAAAAGACATAAAGAGTCCTAAGAAAAGGCCTGCTCTTTCCAATGATACACAATATGATCTAAAGAGGATCCTCTAAAGGAATGGAGAATAGACACCCAAAGAGCTACTTGAAATTTTGATTTCTCCACTGGCTTGCTCTCATTCGATGTAATTTCTTCAAAACACCTTGAGTTTCTTTCCTTCCAAATTGTCCAAATCACCGCCAAAAAAGACACTCGCCACATCATCTCAGGGAGAGAGAGAGAGGAAGGACCCAGCAGAAGCCAAACTCACCAATTATAGACATCCAAATTGCATGAGCAGATTTACATATGTGAAACATATTGCCATGTTAGTTTGGAAGCACCATTTTCGCATATCAGCACCACCACCAAAGCCTTATCCCATCAATTTGAGATCAGCTAACAGAGTTCTATCCCAACTTAAACCAAAATGGGCAAAAAAAAAAAAACACCTTCAGGCTTCAGCAAAGCTAAGACTACAAACAGCAAACTAAACAAGAAAGGAAGCCATCAAAGTTATTTTAAAGGAGAAACAATCTTTGTTATCTCTGTTCCCATAGTCTCAACCAAGTTTAACACCAAAGAAGGCTACATAATCACCTCATAAATAAAAAAATAGCCACCAAAGCCCTTTTTTTTTCTTTTTTGTTTGCATTACACAGCAGGCCACATTATGTCTTGGAAAGTACGGACTATAAAGGCAATCAAGAGAATGAACGCCTATTAGGTTGGTTAGCTTATGTTACTACCATATACAACAGAAATTTGATCTCCAGGATCCTGATGATGAAGTGCGACCTTTAGCATATTAACTACAGGAACTTCAATTTTAATGGCAAGAGTTAAGCACATTCTTTTTTAAAAAGCTGGTGAGTTCAGCTCATTTATGCAATAGTCCATATATATAAAATTTAAACTTGAGAAATCCTTGACTCACCAAAAGCATTAGCTTGCTCCTCTTCAGTGTGTACATGCACTTTGACAACAGTCCTCTTATACTGTCTACGAGCCCATGTCTCACTCTTTTTGCAGGATGAATGCAAAGCTGTCAAACAATATATTACATATTTAGCAAAATAAATTTGGAATAAAGATTTTTTTTTTCGGAGTGGTGGAGTCCCAAAACAATAACTGCAGCAACATGATAACAACAATTGCAAAGATGGATACATACATGTGGAAACGTTGCCGATAACAGTTTATCCACACGCAAAGAAGTTTCCTCAATCCAATCACTTGTACGTTTTACACAGAAAGGTCCCATACCATGGCGAGAATTGGTACGTTTTTCCCGAAGTTCAGATTCGTGAATACTGCTAGTACTTGGTTGACATAGCAAGTTCCCTGGAGATATAGCTACCTGATCTTCAGCACTAATGGGCAAGTGTCGGAGGGCCTCCAGAACTTCTTGTGTAGATTTACTTTTGTTTGGAGGAGATCCAGTGTTATCATCAACAGACATGTCAAGCCCATATAAATTTTCCTCATCCCCAAAGGCAATCATAAGAAACTCGCTTAAGCCTCTTATTGCGTTATCAATACTTTCCATGCTTCCAGCAGCACCACTTATCATAGTCTTTGATACATGCAGAACTTTTGCAAAGCCACTGACGACACCTGGTAAGAAAAAGGCCAGCGCATCTGCAGTACCAACCTACAGAGAAATTTACAGACATGCTTCCAATGAGAAGCAAGAAAACAATTCTTTTCACTGACAGAACCACAAATGAAAAGCAAGCATGTAGCCACATGTAAACAACACATAACATATAGATTTGTTACTAGAATCACAAACCATGCCATAAGATGCAAATCCTACCCTCAACTGAAGATACCTGGTATTTACGAAAGAGAAGGACGTCAATGCTCCAAAAAAGCTAAATGGGAGCAGAAGCATAAGGGCTCATTGGCTGTGAGGCAGACAGGAGTAATCTTTGTTCAGCATTTAAACGTCATAATGCATGCCATGGGCCACATGCATCCGTAAGGGGTCGTCTGCCTTTTACACAGGATAGAAAAATGAATTTTTTTTGCTAAGTTGGGCTACTGGGCTAAATAATTGATACTTTAAACTTGAAGACCCAAGGATCAACATGTGCCAACACCACACAACCATGAGTGTGTTGGCGAAAAAAAAAGAGATTTACATATGTAAATGCTACCTATGAAAATGTTACACATGTGACACACATTAACATGTTTTTTAAAATCACCATTTTCACATGAGTAAATGAGTACATCCAATTGTTGTAGATGCATTTGGACTCTTTGGACGTTTTCCACAGATTTCTTAAAATCCATGAAGAGTTAAGATATAAAACTAAATGTCTTGATATTTACCATTACTATGAGAACACTAAACAGCTCGGATCATGAATTGGGGGCAGACATAAGTGCGGAAAATTAGATTTATAGGTTGGTACTTTTTTCGCAAGTCACTCAAAATCTATGAAGATTTAAGATAATCAAATACAAGGTCTTGGGGTTTATTAGTTCAATAAACATAATAAATGGTTTGGATTACAAATGTGGAGTCCATAGGAATGAGAAAACATAAAGGTGGTTGATAGGGCCCACAAGAATGCAATCACTGTGTAAGAGATTGTATTGGGCTACTGGCAGAAGGGTTGTGAAAGTGGTTTTCACACCTAATCAAGCGTGTAAATGGCCTTGTTTACAGCATTTTCACACCTCATTTACACACCACATGCGTAATGAGCACAAAGTGCAAACAAATGTGATGATGTGTAACCATTACGCACGGGAATCATTTACATATGGAAATGACTGAAAACAAACAACCCCTAAAGACTCATAAAACAATGCCCAATAAGGCCAACATAGGCCCAGTCTACTAAAAAGACCCATAACTTAAGTCATTAATACACATATTAAATAATGACATTATGGTCATGTCGCATGCCCAATCAATTGTGATCTTCATATTTAGGAAGTCTGATCTTAGAGAAATCATTTGATTATAATATGTTTTAAGTTTAGACAGCTTGATAACCAAAATCTTATGGAATCATAACTAAAAATTGCAATCTCTAATAAAGATACAAAAAAGGAATGGCTACTGATCTATATAAAGATTGTAGAGAATCCTCATTAAATCAATGAATATCTTTCTATATTCCTATCTTGAGTTGGTGAAAAACCCCCTCTCTTAGCCTTTTGTGAAAACTCCTTAGCATCTCCAATGTGTGAATACTCCATTGGAATGGCTCCAAGATTTGTGTGAACTGTGGAGACTACACATAGATCCACCCTCCATCACATCAATGAGGGAAAAAAAAGTTATATAAGGGTTTAAGTGATTAAATTTGCAAAAAATCCAGTTCTTCCTATCATTCAATTACAAACAATATCTTAATTATCTCATTTATGAAGAAAGAAAAGAAAGAAAGAAAGAAAACAACAACAGCAGCAGCAGCAATGGTAGTTCTACTACTACAGTTAAAAATTTACCTTGGCAACAAACAAACGAAGTGTTATAAAAGCTTCCGTGCGAAGCTTCCCGCTTCCATGATGTCCTCTTGCAGCCTCATTGTCTGCAATCTTTCCATTTTTTTATTTCAAAGGCAAAAGTGACTACTTAGCATGGATGCACGAAGAAGTGGAAAAAACACAGAATAACAGTTATTAAGTATAAGTTTTCCCTACTTGGAGAAGAAGGGACAGACACTGTCCAACCATAGGGGAAGCATCTTGCGACCGGAGAAATGCAAGTAGACATTCATTCAACTCCAAACGAAATTGCAAAGGAGTGATGTGCAGGGTTTGAATGTTTGTGCCTGCTAAAAGAGCAGGCAACCCATGAATCCATTTACACATGCAAGACTCAACAGAGCAACGATCTAGCCTGAAAAGCAATGCTCGTAAACACCTAATAATTCCTTCACGGAACTCTTCCGCAGCCTCGGATGGAGAAAGCAAAGCCCCAGATATTAATTTCTTCATCACTGCAAGCATCTGCGAAATCAATCACTGGTAAAACACAGTTTATCTATTTACAGATTGGCTAAGCTGGAGCATGAAAAAGAAATGTTGCACGATTTAACAAATGCAAGTCTTACAAGCATTTCTATCATCCAATCCATAATTTACCAATACCAAAACATAAACCACCCCCCAACCCGCACAAAAAAATAATAATAATAAATTTCATAATCTTTCATCATTAATGTGCAACAAGCCAATAAATACTAAGGAAAAAAGAATTGTGTGCACAGTTGGATAGAATAGGCAAGTATCAGGCTTGTAAACAGCCAACTTGTTATCAAAGTTTTAAGATTTCATTGCATTTCATCACCATCATTTGGCAACATGAATTATGTTTCTCCATTCCAATGTATCATGAGTCAAATACTCGAATAGGTTACACTTACTTCAGATCTATTGTTACTACTTACATCCACAACCTCTTTGGCCTACCCCATCATTTCATTGCATTTAAATTTTTAAATACCCTATCTAACCAATTTGGACCATCACCCTGTAAAAATTGACTTTTTGGCAACACCACATCACATAACTTATAGGTATAATGTCGCCATGCAACTCCTTCAATCCAGTATCCCAGCCACAATTCCTCTCCAAGAAGCACAAGTGGGCAAAATATGAAGCATTGTCAGGAAGAAGACCAGGTTGATAGAGTCATATCAAGTGATACGGTTTATGCAAGTTAGAACAAAATCAGTATGAAGAACTGCAACAAAGCTACCTTGTATGGTGAAGGCAAATACCTGATCCACAGAACCTAAATGGCATTTCTTCAAAACTTCCTCCAAACACTGCAGCACACCTTCTGCCACTCTATCACTGACTGGATACGGCAAAGGTGGGCTACTATATGTGTCAAAGTTCCCTTTTGAACTAGAATTTTGCTTTGATCTGCAATCTATAGATGCATCCAGGACTAGCAGCAGCGGAAACAATGCATAACTGAAGAAAATAAAAATAAAACAACCAGCATGTGAAAGAAAGAAAAGAAAAAAGAAAAAAAAGCCAGGCACATTAAGTATGTTCTAACTTAATAAAGCACCATAAAAGTTAATAAATATCAACAAAAAAGTGATTTGTTGAGGGCTGGAAATAATTAAAGCATTGTAAAGAGTTCTACAGTAGTAGGAACAAAGCTACAATTAACTGAAGCTAAAATCGAATTAAAGCTACGATAAACCTATGTATAAGTAAAACAAACAAAACTGTGAGATTTATAGTTTGGTACTATGCAGGAATTTTGGGCATTTACCTTCAGGTGGTAATGCAGTTGATTGAAAACAGATAACAAATATCAGTAAATCACAAAAGTGATACAGTTAAATAAAAAATTAGAAAAGAATTTGTGCCAGATATTACAAATTCTTTACCTTAACTATGACATAATAAATAATATCTACAAAAACCAAACTATCACATTATAAACAAATAGAAAACTTGAAATCAAAATGAATAATAAATTGCATCCTAATTCCTAAGTCACAAATGATTTCAACATTCAAACCTAAAGAGTAACAACAAACAATAAAGCATATGTTTTTTCACATTTGTTCCATTCTCTGTGAAAAACCAAAACTTCAAAAACTTCATTTTCTCTTATTTCAGTCTTCATTGTGTGGTAGGGTGAAACATTTTACCCACTGAAATGTGTTTTCACTCCTAGTGTAAAGACCAGAGAAAATAATTTTCCACCTCTTGGATCCAAATAAAAAAACCATATAAAATGGTAACACAAAACAATGGCCCAGAAACTGTTCTCATTTTCCACAGACAATGCACACCCCAAAAAATACACTAAAATTTGCATAACCCCCAATCACGGCAGAACTTCTAAGGGACTATTCGTTTAATTGGAACTGAATTCCTAGGATTTCTAAGCAACACCTTTCTATGAAAGATGCTAAAGGTGAAGGATTAAAGCTGAAGAATCACAAAGCATCATCAAATAACATCAAATTCGCCGGCGAATGCTCACCCACTCATCACCCCAGTAACTTTAATGATGGAAACGTGGTGCCCCAATCTACATCTCCATCTTAGACCCACCTTCACTCCTCACCTCGCACTCCTTCCACTAGAAGTCCCCTTTACTATGAATTTCTACGAAACCAATACAAAACAGGCAAACGGGTCCTAAACGAACTCAAACAAAGACAAGCAGAAATCTCTGAAATGCATCATACAGACAAGGGAAACAAAACCTAAAATGACCCAATTCAAATCAGCGATTGCTCTAATAATAAGAAAGAGAAAGTGATTCGATTGAAAAGACATACTCGAAGCATGGTTGCAAGGCAGCTGCGGGCGCGCGGCGAAGGAAATCTGCGAACTCGGAGAGGAAAGATGGGTTTTTGTTAGGGTTTTGGAGGAGGTCGAGAAGACCCAAGGTGTAGGGTTTTAGCTGATTGAAGAAGCTGGTCCTTAGGGTTTCGTTGCTGGAAAGGGAGAGCTCGTGTCCGTTCGAATCCGCCATGGAAATGGGGTATTAGACTCTGCAACTCTTTCGATTTTCAAATGGTTCGCTTCGCAACCGCGCTTGAAGAAGTACGTAACACAAACATGTCGTACTCACACACTACACATCCACTTCCACTGGTGAAGGAAGGTTCTGGAGAGCCATGTGTGGCCCATTTGTTGGCAATCAAGATCATTGTTAGCAGGTGATCCCAGCCGTTCAGCTGAATTCTTCTTATTATATTTCAGCCAATTATATATAGGGTAATATTCAAATGGGAACTGTTCTCACAAATTATGTAAGAACTTTTTTGTGGGGCCTAATTGTGGGCCCCATTTAGGGATGGGACCGAGGGGATAGAAATATCTACGTAAAACCACTCTAAGTATCAAGTTTGGCCCTAGGCCCATGCCCTTCACCCCTTTATCCGTGGCCCACGAGTTTAATGATTTCATATTGAAAAAAAAAAATCCAACATTCGATCCAATGGTTCAATTCATTCGGATGTGTGTCAATCCTTAAGATTAGTGACTACCCGGGACTTCCCTATTGATTGTTAGGTTTGGATGGATTGCTAGTTGGGTCCCGTAAAAAAGTTCTCATATAATAGGTAAACACTAGTTCTCACTTGAATATTTTCCTTATATATATACTTTAATCTAGCATGGACCGCACTAGGATGGAATATTTGGGCTCCGTTAAAAAGGCAGGGACAGTGCCTGAGTGTAACCAAAAATTTAAATGGGCTGGTCCTGGACCTATGTATTCTAAATAGCTCCGTTCCATATTATTGAAAAAAAGGGGAAAAAAAACCATGTATGTGTGTTTTTTTTTTTTTTTTTTACGCCGGCCAAGGGGGTTGGGATCCATTAAGTGGGAAAAGAGCCCGTACAAGCAGGAAAGGAGCCCGTACAAGTGGGAATAGTTGATGTACCCTGGGTTTGAACCCTGAATAGCCAGGTAAGAATTGTCACTCCCTACCACTCGAGTAAGGAGCCGTTCTCATGTATACATGTGTTTCGTAAATAAGAGCTGGCTTGAGTTCTTGCAAATAATAATAATCACAAGGGAGAATTTCAAAAAAGTCCTGGCCTTATTTCAAAAAAGGACACAAGTTTCAAAACTTTTCAAAGTAGTCCCTAAGTTCTCAGGAAGTTTTCAATTAACGACATCCATCTATTTAAAGTTATTTTTCGGCAACTTTTTTTCTTTTTTTTAAATACCCAAATTACCCTTCATTGTAATAGAACTCTCATTTACTTCCTCTATATTCTCCTCATTTTCCTTACCGATGTCCTCATGGTGATCAAGGATATCCAATATTCTCACAGCGATTGGTTGCATGTAGTGGCTGCCGAAACCATGTCATAGCTTTAAATGAAGGGTAATTTGAGTATTTTCAAAATATTGAGGGAAAAATCACCAGAAAATACCTTTAAATGGCCGGATGTCCTTAATGAAAAATTTACTGGAAAGCTTAGGGACTAATTTGAAATGTTTCAAAATTTATGTCCTTTTTTGAAATAAGGCAAAAAATTAAGGCCAAATTTGAAAATTTCCCTAATAATAATAATAAGATGACGACGGCGACGACCACCGCAACGACAACTTGCTTGAGCCTGAGTTTTAGGTCAGTCCACTAGTCTGGGCCTGAATGTAAGGCCTGATAAAACATGGGTTAGTTTAGAATGGGCTATGGCCTACATGGCCCTTGAACACCCCTATCACAAGGAGATGCGAACCAACGTGTAGTTGTGTTACTTGTGTATGATCAGCGGAAATTGGATATGAAATCAGCCAAATGAAAAAAATACATGAACAATATGATGGTGGACTCATTTTGATTACAGAAATTTGGCCTAATGGCTTGATCATTCAGTCATGGGTATCTTGAAGTCTACTGACTGGGCAATGCAAGAGGTGGATCATGAAACCATGGGTCTGACCGGATCAAAAGCAAGGACTCTAGAGTATGGTCGCAAATGGGCAGGGTAAGGCCACACTTCTCCATCACAGGCATCCTCATTTAGTAGTCTGTCAATTTTGTTTACTTTTGTAAGGGATGCCAACAATTATATATATATATATATATATATATAATGATATTAGAACTTTTCATGGGAGAGCGATACGTGAGGCTCACTTTTGGGTTTTTCGAATAACAAGTGGCAGATTCATCTTATCTCTTCTAACTCCATTTCTATAAATCATATTTCTTATAATATCTTTTCCATTCAATTTTGAATTTTCTCTAACTGTTTTCTTTTTCATTTTTATTATCTTATGAGAGTCCAGATCCTCTATTTCAACGAAGCAAGGAAATACTATTTTGGTTTATACTGGAGCACTACGTCTCTAAAATGTCATCTTTGCCTTCTTCAATTCTAAGGAAGCAATTGAGAGGGTGCAAATAACTCGCATCACATTTTATATAGGTACCGCTCGGAGATAGGCCGAATCAGTATTACACTATTTCAATGAAATAGAGGATCCAGACTCCTCTTATGATTTCAAATCCTATTTAACTCCTAGAACCTCTCATGAATTGTGGAACTGGTCTTTCCTTTTTCCTCTTTGAAAGTTTAGGGTAAGAGATCTGTGTCTTTTTGGGTTGTGAGTGTAAGAACCCGCCCCGAGAGTTTGCAATTAGCACTAATTCAGTTGTGTGTTAGCTTTAAGTGAGATTAGTGGATTTTGTTTAAGTTTGGTATTAGAATAGCTTTTAAATAGCTTTGGGGAATTTTGATAGTCTTTTTCATTAGTGGGGCCCTTTGGGGATTCCTTTGTAGTGTCTTTGCGTGAGCTTGGGGGATTATCTGATATTCCTAAAATTCGTATTTTAGCTCCGTTTGACTTGCTTCATCATTTTCTACAACTTTCATGTTTCTCCGTTTCCGTTCGAGACCTCGAAACCCTACTTTTCTAATGTTATGGGCAAAACAGTCTTTTTACACAAAATTTGGATACAAATTTCAATGCCTCCAAAACCCTCGAAATATGTACTTTTTAGAAACTAGATATTTCGGTGAACGTTTCTTCCTTCTTCTTCGAACTCACTCGAGGCTTGGAAATCCATGTTTTAAGCCCCACAAGCTTCTTTTGTTGTGGGCCCATCTTCACTTTATATATATATATATAGAGAGAGAGAGAGAGAGAGCTCTTCCACTTTACTCTTCTTGCTCTTGTTGTTGTGGAAAGAAGAAGCTCCAGCTGCCTAGGGTTTTCTCCCTTCTTCCTCTTGCTTCTTCATCCCCAATCCATCATCAATCTTGCCCAAATGAAGAGATGAGCTCAACCATCTTCTTCCCCACCTTGAGGACTCTTCATGGATGCCATTTGTAGAAGAAACCACCCATTCCGAGGTTCATATTGATCAAGCTTTTGCTATTTGAAGACCTTCCAAGTAAGCACTTTTTCTCATCTCTTAGATTTGTGTTCTTCTAGTCATAGAGAAGCTCCCTCATCCTATTTCTTTAGTTTGGCTATTTTAGGGTTGGTAATGGATTGTATTTTTGGGGTTTTTGTGTAGATTGGTGATTTGAGCTTGGGAGTTTGATTAGGAGCTTGCTTAGTCATCATAGAGGCCAAGGCAAGTGGATGAATGAGTTGATTTCATAATTTCATATTTATGAGAAATTTGGATTTCTATTAGTTGCTTTCACCTATGTTTTTCTCTATGGGTTAGAATGATTTTTAAATGTGCATATTGATGATTGTTTATTCTCTTAATTGTTTCTTGGGAATGTATGCACTTTATGTTGTTAAAAGCTTGTTTTTGTCAATGGTGGTTCTCCATTAATGGTGAATGTTCTTGTAATAAATGAGGTGGAAATGAATGTGAACTAAATGTTTTGGTGGAATGGTTGTTGGAGAAGTTATTTGAGGAAGTAGAAACATCACTATTATTGGTGTCAAGGTGGTGGCTCAAAGGAGGTTTAGAAGAGGAAATGAGAAAAGAGCCCGGATTGCACTGGATGCAGTTTCCTGAAGCAGTTCGCTCGAGCAAACCCAACTTCGCTCGAGCGGACCACTTCTAGAGGCTAGGTTGCTCGAACCAACCTTCAGGTTCGCTCGAGCCTACCTGATTTGGACCAGTCCGCTCGACCGAACTTGGGTCCGCTAGAGCGAACCTCTGGTCCACTCGAGCCAACCCTCTGTCAGAACTGGGTCTGTATCGGGGACTTGGAAAAGATGTTTTGGCGGTTGGGAAAGGTTTGGTTGGGGCCCCAATGAAATTGTGAGACCCGGGAGGTGATAAATGGAGCCCGATTGGAAAAGAAAGCCACCATGGAGATATGTTGAGGCTTATTTTAACTTGCCAAAGTGTATGGAACACTTAAAATGCATTGATCTTCAGGATTGCCAAGCTAACAACATAATTTGACATACAAGTGTCCGATACGCCTTGATTTAGACCGTTAGGCCTCAATGTATGGTCAGGAATTTATAGAAAATCATTCGTGATCGTTGTTACTTGAAGTATATTTATTTTAGCCCATTTTCATGTATCATTGACAGTTTTGCTTTCCAAATATTATCACATGCCCTAAATGTGTTTTGTCAGCCCTGTACTTTCATGATAAGTGATTAATGAGAAAGGTGTGCCTATGAGCACCCTATCCCACTTGCATGGGTGTTATATACCAATATAGATATGTATATGTCCTAATATTTTCTTGTAACCTGTGTGTCGGTACCACTAAGCTTGGATGTCCTTGCTGACTTGATCCACCGACTTGGGGGTCCCCCTCTTGCTCCTGCCAGCTGCAGTCTGGGTCCTATCTTGCCCCGTTACCCGGTTCCGCGACCGTGGTCTTGTCTAGCTATATATATATAATTCGTTGGCTCGTCACCTTGCGTGCTCGAGGCAAACGCCTTGAA
The DNA here is from genome assembly GCA_029852735.1 of Persea americana. Taxonomy (NCBI): domain Eukaryota; kingdom Viridiplantae; phylum Streptophyta; class Magnoliopsida; order Laurales; family Lauraceae; genus Persea; species Persea americana. The sequence goes on from CM056815.1 coordinate 75,330,768, forward strand.
TGTGCTCTCATCACACTAGTGATGGAGGATTTAGCTTTTGTGTGGTTGCCATCTTGTCAGTCCATGTTCTTTGGTACCGTACATGTTTTATATTGCACATGTGTTTTAAATAAATGATACATCTTATTTTATGAAAATTACTACTTTGACAGGTTTTAAATGTTTTCCTATTATACTCTTTGAATTATTGTATTGCTATATCTATTCACCTACCTGCCAGACCGTCGTGTCTGATCCATTATTTTCGTACTTATATCCAGATCCCATTACCCTTAAGGAGGAGCCGGAGGAGGCGGCCAGTGAGCCGCAACGATTAGGAAAATGGCAAGCCGACAATGTCATTTAGACATTGGGTTGGGCTCTGAGTTGTAAAACACCTTTTGGGATTATGTTTGACACATTTTGATTCTTTTGGGTTGTATTGGCCTTTGTTGGCATCTATTTTTGGGGAAATGTTTAATTAACTGATCTTTTGTATAAACACTAGCTTTATATTTTGGGAATGCCAAATTGATCATTGCTTACTCTGACATCATATTAATTATATATATTATCAGTCTCGAAATTTGGAATGAGTTATCGGTTTGATTTGGTACACGCTTCCGCAATCCTGAAAGTAAATGAGAATGAATGGTATGTGTGATATCCTCACAGCAGAAACCTATGGGAAATTAAATGTATCTTTTATTCATTATTGTAGCCATCACTTAGCTCGCCGATCTCGGATTTGGAGAGCCGTCGTGCTCTAACCCGGTCCGAGGACGCTACAGTGGGAAACACCTGATTTATAGCTCCAAATTCGTGCATTAGACTTCTAATAATCATCCATTCGGAATAGTAGTCCATCTCAAACTTTCATATAGAGTCCTGAACCAACTGGGCATTCAACGCCATTCTCGCTATAGCGAGATTCACCCTCGCTATAGCGAGAGGTGTCTCTGGAAAGATAATCTTTGATAGCCTCTTTTGTTGACCCATCTCTCTTTCTGACCTTACAATCTCCCCCTTTTGACAATTCTTGGATAAGACTCTTTAGAATAATACAATATGATCTAAAAAAAAAAAAAAAAAACCAAAATACATTGAATTTTAAAACAAAAAAAATCAGCATTGTAGATTTTGTATGGCCTTTGCTTAAACTTTTCAGATCTTGAAATGCCTCGGCTTGTAAAGCTCCCCCTGGCTTCATTCTTCTCCCCCTGTATTGGTCCATAATTGACAAATAAAAAACCATTATGCAGCTTCTGCCAATATGGATGCAGTAGCTCCCCCTCAATTTCAACTCCTCCTGAATGTGTCTTCATATCAGCACTAGGGGTGGGAGCTTGACTTCCTTGATTAAGGCTTTTTATATGTAGCCACTCACACTTGCATAGTTTGATCTTTCAGCATAGTGTGAGTAAATTCTTTAGGCAAATCAGATTTTCTAACCCAAATTGGAGTCGTCTTGGGTGGAAAAGAATTCTTCCTCCATTACTTGGTCTTGGGTAGACTTTACAGCATTTTGCAATGGGGACGAGTGTGTCCTTTCTTTCTACAATGGTGATACGTAAATATGCGTGCAACGCGCGACACATTCTTTTTCTTGAAACTACTCGACACATTATTTGAAAGTGCAGTATGTGGAGTAGGATATGCAACACCTGAACAAAAAAACTGTTTTACCTTTAGTATTCGAAGTGGATGCACTATGATGATAACTGAGACCGCTTCTGTCAAAAGGAGACTTTTGATTGCACAAGATGTTTGTAAGAATTTTCGAACCAGTGTTTATCTTGTTTAGAGATGCATGTTTGACTTCTAGCTCAGATAGAGTGATCTTTAGTCTTCCTTGCAGGTCTTGATTTTCAGCTTTTATCATCACTATCTCTTTTTTTATATTCACTACTTTTTTTCAGCCTTCTCAAGTTTTTGACCATCAATAGTCAAATTTTCAGCCAAACAGTTTTTTTGACTTTCCAAGAGATGAGCCTGTTTAAGAGCTTGTTCTAATTCAATCTTCAAGGCAGAATTTTCTTCTTGAGCAACTTTAAATTTAATAGTAATCTTGTTGCCATACTTGGTTATCCTGACGCAATCAGCATATGTAGTATGATACAACTCTTCATAATCCTTTTATTGATCTGACATCTCATCATCATTATCTTCCTTAGTATCATTCTCAGACAGAGACTTAGCCATGAAAGCCACAAACTTGCCATTCACAGTTTCAGAAGTATCAATTGAAGGTTCTTTTTCTTCTTCTGATGACTCTTCATCCCAAGTTGTGTTGAGAACATTTTTCATTGTACTCTTTTTCTTGTTAGCACACTCATTAGCATAGTGACTATAGCCTTGGCACTCAAAACACTTAGCTCCTTTCGCAGAATCTATCTTCTCAGATTTAGAACTCTTCCACTTGGTTTGTTTTGACTTCACGTACTTCTTGAAGCAATTAAACAATTTAGCGATATCATCCTCAGCCTCAGATTCAGAATCAAACTCATTTTTCTTTTCAGGCTTCTTTTTTTATTCTTTGCTGGTTTTCAAAGCAATATCTTTCTCTTTAGCTTTTCCTTTATCTAAACGGTTTGCTTCAAAGGTTTGAAGATTTCCAACCAGCTGGTTGACTTTGAGGGTATCAAGATCATTATTTTCTTCTATATCATCAACCTTAGAATCGAACCTTAAAGGTAGAGATTTCAGAATTTTATTGACAATCTTGTTTTCTTGAATTTCCTCATCCAGAATGAAAACAGAATTGACAATATTATTCAGCTTAGCATAGAATTGATCGAAGGTCTCATCTTCTTCCATCATGATGGTTTCAAATTCTTTAGTCAGCCTTTGCAATTTAAATTGATTCACCGTGTCTGTACCCTTATACACTGTCTATAAGACTTCTCATGCTTCTTTTGCAGTTTTACAAGTGAAAATCATACGGATTTCTTCAGCAGACATTCAATTGTATATTCCATTCATTGCCTTGTTTTTACAATTGGAGGAATGCTTCTCATCCTTAGTCCATTAGGCTTTAGGTTTATGAACAGTTTGTCCATTAGCCACAATTGTTGATCTAGAGTAGCATTCCTCAACAATATCCCAAACATCATCATCGATGGACTTAAGGAACTCAATCATCATTTGCTTTCAATATGTATAATTAGAACCATCTAACAAAGGGGGCTTTGAAGTTGATGTCCCTTCTCGATTGAGTACCATTCTAGAAATCTCTTTGGATCAAACGCAACAACTTAGTGCAACCCGTTCTGATACCAATTGAAAGTTTAGGGTAAGAGATCTGTGTCTCTTCGGGTTGTGAGAAACACCCAATTTATAGCCTCAAATTTGTGCATAAAACTCTTAATAATGATCCACTCAGAATAGTAGTCCATCTCAAACTTTCATATAGAGTCATACAATTCGAGGCATATTTAAATATCAAACAATGGATATTAAATCTCATTTATTAATTTAAAGTTGCAAAGAAACAATTAAAGCTAATCAAAATTTAATTTAATTACAATGGCCATCCCAATACTAAGGCCATAAAATAAACTGAAGTCAAAGGAATAAAAGTCCAACGATTAAACAATAAAAGAATAAATAGAAATCCAGAGTACGTCCCCAAATGTGTCACTCTTGTGCCAGATGTGATGACGCTACTCTATGTCATCGGCACGCCACTCTTGTTCCTCCTCAGTTGGTTAGAGATCCTCTGGGATCTCCTCATCTGCCTGCTCCTCATAGAAGTATTCACCTGGAGTGTCTGTACACCAAGGAATTGGGTCAACTACATGTTGAGCAATAGATATGCAATGTACAATAAAAACATAACATGCATCAAGTGAAGAGTAAAGACATGTATAATAATCATAAGGATACAAGAAACAGTACTAGGCATAGTGCATGAGTAATAACCATCGGAGTCAACGATAAGAAATCTAGCATAATCTAGCAATCACCACTATTTAAAACATGCAAATGCAAGAATCAAGTGAGAGACTCCGAGGATGTTCAAGCCACCTCTCGGGGTACCAGTAACAATCGCAATCCGGACTACTGATACCAAAGTCCGGCTCCAGAGGGATCCAAGCTCCCGGTCCTGGGAATTGTAGCACGGTTCAAGCCCGCTCCTAACTATTCAACGGCATGGGCGTCGTCCAAAGCCGACTGCCCACCTCGATGTCCGAGTAACCGGCTCATCAATAATACCCCCAAACTGCAGTTAGCCATGACATGCAAACAACAACAAAGTGGTGCTGACACGAGGAGAACCAAGACAAGCAGGTCTGGCTAGTCTAACAAGCGAGACAAGGTCATAGGGATTATCCATTTTAAACAATACCAGACAAATCAATCACACTTGATAATCCCTTAGAACTAGCCAGTCATGTTTATCAATACTTAACACAGAATCCTAAGGTACACTCTAGGTCAGGTACAAGACCTAATTCTATAAGAGATTATGTTTCATAGTTCATTAAGTGTATTATGCCAAGAGAGTGTACAAGGAATATTTACAACGGATACAATTTAATAAGTCAAGGAAGATGTTACAATCCAATCCTAGGTAAGTGATGTCATCCATGTGTTGAACATGTTCTAACAGAGTACGTCTGGAATTGGATCAACGATACTTCTAAAATCCCTTGGTGTACAATCATGTCGAGCATCTGTTGATTCAGTTCCATACGCATTCGGTTAACCCATATTGTAGCACAAGAATACCTAGACACCTATCAAAGCATACCAAGCTACATGCTTCGATTCCACCCCATTAATGGTCACATAAAGTAGATTAAGGTTTTCCAGCATCTAAGGTCCAAACCTAAGTCATCAGTTTCATCCCTAATTACACTGACCATTTACTCAGTTCGGTTAGCCTTCGATTGACCGAACCCCTACTATTCGGCTGATCGAACTTTGGGATTCGGTTGACCGAACTCCGACTTAGGCAAAACCTGCTTTCTGGAATTGGAACCGAGGCTGTGGTCGGTCGACCGATACTTTGACCGAACTTTAGACAGCTCGTCCAACGCGTGCTCAGAATTTCCGGATCATTCCGCTTCAACTCGGTCAGTATTCGGTTCATTGTCGGTTAACCGAACTCAAGAGCTCGGTTAATCGAACCTTAACTGAGCCCCGACCGAACTCTTTCAGAGGCTAAAACAGCTCTCTGGATTCGGAACCGAACCAGAGTTCGGTCGACCGACACCTTGACCGAACTGAGGAGTTCTGAACCGGAAAGCGCCTGTTTCAGGTCATTTCTGAAGCTCTTCCCTACCATTCAACTTCCTCCATTTCTGAGCCTTTCCATAGGCTAATACCTGCACAAAAGGAGCCTCCATGCTCACCCAACATTCCATTCCATCATCATTACATCCATTCTAACAATTAGAACATTTTAGAATTTCCAATTATGAATTAAAATAACCCAAACTCCCAGAACCTAATCTAGCATACTAAACCCAAATCAATATTATAAACAAGCTTGGAATTTGGGGAAATTCTAACAAGAAACATAACCAATCAATGGAAACATACATACATGCTTAATTATACAATGCAAATCCACTTGCCTCAACCAAAAAGATGATTGGAAATTGGAAAAACTTGAGGAGAAGCCCTACTACCACATAAACCACGATCTAATTCAATCAAACGCAACCTAAATCGCAAAGAAGGAGAAAAGAGAGGGAAAGATCAAGATCAAACCTAAATCTAACCCAAAGAGAAAATGATAGAAAGAAGAGGGTGCGGGAAACCTTACCAAACTAGAACCAATAGAGAGAGGAGATAGCGAGGAAGAAGATGTGCGGTTCAGATATTTGAGATGATCTTTCCCAAAAGTTCTGGGCTTGAGAGGATGAAGAGGAATAAGGTGAGGGCTGCTGTAGCTTTCTCATTGCAGAGTTTCATATTGGGATTAGGGCTAATCCCTGTTTAAGAGAAGAATAAAGGAAAATGGACTGAATTGCCCTTAAGTGGGTCCGGTGAAGGAATAGACCACTTGAAGGGTTTCTGATCGTCGGATCGCGACGAGCCAAGAGACAAAAATGATCAGCGCGACAAGACTTTTCTAACAAACCCAAAATCACGGCGATTGAAATTTTCCGGAAAAACACTCAATTTTCCCTAAATTGCAAATTACTCCCATGCTATGATCAAACGAACTCAGAATCGAACGAAACTTCGCAGACACTATTCTAATGCTAAAAGAAACTCGCTCATGATCTAAACCCTCCTAATTATCTAACAATACAATTAATTATAATAATACAAAATAAACGGGTCAGCGGGCCTGCTATTGGGCCCAATTGACCCAGTAAGGTCGCGGACCTTACATCTAATGTGGCCTTTGGAAGCAAATGAAGGTTAATATTTTTTCACTAAGCAATATCCATAGATTCATTTAGATGAGGCAACAGAATTTTCATAAATTTTCTCTAATTGCTATAATTAGTTTTAGATAATTTACATATCCCATCATTTATTGATATATGCTTTTTTATTTATGGGTGACTTGATACATATCACTTGGTGAACCACGTTCATCACAATAACACAAAGATACTCACAAATCTTGATGTTGTTCCTAATAATCTTTGAAGGTTTTCATTTTTTATTTATATTATTTCCTTCATATTCATTTATTCATATATGTTCTTCTCTCTCTCTCCCTCTTAAAGAAAAATGAACCTATTGATATTGATTTATATATTTTGTTGAAGACCAATGTAGACAAATTGAATGATTCTCACGATCAAAGTAAATAGTTTTTTTCTTTTTCAAATTGAGTTTCTTTTTCAATAAGTTTTTAAGAATCATAAAGGGTGTATTTATTTATTTTAAATTTATTTTCTCCCTAATCATATCTTTAAAAAACTCCAAGGTTTCTAATTACCCTCTTATTATGAGGAACGCTAGTGAGGAACATGAGGGAGACAACCCTCTTCGTCTTCTTGAAATTCTCAATTACTTTGATTTTAAAGTCGTTTATTGTTACGTTTATTTTATATTCTTCATTGGTTTAAGTCATTTATGTTTATATCCTTTTTTATTAGTATTTTATATACTCTTTTGGCCACTCTTATTGACTAAATAATTTTAAGTCTTCATTTCTAAAATCGGTTGTTCTTTCAATAGTTTCTCCACCCATTTTCAATTAAGATCAGAAATATATAATTAGTTTTGAATTCATATACTTATTTTTCCGATTCACTTTGTGCCTTTTTCTCTTTTTTTTTTGTCGAGTACAATATCATCTACTATTTTTGCATTTCACCTCTTATCAATGGCAAGGATGTTTTTCTTTTACCATAAATTTTTAATCTCCACTCCCATCTTATCTTCTTCTAAAATTCTTAAAAAAAAAAGTAGCGTATTCTTTTCTCGAGTTTAAAGGATTATATTAATTTAATTTATTTTTAAAATTCAATTACTTTTTATGGGGCCTTCTTATTGGATTTACATCCTTATATCTCTCACAATCCAGTCAATTATAATGGTTTCACGGTTATTATTTTTGAAAATAGGCACACAAAACAAAAAGGAGAGATATGATCTATTAATTATACATATTATAACATATGGGCCTTTAAGTATTATTTAGTATTTTTTCTTGTTCTAATTTACATTATGTCTATGAAATATAGTTGGTTCCCATGAAATTTCATGCAAAAGTAGGCTTCTGGGGGGCTTATTGCCATAAATATTGGGAGTAGACTTTATTTTGTAAGATTTCCTCCCCACTAAAGGGAGGAAAAGTTGTCTCCCATATAACTCTACATTCAGTCCGAATTTAGTGAGGAAAAATCTCACGGTGATTGTGAGTGGGCCATTCACGGTCTACTACGTCACTGTGGGCATGGGTTGTCCACGATGACATGGCGGACACTGAGTGGTCCACTCATGATCACCGTGTGTAGACCCTTTCAAAGGATCCTGATTCCTTTACATTATGCTTTGTCTTGCAAGATTTCCTCCGCTCTAAAGGGAGGAAAAGCTATCCACCATATGACTTTGAATTCTTCCAAACAAACACGCCCTGTAAATGTGAGAGAGAGAGTCATGCAGTCAGGCCTATGAGGTATCCTGAATCTTCACAACAGACAGGGGGAGGCATTACATATCTCCTCAGGACCTCTCCTTTACCCAAAAAAATAATAATAATAAATGTTTTTTTGTATATGCCCCCAAGGTTTTTATGATTTACAAATAGACCCATACAGTTTTAGTATTTGTAAATAGGGCATACCTTTTCATTTCAATACTTTTTATGTCCCCAAAATCAGTATTCCTAATGAGTGGGTAACCACCATGAGATTTGTGTGGAATTTTATAAAAATAATGATGTTACTCTGATATCCATTACGCAAAAATGAGCATATTATTATTTACAAAAATACCATAATTTTATCTCAAGTCCTAACGGTCTCTCTCAATAACTCTTTAATGCACATGAAGCCTAATCATGTATTTTGAAACTTTTATCAATCTAATAGTGGATCGTGCATGGACTGGATCAAGTATAACCAATTATAAGGACAAGTGTTGGCTGTCATTACGATCAATTTGGATTTAATAAAATAGGTCTTATATTGATAAAAATATATTTATGTGCCGTTGTTTTCTCCCACCAAATGTAATTATTAATCTTACAAGCTTTAGAGAAAAATAAATCCAAGATTTTGAATTTATACATATAGGGATAAAGAGATGCACAATTGTCATTTCACTCTAAAAACTTTTGGTGGTTGGAAGGCTGTTAATTTTGGGGACACAAAAGGTATTAAAATAAAAAAGTAGGGGCCTATTTACAAATACTGAAATCATAGGGGGCTATTTAAAAATCCTAGAAACCTGGGTATACATGCAAAAAGCTCAAATAAAAATAATGGCACACATTTGATCATGAGAAATAACTGCTTTCTTTCTTCATTTACAAGAAGTACTATTTAATGTTGTTAAGGTTGTTCAAATCCTGTTTGTTACCCATTTACTTACCCAAATTGGGTAGGTGCTAATATGGGGTTCGTAGAAGTGATGGTTTAGTAAGTCTTGACAAATTTAATTTGATTGACCATGGCTGGACCATGTCCGCACACGTTTTTCATCCCCTGAAATTTCCAAGGACAGTGTAACTTTACAAGGTAAATACGAATGGAAAGAAATATCTTGCATAGATAGACTGCGAATGGATGGGACATCACTACTAGCTACCGTAGCAGTTTGTTGGACTTGTACCTAACTTATTCCCTTGGATCTTTTTTCTCTTGACAAAATTGAATTCAAATTTGTCTGGTTGTTTTGCTTTTCTTTTATCAATATATTTCTTTTTAACAAAGAAAAAGCATATGAAAAAAATGTTCATATATTTCACACTTGTTTGGACTTTCTACCCTTTTTTGATTTGGCTCCAATACAGAGAAGTAGGTGAAATAACCAAAATAATTTTGACAAATACACAACTCTTTAGAAAATTGCGCCGGGCTTACAATTTGACCAATTCGCTTCCAAGTTTGCAATTTGTAATTCAGGACTTGGCTTAGTTAAAAATTTTGATGGGATGGGTTTTTTTTTTTGCTAACGAAGGGTTCGCTACCCTTTGAGCTAGACTAATTCCTTTGGACTCAGAGAGAAGCCTAGTAAATCTCCTGTGGCTCTCAGGCGATAGTATAAGTGGACTCAACATTCGGTTCTTGAAGAGGGGGAAAGCGGAGGTCGATACCAAGACCTCTATCTTCAGAAGAAAGAGGAACCATGATCTTGACCACTTGGCCAACCCCTTGGAGTTGATGGGATAGGTTCATTGGATAGCCTCTTGATTCATCCGATTCGAAATTCATATTCAACAAGTTCAACGAATGAATTCATTTGAGCCCATTCTATCATCATTAGAGGCCATAGTTAAATTCCATATCATTTAACATATCCGTCTTATTAACTCCAGAGCAAATTTCACTCAAATCAAAATTAGATCCATCACTTGTAAAAACAAGATAATCAAAAGAAATAAAATTTCATGTTTTACAAGTAAAAAATTCTAACGTGGGCCAATTCCAATTAGAGTTTGATATGATTAGAGTTAAATATACATGCTGCTGTGCTTTTGAGCAGCCTGAATTATTTAGGTGGACTGCATTATCACATTGACAACTCAAACATGAATTATGAGAAAACAATATTTCATAATCATCATATTTGAGCTGATAAATTGATAAATTAAATAATATGACCCAGCTTAGAGAATTTTTATGAGAAGTTTGTCAAATGAAAATTTATTTTCTCTAAATACACAATTTATTGTTCAAAGACTTTTTAGCAAACAAGAAGACTTTCTACATGATCAAAATCTCCCTTTGAAAGTGCCAAAAATTCAAAAGAATGAAATACAAGTAGAGAATGATATTGGGGAACAAAAAGATTATACATCTTGCCAACAACACAAGCATTATTTCGATCGCGAATGGTTATACATACTCTGCAACCAGACAACAATTAGAACTTGCAAAACCTTCCATGTTAAACATACATACCGAATTACAGCGGCTGTAGAGTTGTCAAATCCTCTCCCATTTAATTTGTATCTTTACAGCACTGTTTGTTTACTCATGTGTCTTGTTACATGTAAAGTAAAAAAATGCAACCTTTAAAATGTTTTCTTTAGAGAGGAAGAGGGAGAGGGAGAGGCTACATTGAATGTTAAGGTGACACAGAGTCTGTAACATTGACTGTGATTGAGAGAGGAGCATGAAATCTATGAACTGAATGTAAAAGGTGACTGAGGCCATGTTTGAAAATACTTGATTGAGTCATGAGGTACTATGTTCTCATTCTCATCATCTGTAGAGGATGGATTTAGTGGCTCAATTTCAGTCTTCATAAGACTTTTGTTGTCATTACCCATCATCCACAGTTCTAGCTCATTTTCTAAGTGTCTCACCCTCCTATAGTCAACCTCACCTATTCTATCTTCATTTATGGCTGCATTTATGTGACTCTCAGGCCCATCAAATACACCTCCACTGCAAGAAAAAGAACAAAAGTCATCATCTAACATGTCCCAAAAGTCTCTGTCTGGCTCACAAGGGATTTCCATAATTTCTTTCGGGGGTTCTTCCTTGGCTTCTATGTGTATCATATCATAATCATGCTCATCATCATTTGGACTTTTGGATTTGAACAGCGAATGCATCTGCTCTTCTGCTTCTTTTGCATCCACTTGATTGGAACATGTAATGTAAGAGCTGCAGGCAGAAGTGGAGGGGCTTGATGTCCTTTTACTTTCATCTAACATGTCCCAAATCTCCATGCTTTGTTCATCCAATGGCAATTGGATGATATCTTCTAATGTGCTTTGCATATTCTCTAACTGTTCCGTGTTAGACTCTGCTGGGGGGCTTTCAGATTTGAATGTGAGGTGCTCTTGTTCTTCATCTCCGGCCCCTCCTATGCCTTGATTGGAATGTGACAGAGATGAAATGGAGTCGGAAGAAGAGGAGTTTGAAAGTTGTTTAGATTCAGCAATGCAAGGATTGGACCCTTCTGATACTGATCGCTTCTTCAGATGTGTATTCCACACATTCTTAATCTCATTGTCCGTTCTTCCTGGTAGACAGGATGCAATCTTTGACCACCTACAATGGCATCAGCTAGTCAATTAACCCATTTAGAATACCTTGAAACAAGAAAAGTAACGTTGATTTTTATCTGACTAAAACACCTAAGAACCAACAAGTATGAATATGAATGGCATCATGCATGGAATTTTTATCAGAGAGAGAGGGTGACTAGGTCTCTTAATCCTCTAGAACGGATCAGGTTCGGCTCGTGTCCACATGACCCGGATCGAATTACTTGAAGCAGAGAGCCACACTGGATTCAGACTTGAACCTGAATTTATCTAGACCTGAAACCTGACCCGAGCCAAGAGCCACATACTTACATAATACACTTAATATGGTTAATATACTCACAATCCATTTACTATAGAGTGGTTATTATTTAGGTCTTTGGGCATGAAACTTATGGACCAGGGCGAGGGCCCAAATATTATTCAATCAAACTTAAGACCCATATTAAATTGGGTACCATTTTCATCTAGTGGACATCTCTATCCATTTTCTTACTTGTTCCCTAACAGCCTATGTAGCTTGATTATGGTTTCCTCCTCTTCTTGGCTGAAGTTCCCACGCTTGATGTCAGGTCGCAGGTAATTAATCCATCTCAACCGGCAGCTCTTTCCACATCTCAATAATCCTGTAACATTCATCAACCTCATTTTAGCCTCCTTGAATTGGAGATAGTACGGATTTAATAACTTAAAAACCGAGTTATTTCTATATCAAAACTAACAGGCAGCAGATGATCGAAGGATAACACTAGGTTGAAAAAAATAGTAGATTTTGAAGGTACCCCAGGCAAGGAAAACAAACTAATGGACACAGAATTGCATTAGAGATAGAGAGAGGGAGTAACCAGCTTGTTTAGGGAGAGCACGCCAATTCCCATGTCCATATTTGCTGATGTAGGCCACCAGCCTCATATCCTCTGCTGGAGTCCATGGCCCCTTCTTCAATCCCACCTTATCACAACAAGGTGCACGCCCTCGTCCCATCTTCCTTCTCCTTTCTAACATCTACCAATTGAGAAATACATACAACACAGGTTACCAACCATATGCTTCCAGTCTACATGCTTTTATAGTGAAAAACTGGAGACATGTCGGCTAAGAATTCACCAACAAGAACCATGCACCTTGTCCTGTGATCCTTTCCTACCAAATACCTCATCATCAATTAATAAAAGAACAAAGAAAGATCATCTACGTCTATCTGTCAGTGGAGTACGACGTACTACTTGAGTTGAACATTTTACCAAGATATTAGGCTTATGAACTACCATTGAACTACCCACTTTCTCCATGATGATTTCCATGATTTTTTCTGAACAAGATTTGACAAATTGGATGCTCATGAAAAATTGCCATTTCCTCGGTCTATGGGTCCACCGTCCGTGATAGGATTCTTTTTCAGTTTTTCAGAAAGTGGGTTCCACTTACCTGTTCAATTGAGGTTGAAAGGTTATAAAATTCGATCGAGAATCTTTGCATTACTTGGTGACATATGGCATGAAAACAAGTTTGGTGAGACCAACTGATACTTAAATATTAGAGGGTGATTGTAGATTTGATATCTACCAAAAACTAATTTCAGTTAAAATATTCCATTCATCTCATCTAGGATAATGAGTTTTTGGCTAGTAACTGATTTCTATGTGGACATTCAATTTCCGAGTCTTGAATTTGCTGGATGGTTATATCAAGTGTTGCTCAATTTAAATAAATGTCTAATTCACAACACCCCTAAAGCTCTTATCCTTCGTGCCAAGTGGGGATGTCAATGGACGTTAATACTTACTTGATTACTTAACAGCCTAGCCAAACTAAAACGTTAAAATCAAAAGAGTATGGACCCTCTTTTTGGGGCCAGTTGATAATCGGGTCTGGGTCATATTATGCCAGGTTTATCACCATGCCCAAATAATTGAACATCCAAATAATAATAGTAAAGATAAATATATATAATATTTTGTTATATTTTAGATTTTGAGTTAATCTAGTTCACAAAAGTCCAATATTGATGGCATTCATCAAATGATTGAAATGAAATATAGACACAGTACAAGATCAGATTTCAGATCAATACAAGCCAACTTGATGGATTAACCGTTCGTCTGAATGCTGCCCTTCAAGTGGGCCATCAACATCAGCGCCCAAGAGATGGATGGTTGTGATCATCTGATTTCCTTGGACGTAGCCCTCTTGGCTCATTAGTAATTAAGCATGCACAACAAGTGATGCATGCAGTGATGCATGCAAGAGTTGAGCAATGTTTGACTGATTAACAATCATATCAGGTCAATCTCGGACGTATCCTCAGTCGCATGTTTTAGGTCACCCGCTCGAACCCATACATTAATTAATTAAAAAAAGATATTTTTCATATAAGCTTCTTCCTTTTTTATGAATTTGTAAAAACTCCTGCTTCTTGTTGAAATATTCAAAACACCACTTGACAGTGCGGTCAACTCGTAAGCTGGGATCCATCTTTCTCAGCCAGCAGCATAGTAGTAATGACCAATCAAGCATTGTTGCTGCTTTCGTTTTATTATTATTATTATTATTATTTTATACCTTTTGCCCTTTCCCTTTGCCTTCTTGCATGGTTGCTCATCTTTATCTGGCCCCGCTTGTGGGTGGTCTAGCTGTTGGTTTGGTCAATGGGTGGGCCACACCTGTTGCGCAATTCTCAAAACGCATGCCTCGTGATTCAAACACCCAACCTATTGATACCTCTTGTAGGGTTTTACCCCCCATTGAGTTACCACTTTTCCCAAAATCAATTGATGATGGAAAACGACACAATAATGGTTTTATGGTGAGGGCGAGTACTCGACTATAATTATGACCACTCAAGAGCGAGGATGGACGTTGAACTTAACACTATCCCATATTTTTTTGTTCTTTGTAATCCCTCTTTGGAGATACAAATCCTTAACTTTCCAAAAATAAGAAAAAAAAAAAAAGAAGAAAACTTGTAAGCAACTTCCAATGTTTTCTCCCTAAAAATACCAAAATTAATTATGATATTTATTTTTAGAAAGTAAGGTCCTTTTCTGAAAATGAAACTCCGTTTAGAAAGAAATTTGAATATCATTTTGTTTGAGACATGATATTGGAATAAAAAATTATCCCAACCCGACAGAATTATCCAAGAATCGTTGGCCTTATTCCTACATAGGTGCGCAGCTATGTGATTATTTTGGTAGAGACCTGAAATTGGAAACAAAAATCACCCAAACATGAAGGAATCATCTAAAAATCATTATTACCTCTTATCCCTTCATAGTTGTGCAGCTATGTGACGTGATTAGGCCTACAAAGCTTATTTATGTTTGGATAATTTCTAACTATTTTGCTGGGATATATACCTTGTTTGGATCATTAGGAACGTTTCAGTTTTCTTCTATCATCAAAACTGGTGGTCCGTTGATATTTGTATCATTAATTTGAGTGGGTCTTGTTTTTTTTTTTTTTAAATAGTATAAAACTTTTTCTGGAAAAGTTTCCCTTCTTAAATAAAGTTCCTTTGATCGATCATTTAGCAAACATGTGCTTAATTTACCCTTGTTGGCATCTGTACCATGGGGCCCACGTGAGATCACATGTGGGTGGGCCCAAGTAACAGGAAATACTCTTTTCACTTATGGAAATAATCTAGATTGATTTGATTAGTTTCACATTGAGTTTAGATTATAATATCTCTTTCTAAGTTAGTTCCCTAGTTAATTGAGATTATCTTGCAATTGATTAGGAAACCAATTTCTCTCGGGGAAAATGGATTAGTCCTTCCATGGGTTGGGGGGATGGGGGATTAGGGTTGAAAAGCAAGGAAACTAGTTATTTTAGGCCAAACTAAACCATCCATCTTCAAACTCTACAATTATGGTTTCATCATTGTCCTTGGTTAATGAAGAGTGAACTAGGGAGATTGATCTTCATTCTCCATATTGAGTGTTTGATCTTATTCCATGCATGGTTCATCTTCGAGTTTGTAGCAGCCGATTCATCTCCGATCAAAGCTTCCTCAAAGCCGAAGGCTAACAACTTAGGAAAATTTTTGGTTGGCAATGAAAGGGGTTTTAAAATATTTCAACAGGCAAAAGGGTTTTTTATCTCAGTTACTCAACACTGGGTTCCTTTGAAAATAAGCATAATTATGTACAAGTGTTTGCAACCATGTATGAATATAATAATTATTTCACAGCCCAAGCCAACAAGTCAAAGCGTTAGGGAAAAGAACATTAAATTCCTTTTTCACCATATCGGCACCTAACTTTGGACTTGTCTGTTAGGTAAGTAGGAGTTTCGCTTGGATTAGTAGACTATTCAAGACCGTAGCACACAAGTCTACTCTTTTGAATTTCAAAGGCAAAAACCAATCATGTGAAGACTGCAGACTACATGGTTTTATTCATGAATTGAAATTTTGGGTCTTTAGTATTGACTTCGCAGCTGAAGGCCTAAATGGCATAGGATGAAAATTTGGATTTGGTTTCAGTTCAGGTTTGCTTGGATACAGACTCAAGTGGTTTTCCCAACGCGTGCGAGCACACAAATGTAAATAGGACAGAGTTGGCAACTCTTAATGTGTTTGAAATAGAACTGGAGATCAATTCAAAATAAAGTTGTTTCAATTGGACTATTTTATACACAGGGTGTTTGGCATGTTTGTTAAAAAATAGTGGTGTTACAAATAGGGGGTTCCTGAAAATCTGTCATCTTTTGAAAATCCCAATGTTTGAAATGAGTTCTCTCGAGTATGAAAGATTTTTAAGAAAAAAGGGGGATTTTCCTAAATATCCAACCTTTCTAAAAATCCTCATTACTGAAATGGGTTCTCTTGATGAGTTGAATTTGATTTCAACAAAAGAGAAATCAGACAAATATTTATAATAGAGACGAGGGCGATAAATGTATCCAATCAGTTGCTATTGATTTTTAGCTAGTGATGTATGTATTGATTGTTACCTAATCTTATTTAATTTTAGCGCAATATTTGGTTGTTTGTAGTTGTAAATTGTATTGGGGTTTTAGAGATAAGTTCTAGAATGAGTTTTTAGGAAGTAGTTTTGGATTTGATTTAAACAAACAAAAGAACCAAGATCAAAGTATGAGGGAACTCATTAGTGTCTTCCGATCTCTTCTTTAGATTGGAACCTTAATTTTATTTCATTCTATTTCTCACGAAAATCTTGGATTTTGCATTTAAAATCCAACTACCCATTTGGGTCAGCCCCCCTTAAACGAAAATTCTTGGCCCATCACTGCTTGTAGTGGAAATAAAATTATTCATTTTTTTAACTCTAGCTCTACAAAAATGTCAATATATATATATAATAGATATTTTTGGCGCTGTTGTCTAAGGTAAGTAGTAAGTGATGAGAGGAGGATTCTCTCTTTCTAATCTATCTAATATGATGATATGAGATTAGAGACATTTCCACCTACGGAAATTGCCGGAATGCCACTTTATGCAGGATTTCCTTTCTGCCTTTCTGAAATTGAAATTGGTCATCAGTCCCTTGAAAGTGTGGTGGTGTCGGTAAGTAAAAACTTTTTCAGCTTTCTGCATATGCCAGGCACCATTTCACACCACAAATGAGACCCTGAAGACGTGTGCAAGGTTTCTTTCTTGTTTCACTCGTGGCTGTTCCTCATGCTGTCATTCATGGTCGCCCTTGAAGACTTTAACCATGCAGTGAGCCAGTGACAAGCGCGCCGTTCCCTATCCAACTCATTTGGATTTGGACACAGCTTTCCATTTGTGACCGGCATTTTGGTGGAGTCCAGATCCTTTTTGTGGCCACGTTTTTTTTTTTTTCATATTGTAACTCTAACGTTTTGAGTAACCATGTTCATCTTGGTTACTGTCATGTTTTGTATTATGTAGTTATATTATATTTAAATTTGATGATGTATGATATCTTGCTAAGCATGAAATAAGCGTTGAAATGCGACGCAGAAGTAGAGCGGACTCACGTACAAGTTTTTTGGGGGCCGCCCTCACCCCCTCCAAAAGAGAAAAACGAAAAATAAGAATCCTGGGTTTACCACTACAATCATATCTGATATTTGTAAGATGTGAAAATCTTCGGCCTAAAAGAGAGATCGAATAAAATCCTTGAATCTATAAATTCTTCACCTGTTATTAGTATTCTATGTATATAACAATATTGCCTCTTTGAAGAAAAGAAAAGAAAAAAAGAAAAGGCCCTATCCTTTGTGTAAGTATTATAAACATCCTTCTATTTCATGATGTATAAATGTTGATATTGGGAGGTGCTCTTATGAGAGGCACTCTCACCAGCTTGGTGAGATATGGGTGGGGGCCCTCACATTTAAGTTAGGGGTCCTTGCATTTAAGTTGGTGAAAGTGGATATGGAAGTGAGGGCCCCACCTATCTCTCACCAAGTTGGTGAGAGTGCCTTTTATAGGAGCACCTCCCTATATATATATATGAGTTACATTACAAAACTCCCCAGACGTTTTTTTACAAAGAAATGCCCCACTTTTAGCTAATAAAAGTGTGACACGTGTCATCAATGGTACACTTATCCATTCTCTCTTTTGAGATATGAGAGTTTTTGAAAATTTTCCATATATAAATATAGGGCCAGGCGCTCCTAAGCTTAAGCTTAAGATAGAATTCCGTAAGAAAATACTTTTGGGGCCCACCCTCGGTCCATCTAAATGAACCAAATACACGACCCACCAACGTTTAGTCAAATTTGAATTTACTGGACCATTGTATTGATTGTAAACTGATCCGAATGGACTGTTGACCATTAAACTTTTGGTGCCCAGATGGAGATGATAGAAACCACGGTTGAGGCTGATTTTTGCCAGGAATGAGGGTCCCATGGAGTCTTTGAAATCCCCCCATTCCCATGCCCATGTGGGTCCCCAGGCACTACACAATTGAACTTACTTTATCCTAAACTTATATATATATATATATATATTTTATTTCTCTAAGTCGTGAGAAGTTGACAAGATAGAAGAAATCGATGTTTATTTTCTAATTTAAGGACACCTCTCAATACCATTGTGTGGCATTTTTTTTTTTTTTTATTCTTAAGTTGTCCAAATCTCCGGCAATCCATCTTATACAAAAACTATTGGCGTCAAGGGTATCTTTAGTAGGTGTGATTTTTATTCTTGATTTCTAAGTTATGGGCACCAATGGCTACTGATAGAAGTTGAATTTTGTGCGTTCTTATGTTTGAAACTCGGCACACTCTACTAATAGATTTAAGTTGATTTTATTGTTAAATTTAGTGCATATGTATGGACACTGATATGATCTGGGAGAATGACTTCTACCTCTGAGATTTTAATCCTGGGGCATTTCAACCCCAGTGAAAGTAAAAATCGTGAATCTGAAGGCTGAAAGGTGAAGTATGTTGACCCCACCTGGCCCAACAGGTTACGATACAGTGTTTTGTAAAGGAGGTTATTAGGATATAGTTGAAACTAGTGTGGCAACTGAAATTTAAAAACAGAGAATGATTGGTTTTGTTGATCTTCCACGAATTATAATCATTTTCTATTTAGAAAATGCAATACCAGTGGTCACCTAAAGCAAGCTTCAGGGTCTAACAGAGTGAGATCATCCATTGAGGAAAAGAAACAGTCCATTTAGATGAGAGACTTGAGCAGACCTTTAAGCCTAACTTCACAAAATAACGGCTCCTTACCCTGTGGAGGTTCTCACTTGGATATTTAGTCTTTCAACAACCCCCCCACCCCCCACACCAAAAAAAAAAAACACACACACTAATAATAAAAAAATCTGCCTTTTTTAATTTATATTTTTATTCTGACCTTCAAAGGTATCTTTGTCATTTTTCAAGATTTTTTTAATAGAGGACTTGATTAATAGAAATTTGAAAAACTTTTATACTATTTTGAAACGTTCAAATCTTCACATATCAAATACTTCATTGAAAATTAGCCAAGACTTTTATGCTTTTTGAGAATTTTCCTTTATTAAATAATAAAAAAAATAGAATTTGTGAATCTTCATCTGCAGTTGCTTTTATGGTGTACTAAATTTAAATAAAATGACAGAGTGGATATGTCAAAGCTAGTATGAATATAGAGTTCCAATTCCTTTTACATTTCGGACTAAACTCATAAAAAATGGGTATAGGTGATGCCTACAATCCTAAGGGTAGAATCTCTATTATTGATGTTAGAAAACATACCAACAAGAGAGCGAGAAATAAAAATAGGTAAAGGAAGACAAAGGAATGCTTGTGACGTAAGTTGTAAGTCTAATTCAATGCTGACATGCGGATAGATAGGTTGATTGTGAGTGTAATGGTCATTAGATTTAGGTAGAAATGGACTAATTAAACACGCTTCTGGCCCTATTCACACTTGCATGTGACCTAGGATTTGTGTAAGCCTAACATCAGCAACAATTTTGACCATTTCCTATTATTGCCACACTAAAATTCAGAAAAGAGACTTGGAATGAAATGAAAGAAAGCTTGGAAAACTTGAGCAATTAGTACTTGGTAGCAGCCATTCATCCTATTGTACTTACAAGGGATGATGGTTAGGTCAATTCTCCAGAACTCAAGTAGTAAATACCTTAGAAAGAAGAGGAGTGATCAAGTCTAAACTAAACAGGTCAATAGTTAATTAATTTTTTACTTTTCTTTTAACCACCCCCTAAATTACAATAAGGCCCCTCAGTTTTTTGTTAAAATTTAAAGCAATTTTCACACACCCCACCCCCCCCCCCCCCCCCCACAAGATTTTTTTTTCACAATGCCCCCCCAACCCCACACAATAGCTTGGATCTTGGTTCCGCCCCTGCTATTAACCTAGTTGGTTGGATATCTAGTTTCTCACTTACTTTCTAGGAACCAATCCTTTGCTTCCTTTTGTACTGGCATCTGTCTTCATATCATGGGTCGTAGCCCCTTTGGGTAAGTACCAAATAGGTCTATTGTTTATGAGGGAATATTTATCATCACATGCAGGCCATCTCTTGGGCCCCCGCATGAATGCATGAATATAAGTGGGAGTAGGAGGAGAAGGAAAGGTCTCATCTTGGCTAGTGTATACGACCAATGAAAACCAGCCCCATTTGACTATCTTGACCCTTGCTTAATAACCTAACATTTATCTTTTTATATATTTTTGTACCTTGGCTGGACCCTTGAGAGACCCAATTTATGCATGAATGAATTCTAGCACACGGTGGAGAGAGGACTACCGGCACACGCTAGGGAGAGGATCAAGAGATTGAACACTAGACACTTGGGTGAGAGTAAGACTCCCACTGTGCTACCTATTCTTACTCTCAATAGCCTAACATTTATCAGTCTTTTGACAACGAGTCTCTTTTGAAAATTCAATCCAAAGTCGAGTAAAGATTGCATTTGTTGAAATGTGTCTCTAACAAATTTGGGGTTAGTGGTGGGGAGGGGGTCGATTGTCGATTGATCAAAGGTGAGCCGAAGCGGGCTACATAGAGCTGGACCCTCTTAGGTGAACAACTCTATGGTTTATGATTCAAGGCATAAACTAGAGGATTTCACAAAAAAAATAAAAAATAAAAATAAAAAGCCAGATTAGATGACCAGTGGACCAAAAAGATGATTTTAATTGACCTTGTACCAAATCAGTCATTCTGCCCAAAAATGTGTTTTTTTCTAAGCACTTTCTACTAGCGTTCCTATTGACCTTTGTTTTATATTGTTAAGGGTCCTTAGGGACCATGCGGTCAATCACAACCTTCACAAAACTCTCATTTATGTTCTCTGTAAGGTCTCAGTCGACATTTATTTCTAAGAATAAGAGTCTCCATCGACCGTGCGGTGTATATAAATTAGAACAAAATAAGGCTTAGAAGGGAGTGTTTCGTTGTCAACAATTTCTTTTTTCTTCACCACGGTCGTCTGTGCCCAAGCACGGGCCTAGCCAACCAACCGTGGTCTCCTCCAGCATCTTCTTCTTCACCCAGCTGGGGGGTGATTTTTATGGGAATGGTAATGAAGGTGGAGGAAAAGGAAGAGCGTTCCCAAAGCTGAAGAAACCTCATTTCAAGTCGATGTCGAATTGGGAAGACTGGAAGTTGACAAAGGAAGATGGAGAGGTCATGCCATCCCTTGATAAATTGTCTATTTGCTATTGCAACAAGCTGAAGGCATTGCCCAACTGCCTCCGCAATACTCTAAGGCGAGTAGATTGTGAATTGTAGCCAAGTTATTTGGGCGCCGGACAATTCACTTGTATCTAATATGTAAGAGGGATATTGGGCAAGACGCTACCATGCCTTCCTGCTCTCAAGAAATTACATGTTTGGGGGAACATCTATTGATTCGCTCCCCTCTGATGGATGGGGATTACTTGAATCACTCAACACTATTGACATCTGCGAATGTGATAGATTGGCATCTCTGCCTAATGTGTTGGGTTAGCTCAGCTCCCGGCGCTACAAATTGTCTGTCGACAATTGTTCTGAATTGCACTCTCTATTTGATGGGTTTGAACGATTCAAATCGCTCCATCGACTTGAAATCTATAATTGAGCCAAGTTGAGGCCTTTACCAAATTTGCAACTCCTGGCCCTAATCACCGTAGGGTCGCTAGGGACCCTTAACGTTATAGAACAAATATCGATAGGGATGTTAGTAGAAAATGTTAAAAAAATACGTTTTCGGACAAAATGACTGATCTGGTGCAAGGTCAGTTAAAATCATCTTTTCATTCCACTGGTCACCTAATTTGATTATTTTTCTTTGTAAAATCCTCCATAAACTAAAAACCAAATGTATGATTAATAATGATTGATTAAAAGTTGAACCATATCTGTGATCTAAACTATTCATTCTAAGATGCATTTTCTGTGAGGGTAATGGAAGAAAAGAAAAAAATGCATTTCATGAAAGCGTCTACTATGTGCTGGGTCACGCTGGGAGGCTGCACATGTTTTACTTATTGGCCGTAATATTCAGGCCTAGACTAGCTAATGACCCTGAAAATTAGGCCCAAATCTTCCCTTTCACATCCAAACCTACTCATCCTCCTAAAAAATGGCACCTGTGAATTTATGGTGCTCTTGGATCAGTGCACTACTTGAAGGCGTCTGTGAGAGTTTTGGGCGACTCAATGGACAACAGGGTTTGATCTATTTGTTTACATAAACCATATCTAAAATTACAAAGCTATTATGCGGTATGTCATTCATAAATGAAACAGTCACAAGTAGGGGGTGTTCATGGCCCAGTGCACCAGGCTGAACTTATCAAAGCCCAAACCATTTGCTTATTGAGCATATTACTCAGGTTAACATCAAGACTACAGGCTTACAAGCTCAGTCTAAGGCCAGATCATATGCGAAATATTTTATAAAATCTTAACAGTTCTATCCCAGTTTATTTTCTTCATGATTCCTCATGGCATTTTTATTTATTTTGATGCTTTCACATCATAGTATTGTTGAGAAATCAACACTTGATGATTATAATGCAATAATATCCTGTTATTCAAAAGAAAACATGGTTTTCCTGAACATTTTCATCCTCTGCAATATTCTTTTTGAAAAGATACTATTGGAAAATCAATACATAATGTTATCATGATATTTTGAAAAATGCCAAAATTTGTGATGGACTAGTCCCAGGTAGAAACTCAGTCTGACTCACCCTGTCTCAGCCGAATCAACTCGCCTCAGAGAGTCATTGGGTTGGGTCAGTAGAACGAGTTTGACCAAGTAACCAGCAAGACTTGGCCTAAGTAACTTGGCGAAGCCTATGGGCTGGCCCTTCAAAAACAGAGAGAGAAAAAAAAAAAAAAAATGAAACTTCAGCCTGGTTGGTTTTAATTTTAACTTTTGGACCAGAAAAATAAGGCTCAGGGCCAGCCAACTGTCTGAAAAGATAGTCCAAATCATGCCCAGTACATTTGATGCAGTGGTACTTGAAAGGTTAGGATTCTACAATACATGTTATTACCATAGATTTTTGGTCCTCACAACAGAGTTTGTGAATGGACTCTTCTGCAAGCACCCAGAATAGGCTAAGGCTGATGATTTCTTCTTCATGGGGCTACCACAAACTAGGCCACAGTGTTAACAAGTTGGGCTCCAATGTAACCCAAGTGAATGTAGCCCAGATAGCCGGACTCAACACTCAGCCTCCTAAGTGGAGCAAAATTTCTCATGTATGAGGTTCTGATGTATCCACGTGCTGTAGGGTTTTACCAAGTCCTAATGTAGAAGTAAACACCAAGTCCTAATGT
This sequence comes from Persea americana, assembly GCA_029852735.1. NCBI lineage: Eukaryota > Viridiplantae > Streptophyta > Magnoliopsida > Laurales > Lauraceae > Persea > Persea americana. Next base: position 75,354,635 of record CM056815.1, read on the forward strand.
AGCAATGTGCTGGTAGCATCCCATCCAGCTGTGGTACTTCTTGGACCTCTCATTAGGTGATGTTGGGGCTTACCTTTCGTGAATTCCAAACCATTCACTCATATCATTGCCCCATGAACTGTTGGAACATTTAGGAACTCAAAATTAGTTGCTTCCTTCTTAGTTTTTCCATTCTTGGCCTTAAACATCCCTTTGTGATGAAGGAGTGAAGGTCATAATTCATTGAAATATGGAGTAGGTGGTTTCGCCATGGCAGAGCCCCAGAGGCGACAAATACATTGTACTCGTCAACAAGGCCAGAAAGCAAGTACATGGCCTTATCCTCATCAGAAATGATCTCACTTATTGCGGCTAATGTAACACACCAATCCTGATAATAGTGCTGTTGGATTGGCCACATAGAGAACACACTGGATTTTAGGGACCTAGTCATGTTTTCTTTATGTGATTAGTCCACTGGTATATATATAGAACTCCAATTTTCCCCTATCTTTGTGCATATAACTCTACTTGTAGTGATGTCTAGGCGCACAAATTCGAGGAGTTGCTGGTTGATAGGGCAGTTGGGAACTACGGAGTCCAAAAAGTTAGCCCCATTGTCACAATGCAAGGCTATCCAGTGACTAAGGGCGAACTTCTGGTAGCTATGGTCCATTTTTCCATAAACCATATATTTACAGCCACATGAATTTTCAAATTTAGTGAAGGGAAATGAGAAGTGAACTGTGCTACAAAATACAAAAGCAATGAATGCATTAGACTTAAATCTAATACTATAAATGATGAAAATGGACACAAATCCAGAGTACCAATTCCTACTCTGCTGGAGTGAACATTGTTATTGTCCATCCAGTACCTAGATTATAGATAATCAATTACATTCTTGTCCACTTAGAAGACCGTGGCAACATCATCATTGGAGATGTGTTGAGGACTTGGTTCCTTCAGAAGTGGAATTGGCAGTGAAGACAGTGGACTTCAAGCTGCTACAAGCGACAATTGTGCCATTCCCATACGCCGCATGACACTGGAAATGAACAATGCCTGTTGGGAAGACAAATATGTCACTCTTCTGAGGGATCCTGTTGATGAACGATTATCGGTACTTGAGCCTAAATAAAGGGCATCTTCTAGGACCATTAAGATCTCAATGGCTTGAGGATGTGTGGTTCAGACCATAAGGTGCATAGTACATGTAAGCCAAAGAGATGCCTGATAATAAAATCAGCACCAACATAAAACAAACAGAAATTCATTGAGTGCGTGCTGCCCGCCTTGAAAAGGAACTCAAAACAATCTCGTCCCTCATCAATCTTTTGGAGTTTAGAGCTCAAGGATAAACCTTGTAGTTATGATAATCCTAATCCTCATTCCAGTATGATGCATTAAATAGTACAGTAGTCAATAGGACATCCTCTAGTAGCCCAGAGTTCTGGTGTGTGGGTTATATTGACTGGGGCCACCAAGGACTCAACTAGGTCTGTTTTGTTGTCCTGATTGTCAAGCCCTGCAATGAAAACATCATGGGCCTGAACGAGCTTCGGGTCCTTCAAGACTAGTCCATTCACTAAAACTGCCAAAGTTAACCGCCAATGATCAAGAAAACATGGTTCATGCTTATGAACATAGACCCAAAGTACACAATTCAAAATATAAAGGTAAGAGCGTCATGAATACCTTTTCAAGTCATTATCCCTGGACGATTGCAAGCTGAAACACAAAATTCTTGCAAGGAACTAACGTCTTCAGCAAATTGTATGGTGCAGCTGCAATCAAGGAGACTAATGCCGTCTCAAAATCCCTTTATTAGTGTGTGAACAAACAGAGAAAAGACTATACAATTTAATAATTAGCAAGAACGGAGTTATTTGAATTGATTTATTTGAGACCATACATCTCAAAACCCCTTATGCACAGATGACCAGGGATCAATCACTTTACTTAGGGTGTATTTATGAATGCAGACGTACAATAAAAAAAAGAAAAGAAAAGAAAAGAAAAGAAAAAGAATTGAGTTATTTGAAGTTTGCATACATGTTGTAGGAGATGGTTAGATTGAATTTATGCTAGATAATCTGATAAAAAATTATGCTGGATAAGGCTCTTCTTTGTCATGACCAATTGAAATGGTCCTTGTAGTAATAGGATATTTTATCTTTTGTATTATGGGACTTCATTGTGCCTAAGTGAACAGTACCTAAGCCTGAGGGAAGATGGCTAATTTTTGTTGTGTAATCTAATCTGACAAAAATTGAAATGGGAAGATAACAAGGACTGTTTCAAATTCCATTCCCATTGAAAGAACATGAATATTTCAAATGGATCACATTCCCTCAGTCAATTTCTTGTTCCATGGTTCATCCCCATAATGCACACACATTTCAATTTTCTAATAAAACATGAGTGCATTTTCTAAGCCAGCCATCAGTTTGCAAACCAACGTTTCCATAATGTGAGGCCCATTGCTCTGTAATTTAGACTACTAGGCCCTACTTTAAATTTGGGTGTGGACCACAAGCCTCCCAGGTTAATAGATCATATTCTTTTTTCTTCTTTATTACTCACCATTACTTAAAATCTCATTCTCTCCTGTCTTTTCTCAATTATTTTTTCCCGTGTATCTTAACCAACATTTCAACATTCTAACTCTTATGAGACAAAAGAACAGATTTAGATAGTCGCAAACTGCGTCTAGTCCTTGCAGGCAAAGACTAGGAAATAGTAATATAAAAAAACATATGATGGGTGTAAATGTAAGAAGTGACGACTATCTTGGAGACTAAATTCACTACTGACATGGTAATCTTACTCTTCTGAACTTGGATAACAAAGACCATCATCATTCATGAACCTGATACAACTCTCTTCCCTCTATTTATATGCATCCTTTCAGCTCTCCCTTTCTCACCCTCTTAAGCATCCAATAACCATTTCCTTGAGATACTTCACATCCCCTCCTCTTCGGTTTGATAGAAATGAAGATGTCTGCTCACATCCTCCTACTTGTTCTCCTTTCCTTCACCTCTTCCCTTACTTACGCATTTGATCCTAGTCCTTTGCAGGACATTTGTGTCGCGGACCTTGACTCACATGGTAAGTTGTCTACTCTTTCTTTGTGATTAGCTCTCCTTTTTATTGACTAGCTATACAATATTCGTTCCTGCAAATTCCACACATAATAAGCGTAAACTTGGATATAATTAATGGTTACAACTGATTTTGCAGTGTTTGTCAATGGGCACGTTTGCAAGGACCCAAAGCTAGCCAAGGCAAATGATTTCTTCTTCAAGGGACTAGACAAACCAGGCAACACAATGAACAAGGTTGGGTCCAATGTGACCCAAGTGACTGTAGCCCAGATACCAGGACTCAACACTCTTGGCATCTCCTTAGTCCGCATAGACTTTGCACCAAATGGCCAAAACCCTCCCCACACGCACCCACGTGCGACCGAGATCTTGACGGTCATAGAAGGAACACTGTTTGTGGGCTTTGTCACTTCCAACCAGAACAATAATCGCCTCATAAGCAAGGTTCTTCACAAGGGTGATGTGTTTGTCTTTCCAATAGGCCTTATTCACTTCCAAGTCAATATTGGCCATAGTAATGCAGTCGCTATCGCCGGTTTAAGCAGCCAGAACCCGGGTGTGATTACCATAGCCAACGCAGTATTCGGATCGAAACCACCCATCTCAGACGATATTCTTGCCAAGGCCTTCCAAGTGGACAAGAAAGTGATTGATCATCTCCAGGCCCAGTTCTGAGTGGACTCTCAAGTTCCAAGCTGAAAAACTACCCTAAAATGGCCCATGGATTTTTAAATCTTTCAGATTGTGTGTTTAAATAAGCAAATCATTGTGTTTGCATGACTACATACATACAACGAAGTTTGTTTATGTTTTCCAACCACTTGTACTAATAATAAGCATCATCTGCCTCATACAGGTTCAGATGTAAATGAAAGAAAAAGAAATATATGGAAAGTCAATTAATGAAGTGCATTTCTTCAATTCCTACGTCTGTTCAATGGGAAAACTTGGTAGATAAGGTAAAAAAATGTAGTAGTAACCTGCAAGATGAGCCATCTGGATCACTGTATTATGGGCCTCATTAGTATGAAATGGTTCGCATAGATGGGTTAGATCCAATTGTAGGATGTAGATTAAGTATCCTTCTCTATGATGGGTTTACTTTTCCTTCTTGGAGATTGACTGAATTGATGATTAAGGAGTAAAGGTCAAGGATTGATATTGAAAATTTGATGTAATATACCTGTAACCACGACCCTGGGCCTAAGGTCCTGTTTGGAATCTTGCAAGCTGAGTGCAATTAGCTCATATTGAGTGTAAGTGAGAGTTCATAAGTATATATAAAGTGGATTTATTACATCTAAGTAATATAGCTTTGTGGTTCCTTGCCATCAACCAATTACAGGAAGTGGGGTTTGGGCAGGTACAGGTTTATAGGCCCAAACCCAAGTTTAGAACCTGTTTGGGTTTTGAGTCACTGCAGACTGCTCACTTGTTAAATGTTCCTCTCTTGTACTGGTTAGGACCTAAAATGTTTCTGCTCCTCTTTTGTTAATTGTTATGGATGGCTGGATTTACCCAAAAGATAATCCAATCAAACCCACCAGTTCATATCCATTCGATCCATAGCACGAAGATTTTCTTGTACTAACGGTTTCGCTTTAAGGAGGTAGGCTCTTTTCATTGGATGTAGAGGGAAGAAGTTCGCACACATGGCCCAACCCAACTAAAGTAAAATTTAGATTGGTTTTTGTTCATGTTTTGGGTGGAGTTTGAACGTTGAAACTGACAAGGAATCTTGGTTAAGCTCAAATTTGTCAACATGTGTGCAAGGTAAAGTTGAAAACTCATGACTCGGATTCGAACCCATCCTCAAGTACTTAAGAATTCACTCGGAGAGAGTAAACATGATCACTCTGGGAGAGTCACGTTTATTATTTCAAAAGTATACCTAATTTTAAATTGCATTTCAATCATCATTTTTAAACTGTTAACTCCAGATCTCAAGCATTAATTAGTTAAAAATAAACGTTGATTGATCACAATCAAATCTATCATTAAATGGTTTAGAAGGATGTAACTCTTCAACACGAGGTGTTTTGTCTGTCCAAGTTTATCCTATATTTGACTCAATTCTTCGGCCAAATGAGGTGAGTTGGACGAGTCAAAAGTTAACTTGCCCTGTTTGCCTACTTTTATATAGATAGATAAATGTCTAACACATAATAATCAGGCCTTTCATCTTATCTTTTGGAATTTTGGTCACTTGACCTACTTATATACAAATTCCCGTCTTCACACACTAATTGCCACGGGCTAAATTTGATACTCATCTAACCATTAAATTTGATGGCCATAAATGAGGAGGTTAGGATGAACTTATGGGGTTGATATTCCTCACACCCCGGGTCTAACTTAGATCTTTCCATCTATATTCTCCCGTCATTTACATGGCATCAGGTGGGTCCACAGGCCATACCAAAACCATCCTTGTGAGCATGCAATTTGGGTTAAGTCTGATTTCATTAGTTTCATTTCGGTTGGATTTGACTTGGAGTTATGCAATTCTAGGGAGCTTGGGTTGGGTCAATACCTAACCCAGCTAGCTCTGGTCTCACCCGCCACCCGTAATAAAATCTGGATTCGTAAGTCGCGAGAAAGCACTTTTTAGAAATTTCTAAGTTGGAACGATCTCGCGGTCAAACCGCCTTGCACACACAAAAATTGAATTTATACTTGATGATAAACATGGATGAGAGGAGGATGATTGGGATTAAGTAATTGACATTAGATCATGAGTGGATCCCACCAAAGTAGACTCATTTTGTAACTCTATACAACACTAGACATGATCATCTCCACTCATTGTCATCATTATCATCGTCAAAGCCTCGTTCCAACTCTACTGGAGTTAGCTATATGAATTTCTCTACTTTGATATATTTTTAGCCAAATTCTCGTATTCATCTATATCCTTTAGAAAGACATTCCTCACGAGAAAGAGTATATATATATAGACACTGATCGTCTAGTGCACACCTTTTTTTGGTGCATACCAGTGTGCGCCTAGTAGTGGGGCCCACCTGAGGGTCCATTTGAATGGACTGCATGCCCCCTCCCCACTACAATAGTTACCAGACCCCTGAGTTTGCAGTCATTCGAATGGGTTGGACCGTTTGATCGTAGAAAGTTTGTGGGTCGTATACGTTCTATGTTGCACCCGCTTTTTACGAGAGAATTGTGTGCCGTGGATGAAATTGCTAGGATGATCATTTGTGACTGATTTCTTATATGTAGGAGGGCCTTAACTTGATCTTTCAATCCTCTCAGCCCCATCCCCATGTGGGCCCCACAATGAGGTGTGCATCGAAACTTCCATGAGCACGTTGCTTGCGCACTAAATAAAATGAAATAATTGGAATGGTGTATTGGTGGCCCAGCGAAGAATGTTTTTTTTTTTTTTGGTATATATATATATAAATAAAAAAAAATCTCATTTTCTCTGCCTAACAAATCTATGTAAGATAAGATGAAGAACATAAGAAATCTACCTGGGGCTCCAAATTCTTCAAACTTATCCCCAAATCAAATGTACACAACAATTAATCTACCATCCACTCTCGAAGTCATGGTTAGCACTCATGCATTCTTGACACCAGGAAAGAAGCAAAATTGGCAACTTCTGTATGTAGTCTCACATATGGACTACTGATGAAAACGACTGATGGTTAGTATGGGTGCAATGCAGGCTGAGCAGGGTATTGACCGAGTTCAAGACCATCATGGATTGCAAATTTGCATGTATGAAAGCATGAAGCCCAAACTCAAGCCCAAATGATATCAGAATTGCCCAAATCCAAGACCCAGAATAAGCCCAATAGCTCTCATGACTTTCACCCCTTAGCATGAACCATGATTATTTTACAGACACCCATGATCTGCTGAGATTTAGAGAACCCATGTGGGGCCCATTGGGTGCATGCTGTTAATCCAGGTTATACTCATTGTTAGGGTGTTTAATGGGGATACTACAACATTCTTCGGTGAAATGATTATGTTTTATAAGACTTATTTCTCTGATCGATGAGAGGATCTTTGTTTACATGGGAGGGAGGAAACTTGCATTTCTACACCTCCCCTCCATATGATGAAATCCTCTTTATTATGAAAAATAAATTCATTTTCTTCTTCTCCAAGAAAACAATATATCGCACCAAATAAAATGGCAGGGGCAGCATGGAAAATTAGAACAAATGGCGGAACTATATATCGAATCTTCCTCGCTGTTGTGAAATCTTCTTGTCACACAAATTCACCTTAGTTTTTTAGATCCTCAAAGCTTAACAACCATACATCATGTAAACTTATTGTCGTGAGATTCAATGGCAAATAGTAAATCAGAATTAGTGTAAAATTAGAGCAGTGCTAATATAAGATGAACTCTTGACAAAAGCAGTTCCTTAATTAGTTGAAAATGTGGAGAAAATTTATTGGGGAAAAAGGAATTCGTTTCTGACCGAGGTCAAATCCTGACTCTCCTTAGTGAATCCCTTTTGCAACACATTTAAGTAATGATACTTAAGAATGATCTCTTACCCTAGTGGTAAGAGGTGTCTGTTCTTATCTGGTTGCCCCAGGTTTGAACCTGGGTAGTCATCCTACCTCACTCTTGGGCGTCCCACCTCACATCCACATTCATAATCAAATAAGAAGTCACTTCTTCATATCCTTAAAATAAATGAATGAAAATTACAACACATGACAAACACCTCATTGCTGAATCCAAACCTATGACCCAATGAAGGCCCACACACAATTCAATCGTTGAACATAACAAAAGCTAAACATAAAGAAAAGAATTCCATATGGTTGCATTCTAGCTCCTCATTTAGAACTGAGATTGGAGATAATCAACCATTTTCTTGTCCACTTGAAAGGCCTTGGCTAGAATATCACCAGAGATGGCTGGGTTTGACCCAAAGACTGCATTGGCAATGGTGATCACACCAGGGTTTTGGCTGCTAAGGGCTGCAATTGCGATTGCATTGCCATAACCGGCATTGTGTTGGAAGTGAATGAGACCTTCTGGGAAGACGAACACATCGCCTTTCTGGAGGACCTTGGTGATGAGGCAATTATCAGGGTTGGAGGTGACAAAGCCAACGTAGAGGGTGCCCTCCAAGACTGTCAAGATCTCTGTGGCACGAGGGTGCGTGTGGGGAGGGTTGAAACCCCATCGTGCATAGTCTATGCGGACCAAGGAGATGCCAAGGGTGTTGAGCCCGGGTATTTGGGCCACATTGACAGGGGTCACCTTAGACCTAACTGGGTTCGACGTGTTGCCAGGTTTGTCAAGCCCAGTAAAGAAGAAATCATTGGCCTGAGCGAGCTTCGGATCCTCGCAGGCGACACCATTTACCATCACTACCACACAATACAAAGTAGGAATAGTATAATAAGTCCCAAGTTCAACTACAATCATCATCAAAGGTTTGTCACAACTATGTTGGGATCAGCTACTCGTAAAGTTTAATTATAATACTTTATAATAACAACAACTACAACAACAACAACATACTAAATGACATTAATTAGGTCTACCCAACATGTATCACATATTTTGTTTTCTAGAGAACTATCTTCTCATAAATATTTTTGACACATTTTCAAATTTTGGATTTTCTTAGGACATTATTGGGAAAAGCTCTGGAGAAAATAACTTACTTTGAATAACTAAAGACATAGATAGAAAACAAATACATCTACAGCTAAAAATAGATAATATGCTGATATTTTCATAATATTGCAATTTTGTCAACAATTTCTCAAAATGTGACCGGTTTGGTTTTCAAAAAACAGGTTATGAATAAATTGAGACTTTCGCCTTTTAATACTGGAAAAATATCTAGAAAAGCGCTCCTGACCTAGTATATAGTGCTCACTATTGCAACCTTGAGGTTGTGAGTTCTAAGTTATGTTACCAATTGAAAAAAAAAGAGATGAAAATGTATCAATGATATCACGCCTCAAAATACCCCCAGATGATTATAAATGACATTTTTAATGAGTCTATATATACCTGGGCTATTGGGTAATGCAACGCAAAAATCTTGCAAGGGACTGTGGTCAGAGGCAATGGCAAAGGAACACCAAGAGAAGGCAAGGACTTCCAGGAGGAGAAAGCTGGTGTCCATGCTCTCAGAATCTCCCTCTGTCTGGTATACTTCTTTGGAGAAGGCAGCAAGAGAAGAAAGGCAAGTAAATTGCTGTAGGTTAAGGAAGAGGCTATTGATTCTATTTATACCGGTCTGTAGGGACTCTTTATTTGCTTATTCTTCATTGAAATGGTCCACTTAATATAAAGATATCTGGGTCTACATTCTTTTATCTTTTTTTATTTCTATGTATTCCATGACTTGCTCTTGGCCTGCAGGCTAGCTAGAAACAGCAAGGTAATGTCTTCACTGCACTTACAACACTCAATAAACTGACGACTGGCGAGGTTTAAGGTGCAGAACCATTTTTTAAAAACTCAGCTGAAATTGAGTCATATCACCAAATATATAACAGTTTTTGGCCATCACACATTCAAGCTACTGATTATTAGTGGGTTTAGCTCAAAACCAAAAATACATGAGAGTCATGTATTTGTACTTTTTTCTCACCACCTTTATATTATTTTTTGTTGTTTTATTTATATATCAAACACCCTTAAAGCTGTTTAAAGTGAAGATTCAAAGTTTTTTCTCATTTTCTCAATATTTTAAAATCATTTCTATTAGAAAAAATAAAAGCTGAAAGTATTTGACGTATGCGTACACGTTAATTGACATACAATGTCTGAAGCTATGTTTTGAATCCATGAATATAAAATTATGTCTATAGATTTAACGGCACCCAAGATGTAACAACACATTACTTAAGATGAGCCAATCCAATGGTGTGAATGAGTATAATAAAGATCAGAGTTGGGTCGATGGCCATTGTTTTCTTTTATGGGCAGAGTAAAAGATATCATTAAGCCAGCACAGGACAAGAGAAAACACAGACACTATAACATCAAACAAAGACTGCAACACAGGCATAAAAGGGCAGCAAAAATAGCAACCGTACCCTATCCCGGCCCTTCCCAAACAAAATCCAAATCCATAGAACAACAAATCTAATGGTCATTGCTTATACATGATGGTGTATAGAGTAGAAGGGAGTTGGATGCACCACAGATGGGCCCCACCCTCTAGGATATCTAGCGCTTTGGGGCAGACCCAATTTTTATCATTTTCCAAAGTTACATACATATCTGCAGCGGGTGCATAAGATGGGAAGAAGAAGCCACAATTGTGTGCGGGCCCAGTAACACGCTGATGGATTGAATAGAAATTCAAGGGTTGAAAAGGATGAGAACCGCCACTTACCTCACTGGTAAGCAATGACAGTTATCACTTAGCTGCCCAAGTTACATGCTGCCTTCTCTCATCGGAGAGCTTTGATACCTCTCCCGATGTAGACGAGCTTGTAATATTAACTATATATTGACAAACTTGTCAAGGAAAATGCAAACAATGATTGATTGCTTTAGACATTCATGTCTACCCCTTTTTGGTAAAGCCTATGGTTACTTTTCGAAAAAGAGCTGGGGAAAATTACCTTAAAGCTGATTGATTCATCTTGACACAAAGTTTGCCAGACAAATCCTCACAACATTAGTTTCAAGTCAATCGGACATGAAAAGCAGAGTTGCAAAATGACACCTAAGTTAATACTTGCCTTTGTTCTACTTCTTCTTCTTTCCTTGTTGTGTTGCCATCTATCTGCTCTAAGCGAAAGGTTTTGGCACCGACGACATGAAACTCCTTTGGTCGTGTAATTTGGAAATTGAATACAAAGTTGTAGACACAGTTGTTTTCTTTTTCTTTTTCTTTTTTCTTTTTTTATTTTTTTTTGTGTGACTTTTTTGTACTAGTCCCCTAACATTTCTTAGATGTAAAAGTTGGCCACCTATAATTTCATTATTTAGACATATATATCCCTGCTTTTTGTTTCTAATTACTTCTATATCCCCATAATCACTAGAACTAATGAGAATGGGCAACCACCGTTAGGTAAGAGTGTGGACTGATGCTTTTGCTCATGTATTTATCTCTTTCATGCATATAATTACAAAAATGTCATCACCCCAACGCCATGTCCCCACTCCATGGGCTCTTTACCTTTACACTTCACCTTTTCTCCACCTCACTTTCTTCCTCCCTCACTCGGCTGTACTCCTTTTCATTCCACCGTTTATTCGTCTGTCGGCCACAAGTACACCAGTGATGTTCCCCGCAACCGACGAGCGGCAATGTCCTCCTTTCCGGCAATTAGGTATTTCTTTTTCTTAGAATAGAGAAACTTTCTTTCTCATGTGTTATTGTTGTGGTGGACACGTGTGGCTGCGTCTTTGGACAATATTTGAATGATTTCATGCATTTATAGGGCTATGAGAGCAAAAAAGAAAAAAAAAAAAAGAAACTCTTTCTTGTATATGGTCCCTTTTCCATGGTTTGATGGATAACATTATGTTCGAGGAAAGGTTGTAAAAAATAGAGGATTTTAGGGGAAAAATTCCGAAATTTAACCATTCCTCACAAAGGGTCCTTGCAAATTGCGCATCTCAATCTCGGTCTTCTCACCATTTTTTATATATTTTTCTTGTGCTTTTTCTGAGTGACGATGTCGCAACGCTAGCGTAGCTCCTCACGTCTTCTTCCTCATCTCCTTCCTAATAAGTTTCCACTGGTCATATGTGTGGAAAAGCTGCGAATACAAGTTTTTCACTATTTCTGTGAGTAAAAAAGCTGCGAATACAAGTTTTTCACTGTTCATATGGGTGGAAACGCTACGAATACAAGTTTTCCAACCCCTACCAAGCATCTCTCTCTCTCTCTCTCTCTCTCTCTCTCTCTAATGGATGGGTTCATGTGTCTAGGGTAAGCTCTACATGATAATGTATCGAGCATAATATTGTTATTGGAACCATTCTTCCATGTTATGTCTGCCATTTTTTATTCTTTCCCATCTCTTTCGCTTTTCAACATAAATCTTGAGAATATAGAAGAAAGAAAAAAATAGTATGTTGGTTTGTAGTAATTTTTTTATAAAGCCTGTAATACTGTTTTTTCAAGATGATCGGGAGAAAATGGATTGGAGGAAACAGAGAAATAGGTGGGAGAAAAGGAAAAAAAATAAAAGGAAGCAACGCTATCAAATACAAGTGACGCTAGCGTCGCTCCCCCAGCATTAAAAAAAAAACCGGAAGAGGTCCTAACGGACCCGTTTCTGCTACACAATTTGCAGGACCATTCGAGAGGAATGGCCAAATTCTGAGACTTTTTTCTTAAAATCTTCTAAAAAATAACTAATATTTTACAGAAAATCCTTTTTTTTAGGAGGGTGCTGGAAACACTTTCCCTCGAAAGAGCACAAGTGAAAGTTTTCCAAATTGCCTTTCTTCGCGGATGTACACAAATGCTCCCATAGACTCAATTTTCTATAATTTTTTTTAACCCAGCCAGGAGACTGTGACCCAAGAAAGAGCCCGTACACACACATGAGAGAACAACCCGTACAAGCGGAAAAAATATCTACACAAGTGGGAAAGGAGCCCGCACAAAATGAAAAAAAGGCCATACAAGTGGGAAGAGGCGGCGTATACAAAGTTCGGACCGTGGACAGCCAAGTGAGAATTGCAGCCACTTACCAGTGAGGTAAGTGGCCGTTCTCAATTTTTTACAATCCTTGGTTGTAGGGAAGTCCCCTTGTCCGAGTAAATGTGCTCCCCCTCCTTAATGAATTAATGGAGCCCACCTTCCAAATCTAAACCAATGATAATATTTTAACACCCAATATTATATTGACTACTCTAAATACTAAAATCAATCTCAATGGGCCAATCGTTAGATTGAGTAGTGGACTTTACACATCTCCATTCATCTTTAACAAAAAGAAAAGAACAGAGAAGAGTAATGGAAGTTGATCATGTATTCAAGACATAGTCAATCCAACGGTAGTCATCTCACCAATTAGAAATATTTTGCATGTTGCTAATTACAATGGGTGTTAGGGGTGTATCAACCGTTTGGATTTTGGAAGGTGGGCCAATTCTTGCCTTGAAAGAGGGTGCTGGACTGAAACTCAATGCAATTGTAGTTCTTCTGCCTTTATTTAATAGGGTATATATAATCCAGGTTATGCATTGTTGGGGTGTTTTTCTTCGGAAGACGCCCACTTCTTGCAGGACTCCATTAGATTGAATAGGTGGAGTAAATTTAATATATAGGGAAAGAAGAATCTCTCTGTCACCTAGATCAAGTCCTGACTCCCCTCTCAATGAACCATTTTTGCCACATGAAGTAATGAAACTTCCTAGATGCTCCCCCATCACACAAGAAGTTTAAAAATAGTGAAAATCAAAACCAACTACACATGTTCAAACTTCATTTCATCAAGTCTAGTGTATCCACTGTTATAATCAAATAAGCAATCACTTCTTCAATTCAAATCCCTAAAATAAATGAATGAAAATCACAGCACACAATAACCAACTCATTGCTGAATCCAAACCTATGATCCATGCACTGGAGGCCCATACACAATTCAATTATTGAACATACCAAAAACCTATAATATAAATAAAAGCATTCCATATGGTAATCAACTACTTTCAGTTGCTCATTTAGAACTGAGATTTGAGATAATCAACTACTTTCTTGTCCGCTTGAAAGGCCTTGGCTAGAATATCATCAGAGATGGCTGGGTTTGACCCAAAGACCGCATTGGCAATGGTGATCACACCAGGGTTTTGGCTGCTGAGGGCTGCAATTGCGACTGCATTGCCATAACCGGCATTGCGCTGGAAGTGAATGAGACCTTCTGGGAAGACGAACACATCGCCCCTTTGGAGGACCTTGGTGATGAGGCGATTATCGGGGTTGGAGGTGACAAAGCCAACGTAGAGGGTGCCCTCCAGGACAGTCAAGATCTCAGTGGCGCGAGGGTGCGTGTGGGGAGGGTTGAGGCCCCATTGTGCATAGTCTATGCGGACCAAGGAGATGCCAAGGGTGTTGAGCCCGGGTATTTGGGCCACATTGATGGGGGTCACCGTAGACCCAACAAGGTTCGATGTGTTGCCCGATTTGTCAAGCCCAGTAAAGAAGAAATCATCAGCCTCAGCGAGCTTTGGATCCTTGCATGCTACACCATTCACTAGCACTGCCACAATACAGAGTAAGATTCATATAATCAGTCTAGAGTTTATATACAATCATCATTAATGCTTTGTCCCAATGATGTTGGGTTCGTATAAAAGGACTGAAAAAACCACTAGGGTCTACTCAACATGAATCACGTATTTTGTTTTCCAGGAACTATAACCTCATAAACATTTTGGGATATTCTCAAATTTGGAATTTTCTTCTGATATTATTGGGAAAAACTCTGAGAAAATAACTAATTATAAATGATTAAAGATATAGATAGAATATAAATAAATTAACTTACTGCTAAAAATAGATAATATACTGATATTTTGAAAAAATTGCAAGTTTTTCAAAATGTCTTCAAAACACGTCTGATTTAGTTTTCAAAACAAGGGTTATCAATACATTGAGACTTTCGTCTACTAAATATTGCAATAATATACATCTAGACACGAGCTCCCGGCCTAGTAAGAGGTGCTCACAATTGCAACTTGTGGCTGTGGGTTCCAAGTCACGTTACCCATCCAACAAAGGGAAAAGAAAAGAAAAGGTATTGCAATAATATCATGATAGCTTGATTAAATAAATGACAATTTTAGTGAGACAATACCTGGGCTATTGGGTAATGCAACACAAAAATCTTGCAAGGGACTGTGGTCTGAGGCAATGGCAAAGGAAAAGCAAGTGAGGGCAAGGGCTGCCAAGAGGACAAATCTTGTGGCCATTTCCTCAAATCTCTCTCACTCTCTCTAGTATACTTATGTATTCAAAACAAAATGAGGAAGGCCAGAAGACGAGAGGCTAAAGGATTGGTAGCTAATTGCTGTGGTCTAAGGAAGAGGCTTTTGCTTCTATTTATACATGTCTTGCTAAGGACTCTTATTTGCTCATTTGTCATTGAAATGGTCCACAATTAATAAATAGATCTGGGTCTACATGTTCTTTTATTTATTTCCATGTATTCCATGACTTGTTCTTGGTTTGCAGCCTGCAGGCCAGCCAGGAAGAGCAAGGTAATGTTTTCACAGCACTAACAGCACACAATAAACCGACGATTGGCGAGGTTTGAGGTGCATAACCATTGTTTTAAAACTCAGCTGAAATTGAGTCATGTATATATGAAGGTTTTAGCCATCACGCTACTGATTAGTGATGGGTTCAGCTCGAAAACAAAAATTTATTTGAGTTGGCATTGGACTCTGTCTCCACCACCTTCATGTTATATTTCCGTCTGTGCCATCCAGACTGTCTCTTGACGTGGTACTCACCCTGAATTCATGGGTCCTGCCACGAGGACGGCACCAATCTGATGGAGCGCAAAGTGGAGGCGTGTGTTGTGAAATATGTATAGACCGAATTTCATTAGGGAGGTATTGAAAAGTATTTCTATTACTCTCTAATGATGTCTCAAGGTCTTGGTAGAAACACTTGGCTAAGAAATTTTATTAGAGCCTAATTCAAGTAATTGAAGACCGAAATTGAGTAATTTGATATGTGTATCTAAATGGAACTGGTTCCTATGCCCAAGATTATAACACCTAGCAAATTGTGTTCATACTATTACATTAGAAATGTCTCGATGCTGAATAAAATAGTCGCAATGACCATTAGGTGAAAATCTTCCTAAAATCCATGAATAAAACCATGTTTATTGATGAAACGACACCAAAAGATGTGACAATAGAAACTTAAGCTGAACTAATCCAATGGCGAAAATGAGTCTAACAAAGATCAGAGTTGGGTCAATGGTCATTTTTTTTTTTTTTTTGGGTAGAATAAAAGATATCATTAAGCCAACACAAGACGAGAGAAAACACTCCCCTCAGGTGGAACCCACTCTTCAATACTCCCCCTCAGGTGGAACTTGGTTGGCGTATCTTTGGCAATACGCATTTTTTTTTTTTTGGCACCAAGTCGTTCTTTCTTTCTGAGATTCAAACCCACTACTAGTTGGCTCTATTATCATCTTGAATTTCTTCAGCCAGCAATTCTTACAAAAACCTCAAGACGTTAGTAGAGGCAGCGGAAATACTTTTCAGTATTCCCTCTTGGGTGGAGCTCACTCCTCAATAATAACAAGAAAAAAAAAACAAAGACAACAACACAGGCATAAAGGGGCAGCAAAAAGGACAACTCTATCCCACTCCTTCCCAAACAAAATCCAAATCCATTGAGTCACACATCTAATGGTCTTTGCTTACACATGGTGTATATATAGAGTACAGGGAAGTTGGATGCACCACAGATAGGCCCTTTAAGAATCTAGATCGGTTATGGCAGCCCCAATTTGTATCATTTTCCCAAGTTACATACATTTGCAGCAGGCTAAAGGTCGGAAGAAAAAGCAACAATAGCATCTGCGGGGCCCAGTCATGTTGATGGATTTAATAGTTCAAGGGCAGAAAACGATATCGGCTTTGGCAAGTCTTATATATTTGAAGTAGAGTCGCGATTGGATCAGACCATATAAATGAACTCTAAGATATATCTGATTCAAATAGGAAAAAGGAAACTTGTCATTCTGTGAAGGCCATATGCGCAAAGCTGTCTAATTGGAAAAGCAACAACGACAATTTTGTTATAAAGAACAGGTAGTATTGACAAACTTATCTTATTGTAGAAGTTATATTGACAAACTCATAAAACAATAAATAAATGAAACGTGTCTAATTGCCTAGACATTCATATTCATCAGAAAGAGCCTTTTGATTATTTTTAAAATGAGGAAAAATGTTTTCAAGCTGATTGAATTAGACATCACATGAATTTTGCCAAGCGATCACTCAAAATATCACGTGATAGATTGAAGTCGAATAGACATGAAAAGTAGAGTTGCGCAATAACCTAAGTTAATACCTATCATTCTTCTTATGCTTTTCTTGCCGTGTAGCAATCTGTTTTCTCTAAGTTAAAAGGTTGGGCACCACACCGGAATCCCTTGGTTGTGCGATTTGGAAATTGAAAATGAAGTTGTGGATATTGGATTACATTTTTTTTTTTAGTTTTTGGATGTTCCTCGATCCCTAACATTGCTTAGATTAAAGGTAGGCCCCCGTAATTTCGGCATTTAGACAAATATATCTATTGTCCCACATTTTTATACGTTCCATGTCCTCAAAATCACTAGCACTAACGAGATTGAGCAGCCACCATTATATTAGAGTGTGGACCGACACTTTTGCCTTGTATTTAATTATCTCTTTCATGCATAATTACAAAAATGTTGTCACCAACAACCTTTCCCCAATACATGAACTCTTTACTTTTTCACTTCGCCTTTGCTCTACCTCACTTTCTTCCTGCTTCATTTGGTTTTCCCATTTCATTCCACCATCAATTATCATTTGGTAGCCACTTGTACATTGATGTTTCTTGCACCCAACATACGGTAATGCCTTCCTTTCCTGCAATGAGATAATTTGGTGTTTTCCTAGACTAGATAACTTTTTCTCATGTCTTGCTATTGTGGACCATGTCTAACTATATGTTTGGATGATTTAAATGATTTTACAGATTTATAGAGCTACAGGACCACGAAGAAAGAGACTCATTCTCATATATGTAGTATCTCTCCCATGGTTTTATGGATAACATTTTGCTTGAGGAAAAAATTATAAAAAACAATTAATGAACATGTTTGGTAACGTGCGAAGAATCCATAGATCTGATGATTATTCACTACCACTGGAATAAGGATTTCTTACTGGGAATTTGTACAGTTAATGATTTCACATTAATATTGGTGTGTATTGATGCATTTAGCTGAGAAAAAAAGGGTTCGGTGTGCAAATCTATTTAAATGAGGATTTTCAAATCTAATGGAGGGTGGTAGGATTTAGGAATCCTAACAAATGAAGATCTCCATTCAGCAAATCCTCAGAAATTTACAATTGCCAAACATGAATTTATAACAACTTTAGAAAAACTGAAAATCTTTTCTCTAAAGATTTGGCTGCCAAATGCGACCTTAATCTTTTGCAATGATGAAGAAAATTATTTTTTATAAGAGGGTATTGAAATCTCCTTTTTCCGGAAAGAGTAAGAGGGAAAGTCCAAGAATCCACTTTTCTTCGGATGCACACAAATGTGCTCGTAGAGTCTTGATTTTCTACGGCCTTCGTTGTAGATAAATTTCTTTGCCTGGAGTAAATGCGCACATGTACACATGTTTATTTGAAGGGCAAAAGTACCACGCTGCAACATTGCATTCTGCATCTCCATCGTTCTAAAAATCTAAACCGATGATATTCTCCTAGCATCCATTATATTGACTATATATCTCTAAATACTAAAATTAATATGTGGGACCTCCTTGAAAGCATGAAATTCAAGGAGGAAGTCTCGTTGATAGATTAGAACGTGCAATGAGGATTCGGATTCGGATTCGGATTCGGATTCGTGCAACAATGTCCATTTAATTCTTGTCTTAGTTTTAAATCCTCAAAGCTGAACGACTATACATCGTATAAAGTTATTGGGATGAAACTCAATAACACATAATGTAGCAATTAATATAAATTTAGATCACGTGGCACTACAGGATGAATAGATAAGTGTGAAGAGATTAAATCAATTATAGAAGGCCATGAGAAGAAGAAAAAAAGCCCACATAGAGTGGAATCATTTGCAAATTGACAAAAAGCAACTCCATAGGTGGAGTAAGGTGTAGCATTTGGATTCTCTTATTTTGCCTCTTATACACTTAAAACTGATTGAATCCGCTTTTTGAATGTTTGGTAGGTGCATTTAATTCGGGAAATATGAATCCCTCTGTCAGCAAGATCAAATCACTACTTCCCTCAATGAACCGCTTTTTCCACATCAAGTAATGTTATTTCCAAGATGCTCCCCAAGTCAGACAACTAAGGTTCTTTTTCCTTGTTTTTGGTAAGAATAAGATAACAAAATTTTCTTTTTTTTACCCTAGCTGAGGGGGCTGAGACCCAAGAGAGCCCACATATGAGAACAAAAAGTGGCGGACCCAGGTAGTAAGGTAGGGGGCCTGAAGCCCACACCCATACCTAAAAAACTTTAAAAATGTCTAATAACCCCCTCTAAATCCTGATAATTAATATGCATTTTTTAAATTTACCCCTTCCCCCAATATTTCTTTTACGTAAAGCCACCAAGTTGAGTTTCCTGGGTCCATCCTTTGGAAGAAAGCCCATATAAGTAGGAAGGAAACTCACACATGCGGGAAAAAAACCACACAAGCAAAAAGAAAGACAGCAAGTTAACAGTAGCAAAAACGTCAAAACCAAGTAGGAATGTTCGGACTTCCTTTCTAGAAGCCTGCCACCGCAACCAGGCCACTTTTATAATAATAATAATAATAAAAAAGGTCACTTGTTCAAATCCGTAAAATAAATGAATGAAAATTACAAACAAAATAACCACTTCAATGAAGGCCCACGCACACAATTCAATTACGAAACATAACAAAACCCAAATAAAAAGAAAAACAAAGAGAATAATTTCATATGGTAGAGTTCTAATTCCTCATTTAGAACTGAGTTTGGAGAAAATCAACTACTTTCTTGTCCACTTGAAAGGCCTTGGCTAGAATATCAGCAGAGATGGCTGGGTTCGACCCAAAAACCGCGTTGGCAATGGTGATCACACCTGGGTTTTGGCTGCTGAGGGCGGCAATTGCAACAGCATTGCCGTAACCAGCATTGCGCTGGAAGTGAATGAGACCTTCTGGGAAGACAAACACATCGCCCTTCTGGAGAACCTTGGTGAAGAGGCGATTATCAGGGTTGGAGGTGACAAAGCCTACATAGAGAGTGCCCTCCAGGACTGTCAAGATTTCAGTGGCGCGAGGGTGCGCGTGGGGAGGGTTGAGGCCCCATCGTGCATAGTCTATCCTGACCATGGAGATGCCAAGGGTGTTCAGCCCGGGTATTTGGGCCACATTGACAGGGGTCACCTTAGACCCAACTGAGTTCGACGTGTTGCCTGGTTTGTCGAGCCCGATAAAGAAGAAATCATCGGCCTGAGCGAGCTTCGGATCCTTGCAGGCTACACCATTCACCAGCACTGCGACAATACAGAGTAGGAATCATGTAAGTAGTGCAGAGTTTGACTAAAATCATTATGAAAGCCTTGTCCCATAGTTGGGATCAGCTAGTTATAGAGTTTAACTATAATACTTAAAAAAAAATTAAAATGGCCATAGCGTGTTCTCATCATGTATCGGATTTTTTATTTTAGAAGTTATCATCTCAGAAATACTTTAGGACATATTCAAATTTTAGATTTTCTTACAGTATCAGTGTCATAGAAAATAAGAGACATAGATAGAAAAGAAATAAATTTACTGCTAAACATAGATAATATTTTCAAAATATTGCAATATTGTCAACAATTCAAAATATTGCAATATTGTCAACAATGTTCTCAATACATGTCTGGTTTTAGTTTTGAATACACAGGTTATCACTAAATTGATGATTTTTCATTGTAATATTTCAATAATATCTAGACAAGAGCTCCTTGCCCAGTAGAAGGCGCTCTATACTATTGCAACAATGAGGTTGTGGGTTCTAAGTCACGTTTCCAACTGGGGAGGATCAAAAAAATTAGAAAAGTATAGCATCAAAATAACCCCAGATGATTATGAATAACATTTTAGTGAGACTATATACCTGGGCTATTGGGCAATGCAACACAAAAATCTTGCAAGGGACCGTGGTCAGCGGCAATGGCAAAGGTGCAGCAGGTGAAGGCAAGGGCTGCCAGGAGAAGAAATCTGGTGGCCATCTTTGAATCTCTCTCTAGTATACTTGTTTGTGTGTATCCAAAACGAAGTGAAGAAGACAACAAGAGAAGAGAGGCTAAAGGACTGATTGTTAATTGCTGTGGGTTAAGGAAGAGGCTTTTGCTTCTATTTATACATGTCTATAATAGGGACCCTGATTTGCTTATTCTTCTTTGAAATGGTCCGCCTAATATAAAGATATCTAGCTCTACATTTTTATTTATTTATTTCCATACATTCTATGACTTGTTCTTCGCCTGCAGGCCGAGGATACTTTTACATTGCACTAACACACAATAAACCGACGACTGGCGAGTTTTGAAGTGCAGTAGAACCATTCTCAAACTAGTCATATCCCCTCATATGCAAAGGTTTTGGCAATCAAGTTACGGATACTTAATGGGTTTAGCTCAAAACCAAATATGAAAGAGGAGTGGAGTAGATTTTATATTAGGAGTGAAGTGGAGGAGAAGTGGGTTGAAGCTTCACTCACTCTATTTAAATGCTTGGTGAGAGAAGTTAAGGTTTGGAGTAGAATCCACTATCAGTCAAGGAAATAAGAGTATTTAGAGTTGAAGTGAAATGGAAATACATATGGCCGACAACAATATTTCATCTAAAATGATAAGCTTCTCTAAACAGAGTAGAGTTGAAATTTTAAACTATTAGGGTCCATTTAACTTCACTTTACTCTGTTTTTTTTCCTATCCAAACATGCCCACCTTTATATTATATTTTGTTGTTTTACTTACATATTGAACACCCTTAAAGTAATTTCCATTTTTCCCTTCTCTGGTAAATACTGACTCACGCCACACACACTTCAAGTTCCTCACACCATTAGTGCTACAGCCAAAGATTGATCCTCGGCAGCTTCCTACGAGAGGTGCTTCACCACTTAGCTATTAGTAAAAACCGATAATTTTTAAAATTATTTCTTTTGAGATAATAAAAGTTGAAACTATTTGACATATCAGTTAAAAACCAATGAACAGTGTGGAAGCTATGATATATGTTTCGAATCCATGAATATTACAGCATGCACCTAAGATATAACAATGGAAACTTAAGCTGATCCAATCCTACAGTGAAAATGAGTCTAACAAAGATCAGAGTTGGGTCAATGGCCATTGCTCATACATGGTGTACTATAGTGTACAAGGAAGCTAGTTGTATATTGGACCACAGATGGGCCCCATCCATAGGAATCCAGCTGTTGGGGCAGCCCCAGTTTGTATCATTTTGGAGGTTACATGCATGTGTAAATGTGTAATATATAGGGACAAGAGGGTGGGAAGAAAATGCCACAATAGA
The DNA here is from genome assembly GCA_029852735.1 of Persea americana. NCBI lineage: Eukaryota > Viridiplantae > Streptophyta > Magnoliopsida > Laurales > Lauraceae > Persea > Persea americana. The sequence continues at coordinate 75,376,975 of CM056815.1, forward strand.
GAGTGTGGGGCCCAGTTAACGCGCTGATGAATTGAATAGGAATTCAGAAAAGGATAAGGTTGATGCTTGTCTTTCTTCTTACTCTTTCCTTGCCCTGTTGCCGTCCCCTTTGTTCTCTTCTGAGCTGATTTGGAAATTGAGTAGGAAGTAGTTGTTGATATAGAATTGCTTTTATTTTATTGTTCCTTATTCTGTTCCTTGCCCCAGTTGTGCCTTTATTGAATGTCGTGATTTAAACTTTCATGCCAGAAGATGAGAATGGAAGCGATCGAGACGTATGTCTCAAGTCATCCCAATTCACAAAGGATTTCTTCTGTAGGATTTTGTTTATTGATGAGGAAGATCATTCAATTTTTCTTTCATTGTTTTTATATGTTGCACCAAATAATAAAATAATAGATATAATGGATTACATGGAAAATCAGAATTTCTTCTCTCTTTAACTAGCTTAGAATCCTTTCATTGCATATATACACCCATAATGTCATGGAGTAAGTGCTGCAAATTTCATGTCTTTGGTGGTAGTGACTTTCTCTGTTCTTTGGGGGTAAAATAAAAGTACTATATTATTTTCATCATTATTAATCATTGTAGTTTTAATATGGGTTGTTCTATTAAGTTCCACTTTCTTCTGAATGAAATGTATAAATCTATTGCATTTTAAAAATAAGGAAAATTTACAGTTAATCCAACAGTCTGGTCCCAACAAATAAACGCAAACTCCATGGGATCACGGGGGGGTATATTAAGACTACGAAATAGGAGATGCTTTGATGAGAGTTACTCTCGTGGTACTATGAGAATAAAGGTGGGGGCCCTCGTATCCATATCCAATGCCAACAGCCTAAATGTGAGGGCTCTACCCCTTACTCTCGTAGTACCGTGAGAGTAGCTATCACAAGAGCATCTCTCGTTATATTAACTCTCCCCAGCATATAAAGTCTCTTTTTCTTGGAAAGCATCATGCAACACACATCCCTTGAAAAGCACATCACATTATAAGTTATGCTAGTGCCATTCTTATACTAATATCTCTTAATACCCTCAAACATGTTCCTCCAAGGTATCAACTTCGCCCATATCATTGTCAATATCGCATCTAATAATCTATTTTGGATTGTCAAAGTCTCATTTGGCAAGTCTATTTCTTTGTATTTATTTACTTGAAGCTAATTTGAGCAAATGTTAAAGTGCTTTAGATTGTTTAGCAAAAGTTGGTAAAAGTCTCAATCGATTAGCTTTAAGACATTTCGCCTTTTTTTTTCAAAAAATAAAAAAATGAACCTTTCCAAACAAACTTCAATGAATAAAGTAATAAGGGAATCTTTACTCCTTTTTTTTTTTTTTGAAAAAATTAACCCAAATAACTTTTATAATATAACAAGTTTGCCTATATTACTTTTATTTTATAACAATTTTGCTTGTATTACTTTTATTAATGATAACTTTGCCCATACAACTTTTTTAATTGAAAGAGACATACCAAATGGTCCATTTGTAAAATAGTTGGTCTATTTCTTAAAAAGGAAGGAATTTTGAAGATGTGTACTTTTGATGTGACTCGTCTGAAAAATGAAAATTTAGTCACTTCTACTTTAATAGTAAATTCCCAGACGGGAGCTCCCCATGAATTAGTAGCATAGATGACTATTTTCCAACATGAAACTATAAAATTAAAGAGATTTGTAGACACAAGGCTAATCACACACTTTTCTCACTAATATTTGATCAACTCCTTAAAAACGTCCTTTTCCCACGACACTTCTTTGAATATCCATCAACCTTACTAAAGAAAACAACACACCATTCACCAAGTTAAAAAGAAAGAAACCCAACACAACCACCCTTATTTTAGCTAATAAAAGCAACGACTAAGGCTAGGACTGTTGACTACTCTACTTGCTCTTTCCAAATTGGGCCTGCAGCTTATCAACTATATTCTTCTCCACTTGAAAGGCTTTGCCTAGAATATCATCAGAAATGGATGGGTTCGATCCAAAGACGGAGTTGGCGATGGTGATCACCCCTGGGTTTTGGCTACTCAGGGCTGCAATGGCAACTGCGTTGCTTTTATCGGCATTGTGCTGGAAGTGAATGAGGCCTTGTGGGAAGACAAACACGTCGCCCTCCTGGAGGACCTTGGTGATGAGGCGGTTATTAGGGTTGGAGGTGACAAAGCCAACGTGGAGGGTGCCTTTCACAACTGTCAAGATCTCGGTGGCGCGAGGGTGCGTGTGGGGGGGGTTGATGCCCATACCTGCATAGTCTATCCTGACCATGGAGATGCCAAGGGTGTTGAGTCCTGGTAACTGGGCCACAGTGACAGGGGTCACTCTGGACCCAACTGGGTTTGATGTGTTGCCCGCTATGTGGAGGCCCTCGAAGAAGAAATCATTGGCCTGGGCGAGCTTGGGATCCTTGCAAACTAGACCATTCACCATCACTGCCAACGTAATAGAAAGGGATCAATATATATACCATGTTTAAGCTGTAAATAATCAAGCAAAATTAAGTCATCATAATCTTCTTATTTGTAGTCCTGTCACATCTATTTTGGTCAGCTTGAAGAGGACCATTACATATATCTGTAGATAAATCATGTCACATTATTTTCTAACTTCATAATTAAGGCACAATAACCTGGGCTATTGGACATTGCTACACAGAAATCTTGCAGGGGACTATGGTCAGTAGCAATGGCAAGGGAGCAAGTAAGAGCAAGGACTACTGCAAGGAGGAAGGAGGTAGCCATCTTTAAGTGTATGTAGTAGCAGTAGGAGTATATGTCTATGAAATAGGAAGAGGAAATGAGGCTTTCTATAATGACTAAATGAGGACTAGTTACTTCTTGTGGGTAATGGCAGAAGCAGCTTTGCTGATATTTATACTAGAGATATGAGACTGTATAGTATTGGCCAGGTCGTCATTCAGCTAGTCTTATTCGTTAGTCGGAGTTCCTGACACTTTTCCAAGACTTGTTATTCGTATGCTGCCTGGAGAAAGGGCTTGAAAGTAAACTTTTTCCATTGACAAAAAAGGACAAATAGGAAAAAGACATTGATATGGTTTTGTGCATTAGAATAGTTTTCTGCAGTGTCCTTGGTCCCCAACTCACCCTTGTTGATTTAAACCAATCTTGCCGACGACCTCGTCTCATCTGCAAGCTTTCTTAATAAACTCATCCCCTAGCACTTCTATCTCCTCCCCATATTCTTCTTTCTCACTTCCATCATATAATTATCCATTTGGGGTAATATTACTAAAACTAATTAGGTTCATTGGAGAAGTAGCTAGCGCTTGAATGTATATAGATAATGATAGTAGGTTGCTGCATTAATGTTACTACTTCTCTTGTTCAATTTGAAATAGTACCAGGCTGTGGCCCATCTATCTAAATCTACTCTGCTTTTGTGGCATCTCAGTCTTGGACTCTTGGTAATCGGATGGTTGGAACTGAATCACATTTCAGAGGATGTATCCGGTGCTGCAGCTTCTGTCCACCACAGGGCCCACTGTAGATTTATGATAATAAAACATATCCTGATTTGCCTCTCCAGCTTATATAGAATCGCAATTATCTTATCAACTACAAGAATGGAAAGAGAAAAATTGGAATTATTTTGAATCCAAATATATTGATATTACATATTAATATATACATTAACATTACAATTTCATATTAGTGTGTGTGTGTGTTAGTTAATAAACCATATAGGGAATATATGTGTGTGTGTGTGTGTGGGGTAAATATAACTATTATATACCATAATCTAATATTAGATTATATTTATACCATAATCTAATATTAGGATTATATTCTCTGTGTTTTATATTGGCCCCCCTTGGCTAGTGTGTGCATGTATGTCTAAACTCTTGATCCATGAACCACAAGTTAAACGATTTTATGTTAATGAATAAAATTGACTCTCAATCCAACAGTCCAGTACATTCTACATGTGGAAATGGTTGGAGTGAATTATAAAGTGAGCCTGCTAGATGTTCTCAATATAATACGGTAAGAGGAGTTTTAATAGGAAGACTTGCCTATATATACATGCATATATATATATATTATATATATATATAAAAGAAGATTTCTCACTGTGATCTATGAAGTTGCTTTCTCTCTCTTCTGAGAAAAATACAAAGGCCTGTATAGTGCATGGAATTGAATATATTTATGTATGCATGTACGTACATCATGTATATGTGTGTATAAATTCAAGGTCAAATGAGCTCCAAGGAAAAAATATTAAAGAAGTGAGTGAAGATATAAGGTGGAGATTTAGGTGGGACTTCGAACTTCCTATGTTTGAATTGCCACGGAATTTCCTATGTTTGAATTGCCAAGAAATCCCAAGGTCGAATGGGCCTTGGAACCATGCCCCATATATGTGCAGAGAGTCGCCCCACGTCTAAACAGTCTTAGAGATCCCTAACAATTCTTTTCCTTGAAATCACGCCATAAATCAAGCTTTTTGCATGGGAGAAAGAAGGGCTCGTACACGGATTCGATCAAAGCCCAACATATCTCTCAGTTCACTCAATCTATGGAGAAGAGTGCTATTAACATGGGCGTTGTGCTCTAGTTGAGAAGCTTGAATCACACGTAGATCTTGCCTTAGGAAGACTTCTACTCCCCAGGCAGTAAAGTGAGAGAACTTGGTGGATTTTGTCATAATTCTGTGGTACTCAGTAGAACAGAGAAAATGAGAGCCTAAGGGCGTGGTCCATTTCTTGGAATAGAAACAAGAAAGAGGTGGGTTCTGTCTTTTCTACAAAATGAACTTTTATCTCTCTATGTGCGAAGAGAAATGAAAAAAAAATTGAATTTTTTTTATTTTACCTCTTGTGCTTGAGGAGAGAGGGAGGGCTTTAGTCTTTGTTGACTCATGACTGATAGGTCACAAATAGAAAAAAAAAAGATGAAGGGATTGACACATGACTAGTTTTAGAAAGTTATCTTAAAGTTGATATTCTAAATTATAATGCCATTTACCCACTATAATCTAAGTTTGAATATATAAAATTAAGATTAGAATCATTTTCTATCCATCTAATATATTTTGGTACTTGTGATTAATATCATTACCTCTGCATTGCTCTATCTTCAATCACTATTGTGCATCTAGTTGAGTTCCACATAATTTGGGCATTTTCTAAAGAAAAAAAAAATGTGTTGATACTATTACTACAAAGAACCAAATCATTTATTAAAAAAATAATCTAAATAGCACAGTAACTAAAAATTCATTCGGTTTGGTCTAGGTTTAGTGTTCTTTTTATTTAAAAGTCAATTGTAGATAGAAGGGGCATCCAAGCTCTTTTCCAGAAAGCATCTTTATGGATTGTCTATATGAGTTTAGATGACTTTTGATGAGAGAACTGTAAGTTAGTTGACACACTTAAATAATTTGTGTCTATTTGAATGCAATCTATCTATATATTGCTATCGTTAATATAAAAATAGTTAAGAAAAGTCTAGCAAAAGTTTAGCCCCGCCTAAATGAAAATCATGAGTCCACCACTGCATTGCTTTCTATCATCTCTAATATTCTTCAAAAAATAACATAGGAAAATCCCGATATATAACAACTGTTATCAGATGGATTCTGGGATGTGATTTTGCACTTAACTTAGAGGACAGGGGTCGTATCAATTGTGGAAAAATTGATGGTGTCTTCCATAGAGCTCTAAACAGATGGAGATACTGATGATACCAGTTGTTCACTCAGCAGCAGATACTTGAGAAAAGAGAAAAACCGGGACACTATTGCTGTAGTTGGACTGTCCCACTAATTGATTTTGAGATGTTCATATATCCATGAAGAACCATAAATGAAAACTAGGATCTGTTTAAAACTGTGTTGAAGAATAAAGTGTAAGCCCATGGAGTTCCAAGTATTTGCTGCATATATAACAATTTTCCATGATAAAAAAAAAAAGAAAGAAAGAAAGAAAAGGAGATTTGCAGACACAAGGCTACACCACAATTTTCTCACTAATAATTGAACACCTTAATCCTTTAATCACACTTCTTATAATATCCATCAACTTCACCAAAGAAAACAACACACCATTTAACTAAATTAAAAAGGAAGAAATCCAACACAACCACCCTCATTTTAGCTACTAAAAGCAATGGCCAAGGCTAGTACTGTTTACTGCGCTACTGTCCAAATTGGGCCTGCAGGTTATCAATAATCTTCTTATCCACTTGAAAGGCTTTGGCTAGAATATCATCAGAGATGGACGGGTTCGACCCGAAGACGGTATTGGCAACTGTGACCACCCCAGGGTTTTGGCTACTCAGGGCAGCGATGGCTACTGCATTGCCATTACCAACGTTGCGCTGGAAGTGAATGAGGCCTTGCGGAAAGACAAACACGTCGCCTTTCTGGAGGACCTTGGTTATGAGGCGGTTATTTGGGTTGGAGGTGACAAAGCCGGCCTCAAGGGAACCATCGATGACAGTCAGTATCTCGGCTGCACGGGGGTGAAAATGGGGAGCAATGACACCCGATGGTGCATAGTCTATGCGGACCATGGAGATGCCAAGGGTGTTGAGTCCTGGAATCTGGGCCGCAGTGACAGGGGTCACTCTGGACCCAACTGGGTTCGCTGTGTTGCCCGCTATGTGGAGCCCCGTGAAGAAGAAATCATTGGCCTGGGCAAGCTTGGGATCCTTGCAAACTAGTCCATTCACCATCACTGCCAACGTAAAAGAAAGGGATCAATATTACATGTTTAAGCAATAACTAATTAAGCAAAATTAATCCATCTTCATCTTCTTCTTCTTCTTAATTTATCGATAGCCTTATCCCATCTATTTGGGTCAGCTTGAAGAGTGCCATTACATATATATATTTTTAACTTCCTAATTAAGGGAAAGGGACCCAAAAAAGAATTAAAAAAAAAAAAAAAACACCACCTGGGCTGTTGGGCATTGCTACACAGAAATCTTGCAAAGGACTATGGTCAGCGGCAATGGCAAGGGAGCAAGCAAGAGCAAGGACTATTGTTAGGAGAAAATAGGTAGCCATCTTTAGGTGTATGTAGTAGTAGGAGTATATATATTAATAAAAATAGGAAGGGAAGATCAAGCTCTGTTTAGTAACTAAACGAGAAGGATCGATTTACTTCTTGTGTGTTATGGCAGAAGCAGCTTTGAAAGTATTTATACTAGAGATATGAGACTGTGTTCTTGGCCAGGTCTTCATTCAAACCAGTCTTATCCGTTGGTCGGATTGCATTACACTTATCCAAGACTTGTTCTTCGCCTGCTGCCTGCAGAAAGGGTTAGAAAGAAAGCTCTTTTCTTTGAAAGAAGAGGACGAATAGGAAAAAGACATTGATATGTTTTTTTGCATTAGAATAGTTTTCTGCAATGTTCATGGACTCGGTCTCACCCTTGTTGATCTGAACCAATCATGCACACCTCCGACTTCTCTCCTACCATATCTTTCTTCCTCATTCTCATCATAATATTATGGGGTTTTGACATATTAGTATTCCTTAAATCCGATTTTCTCAATTCTATAAGTGAAATTCATATAATGTTATCAAAGTTGCATGACTCTCGTGAGCGTTTTCGTAACTTTTTAACGTGATATCCCAAGATATCATGGGATTTTTTCAGTGTCTGTGTTTCGTACACTTTCTGCAACCAACAAAAAAAATTCATTTTTTAGAGGACACAAAAAATGACATTTTGTAAAAAAAAAAAAAGAAAAAAAAAAGAAAAGAAAATACACATCCGACCACAATTTCTCAGGTTCTATATTCGTAAAAAAAATTCTCCTTAAGACGCTACATAAAAGCCATATCAGTTTTTGTGACATGGTCTGTTCCATGATATCATTTTTTGAAATCAAATATTGACTAGAGTCAAACGACTCTCGTGACATTATCTGAATTTTGGTAATGAAACTGAAAAACCCAGATTTAAAAAGGAATAATATGTTAAAACCCTTATCATTATCCATGCATTCAGGGTGTTATTATAAGACTGACTGGATTCTTTGGAGAAGCAGCGCTTTAACTTAATGATAACAGGTTGCTGAATTGTTACTATTTCTCTCGTTGCATTTGAAATAGTACCAAAGTGGCCCATCTCTCTCAGTCTACTCAGTGTTTGTGGCATCCCAGTCTTTAATCGGAAAGTTATAATCAAATCACATATCAGAGGACGTTTCTGGTTCTGCTTCTGCCCACCACAAGACCCATTGTAAATTTATGATCATACTGCTAGTATATATACCATATTGTAATATTACAATTTCATAACATATATACATTACTATATGGTAAATGAAATTATTATATATCTTAATCTTACATCAAAATTATATTCTTTATGTTTTCTAGCAGGCCTTCTTCACTAGTATGTGTATATATATAAGCAAATCTTCTAGTGAGAGCTCCTCTTAGTTATTATCTTACGATTAAGACGATGATCCATCCAAACCGTTCACACACAAAAACTCCCCAATAGGCACCAAAGCCCCAGATTTGCACCCAACAATAAACTGGGCTGTTGGATCGAGGGTAATCTTTTTTTAAATATAAAGTTGTTAAACTTGTGGGCAATGGATCAAGGGGTTAGAGGCATAAACTTGACCCTTCTTTTTATATTTTGATCCATTGTGAGTGGATCTTTTTATCCCCCATATCTCATGATTAGTAGGGCCTCATGTGCAACAATCGGTATGCAAGGTAAGACTGTGCACACCAAATGCGCATGAATATTGCCTATATTTACTTACTTGTAATGTATGGAAGCTCTTTCTCGATCTCTCTTACTAGGAATAATAATTAGTCGTTGTTTATTTGCATGGATTTGAATATGTATACATGAGTTTAAGGTTAAAAGTGCTCGAACATAGGATTATTAAAGAGGTAAAGGGAGAAGGATAAATGTGGAAATTTAGATGGAACCTTAACTTTTGTAGGATCTCCGATTTCCAAACATTCATTTTCTATTTACAAGAGATTATTTGATGGCCTTTTATAATATTTACCTTGGTTTCTTCAATTTTTACCTCATTTAAAAATACAAGTCTTATAATTCCTAGGATTTCAACTCAACAATTGGCGCTAAACAAAACTATAGAGGTGACACTCTAAAATAAATCACCAAATCCCTTTACATCCCCTTGTCAGGAACATCATAACTCTATCCCAACTATTTAAGATTGTCTTTGCGATCTTTTCTCTTTTTCCCTAGACTCCACTGGAAACTTTGATATCTCTCTTTCTCTCTCCCTCCCTCCCCCGTTGGAAATGAAGAAACTTCACTTTTATAACTTCATATTTTTAGGTCTTTTACCAAATGCACAAGCATATTGCCTATATTTACTTTCTGGGACTTCTCTTGTATTTTATCTTCTCTCAATATAGCCCTGAAAGGAGAATTTTCTGAGTCCAGCCCTGATGTATAACAACTTTTATCAGATGGATTTTGGGATGTGATTTTGCATTCAACTTAGAGGAGAGGGGTCCTATCAAAGGTGAAAATTTTGATGGTGACTTCCATATATCACTAATCAGACAGAGCTACTAATCATGTTGCGATATCATGCCAATTGTGCACTCACAAGCATTAGGAGAAAATAGAAAAACAGACTTGCTATTGTTGTACTTGAACTGTCAGCACTATTTGATTTTGGGATGTTCATATATCCATGAAGAGCCAAAAATGAAAAGCTAGGATCTGTTACATGTGTGATAGCTAAAGGAGCTCCATGTATTAGTCACAAAACCATTTTCAGACATAAAACCGAGAAATGAGATTTACAGACAAAGGTAATCAAACAATTTACTCACTAATAATTGAACACCTTAGACATCTTTTTCCCACAAATCACACTTCTTAAACCATCCATCAACTTCACCAAAGAAAACAACACACCATTTAACCAAATTAAAAAGAAAGAAATCCAACACAACCACCCTCATTTTAGCTACTAAAAGCAATGGCCAAGGCTAGGACTGTTGACTGCGCTACTGTCCAAATCGGGCCTGCAGGTTATCAACAACCTTCTTATCCGCTTGAAAGGCTTTGGCTAGAATATCATCAGAGATGGACGGGTTCGACCCGAAGACGGTATTGGCAACTGTGACCACCCCAGGGTTTTGGCTACTCAGGGCGGCGATGGCCACTGCATTGCCATTACCATTGTTGCGCTGGAAGTGAATGAGGCCTTGTGAAAAGACGAACACGTCGCCCTTCCGGAGGACCTTGGTTATGAGGCGGTTATCTGGGTTGGAAGTGACAAAGCCAGCCTCGAGGGAACCATTGATGACGGTCAGTATCTCAGCTGCACGGGGGTGAAAATGGGGAGCAATGACACCCGATGGTGCATAGTCTATGCGGACCATGGAGATGCCAAGGGTGTTGAGTCCTGGAATCTGGGCGGCAGTGACAGGGGTCACTCTGGACCCAACTGGGTTCGCTGTGTTGCCTGCTATGTGGAGCCCCTCGAAGAAGAAATCATTGGCCTGGGCGAGCTTGGGATCCTTGCAAACTAGTCCATTCACCATCACTGCCAACATAAAAGAAAGGGATCAATATATATATATATATATAAATATTTATATATATATATAGAGCAAGGCTCTCCTAAGCTCAAACTTAGGATAAAATTTTATGAACTCCATGCTCGTGGGGCCCATCTTTGGTTCATCCAAATGGACCAAACACATGACTCTCCTAAATTGCACATGTCCGCCAACTTTCGGTTAGATCCAAATTATCTAAACCGTTGGATCGACTATATATCGATTCAAATAGACCGTTGACCATAAAACTTTTAGGCTCATATAGAGATGATAGAAATCAAGGCTGGGGCTGATTTTTTGCAGAGAGAAGGATCCCACGGAGTTCTTAAAATCCCCCCATCCCCATCCCCATGTGAGTCCTCAGGAGGGCCCCACCACAGACTTGAGCTTACCTTATCTTAAAACTTGAGCTTAGGAGAGCTAGCCTCATATATATATATATATATATATAATGCGTAAGCAATAACTAATAAGCAAAATTAAATCATCATCATATTCTTATTTTTAGCCTTATCCCATCTATCTGGGTAAGCTTGAAGAGGACCATTATATATATCTGTAAAAAAAATAATAATTGGTTATCTTCTTCTTTTTTTTTTAAATTTCCCAACTAAGGCACAGTTGGGGGAAAAATCACCTGGGCTATTGGGCATTGCTACACAGAAATCTTGCAGAGGACTATGGTCGGCGGCAATGGCAAGGGAGCAAGTAAGAGCAAGGACTACTCTTAGGAGGAAGTAGGCAGTCATCTTGAAGTGGATGAAGTAGTGGTCGTAGTATGTATGTATGAAAATGGGAAGAGGAGATGAGGCTAATCTGTAATGACTAAATGGGAAGGAGTGAAGGACTGAGTTATTTGTTGTGGGTTATGGCAGAAGCAGCTTTGCTAGCATTTATAATATAGATATGAGACACTGTTATTGTCCTGGTCATCATTCAAATGGTGTTTTTTTTTTTACTCTTGTGCTATGATCGATCAGTCTGGTATAGTGCATGTGAGACTATCTACTGAGCCAGGGATAGATCGCTGTGTGGGCTGTGTGAGATGAGATGCCCCTTTCCACTTGGCATCTCTACTTTCTCATTCAAATGGTCTTACTCGTTAGTCGGATTGCATTGAACTTTTGACTTGTTCTTCGCCTGCTGCCTGCAGAAAGGGTTGGAAAGAAAGCTCCTTCCTACCCAAAACAAGGACGAAAATGAAAATGACATTGATATGGCTTATTTCATTAGAATAGATTTTGCAGTGTTCATGGACCCCATTTCACCTTTGTTGATCTGAACCATTCAACAGCCTGCCCCCACTCTTTCGGTTAAAAACAAATGTTTTCAGGGCTAGATTTCTGTCTCCCACAAATTGGACTTCTCTGCCTCTTGCCAGAGTGAACCAACAGCCCTTTCATGTGCTTTTTTAAAGGCCATGCTGGGCCCACCAAATCATTTAAATCATCCCGGATTTCTAACAATGGGCCATGTACTTTGATCAGAGCAATCAATCATATTTACTATACTACAACAATCTTGTTGTCCTCGTAAGTGTTCAATTAAATCATTTCATTACATTTCTGCATTTTGCTATAATTCATCTTAAGCCGGCCACACAGATCACACGATCCAACGGCCAGCAGTTACAGATCGTATTTCGACTCCCTATCACTCCCTGTCCAATGTTCATGAGCAGGATTGGATTGGACCCTCAAATTCATCATCTCTAACCTGAAGCAACCACCCCAGCACCACACCCACCCCCGCCACCCCAGAGAATGATAAGGAAAAGACTCAGGAATGTGAAATATCACAATATTATGAGAAAACAGTCACTCCAGGTAAATAATGTCAATATCTGTGACAGTGCCTCCCACCTATGGCACGATCTTTATGTCATGCCTCCAGATACATCCACATTATCAGCAGAAAATATAAGGGTTCTGGGGCCTATTTGGAAAAATAAAAAAGTACACATGAACTGGGTTGCCTCCACTCGTTTGACAATGATCAAAATGAGAACTATATTCAAAGATAGTACCAACATTTATTATAGTCCAGCAATCAGCACAAGTATGGGAGATTTAGTTATTTTTCAAAATTCCCGAAAATCGTTAAAAAGATTGCATGTATTACATTTAACTGGAAACCCAAACGCCTTATTCAAACAGTGACTTGAACAAGGCATCTGGTTTTAGAATTATATGATTCCTACAGCCACAAAATTATGAGTTCCACATTATATGACAAGCATCAAGACTTACATATCAAACGAAGAAACAAAACAATAAAAAAGCACCTCAAAGGGGAAAAATAAGAAAAAGAAAGCAATAGTCAGCAAATAGTATAACCCTCAAAATCCAAACCCATCACACCACTATCTATCATACATGCAGGACAGACACTAGTTTCAACTAAAGAAAATATCATTACATGATCAATGCTGCTCACAGAAGCCACATGACAAGTACTGCTTAAGAAAGGGATCAATCTTCTGCTACTTCCTCCTCTTCATCCTCATACTCTTCATCATCTGCAGTTGCATCCTGATATTGTTGATATTCAGCAACCAAATCATTCATGTTGCTTTCAGCTTCTGTGAACTCCATCTCATCCATACCCTCTCCTGTATACCAGTGCAAGAAAGCTTTCCTCCTGAACATTGCTGTGAACTGCTCACTGACCCGCCGGAACATCTCCTGAATGGACGTGGAGTTCCCAATAAATGTTGATGCCATTTTCAACCCCTTCGGTGGGATGTCGCAGACGCTGGACTTGACATTGTTTGGTATCCACTCAACGAAGTAGGAAGAGTTCTTGTTCTGGACATTGATCATCTGCTCATCAACTTCCTTTGTGCTCATCTTCCCACGGAACATGGCTGATGCTGTCAGATAGCGGCCATGGCGTGGATCAGCAGCACACATCATGTTCTTTGAGTCCCACATCTGCTGAGTCAACTCCGGCACTGTGAGGGCCCGGTATTGTTGGGAATCCCTTGATGTTAGAGGTGCAAACCCAACCATGAAGAAGTGAAGACGGGGGAATGGGATCAGGTTCACAGCAAGCTTCCGGAGGTCTGAGTTTAGCTGGCCGGGGAATCGGAGGCAGCATGTGACACCACTCATGGTGGCAGAGATGAGATGATTAAGATCGCCAACTGAGTTACGAAATAAAGAAAACAATATAAGACCCCAATGTCAGTACAAAGTGGGATACGAGTTCACAAGTGTCTACTACAATGGGGCATATTTTTCTTATGCCACACAGCAATGAGAAAAAAAAAAACAGGCATCATCATACTATCACAGAGTAATACACAACAAAAGAGGATTGCAGTTCTTCTAACTAAGGTTTAGATATCAGGATAGCTTATGATACACATTGTACCATTCTATATGAGAAAATAAATACAGAATCGATCATCCGTATGGACCACATCAATGAGATTGAGACTTCTCCAGCTCATTGCCCATATCATTGTTACACAATAAATCAATATTTTATCTTGAAAGTGTTGATTGATACAAAATAACAGGAAGTAGATAAACTAGAGGTTCCTCCTTCCTGAGATCAATTGAGTGTCAAAAACAGCTACATTTGCCACTTGGTTCCAGATGTCAAAGGTCCAACAATTACCTAGTTCACTTTTCAACCTGAAAATTCCAGGCATGGACCCTCTTATTGGACCAGATTGATCATCGGGTCCAGGTCTAGGTCCAGGCAGGTTCATACCCTAATATCCACTCAACTCAAGTGATTAGTATAAAATACTATACAGAATTATAACATATACAATATTCTGAATACACTATCAATATTATTTTATACAGCAGAAGACTAATAAGTGCACACAGCGCTGATGGTAGAGGCTTGACCTTGTCACTATAACCTCACTGGTACAGACACTGGTCAACAAACTTTTAATATGTATAAATTTTTGAGTCGAGCTTGGGTCTAGATATATACATTCCATCAGATTCAAGGAAGAGTCTCGGTCCACCATGGACCTGACACTACCCTGACAAGTTTGTATCCCTACATTCCGTATGTGTGTACATGTGTATAAGATCCAAGCCCCAGGTTGGCCATGTGAACTAGAAGCCAGGCCCAAAATTAGGCCATAATAGAGACCACTCAATCACTGAGCCACTGGGTAAGAAACAAATAAATGTTAAGTAAATTTTGGCCAAGTATTTACTGAATCATCAATTAGTTTGATTCAGTGTCGCCCCTCGGATTGGTAGCCCAGTTTGAAGTCAGGCATCAAGCACCATTACAGAGTGCCCTGTCCCTTGGGAACTGCATGATGAAATTCTACAGAATCACAAGACATGCCTGAAATTATAAAAATGAGTTTGATGATAAGGGAAGGATGGTAATTGGCAACTCACTGTGCCAACCCATCTATGGGCTACAGCTATGAAGATGCCTGTAGATGCAGTTATGGTTCACAATGTGCCCAACTACACCGCTACAAGTGACTGAGGTATCACTGTTCGGGCCATAGTCATATATGTGCCACCCGTTGGTTGTCAATTCCGTGTCAAGTAGTCCAAGACCTTGCCTCTTAGTGTCTCTCAAAGAAGATCAAGTTCGAAGGCAAAGTTTCAAGTCTTGGAAGACCAAGATTCATCAAAGAAGAACTCCATGTGTGCGCCAACCTATTCAAGTGAATGGAACCCCAAACCAACCAAGAAATGGCTCCTACGACCCTTAGACTAAATGGTAAAATCAATAGTGTCAAACTGACAATTTTGCGCAAAGTATTTGGCTCAATTTAGTGCAGGGGTCAACTAACCGCAGGGTTTTTCAGTCAGCTCACGGTTGCTTTTCCAGAAGCTTGACTTGGAAAATTTTACTGTTTTTCAATTAGCTTACGGTTAGCTCACAGCTAGCCGTAAGTACCCTACAACTAGCCGTGAGCTTGCCGTAGAGCAAAAAAACTCATGTTTGACTGGGGTCAAACTAGCCATGGGACATGGCGGTTAACCGCAGAAAAGGTGGAGGCTAACCGCCAACTAGCCGTTGGAGAGCTTTTTATATATATTTGAGCTCATTCCAATGGCCATGTTCTTTGAGATTTTGAGAGCCCCTTCCAATACATTGTGCCCACTTAGTTACACCATTAGTTGAGCTCCCAAAACCATTCCCAATCACACTTAGATCCTACTTAGGCATATCCAAGAGCTTTCTTCGCTCAAGAGAAGTGTGATTAGTGGAAGCATTACTATCTAGGGAAAACCTTGACCCTTCAAAGTTAAATATCTCTATCCCTAGATCTAGACCTCACCTTCACTAGGTTGTGCACACATTGGAGCATCTTCATCACCAAGGAGCTAGGAAAGAGGTTAAAGCTTGGAGCTTCGGACTCAAGCATCACAGAGCATCCTCAAGACATAGTCTAAGAGGCAAGTGTTATTTATTTCAATTTGTAAATTGTGTTGTAAAGTGGATTAGACCCTTGTAATTGAGCCACTATAAAAAATAGGGTTGGTGGACTAGATTTGTGTGATCGAACCACCGTATCAAAAAATAGGTGTGTATGTGATTGGAGGTTTACCTGTGTGGTTTGCCTCAATATAGTGGAGCCAAGAGTGGGAACTCTTGAGAGTGGATGTAGGTCAAGGGACCGAACCACTAAAAATCACTTGTGTCAATTTCCCTCTATATCTCTATGCTTCATTATCATATATTTATGTTTTGAAGATACATGTGCTAGATAGTTATATCTTAGATAAAGTTGATACACTCACTTGTGAAGTCACATTGATCTTATTGGTGCACTCTTAAGTGCTTAGCAGACACACTGTAACATTGTTTCACTTGAGCACTTTTGCTATATTGTTATATTTCCATCTTGGATTAATTAATTTAATTCAGTAAGAAATTTTAATTAGTCATATCATCCTCACACCCACAAACACCCCCCCCCCCCCCCCCCCCCCCCCCCCCCCCCCCACCCCCCCCAAAAAAAAAAAAAAAAAAAAAAAACCCGCTCTGACATATATTGGTCTAGCTTGGACTATAAATCACTTCCCTAAAAATCACCATCACTTCATTCATCTATAATAAGAATGCTTCAAACTTATACATTGACAGATTGTTAAAGAAAACATAATCAGTTTGTTAGTTGTTTAAAATTTAAATTGGGATTAACAAGCAGGTTTTGTGCACTAGGTCCTACCATGAACATCATGAACAACCTGTAGCCTTAAAAAAAAAAAAAAAACAGGAATCACACATTCCAGTCCTTCAACTGGGAGAGTTAAATAAGAATCAGACATTCCAGTCCTTCAACTGAGGAGTTTTAATGAAAGAAATGCATCGTCATTTTGGCTTTGGTTGGCGTATTATCTTAACCACCCATTGACTTCCCTTGAAAATCCTACAACTGAATGGATACAATTCTGCGACTGGTGTGACTTTTGGGTTATGCAAAGCAAGGTAATATTGAATTCTTCAACCATCAATTGATCATATATGAATCTACACCACTAAGAACATGCCACTTAAAAGCAAAAGCTACCAAACCAGTGGCATACTCTTGAGCCTACACTTGCAAGAACAAAGTCACAAATGATAACAGTAGAAAAGATGATAAACAGATAAACAAAAGTGAAATGCACATTAAAATAAGAAATCAATTTTAAACGTATAAAGGACAATCAAATAATTAATTATAAAATTTTCTTTGCAGGTGATAACTATTGGGTAAAAACTCCAGAAAAGAATCCATCATGGGTTCAAGTATTCAACTGACCTATATAAGTAATCTAGAAAGATGAAAGCTTATAATCACAGTTACAAGCAAAAAAAATCAACTTACAGGTAGGGGTGGCAAGCTTCAAAGTGCGGAAACAGATATCATAGAGTGCTTCATTGTCAAGTACCATACACTCATCAGCATTCTCAACAAGCTGATGAACAGAAAGAGTAGCGTTGTATGGTTCTACAACAGTATCAGAGACCTTGGGTGAGGGGAAAACAGAGAATGTCAGCATCATGCGATCTGGGTACTCCTCCCTAATTTTAGAGATAAGAAGGGTTCCCATGCCAGATCCAGTGCCCCCACCCAAAGAATGACATACTTGGAACCCTGCCAACAAATTAAGTACTATTAGCAAATGACAAAGGGCTTCTACTCAAGTTTTTTTTTTTTGTACTAATCCCAGAAATGTTGTCCAAAAAATTCAATCATAGACTTATAAACTGAATAAATGGAGTCGTCAAAACAGCTTGGTTTGGACTCAAAATGCTCATAAATTGCAACTAAAGATTAAAATATGGGAACATTGTAATCAAGTGAGAGATAGAGAGAGATGTCACAACTTCATTAGCTACTCATTAGCCTTTGCTTAATTCTTATCTAGGGCACATTTGTGTAGCATCTGCGGAAACTTAAACTTTGTCTGGTGGACTTTCCAACCATTCCTAACCAACCCATACAGAAGAGATAAGGCTAAAATGATGATTAGATTGACAATCTAAGGACATTTACAGTTGTAGCCTGTTATGACAAATTGGTGAAACCAGACATGTATTTTTCCTAAAAAGATGACAAATTTTCCACATCTAAACTGATTCCAACTACACTAAGGCCCTTAATCCTCGATGAATTTCTGCGCATTATTACCACATAAATTAACCGAATTCGCTTAGATCTAAAGGCCACCAGTTCAGATGTGAATAAAACATTCAGAGAAATGTGCCCACACTACAATTTTCAACTTATAGAGATTTTCCTTCACTCCATTTTCTCCACCTTTTTCTCTGCTACATCCAAACATGCCCTAGTTCTTTCAAATACAAACTAAATACATTGAGAGAGAGAGAGAGAGAGAGAGAGAGAGAGAGAGAGAGAGAGAGAGAGAGAGAGAGAGAGAGAGAGAATAACATTCAAAAGCACCAAAAGAAAAGAAGAGTCAAAATTAAAACAGTTGCTTTCAGAACTTAATCAGTGAATAGAACAGACAGACCTTGCAAGCAATCGCAATTCTCCGCCTCCTTGCGAACAACATCAAGAACAGAATCGATCAATTCCGCTCCCTCCGTGTAATGCCCTTTTGCCCAGTTGTTTCCAGCGCCGGACTGGCCGAAGACGAAGTTATCCGGCCGGAAGATCTGGCCAAAGGGGCCGGATCTGAGGGAGTCCATGGTGCCAGGCTCGAGATCCATGAGGACAGCGCGGGGGACGTAGCGGCCGCCGGTGGCCTCGTTGTAGTAGACATTAATCCGCTCCAGCTGGAGGTCGGAGTCGCCGGTGTATTTTCCGGTGTGGTCGATGCCGTGCTCATCGCAGATTACCTCCCAGAACTTGGCTCCGATCTGGTTACCGCATTGGCCTCCCTGTATGTGAAGGATCTCCCTCATTTCTCCAGAATCGGACGGAAAACCGCTTCTATTGAAGTGGAATTGGACGGAAAACCGCTTTTGCAGATGGAGGATTGGATGGAAAACCGGAAATGGAGACGAAGAGAGGAATAGGTGGGGATTTATAGGGGCGGAGAAGAAACGGAAAGAGGGATGGGAATTGGGAACGGAACGGAGTTTCTTGTTACAGTTGAGAGAGACGGTTTTTGTTTATTGAGTTTAAATAAACTGGAGGGGGTTTGGTAGTCCGCGGGAGTAGATGTTTTTGCTATTCTTGTTAGTGAGGATAGGACAAGGGCCGTACGACTTGTGGGCCCACTTAGATGACGAGAAGGGCCAGATGGAAGGGGGTAAAAAAAAAAAAAAAAGATTATCCAAGCGATCTAGATCTAGATCTCTCTTTATGTTATAATCAAGTATTTTACATGTGGTCAATTTAACGGTTACATAATTTTTTATTGAATTTTAATTAGACAATGGATTAAGAGCAATGTTAGTTAATAATAGTTTGGATTTAATAGATGGGCCACCGATTTGATGGGTTGAGACGCTTTAAGCACTGCCTTGGCGGGATCCTTATTCTTGGAGAATCTGAAAAAAAAAAAAAAGGGAATAGTTAATTAAAGATCAAGGCTTGGATGGAACAAATGAATGAGCGTATTGTTTATGGAGCTGAATTACCAAGGATATGGAGAGAGTTTTCTAGAATTTTTAGACCTTTTAAGTGTTGTGGGGATCCATTTATGGGATAAGAGCACCAAACCTGCCATTGTCATCAGATATTATAATACTTTACAGATATGCAGTATACAAGTATTCAAGATGGTGGGAACAATTCAGTGGATTAGGCTCTACTGAAGTTCCAATGCTTGTTATAGTCCACCAATCAAATGTGTACTGTTGAGTGTATATCAAAACCCAAAAGTCACCCTAAAGTTTTCAAAAAAGTCTCCAGAATTACCCATGCATGTTTCATATGTGTTTGTCTTGGATAGTAAATTTCCTGGTTCTGCCACTGTTTAAGATCAATCTAAATCTTTATGATTTGATTTTAAATGCCCAATTGCATTGATTTTAGGCTGTTGTCTCTTTTAAGTGGTTGGCCCATCAATAATACCAACCACATCATAGAGTCAAAGGCTTATCCATCATCCACTGGCTTGTGCCAAATTCTGATGACGGCCATGATAGATACTGATTTTTCAATGGATTTTTAATCTGAAACCAAAATTGTAAGGATTTGGATGATCACACCCTTTACATTTCATTTTGTTATGTTACTTATATCTAGAATGCTCTAAAAAGAATTAAAAATGACGAATCACAAAATTTTCATCTTTTTTTATGACAACGGTTTTCCCGTGTTATATAACCGGACGGGATTATTCCTTTGAGTGCACGCATGAAACCCACATGTTATATAACCGGACGGGATTATTCCTTCGAGTGCATGCATGAAACCCACATGTTATATAACCGGACGGGATTATTCCTTCGAGTGCACGCATGAAACCCACACACGTGCACTCGGTAAGTTTGAGGCAGGATTCAAGCAGGTGACGTGGGGAGCAAATAGTGACGAGATGACAATGAAGTGGGTTTGGTACGGGTTGGGATAAACCCAAACGCCCCATCTTAAGCTTATCTCATCAAAACCGGACCTACCGTATGATGGGCCACCGGCATGTGATAACAAACTCGCCCCATTTGGATTGGTGTCACGTCGAAGTTAGAGCGTGACACCAGTTGAACCACATGAGTTTTATTTATAACTCCAATAAGAAATAAATATACATTGTAATATGGAGTGGGGAAGGTATAGCAACATAATCCAAACCCGCCCTGAACCAAGAAAACCATAACCCGCCCCTGTCAGCATTAGCCAAAACAATGGTCAGTACCTTGTTTTAACACTACAGATGCATTAGTATTTGAAGAAAAAAAAAACCAATTTGATTTTATTCGCAACACACACTAACCTATCTTGAAAAAAATAATCAAAGGGAACTTTATCTAAAACCATACTCAACGTAGGGGTTACTCAACCAATCGTTTTTACTTGTAATGGAAGTTTGTAGTCTTCTGTTTTTTATGTTGTAGCAAGTGGCAGCAGCCACCATTCATGGCCCTTTTGTTCTCTACGTAGTAATTGCCATAGCCGTGCACATGAAGAAAAGCATCTATCACCATTGTCATCTCAGTCTGGTAGCAATAACACCATATTTTTCTTATACCTATCTATTCATGTCCAAAGTAATTAACATATTGCAATGTCCAAAAGGAAAAGTATGATCAAATGGACCATCTTTTTATGGCATATATTATGATATATATGATCAAGCTTCCAACCAACTTTGGGGCCTGCTCTCCCCTTTGTCACATGAACCCAAGTCCACAAGGATCAAGCCGATGATGGGCCTTGGATTACTTTGTTTCTTTTAATGTCCTCACAGATGGTTAGAGTTGTAAGTATCCTGTTTTGTACTTTCATAATGGTAACTTTAATGAGTTTTACCATAAAAAAAAAAAAAAAAGATCTAATGAGATATATGAATAGTATGAGGATTGAAAGTAACTACCTTTGGGATTTACCCAATTCAGAAAAGTGGGTTTCTACTTATTATTTGGTGTCAAGAGGGTCCCCCTCTAGCGCTGTGGAAATCGCGATTTGGCTTCTATCAATGGTTTAAAATCAGGATCATGCTTGCCGACGTGATTGATCTCAAAAAACGATGCAATGCGGCATCCCATCAACCACACCTGTTACTAAGGGCCTGTTTGTTTGCATTTAAATATATAGAAATTGAATGCATAAAATTAATATCATTACTAGATAAAAATTGAATATTAAAGGTGAATTTTAAAAATGCATAGAAAATGACCTTTGTTTTTAGAAAAATAAAATCAAAAGAAGATGGAAAAGGTTATTTGATGCTTATATTTAAAATCCTCATTTGATCTTTATTTTTAACCACTTATGATATGAATTGTATGTATTCAATCCCTAGGTATTATAATGCAAACAAACTGGCCCCAAATGATGGCACAATTCATTTCACAGGGGACCTCCTTATTAATTATTTACCTTCATAATGCCTAGCTACAATAAATCCAACTTGTAAGAAAGCCCCATATATAGGTGTGCATTAACCTCTTAAAATATGTAAAACGGTCCCACATACAATAAATCCAACCTCCTGAAAGGAATGGATGCATTTATATGCAGTGAAAGTGTGAACCCAAATCTGAAAAAGAACTCCACTTTTGGTTCAATTGTTTTGGCCCACCCAAGTTGCACCCCTCCCATCATTGTCAGTTTAATCTCACACTTCTCCACAATCATTGAACCTTATTTAGGTTTTGATTGGGCACATGTTGTGGAACTTGGATTTGGATGTACCTTTCCATGGAGACGCCTAACTCATTTCAATTTTCAAAAAATGGAAGGCCCAGGTTTTCTACATACTCAATTTCTTACCATACTAAAAACAGCAAAAAATTCATTTGCATTTTCATTTCACAACATTCGTAATTAACTCTTTAGAGCCTGTTTCTTTATTGGAATTCATAAAATTCCTGTCTAAAGAATTTTGAAATTCTTAGACAAGGTGGAGCTTTTAAATTCTCCTTTATACTTGAGCATCCAGAAATTCCACCAAAAAGCAAAGGGCTTGAAATTCCTGAAATCTCAACAGTTATTTGGGACCTTCTAGGTCGTTAAGATTTTAAAATGCTTGTAAAGGAATATGGCAGTTGTAAATCGGGAGACAAGAAGTCACATCATGTCCAAAAAACTCCAACATGTCAAATTCTTGGCAGAAACAATAAGAAAGAATGCAATTTACTTATAAAGTCAATTCAAAGTAAAAGATCACTTTTAAGATAAAAGAAAAGAAGAGGGACCTTATTAAAAAGTACGAAACTTCAAACTCCACTTTATTGACTTTTTGTCATTTTATGGCATGTGAAGGAACTTTTTTGACTTTTTGAGAAAAAAAAAAGCCTTTTTGTCTCTTAGTGGAATGCGAAATTGACCTTTTGGCTTTTTAAAAAGAAAAAGAAAAAAGAAGAGGTAATTTTTGAAAATTTACTCTCTTTTTTATAAAACTCTTCTTCCTTTCGTGACTCTTAAAAGTAAACTGATAAGACCATTTACTTTGAATTCACTTTACAAGTAAATTGACTTACCACACTAAAGGGTAGTTTGTTTGCAAGAAATTCTGAGAATTCTCATTGGGTGATTTATAAATTTAGCAAATGTTGTCCACCACTTAGTTTCCAAATGTTCAAGTACAACATGACATTTTAAAAAATAGAATTCTGATCATTCTATAGGCTAAAAGTGACATTTCATGAATTTGATTATGTGAATTCTACTCAAGTAGGAAAGAATTCTTGGAGGAAAGTAGCTGTTATTGCTGTTTGAAATTTTCATACAAAGAATTCTTGTGAAGAATACCCCCAGAAACGGGCCTTACTGACTGAACTTTCTTCCCAATAGTTCCAAAAGCTATATATTGTCAATCATTCTCCCAAATGAATCCAGGAATTTGCCTCTAGAGAAAGAGCCCATGGGCCATGAGGTCCTCTTTGTCGGGTAACGTGTAAATGGATCAACATGTGGATGCATTGATAGATTGATGTGATACACAAACCACTTGGATGGCTTTAGAAGGCATGCACAATGCTTGGATTCTAATACAACCTCCCTTTTGCAATTCCAGATTTAGCAAGTTCAAATGAAAGAAAGGGCTGTCTAGATCACATTTTTGAGTGGGTACTTGTCCAGATTGGCATGTTCATTATCATCTTCATATGAGAGAAACTGTTTTAAGTTTTTCTTCTGAGAAAAAAAGGCATATGGGAGTTAAAAAGTTCATCTAGGTAATATTTCTGATTCATAAGAACTTTTGATCAATCTGTTTTTCAGTGATGGTGGAACATCAGGCCCATTGGCAAAAAAATCTCCATGTTCATTCAAGTTTTGATTTTGCCCTTCTGCTTTTTTAAGGTGGACCATTGGGTAAAGTGAGAATTTTCAGGCCATTGAGCAGATGGCTAAGGAGCCACTTGTTGATTGTGAAAAGGGCTTTTATATAAAGGGTACTATTATTGAAGCGATTAGGGGTTTCAATGACCGAGCCATGATTCATCCAAACCCATCCCATTTATAGTGGACTTCAAGTTATACTCAGCCAGGCCCTGCAGCCCACATGTCAGGCATGAGTCCTGTCATGGTGAACAATAAAAAGGCTCAGCACGGACCCGAGTCCAATAGGCTTAATTACTGAATGGAAAATTATTTATATTTAGGGGGTCGTTGACATTTTACACATGTGATAGGAAAATGAGTTTGACATGTATAGATGTTTATCAAAATCACCTGTTTCATGATGAATAAATGAGTACATCCAATATTGAAATGTCATATTAGCTCTAAATGTATATGCTCATTGATAGCAAAAATTTCAAGGGAAGCCCAAACATGCTGATGGGCTTTTAAAGAGCTAGTGGGGCCCCGAATCAAATAACAATGAGCTAACGGGTTGGCTCAGGCTTCCATTATTGTGTCCAACATGTGGAGACTGGTGGATCCAATTCAGTTGAGTTATCACTTCGTAGGGAATCGGTATTCTCTGAGGGATTTTACCCACCGTGGTCGTCAGTGGACCACTCACAAGCCCCGCATCACCATGGGTAGCCCTTGTCTTGGAAGGGGCAGGCTGCCCGTGGACCATGATAGATATCCACTGATAGTTATCATGGGGTAAAGCCTCACAGGATCATTTATTCTGTTTTGAATTCCTCCGAGTCAAAGCATTGGAGGATGTATTGTGGACTCTGACCTTTGGGACCCTCGGTGGAGTTATTGGGCCTATTTCTTTACTACAATTCATTAGAATTTTTGTCTTAAGGATTCTAAATTCTCCAAAAGTCTATCCCTGATATGAAATTCCAAAATCATCCTATTCGCGAAGCATTTGAGATTCGAGCAAGATCAAAAAAATTGGAATTTCAAGAATTCTAAAATATCAATTGAGACTTTTTTGGCGGTTAGAATTTGAAAATCTACTGAAAGAAATATGGCATTTCAAATACCAAAGGAAAAGCTACACTTAATGTCAAAAAAACTCCCACATTCCAAATTATTGTTAGAGATTCTAGTAAACAAATAAGTCCATAGTGTGTGCCGACATGTTGTCTGGTTACACTCGTTCTATTCTTATTACATGCTTTTCTGCTTCTTATTTATCTTCATAGCTTTATTATTATTTTTTTCTCTTACAGCTTAATATTAAGCTAATAAAAGCTAAAATCAAAGAGATGTGCTCAGAGGTTTTCATAGACTAGGGCCTACCTGGAGATACGTCAATCATGAAGAAAGTGATGGATCAAAAGATCCAAATGGAACGTACTTTTGTCCAAAATTCCATATTTCTTAGATCATCCTATCCTCTTAATCTATGGCTCAGCCATTATTTTTTTTTAAGAATTTCAATCCAGCATTGAGTATATTCGATTGAGTCTCAAACCTAGAGATTGTGATATCCAGGGTGGGAGTCGGATTGATCATAAGGCCACACATCCTTACCAACTTAGCTACCAAAAGATGGATTATACAAGTTCATAGATTTCAAAGAACAAGTGTTGCCCAATTGGTTGGGTATCCGGTTTCTCACCCAACTCCCTTCCTACGTTCTTTCCTATGTGGGCCGACTTTTCCTTCGCTGCTGTTTTTCTTGTGGGAGGAGTGAACTTTTTTTTTCTATGCCTTCTTAGAGGGTTTTTTTTTTTTTTTTCTAGGGTTATAGAATTTGAACATGATTTGAATTTGGACTTGGCCTGCCCTTCCCCACCTTGCCGTGCCTCATCTGTAGCCTGATCTGGATTTGGACTTGGCTGATTAATCATCCATCGAAACCACATGAAATAGACATGATATATGAAACACTTGCTTCTTTTTAATGAACCCTGTCAAAGCAGGTGGTCAATTTACATTACATTGAATGACTGATGTAAAAAGGAACCTGCTACGAAGAAACTTGCATTGCATTATTTATGTCTCCACTCTCCATCACTTTCCTTCACTCTCCTGCACTACTATTGCTTATTTTTATTCGTCATACTAATTTTTCATGTGAAGCTGCCGGTGTTCGAAGATGAATGGACAGCGTACCTTCATGAAATGGATATTTTAGCGGTTGTCCCATCAAGAGATTAGTTCATCATAACTAATAAGATTAGGTATCAATGGGTCTAACTAAGTGTGATTAGTCAAGCACAAATAGCTAATTTAAGGGCCTACAATTTTTTTATAAAAATGTTGAATTTGTGAGCGTGTTAGTTTATGAGTAGTAGTGACTTCAAAAAGTTTAGAATAATCATATTGTTATAGGTGGCCTCACACTAATGCTTAGGCCTGTTTTAATTTTTGTTAGGAATTCATCATGTCCAAGAATTTCTGGACATGATGTGACATGTCTCTTGGAATTTATGAATTTTATATTTCTTTACTATCATTTCTGGATTTCAGTCATATGAAAGGTCTCTTTTGATCTTTGGGAATCCAGGAATTCTACTTCCTTTGTATTTTGGTGGAATTTCTGGATGCTCAAGCCCAAAGTAGCATCCAAGAATTCCACTATATTTTGAGAATTCATGAATTTTCAAAACAAGAATTCCTAGAATTCGGGCAAAGAAACAAGGTCTAAGTATAAGGTGAAGGGAGAGAATTTGACCTATTTGTTTGTAGAGCTCGGTAAAATGAAATAAAACTTATCATCAAATGAAAGAATAAAGAGGGAGTTAGAAGTAAAATCACATTTCTTTTTTTTATCATTTTATGCTTTTTAAGAGTGTTTTTTTTTTATTTATCATTTTGTGCAATGAAACGTACATTTTCTTTATCATATTGTGTTTTTACAGCCAACTCCCTTCACTTTCTATTTTTTATTTGATATTCAGCTTTATTTCTTTTTACTACACCCTACAAATAAATAGGCTTGGACTTGTGAAAAAACTTCTACAATAGGTATTCTGAAAAAAGAATTTAAAAAATTCTTGGAGAGGGGCAATGGAACAAATTCTATTTGGATTGGAGTGATATCTACCATTGAATATTCTCAATACGTGAAATATGTAATTATCACGTTTCATATAATAATCAATCCAACCGCAGGCATTAGCTGAATTAGATAAAAGTACGATTCGATTTTTACATGGACCATGTTTCATGACATTATTAGACTAAATGGAAGAGATAAATTAATCTAACGTAATAGAGAAAATTAATAAATGTTTGGGGGATGTTAGTGAATGAAATTGAGTATAAGAAGAAAACTTGAGCTCATAAATAATGTTGGGCACATATATATAGATATTAAATCTTTAGCTTGCGAGTGTTATTTCTTGAACTTGTGAGTGATGTCTCGACCTCGCGAATCATACGTCTTGAACTAATGAAAAATAAAGTGAAAAGCAATTTAGTCTGAAAAAAGAAATTTACTTTTTAAGATGCTTCCGGAGATACTTATTTTTTTTTAGCTTCTTTTGGTAAAAATCCCTAATCAATCCAATGGTCTCCATTAGTCAAATTCGATTAAACTCTTCGATTTTTACATTACACCAAAGCACATGATATTGAGATGTATTAGATCAAGCAAGGATGGGCTCTGGAAATTTTCTTTTGTATGCCACCATTGAACCCTCCTTGTATTTCAGCCCTCACATGAAGAAACATACGGCCGCTAAAGTGCGTAGCCGCAATTTCCGTAACTATCAAATAACCGTACGGTTATTTTGACCAATTCCACCCGGTCAAATCCAAACACACTATTAAGGAATCCTTGATCCCCAAATCCCCAATTCCCCATTAAATCCGGCGAGAAACCTCCAATCCAAACCAGAAACCCTAATTTCCCCTGAACTCCCCATTTCTACGCTTCTTCCTCTTCCCAATTTCTAGGGTTTTGATTTGTTTTCCCATCCAAATTCGCCCCCAATCTCTTCCATGCTTTTTCTCTGATGATTGCCGATCTCCTCCGGCAAGATGGAGAAGAAGAGCACGCCTCATCTCTGGAAGAAGGCGAAGAACGCCACCGTCTCCTCCTTCATCTCCGATCTCAGCTCCCGGGGCCGCCGATCGCCGCTCGTCGTCCAGACCGGATTCCCCACCTCCCTCGCCGATATCATCGTTAAGAACCGCTCCCGATTGAAGAAACCCTCATCCAAAAAGAAGGTTCCAATCACAGAGTGCCCTTGGTCGCCGCCGCCGCCGCCGCGGCCGTCTCAGATCTCTGGCTCTGCTGAGTCCCTTGATGCTCTTGAATTGCCGTTGAGTGATGAAAGATCCGGGTCTGAAATCGGTCGTGGGGAATCCCATGACTCGGAGGTTTGCAACCCGGATTCTGAAGATCTCTCTCGTTCTTGTTCTGATGAGTTGAACAATGTTAGCATTCCCGGTTGCAGATGGTTTTCTGCAGTTCTTATGGCGTTCTTGGTGGTGATTTTGGCAGTGGTGACGAAAGAGATCGCGGTGGGGATCACAGCTTTCGCTTTCGTTCTTTTCTTTCTCGAATTCGTCGTAAAGCGCTGGTCTTTTCCCCGGAGAAAATGTGCAGTTGGGTCTGATGTAATTCTAGTCAATGAATTTGATTTGGGTTCTATTGATCCCAAAAGAATGGAAGTTTCCCAGGATCATGGGGATTTCGTCGAAATTGAGGAAATCTTAAATGAAAAGGACTGTCAGAGCAATGAAACTGAAGTAACTGAATCACCCAATTTGGATTTGTTAATGTGTGAATGGAAAAGGGAGGTTTTGGAAGTGGGTGGGGATGGGGACTCGATCAAAATCAAGAAGGATAGAAATCGAAAACTGGCTAATGCGACTTCGGTGGATAAGTTCTTTAAGAAGCTTGTACCTAAGAAGTATCGCGCTCCAAAGGCAGAAAAAGTCTGTAAGGAGAAGTTAGATTCAAGCAGTGAAGATTCTGAGCTCAAAGCAGGAGAAGGAGAAGATGTGCAGGTACAAGAAGAATTCCATGAGATGGAGGATGAAGAAGTTTCTAGTTCTGAATTTTCCAATGAAACCTCTTCATTGGTTAATTCAGAGGACATGGTTTTGGCTAGAGAGAACATGTGCATTGAGACAACAAAATCAAAGATGGGTCATCTGATTATCTTTGTGATTGTTCTTTTGGGACTTGTTGAAGGCCGGGCTGTGGCACTTTCAGTCACTGTGGCATGGTTTTTGGTGGGGAAGTCAGTAGAAACTGGGTGGAGAAACTTGAAGAAGATGTATGGAAGTGGGGGACTCCTTTGATTTGTCAATTGGGTTTTGGACTCTTGGCAATTGAGATCACTGCAAGTACAGTGAAATTGTTCATTCAGTTCCTCCGAATTTCTGATTGTCTATGTTGTGCAGTAGCTGATATTGTAAGAGATCAACACTGCGTTGGCAATTTCGCTTGCGGCCTAAGGTGATGTAATGAAATTACAGATACAAAGTTAAAACTTTTCTCTCTTGTTGTCATGTGTCTGTAGCATTGTAACTTTTTCCATGCCTTTTGGTATGTATGTATCAGATATGTGATGACGGAAGGTAATCTAACTAACCAATGCAGCAAGCTCAAAGTTAACAGTTCAGGAATCAAAAGCCATTTGTTATGTGAATCTCTTCAAGCCCTTCCTTTTGCCAATGCATCAGCGTGAGTACTTTGGTTTCTTTGCGCATGATACAAAGATGGATTTGTTCAGCTGCTAAGCCTCATTTGATTGAAGATGTAAAAGAAATACCAAGGTTCATTAAATTTTTCACCCAACCAAGAAATCACATTGGCGGAGTTATTTTCAATTAGCAATGGCTCATGAAAATGCGCAGAAAACAACTTGTAATTTTTTTTTTTTTTGGGAAGGATCTCAGCTGAATTTGAATTCTCTTCTCCAATTGACCTTGGGAGGATAGCACAATATGACCCAGACTATTTGCTCAAACTCCTCAGTTTGCTTTGGAGCTGCCATCTGTATTAAATTTGAACCCCACAACCCCGGCAAGGGCACACAGAGAGCTCCACATGTTTTTGAAGGCTATCCAACCAATGAAAGATGATCTGATTCTTCACCTAGTAATTCAAGTCCCAGGAAAGTTACTTCTTTATCTACATGCTACCTTATATTCTTCACACTTATTTGACAAAAGATTCTTATAAAGTCTATGCGAACAAATAGGGTCTTGTAAACTTCAATCCTCGTGTACTTGCATTTACAAAGATGCCCTCGCAGAATCAAACTTGATTCTCATTTCCTAACAAGAATTGAGCTTCTTCTGAGTGAATCTCATGCAGTTTAACGCCCCCCCCCCCCCCCCCCCACCCGCCCCCCCCCAAAAAAAAAAAGAGAGAAAAAAAGCCCGAAAGTTTAGAAATTCCTTTCAAAGAAGATCAACCAACCCCTTCTTTCCCCTCCAATTGGTCCCCACCCTGTATTCTTCCTGTAATTTTTTTACAATAACTTCTATAATGCCTCTCTCCTCTCCAAGTTTCTGCCACCATTTTTTGATGACTATGCGTCTTTTTTTTTTCTTGGTCCTTATTTGCATGCTATCATTTTCTTCGAATATAGTTATTTTCATTCCTAGGACGAAGCCCGGTTTTCCCATGTCATGCATGCCTATCTGTTAAAGTATTTCATTTCAATCAATATCTAATGTTGGATGGAATCATAAAATATATTTCACTCATAGTAGATGATAGATCCATTAGACTTTGAGGCCTTAAATGGGGCCTGATCATTCCACAATAAAGTTTTGGATAAGATCATTCCACGCTTGGTTGAGAAAATGAAACATGAATATATACTTGTTTTCTTCGGCTTTTTCATTTGGTGTCTTCATTGTGGGATCCATTGCTGGCCCCACCAAATATAAGAAGATGTGTAGACTGTCTATCACAAGCTAAATTGATTAAATTTTATTAGTCACTTACTAAAATTGTTAAACAGATCGATCCAATTCTCTACTTTCGCGCAATTGGCAGTTTTGCGAAAGTGGTATATTGACGACGGGGTTCGTGATCGGGGGTGGACCTAGGAATTTTTCCTAGCGGGGGGCCATTATGTGGAAAAAAAAGTAAAGAATATGGAGGGCCCGCACTTTTTTTAGATTGCATGATTTTAAGCATCCAGTCTTTGGAAATAAAATGGATCAGCTTTAGACCGAGTCATGTAAAAGCACTTTTAGACTGCACGATTTTAAGCATCCGATCTTTGGAAATAAAATGGATTAGATTTTTGCCCAAGTCGGGGTTGGTCACCAACCCAATTAAACTTGATTGGGCTAAAGATGAGGTCCGGTTTCTTAATGTTGGATTACAGCTTGGCCATTTGTCACTTTAATCAAATTAGCCTAATTCTTAATCTTAGGGACTCAAAGGTTTATTGCTTTTATAAGTTCATTTCTCATTGTGATTAAATTCATAAAAATCGTACTATAATTCTAGAGGTGTAAGCCAGGTCCATAATTATAGTAATTGACCCTTTCGGATATTGGCTTATTCCAGGATCCTCCGGTTAAGTCTAAAATTCAGCCCTAGACTTAACACTTTTGAAGTAGGGACTCAGGTCTTATCCAGCTCGATATATAGCCCAGTAGGGGCATAAAAGAAAATCAAAAAATTATTTAATTGAATCGAACCCAACCGCAATTAATAACCGTGTTTCACAATTCAGTTACGATTAAGGATATTAAAATCGAAAAACCGCACTTCACGGTTCGGTTACGGTAGAGTGCAGTTAGTTAACCAACACACGGTTAACCGTATCGTTTTACTAATTAAAAAAAAATAAATGGCCTAAATGAAATGTATATATAATTCTTAACGGTTTTTAATAGTTAACAGTATTGACAAAATGATTTTTAACGGTTTTTCCGGATACGGTTCGGTTACGGTTTTTAACAATTAGTCACGGTTCGATTTTTAATGGTTTTTCCGATTATGGTTTTAAAAACTGAAAACCGTAATTCACTGTTCGATTAACGATTGTCCCAAAATGAATGGTTAATTGAACTGTTATACCCCTATAGCTAAGAGCCATTTTAGCACTCAAATTGAATCCTAGCTAGCTTTGACTCAATAGACTTAGCTTGACATGGTCTTAACATCATTGTCATCGTCATCAAAGCTTTATCTCAATTATGTTGGGCCACCTACAAGAATTCTATTTCATTATTTTAGTTTGTCATTTGTCAAATCTTTAGATAAGTTGCACTTCATCAAATTTATCAATACTACTTTTATATATGTAAGCTTAGAGACAATATCTCCGAGCTTGATCAATCAATAGAAAAAGGCTACATTCATTATTACTTTCCTAAATTAGGAAAGAGTTCTTAATTAAGGTTTTTGGTTTATTAAATGTGACATATATATATATATATACATATAATATATAAACTAGCAAAACATGTTCGCGCTCAGCACGGACAAAATTGCAATCAAAATTACAACCTATAATGATAACAAAGAAATATAGTTTGTTAATTTCAAAATGAGAGCACTTTATGTAATGCCCCAATTCCGAATAACGAAATTACCACTAAGGTATCCGAATTTGGCGCGCTACTTCTCGGAAAATCCGAGAACTTCCAAGATCATAGTCCGCAGTGAGGTCAAATTTTTAAAACTTTTTGAACAATAATATAATCAACAGTTATATTGCGAAAGCATAAGAAAAGATAGCGAAAGCAATAAGTATCATATAAAATGAATCAAATGGAACAGGGCTGAAGTCTAACAAAATCTCAAAGTGTAGTTAACCAATTTAATTACATATTTAGATAATGCCCTGCTCACTACAATAAACTCTCAAAAACTCAAAATAAGTATGCACTCAGACACCTGGTGCAGACACTCCGTCCTCCGGCTCGATCACCGGACCAGCCGGTCCCCACCCGTAATCGCAGGCTATAGGCGCCTCGATGAACGCGTCATCCACGGTGTCAAGGTCGAGACCTAAGCACTAAAGATGGGTCAAATCTAAGGATCTGGCAATGCACTATATACAAATAACACAGGATGTATGCAACCAAAGATAGTAGAGACGAGTATATAATCATAAGAGTAACAGAGAAACATAAGCTAGGTAATTGAGCAGTAAATAGCAGTTTAGAATCAGAATATAAATAATCTAATCTAATCAGGTAACAACGTGGCACATTCACACAAGCTGGATATACCGCGGCCCTCCCATACTGTAAACAGTCGCGGCGGGGAAAATATAATAAACATACAAGGGATAACAACCCTAATAATAACAATATATATAACACCGATCACACCCATTTATCACACCAATTACACCCCTTTATCATATTAGGCCGGACCCGGTATCACACCTTCCATCTAATTATAGCTCATCATAATAGCTCTAGTCATAGCCAATATAGCTCCTACCAATGATGATTAGTCAACAGGCTGAGCTTAAATCAACTGAGTGAATGTTTAGTGCCGACCAAGGGAACAAATACAGGTCTGTGCCTATCTAGGCTTATCTCACGCGAGCGAGGTCCTAACCAAGTCTCTAAGAGGTCCAAGTATAATATTATGGGACACAGCCCAAGATCCAAGTCCAAGTCCAAGTCCAATCACCATTGGATTCACACTAAGCCTATAACCATGGCCGTAGTCTATAACAATGTAAATAACCAATCCATACACATACACAACGCTTCATTATAACCAACCTCTCCATTCTAGGGTACCTCACCCAATCTTAGGCCGTATGAGGGCCCGCCTAGCCACAAACACAGGTCGTTTATCTCCAATTACATCATTGGGTCACTAATAAGTAGTCCTAGGTTCAGGTCCTCCAATTTCCCTTTAATTAACAGGTTTATAACAATAATAAAGATAGAAGAGAAGAACAATATATAAAGTCCTCCAAACAATAGAATTAGGTGGAATAAACAAGGGTCATACCTAGGTAATGGTCCACTCTTAAGTTCAGGCCACATCAAATGATTGGATTCCTAACTGTAGTCTCAGATGTCAAAAGGATGTTATATTTGATGCTCCTGAAGTTACGAACATCATTGACTACATTTAAGGGTCAAGTCACTGACAATTCCAATCCCCAAAACCTATTTGATGGTCCCCACGAGTCAAGGTTAAGTCACACTATTAACTCGTGCTTGGCACATCAATTGAAGTCTATTTGGATGGTCAATGGCCCCACAATTGATCAAATATTAGAATATACAGAAGTATGGAATTTCACTCTTCTCAACGTATCCGGTCGACATCATCCCTAGGGATGTCGACCTGGATGTTGACCCCCAGGTCGACATCCTGGCAGTGTCCCCGGTCGACATTGTTGCCGTGATGTCGACCGGGTCCACATGGACCTGAAGCCAAACAGCTGGGGGGTTAATTTTCTGTGTTCTCAGAATTCACAGTGTTCCCGGTCGACATCATAGCCATGGTGTCAACCGGGTCTACATTGATTCTTGAACAAACTGAGAAATTCAAGTCTCAGCTATTTCTACAAAAACCTGTATATCCGATCGGCCGAGCACAGGGTCCGGTCAACCGGGTACACTGGACTATAAAATTACAGAAAATTTAACTGGGACTCGAACTTCACTGTTTTTAGTGTGCCCAATCGACCAAGCTACAGTCTGGTCGACCGGGTACACGCTCTGCTGGAAATTTTTAGATTTATGCAATTTCCTTTCTCCAATCCAAATTCCAACCAAATCACTTTTAATCATTTACAATCATCATAGAAACATTACTAAACAAGAAAAACACTCCAAGACACATCCCACCATCCATCCTTGGGCCATTGATTTTCCAAATGAGAGATCCCATCCATCAATGGCCATACATCCATAAACAAAGCTCAATTGGTAGATCTAGACATTCATACATATATAACTGAATTGAAATTTGAAGAATCAAAGGAAGGGAGCATGCATTCTAAGTTATCTAGCATACGGTACTTGCCTTAGACTAGTAGGAATGGAAAATTGAGTATAAGAGAAATATAAGAAGCCAATGTAAGGTTGATGAAGCAATTGGGGTTAGCCTCTTACTCCTTCTTGTTGCTGGGATTTGGGGAATCAGGGTTTCTTAGGGAGAGGTAGGGAAGATGAGAGTGAAATGAGAGATAAATAAGAGTAAATTAGGTTTAGGGTTCATCTTATTACAATAGTTAGTATATATAGGTTAGGGTGGGTGGTTGTTTACTAAAAGACCCATGGGGTTTACATAGGGGAGATGATAAGGGCACTGGTAATTTTGTCAATCTTGGGAATTCTAGAAACTTCCTAGCTACACACCCCTCCTATTAAAGTTTAATTGCTAGCTAAGTCTTAATCTAACTAAAATTATAAATGACACCCTATCTAAAAGGAATTAAAGAAAAATCTAATTCTAAGACTTAGGAACATTTAAAGACTATTCTACTAAATCCAATTAATTAGTATAATAAGGTAACTATTATAACATTAATAATTAATCAAATCAAATTGAGGGCCCACAAAGGAGTAGGGCCTCACACTTTAACTTGTTTGAAATCAATTAAGTATCATGCTTGCTTCGAACACTGTTTTGAGGTTATAATAACAAACTCATAATAAATAAGTAAAATTGATAAAAACACCAGAAAATACAACTTAAGACAAAAGTCCTCAGACAATCCAATAATAAAAAGAACTTAGAAGTCACAAATAAGCCCATAGAAACCAAATGCCTCAAGATTGGAATAAAAAAAATAAAAGAAAGATATAAATCCATCAAAATCTATCACCACATGAACTAAAAGAACCCATCAAAAGTGAACAAAAATAAAATAAAACAAAACTATGATAAAACGCAAGGAAAAAAATCATTAATTAAAGACACCAGAAAATACATAAAAAAGGAAATAATTTTAGAAAGGGAACAAATATATCATGTTGTTGAAGAAATCATTGAAAATGCAACTGTGAAAATTCTCGTGTTTCACCCACTATCGTTAATGTGAAATACATGACTGAACAGAGATTAAAGAGTATAGAGTCAATTAAACCCCAAATAAAATCGAAAACCGTGATGGGACCAACCATTAAATAAAAAGTTACAAATTTATTATGTCAATTTATGTAACAATGGAGAAAGGATATCTACACTAATGAAAGAAAACTCAGAAAAAGAGAGAGATGGAAAGAGATGTAGATGAAGAAAGCTAGTGGAGTAAATTATTTTAAGGATATGATGTTGGTTAGTTATTTAAATGCTTGTGATAACATGTGAAATATGTGTTTGAATGTTCTCTATAGGACTAACGTGAAGTTCGTAAGCAGTTTGGATGGTGATATGGATAGTCAAGTTGGGGATTTAGATTTAGTAACAGAGTTCGGAAAGATTGGATAAGGATAATGATAGCTTGCTTTCCGTGTGAGAAAGAAAGAGTCTAGATCAAGTGAAACTTTAGCAGTCAATATTGAAACAGAAGGTTGCAATCAAAATTACAACCTATAATAATAACAAAGAAATATAGTTTGTTGATTTCAAAATGAGAGCACGTTAACTTGTTTGAAATCAATTAAGTATCATGCTTGCTTCGAACACTATTTTGAGATTATAATAACAAATGCATAATAAATAAGTAAAATTGACAAAAACACCACAAAATACAACTTAAGACAAAAGTCCTCAGACAATCCAATAATAAAAAGGACTTAGAAGTCACAAATAAGCCCACAGAAACCAAACGCCTAAAAACCAAGATTGCAATAAAAATAATAAAAGAAAGATATAAATCCATCAAAATCTATCACCACGCAAACTAAAAGAACCCATCAAAAGTGAAAAAAAAAAAAATCTATGATAAAACGCAAGGAAAAAAATCATTAATTAAAGACACCAGAAAATACATAAAAAAGGAAATAATTTTAGAAAGGGAACAGATATATCGTGTTGTTGAAGAAATCATTGAAAATGCAACTGTGAAAATTCTTGTGTTTCACCCACTGGCCACTACCGTTAATGTGAATTACTTGACTGAACGGAGATTAAAGAGTATAGAGTCAATTAAACCCCAGATAAAATCGAAAACCGTGATGGGATCAACCATTAAATAAAAAGTTACAAATTTATTATGTCAAGTTATGTAACAATGGAGAAAGGATATCTACACTAATGAAAGAAAACTCAGAAAAAGAGAGAGATGGAAAGAGATGTAGACGAAGAAAGCTAGTGGAGTAAATTATTTTAAGGATATGATGTTGGTTAGTTATTTAAATGCGTGGGATAACATGTGAATTATGTGTTTGAATCCTCTCTATAGGACTAACGTGAAGTTCGTAAGCAGTTTGGATGGTGATATGGATAGTCAAGTTGGGGATTTAGATTTAGTAACAGAGTTCGGAAAGATTGGATAAGGATAATGATAGCTTGCTTTCCATGTGAGAAAGAAAGAGTCTAGATCAAGAGAAACTTTAGTAGTCAAAATTGAAATAGAAGGTTGCAATCAAAATTACAACCTATAATAATAACAAAGAAATATAGTTTGTTGATTTCAAAATGAGAGCACTTTAACTTGTTTGAAATCAATTAAGTATCATGCTTGCTTCGAACACTCTTTTGAGATTATAATAACAAACGCATAATAAATAAGTAAAATTGATAAAAACACCACAAAATACAACTTAAGACAAAAGTCCTCAGACAATCCAATAATAAAAAGAACTTAGAAGTCACAAATAAGCCCACAGAAACCAAACGCCTAAAAACCAAGATTGGAATAAAAATAATAAAAGAAAGATATAAATCCATCAAAATCTATCACCACGCAAACTAAAAGAACCCATCAAAAGTGAAAAAAATAAAATAAACCAAATCTATGATAAAACGCAAGGAAAAAAATCATTAATTAAAGGCACCAAAAAGTACATAAAAAAGGAAATAATTTTAGAAAGGGAACAGATATATCGTGTTGTTGAAGAAATCATTGAAAATGCAACTGTGAAAATTATCGTGTTTCACCCACTGGCCACTACTGTTAATGTGAATTACATGGCTGAACGGAGATTAAAGAGTATAGAGTCAATTAAACTCCAGATAAAAATCGAAAACCATGATGGGACCAACCATTAAATAAAAAGTTACAAATTTATTATGTCAATTTATGTAACAATGGAGAAAGGATATCTACACTAATGAAAGAAAACTCAGAAAAGGAGAGATGGAAAGAGATGTTGATGAAGAAAGCTAGTGGAGTAAATTATTTTAAGGATATGATGTTGGTTAGTTATTTAAATGCGTGGGATAACATGTGAAATATGTGTTTGAATCCTCTCTATAGGACTAACGTGAAGTTCGTAAGCAGTTTGGATGGTGATATGGATAGTCAAGTTGGTGATTTAGATTTAGTAAAAGAGTTTCGAAAGATTGGATAAGGATAATGATAGCTTGCTTTCCATGTGAGAAAGAAAGAGTCTAGATCAAGTGAAACTTTAGCAGTCAAAATTGAAGTAGAAAAGGTTGCTAAGACCTTAGGAATTCATATCACGTAGGACTCAAGTTAAAATTAAAATTAAAATTGAGATCCAGTTAAAAAATCAATTGCAAAATCGAGCTCGATTTTCTCAATCAATTAGCAAATTTAACTCCAATTTCAAAATTGATTCCCACGTCTATAATATATAATAATAGACTAAGATATGAATTGGAACATTTTTTATTCTTATAAACAGTAGCCAGTTCCACGTTCCCATACACATAGCTTGATTAAAGATATGGAGCCAATCAGTGCAAATCATTCTTTCTTCGAACATTACGGTGGTGTTTGTGCATAGCCGTCGAAGAGGTGTTTCATCTTCTGCAGCACTGTAAGTCCGACCTGATCAAATGACTTTCGGATCTCTTCCAATGCATAAACAAAACCCAAGCGAAGAGAATTTACTCTTTTTTCGTAGCTACATCAAACAACGTAGAGATAGCCAGCTCCTTCCCTTTCTGCGGTGAATTTGGATGCACAAATACTCCCATGCGTGTTTGGATGTATGGTGAAGTGAAGTGAGGTGAGGCAAAGCCTTTATTATCCAAACGAAAAATGACAAAGGGTCATATCAAAAGTACATAATTTTAAAATTTCTTTCATTTTCTTCAAAAAAAAAAAAAAAAAAACTTAAAAAAAAAACCCTCCACTTTTCTATATAAAAAGTCAAAAAATTTCTATAACTAATAACTAAAAATAAAATACCATCATAATTTCTTATATTTTAAGGTCTCTTGATATGATGCTTCCCTCATTTTATTCTCTCTCGAGATGTGAAAAAAAGGAAAGAAATTCCTTTGAAAAATGTATCAGTTTTTTTAATTTTTCTTTTATTGGTTGAATCATTATGGGACCCACCTGCTATCCGCATGCTACTCTAATCATATCCTACTTTCTTTCCAAACACCTGTCACACATGAAGTGATGTTCTTACACGTCCCACTAATTGCCCCCATGTGCCCCAGATGCACAAGGCCATGGACTGATTGAAGCCATTATACAATAAACTAAAGAGAGCAGCTACCTATACACTCTAAAAGGCTCCCATATATTGCATTTTTTAAAAAGATAATAAAAAATAAAAAATCCCTGAACAACCCCTCTCTCTCATTCGTTCGGTCACACGAGACCGAACAAATAAAAAATGTTCGGCCCTGTGTGGCCGAACAAACTCGATTTGTTCAGCCCTGTGTCGCCAAACAAACTCGATTTGTTTGGTCGCTTAGGGCCGAACATATTAGTGGCTGAAAGCCCCGCGAGAGCTAATGAGCAAAATCGTAGAAACACACTAGAAATGGTGAAAATTGATGGTCTTGTATTTGATTAATTTTTGTACAAGAGGATGAGTAAGGGGGAGAGAGGAAGAGAGAGAGAGAGAGAAAGAATGAAATGGGAAGAGGGATGAGGTTGCCAGAAAGGAGGAGATGGGGAAAGGGAGAAGGAGAGGGCGGGGAGATGGGTTGGCGCAGGGTGGAGGTGACAGGGTCGGTGACTGGCGGGGGAGAGAGATACGGAGAGGAAGAGAGCAAGAAGGAGCGGAGTAGGGAGAGGGAGAGAGACAGGAGGAGAGGGAGAGGAGTAGTTTAGAAATTTTTTATTTTTTTAATTATTTTTTTAAATGCAGTGTGTGGAGAGCCTTTTGCAGTGTGCAGGTAGCTGTTCTCTAAACTAAAATAAAGACATTTCTTTTTAGAAGCATTGACGTCTTCTATTGTTCTATATATATATATATATTCATATAGGTGACAATGAAGGGCGGTAGCCGGATCCAACCTGTCATTTGCTTCACATACGTGCCTCAGTTCCTCGATCCTATGAGACTTGTGCTTAGGAAAAAAATTTGAAATTAAAGGAGTGGAACATTACAATGGAGCCAATTAATTGAAAGCCCAAGTAATTCAAAATAAATTTTTTTTCCGTATACCAATAGAAGTTGGTCCCAATTGTAAAATTTACTATTTGATATGGAACATTATGCATTATTCATTATCCCAAGTGATCAATCTTATGGAGGGATCAACCTCTATTAGAATAAATTTCGATGTTACATCGTGTAGAGTAATAGTCTTATAAGGAAGATCTTTACTATTTTACGATGCAGAACAACGAGTACCGTCCACCTTATAACCAATCCAAATAGACCAGTTATATGCAATCCCCTTCCAGTCATTTATCCAATGGATTCGCATGGATCTAAAGGGATTGACCTATTTTATTGTTTTATATAAAGTTGTCAAATTAACCCCAACAGGTTGGTTGAGTGGTTTGGACCACAGTTCTTCTTTCTTCCGGAACTAGAGGTTCTAGTATCGATGTTTGGCTTTTTTTTGGGCCCAGAGGGATTAATCCAGCCAAAAGGATTGGGAACCTTCAGTTAGCCAAAAAAAAAAAAAATTATTAAATTTGTGGACCATAAACTAAAAAGTTGGAGGTATTATATTGATTTCAAAATTGATATAGAAATTGGCCTCACTTAGAATCTTTTCATCCCCTACTGTCTTATAATCGGTAGAGTTTTACCCTATGTTTGGAAAGGGGGGAGGGGAGGGGAGGGAAAATTTGAGGGGGAAGGAAAATGGAGGGGAGGGGAGGGGAGGTAAAATTAATTTTCCCTCCTCTTATTTGGATAGTAAAAAAGGAGGGGAAAGAAAAGTGAAAAAGTAGGGTTTTGTTTATTTGTGAGGTAGAGAAAAAACTACCAATTTAACCTTACTTTGTGAAAAAGTAAAAAGGTGATAAGGGCATTTTAGTAAAATTCCCTCCCCTCCCATTTTTCCCTCACACTTTCCCCCCACATTCCCCCCATTTTTTAGGGGAAAATTTTAAGGTGGGCCCCATAAATATTTTACCCCCATTTTCCTTCCCCCCACTTTCCTTCCCTCCTTCCCAAACACCATCAACTTTCACTTTCCCTCCATTTTCCCCCCTTTTTTTCCCTTCCCCCCCTCCCCAAACTTTCCCTCCTTCCCAAATAGAGGGTTAAGGTGGGCTCTACTATGTGGAACATTAATTTTTCAAGTAAGGAGAGTACACTATATTTAAGTTATTCGGATTTTCAGTAGTTGAATCCATACCGTGCTGGCGTTTATGATGTAACTGCGATGTAGTGAGCATAGATACAAAGGTGTGGTCCCGCCTCTATTTCGAACATCCTCTTTGCATGAACGGCCGAGATGACTCCATCCTCCAAAACTCTCTCTTATAAATACGGGACATATACCCTCCAAAAATACAATCACCCTCCAAAAATAATTACAGAATCTCTCATCTTCTCCGAGGAGGAGGAGAAGGAGAAGGAGAAGAGAAGCAGGGAGGGGTGTGGATTGATATATCGTTTGATTTTGAAGATCACAGGTTTCGGATCAAGCGGCATTCTCACAGGTTGGTCATTTTCATGCAATTCTCTTCGTTTTTGCTCGCATTTGATGTCTGTGTATATAGATCTGATGTTTGGAGACGATGAAGTTGAAGATCTTGTTTTCAAGATGTTTTTTTTTTTTTTTTTTTAGGTTTTAATGTTGCTTTGGTTTTGAAAGATGTCTTTTTTTGTTGATTTTGGTGCAAATGCGGCTGATTTGATGATCTGGTGGGCGTCTCCATCGCATTGGATAAACGGGGATTTTTTAAGGGTTTGGATGTTGCTTTGGTTGTTGATTTTGGTTCAAGATCTGCTGCTTAGATTGATCTGATGCTTGATTTGTCTCAAAATTGAGAAAGGACAATAATTTCTGTTAGGTTAGGCTCATTCAATTGGAATTTTAGCGGGTAAGACCAACCATAGCAGGATTTATCAGATTCTGCAGGATGATACTTCTTTTTACTAATACTGAAGAGATTCTTGCCAATTGCAATGATCTTCTATGGGTCTAGAGTTCCTTTGGATTCCATTAGAAATGAATGGGTTGGGAATGAAGAGATTAAGCAACTGAAAAGCTGAATCTTTCCTGATTGTTTCTGCAAGACCAACATTGTATACTGAAGAATTAGAAAAAAAATACTTATTGTAACTAATCTTGTAGCATTAAACTTGGTCAAGACAATTTCCTCACGAGCTTTCTCAGCCCTTTGGCTAAAATAATTTCCTGATATGGCAGAGTGAAAAACGAACTCTTTTACATTGTGACGATGTCTTTGATCATGACTGCTGAACCTATTAATTCAGGATGCTGCGGGCCATGATAATATCAATGTGAATCCTGCCTCTTCTCATGGAAGAAAACTGATCACATGTTGATGAGTTGGATATAATCTACACTCACCAATTATGTTCTCACTCGAGTGGTTTCTTGGAAATCACTTGAAAGTTGAAACCCAATATAATACTTGCTTTAAATCTTGCAAAGAGCAGCTTTGTCTGTGGTTTAGACATTAAAGATGGATACGTCACTCACCAGTTTCATATGATCCCTATCGTGATAAGATTATAGCTGATACTCTAGCTTTGATCGAGTATCCAATGGAAATCACACACGTACGGATTATGTCTTGGGCTACTTTGGCTTGTGAACACACACACACACACACAATGAACTGAAGCACCTGTTAACCAGGGCAGTTCGGACTGTTGTTTTTTTCCTTTTCTTTTCTTTTTTTTTTTTTTTTAAATTCAAGCCTTCGAAAGCACCTATTGGGCATTTTTTTTCTATTTTAGTTGGCCATGGCTTCCAGTGCAGGGTGGCGGCGGCGCTGGGGTGTTTCCTGTTGTTACAAGCTTTGATTGTAAAGATTACTTTCACACATATCTCTTTATTCATTTAATGTGCCTCCGGTTTGCAGGGCTCCAAGATGGCAGCACAACCCTTTACTGTGGACTTGAACAAGCCTCTGGTTTTCCAGGTTAGATTTCATAATAACATGTCATTATATTTTCCTTCTCATTTGACAATTTGACTTTTGAAAATCTTTAAGGTTGGCCATCTTGGGGAAGCTTACCAGGAATGGGTTCACCAGCCTATTGTCGGCAAGGAAGGTCCACGCTTTTTTGAAAGCGACTTCTTTGAGGTATTGCCATTTACCATGCAGCATTATAAATGTTACTTTATGCATGATGTACTTATAACATTTTTCATTGCGACTGGTTTGCAACTGAAACAGTTCTTGACACGCACGGCATGGTGGGTGATCCCACTTATCTGGTTGCCGGTTGTTTGTTGGTCTGTATTAATGTCTATCCAAATGGGCCATACGCTTCCTGAGGTAGCTCTCCTGGTCGTTACTGGGGTATTTATATGGACACTAATGGAGTATAGTTTGCATCGTTTCCTTTTCCATATCAAAACAAAAGGTTACTGGTAAGTTGGATTTTGTATCTTGCCCATCCTTTCTTGGATGTTTTTGGCACTACTGGTTTTATTCTACTTGATCGCCTTTTCTGGCAATGGAAGAGTGGCAGAATTAGATGCTAAAGGTTGGTAATACTTGCCTCAGGACAAACACTGCACATTATCTTCTCCATGGTTGCCATCACAAGCATCCTATGGATGGATTACGACTTGTTTTCCCACCTGCAGCAACAGCCATTATCTGCGTGCCTGTACGTTGCTCCTCATCTCTTTTCTTTTTCATGGTTTATGGAGCAGTTCGACATCCAAAACTATAGGTTTTGAAGACTAGGCTACTTATACAGAAAAAGACTGAAAATAACAACATTGTTGCACAAGTCCTGGACTGGAATGAAAGCAGCTGCTAAACTTTGAATGTTTAGAAGTTTA
Source organism: Persea americana (assembly GCA_029852735.1). NCBI lineage: Eukaryota > Viridiplantae > Streptophyta > Magnoliopsida > Laurales > Lauraceae > Persea > Persea americana. The sequence continues at coordinate 75,421,140 of CM056815.1, forward strand.
GCTCCTCTGATTCTGAACTATATTAAAAAAAAAAACACACAGCTAAAAATGTTGCAGTTTGGATCGCTGTTGAGGCTGACAACCAGTTTCGGTGGCAACTCACGCCTGACAACAAACAATTTCAATGGTGATATATTTCTTTGCAATCAATAACTTGAAAGAACGATTGCATTAATCATTTTGAAGGTAAAATACTTAAACCTCATCAGTTCCCTGACTGTAAAGAGGTATCTGCACCTAAATTTTGTAGCCGGCTTCAGTTGTCCATTCCATTCACTATACTACATATAGAAACATGCAATTGTATTTCCTCCTTATTTAACGATTCTAAGACACAATAGCTCATCATCAAAAGACACAGATATTATACTCTCCAAAAAAAAAAAAAAAAAAAAACAATGTTTTCCTAATGTGGCACTCCAAACATGACTTCCACTGCCGGACTCATCACTAATAGGTCCTAACAGAATCAGAAAAAAAAAAAAAATTTGCAGCAAGAATGTAGATTGTCGACTCTTTTTTCAGTTGTCCGTTCTTTTCATACAAGAGTGACAGGTGACCCACTTGACAATTGAATGGGCCAGGTTTTTGGGTCGCTGTAATGCTGATGAGTAGCTTGGATGTCTGGAAATGAACTTTGTAAACCCTTATTCTACCAAATAAAGTGACCACTCTTTTGTTGCTGTTGTTTGTTCTTCTGTCACATATGGCTACTAGTTCTGGAACCTGATTAAACTTGTATCAACTCCTTCCACTACCCCTGCTGTGTTTGGAGGTGGCTTGTTGGGTTATGTGATGTACGATGTCACTCACTATTATCTACACCACGGGCAGCCCTCTAGGGAAGTTACTCGGAATCTGAAGGTAAGGGGAAAACCAGACATTAGTCCTTTTTTTTGAAAAGTTGACTCTGTGATGCATAGTTCAATGTGTCCGCACAGAAACATCATTTTCTTACATGGACATTCTAGTTAGAGTGTATTTTAATGATGTTAGTGTTTTCTTAACAATCTGCTTTTTGTGTTTTACCAGCGTTATCATTTGAATCATCACTTCAGAATTCAGAATAGAGGTTTTGGGATCACTTCTTCTCTATGGGACAACGTGTTTGGAACACATCCCTCATCAAAAGCTGCTGACAAGAACAGATAATTACATCTACCATGGAAAGGGAAAAGAATGGTTGTTGAGGTGAAGAATTTCTTTGCCAATCACCATACCAGACATCCATCAGATGTTGTTGTGATAAATTTACTGGCCAAGTTTAGTAGGGCATGTTTGTTGTATTGTATCCAATATCTCTCTGATTGGACCAGCTTTCTTTGGATTTGGCAAGTTGCTTGGGATGGTGTTTTGTGATTGATGTCTCCACTGCATATTCTGTGCAAATAGAAATCTTCCAATTGGTGATCGTTTCCAGTGTTTGGCCTCTCTCTTGTGAATTGTGATGCCTAAAAGATCGCAGGGTTCCCATTGTCACTATTGATTCTATTCACAGTCAGTCTACTACAGTAATTGGACAGATTACATGATACCAATAATTATGCGGTGGGAGGACCATGTGGATGTAATGGTCCACCCCTCTTGTGGCATACACACCTTAAATTATAATAACTGGTATCTAATAGAAAGAAGTAATAATAAAAACTGCTCTGAATCAGAAGTGCATTGTGCTTAAGTCAGAATGGATGGTCCTACTTATCTGATTTGGGGCAAAAGATTTTGGATGGTTGACTTCATATTTCAGTTTATCTTTCAATTTGCCATGGATGAAAGATTACATTGATTGATTACTGTATAAAAAAATAAAAAAGAAGATTTTATTTATATTTAGTATTTAGTTTATTTGTTGAACTCATATGAACAAAACATCCATCAAATGGAAACCCATGTGACCAAAAAATATGAATGAAGGAAAGAAGAGGTAGAAGGAGAATAGTCTATGGTCATTTGAAGAGCAATTGTATGAGCGTTCAACATATTTTAAATTGGAGCTTCCCTAATCGCCTGTTTGCCTGTTTCACTTCGAATTCCTAGGAATTCATGGTAAAGGGGCTTTGTATTGAAGGAGTAATGGAAATGTGAGGAGTGGCATGTCGTTTATTAAAGATTTTACCAGAATAATTGGCGGGTAATTGCTCGAAGGAAAGGTTATTTGATGGCTTCTCTTGATCTTGCCCCTTAACTCCATTCCATCAATAGCTATAATTGGAGTGAAGGTAAAATACAGAAAGGACTAATCAAATAGACTCCATGTGGTGTAAATGATTACCCGTCATCACCAGATGGTTCTATCTAGATTTCCACCTCACATCCTTCACTCCCAACTTCTTTTAAGTACTTTGTTACAACCCACTTTATTATGGACTCTTAAGAATTAAATACCAAACAAACAAATGGGCCCTAGGAGAAATGTCCAACCACTTCTGCTTCCTACATGGATCTGAATGACATAGCCATAGATGTTAGAGATCCCAATCATTCCTCAAATCTTGAAAGATTTGAAACAGCATTCCCACCTCACATCCTTCACTCCCAACTTCTTTTAAGTACTTTGTTACAACCCACTTTACTATGGACTCTTAAGAATTAAATACCAAACAAACAAATGGGCCCTAGAAGAAATGTCCAACCACTTCTGCTTCCTACATGGATCTGAATGACATAGCCATCGATGTTAGAGATCCCAATCATTCCTCAAATCTTGAAAGATTTGAAACAGCATTCCCCCAATTGGCAGTGTTGAGAAGTAGTAATACCTTCACTGTCTTTGATTCATCTCCTCCAAGTATTTCAGTGGGGTATTGTGTCTTTATAATCTCTAGTACGGACCAAGAATCTTATCATCTTAGATTGGATGACTAGAGATCTTTTTAAACCCTCAATCCACTTGTAGAGCCAGTGAACTCTAAGATGATGCGTGTCCCAGCCAACAAAACCCCACTTTTGTCTGGATAGCTGGACTTAATATGTCATCTAAAGCTTATTTCTACATGTTAGAATTGGCAGTGTTGGGAAGTAGTAATACCTTCACTGTCTTTGATTCATCTCCTCCAAGTATTTCAGTGGGGTATTGTGTCTTTATAATCTCTAGTACGGACCAAGAATCTCATCATCTTAGATTGGATGACTAGAGATCTTTTTAAACCCTCAATCCACTTGTAGAGCCAGTGAACTCCAAGATGACGCGTGTCCCAGCCAACAAAACCCCACTTTTGTCTGGATAGCTGGACTTAATATGTCATCTAAAGCTTATTTCTACATGTTAGAATTGGCTTTTGATTTTGGTATCAGTTTCACAGTTAAGCAAGGATTATTAACCGTGATTCTCAACATCTGACTGGGAATAGAAGAGAAGTAATACCTTCACTGTCTTTGATTCATCTCCTCCAAGTATTTCAGTGGGCAGTTTCACAGTTAAGCAAGGATTATTAACCATGATTCTCAACATCTGACTGGGAATAGAAAACAAGTGATTGTGCAGTTATTACTGGAAAGAAAAGATCCTCTGATTGAAGGATAGTGGCATGGTCCTTTTTCATGCTGATTTTTATCATGTGAACAGCTTATATTGCAAAAAACATGGAATCCTCCAATCCTAGTCAAATTGATTATGATATCCATTCCTCAATCCTCGATCAACCTAACAAAAATTCAGGAGGAAAAAAATAAAATCAACTTTGCAACTCTATTCGGCCATATAAAACTGCCTCAATTAGAATTCACAGTACCAAATTTATTGAAGCGTTTTCCCCTTCTTTGGAGGAGCTTTCATTTGTGAAGATTGATCTGATCCTATTCCTATGTTTTCTGGAACAAATGTTAGATCTGCTAATTACAATCATCTGTACATCACTTGCAGGATCTATGAAAACCACACCATAAAAAATTGTATAGCATATGCTGACATTTTGTAACTACCAAACTGCTAATTGTCACTGTTTTGAACATTGAGAAATTGACGTGACAAGAACCAAACATTTCGATTTAATGGACAAAGACTTACACAAAAAGAAGAAAAAGTTTTCTATAATGTAAGAATGCAATGAACTAGAAGAGGAGGAATAAATCATCAATCAAAGCCTTCATTCAAATACAAGCCCAATAAGGCTACACATAAAGAAAGAATGAAAAAAATTATTGCCTTCTATATATATAATTTCTCTCAACATATTTCACACTCAAATTTGAATATCATAATTTATGGGAACAAATGAACCGGATTAAATAGCTCATTGATAAGCTCTACAAATCTTCTCAAGAGCAGTTCTTCACCTTGTACCGGTACAGAACCCTCTTCTTCTTGAAAGTGCTGTTCTCAATTGTAAGAATTACTTTCCCAGGCTCGTTATTGGTAAATGAATTGCGAATTGGCTCTTCAAGTGAACCCATTTTCTTGTTCTTCTGAACAATGATGGTGTATGATCCTTCGTCGGTCGGGACAAACTCCTCTTTGTCTGTACATCACTTGCAGGATCTATGAAAACCACACCATAAAAAATTGTATAGCATATGCTGACATTTTGTAACTACCAAACTGCTAATTGTCACTGTTTTGAACATTGAGAAATTGACGTGACAAGAACCAAACATTTCGATTTAATGGACAAAGACTTACACAAAAAGAAGAAAAAGTTTTCTATAATGTAAGAATGCAATGAACTAGAAGAGGAGGAATAAATCATCAATCAAAGCCTTCATTCAAATACAAGCCCAATAAGGCTACACATAAAGAAAGAATGAAAAAAATTATTGCCTTCTATATATATAATTTCTCTCAACATATTTCACACTCAAATTTGAATATCATAATTTATGGGAACAAATGAACCGGATTAAATAGCTCATTGATAAGCTCTACAAATCTTCTCAAGAGCAGTTCTTCACCTTGTACCGGTACAGAACCCTCTTCTTCTTGAAAGTGCTGTTCTCAATTGTAAGAATTACTTTCCCAGGCTCGTTATTGGTAAATGAATTGCGAATTGGCTCTTCAAGTGAACCCATTTTCTTGTTCTTCTGAACAATGATGGTGTATGATCCTTCGTCGGTCGGGACAAACTCCTCTTTGTAGTTGACCTCCCAACCTAAAACAGTTATATCCCAAAGGAGAGTGCTTCCAACCTGTTAATCGAGAGTAAGAACAATCAGTACATAATTTGGAATGAAGTTCAGAGACTCAGATAGATATTTTGGCTGAGGAGATGGTCTCTCTATACCTTTTTTTCTCCATTAAGTAATCATATTAAGAACAATCAGTACATAATTTGGAATGAAGTTCAGAGACTCAGATAGATATTTTGGCTGAGGAGATGGTCTCTATACCTTTTTTTCTCCATTAAGTAATCATATTATAGATGGTGATAGGGGAGAAAGAAAAACCGCCTTTTCTGAATTAAATCAGAAAGCAGTACTCACTCTAAAAACACTATGCCACAAGGATTTGCTACTGCACCCTAAAGAAATATGACTTAACATGAAGTATATGAGTTCTAATATACCTCTGGTGCAGGAATTTCAATGGTTTCGATCGAGCCCGATTTGATAATGAGCTCTGAAACACTGCCATTCTCAACAGAGAATTCAGTGTCATTTTCACGCTTCAGGCCGCCATATTGGATGGGGATATCTTCGGCAGCAATATATCTGTTGAAATGGAAACCATTCATTCTTCATCTTCTATTATATACATTGCAAGAGAATATAAACCCCTTGAGGGCAAGGTACATACAAAAGATTGATGCAATAAGATCACTTACTTGAGCAGAGTTTCGGTGACTTTAGCGGGCCGGGCAAGGACAAACTTGCTCTTGGTTCTTTGAGTCAGGAATGGTGATAGGAGAGCGTTGAGTGCATAGTACCAGAAAGGAACATTGATGAAAATCTACAGAGCAACAACATTAAAATTAAAATCCTAATCACCCATCCATAAAAAAAAAAATCTCCTATCGCAAAGAAGATATTTACTATGAATGCAATTGTTTTGGAGGATTAAATTTCTTTGATTAAATGACAGAAATAATCAAGAACCTGGTATGTAAAACTCTAAATAGTAAATAGCAGATTCTGCATCTGTGATAAAGATTACAAGTGCTAAGAAAGAAAAAATCTATAAAGAAAGCAAGCATGAGACATTGAGAGTGCCCTTAAAAAACAGATCTTAAAACCTCTATATAGAAAAACATTGAGAGTTTCCTGGCAACTGAAACTAGCTAGGGAAGAGATTGCTGGTGGACTGTACCCAGACAAATTGAAGTACAAAAGAAAAGTATGGTCGAATCTAATAAAAAATAAGTTATGCTTTTGGATTTCTTCTATGATTACAATTATTGATATCAACATAATAATATCAATAGGAAGGAGCAAATGTAACCAAATCCATACCAAATCAGTTTTGGGAAATTTGATAGCTTCAAAGTCCTGCATAAAACATAGGATTTTGGAAGATAGAGTACCCCACCAAATATCACAAGCTATTAAGGCATGACCAGGCTCCCATAACACAATTGAAAGTGAGAATGGAAGAGATATATAATTAAGGACATCAGATATCATTTCCAATCCATAGAATTTAAGGGATTAAGGTATTGCAGTTCCCATGCATATACCCCTCACTAAGCCCTCAAACAAACTGGAAATTTGGATGTGTTAGTTCAGCCAAAATATCCAGTGGAAACTCTAATTAAAGCTCAACGAAACATGAATAAGCACAAATAAAGTATACCCACATGAATCAAAGAGAAGAAATCAGGCAGGAAATCTTACATTTCTTGCAACAAACTCAGGATAGTTGTCCTGGAGCAGAGCAACGGCTTGCTTGGTGGCTATCCTTAGCTCCTTCTTCGATGGCCCCGGCGAGTTCTTCAGATCATTGATCTGGAGCAATGATGAGACCCCTCCAGGCTTGAAATTCAGCTTCTGGATACCCTTCTCCATCACCTGAAGCCTCCACTTCAGAAATTTCCCACGCTTCTCCTCCGTGCCGAACGTCTTCTGGTAAAGCTCATTGCTCTCAAAGACGCCATAGATATTGTAACAGATGGGATGGCCTTCTCGATCGACTCCATTCATGTAAGCTACTGAACAGAGATCCAACCCAAAATCCTCCTCCAAGATCGAGTCCATCTTGAATTCCTTCCTCCACTTCAGAGTGTTCCTCAGCATCTCGAAGGCCTCATTGACCTTGAACTCTCTAGCTCTCAGGAACTTCAAGAGAATGACGTCGGTGCCATCGCAGCCCTTGCTTGGCAAAAGGGGTACCCCCCAAAGGGAGATATCCTTGTTGATCTCCACTGATTTTTCCTCAACATCCACATCAGATCTCTCCTTTTCTGGCTTCTCATGCTCTTCCCCTGCTTGTGGGGTTTTCTCCTTCTCTCCTCCTTCCTCTGTAGTTTCCTCATTTTCAGTATTGGGTTTCTCCTTTTCGCCTTCTTCAATGGGTTTCTTCTTCTCTTTTTCTTCTTTGCATTCTTCAGCAGGTTTTGCTTCCTCTTTCTTTGCTGGCTTTGACTCTTCCTGTTTGAAGAGCTTGCCTTCAAGAATAGCTTCTTCCAGCTTTGCTTTCAGCTCTACCAACGCCTTCTTTTCATTCTCCTTCAGATCAGAAAGCAAATTGCTCTCCTCCTTGAATGAAGAGCTTTTCTCTATAGCGGGAGAGGGCGTAAGGGCTTCTGTTTCCTTAGCCTTCTCCTCCTCTCCCTTCTTGGGTTCTTCTATTTTCTTCATTTCTGCATCACCCACTTCAGTTTCTGCCTTCTCGAAGGCAGTTTTCTGAGTATCGACCTTCACATCAATCACCTTGGTGGCTTCCTCCTGTTGAGAAGCAGCGACCTCTGCGATCTGGGTGTCTTCTGATCTTACTTCAACAGTCATGGCTGATTGAATCGAAAATCTTTGTGAGATATTACGATCCAGAAGAGGAGAGATGTTGCTCTGATGGAAGGCAGAGACAATGGAGAGAGGAGGCTTGGGCTGGCAACGGTTATATTTGTGGAAAGTGGGGTTGGGGTTTGAAAAATTCAAACCAACCAGCAACGGTCGATTACCTGGATCCAACTCAAAGGAGCCGTTGGGATTCCTTTCCAAGAGTTGTGCTAGGCTGGAGGGAATCACTGGGCCCCACACGAATCTAAAAAGATTTTATTTCCTTCAACATCAAGACTTCTTTTAAATTTCATGTCTTGGAATCATCAATCATCAGACCCAAGGAAAATTTAGGGGAAAATTATCCTATGTATCACGAGAAATTGAGAAATTTTGAAATTGTGTATGTATCAAGAATGGACCACTTATTGATGATCATAATTGTTTAATATAGTGATGAATTGCCCTTTGGTGGACCAGAGCTCATCATCAAAATCGTGCTCCTATTTATCTATCTTGACCCAAATTCTTATAAATGATTCCGATCTATATCTTTTTCTCGGTGGGCCATCAACCTGCATATAAGTTGAGAGAAAAATAGAGCTTCCCCGTCATCCGATTAGACCCTCTTTAAGGTGGATCACTGCTTCTTTGCCATTTATCATTTCATGGCTGGGATCATTTGATAGGAATAATACTGGAGTATGGAAGACTCCTTGATAAGGCCCACTCAATGAATGGATTATATTACTGTTGTATCAAGATCAGAAACAGAATATTTTGCACAGTGCTGGCAATTGCACTGTCAATGGAACATGACTATAAAAAAAGGGATGGTCGTGATTCATGGATATGTCTATTCAGAGCAGATAAAAGGGGCACGGGAACAATGACTAGACAAATGGACGGATTGGATCCAACAAACAGTGTACGAATTAGATTGTCTGATAAAAAATGATATCTGGGCCATGATCAATCAGAAATGTCAAAGTTGCTCATTCTTTCTTCTTTTGTGTACAATGTTCATTTACTCGTAGGTGCGAAAAATTCAAACCTCCCATCTCCGAATTCATTTTCTCATGGGTGCCTTTGATTTAAAGGAGATGTAGTGGGTTGAATTGATTTTGGTTGTGGTGGGCCATCCCTCTATGTGTTCGGAGAGCCGTTGCCCTTAATACAGGCTTTTTGTGGGTCCTACTTCTTAGTTGTATCCTCCTCGTCTATGAGGATCTTTGAGCTGTGATGGGGCTGTCTTTTCTTTTCTGTTTTTTGGGTAGAAGTTATGGGGCTGTCTTTATGCCTTTAAAAGAGCAACTCACCGCCCACCAACTTTGGTCACTGGGACCCACTTTATTCCTCCAAGGATTTGTGGCATGGATGGATATCTCAGTTGGCAAAATGTCTGTATATTTCATTCTTGGAGATGATGGGGAAGATGTTATGGAAATTAACTAATTTTCAAAATGACTACATCTACAAAAAAAAATTTTAAAATAATACTAAGAGTTGTTTTCATAGATTTTTCGATTTTTCCAAATTTATTGTGATTTTCTTTTTCATAATATTCCAGTGTTTTGCTGATTTGAATATGCCATGACGTGATATAAAAAATATCATTCCAAGTAAATGCCATCACTTTATCATGATATTTCAAAAAGGGTAATTTTCTTTTCCTGGTGACATTCTTACAAACATGACCATTGTCACCGTCAACAGCGTCTTTAAATTCAGAGGTCCTGCTTCTTTTTACCGCCCCATACTAACGGCAGAATAGAAGTCAATACATAGTAGTATTATAGGGAGATTTAGAGGCACCACCACCATCTCTTGCATAGACAACTGTCTTAGTCGAGAACAGAAGGAATAAAACAGCAGTGTTAAGGAAAGTCTCTCCTAACAGATTTTCTATTCAATGGTGGTTCATTTCTAAAAAGAAACAGATTTTCTATTCAATGGTGGTTCATTTCTAACAAGAAACATGTGACCAGTCAGGGCTCTTTCTTTCTTTGTTCATGCTATCCCATCTTGTTGTCCAACTGAGAATAGTTGCTGGCATGTCATGCTTGGTACATGCCAGTTCAAGCTTGGGAAAAATGAGAGCAAATTGTCTGGCAGCCAACAACAAAGATCAGTGAATCCTACTTTTGAGCAAAGTAGGGGGGGACGCCATGGGGTAGATATGAGCAGGACCTACTGGGCCCAGTATCGGTCCATTAAGGATTGAAGGAAAAGCCTGGGTCCGAGTCTAATACGTACCCTGGATTCCAGCCGCAGTGCCCCCCTCAACACAAAATATAGGAGGACTGAGCCCATCTGTTAAAGGGCCAAGTTTTAAAAAGGCTGGAGTCTAAAAGGGAAAAATTGAAGGCCCGTTTTTGAAAGAATAGCTACCATTCAAATAAACACTTGAAAAGTAAATTACACACTCGTAAAAACATTTACTTAGATTTTAAAGTTTATATGTATGTACAACTAGAGCTTAACAAGCCCAGAGTCCAAGGGGCAACTCTGGCCCAATAACAAATCCGGAGCTAAATCTGGGTTTAGGCACAACCGCCCGTTGGGCCTGATGGGCAGTACAAAGACTCGATTATCAGGCTCGGGTTCAAGCAGATTCAGACAGGGCCTGGGCCAATTGACAATCCTAGTAGAAGGTAGAACAGGACCGACCCAAACATTGGAGAAAAAGATTAGGTCCCGAACCCTAGTAAATGTTCAGTGTACTGAGCTAGGAATTTCTTTGTACCATTGCAGATATTGGATGGGACGCACTTAAAGATAATGCCCATGATTCAATACTCTATGAAGAGCTACTTCAATGACTAATCGATCTTAATGTGATGGCTCACATGTAAGAGCCACCACAATGGGTGGCAGGCTACACCAGGACAACATCCAACGGCTATACATATAAGGGGCCCGTAATGAAAAAGAGGCCAGCAGATGAGGATCAACCCCACCTTAGGTTAACTCAGTGGATAGGATGATCCTAGGTGTATGTATGATAAAAGTGTGATGTTCACCGCATATGCATAAACCACCCATCACACCTTCCCCACATAGTGAACCTGAATTTTACCATTTTTGGGATCACACTGCCCCCTCAGGAGAGGAATCCTACGTTCCTACAACTCTTCCATAGGAAGCGAAATCCTCTCTATCTAGGAAAATCAGTTCATTTTTTTTTTTTTTTTTTACTTTTCCCACACGAAAAATGAACCACCCCAGACATTGGAACGGTGGGCTTCATGAAAAATCAAAACAATATTCTTCATTATCATGGAACCCTCTTGTTGCACAAACACATTTCAAAACGAAACTTTAGATACAACATATATAACTAAAGTAGTACATTGAATATGAGGCTTTCAATAGTTTGACCATACAAGGACACTCAAAATTGGACAATACAATGGGGAGGCAAATCAATATGTTGACATGATTGAACAATATCTCCCATATATAAGAACCAGGTATGGACCAAACATGACTGTATGCAACATGGAGGTTTTACCTAAATTGGGCATCAGCTCGCCTCTTCACCACGCTTAGTTACGATAGTTTCTTCTATGACCTGACTGTAGCAAAGGCGTTTTTCCGAGGATCCTTCTCTCTGACATTAACCACATGCCACCATTCAAGGAACACTTTCTGTCAAACAGATGCTGTCTAATTTACCATGTCACAAATCAAAACCTACTTCCTACTGGCGGCATCATCAATATCAACAAATTCGCCTGTGGTCCTGCATTGACGATGAAATCTATGATCAGCTGGGTCTGTGTAGAACCACAACAGCCTTTTGGTAAGGGACTCATTTTTCACAAGAGCTAGAGAAACTTCCTGTGACAAATGATAGATACCCTACTAGGTTTGTTGTTTCTACGAGAGCTTAGCTGGTAATTAAAATGGATAACCGCATGAATGAAAACACCTGCCCCTCCTAAGGTCACGTTTGGCAACCAAATCTTTAGGGAAAGATTTTTGGTTTCCCTAAAGTTGTGGTAAATCCATGTTTGGCAATAGTAAATTCCGGAGGATTTGGACGAATAGAAATCTTCATTTGTTAGGATTTTCAAATCCAACCACCCCCGCTAATACATCCGATATGATCAATACATCCAATATGATCAATCCAGCAAGCTTTTACACTGACCTCTCTCAACCCAAGCCCGCACCCACACCCACACCCACACATTGAGATAAAAATTGCAGTATGTACAAGGAAACAGGCATCCCAAATACATCTAGCAAGATGACTAGATGAAAATTGTAGAGGTTTGTAAATTATAATTTTCATGGCCTTGCAAAAGAAAGGGATGGGAAGATTGATGGGTATATGCATAATAAGGCATCAAACTTGTAGACAAAAAGAATGACACACCTATTATATGACAAAAAGGCATCCCCTATATTTCCAATGACCTTATTCCGTACCTTCCGTATGCAAATCTGCAAACAAATAGTTGAGATTACCAGAAGCAGATGTTTTCAAGTGAAAATAATACTTGAAGTTCAAAGGAAAAGAAAAGAAAAGACAACCTGCACTCTATCAAGGGGTCCAGCATTCTCATCTCGATTGCGATGAACAACAATCCCATTGTCACATTTGTTTATGAAGTGTGCACTTCCACTTATATCATACAGATTAGGAGGACCGCCTACCCAGTGTTGAAGCTGCAAAGATTTGCAAGTTAAGAAAGACAAGCTGGATAGAGTAAAGGGACAAGGGTTTTGTCATTAAGGATGACAAGGAGATACCTGTCTAGGGTGTGCTACAAACCAGACATGGCATGCATGGTGCTGAGCAAATCGTTTGACCTTAGTAAGCATCTGACTCACATACTCTGTCTCCGTCCTGTCACCCACATCAGGCAGAAGTTGGAATTCAAAGATGTTGACATCCCAATTTAAATTTAAGGAAAAAATAGCAAATCGCATTTATATTTATATATTTATTTGTAGTGGTTAATCAGGTTCAGGGCTCTCAGGATTTGCTGCAGAACCCGAGTGCGTATATTAAGGCCAATGGTTCGGTGATCCAGATTCCAGACTGTTTACTGACAACCCCACATAAATATAATATGCCCACAAAAAAACCCCTAGATTGGGAGATTCTAATCCATCCACAGCCAGAAATCAGGAGTTGGGTGTAGAATGTTACAGATGATTTTGAAAAGATTAGGTAAAAGAGGATTGAGGATCCCAATTCCCATCACAGTAGAACTCATCAGATCAACCATCTGGATCGTGAATCATGAGTCCTAAATTTCCAAACCGTGTCAGGACTACTCAGGACATATACACATCCTGACGAGCAAGATATAATATTTCCTACTACGCCCTGTCACCATGTTCGCTAAGCCAAGACCATGAATAGACATCCCTTGTGAAAAAGGATTAAATGTTTTTATAATAATTATTATAAATTTCAAATGTATTCACTCATCCTGATAGGTGGGATAAGGCCTATATGATAATGAAATGCTCCAATTGAGGGTGAGCCATAACAAAGCGGAGTATGCACTCATATGAAAAGTTTTAAAATGGATAAAAATGAAATACATTGAAAAACTCACTGATTTGGTGGGCGCTGATGATCAAGTTCATTGTAGGGATCTATTACAAGCCCACGTACCCCATGCCTTAAAACTGCTGCTTTTGCAAGTTCAAGAACCCACTTAATAGACGGAAGACAATCATCCTCACAGCTGTTGCACAAACCAAACGAGTGAAAAAGAGCTCAAGGACGCATAACATCAATGAGCCATGGCACCAGGATGCCTGAATATGAGCAACATATCAGTATCTAATCACATCCGATGCTTCAATTTTATATGTAAACTCATAACCCAGTAAAATCCATGGCATGCCCTTGCCATATCCATGATATGTCTGTGCATCATAGTCAATGAGGTACTTGAGCCTCTCTCAAAGACTTATCCCAAAATATTAATATCAGCAATTTGACAGTAAAAGCCAGCAAGCAGCAGTTCAATTAACTAACAAGTCTATGACCTAAAGGTGATAGTACATGAGCACCCAAATGAACATGTAGAAGCCAACTTGGAATTTGAAAAATTATTGCACTTCAAGCAAACACTCAATGCAACGAAACTTGGGACTTAAACACGATGAACCCTCATGTCAAACTCAGCAGATATGCGAGGTGGGCATCAGTGTTGCCTACAATAAGGCTTAGCCAATAACCCAACAACCACATACAAATAGCCACACATGAAAAAGTTTAAAAGAAAAGGAGAGCTCACTTGATATGTAAAGATCAACTGAGAAGGAGCCCAAATTCAAATATAATACCAATTCTCAATGTGGATTAAAAGCAAACAATCCAGCATCAAACATACAGTTTCTTTATTCAAGTTTCTAGAACTCATACAGTTGCTGGAGATAATGCAAATGTGAATTGGTTCGGGGAGTTAAGTACTCATTAAAGCAAAGAGACAGACTCAAAGCCCCGTTACAAATAACAGAAACATCCAATGAAACAATTCAGTGGACCATGCTAACCTGGATAATCTGCAGTTTGGAAATCAAACCTGTTAAATGGTGGTCAGGCACAGCACACCACGACATGTGCCATACGTAACATTATTTCATGTACTCCTACACAGTACACAGCACTGTAAATATAGTCATTATTTTGTAGATTAGCTTAATTGATCATGTAGTATCAATTAGATAAGATTAGTTTGATTAGAGGAACGATTTAAGTTGTACAAAAGGAAACTTCTCCATTTTAAATAAAGCAGTTACTTAACTGATGAAAGCACCGGTTTTCAATCCAATTCCACTTCTCTTGTGTGTTCTTTAGTGTGGGTGACAAGTTCCCATAGTACCAGAGCCAATCTGTGGCCAATTCAAAGTGGGCCATGACATCCCACAATTGCAAGTCTCTTGCTGAAGCATTTTTGAAGGAGAAACACTTGCTCGTCTACTTAGAATACTCCAGTTTTTCTTGCTTATTAGATCTCGGTCCCTGAAATTCACTCCAGTCTTTTTATCTTCTTCCACAAAGGCCATGCATTAATGTCACTAAGGGTGTGAATGTGACCACGATTCAGTAGACCACATCTGTAGTTCTTATTGCTGGGTTTTCTAACCTAAAGGAGATTCATCTGCTATCAAGGAATCTATTGGTGATTTTTCAGAAATTTTTGGGTGAGCAGAGGTTAGTAATTTTTGGGCTGTTGCTTATAATCTGCATCACTTGCTAATCAAGACCACTGGTTGTGGTCCAGTTTGACTTAAGATTTGAAGGAGTCTTCACAGTTTCATCCTTCTTTTTGGCCATGTCAGCTGCTCCTAATCCACAGAATCATTATGACTTTCTACGGAAGTCTAAGGTGCCAAGAGTGTTGGCTTTTGGTTGGTTGGTGCTTTGAGGTCATATCCTCACCTTAGATAACCTTTGACGTCGTAAAGTGATAATGGTTAATGCTTGCCCCCTTTGCCTATCAGCTGAAGAAACAGTTGATCACCTTCTCCTTCATTGTCCATTGGCATTTGAAATTTGGACTTCGCTCCTCCAGTGCTCTGCCTTCATCTATTCAAGACCTCTTTGGAGCTTGGAAGTTTGTTTTTGGGTCTCCCAAAAGGGTCTGGCGAGCTTCTTTTTTTGCAACTATGTGGGCCATCTGGAAGGAAAAAAAACCTTAGATGTTTCCAAGGAAAATCCTCCCTGTCCACTGCTATTATTTCCGGGTCCAAATTTATGGCTGCTTGTTGGGTGTTCGTTCATCAGGAGTTTTAGGGTCTGCCTATAGATATCATTCTTCTTAACTGGAGGGAGGTGATCTCTTAATTTTTGGGAGGTGTTTATTCTTTTTTGTATAGGGCCGATTTTTTAGGCTTGGTTTTTTTCTTTGCCTTTCTTTCTTGGGTCTGTGTTTTTTGGTATTTCTCATTGCTTTCCAGTATATCCCTTTTGTACTGCTAAGTCTTTGATTGATACAAGTTATTATTCAAGGAAAAAAAAAAAAGATTTGAAACAGAGTCTCTATTACATCAGCTATCTGAAATGTTAATAAGATCCTGAATATATCTTACATGCACATGCTTTTACCATTGCCGAACCCTCTGCACAGATGCCTCTTGTTTTTTGGGACTATTTTGAAAGATTGATTTCTTAAGCTAAGTTCTAACCAAAGATCTGTGGATGATTGTCATATCTAAGTTTTTTTTTTTTTTCATTACAAAAGTTATTGAAAAAGGGGGAAAATACAAGCTGCTCCACAATAGAGAATTAGAGATCTCCAGGGTTGCAACGCGCTTTGTGATGTATCTGGATTCTGGATATACAGATCATTTATTGTAATATAATTATAATCATAACTCAAGAAATCATGACCCTTTGAACACAAGGAACTAGGAATAGTGGCAGACTAATAAATACACGAAATGAAGTGAAAGTGGCATGTTAGATTGCAGAGTGTCGAGAACTGAGCCTTAAATAGTGGTGAGCGGAGAAACAGATCCGACTAAATTGGACTCAAACAGCAGTAAGGCTTCGATGATGAGGAAACGAAAAACATCCACATTTACAAATGGATGTTAAATAGATCTCTACCCACTACACTTTTCATTGGCAGAGCAGAGCAGAAACCAGAAACCACACTTAGTGGGATACTCTTTCCAACGTTCTCCGCCCCATAGTGTTGTCAGCACTGAAAACAATTAGGAAAACAGTATCCCACCTAATACAATCTGTGACTCCCATGTCACGCCAGACACTTTAGAACTATGAACTTTCCATTCTGCCAAATTTTCAAACATAATGCAACCTCGGGTACAACCAAATGCACCTTAAAACATCTAATTGGTATTTTCCACTTCCTAGACAATGATGTCCTTTCACTAAATTAGAAATCAATATAATTAGAGTGTAACACGCCACCAGATGGGGGGATCTTCATGACATCGAAATATCAAAACTCACCGTATGAGATGAAATGTTTCGTTAAGCCATGTCTTCCCTTGTTCAAATTCCTCAACGCTCATTCGCTCAACGGATTCTCCATATCTGCTCATACCAGGATAATATTAAAAACAGTTCTAGCAAAAGTTGAAATGAAAAAAATAATAATAATCTATGCAAGAGAACAAAAATAACATGATTCTCCCATAAAAAAATAAAAAATAAATAAAATTGTTAGCCTGATCCACAAAAACACAGGAGAAATCTGCATCAAATTGAACGGTGAATCCTTTTTTACGGTACAGGCCAGGGAATCCACTAAATACACATCCTAAATGATGACTCAGGGACAACCATCCCCAAGCTGAGACAGGCCCAACAAGGCCCTTTGAGAAGCTCAATTCAGGAATGTCAAGCCCGCTCCAGCTAAGCCAGACCCATACAGTCCCCACTGTGTCAGTACAATCCTGCCGTGCCCAGGAGTATGGCTAGCACACTGTCGGCCCATCAAAGAAGCACTGCAGGCCCTACAAAACTTTATAGGCCAGCTGACTGCACCATGGAGCCTTCAGGTCCCACCTGACAGCAGTGGGAGCCACGTATATGGCAGTTCTTATTATCCATTTAACAGTCTGAAACATATTTAATTTCATTAGGATTCAATATTTTTTATGTTTACTTACAGGCTAGCTGTATTTAGGATTAGGAAGGAGCATTAAAAAAAATTCAAAATAAGATATGATAGTTTAAGTTATTAGTAAAGAAAATGGTTTTTTTTTTTATTATAAATACAGGCCATAATTAGGATTAGAAAGGAACATTAAATTTTTTTTTTTCAC
This sequence comes from Persea americana, assembly GCA_029852735.1. NCBI lineage: Eukaryota > Viridiplantae > Streptophyta > Magnoliopsida > Laurales > Lauraceae > Persea > Persea americana. Next base: position 75,438,777 of record CM056815.1, read on the forward strand.
AATAAGATATGATAGTTTAAATTATTAGTAAAGAAAATGGTTTTTTTTTTTTTTTTTTAAATACGGGACAATAGACCACTTGTAATGGCATTTCCATTTATTTTAATCAAAGATCTAGCTGCATTTGGCGTGTGCAAATCATAGTTACCTAGTTTGGTGTTTTGAAGTCTGAATTGTGAACAGTTTGAACCGACCAAATCGCGATTCGATTCGGCATGGTTCGTTCATAAAAGCTGAGTAGTTCGAAGTTCGTCATGGACGGTAAATAGAGAAAGAAACACAAAGGGAGAAGAAGAGAAAGATGAACTTTGCTCGTTCCTCTCCTCTTTCTGTCAACCATATTTAGATGAGATGTTTGATAAATTAATATCTCATCTTTCTGTGAGCCACACATGGATAAGATGGTTGAAAAAGCAACTTTTGATGTAAATCTGGAAATACTAAAGGTCTGGTATCTTTTGATGATGGCATAGAGAGTTCAGCATGCTAATGCTTATAATTCTATAATTGGATCTTTTTTTTTAAAAATTTATACAATTGAAAATTCACTTCTTAATATTCATTAGAGATTAGACAATCTTCACCCCAACCTGAGTTAAGCCCGCCATCAAATTGATAATATGTAAAGGACCTTATTTAAAAAACAAAACAAAAGACTGAAATTGAACATTTTATAAGTGAGAATTTTGATGGTAGGCCTAATTTGATTAGAGTAAATTTCCTGGGAGCCAATACAATGGGAGCTACTAACTTTCAATGGTTTAGGTTTTGACTCATGGTAAAAAATTTATTTTTACGTTTGAAGCAAAAACATCCTAGAATGTCCAGCGTCAGTACCACAAATGAAGCCCTCTCATTTACTTGGGCAAGAGACCCTTCTAAGGAAACTACCTCAGAAACAAAGCTACATTTTTCATAGTTGCTTTGAAAAAAGAAAAAGATAGAAAAAAGGTGCAAATGCTCCATAAAATCTTTACCATTGTCCCTTCTCTTTCTCATGTTGGGCCCACCTATGATCTTCCTTCACACACACCTACCCTTTTGATTTAGCAATTGCCCTAAGTTGATACTGATGCATACATTAGCAATATATACCATGCCATATTTTAAGAGAAATGTTCCATGAAAAAGGATGTGAGTTGGACCTATGAATATGTGAGTTATCTCAAATTTCATGAAGGTATATATTCAAATTATTGTATCTAACTCATTGAATTCGAACTACGGATCAATCAAACTGAAAAGCAAATCGTATGAACCTGCCCCATTGAATTTTCAAATCGAGGCAAGTGTCGAACTTCAAATTATGAATTCAAATGCGAGTTGATTGAACTGCAAACTATGTAACTATGGTGCAAATCTCTCAAGTCTCATCATGATAAAGAAAGTGATTATGTATATATATAAATACAGCGAATAGGCCACTTGTAGAGGTATTTCCATTTATTTTAATAAATGTTAATAGTTGTATCTGGTGTGTGCAAATCTCTCCTCATGAAAGAATTTTACCAGGTTTACAGCTCCAACTGAATATATTGGAACCTATATCTTTTTATTTGATGGAAGACTTTCAATGTCCTTGTTGCTAAACCACTGCCCATCTCTCCTCCTTCAGTTTCTAGAAGATTGCAGCTCTTGATTTGCATTCTCTTTTCTTTCCCTTGCCTTTTTCATATCACTTTTACCCAAAGGACATTTAGGTTGATTTATTGAGGACCTCTTTTCTTTTTAGAGGATTCTTCCCATAACAGATGATTAGGTTTTTACCATCCATCTAATGAATACTCTGCAGTCTGCATCTCCACGTTCTCTTTAAGGCTTGAAGAGAGGGAGAGAGGGGGTCAGTATTGAAGTTTTTGGGGTTACCACAATTAAACACCAATGAAAAGAAAAAAAGTATACAAAGTGTTGTAATTAAATTTATAACTTATTATAAGCATGCCATAACACTATACAATGCTGAAAGCATAGGCTTGACTTTGAACTAGGGCAAGTCGATAAGCTTTATAATTTTAATCAAGTAGAGTTCAACATAACATCAAGAGGCCCAGGAAAGCCAGTTAAGGATCAACTAGCAAGTTTTTGAAGGCATTACATTTAAGTTTAGTGTTCGCTCATAAGAATCATTTTATTGATCTTAGTTTTAGTGGCAGTCCAGTAAATATGTAGTTTGATGCCGGAGTGTAGGATGACTAAATGTGTAAAAGACATTCTTGATGCATAAAACTATGATGGCTAGTTGCATTTCTTTGAGATACACAATCCTCTCTCCAAGCTTTAAACAATAGCAGTAGTTACTTGCAACTGAGATAGTAACACACGGCATGCTCTCTAAGAGGACTAGTTGTCCTAGGTTGAATTCATTACTATTCTCAATGTGGTTTAGAGAAATAACGGCAGTTGCGATGCAGAAAGAAGCCACATGTTGATGCCAGAGACTCAGTCCAAGTCAAGAGCCTCACAACCCAAACCCACTGTGGCCCGAGAAGAATAATCTAAGAATTTTTTGTTGTTTTTAATAGCATAATTAGTGTTTTCAGTCTACAGTAACTTGCCTGGTTGCCAAGTCTCCAGATATCTTAGCATGTTGTGCCTATAGCAATGTTCTTTGGGCACGATTGTGTGGCCGGTCTTTTGCAAAAAAGTGAGGATTGCGGAAACACGTTTCGTGCTACTACTAAAATCTATGTTTGTTGCGGCGTGTTTGTGTTTGTGTTTGTGTGTGTGTGCGCACGCGCATGTGCGTGCAGGTTGGGGGGGTTGTTACTTAGTGGTTAACTTTCTTGAGGGGTAATTTTTTAAAGCCAGAGGGACTGACAGATCAAGAGACACAAGCCAAAAGGTCAAACCCTGACCTGCACACCTGGAAAACAACATAAAAATTACATTATACAGCAAGCAAGCTCCCTCCTCCTTACTCACCACCAGGTAGTCATAGTCGATCGAGCTTTGGAGATTTTTTAACTCTCAGGTTACTGTATATCATGGGAGATGGATGTATAATGATGTATAAATCTCTAAAGATCATATTAGATTTAGCCCAATTAAGAGGAATTACCCCAATCAAAGGAATACAGTTATGTGAATTTGTTGTAAATAGACTAGACTCGTGCTATAAGAAGGGATGATGACCTCTCACAATGAAAGGTACCCAAATTCATTACGATAATTTTGTTTTCTTGTCTTTAAGACAAATTTCATGTCTCTTTCCTTTCCCTTAAGGTAGAATATAATTTCAAACACATAAGAAAGTAATGATGCAAATGGCAAGCATATCAGGAACGACCTTAGAAAAGAAAATGTCATGAGTCAGCAGTCTGAAATTAGTAAGAAAACATACATAGAGTAGGACCCATATCGTTATTTGAAAAAGGAAATAAAGAAAATTGCAGAATACGAGAGCATTCCAGACCCCATCCAATCAGCCTAGCCCTCTACCCAAGTCCAGTGCAAAGTGCCAGCATACATAACAAACAAAATTACTTCACAATTATAATCAAACTTACTAGGGAGCAGTTTGGAAGAAATGTTCAAAAAACAGTATTAAAAATCATTTAAGCAAAGAAACAGTAAACTAATAGGCAGAGGGAGAATTGTTTTTTCTTATTCTTTTTTTACTTTTTAGGAAATAAACAACAACAATGCATGAAGTGGAAAAGTAAAAGTCTGATTGAACAAAGTTATTAAAGTTCACCTGGCATTAAAGAAAGGTTTTCTAATATGTTTTTCCAAAAGCTTCCTTGCATGCTCCCTAACCTTCACATTGATATATGGATTATGGACATGGTTAAAGCAAAGGGAAAAAAAAAATGAAAATGAAAATGAGCAATTAAAAAAAAACAATCAGAACATTTTAATTGGTTAATAGCTTGCCTTGTTCTCCATAGAGCAAAGTACAAATTTCCAGCCTACACTTCTATTAATATTGCACAAGAGGGCATCAATCCACTCACTCTTGCCCGAATTAGGAACACCGGTCACAATAGTCAATTCTCCAGGTACAACCTGCATCATTAATATTACACAGAGCATCAATCTAGCCGATGCGCAAAAATCTATGGGGCACACCTAGAAGTATGCCATATCATAAGGTAGTTAGGAATGGACTGATTTTTTTATTGGCAACCAAGAAGAATTTACCAAAAAAAGATAGGAAAGGAACCAAAAAACAAAAAACAGTAAGTCTACGGTATTATATCTATATAATTTAATGGTCTTTAAGAAAAGCAACTGTCCCTTACATTCACAACCTCATGTCAAAATAAGAAAATTACAGTAGAATCCAGTCCTACTTTACCCACCCTTGTTTATCCAGTAGACCTCTTCGTTTGCCCTTCCATACACGTGAGAAAGGATCAGTCATTGAAGATGCAAGCTCCAATAGAAGGAGAAAGCATGGATAGGGAATGGGTTAAGTATCTGGCTTTCACCCCATCCAATCAGGCTAGCCCTCTAATTTGATGCCTTGAAGATCTGACTTTAACAAACCTCTGATTTTTGCAAGATTCGTCAAACAGCTGAGATGATTGGGGGATTGAAAGTGAAACTTCACCATGCTTCCAATCAACATTTTCCATTTCAAAACCAAACAATGATCCACCTCCATGAACTGCCAAGCTACCAGGTGATGCCTACCCACAAAATGCGAGTATGCACATGCCAAAACACACCAACCTTCCACTCACATGCACAAAACCCTCACACCCCCAGATGCTTGTGCAGGCATACGCATATAAACATCTAGGGAAACTATGGGCCCACCTGGCCAATGCCAACTCAAAGAGATGGGGGGACGTGTAGAGTGAAAAAATGACACCCATAAAATCACCTAAGCCTTGTGATCTAATACCCTTGAGGAATTGTATTTTAAAACAGTTGACTTGCAGGGCCTAAATTATAAGCTATGGTAGATCGCAAAACTTTCATCCATCCCATAACCATTTAATCTCTAGAAATCCCACCCAGACACAAATACTGTCAAGTTCCTAGTGGGCCCCACTGTATTCTCACCTTCATCATCTCATTCAATCACTAGTTTGAATGTGCATGCCTATGTGCTATGCCTATTGAGTGCGTGTTTGAGATAGGTGGATGGGACATGTAAGGTGAAAAATGATACACATAAAATCAACTAAGCCTCGTGATCTAATGCCTTAGGATTTGCATTTTACCAACAGCTGGCTTTTGTGGGGCTGAAAATATAAGGTGATTAGAAAGCATAATTTCTCATCTATCCCTAACCATTAAATAAAATCCTACCAGATCCAAGTACTGTTGTAAAGACCCAAACCAAGATAACATTAATTATTAGGGTTTTCTTGAATTTCAGTCCCAAATAAAGGAATTAGGATTGATTACTGGGGTTTCTGTAATTCTAGGTCCAAATTTTCAAAGTTAGGTTAATGGGTTGCCTCAGTTGTTAATTATGTTCAATTTTGAACTTTAATTTTACAACTCAATAAAAATAAATTAATATAAGAATATAGTAAATTTGGTTAAAATGTGATTATTAACAACTAATTAATTTAATTGTACATGACCATGCTAAATTTAGATTAAGTTTATATAATATTGCCTGTAGTTTTTGTAGGGCCCACTAGAGCCACACGCTCGGTCATGGGATTGCTTGAGCAATTGCATTATTTAATTAGAGTCTTTTTTAATGTATAACTATAAGTTAGTAGCCTATTGTGCATGATAAACTAAACTTTCAAAGATGGAACTTATATTTGTAATAGGATTCAATACTGCACCTAAAATTGTAAAAGGAATAAAGATGTCAATAAAAACGGTCGCACGATCCATATAAAAAAGGTTTTGATTTTAGCTAAGGGTGGAATTAAAGCCTTATAAGCTGGGATATCATGACTAAAATTAGAAAAAATGGCTTTCCAAATACAACTTGTAGTTGTACTAGGAGTTTCAAATTCAAACCCTTATAAAGTACATGGCCCTTCTCTCTAGTATCCCTCTCTCTATCATTCTCTCCCTATAACGACTCTTTCATTCTTCTTCTACTAGAGAGAGAGAAACACTAGACAGAAAGGCCGTTTGGTTTATAAGGGTTGAGTTTGAACTCCTAGAAGTTGTATTTGGAAAGCTATTTTTTTCTAATTTTAGTCATGATATCCCCCTTTAAAAGGTTTTCTTTTCACTTTTAGCTAAAATCAGAACTTTTTCTACAAGAATCGTGTGACCCTTTTTATTGGCATCTTTATTTGTATTCCTTCTACAATTTTATGTCCATTATTCAATCATATTACAACTATAGGTCACATCTTAGAAAGTCTTGTTTATCATGCATATTCGGCTACTAACTTGTAGTTATACATTTAATAAGTCTCTAATTAAATAATGCAATTGCTCAAACAATCCCGTGGTTGTGAGTGTGGCTCTAGTAGGTCCCACATGGGGCCCACTAGATAAATTTAATCTAAATTTAGCATGGCCGTATACTATTAAATTAATTAATTGTTAATAGTAACAATTTGGCCAAATTTACTATATTCACATACTATTTTATTTTTGCTGAATCATAAAATTACAGTGAAGTCCAAAATTGAACATAATTAACAATTGAGGCAATCCATTAACCTAGGAATTAAGGAAATCCTAATAATTAATCCTAATTGTCAAATTCGTCTATTTTTTGGGGCTGAAATTCAACGGAACCCTAATAATCAATGTAATTTGGGTTTGGGTCGTTACAATTGCAAGTTCCTAATGGGCCCCACTGGATGTCATCTCACCTTTATGATCTCATTAGATCACATTGGACTCTGCATGTGCTTGTGTGCTTTTGAGTGTCTATGAGAAGGGTGTGTGTGTGTGTGTGTGTGTGTGTGAGAGAGAGAGAGAGAGAGAGAGAGAGAGAGAGAGAGAGAGAGAGAGAACACTACTTCCCTTTGTCTCTTCCAAAAACATGCAAATGAACCTACCATTCTTGAATCCAACCCATTAACAAACCAACTAACCACCACCCACACCACTCCAGTCCCCTAAAATAAATAAAACAAAACAAAAACTCATTGGCCCAAGTTTCATTCCAAGATAGTGTGCAACATACTAGAATGATGTTTTACATATGATTCATATAACGTTGAGGGCAACCACTCTTTTTAATATGTGGATTGGTGCTAGATGTAAAGGAGAATTCGGAAAGACAGTGGGCCAAGTTTCATCCCATCAACACATGTGAGTTGCACAAGTTTTAAGTATAAATAGTAATGTAGATAAATAGGCTAGCCTTTACATGTAAAGCCCAAGTCAACTTGGTTGAGTGGCTGAGTAAGGTCTTATGAATCGTACACATCTAATTGAACTTGACCCATAGTGAATCAATTCTTCACGCTACACACAAATTAGAGGAAGTGATACAGCCCCAAAAGGGTCAAGTTTCATCCCCATCAGATCATATCAGTTGCACAAGTATGGATAGTAATGTAGATGAATAGGCTAGCCTTTACATGTAAAGCCCAAGTCAACTTGGTTGAGTGGCGGAGTGAGGTCTTAAGAATCGTACACATCTAACTGAGCTTGATTCATAGTGAGTCAATTCTTCACGCTACACACAAATTAGAGGAAGTGATACAGCCCCAAAAGGGGCTTCCAAAAAAGGGATTCAGAAGATGGGCTATTCCAGCCCAAGACTCATTGCCAGGTTCGGTGTCCACTGGGCCCAGGCCCTGGCCCATGACTAGCCTAATAGACCCAATCTAGCTATGTGCAACAGTTAATACTTAATAGGACATAATAACGCAACAAATTAATGAGTCCTTTGATATCTCTATTAGGATAACTCTCTCTTTAAGCATCTCCCTTTAATTTATTTTTCCTATTTATTAGATTCTAGATTAAATGGATGTTTAATTGTAAGGAAATGAAATCATAGTGCAATAAGAAAATTGCTTTCTTTGGATTCCCAAAAGGCCCATTTAAAAACTCCTTGTGTATTCTAGAAAAACATTTCAATGATGTTTCAAAATTCCTCATCTTTGGGTAGATGAGTAATTTTATTGGATTGGAAGTGCCTATATTTGGGCAGATCCTTCCACCAATCTGACTGCGTTGAAAGGCTTAGTGAAGACTCATGGGACTCGACAGAGTCGCAAGAGAGAAGATAGAGTTTCACCCCATAACAGCCAAGTTGGACCAAGTCCACCTTGTATTATCCGAGTTTTGTTTTCTAATTAAAATGATTTCAAAAGTTACATTTCTTACTTTTCCCCTTCATTTTCAAGTTACTCATAATGCTAGGCTTTTAGATAGCTAGATCCATGGACTTTTCAAACATTATTATCAATATTTAGTTGCTTTTTATGATCAAATATAAAACAACCAATTAAAGCTACTTAACTGAGTTGAACCTTGCTTGCATTTGCTTACAAGTATACAAATCAACAAATTTAAACTAAAACATGTCAACTCTTTCACTTTTATAAAAATTTGTTTCTGTTTTAAGAAATTTTTTGCGATCTTGAAAGAGTTTTTTAAAGATTTCAATTCAGAAGCTTGAGGGACTTCGTCTAACATGGCAATACGACTCAGCATGGTGAGTCACAATTCGATCAAAGACCAAGTTGGAAATCAAAAACGAGTTTTAATTCCTCAGCTATGACTGAGATGCAACAAATCAATATATATATATATATATTGTGAACTCTCAATATATGTAGTTATCTTTTGAGCAAGCATAGCAACAAAATCTAAGAAATTTGAATAAGTGGAAAGGAAAAGGGACTAGCAAAATGTTTACATTATATAATTCATTCAGGGCCATCCAACCAGTTGAGACACCGAACTCAAAACCCAAACTGCGATGATAATATGCATCAACCTCGTCGAAGTAGTCACTGAACCTGAACAGACCCTTTATGGGATACAACTCAGCATTCTCAATAACTTCCCTCAGTGCCTCTGGTCCTAAAAACATGAGCACCTGCAGGAAGATTAAGAAAATTACTTAGCATTAGACCATACATACATGCATCAGTTCAAGCCAAATATTGCCAAGAATGTCCACCAAGTTGTGAAACATAGGTTTTTAGGTGTCAGATAGATAACCAAGAGAAACTCACATGATAGATAACCAATTACTTCCAGATACCAAAATCCATCACACCGTGGCACTAGGTTATTTACAATTTAGCCAATTCATTCCAACTTTCAGATCCTCTAAATCTGCAGTCCCTTTATAATGCAGCCCAAGAGGGGGCTGCCTCAAAGTCGGTTTCAGATCATGGGTTTGATCCAACAAAAGGCCCATTTGGCCTAGCTCAGGACCCACAACTTCATCTGTCCAAGGGGAAGCCCACAATAAGTTTGCCCTTGGTTTTATAGATGTAATTTTTCACATGACTAGTTAGACATGTGGGCCCCATGTGTTCCTAGTTTTAGCAATTTTATAAATAGTTGTCAATTTTGTTTTAGGCCCCCATTTCAGTTTGCTGTGTCAGCTGATTTGGCATTACAGTGTTCCATTTTGGAGCTTCGGTTCACAAAAATTTACTTACATATATAGAATTAGAAAAATATGAAGCATGGGTTATAGAGAGTTGACTCATGCATCACTTGAGACTAGAATAATATACTCGATCACTCCTAGTATCTTTTTTGTTGTTGTCTTGTTTCTGTTTTTTTTTTTCCTTATTTCTGTCTGATTCATGTACAGACATTTTCAAAGAAAATGAGGACAATTTTCAATGACGCATGGGTTGGGGCCAGTAAGAGATTGGAAACCAAGTATAAATATGAGCAACCTGAAGACAAAAGTATTTGGGGTTTCTCAACTTGTTATATCGAGAATTTTGGAAGCCATAAATCAGAATGGAGAAACATAATTCATGTAGACAACCAACCCCAACATGGTTGGGACAAGGCTTTGATTGTGATGATGATACGATACTCTTTCTTTTTTCTTTTTTATTTCTTTTTCTTTTTTGCATGTAAACCAGCAATGACAAGGCCATAAATAATTTCCAAATTTAGTTGGGTAATTTTTTTTATAAAGAGATAAATCCACATCTTCAATGGATCTTAGTGAGGAAAACATTGGTCAAATGAAACAAACGAAGTGGGTGGCAAATGAGATCCCTGGACATTCCTTTCTCCTCATTCACTGACCAACAGCAACAGCAAATTTTCCAAAACAAAAAGTTTGCACCTCCTTCCCTCTCTCTCTCTACACACACACGTGCACGCGCGCATACACACAATGAAGAGCATCTGATAAATGAAAAGGCATAGCCAAGGGCGGATCTAAGTGTTACGATGCAGTTGCAACTCAAGAAACTCCTTAAATAATATCTTAAAAATTTTCACTTTATTTTTTGACTTCTTAACTTGACCATGCCAGCATCACCCAAATGAAAATCTTGGGTCCCGCCATTGGGCATAGCCAATGCTCTTACTCGCTCAACCGAATGAAAACAAATAACAAAATAAACAAAAGAAGGAACGGGATAACAAAAATTGCTCATGGGAGAAGATTTTTGCTTCAATCTCCATTGCCCACTGCATGAATCATCTGAACCACTGAAATATGGTGTGAGATCCTACATTCCTACCTGCCTAGGCTTGCTGGTCTTGTTTGCTTGCTTGCATGTCTCCCCGGGGTTTTGGACTATACTAAGTCACACATCGGAAACATCCAAGTTCTAACCCTCAGCATACATGTGCTGCTTGGCCTTAACCCCACATGACACATTTTAAAGCCGTGAGACTTCGGTCAAAGTGGACAATATGATGTGGATAGTCTCTTCTATAATAAATGCTATATACTCAGTACGGTATAAACCAAAACGGGGAAACTATTGATAGTTGTTTCTTGTCTTAGCATTGCTTCGTACCTTTCCTAGAAAATAATTACGCAGCTCGCAAGTTTAGTATCCCAACAGTTCGCACAGTCCAAAGCATCTCCTTTATTCTTGTAAAAAGGAACCACACTTTCTCCATACTTCAGGCATGCTTCTTCTACTAAAAATTTTGTTGAACAATTTGGTTAACCCTAACCCAATTTGTTCTTCCAACAGGTATTAACCTAAAGCGTATGAAATTTTAGCTAACATTTGGGTGCTACTATTAGATATGATTGCAATATTTTCCATTCTCAAAATAATGAGATATTTCAATACTAATACGTATGTTGTGGGATAATAACATGTTCCAATATTGCTATTGGTTACACCTAAAGATAGCCTTTCCTACAGACAGTGATGGATCAGGCTTTCCAAAAGAAAAAAAAAACACGCATAATGTGCCAACACGGATATGATATGGGTGAACAAGTAATCATGGTCAAATTAAAGACTTTTAGCACTCAAGTGTGCACAGCGTGCGCACAAAAAAGTTGACTACTAGCACTGGGTAGAGGAGGTGCAAGATATTTCTAAAAAGATTGGTGCTTCTTTCCGTCACATCTTACGGGAGGCTAACTCAATGGCGGATGGTCTTTCTAGGGAAGGACTTTCTCGATCTTCTATCATTTTTTATGTATAGTTTGTTTTAGTTGCTTTCTTCTTTGTTGTTCGGTAGTTGTTTTTTTGTTCCTCCTTTTTTTTGGTGGAATAAAATTTAGGGAGAATTTAAAAAAAGTCCTTAAGTTTCGGCCTTATTTAAAAAAATGACACAAGTTTTAAAACTTTTTCAAATTAGTCCCTAAGTTTTTCAGGAAGTTTTCAATTAAGGACATCCATCTATTTAAAGTTATTTTTTGGCAACTTTTTTCCATTTTTTTTTAAATATCCAAATTACCCTTCATTGTAATAAAACTCTCCTTCACTTCCTCTACATTCTCCTCATTTCCCTCGCCGGTGTCCTCACGGTGATCAAAGACACCCAGTATTCCTACAACAATTGGCTGCTTCTAGTGGTTGCCGAAACCATGTCATGGCTTTAAATGAAAGGTAATTTGGGTATTTTCAAAATATTGAGGGAAAAGGTCACCAGAAAATACATATAAATGGCCGGATGTCCTTAATTGAAGGTTTAGTGGAAAGCTTAGGGACTAATTTGAAAAGTTTCAAAACTTGTGTCCTTTTTTGAAATAAGGCAAAAGCTTAAGGCCATATTTGAAAATCTCCCTAAAATTTAACCATTATAAAAATAAAAATAAAAACTAAAGAAGCTTCACATTTTCTTCAGAGGTAGGGTATGAAATTGAGGTTAAAAATCCTTTGGATTAACATTCGCCAGTTATCGTTAAAAAATGTGAAGTTAAAACATTCTAAAACTTGCTATACAAGACAGTGGGTATGACACCTAAACTGATTTTTCTTTTTTTTCTTTTTTTGGAATGTTGACACCTAAACTGATTTGACTACCACATAACAGATGTAGCCGTTCTGAATCATGTATAAAATAAAAATATACAATGTAAACATTTCAAACCTCATTCGCATCCTTGCAAACATCAGTGTCATTTTTCTTCGGCCATTTGACTCGCCAACATCTGCTAGTTCATAAAACAAAAGCACAAAGTAGATATGAGAACAAAAGGATCCGGTGACTTGCCTTTCCTTAAGGGTCTGTTCAGATGAGGTAAAAACGAAAAGTGGAGAATCCCCACTAGGTGGACACCCCCTTTGTGGAGATTCACCACATTTCTCTAGTAATGATTCTCCACTGTGTTGGGATTTGAAATAGAAAAGGTCATGCATAAGAAAGCATTTAGAAACCTTTAGAAAAACAAAATCATTATTAGGTGAGGAGAAAATGACAAGTGGGGAATCCCCACTAGTTAAATAACTGAGGAGTAATGTAAGGGTATGGAATCCCTTTGTGGAGATTCACCACTCTTCTCTAGTAGTGGTTCTCCACTATTCTTGGATTTTAATAAAGAAAGTTGTGCTAAAAAAGAAATTCAAACGTTTTCTTTCTGTTTTCTTTTTTTTTTGGTACATCGGGGACTCAAACTCGCATACTCATGTCCCTAAACAGCTGAGCTACAGCCAGGGACAAATTGTTGTTTTTGCTATCATTATGGTTATGATTATATGGCTGAACAAGAGCCTGTAGCACAATTGGAAGTTACTCTTTGTCCCAACCACAAGGTTGTGGGTTTGAGTCATGTTACCAATCAAAGTAATGTCATGTTTTTATCAATAAAATTCATGTTTAAATAGAGAAAATGGTTTTTCCTCCATTCCCTTGAGAACCATTTGTCCTACTTTTTGCAAAAAGTAGTTAGGAGGAGAATTGTTTTTTTCCTCCAAAAGAAATCAAGCAGGAAAAAGGGGTTTCACTAAAGATGATTTTTTTTTTCTCACTTTTTTTCCGCATCCAAACAGGACCTGAAAGAACATATAAGAGAAAGTAAAGCAAACCTTTCTCTACCAAGACGCCGTGCAAGCTCTTCAGCTAATGCTTGGCCAGGTGCATCAGCATCAGTGGCTAGGATAATCCGAGATGCCTGCACATTAGCAAAAGTTACATCTCATGCGCAAACAAAGGACCTATCAAATCCTTAACTCCAGTTCCAGGCATGTTCATTGCTTTAGTCGTCAGGCAGGCATTTAGTAGGTACCTTCTCAACGTACTCTTTGCAGTTCCACAAATACTGATACTTCGTGTCCTAGTTTTACAAAAAAGACTACAGGAATGTTATAATCCAATCTAAAACATAAGCTTAGGAAAACATGTTGCTATGAACTAATAAGAGAGAGAGAGAGAGAGAGAGAGAGAGAGAGAGAGAGAGGTTGAAAAGTATGATGTAGGTGCTCAAGTTAGAGTCATAGCCTTAAAATAACAAAATAAGCAGCCCATATTCACCAAAAAAAGAATATATCGAGGTAACAAATCTAACTAAGGGAGTGTTTGGAAACTCTAAAAATAAGCTCTTATTTTTTTTTGGAGCTTATTTACATATTAGAGCATTTGATAAGCCTCAACTGTATTTTCCATTTTTAGAGCATATTTACATATTAGAGATTTTGCCTCTAAAAAAATAATCTGAAGGGGGCTGCTTTTTTAGAGCTTCTTTAGCTAAAGCAGATGGAGGGGGACAATGGAGAATTTACAAGTGTTTTGGACTAAAATGACCTCATAAAAGTTTCCCAAATGACACAAATGGTGGGTTCTACATTGTAATTTTTAAAAGGAGGGTCCCAAATACGACAATCCCCGGTGGACCCTTATTACCTCGTGAAATTATACTTTCAGCAAACAGAATAATCATAAATTATAACATCAGAGCTTTTATTTTAAATCTTAAATTAGCTCTTATTAATTACACTAGAGTTTCCAAATGGCCCCTAAGAGAACCACGGAAAAGCAATCATTAGAAGAAAAAAAAAGTGACAACAATCAGCCCAAATCACTCCTTAAGTGGAACTGCCCTTGTACGTGATAAAGTTTGATAAAATTTGTTATCATTCAAAAAACTATGTATCTAAATTACAAATATATGTATATCTAAGAGCCTTAAGCTCACTTGCAGGAATTAACTCTATTTTTGAAATGGACTAAAAGGATTGATGAACTCAGAAAATTTAATGATCAATGAATTAAACTATCCACTTGATTTTTCTCAGATCAAAGAATTCTGAGCTATAGATCTTGATGATCAGTTCTCTTTTAGACATATTTTACAGGGCACAAATGAATTGCGGATTGATTGGCTAAAGATGGACCTAACCAATATTCCATGTGGTATGATGTTTGATGTGTTCTTTTGTCTAGTTTTGTATTCCTTACTCCTGAAGATAAAATTATTGTTACCATCAAAAAAATAAAGATGGAACAACAGTCATGATCAAAAGACAAATTGCCAACCAATTGATTTCTCCAAATATACCTAAAAGCATGTACGTCAACACTACCTATTTGATGAGACCAAATTGACACAGCCAAGTCAATCCTGACCAGTAGGTGGCGAGTCGAGTTGCTTCCCTGAGTCACTCAGTTGCTGAGTCCCATTGTTTTTGGGTCATAAATGCATTTATTTACTATTTTTCCATAGGAAAAGATGTGGAAGACTTTTAGGAACTTTACACATTGAATCTAGAATATCAAAACCACTTTTTTTTTTTTTTTTTAAGATCTAAGCATTTGAAGATCTGTCAAATTATTCATCCAACTGAATTACATATAGATGTGGGTATCTATAATTCATTATTCATAAATGAAACACATTAAGAATTATAACTACATAATCATAGAAAAATATTTTCCTTTCCTTTTCCTTTTTTATACTTTTTAAACTTTGCAAGGCCTAGGATTCCACTAGCTCTAACTCGGCCAAGTCAACTTGACTCAAGGGTGACCAAATCGCCCCGAATCCTATTTCTAAAACCTTGTATTGAACTAATGAAGATATGTAGGTCATAAAAATCATTAACCACTCTTAAGGAGATAGCATGGCGAAAGGCTAACAACCTGATCAATAGAAGAAAATATTACAATATAAAGTATCCATTGTTCATGAAAGGGGAGGGGAAAAGAACTGAAATATGTGTTTCTCGTAAATAAGGGGACAAACATTTTCAATATTCTTATGGTCTTGAAATATTAGTGCAAGAACCCACATAATTGTCTAGGTAATGCAATGCAGTCCAAGGATGATAAAATAAAAATTAAACTGGATGATGGGTATGGACATCTTTACACTAATAAAACAGATAAGCATAAAAAAACAGCAAATTTATTTTCACAATGCAAATGTAAGTAATGAATAATAATGCGGCTTATCTCACTAACATTATGTTGTGATGACATACTTTAATACTATTATATTAGTGCATTGGTACATCATGGTTTCTTAATTTCAACAATCCCTAAGAAAAAATCAAATAACTTCAACATATCTACATTAAAAAAAACTCAAACACATCAACCGGCAATGGTTTTCTAGTCTACAAAACTCAAGCCTTCAACAAGATTTCTGAACTTGTACCTATAGGGGGTCTAAGGACATCATTTGAGTTGGACACGCACCAAGTAACCATATTTGATTGCATTACAAGCTTGCGGAGGTATTTGGTAAGTTACTCGGGTGCTTGCTGCATGGATGGAATTACTAATATTGCTTAACTGTCCTCATCCTCTAAATCACAGAGAAAAGCAGTGCAACTTCGAACCTATGTTCTCTTGATATTCACCAATAGGTTTTCTTAATGATGGAATAAGTAGGCCTGATTAGTGATTGTAATAATGAGGCAATGGAAACTGCCATATAACCCCCAGAGAGAAAGCGAGAGAGCAGGGGAAAAAACGAACTTTGCAAACTGAAAGTAAGATGCAGAGTACAAATGTTTAAGGTGGATCAAGACCTCTCCTTCGGCCGGTAACTCTTTGTTGGACACCTTGGAGGGTGCTCCATCTGGAACGCTCACACAACTAAAGTAGCCAGCTTCTTCCATTGAAAGCTTATCCATTTCACCCTCAACCTATCAATGACATCAAGATTTTCAAAATTAAAAATATAGTCAGAGAAAGAGAGAACAGATGGGCTACATAATCAACACAAACAACACGTGGATAGAATTATTACAATGATAATATCACTTGCTTGCTTTATGTCATCTACTCCATATAATATCTTTTCTGTATCCTTTTCCTGCAAATTAATTAAATTCATGTCAAGCACACCTTGCTTACACAATTCACCTCCTCATAAAATGAAACATTGTGCAACGAAAATGAAAACAATACATTCAGATATTTTTAAATGGATATGACTTTGATGCCAACAAGCACACAGGGATCAGACAAGGACACAAGGTGTCCGGCAGAAACCCAACATGGTTACACATCCACAATTATAGCCAGTTCCATAATTATAAATTGTGTAAAACTGTCACTGCTCCACATATTCTGCTTCTTCCTTTTTTTTTTCTTTTCGAATGGTATTAGAAGAAAATATAATTTTTTGTGTTTACCAAAGAAGGAAAGATATCTAAAAGAAACTACCTTGTAATATTTCTGCAGCATGCCAAAAGTCGCATTCTATATGGGTTGGCTGGGGGTTTTGCAAGGTTTTGGGCGTTGAATATTTGTACACCTCTCCATCCGTACCATATCAAATTAGATTTGACAGACGCTCAAAAGGTAACCCAGGTCCAACAGGTTGAGGATAGGCATTTCTAAGTCCAATGGGTACTGCAATGTGATTCAAGCGGCTGTTTATCCTTGCTGGTAAAAAGCAACGATTTAAATTACCAAAGGTTGTAACCTAAAGAGATTCATCGATGTCTATAAAATGGACAAAATAGAGAAATGACCACACGAAGAAAGGAAATGAGTGAGCTGATTAGGTCGAGGAGATTGGAAAACTTTGTTTGGTATTGCCGAAGAAATGAAATGTGTGAGCTGATTGTTACGGATCAAGCAGATCCCCTTGATTCAAGCTTGTGCAGCACTCAACTAGGCCCCATACGCTAACATTGTCAGCCTTCCTCAATAGAGGTCTACTCCTTAGACCAAAACTCACATCACAAGGTTTTGCACGCATATAGCAAGAAGAGAGAATACTTAAAGAGATGAGAGCTTCTTGAATTTACTTCATCACTCAGTCCTACTGGATTAGGGTGAATTATGAAATGAGAGACTCTTCAAATAATTGTGTTATGAGCTACTTGGGTCCGGCAGGTATATGTAGAGTGAACTAGGCTGAGCTGGCTTCCCTCAAGACGGGTCTCAGAGAATGTTTCATATTGGGTCTCTCCAACATTATAGCGGAGGGTGATTCTTAGTTTGTTATTCACTGGGCGTCAGGATCCTCTAGGCCCCCCTTGGCCGCCTTGGTGTTTAGCAAACGCAGCTGAGGAGGTGTTGGAGCTTGCTTCAAGGCTAGGAGTCTCCTCTCATGTTCTGCGTAGTGCTAATTTGGAGGCAGATTCGCTGGCTAAGGAAGGAGTTGGGCGGTCATCTTTATTTGTTGTTTCTCCCTTGCCTTTTTAATCTTTGGTTAGGGTTTTGGGAACCTTCTAGACCCTCCTGTAGAAATTTCTCTACAAAACCACTTTATTCCCTTTTTTTGTTTGTGCTAAGGTGCAAAAAGAATCGATTAAAGGGAGAAAAGAATACAAAGGGGCTTTAAAAAAAAAAAAGCCCCCAAAAAGAAGAACAAAGAGAGGCCGACTCATATACAAGAAGCCAAAACAACCCAGCCAGATGGCCTGAACAAATACAAATCAGTTGTTAGTCTGTTAAAAGCAGAAATGAAAAATCTCAGAGAGAGGCTGTTGACAGTATCGAAGATTCTGTCCAGCACCAGAGACATGGCCTCAGAAATGCTCCTAGAATAAGTCTGGAAAGAAGCTTTTGCTCCCCTAGGGATCAAATTATTTCTTCAGATCCGAATGGAGTGAATAATTGAAAGCATAATGGCTCCATAGACCAGGAAATCTGAGTTGTTGTAGCCAAATGTAAGAACACCCCACAAGCTGCCAGCAGTGAAGGGATAGGGGAGATGAAGGCCACCCAGTCTAAGAACCCAATCCCAAATCATGAAAGCAAAGAGGATAGCAAAAAAAAATGTGAGAGAGTGATTCCTCGTCCTGCAAGCAAAAAGGGCAGTTAGAAATTAGAGGGATGTCAATAGTCTTAACCCAGAGGAAAGTTGGAGTTTTGTTGTGGAATAGACACCAAGCAAAGCACACTGTAGATGGCTGCAGAAATTTGTTCCACACAAAATGGCTCCAAAACATAAGAGGCCCTCTAGAACAGATGTTGTCCCTGGTATCAAAGGTGGAAAGGTTTCCACTAGAAGCTTGACACCAGGTTAAGCGATCAAGGACAAGCAGGGCTGGAGAAGGATGACTGCTGAGGCCAGAGAGTATGCTGTTGCAGCTATCAGGAGGAAGGCCGCTAGGAACAGCCCAGTTGCCATCCACGATGAAAGAGCTGACCCAATCATTAGGACTAAAAGAAACCTGAGGGAAAAAATCAGCGAGAGGCCTATTAGTGATACGGTTGTCATACCAAACACATAACTGAAGATCCATCACCCACCACCCATATACTTCCAATGAGGATGGAAGAAGCTAAGGCTTTCAAGCTCTTCCAAATGCAAGACGCTGCAGTAGGAGAGTTTGGATGCCAGAGTTGTCTATTCCTTAGGTATCATGAGTGGAACAGAGAAGCCCATGGAAAATTTGAAGAAGATGCCAGACAGCCACATCTCAACAAGCAAGCACGGTTCAACTCTGTAACAACGTGAATGCCCAGACCGCCTTCCTGCTTAGAAGGCAAACTTGAGTCCAGCTGATGAGGTTGCTTTGGTTTTCTCAGCAGAGGCAGACCACAAAAAATTCTACATAATCTTCTCTACGGCTTTACGGGCAGAGATAGGATTAGGAAACACCATGGCAATATGTAAAGGCATGCTGGAGATGACATGGTTGAGAAGGACCAAACGGCCAGCAAAAGACAGAGTCTTGCATTTCCAACCTTGAAGTTTTTGGTTAAAACTTAAAAGAGGCTAGGAGGGGCAGTGAGCAGCGTTTATGCAGGGATCCAAAGAAGAGGGGGGCTCCAAGGTATTTTGGGGGGAGGTAAGTACGGACCTTGAGGATATCAGAGATTTTCTTTTTAGATCGAGAGCTACATCAACCAAAGAAAAGAGAGTCCTTACTAGTATTGAAGAGCTGAGTGCTGACTAGAACTGTCTTGGTAGCTGGAGAGAAGATTAGCGAGCTTTGACACACTAGAAGGGGAAGCTCCAAGAAAAAGCAACATGTCATCTGCAAAAAGGTGTGACAAATGGGGAGAGAGATGGAAGAGCTCAAAATGGGGTGAATGTCGCCTAATCTAACCATTTTAGCGATATTGTGGCTAAGAACCTCTTCAGAAAGAATGAAAAGGTATGGGGATAAGGGGCCGCCTTGTCTCAATCCACATTCGGGAGCTAAAAAAGCGCAACTTTCCCTATTACTAAGAACGGACCCTGTAGAGAAGCATAGACTCCCTGATAAGGTGAATCCAAGATTCAGAGAAACCCAAGTGATGAAGAGAACGAAAAAGAAAATCCCAACTTATCAAAGGCTTTGAAAATATCAAGCTTCAGACAAAAAGGGCCCCCTGATATTCAATTCTTTGATTCAATTCATGGGCCAGGGCAATTGGATCATGTATTGTTCTCCCTTTCACAAAGGCAGATTGGTGAGAGGAGATAATGGAAGGGAGGATAGAGGCTAATATTGAGGCCAAGAGTTTAGTTATGATCTTAAAGGAGAAGTTTAGGAAACTGGTTAGTCTGTAATCACCAAAAGAGGAGGGGTTGGGCTTTTGGGGATGAGCTCTAAGAGGAAAGAAGCAGGGGCCTTTATGAGCTTCTCAGAAGTAAAGAAATTCCGTACCGCAGCAACAACAGACTCTCCAACAATATCCCAAAATGCGGTAAACAAGACCCCTGAGAAGCCTTCGAATCCAGGAGCACTACTACATTTCAAGGAGAGAGAAGCATGTTTATAGCACATGTTTAATTCTGAGGCCTCAGGGATAGCAGAGAAAAGCAGATTCTTCTCCTCAGAGACTTGGCTATAAAGATGGTAAAAAAATATCCTGATTGAGATGTGTGGGGTTACTTCATTCCTAGACTTATCCACACTATTCTAGAATACTCTGCAAATCTCTACACATTTTCATATTTACAAGAACACACTTAATATTACTACATTTTTAATATTACCACATTTTTCAAGGGTACACTAGAAACTTCTAGATCACTGAGGACCTTCAAGATATCCATTGATCAATGCAGATCCTTCCATCCATCCATCCATCCAATCATATGCCAATCCCACTACTTGGACAGTATACCCATGCAACTCTAGAAAGCCTCCAGCTCAACATCTCATCACTTTGTTGCGTGTGCCATGTGACGTGAGCACATGACACAACACTCTAGCAACTTAAGGTATGATCCACCCTAGATAAGCAATTGTGAATCCCGTTTCCTTGTTGAGATACCACTATTGTCTATTGCCCCTATTTCTATGGCTCTCTACTTTTCTTTTTTGGAAATGGAACCATAATTTTGCTTCACCAAAAAGTGAAATGAAAACAAGAACAACCAACCAAAATAGGATAAGACCCCTAATAAACCACATACATCAGTCACACCCTTAAAACAGACCTCAAGCACTAACCTACTCCTAGAAAATAAAAATAATTCCCCATTACACCACCCCTCGTGTCACTTTTCTAGTTGCTCTCTAATAAAATCTTCATAAATATTTCCAAAGAAAAGGGAACAAGAGTAGATAAATTAAATTGTTCTCTTCTAACAAAAGGGTGAACTTGTGCCCAACAAGTTTTACTGTATCTAAAAGAAAATGGAGTGTTCTTTTTGCATACACTGAAAGATTATTTGGCTAGTGTAAAACTCTATGGTAGAATGTAAGCAAATACCTGCCAAAATCTTTTGTTGATGCCTCGATACTTGCAACTGATAAGCTGCCCATTTCGTCTATATGTAAATGCAATAAAAATCTGCAGATATATTAATAGACAGTAGTTAGATATGCAGATATAATAGTTCATTGCAATTAATCCCACTTCCCAACCTGATCACCAAAACAAGTACGTTGCATGACAGCATTTCTTCGCAGAGTTTCCCCTGATATCATTCGCTCGGCAAAGTATGCAATTAGCTGAAACAAGAGCCAAATGGCAACGATAAGATAATCTAAACTTTACAAGCATGACATTCAAATTGTTTTAGAAAGACCTGAACTCAGACAAGGCTCCAGCTGTCCAATTTAATATAGGCAAGACATCAAATGGCAAATGAAACATGAATTAAACAAACGGGATTTTGAAAAATGATCAATTTCCTTCTGGCTGATAGAAAGATTCTCTACAAAAAATAAATTAGAAAAAGTCTAAAGCTTTGCTCCTAGAGCTACTTTCTCCACAACCACAAGGTTGTTGGGTCGAATCATCTTACCATTACCTCCTCCCAACCACCCAACCAAAAAAAAAAAAAAAAAAAGTGAATGAAATCATTTTACAAATCTACAAGTGTGAGGACAACATTAAGGACCTGTTTGGATGCACAAGAAAATACAAGAAAGTAATATTTTATAGAAAAAAATCTTTCATTTTCTAAAGAAAAAAATCTTGTGCGTTTGATAACCCAAGAAAAATATGAAGAAAATATCTTTTTCTTTCAAAAAGCTCAATATTTTTTCCTACGGCTCTCCCCTGTAGAAAGTTTTCTACAAAATAAATATCTTTCAAAATGAGGTTTACAAAGTGGTAGAGTAAAGTAAAGAACTTCACCAAATCTACCATGATGTACTTGTTTACATGTATGGTAAAGTAAAGTAAGTAAATGTCAGATCACAATAAAGGTGAGGTAAAGTAAAGGTGAGATAAAGTACATGGTGAAGTAAAGTGGGAGAGAGTGGTAAAGTAGTTTCTTTTTGTTTGAATTTATTTTATCACACTTTACCGTGTTTTTATGATAAAGAAAAAATGACTTGTGAAAAAGCTTATGGTAAAAAAGTGGCGGCTAGTCTTTATTTTACCGCACTATTTTTTCATCTAATTAAACATGGTGAAGGGATAATATGTCACATCAAGGTCAAGGGCCTCAAGGCATATTTGTTTATATGTGTGGTAAAGTAAAATAAATGTTGATGTCACATCATGATCATGGTAAAAGACGAGGTAAAGTAAGGTAAGATGAAGTATGTGGTGAAGTAAAGTAGGCGAGAGAGAGTTGTAAAGTAGTTGCCCTTTGTATTGACTTTACTTTAGCTCACTTTACAGAGTTTTATGTGATAAAGAAAGGTGGCTTATGGTAAAAAATATTGGCAACTGAACCTTACTTTACCACAGTACATTTTCATCCAGACATGGTAAATTCCATATAGATTAAGTATTTAATAAAAGATTATTCTAATAATGAACTTTACAACAATCAATAACATTAACTTGATGCTATTTTGGATTTTTTTTATTATATATTAAAATCATAGTACCTTCAAACAACTCAATTTAAAATCTGTAACATTCTTCGAAAATTGCTAAACAGCAAACATATTACAAAATTTTAATATTACATTATTCTATTCTGTACTATTTTAATCTTGTAATATTTAAATATGTAAATATTGTATTCTATAAACATCCAAAAGGGCCCTAAGCACTTGCTTAGCTTCTGGAACAATAAACACAACGCAGAAGAAAACAGATAACTAGACTATGTACAGATGTAGAACTTATAAAACTATCAAAACTTAGTTTAGTGAGGAACTGAGCAAAGTTAACGTTGCATCCTTAGAATTAATAATAAGAGCACAGCCATGGAATTACAATTAAATACCTTCCAGTGATGGGGACATCAACCCTAATTCCCCCAATTCCTTTAACATCTACTAGTAACGGAGGCGTAGGATTGCATATCAAGATAATTTGTGGCTGGATGACGCATACTGTGAGGCCTCGCCCCTTTAATTTCCTTAATTATGCTTGTATGCGCTAATTAGTAGTGGATTGGTGAGGGTAGAAGGGTAATTTCCTAGGTTCTAGGCCTAATTGTGAGATTAGGGGTCTAAAGAGGTTTAGGAAGTGTTTAAGGGGTTAGTTGTAATTTTAGAAGTTAGTTAGTGAGGCCCTTAGATGCAAATTAGGGTTTAGAATGAGGTCCCTTGGAGAATTGTGCAATTCTTTAGAAAATACCAAAACTACCCTTCTATGCCCTTCATTAACCAACACTTAAAGGAGGGCCATTTTAGTCATTTCACTTTCGTTGCAAACATTATAAAACCAAACCCCCCTTCTCTCCAACGACATTTCCCTCTCTTCTCTCTTCCTCTTTCATTTCCTCTCTTCCCTGCCATCTCTCTCTTCCTTCTCCAACAAGCTAGGATTTATCCATACAAGATCAAGGGCTTACATCACCAAAAACCAGAGAATTCTCAAGACTCCAGCCTTCCTTTGCTTGTGATCATCATTTCCTCTTCTAGATCTCTCCTTCCTCTTCAAATCAAGGTGAGTTTCATGATCTAGCTTCATCTCCATAGCATTCTAGGGTTCTTTTTGTGAATTCTCCTTCCTTATGCATGGATCTCTTTGGGAATGGGCTGTAAGAGATGTAGATCTTGCTGTTGTTAGAGATCTAGAGGTGCTTTTGGGTTTTAAAGACCTATAAGGCTTGAATCTTGGAGATCTAGCTTGGAAACCATAGATTGGAGGCCAAGGCAAGTGCAATATACACCTAACATAGTATGCATGTTGTTCTTCCTTTGATTTCTGCAATTTGATCTCATTTGATGTGTTTGATCTGGTAGAATTCCTATTTCTAAGCTCTTTCTTTGTTTTTGGGACCATTTAAAGCTTGGAAACCCCAATTGGATGATGAATGGCCCACTTATTGATGTGTTGATGGTGGATGATGATGTATGATGTGATAGAGATGATTTCTGGATGATTTAGATGGAATTGGTGGGGATTTGACATGAATTGGAAGGGGTTCTGATCGTGGAGATTTCGATTATGTAGCTCCAGGGTCGACCACGGAACCACAAGGTTGACCACGGCCACCCGACGGTTAGGAAGGCAGTATGTGATTTTTCAGGATTTTTGCACTACGGTCTTTGGGGCCCATTGACGTCCCTTATGGACTGTCATTAATGGACCAAACATGGGTTAAGGGTGGAGCTCAACCTTGGTCCATGTGGTCACTCAAAGTAGGGTATGGGGTGTGGAAATGGAACAGACACTTTGCTTAGGGGTGGTCTTGGATGCTAAATACCTTCAAAGCACCAAGTAATCATTGTTAGACATCTGAAACTCTTTTAACCCCTGGGTTGGTGAAGTGGGGCCCCACACCTTAAGGAGTGAAATTAACCTAGGTTGGATTACTTGTATTCCCCCTTTGTATTGACTGACATTGATGAGATGGTCGTTATATGCCCTTTCCTCTTGTTTTGTTGTTGGCTTTTTTTTTTTTTTTTTTTTTTTTTTTTTCTTTTGATCAGTAACAAACTAATTTATTAAGGAGAAAACAATACAAAGAGGAAAATTAGAGAGAATGACAAGGTACAAGAGCATTGTACCCCTTCTCGCACCTCAATTACAAAACCATGCCCTCCCAAGGGGAAGTCCTATCAATCCTCTGTTTGGCAAGTGCATCTGCCACGTGGTTAGCCGATCTAAGCTCATGACGAAAGACCACATTAATGGAAGAGGATAAAGCTTGAATTTCATTGAAGAGGAATTTGAATTTCCATGGATTTGCTTTCCGATTTGACACCCAAGCAATGGTATTGGAAGAGTCACTCTCTACAATAAGGCTACCCCGAAACATTCTTGAAAAACACCACAGAGCTTCTAAAATAACTAACACTTCTGCTTCATTAGAATCACGAACCCCAACATGCTTAGACAACATGAACAAAACCTCACCTTTACTGTTACAAAGGACACCTCCAATCCCCGCCGGCCCTGGCTTACCCCTTGCAGCACCATCAACTTTGAATTTTAAGACATTAAGAGGTGGGGGAGACCAAAAAACAGATCTACTTCCCTTTGTTAGGCCGCAACCCATACAACTTTCGCAATTTACAAGGATACCCTTTGTAGGGCCACAACCCATACAACTTTCCCAATTTACAAGGATATCTATAAGAGAAAAATTAGAGAACTCCTTTTTGAGCAACGCCCACTTTGCAGTTCTTAAGGTGATACTAGCAATCAACTCAGCTGCAGAAGATGATACGCCCCTGAAAATTCTATCATTCCTTCCCTTCCAAATAGACCACAAGATAGCAAAGAAAATTAACCTCCAAAGAATGCGCCCACACCCAGCAAAATGTCCTCTGAATCAACTCCTTCCTCTTGTTTATCGTAATTCCAATTGTAATTGTAAATGGTTAATGATGTAAATGAGGACCTTAACCTAGGGTTTACCTAGAGGAGACCTTAGATGTGTTTGGAGGACATATACCTAGGGGTGCACAAAAAAAACCGCTAAACCGATCCGAACCAGGTGGTTCGGATAGGTTTTCTAGTAGATCGGTTCAGTCACGGTTCGAATTTCCTTCAAACTGTTGTGTTCGGTTTGGTTTTCGGTTTGAAGGTGCAGTTAAACCACTCAAACCAAACTGAAACAATTATATAAATATATATATTTTTTATAAAATATATAAAGAAATATGAAAAATTACTTGAAAAAGACTCAAACCCTCACTCCATTACTTAAAGTCCAAAGTCTCTCACCAATTAAACTGCCATTTTTTTTCTGAAAAAAATAAAAATAAAAGCAAAAAACCCGTAACCGAACCGAACCGGTTCCTTTCGTTTCGGTTCGGTTTGAGCACATAGGCGGTTCGGTTCAGTTTGGGAAAATAAAAAACCGATGGATTCAGTTTGGTTGATGATTTCCCCTCTAAACCGATCCGAACCGCCCATGTGCACCCCTACATATACCCGTGTTTGTGGCTAGGCGAGCTATTCGATGGCCTTGTGTTTGGGACGACCTCTGAACCTTGGAGTAGATGGTTAATTTGCATGGACTAGGTACCTTTTGATGGATGGTATTATCTGGACTTCGGTGGTATGGTTTGATGGATTGTCTATCACTTTGATGGTTTGATGCATGATTATTTGGATGGTTCGATGGATGGACTTTTTGGATGGTTTATGGTATGGATTGGACTTTGATACCAGACTTTGTTTGGACTTGAACCTTGCTCACGCAAGGGTAGCCTAGCCAAACACCGACCTTACCATATGGTTCTTTGAGTCGGCATGAACATCCACTCGGTTAAAGAGCTTAGCCTTGGACCAATCCCCCTTGGTAGGAGCTAACATTGCTTTGCCCTCATGTTGGATGTATTCTTTGAGATGGACATATGCCACAAAGTACCAACACATTAACACTTTGCACGGTACCAAACCTTGGCCGGCGGACTCCGGTAACTTTGTTTTGGCCGGGTTATGATCCTGTGTATTCCCGCCGCAACTCATATGTAATCCGGGAGGGCAGCATCATAATTTCCCACGGTACTAGCCTATGTGGATGTGCCATGTTGTTGGATGGGTGGTTTTTAGTTATCCTTTTATATTGACTCATGATGGTTATATTGTTATTGCATGATCTGCCTAGCATATGTTTCCATTGTTACTCCATTGATCTTTATTACTGTCTTCATTCCTTTTGATGCACTCATACTATGCTATTTGTATATTTTGTCGCTAGGTCCTTTTGGATCTGATCCTTTGTATAACCTTGGTGTTGTAGGTAGCGTTACAGCATTACCGACCCCATTACCCTTAGGGGTGATGCGTTCCTTGGAGGGCCAGTCGTGGAGGATTTCGAATGGGGTACCGACGGCTTAGTTGAGCAGCCGGCTGATGGAGAGTGATACCCTTTGGAGGGTTGAGATAGACTTTTGAGATTGTTTCTGGGTTGTAATAAAACACTATATGCTATGTTGAAACTAGCGGTTCAGACTTGTTTCCTTTTACTTGCTTATATGATATACGATACTGATGGTTGGATCTGGGTTAATATTGTTTCCGCTGATTTTATATTGCAAAACTTCCGCTTAAATGTTCTTATTATGTGTTTGAAAAGTTTTAAATTGGACCTTACTACGAACTAAGATCTTGAATGTCCACCGCCAAATTCGGATTTCCGCGTGATTTTTGGGATCTGGAAATGGGGGCTTGACACATATCCAAACTTTGATCGCCAAGATATCGAAATTCATTGTCGGATTACCATTTTGATAACATCCAACAGTTGGATCTCTTTGGATCAAGCGTCTGATGTACGAAAGGCCCCATGTGTGCAATCATATTGAAGGCCCCACATTGGGAAGTGCCACATGGGCAGAATTAAAAGATTTAAAAGAGTTTCAGAGGGGCCCAAGAAGATTTTAAAAAAAATTAAGAGTTTCAAAGGAGCCCAAAGGAATTAAAAGAAATATATGAAGAAGGGGTCCAAAAGGGGGACCCACAACTTAAAGTGAAAGAAACAAAAGAGGCGCCTTGGGATTCATGCGTAAGTCTCCTTGCGTATGAAAACCGAAGCACAGGGCTGTTTTTTTTTTTTTTTTTTTTGAATAATAACTTGTATTAATCAAAAGCCGGGTGGTGTTTGTTTTCCATCTTTGCTGTTTTTTTCTCTTGTTATTCCTTTTAGAAAGTTTGGAACTTACTAATATGGAGAGATTTGTAACGCTTTGGGGAATGGCTACTAATGATAAAACTGAGTTTCTTGAGTTCTTCTTCGACTTCTAGTTCTACTTCTAGCTCTAGTTGTGAGAGATCTGCTCTTCTGTCTCCTAGATTGGAGTTTGGTGCAAGGCCAATTACACATTACACTTTTCCTTTCTAAACCCTAAATCCATATCATCCCCTCCATCCATCAGCCAATAAACCATCACCACCACCATCTCGTCCTCCCAAAACCCAAAACCAACCATCAAAACTATACCAATAATCCTCCCAAAACCTAAACCCATCCATCCAAACCATACCTGCAATCCAAATATAACCATTCCACTAACCCAAAACAACCCCCAAATCTAACCATTCCACAACCTCAAACCCAAACCGCACTTCATCCAAGCCCCAACCAGCTTGGCCGAACCCTAAGTGAGCCCCACCTGACCCAGCTGGACCCTTAATGGGCCCCACTTGACCCAGTCAAACCTGACCCCACCTATTTTATTGAGTTTTTTCATTGTTTCCACTTCACAAACTTGAAATTAGTTAAATTCCCTAAATCTGAAAATCAGTTTGAGCCTTTTATTGCTGTGGGAATATTGTTCAGTTCTGAATCTTATTTTAAATCCCCAAAATTTTACATTGAACACTTGCAAACCCTTTGATCCAAGACATTGGCTCAAATCCTCATTAAAGGGACAATTAATCTAATTGAATTGAACCATCCCTAAGCAAGTGGAAATCCCATCTTCCATTAAGATCCCTCCCTCTTCTTACTTGAGGGCCATTACTACAGGACTGTGACGATGCCTTGGACCGACACATAATTTTCTTACTTTATTTTCAATATTGGATTGCGTGAATAGCGTGATTCATAATTTAAATTGAATTATTAATTCTTAAATTGATCTCACCTTCCATATTGGGTTAGATATATTGTCCTGCATCATCCAGGTCCCGCTTGAAAGTA
Source organism: Persea americana (assembly GCA_029852735.1). NCBI lineage: Eukaryota > Viridiplantae > Streptophyta > Magnoliopsida > Laurales > Lauraceae > Persea > Persea americana. Next base: position 75,467,869 of record CM056815.1, read on the forward strand.
ATGAAATGGCTCTCTAGGGCTCACACTGTTGATGTGACTACTAATTTGATATCAATCAAGAAAAAAAAAAATTAAGAATGCAATGAGAATGTAGCCGTGGAATTGAGGTTATATTCCTTTCAGGTTAAAAGTGAAAGAAACATAGCTGGTTATGCTATAGGGTTCTGACAAGATATCAAAGAAAGCAAATGAAATGTGATATTTCCACGATATTAAATGAAATGTGATGCTGTTGGGACAGCTATGGCTGTACCAATCCATCATGGTACCAATCAACATAGGGAAAGGGGGTGGGTGGGTAGGTAGGTGCAGGTGTGGGTCCAAGGTTTGAGATGTGTAGTCCATTGGAGTCATCAACATGGAGAAATCAATGCCATTCAAGGGTAAAAACCAGAACTAAGTGCACTATTATCATTTAATTTCTTATTGGCTTATCATCGTCATCATCATCATCATGAATTAGGATAGAGTCGATAGACTCTGCCCTTGTATTTGTCAATTAGTGACAACTCTTCGTCTCCTCCATTCTTTGACAACTCAAACTTCTGACTTAAAACTGGATTGCACTCTTTCAGAAAGCAGGTCATAACTTCTTCAAATCATATCAAAATATCATCCGGGCATTATTTGACACTAAAGATATGTCCATATCTGAAAAACATGGGATTTTGGTGACTAAAACTCTCCGACCATGAATCGTAACTCGGCATGTGCCAATTTCTTTCACTTAAGTGAGAAACCATGCGTGTGCATAATTAAATCACTTGAAAGGTGGCTCCTCATCTAAAATGGCCGGCCAACACTTGTGGGGATTCTTGTATAGACTTTGACGCTTGGGCTTCATCTGGAGGAATGTTCTAAGTGATCGCATGCCGAGTTGCATCAAATGTCTAATATGAACATTAATACAAGGATCACGAATACGACTTTGCACATTTTGAAATAGATAACATGAATACGAACACAGCTATTTGTCCGCTACATGAAATTGCATATTCCATATTAAAATATTTATGTAAAATATACCTTTCAAAATTTATTTTATTTTAATTATTGCTATTCAGATAAGAAAATTTATAAAATAATGGTAGTCCCTATTTAAAGTTCTTCCTGACGATTTTTATGTTGAAAATCAAGAAAACAAGTGAGACTTCTCTGAAATAGCAGGCTTAGTACCAACTTAAAGAATAAAAAATCATGGGCTGAGTACAGTAGGATATGTCAAAAATGTGCACTACAAGTATCAGTGTGGTATCCAATCCGAAACCAATATTTTATCTTTGAAGACAGATGCATTGGGCAAAAACAAGTACAATGGTATCACAGTGTGCAAAAAGCATACAGTACACCAAAGAACTTTGTCTAGTTTTTTTTTTTGTTTTTTTTTTTTTTTTTTTTTTTTTTTAATTGAAGAAGAGGGTGTAACAGTCCTTGAGCCGTTGACCTCTTTTATGTGCTTCTAATCATGCAACCATAGAGATACAAGGAAGATTCTTGCTTCATCTTGGATATTTGTTGTTAAATTGTCACTAGGAATTCAAAGCAGACCCTTAATACAATGCAACCCCTACTGAGAACTAAGAGTCCCATCAATACAATTACTTACATACATTCCTAACTGCCCCTTCATACATGTCTTGTTTTGACATAACCTTTAGGGATGCATTTTCCTCTCCAATGTCCAGCTAATTAATTGCCTCAACACCTCATTGGAGGCCTTCCCTAAATCAATAAAAACCCCATCATCTCTTTCAAAATTCTCAATAGCTAGGAGGTACAGAGTTAAAATCCAAGTACATCTAAGCTTTGAGTCCTGGAGAAGGGAGAACCCCTTGAAACCTATACAATTTTGAAAACTCAATACTTTTCCCAGACACTCATTCATGTGCCCCCGCCATTAACTATGGACTTGCTGAAGAAAAAATTTACAGACTTCTGAGTCCTTTACTTTATGATCCATTGAGGTAAATTGAGATGCATCATAAGCTGCATCAAAATTAAGCAACGAATAAAATAGTAATGCCAAATAAATATGAACAAAATTACCTCATCGCATAATGGTTGCAGTTCAAGGCTCTCCTCTGTGATCACTCTGTGGGGCTTACCTTTGGAACTTTTCTCTAAACTGCTATATCCTTTCCCATCTACAGAGGCCTGCACTTCAAGGTCAACAGTTGGAAAAGTGTGAATTAACGGTCACTTCCAATAGTCAACAAGAAATACCCAATCTAGTAAGTTTACCCGCATATGACCTCTCCATCCACATTTAGCTCTAAAGCAAGACCACATGGCTAATTCTCTACAGTATACCAAACAGCCAATTGTATATAAAGCATGAACATATATGTTTCTGAATGGCACCAAGATAGGTATTTAGCATAAATAATCAAAAGGAAAGAATAAACTAAGAAAAAGAATTACCCATCTTCCCGGATAAAAATCGAGAAGCTTCTCTCCCTAGACTCTCCACCTCCACACTGTCATACCAGGAACAGAATTTGTAAGCGCACATACAGTCAATACCATAACCAGTTCAATAAATGCTAAATGATTCCAATTAGGGCGACATTCAAGCACGTGATTGTTTATAGCAGCAAAGTGTTCACAATATCATTCATAGGCTACTATTTGTGTTCCTCGAAGGTGGGCTTCAAAGTAACTAGTACAGACTTTGCTCAACATAACTGTCACAGCAGAAGGAAGATTTAGCCGCTTATCTCACATATATGCATGTCAATCCAAGACAACCAAAATTATGGTCCCATTGTGGATGGTGCATTGCCTTGTTCAAACAATGTCACAATCCAATACCAGCCATTTAAGTAAAACCATTGGTTGTTTCTTTTTAACCAGAAAGCAATCTATCTTCATGGCCACAAAAGAAAGTCTGATACATGATGTTTGGGACATGATCCCTCCACAGTGGACCTCAAATTAAAACAGAATTGCATATATGCATGCTAGGTTCCAAGCACACAGTTAATGTGCAAGTGCAACTAAATTCATTTAGATGTAGCAAACTCACAGTAGTGTGATAAAACCCAATATCTGGGAGCAACTATAGAACAAAATGGAGGCTTTGAGTTGGGTATCACAAATAGTATCAGCATATGATGGGAAAGGTGGAGACAAGCTAGTGGAGTGCTCTGTGACTGCTGAGTCCCCTTTTGAATAAACAGGAGTTTTTACAAGAAAGCTGTTACACATTGCTGTGTGGAGTCAATTGTTTAGGAACAAAGAAAAAAGATAAAAGTACATTTGGTTGAGGAGTGTGTTAAGATAAATATACATGGTAACAAGAAAAAATATAAGAATAACTAGATAAGTGATCTGTGGTGAATAAAAAGGAAAAATCAAGAGACTAACTGGTATCAACCCAGGTTGATCCACACCGCCTTATGGAGCCCGTCTGGATGCATTTCAATAATGGGAGTATGATTCAATGGGAGGACATCGATATCAATAAGGTTAAGGGAAAATATCACAAAAAGCAAATGATCCTAAGTCCTAACCCTAGATTTTAGCACTTCAAAGTTTAGTGGTTCTCTTAAGTTCAAAAACAAATTTATTGCGTCCAATGGTGCATAATGGTCAAATCATTGTTCTCTAACTACGGGGAGAGAAAGAGAGAGAGAGAGAGAGAGAGAGAGAGAGAGAGAGAGAGAGAGTCCAGTGGTGTGTAATGGTCAGATCATTGAGAAAATGAGGTGAATACCAATTTAAAGGAGAAAGAGAGGATAGGAATATGAATGTAGAGATTAATAACAAGTGGGTGACATTGTTCAAAACAGAGGTGAGGTAGAGAAAGTTGGAGTATGCTTAGTTTTAGCACTAAGGAATGACATTTGAAACAGTTTAGACATGTAAAAATTTGGAAATAACTCCAATATGAGATAGACCTTAAGCTGTTGTGTCTTTTTGGTTTGTTTTACCACTTGGGGCTCTGGCTCTTTTTTTATTTAGATGCTTTCCCCTCTGTTTTTTGGTGGGGGCTCTTTGTGACCAGTATAGATCTCTTATATTGTATAGCTGTTTTGAATAATATATAGTCACCATTTTCAAAAAAAATAAATAAATGAGATAGACCTTAAATAGGGCAAACCCAACCTCAAATAGATGGATGAGGCTTTGATGATGATGAGGAGGAGGAGGAGTAGTAGTAGTTTTAAATCAAACCATCATTGTCTTTTAGAATTACCCTAGACTCCTATATTAGTCTTTTGCAAAGTAAAAAAAAAAAAAATAGTGACAAATCAGTCCAAAGAATTTAAACTGTGGCCTGTGGGCATCATTTTCAAAGAAATACGGTAAAACATCACAGATAAACACAATATTCCAACTTTACCATCGAGTAAATTAGCTTATAAGAAAATGTTCTGCAGTTCAAGTTCAATTGGTCAAATGGTTTTGATCATCCAATCAGCCTAGTGGCAGCCATGCACAAAAAGACCTCCACTATTGTGATATAATGGCACAGGTGCATACAGTGGGAGACTTCCCACAAAGTTCTGTCCCACTCCTACCCAAGATGCTCCAGCCACTAAAAAAAATCTCACGAACTAGAATACCAACGTACAATTGATATTGCCAACATAAAGACATCAAAGTGGTAAAGAGAAAAAAAAAAGAAGAAAAAAGTGGCAAAGAGAAGCACAATTAAGTATGTGGTATACAATTACAATGAAACTACTCTCATCAGACGAATTCCCAAATTATGATGAAATTCAAGAGAAACACAAAACAGGGCACATTTGCCTACTTCGTTCTGAATTCCTAGAAATTCATAGTAAAAGGGGGTCTTATCAACACGAGTATTGAATAGAAGACAAGTGAAGAGTAACCGTCACTTCCATAGGATTTAATTACCAAGCGATCAATGGATAACCATTTCCCATCAAATGAGAGGTTATTCGATGACCCCATGTTGCTCTGCACCTATAATCCTTCACTTAAAAATCCTAGAATTCAATGCTTCATAAACAAACTGACCCTCAAAGATAATAAAAACAATAAAAATCATTCAAAAACTTAAAACAACCTGTGGGCATAGCATCCTACTGTACTGCCCAGGCTTACACGAACCGCAGGCGATCCCTGCCTTCTCCAATTTCATTTTCAACACTGCAAGTTTATCCATATCCGTCTTCTCGCCTTCATGTGGCTGCAAATGAACTTCAAAAGTAGAACAAACAATAATTAAAAAAAAAAAAAACTGTTGATTGGGTAAGTAAAAAAATGGTATTTTGAATGGTAAAAAGGGAACATTTAGCAAATACCTGTTCTAGAGAGCATGACAGGAGCAAAGGAGCAAAACCCATGTTTTTTTAGGGAGATATGTGGGATTTTGGAGGTGGGTTTTTCTGGGTTGGTGGATAAAAGGTGCAGATGGGTGTGGAAATGGCGGGAATGTATTGAGGAAAGGTGTATTGTGCCGGGAGCGCATTTTAGCATGTGCTTGGAGCCCATGAGGACGTTGTGGGAGAAGAGACGGTGAGAGAGAAGGGGCATCCTTTTGCTTTCAGGTGTTGTGAGATGCTTTCAAGGTTTCATGGCTGACAAAAGAAGAGAGATGGATGAGAGGATGAGGAGAGGAAAGGAAGGGAAAGAAAGAACGAAGAACTGGGAGGGAATGAGAGGTTTTGGTTTGAAAGTAGGGTTTATGAATTACATCTCACACACAAATTCAGGCCACTCCCTCAATACTGTTCCAGAGTCCCCGGGAGATTTTAATCATCTTTGGTGGGGGGCACTTAATGAAAAATCTCAGCCATCAATAGTGGGCCCAACTACTATTGGATGAAGATTTGCCACAATCCAAAAGCACAGTCCAGATTTTGAGCACTTTGGAAAGTCTGTAGATTTGAGGATTTCTCACTGCCGTTGATTTCTTTTGCACGGTGCATGTCAATGCGTATTTCTAAGAAAAGTTAAAACCTGCATGTAAATGAGGATTTTCAAATTTTATGGAGTGGAATGAGATTTTGACCATCCCCATGTACTAAAGAGTTTATAATTGTCAAATATGGGTTTTTCGCAACTGTACAAAAAATCGTGGAGAAATCCCTGAGAACTTGATTGTCCAACATGATTAGTTGTTTAAATTGCAGGCCCACTTGATTGGAACATTGGCCTAGGAATCTTCGCTTTTCAGACTGGGTTTTAACCAATGTATTTATTGGGAACCAACCTTTACACTTTGCAATATATGCTCTATGGCAGAGAAATGGTTTTAAGAAATGCAATTGGGTGAAGAAATAGAGAAACTAATAGAATCCGATAGAGCTGCACCCAACTGGCCTGAGCTTTCCATCTGCATTTGTCTGGGTTTAGATTAGGCCAGGCGTATGACTTAAGGCCAAGATTTTTAGTCCAACCTATTAAACACAGGTCAGTATCGCAAATGAGCTGGGACTGGACCAAACTTCCAGCTATGTTGGTTGAATCCAGGCCTCAATATTAGCCCAATAAGCTGTCAAGTAAATGGGCTGGGCGTGGAGAACCTTACACTTGGCCTACCATCTTTGGCACAGTGGGCTGTACATAATTTTGCATCTGGGCTGGCCTAAGACTGTGACTGACTTTGCATGAGGTTTTGCCCTTTCAAAAAAGGAGAGGAGAATAATCCCTCGGTGTCCCCCTCCTTCCAGGGTCTTAAAGTTTAATGTGGATCGTGCTTCGAGGGGTAAGCCAAAGTCCGGTAGAGATTGAAAGAGTGCTTTGAAATTGTAATGAGGAGGTGTTAATTATGTTTTCCATGTATGTCTGTGTGTATGATTCCAATGAAGCAGAGGTGCTAGTCATTCTTGAAAGTCTTCATTTGTGTTTCAAGTAGATATGCTGGTATGCTTATTATGGAAGTTTCATTTCTACCTTAATGAAATTAGAGAGTTATCAGTTAGAATCAATATTTCTTTTCGTCATAAAGTTGGATCACCTACCTCTATGGCGGATGTGTTAGCCAAGCAGGTGGTTGATATGTTGCTTTTTTGGGTGGGTGTGATTATGTAAGTGGGGTTGGAAGTGGTGTATTCCTCCTGCACGTTCTTCCCCTTCCTCCATGTTCTTTGTTTCTTTGTTTTCTTTCAATGAAATCTTCCATTACCATTACTTCTAGTCTGGGGTTTGGATCTGTCACGACCTGGGCCCGAGTTACGATAATCCAGGGCCGTGAACCATATTTACTCTCGTGAACTTTGAATTAACCTAAGCTAAAACAGAATCCATAAGGGATAACATTCATTCATTAATACCTGTCAATTGTACAATTTGCGAAAATACACATTGACAAATTAATTCAAAATGTACATGTATACAAAATAAAGTTCTTTATACATGTATCGTTCCTTTGCTTTCTTCATCAATCATTGCATATTGATGACTATTCCAGTTCTCAAAATATTACATTTCCAAAATGTATTTCAACTATTACAAAAAGAACTCTCAAAAGAATTTCCCAAATTATCCATAGTCCACTTTGCGCACTCGAACAACCATATCAAATGGTGTTCCGACCGTCCCATTCAATTAATCCTCCTGGAGGAACTGCAACGGTCTCCTCCGCTGCCGCCGGGGCCGCTGCAGGGCAGGCATGGCCAATCGGGCCTATAATGCCATCAATAATACTAATGGACACGACGGTTCAACAAAGCATAAACAAAACTTGTGAAGCACAGGTTAGTACATTTACTAAATTCATTCAATACATTTAGTAAACAATTCCAATTCTAGACCATTGATGAGCATAATAAGTCATTCAATAAATATGTACAAGATGGCAACTACCATAGCTTTCATTTCAATTCATTTCATTTCATTTATGTTCATGTCATTTCATTTCATTTACCATCTTCCCTCAAAGGAATGATTCATCTTCCGAATGGAATGCATCAATCAGTACCTGTAGATACGATCGGAATTTGTGGGACTTACCAGTGTCCAGGCCAGGGACACTAGCATCACCAGGAACTCCGGAACGCCCCCAAATCCATCTACTACAGTAGAAATAGTCATTTGGCTCAGGGCGGAAGGGCGCACCATCCATGACCTTGACCTCATGTACATAATCATTTATTAATTCATTTAGAATTTCATACAATAGCTACGTAGTGCCAGACTCAAGGGTCAATACATTTCATTATCAATCCATTTATGAATTCAATTCTATATAGTAATTCCATTCTTAACAATGGAAAGGTAACAACAATGGCATTAATCATGTGAGATTGGAATCAAGTGATACAGAATACAAAGGCATGAGAGAATCACTGACTACCCAATTCTACTCATTTCTATTCCAGTTCCTACCCACTATTTGAGTGTAACCGTTGGTTATCCAATGTACATGTTATTCTCGATGGATATCACATTTGTATATTATATGTACATTGGAGTCTCCGTAATTAACACTCATGGAGGTATAGTCCATAATCAATTAACACTCAACCCATCATTAATCAAAGGGTTCAATTCTTAAGGTTTCTATTTCATTATCCAATCCCCATCAATCTCTATTTTTGCATTAATTAGCCATGAAGCTAATTTAGAGGACATATAAATGTCCAAAAAGTATCCATGCTTCCTACGAAATCCAAAACCAACTGCACGATCGATCGGACCGTTAGGTCCGATCGATTGGCCAAATTTTCGGCCTCAATCAATGCTTTGTCCAGTATCAGGTTCGCTCGAGCGGATTCAAGTTCGCTCGAGCGGACCCAGACAGAGAAGTGGTGGCTCGAGTGAACCCAAAGTTTGCTCGAGCGAGCTCAAACAGAGAAATGGTCGCTCGAGCAGACCCTTGTCTGCTCAAGCGCCTTCATCCGGAGAGTTGGTTGCTTGAGCGAACCTAAAATTCGCTCGAGCGAATGTTTCAAAACTTCACTCTGTTCATCCAGAGAGTGAGTCGCTCGAGCAAACTTCAAGTTCGCTCGAGCGAACTCTTCAGAAACCCAATCCGGATTTCTGCAACTCTCTCTCTCTCTCTCTTCTTCACTGCTTTCTCCATTCATTACCACAACCACCTGCAACAACTTTGGACCTCCTGTCCACTCTTCTCCGGTGATGAGAATCTGAGCATCGCATCAGAATGTTGGATTGTGAGAGTTCTCACTGATGGGAGAGCTTCCAACACGATCATGCTCAAACGGAGAAAAAAAAATGCCAACTCAGTTACCTACCTAACTCCAAGATGTGATGCTCAGATTCTCATCGCCGGAGAAGATCTCGCTTTTCCCATCTCTACGGTTCATTCTCTTTCCCTTTCTCTCTCTTCCCTTTTTTATAAAGAGGTTAAGTCTAGGAGAGGGCCGGATGTGAATAAAATATTGGGTGAGAGGGGATGTCATTCCAGACTAAAACCCAAAAAGAAAAAACATATCTGCTCCCACATGAGGCTATTGCACGCTGCAGCTGATGGTAATCTTAGCTGCAACTCATGAGGAAAGCCAATCCCTATATATATATACACACACACACATAGGGAGATGCTCCTATGATAGATAGATAGATAGATAGATATATATATATACCTTTCATATATCACAGTTTTATTTTATTAATATTTTGAAATTACACACATATATATGTATTAAAGAGCCAAGCACTCAAACACAGCCTCAAACAAGTCTTATATAGTTAAAAGAAGGTGTGAATAGGTCTCGAGAAATACTAGACCCGTTGACCCGAGCCACAGCAGAAAAAATTTAGAGCAGCAGCTTTTCCGTAGGTTTTATCTGCGGAAAACCGGACTTTTTGGGTTTTCCGCCGATAAAAGCCATGGAAAAGTGGCACCTGACCCCAACTTTCCTTGCACACCTTTAATTTTTTTTTAATTTTAAATCTTAGGCCTTTAAAAACCTCTTTTGTCAAATCCCGCGCTTAGCAATCAGGCCATTTTTCATTATAAATTGTTTAGTTTGTACGTGTGGTTCGAACAGTGATTAGGCCCTTTTTCTAAGCTTCTCCCACTCCTTTTCTTTCTACCCATCTTTGTTAGGGACACCATCAAATGAGCACCACCTGTTCGTAGCACGTGGGTCCATATGACCAATTGGCCCGAGTTTGACATTTCAATCATCATTCACCTAAGTAGTTTATTATGTAGCATCACTATATACTAATTTATTAGATGGGGTCATCACCATATTCTCATTTATTAGATGGGTTTGATAATCACAGTCCTTGGTGGTGTAAATGTTCAATTTGTGGACCGAATGTGGGGCAACTAGAGCAAATTGTGGCATATGACCACAGGATGATTCAAAATTTCATAGCAGCTTTGAAATCACATGCACCATATTTGTTTCCTCATTCTTTCTGAATGCTACAACTTTTTTAGATCACCTAGACTAAATGATAGATTTCCTAATTCACAATAATCTTGGGACCAAGATTGACCCAAGGGTCTACGAATTACGCATGCGAGATATGCTTGGCGCCGTAAGGACATTATACAAAATCCTATCCGTCTATTTATAATTCACGGATGCTGTTGTCCGATCCTTTTAATGAACTCTAATGTGGCACTCGTTTAGTGGAATTGCTACTATTAAGTGGGAGCATTATCGCATGTGTCAATCGAGAAATTATCATTCTAGAAAAATGTCCTACTTTCTTCAATTCTAAGGATTTTTTTTTTGGGGGGACATACTAAAAATCATTCTCTGACAGATGAAGTGATTTTTAAATAAATAAATATATATGATATTGTTAAAAAAAACTCTTATAGATTTAACTTATTTCTAATTTATTCTGATTTTCTCGTGATTTCTTAGTTATATTTTCATTAAGCACTGAGTTTTGAAAAGTTATTATATTATTGGCAAAGTAAACTTATTAATAACATTATTATTATTATAAACATTATTTGCCTAAGTTGGAATCCCGGAAGGAGATGATGCTTTGAACTTGAAAAGTTAGGGATAGATCAATGGGCGCATTCGTATGATACAAAGGTGTCAACACCGCTCAACCGTGAATCTGTTAGCAGATGCGCACAACTTCAAGCATATATACTATAGTGATATTTTCCAAATATTGCTTTTAATGATGTTTTCATAATATCACAGATATTTGTGACAGTGATTATGGGTGGCAATAGGGCTGGTTGAGTAGGGTTTGCCCTTTGGGAGGTAGTGGGTATGGGTTAATGAGCAGCCCTTTCAGCCATCAGGCCGCATATTCAGGCTTGGTTCCAGCCCAAAAATCCATGCGCAGGCCCTGCCCGTTTGCAAATTATGCATATCTTAGTTTTAAATATTGGAAGGACCAAGACTTGACCTGGCCCAAGAAAAGAGAAAAGAACAGATGTAGGTTACACCGCGGATTGCATGGGAGGCAAAGCTGCAATTGCGGTCTTTCCGAAAAGCTACAATCAAAGCTCTTCCTCACGTTTGAGCAGATGAAAGCTTGCATTCGGACCCTCCCTCAGCGCAAGCACATGCATGATTTTGGAAGTGCGGAGCTTGAGGTGGAAAGCATGCATACTGCCCATTACAACAGTGGTAAAGGTATTAGTGACCCCAGATTTGCAATTCTCTTTTCCTAATTGGCATTTGCATCTTAAAACCGCCCTAGGCCTTTTAAAATCCCCCTTTTGCAATGAACATTTAGTTTCGGTGAGGGTTATGGATGTGACTTTACTGGTGCTTTTGCCGGCGGTAATCCAGCTCCTCCATTTCTTAGTTTTTATTTTTCTGTCTGGGTAAAGTATGGTTCCCAATAAATAATTAGGGGCGGTTTGGGCGTTTAATTAAAAATAAGCCATGAGGTCACAAAGTTATTCCCAATTCTAGCCCATTGGAACTAAAAACAATCAAACATGCGGCGCATGTTAATGAAGATGAATGTAAATATTGAGACGGCAGGGGCACCGAGGAATTGAATGTTCGTTGGCTAATTGTCCAGATTCTTAATTTACACAAATGTAGGGTTTTAGAGTTTTCCAATGACTTTAAGAATATATGTTGACAAAAAAATGGATGGTTAAAAACACTCGATCATTAAGTGTTAATTGAAGCAATCCTTCTGTGGTCCATAGAATAAAACATGCAGACGTATATGAAACAACGTTAATAAGAAGCAATTTGGATCGACTGAAGTTCTTTTTTTTCTGCATATAAAACTCAATTCTAAGTGCATGTTTGGTATCTTTATTTTTTATCTTTATTTGTCTATTTGTCTAAATCAGACAGAGATTAAAAAAATTAGAGCGTTTGGTAAATGACTTTATCCTCTACCTATTTTAGAGGAGTAGAGGCAAATCCTCTAAAATTGAAATGCTCACTTTCTGGACATGTGAAAAATAGAGGCATAGGCTCTAAAAAACGTAGAGGCAAATCCTCTAAAATTGAAATGCCCTCTTTTTTTTATAGCTCTTTTTTTAATGGCTCTATTTTAAATGGTCTGTCAGAAAAATAATAGAGATGCCAAACATAGCCTAATACCAGCAAGTCATTACAAAATCTCTCCTTCTTGTGCCAGTACTATGGATCAATACATTGGATACACATGTATCATACATACCTCGATAATTATCTTGAAAAGACATTTGCATTGGATTATGAGTTACAGTTTGCCAAGAGTAGTTGGGTCAATAAATATTTCCTCTTTTCTTAGTGAAACAGAACACACCCGAGCTCGGTCTTAACCTATTCTAGGCTGGCTGGGCTTGGGCTACGTTCTTATGGCTCGGGCTCAAGTCCGTTGTTTAAAATCCGCGCCGTGCCTAGATATTGCTTGGCCCACTCTATGAACACCTATATATATATATATATATATATATAAGGGGTCTTCTTATGCATACTTTCCTCACCATTTTGGTGAGTGACACTTCCATTATGGAAAGTTTTCAAGTACAGAGTACCTCACCCTATGTACTAAAAAAGGTGCTCTGTACTTGAAAACTTCCCATAATGAAAGTGTCCCTCATCAAAATGGTGAGAAAAGTATGCATAAGAAGACCCCCTTATATATATATGTACTGATATCAATGTAAAAGCATCAACTATATAAATCCTCCACGAGAAATCCTCATTATGTGTGAATTTCCCTTGTCATCACCCGTGCTCTAAAGGGGAAACAGGCCCCATGTAGTGAAAACCAATAATATCTTTTATTTTTAGGAATTTAAATTTGTAAATTTTTTAGAGAACCAAGAGATTGAAGTCATTTTGCCTCTTCACTTGGAATTACAATGCAGCCACGCTGTATTGCAACATGGTGCATTGCCCTGGTTCTAATGTTCTATGCATGGGTGGGCCCGCCTTTGCTTTTCTCTTTTTTCGGAAAAAAAAAAAGGAGGAGTCTCCCGCGTGTGAAATCTGCTGATCAATACATCAATTGGACCACTGAAATTGACTTTAAATATTTGCGCACACAGAGAATACAATGGGTAAAACAAAAATCCCAAAAATCTTGTTTCGTCAGATTGGATACCTTTTTCTCCTACTATTCTTAAGTTCCTTCAACCAGAGCTTCTTATTTCCTACCAGAAAACTAGGATTTCTCAAGAATTTTGGGCTTTCTATGTCAAGATGGATGAGAAGGTGAACTAACTAAGCCCATCCTCATCGAACCAACTTCCATGATTTTCTCAACCACCCAAGAACCCGGACAAAACAATCAAATTATCAAAGACAAAAGCCAACAATCACCCCCTATATATAACCCAACCATACATAGTCTTCTCCACCACCCAAGAAGAACAACTGAACTAGTTCTCTTTCATTACTTCTCAAGTTTCCATCAGCTGACAATGGCTTCTCATACGACCTTTCTCTTGTCTTTCCTCGTTGCATTTTCATTGTTTGGCAAGGACACTACATTCGCGGCTCGCCATCTGCTAGACATTGAAGCGCCCAAGTTTGAAGTTCCTGAGTTTCCTCATTTGCCAGATCTTCCTAAATTTGAAGTTCCTAAGTTACCCCAAGTTCCTGACTTGCCCCATCTCCCTGAAGTGCCTAAGATTGAGGTACCCCAGTTGCCCCATCTCCCTGAAGTGCCTAAGATTGAGGTACCCCAGTTGCCCCATCTCCCTGAAGTGCCCAAAGAGGTGCCCCATTTGCCAGAAGTTCCTAAGGTTGAAGAGCCTGAGGTGCCCCATTTACCAGAAGTTCCTAAGGTTGAAGAGCCTGAGGTGCCCCATTTGCCTGAATTTCCCAAGCCCACATTCCCTACCATCCCTACTCTTCCTAAATTCCAAGGGCATCCATAGTCTTATCCCCTCCCTACTCCATTAAACCACTTTCACTTGATTGTCGTCTGTACTAGTTTACTTCCATGGTAGAAGTATTAGTAGAAGATTGCTGCGACAAAACTCAAAAGAACTCTCAATCACCAAGGCTTCCAGCTAAAAATACAACTTGGATTTCTAAGAACTAGAACAGCTTCAGCATGTATGGGTATTTTGGTGTACTACTCCTTTTTCTGGCTTTCTGATGTCATGTATTACATTTGCGTTTGTTTGCGTTGAAGGCTTCGTTGTGTCATGGTTACATTACATGATGATATTCCTCTTTCTTTACTTTGTGATGATACATGATTTATTTTTTTCTATTTAATCTCGTAGTTGGGTGACTTGAATTTAAACCCTTCCAGTTGTACGTAAGGATGTCAGCAACACATTCTATATGGTGGGCCGGCTTTGCTGAAACTGATGTTGATCATACTGTGACGAAATGGTGTTGGGAAGTTTTACATCCCACTTCGTCCGGGTCCTAAGTTAGATAGGGCTTCCTGTTTGGGCCTTCCACTTATAAGCATAAGTTTTTGGATTTATACATGGTATCTCATATATTTTCATGGTTGGTACATGGTATCTTACACGTGAATTGATCATGAGTGGGTCCACTTTTGCTTTTTGAAAAGCAAACTCAAAATTTTTGGAACATTTCCCATGATATTAATCATCATGAGCCCATCAGATGCATCCATCTAGATCGCCGGCCCAATGAACCCACATGTAAAAACTAAACCCTCAAGGTACCAGTATACTAATGGATACCCCTGGACATCTATATAAACTGCCTCATTCACTCTCTTGGTAAGATCTCATTATCCAAGTCCATATCTGGCCCCTGTAATGTACCTCACGCGAGATGAGTAAGATTTAAGCCCTCAATCAAGTGAGATACGGTGTTCACTTATCAGGCAGCCCACACCTGTGCAAGAAAATTGATGAATGGAATCGGATTCTCTATTTCCAAATTCAGAGTTTGTGGGTCCCACTACATGTTAATCCCTTTTATTTGTATTAGTAGCTCTTGGGTCCAATCCAACCATTGAAGAAGTTAAATAATAAAATCGAATATCTAAAGGGTTTCTCCATGTACTAACGCTTGGGTCCGCTATTCCCAAATTCAGAGTTTGTGTGTCCCACTACATGCTAATCCCTTTTGTTTGTATTAGTAGCTCTTGGGTCCATTCCAACCATTGCTTTTTACGTTCAAGTGGAGAAGTAAATGATCAAATTGAGTCTTTTAAGAGCTTGTCTAAACGGTTTCTCCATGTATTAACACTTAGATCCTCCCCTTTCAGCAGTAGGGTGAGAAATGGGATACCCAGCTGACCGCTCAATCTACACCATACATTGCTAACACGATCAATATTTCTCCATTTACATTCCCAACTTCAACTATTTAAATACACATGTTTGGATACAATTATCCCTTTACCTGCATATAACCTCTCCATCCGCATTTAGCTCTACAGCAAGTCCTCCAGGCAAATTCTCTACAGCATACCAAACACCCAATTTAAATACATAGCATGAATATATAAGTTTCTGAAAGGCACCAAGACAGGCATTTAGCATAAGTAATAAAAAAGGAAATGAGAAATAAACAAAGAAAAACATTACCCACCTGCCCGAATGAAAAGTTATAAACTCTTCTCGCTCTTCATTAACTGACCACCGAGGACCCAAGCCAAAGCTGAAAAAAATTGGAGCAGTAGCTTTTCCGCTGCTTCTTGGAGGAGAAAACCCGAAATGCAAGTTTTCCGCCGATGTAAGCAGGGAAAATCGGAAAAATCAAGTTTTCCCCATCTTTTATCAGCAGAAAATCAGACTTTTTGAGTTTTCCACTGATACAAGAAGCATAAAAGTGGCACCTGACCCCAACTTTGCTTACACACCTTTAATTTTTTTAAAGAGATTTTTCCGTGTAGCTTACCTCCGGAGATGACTTTTTCCTACCCTTTCTAAGTCTAAATATTCCCTCACGGCTACAATTACATCATTTTAGGACTAAAATGCCTATAGTGCAGGCTATAGCATAAGAAAATTGCATTCTTATAACTTGGTTTTGAATTTTGGTCAATGAAAACATTCAAACTTGTATTATTGCATTTGTAGGCTGAAAATGCAACAGTGTGTATGGATTTGGATGAAAATATATAGCATAATTATATAATTGAGAAGTTGACATCTAAATGCATTTTCTTATATTCGTTTAGATCACAGGGAATGTTTGGATATGTACAAAATAAAATATTTTTAAATCTAAATAATAGCAAAATAAAATATTATATCATAAAACACTTTAATATTAGATTATTGTTGTTGTTTGACAGTTTCCAAAACATTCAATACATTTTGAATGAAGTAGTTTGGAAATTACCTTATATTTAGAATGTGGAGATTATATCAATTCTTATGTTGTCTACTCCATAAATATTATATAGGGCCGCATTGTACTCATTTTTGGATTAAGTATTAATTAAAGAAAAAGGTATAGGGATTGAGAGCATGAAATCTTAAACCTGTAGGGTATTATTCATTACCTTTCACAGTTCTTTGTTGTTTTATGATAGTTTGAGTATTATTGGCTGGTAATTTCGATATAAAAGTCGTAAATGTGCATGAGTAAATGCTGTGTGTTTATTTGCCTTTGAATAATTGAAGTTTTTTCTTAAAAACACAAATTTATTTGGAATCATGTCCTTGATGATTCACTTTATAGTGTTCACGCGTTGTCTTAAAGAAAAATCTAACCTATCTATAATTTTGGTCTTAGCCCTTTACACAGTGGTTTCATTATAGGTAAATAATATACAACATTAATAATAAATAACATATTAGAATGTGGAGATTATATCAATTCTTATGAATAATCAAGCACAATGGATTAGAATGCTCTGTAACAGCAATTCTTATCAATTATCTACTCTATCATCTTGGGATGTTTAAAACTCAATAACTATTGGGAGTATGTGGGCCTCATGGATAGGTTTCAAAAACTTTTGACCAACTTGACTCAGGGATCAAGTATCCATAAGGCTACAAAACCCAATTAAGGATCCATGAACCTCATACTCATGATCAAGATCAACAAATCACTATCTCCAAGATAGTAAATAGTAAACAACAAGCAACCACAAAATTCAGAACATACAACGATGTAGATAATACCTTGGGAGCTCGGTTGTGCCCTAATGAAAAAGAAGACTAGCTAGATGAAGAAGTCTTTCTTGGTAGTTAATTAGGATCTCCAAGAACTAATTGTCTTCCTCAGTATAACCCGCTTCAGATCTCTTTCCTTAAGAAGAATGGTGAAATCTTCAAGAGAAAACCAACTAGAACCTCTAAGGAAAAACTAGAAGAGAACCAGAAGAGAATTAGAAGAGAGAGGAGAAAAGAGGGAGTGCAACTCTTGCACTTTGGGTATGTGAAGCATGAGAGACATCCAAGGGGTGCTCCCTTATTTATAGCTTACTGCAAGCTCCTCTTATTAATATTATTTAGAAGTCTCACTTCCATAATAATTAGCAACATTCTCTTCTTACTATTACCATTATTAGAAGTCTCACTTCTAATAGAAATAATAGCTTTCTATTTTTTTTCCTTTTTGAGTTTAAGTAGAATTAGTAATAATCTAGTTTTGAGAAAGCGTGGGGATCACTAGGGATTCCATAGAAAGTTGGCTCCAACTGGGACACCCTAACCCTACATCTCAAGTGTAATCCGGGCACACAGTTAATTGCAAATAACTTCACTATATAAATGCAATTGCACTCCAGTCTTAAGAATAAATCACAAGAATACCCTAAACTTCCATATGACCACAAGTGGGCCCCCTCATCAATATTCATGAATCTATTGGATAGAACGTGTCCCACCAACTTAGATTCATATCTTATTATCCTTGAGATCCAATTAATCACAGTGATCATCAGTACCATCCAATTAACTCTTAATTGAGATGGGTGCGCACTTACTAATGATAAATCTATTAATTGGCACAAGGGGATAATAAATATAGATTCCATCTTGACCACTGAATGTTCCCACAGTCTTACTACTACGTACCTAGGACACCTAGGTGTTGACCTACAGCTGACCTCACTCATTTGTTACTAAAATCAAATGAATAGATAGAAACTTGAGCTCAATAATATCCCAGGATTGCCTATTGCTAGGAAATTATGAGAGCAGACCCTAAAGTAAAAACAGTAGTTCATAAGGTGTTTCTCATGGTCCTTCAATACATCCAATGTACCAGTACAGTGATCGATCCAGAGTCTTACACTCTGATAATTCAAATGATATAAGTAAAATTGTGATTCAAAATATGGTGAGATCATTTTTCTAATAATAGTTTTCAAAATATTGTTATTATTTGTGGAACTAAAAACCGATGCATAAAATCTACATCTCCATCGTCCCATATATGCATAAATGGAGGATGAGAATTTGTTCGGGAAAACAAACAACTAAACTAAAGACCAAAATTTAAGTATGAGTTTTAAGTGTTTTCAAAGGGAAAAAAATGGACCGAGTGAATGAAATCTTAAAGTTACAGCTTCTTTATTTATTCTCGCTGTTGTTGTTAGAGAACTTTCATAGTTATTTGTCGTTACCAATTCCTAATTCCCATCGATCATCTCGCCTACTCCATAAATATTATATATGATTGCTTTGTACTCATTTTTGGATTAAGTATTAATTAAAGAAAAAGGTATAGGGACTAAGAGAATGAAATCTTAAACCAGTAGGGTATTATTCATTACCTTTCACAGTTCTTTGTTGTTATATGATAGTTTGTTTATTATTGGCTGGTAATTTCTATATATCAGTCCTAAATGTGCATGAGTAAATGCTGTGTGTTTATTTGCCTTTGAATAATTGAAGTTTTTTCTTAAAAACACAAATTTATTTTGAATCGTGTCCTTGATGATTCACTTTATGGTGTCCACGCGTTGTCTTAAAGAAAAATCTAACCTATCTATAATTTTGGTCTTAGCCCTTTACACAGTGGTTTTATTATAGGTAAATAATATACAACATTAATTATAAATAACAATATATTAGAATGTGGAGATTATATCAATTCTTATGAATAATCAAGCACAATAGATTAGAATGCTCTATAACAGAAATTCTTATCAATCATCTACTCTATCATCTTGGGATCTTTAAAACTCAATAAGAACAATAGAAGATTAATAACGAAGGAAGAAAGAGATTAATTAACATGATATCAGTCACATTTCATAAGATACATTTAGGCGCCCCTTCTTTTTCTAGTTCTCGGGTTCTATTAGACAAATGGGGATGGGTTATATATAAATCAATCCATTTCTTTGGAAAAAAAAAGTTGAAAAGGTAAATGCCATACATTATGAAAACTAAGAAATCAATTTTGAAAAAGGCATTACATTAGGGCAAAAATCAGACACGGGGAGTACTTGGTGAGGGCTTGGATTTGGATCTCCAAAAACTCCTAATGGCATTTTTTGCAGTCGGCAGCCGAGGGTTGGGGAGCATGAATGTGTGCTTCTTTAAGAGACGTTTTTCTGAGGAGAAGAAGAACCGATTGACAATATGCAACAATTGCTAATTTGGATAAAGGTATGACGTTTCTCAAGAAGTAGACATAAACAATTATTTTTCTCAGCAATAAGGGTTGGGGAGCAAGAATGAGTGCTTTTTTAAGAGACGTTTTTTTTTTTTACAAGAAGAACCGATTGACAATATGCAACTACTGCTAATTTGGATGAAGGTACGACTTGCCAAAAGGAGGAGACAGAATCAAATTATTTTTCTCAACTGCTTTTCAACTTTAAGGAGTAAGAATTTAACTCGACGGTAGGGCCCATTTATAAGAATTTAACTTGACGGTAAGGCCCATTTATTGAACTGAACTCATTCTTCTTTTTTTTTCTTTTCTTTGTAGAAAGATAATCTGAACTCGTTAAAGTAGATGTCCTCCCTTTTACGGAGAGGCCCCAAATTTTCTCTAATAGAAATTTGTCCCCTATAAGATTGACCACTCCTACTGGAGTAAAACACGGGGACCATTTGGTTATTAGGCCTAAGTTTAGGACAACACATAGCCATGGCCCTAACATTAATGCAGGGGCCGATCTCAATTGAAAATCATATATACTTTTACTCCTACCATATATGCTAGCCTGGCTAAAAATTAAGTTAGGCTTTGGTTTTGCCCATGCGGCTAATAGCAAAGGCCAGTTCCAATATGATGTTGGTAAAGCTCTAGTTGAGTTTATGCTGGCTTGACCTACTTTGGAGTGAAATGCCATGAAATTAGAGAAGATGGATGTAAATATGCCTCCAAAGGCCAAAAAAATAAAAACGTGAAAACAGTGTGGATCTTAACCTCATCTTTAGCTCCGCTATAAACAGCGCGAATGTTGTATGTGTCACTTTACCACTGGTTTAATAGCGGAAAGCCTACGGGTTTAATTTCCTTATGTTCCTTCAACCAAAGCTTCTCATTTCCTACCAAAAAACTAGGATTTCATAAGAATTTTGAGCTTTCTATGTCAAGATGGATGAGAAGGTTTTAATTTCCTTATGTTCCTTCAACCAGAGCTTCTTATTTCCTACCAAAAAACTAAGATTTCTCAAGAATTTTGAGCTTTCTATGTCAAGATGGATGAGAAGGTGAACTAACTAAGCCCATCCTCATCAAACCAACTTCCATGATTTTCTCAACCACCCAAGAACCCGGACAAAACAATCAGAGACAAACGCCAGCAATCACCCCCTATATATAACCCAACCAAACATAGTCTTCTCCACCACCCAAGAAGAACAACTGAACTAGTTCTCTTTCATTTCTTCTCAAGTTTCCATCAGCTGACAATGGCTTCTCATACGACCTTTCTCTTGTCTTTTCTCGTTGCATTTTCATTGTTTGGCAAGGACACTACATTCGCGGCTCGCCATCTGCTCGACATTGAAGCGCCCAAGTTTGAAGTTCCTGAGTTTCCTCATTTGCCAGATCTTCCTAAATTTGAAGTTCCTAAGTTACCCCAAGTTCCCGACTTGCCCCATCTCCCTGAAGTGCCTAAGATTGAGGTACCCCAGTTCCCCCATCTCCCTGAAGTGCCTAAGATTGAGGTACCCCAGTTGCCCCATCTCCCTGAAGTGCCCAAAGAGGTGCCCCATTTGCCAGAAGTTCCTAAGGTTGAAGAGCCTGAGGTGCCCCATTTACCAGAAGTTCCTAAGGTTGAAGAGCCTGAGATGCCCCATTTGCCTGAATTTCCCAAGCCCACATTCCCTACCATCCCTACTCTTCCTAAATTCCAAGGGCATCCATAGTCTCATCCCCTCCCTACTCCATTAAACCACTTTCACTTGATTGTCGTCTGTACTAG
Source organism: Persea americana (assembly GCA_029852735.1). Lineage (NCBI taxonomy): Eukaryota > Viridiplantae > Streptophyta > Magnoliopsida > Laurales > Lauraceae > Persea > Persea americana. The sequence goes on from CM056815.1 coordinate 75,489,484, forward strand.
TTTACTTCCATGGTAGAAGTATTAGTAGAAGATTGCGGGGACAAAACTCAAAAGAACTCTCAATCACCAAGGCTTCCAGCTAAAAATACAACTTGGGTTTCTAAGAACTAGAACAGCTTCAGCATGTATGGGTATTTTGGTGTACTACTTCTTTTTCTGGCTTTCTGTTGTCATGTATTACATTTGCGTATGTTTGCGTTGAAGGCTTCGTTGTGTCATGGTTACATTACATGATGCTGACTTTTGTGATGATACATGGTTTAATTTTTTCTAATTTAATCTCGTAGTTGGGTGACTTGAATTTAAACCCTTCCAGTTGTACGTAAGGATGTCAGCAACACTCACTATGGTGGGCCGGCTTTGTTGAAACTGACGTTGATCATACTGTCATGTCCACTTTCAAAGCCCAAGATGAAATGGTGTTGGGAAGTTCTACATCCCACTTCGTCCGGGTCCTAAGTTAGATACGGCTTTCTGTTTGGGCCTTCCACTTATAAGCATAAGTTTTTGGGTTCATAAATGGTATCACATATAGTATCATGGTTGGTACATGGTATCTTATGCCTGGATTGATCATGAGTGGGTCCAGTTTTGATTTTTGAAAAGCAAACTCAAAATTTTTGGAACAATTCACTTGATATTAATCATCTTGAGCCCATCAGATGCATCCATCTCGATCGCCGGCCCAATGAATCCACATGTAAAAACTAGACCCGTATACTAATGGATGCCCATTGACATCTATATAAACTGCCTCATTCACTCTCTAAGTAAGATCTGATTATCCAAGTCCATATCTGGCCCTTGTAAAGATGAGTAAGATTTTAGCCCTCAATCAAGTGAGATACGGTGTTCTCTTATCAGGTAGGCCACACCTGTGCAAGAAAATTGATGAATAGAATCGGATCCTCTATTTCCAAATTCAGAGTTTGTGGGTCCCACTACATGCTAATCCCTTTTATTTGTATTAGTAGCTCTTGGGTCCAATCCAACCATTGAAGAAGTTAAATAATAAAATCGAATATCTAAAGGATTTCTCCACGTACTAACGCTTGGGTCCGCTATTCCCAAATTCAGAGTTTGTGGGTCCCACTACATGCTAATCCCTTTTATTTGTATTAGTAGCTCTTGGGTCCAATCCAACCATTGCTTCTTATGTTCAAGTGAGGAAGTAAATGATAAAATTGAGTCTTTTAAGAGCTTGTCTAAAGGGTTTCTCCATATACTAACACTTAGGTCCGCCCCTCTCAGCAGCTGGGTGAAAAATGGGATACCTAGCTGACCGCTCTATCTACACCATACATTGCTAACACGGTCAATATTTCTCCCTTAAAAATCGCCTATGAGAGTGGGTCCCATGATGTGATTGATCACACATGAGTTTGGCCCCACTGCCTGATTGATAGGATAACTTTCTTGTGGGGTAGTTGGGCATATACGATATATATTTGATAAATCCGAAAATGGCTCCAACTTTCTATTGAAGTGAAGTTCGGAAATAACTAGGAAACATTAATTTTAAGTGGTTCAGATTTTAATAAGCTGGCCCATAGAAGTGGACCGTAAATTTTTTTCTTGACTCTCAGAATCAGGATTCCAGACGGTCAAGAGGAATTAGGCAACGGTGGGACAACTGCCCATCCAGTGGTTGGAATTGTGGGTCCACTGGTTGGATCATTGGCCCAGAAATATTACTTCTCGTGCTGGTTCCCCCAATCGAGCAGCTACTTTTACACTATGCATCATTGACATGTAGGACACGTTTGGCAATCAAATCCTCAAGGAAAAGATTTTTGCTTTCCACCTCCTCATGGAAAATCCATATTTGACAATTGTAAATCTCAGAGGATTTGGACCTTAGGAAATCTCCATTTGTCTGGATTTTCAAATCTGACATACTAATGGATTTGGAAATCCCCACTTCTACGAACTTGCGCTTATATCAATTTTTCTTAGATATATACATCAATATGTATCAATATTGATGTGAAATCTTCAGCTATACAAATCCTTATAAAGGAATTCTTGTTTCAAGGGAAGTAAGGAATCCTCACATCTGTGGATTTCTCACCTGTTGCCAAACATGCTCTAACATAAAAGGTCCATAAAAATGAGAACTGAGCGAACAAGAGAAAACAACATGACATTCATATGAGGAGGACAAAAAGTAAAAGAAAAGAAAACAAAAGATGAAGTGGAGAAACTCAGAAAAAGTCCACGAGAGTTGCTGAGGGCTAGCCAAAGAGCCCTCAGTCTCTATTAGGCTGGACTTGTGTTTCTAGGCATGTGGGTTTAATATAACCTAGCTTTTCTTGCCCCAAAATTTACATGGGCCTAGCCTAAGCTGCTGTGTGAAGTATGATTAAAGAACAGGACAAGCTCGGTATATTAAAGGTCGAAAGTTGGAATATAATTTTAGGAAGGAGCAGGGACTGGGTCAATCTTTTCAGCCAAAGGGATGTACTTTTTTTTTTACTCAGTGAGGACTCGATCTCACAGACTCACTTTTTAAAGGGAGTGGTTGTGGCCAAATAAGTTCTTCTTCTTCTTCATCTTCTTTTTTTGGGAAGGACAAATATTTTATATACATTGGAGAGTTCATATATGCGAAAAGAAGGGAAAGAAATAAAAGCACGGAAACAAAAGAAAACTATGAGATTTAGCACAGTGGGCAGTACATGATTTTACAAATGGGGTGGGCTGATTTGAAGATGATATTTCGGATCCAGACTTGAAGTAGTTTCATGTTGTTAACTCCTCTAATTCATTTCCATAAAACTTTATCTGCGAATTCAAATTCTTTGAGGGTAACTATAAATCCAACAAGACGCACATCTCCACTAAAAATTAAACTGAATATTGTATCTAGATTAAGATTGATCATGTATAAAATACATTAAATTCATGCATGACCGTGGCTTAGTATTTATTTGTGAGAAATAACAATCTTGATTGCTACTGGCCTTTCACCACTCTAAAGGAGGCCTTTATGGTGTGATGGTGACCATTCAAAATGTGGGAGATGTTGAGTATAAACAGTAGGGCATTATGAATTAAACTCAGGATTAATCAATCTATCATCCCCTTTACAAATTAAAGATGGAAGGCTAGTAGATAATTGCATATATGATGTTCGACGGATGTGGCTGGAAGATAATTGCATAATGCCTTACAATCCTAATCGAAGCTCTATAATGAAGGCTCGGATTGTCAAGCCCATGTTACTGTTGGGATATACTCCATGTGATAGAGAACCCACAATACCTGGAAAATAAATTGCAGTGTGTATTTGACCATCCGGTCAGATAAAACTCTAAGAAACCGACGTTTAGGGTGACTTTATGTGACGAAGAAGAAAAACATTCCGAATGCATGCTGCTGTTTCCTAGTTGTGGTGTGGCGTATTTTTATTTTTCTAGCGTTCAAGTGAGGGAAGGAGACATCGGGTGAGGGAAGGTGAAATGTCTAAGGTTTGAACCTTGGGCAGCCAGAAAAGTTGACGTCTCTTACCATAAGTGGCCGTTTTTGTCCATATCATTTAATTCCATAACATTGATGTAAAAAGAAATTTGAAAATTAATTATTAAAGCGCCCAATGGATTCCACAACCAGTTTTTATGGGTTAAGACTTTTTTTTTTATTAAACTAATACCATAGTATGCATCTAATTAATTTGGTAAAAATACTGGTTTCAATCGAACATGGTGGCCAAGTCCAGTTTCTACGACAACAAAGGGGCACAAAACACAGATCCATACAAAGGATTTACAGGAAAATAAGAAAAAAAAATGTAAAATCCATCTCATGGTTTTATCATACAGTGTCCATCTCTCATCCCAATGTTTTTTTTATCAAGCGGTTTAAAGTTCTTAAAATTCTAGCATTTCAAATGTTGGATGGGCCATGAGGATTTGGAACTCTACCGGGGAGATGGCATTTGGAGAACATAAAATTCTCTGGACAAGAATTCTCATAATTCTAATTAAAAAAAGTGTGAGAACTGAAAAATTTTCAATTCTTGGAACTCAACAAATTCTTCAAGTGCCCCTTCTACAGACAGTTATTTTCATGTAAGTGCCCATGAATCATCAATCTTAATCCTTGAAAAACACCAAAGCCTACTCTTATATATGAAAGGGAGTGTTTCCAATTGCAGAAATCAGCCAATTGCTTCAATTTGATTTTGACCATTCTACAGTTTTGACCTCCTATTAATCTCTGCCATTAAGAGGATCAGTTTCATTTCCACGTGTGGAAAACTACCTTCTAATTGGTTTTCACTATCCAATTTATTTTGAATCAATACCTCTCCATGTCCTCTCAATGCTTGCACGTTTGAGAAATAATGATAAGGGAAAGGAAGCGGAATAGGCATACTGTAACTCCTGGAAAATGGAAAAGACTCCTCTGTAATCAACTGAAGTACTTTACTTCTCTCCTTTCTCTCTTATTCGAACATCAGCTTCATCATCCTCCTCAGACCCAGATTCCACTCCCATTTGATTGGCATCTTGAAAATACGGAATCCTTCTTTCTTCAATGTTATTATTGCAATATCCCTCCTATGATTTATTTGACTATGTAGAAAGAACAAAGAAAGATAGAGAGAGTTTTCAAAAGGAAATAGAGAAGAGAAAGGCGAGAGAGAAGAAGAGAAATCATCTCTGATGAGCAACATTACTTTCACTCAATCCATGGGCTTCGAAGACATACCCTCAGTAAGCCATGCAAGGCAATATCGATTTTGCCTTGTCATTTTCGTTGCCACGCAAGGCAATATCGATTTTGCCTAATCATTTCCTTTCTATTTGTGCCATTTGATTTTCTGGGTTTTGATCTTTATAGGTGGTTGTGGGTTTGTTTGTTTTTATGGGTTTATTTCTTCTTCTTTTTTTGGCCTATTTGAGATCTGATAATATGCTATATTTTTCATGGTCGTGATTAAGATTTTTCTTGGTTTTTTTTATTACAAGATCTTATAATGTTAGTTTTGTTTTTTTTTTTATTTCTCCGGATGGGATCCTAATTTTTCCCATCGACTTAGTTGATTCTTCTTAGGAATTACTTGACCCACTTGTGGGCCTACCTAGCTCACCATATGATGAATCCAAAGCCCTTTACACTTACTACCCCCGCGGATTGGAACTCACCGAAATTTGCACTCATCTGCTTTGATTGATGATGAAAATCTTGCCCTCAAAACTGCATGTCAGGTTATCTTTTCCATTCCCATATTTGGCACAAAGACTGGTCATCGGTTGACCTTTCAAGCACTTTCAAATCCTGGCATCATTCTACAAAGGGGGCTTACTTTAGCCCTCTGTTTTTTTAACTACCAAATGATATAGATAATTTGGTTTAGTGTGTTTTAATGCATGGTCTCTCTCTCTCTCTCTTTATATATATATATATATATATGGGGTATATATTGGTATATTTGTCTTTGTTCTACTGTAGGGCACGTGGGTGGTAGCTCGTATTTATAGCTTTTACTCCATGTTATTCCTCGTCAATCTGCACAATTCTTCTTTGTTTGACATCGACTTTTGGATATGTTTCTTGGGTTTTCAGGTTTCTCAGATTTTCCGTAGTTGAGTTTCGGAAAGAGCGCTGCAATTACTGCCCAAGGAATTATTTCTTTCACAAAGTTAGTTAATTTGGTCAGCTTGGATCTTGAGGTGTGGGGGAATTCAAATGGTGGGCTAATTCATCTCAAAAGTTTGTTTTGTGCTTTCTGAATCAACTAACTGCCAAGTTACCTTTATTGAGATGCTACCTCTTTAAATTTTACATGATTAATTTCGACATTTGATCTTTGCCAGAACTAGAGCATATCTTGCGGTTTTTCCCCAGAACTTTGCTAGAACTAGAGCATATCTACAATATGGATCAGGGAAATGACTAATGTCCATTTATATAGGAAATGACTCAGAGAAGAACTGAGTCGAAGCTTGTGGATTTTTTTTTAAATTTATTCCCTATTGTTTATAATTTCACAAGAATAATTTTGGAGTTGATTGTAGACTTCTCAGGTACTTTGGTGAAGCACAACTGACATCTGTGGCATATCGTCTTAAGCCTATAAACCACATTACCAGCTTAAGTTTAGATAATCTGAAATCACATTACCATATTAAGCCTAGAAATCTGGCTATCATTGACAAACATTCATCAAACAGTTAAGAGAGTGCTTGCTAGAACATGTGGAATTAACAAAATACTAGACTTGTCCCACTTGCATAGACAAGGAAAATATAGCAAAGTTTCCTCTACATAGACAAACTTAGATCTTGCCATTTTAGGCTACTTGGAATTCTACCCGTGCAACTAGTGGAGCACATAAGCTGCATAGATACTGCATTGGAACTTTGCTGTCCAATATGTATCATTTGAATTTCTTTTCCTTTAATTGTTGAACTTGACTTGGCTAATGTTAGTGTCGCATGCACCTATATTTTGTAACTTTTCTTTTTAATATTACGTGGTTGATGAATTACCTTCCTCTTCAATGCATGAGATCCATTGTCACGACCCAGGCCCGAGATAAAGATTACCACGGCTAAATCCCGAGTCGCGATCTCCATACTTACTCCCGTAAACCTCGCATTAACCAAAGTCAATACGAAATTCACAAGGGATATCATACATACATATCTGTCAAATGTACATTTTTGCGGAAAATATATATATACATTGACAATTAATTTAAACCTTACAAGTTCTTTACATAAGAGTAAAGTTTACTTACACATTTCATTTCTTATTTAAGTCCACCACTGCATATTCAAAATGCAATGCAGGTGACTACTATTTACATCCAAAATAGATCTACATGTATTTTTCAAGATTTTCCCAAAACATTCTAAAACAATGGTCCTCCGATCTATGTCCACTCATTTAGCCCTCCTGGAGGAACCTGATTGGCCTCCTCCACTGGCGGCACAGCCTCTGCAATTTCGGGACGGGCAACTTAGCCTGTAATGTCATCAATAACACTGTGAACACGACGGTTCAATAATGTATACACAATTCCATGCTAATAATTTGTTTAGCAATTCTGAACAATTCAAATCAAAACCATAAACAATTACATTACATTTATTCATTCAGTTAATTCTCCCCTAAAGGAAGCATTCAATATCATTTAGTTCTTCCCTGAAGGAAGCATTCCATATTATTACGTACACTTTATTAAGTGACTCTTCATTGTCCCCAATGGCATAGGGTGGAGGGCGCACCATCCATAACCCAGCCTTAAGAATGACTTATTTCAATTTCAATTTCATTTTATACTCTTTATTAAGTGACTTTTCAAATGTGTGGGATTTACCAGTGTCTTGATTAGAGATCACCGGCATCACCACGGAGCTCCGGAACGCTCCAATTCATCTACTGCAGTAGGATTGTTCATTGTTTATTCATTTCATTTCATTAATTCCTTTCGTTTCATTAATTCGATGCATCATTCAATTGCAGCTCAACAAGGAGCATAAGAATTAGACGTGAGAGAATAAATCAATTCAAACAATAAAACAATTAAATTTTCCTAAAACAACATTCGAGTGAAACGTTTGTTATGTAATGTACGTGTTATGCTAGATGACATCACCTTTAGTGAAATTTACATTCACATAACCTTAGTAAACACCCATGAAGGTTTAGGAAAATACCATTAACACTAGCCTTAACCAATAGGCTTTTATTCTGAGAAAGCAGAAATAAATCTACAACTTCATCAAGTTCAGTCATCTTGTAGGTCACCTGTCGGCTGACCGAACTCTGGATTTCGGCTAACCGAGCTCTGTCGGTCAGCTTTCCAGAAGCTCAGCTTCATGATACAAATTCTGACATTCTTCCCAAGAAACTTCGGTCACCTCGTCGGTCAACTGAAGTTATAGTGTCGGCTAACCGAACTTGGTTCGGTTGCGCCTCTATTCCGATTCCAGAGAGCGCCAGATGAGCTCTCAGACAACTCGGTCAGGCTGTTTGGTCGACTGTCAGTCGACCGAGTTGCAACTTCGGCTGACCGAACTCAGTTCGGTCAACTTTCCAGAAGTTGTAATTCCACACGAAATTCAGCCCAGAAAGCGTCGGTCAGGTGTCGGTTGACCGAACTGCGCCCAGAAGTTCAGAAAATTTCTGAACTGAATTATTTGGAATTGAACTCCTTAAATTCAAACAAGTCTATTAGCATATATAATCACTAGGATTGAGTATGCTTGCCTTGTTTGGAGATTAATAAGCAATAACCTCCTTTGCTAAGTTGAGTTCTAGATGAAATCCCCAATTGAAACCCCTTTTTACTCCTAAAACTAAAATCAATCCATAAAATAGAACTCTTATGAGTTCTTTGCACAAAAAATCACCCTAACTCAATGAATAGAACTTGAAAGTTCTGAATTCAACTTAAACACTTACTCGTAGCCTTTTGGAGGATTTATTGAGATCTTCCCAAGCTTTAAACTCCAAGAAATCAAAGAAGAAGATGGAGAAGATAGAGAAGATGAGTTATCCTCTTCAATCCACTTGTTAAGCTTCCGAATCACACTTGAGGAAGAGAAATTGGAAGAAAGAAGAAGAAGAGAAAGGGAGAAAGAGAGCTGTGCTGGGAGACGAGAGAATGAACTCAAAAGAGTTCATCCTCATCTTATAAACCACATTTTTGTATTTAAGCCCCTATCTTTTCCACTATTTACATATTGAGTCAAATGAAGGGTCATTTGATCCAATTCACGCTGAATGGAGTCGCGCCTATTACGGAAACTAACGTACTCCTCGAGATACATGTGCGGGCATTAAAAGTTTCCGTATTCGACGAAATATACGGAAATTCGTATTTACGAAAAAGTCCTCTTATTCCTCAATCTAAGCCTAAAATCACTTAATAACATTCATTACCTTTTTATGAAGCTCAAATTGATGATTTGAGACAATTTCGAATCAATTTGGTCATTAATCCACATTAATTCAATAAAACATGTTTAATTAGCATTAATCTCAATTAATTAGAGTTAATCTTGATTAACTCGGGACAGGGTGTTACATCCATAGATATCAGAAAAGCACAGAGCATCTTGTTTGAAAAATGCCATTCAAAATGTTGGTCCATGAAATTGCTTAGGATTCTAATGTTAAATATTATTGTTTTTCCGAATGTTTTGTTTGAGTTTCTTTTGCTTCAATTGTTGAACTTGACTTAGCTAATGTTAGTGTTGCATGCACCTATTTGAGGAATTTTTTTTTATATTTTGTGCTTATGAAGAGCACAAAGCTCCTTATACGAAAATTGCCATTTGAAAGGCAATGTTGCCTAGGAATTTAAGGTGAGATTGAAAAGGGCTTTTGTTTGTATTTAGGGTTACTCTAATGAATATGACATTATATATTGTTGCTGCTAATGGTTGTGTTTTGTAGACTGATCTGCATTGCATTGCTTTTACAGGATAGAGGTTGCAGAGGCATACCTGGGCCTATTTGAAGACAAATCTTTGTGCAATCCTTCTTTTATTATATTTTACATGGGCAAAATATGTATCTTGCAAGATAGAATCAATTTTGATTTGTTTACTACTTGACTGGATCCATTACTAGATTTAGAATTTAGGATTTGATCTTATTGTATGTGCAGCTTAATGGACAATATCGGAGTCATTACTTATTCAAGAATACTTAAATATTGTGTTTTGTAATGTTGCTCTACTATGGCCATTATCAATTTGTATTCTTAGGTGTCGCTCCATTTCCTATAAATGTTCTTTGTTTAAAGTAAATTGGTGTTTAAGGTGTGGTTACATTAAACGGGCCATATGAGACCCTACTTCCCACTATATCGTGTTAGTCTTTTATGTTGTAAGTGTATATCTGCCCTTCAAATTATATCTTCACTATCATGATTATCATTATTTCATCTTGAGAGCCTGTGCTTGGTGTGGGTATTCTTAATTCCTTCCATTGACAGGTTGATGAGGTAAGATATTGTCCAATTAATTGTACAAATTGCTTGATAGATCTGGTCCCATTATGGTATTTAAGATTTTATGGACATTTCATATATGGATATTGCCATGGTTTCATTGTGTGAACACTATTGGAGTGGATCTTTAATGTTGATTTTGATTGCTATTTTGTGTAGCATTCAGTTATACCATTTTGGTCCGCACCAAATGGGCGGCTTGTGTTACATTCTGTAAATTCTGATAATATTAAAAGTTTAGTAGATCTTTCATATAATGGATTATATTGCCCGTGCTAAGCACAGGCATGTTTTGCTAGTTTAACTGATAGTAATCCTAATTTGACAGTGATCTAATCTATTCATTTTCTACATGCAAGTGAGCACCACAAGATATGCGTATTTTTGAGAAAAGCTGCCTTTATTATCTACTCTACACTACACCGTGGAGAATTAATGCTGCTACATCTTTAAGTCAATAATCCAACAATGGGCACAAATGTCTTAAAAAAAAAAAAAAAAAAAAAACCCCACCTTCCGGCACAACTCCTGTAAAAACATGAATTGAACATATCGCCTGCATTTTGATAGCGGTGTAGAATGTTAATACTCCACAGGCTATTCGAGGTCCATACGTACGACCTGTTTCAACGAAACAAGGGATCCAAAATCTTTTGGGTTGCGTACAGGCACAGTCTTTTATTTTTGGGGGGGGGGGGGGGGGGGCGGGGGGCGGCGTGGTTTGCATTAAGCACAATTAACCAGCTTTGAGACCTCATCATTATTGCAATTAGTAACTAATCATGGGTTAAATAGCAACATAAGATTCCAGCGTTCAAAAACGGGGCGCGCCTTACATATGATATAGACTGCTACTAGTCTTCTACCAAGCTAAAGCAGGCCTTTATGGTGCGATAGAAATACAAAAAATACATCATTACAAAAAAATCTCACCACTTGTAGAAACCGATAGAGTTGGGAACTCCAATCACATTAATAGGTCCCAATGAAATAGTTATGAAAGTTTGAAGAGGAATTACATGCGACTTATTGGCAAGATGACATATTAGAGATTTCGGATTCTCTATCCCATTTGATGCACAAAATCATCATGAGTGGATCAATTACGTTAAACACTTGATACACGCTTTCTATAAGTGGACCAATCACGGTAGGATCCGAATTTCATACTAGAACATGGGTGGGCCTCAATCCCCAACTAATTACATAGTCTATAGACCCACTAAATTTACTAAAAGAATAAGGTACATTTGTAAGTTAATCCGCTTCCCCGTTATCTCGTTAAGTAATTAAGAGATTTCGAAAATTAAAAAAAGATCCATACAAAAATATATAAGCCACACGAAATTGTAAGTGAAGATCTCGAATGGATCCCACCTAAACCCCACTATAAAATAATAATTTTCAATTTTTTCTTTATGAATATAAATTAATTCTAGCAACACTTAGGGACTAATGGGTTTGACCCCTTAACGATCCGAACCCAGTAAGAGCCCACTTGAACCCTTAATAAAGTGTAAGTTCGCGTTGTGTTAGCGGGTCGTGTGATACTATTGTACTTTCCACCATTTTGGCATCCTCGATCATATATATTCCCTGCATTTTGATTGATTTAGGACAGCACTTTCCTCATCTCCCTGGCGTAAAATCAAAAATCCCATAAATCTTGTTTCGTCAGATTGGATACCTTTTTCTCCAACCATCCTTAAGTTCCTTCAACCAGAGCTTCTTATTTCCTACCAGAAAACTAGGATTTCTCAAGAATTCTGGGCTTTCAATGTGAAGATGGATGAGAAGGTGAACTAACTAAGCCCATCCTCATCAAACCAACTTCCATGATTTTCTCAACCACCCAAGAACCCGGACAAAACAATCAAAGACAAACGCCAGCAATCACCCCCTATATATAACCCAACCATACATAGTCTTCTCCACCACCCAAGAAGAACAACTGAACTAGTTCTCTTTCATTACTTCTCAAGTTTCCATCAGCTGACAATGGCTTCTCATACAACCTTTCTCTTGTCTTTCCTCGTTGCATTTTCATTGTTTGGCAAGGACACTACATTCGCGGCTCGCCATCTGCTGGACATTGAAGCGCCCAAGTTTGAAGTTCCTGAGTTTCCTCATTTGCCAGATCTTCCTAAATTTGAAGTTCCTAAGTTACCCCAAGTTCCCGACTTGCCCCATCTCCCTGAAGTGCCTAAGATTGAGGTACCCCAGTTCCCCCATCTCCCTGAAGTGCCTAAGATTGAGGTACCCCAGTTGCCCCATCTCCCTGAAGTGCCCAAAGAGGTGCCCCATTTGCCAGAAGTTCCTAAGGTTGAAGAGCCTGAGGTGCCCCATTTACCAGAAGTTCCTAAGGTTGAAGAGCCTGAGGTGCCCCATTTGCCTGAATTTCCCAAGCCCACATTCCCTACCATCCCTACTCTTCCTAAATTCCAAGGGCATCCATAGTCTCATCCCCTCCCTACTCCATTAAACCACTTTCACTTGATTGTCATCTGTACTAGTTTACTTCCATGGTAGAAGTATTAGTAGAAGATTGCTGGGACAAAACTCAAAAGAACTCTCAATCACCAAGGCTTCCAGCTAAAAATACAAATTGGAATTCTAAGAACTAGAACAGGATCAGCATGTATGGGTATTTTGGTGTACTGCTCCTTTTTCTGGCTTTCTGATGTCATGTATTACATTTGCGTTTGTTTGCGTTGAAGGCTTCGTTGTGTCATGGTTACATATTACATGATATTCCTTTTTCTTTGCTTTTTGATGATACATGATTTTTTTTTCTAGTTTAATCTCGTAGTTGGATGACTTGAATTTAAACCCTTCCAGTTGTACGTTAAGGATGTCAGCAACACATTCTATGTGGTGGGCCGGCCTTGTTGAAACTGACGTTGATCATACTATCGTGTCAACTTTGAAAGGCACAGATGAACATTGGAAAGTCCCACATCCCCAAGTTCTAAGTTGAATAGGGTATGAATCAAGCTTTTAGATTGGTACATGATATCTCACATGATAGCCTATGTGGCTCTTGTCGTTGTCCCGCCACACCTATGGAAGAAAATTGATGAAAGGAATCGGATTCGCTATTTCCAAATTTAGAGTTTGTGGGTCTGACTACTCATATGTGATAAATCTCACAACGGCTCCAACTTACTATTGGAGTGAAGTTTGGAAAATGGAAATAGCTAATAAACATTTAGTTTTTAAGTGGTTCAGATTTTAATAAGCTGGCCCCATTGAAGTGGATCGCAAATTTAGTCTTGATTCTCTGAATCAGGATTCCAGACGGGCAAGAGGAATTACAGACAAAGGTGGGACAACTGCCCATCCAGTGGTTGGAATTGTGGGTCCACTGGTTGGTTCATTGGCCCAGAAATATTGCTTCTCGTATATAAAAGGTTCATATATGAGAAAAGAAGGAAAATGTTGTAAACATATATGAACCGGGCTGTAAACATTGTAGAGTTCATATATGCGAAAAGAAGAAGAAATAAAAAGCAGAGAAACGTAACAAAACTGTGAGATTTAGCACAGTGGGCTGTACATAATTTTACAAATGAGCTGGGCTGACTTAAAGATGATATTTCGGATCCAGATTTGAAGTAGTTTCGGATCCAGATTTGAAGTAGTTCCATGTTGTTTACTCCTCTAACTCATTTTCATAAAACTTTGTCTGCGAATTCAAATTCTTTGAGGGTAACTATGAATCCAACAAGACGCACATCTCCACTAAAAATTAAACTGAATATTGGCTATAGATTAAGATTGATCATGTATAAAACAAATTAAATTCATACATGACCGTGGCACAGTATTTATTAGTGAGAAATAACAATCTTGATTGCTACAGGTCTTTCACCACTCTAAAGCAGGCCTTTATGGTGTGATGGTGACCATTCAAAATGAGGGAGATGTTGAGTATAAACAGTGGGGCATTATGAATTGAACTCAGGATTAATCAAGCTATCATCCCCCTTACAAATTAAAGATGGAAGGCCAGTAGATAATTGCATATATGACGCTCGATGGATGTGGCTGGAAGATAATTGCATAATGCCCTAAATCCTAATTGAAGCTCTATAATGAAAGCTCGGATTGTCAACCCCATGTTACTGTTGGGATATACTCCATGTGGTTGAGAACCCACAATACCTAGAAAATAAATTGTAGCGTGTATTTGACCATCCGGTCAGATAAAACTCTAAGAAACCGAAGTTTAGGGTGACTTTTATGTGACGAAGATGAAAATCATTCCGAATGCAGGCTGCTATTCTCTACTTGTGCGACGGTTCTTTTTTTTTTTTTTTTTCCTTCCGCGTGTGTGTTTTTTCTTCTACCCTTTATACTAGGGAAGGAGATCTCAGGTAAGGGAAGGTGAAATGTCTAAGGTTCGAACCTTGGGCAGCCAGAAAAATTAACGTCTTTTACCAGAAGAGGCCGTTCTTGTCCATATCATTTAATTCCACAACATTGATGTAAAAAGAAATTTGAAAAATTAGTTAATGAAGCGCCCAATGGATTCCACAACCAGTTTTTATGGGTTAAGACTTTTTTTTTTTATCAAACTAATACCTTAGTTTGCATCTGATTAATTTGGTAAAAATACTGGTTTCAATCGAACATGGTGGCCAAGTCCCATTTCTAAGACAACAGAGGGGGACAAAACAAAGATCTATACAAAGGATTTACAGGATAAAAAGAAAAAAAAAAAAGAAGCAAAACCCGTCTCATGGTTTTATCATACAGTGTCCACCCCTCAACTCAATGTTTGCTATAAAGCAGTTTAAAGTTCTTAAAATTCCATCTTTTCAAATGTTGGATGGGCCATGAGGATTTGGAATTCCATGTGGGGAATGGCATTTGGAGAACTTGAAATTCTCTGGCCAAGAATTCTCAGAATTCTAGAAAAAAAAAAGGGTGAGAACTGAAAATTTTCCAATTCTTGGAACTCAACAAACTCTTCTAGTGCCCCTTCTACAGACAATTATTTTCATATAAGTGCCCATGAATCATCAATCTTAATCCTTGAAAAACACCAAAGCCTATTTAACTGATAGTAATCCTAATTTGACAGTGATCCAATCTATTCATTTTCTACATGCAAGTGAGCCCCACAAGAGATGCGTATTTTTGAGAAAATCTGCCTCTATTATCTACTCTACACTCCACCGTGGAGAATTAATGCTGCTACATCTTTAAGTCAATAATCCAACAATGGGCACAGATGTCTTTAAAAAAAAAAAACCCTTCGGGCACCACTCCTGTAAAAACTTGAATTGAACATGTGGCCTGCATTTTGATTGCGGTGTTAAATGCTAATACTCCACAGGCCATTCTAGGTCCATACGGCCTATTTCAACCAAATAGGGGATCCGAACTCTTTTTTGTCGCATACAGATGTAGTCCTCTAATGATGTGGGGGGTGGGGGGGTTAATTTAAGCACAATTAACCATCCTTGGAGTGATTTTTTTTTCCTTAAGTCTCTCTCCAATTATTGCAATTAGTATCTAATCATGGGTTAAATAGCAACATAAGATTCCAGCGTTCAAAAACGGGGCGCGCCTTACATATGATATAGACTGCTACTAGTCTTCTACCAAGCTAAAGCAAGCCTTTATGGTGCGATAGAAATACAAAAAATACATCATTACAAAAAAATCTCACCACTTGTAGAAACCGATAGAGTTGGGAACTCCCATCACATTAATAGGTCCCAATGAAATAGTTATGAAAGTTTGAAGAGGAATTACATGCGACTTATTGGCAAGATGACATATTAGAGATTTCGGATTCTCTATCCCATTTGATGCACAAAATCATCATGATTACGTTAAACACTTGATACACGCTTTCTATAAGTGGACCAATCACGGTGGGATCCGAATTTCATATTAAAACATGGGTGGGCCTCAATCCCCAACTAATTACATAGTCTATAGACCCACTAAATTTACTAAAAGAATAAGGTACATTTGTAAGTTAATCCGCTTCCTCGTTACCCCGTTAAGTAATTAAGAGATTTCGAAAATAAAAAGAAAATCCATACAAAAATATATAAGCCACATGAAACTGTAAGTGAAGATCTCGAATGGATCCCACCTAAACCCCACTATAAAATAATAATTTTTAATTTTTTCTTTATGAATATAAATTAATTGTAGCAACACTCAGGGACTAATGGGTTTGACCCGTTAACGATCCAAACCCAGTAAGAGCCCACTTGAACCCTTAATAAAGTGTAGGTTTGCGTTGTGATAGCAGGTCGTGTGATACTATTGTACTTTCCACCATTTTGGCATGCTCGATCATATATATTCCCTGCATTTTGATTGATTTAGGACAGCACTTTCCTCATCTCCCTGGCGTAAAACCAAAAATCCCATAAATCTTGGTTCGTCAGATTGGATACCTTTTTCTCCAACCATCCTTAAGTTCCTTCAACCAGAGCTTCTTATTTCCTACCAGAAAACTAGGATTTCTCAAGAATTTTGGGCTTTCTAAGTAAAGATGGATGAGAAGGTGAACTAACTAAGCCCATCCTCATCAAACCAACTTCCATGATTTTCTCAACCACCCAAGAACCCGGACAAAACAATCAGAGACAAACGCCAGCAATCACCCCCTATATATAACCCAACCATACATAGTCTTCTCCACCACTCAAGAAGAACAACTGAACTAGTTCTCTTTCATTACTTCTCAAGTTTCCATCAGCTGACAATGGCTTCTCATACCACCTTTCTCTTGTCTTTCCTCGTTGCATTTTCATTGTTTGGCAAGGACACTACATTCGCGGCTCGCCATCTGCTGGACATTGAAGTGCCCAAGTTTGAAGTTCCAGAGTTTCCTCATTTGCCAGATCTTCCTAAATTTGAAGTTCCTAAGTTACCCCAAGTTCCTGACTTGCCCCATCTCCCTGAAGTGCCTAAGATTGAGGTACCCCAGTTGCCCCATCTCCCTGAAGTGCCTAAGATTGAGGTACCCCAGTTGCCCCATCTCCCTGAAGTGCCCAAAGAGGTGCCCCATTTGTCAGAAGTTCCTAAGGTTGAAGAGCCTGAGGTGCCCCATTTACCAGAAGTTCCTAAGGTTGAAGAGCCTGAGGTGCCCCATTTGCCTGAATTTCCCAAGCCCACATTCCCTACCATCCCTACTCTTCCTAAATTCCAAGGGCATCCATAGTCTCATCCCCTCCCTACTCCATTAAACCACTTTCACTTGATTGTCATCTGTACTAGTTTACTTCCATGGTAGAAGATTGCTGCGACAAAACTCAAAAGAACTCTCAATCACCAAGGCTTCCCGCTAAAAATACAACTTGGATTTCTAAGAACTAGAACAGCTTCAGCATGTATGGGTATTTTGGTGTACTACTCCTTTTTCTGGCTTTCTGATGTCATGTATTACATTTGCGTTTGTTTGCGTTGAAGGCTTCGTTGTGTCATGGTTACATTACATGATGATATTCCTCTTTCTTTACTTTGTGATGATACATGATTTATTTTTTTCTATTTAATCTCGTAGTTGGGTGACTTGAATTTAAACCCTTCTAGTTGTACGTAAGGATGTCAGCAACACATTCTATGTGGTGGGCCGGCCTTGTTGAAACTGACGTTGATCATACTATCGTGTCAACTTTGAAAGGCACAGATGAACATTGGAAAGTCCCACATCCCCAAGTTCTAAGTTGGATTGGTACATGATATCTCACAAGATAGCCTATGTGACTCTTCTTGTTGTCCCGCCACACCTATGGAAGAAAATTGATGAATGGAATCGGATTTGCTATTTCCAAATTTAGAGTTTGTGGGTCTGACTACTCATATGTGATAAATCTCACAACGGCTCCAACTTACTATTGGAGTGAAGTTTGGAAAATGGAAATAGCTAATAAACATTTAGTTTTTAAGTGGTTCAGATTTTAATAAGCTGGCCCCATTGAAGTGGATCGCAAATTTAGTGTTGATTCTCTGAATCAGGATTCCAGACGGGCAAGAGGAATTACAGACAACGGTGGGACAACTGCCCATCCAGTGGTTGGAATTGTGGGTCCACTGGTTGGTTCATTGGCCTATAAATATTGCTTCTCATACATAAAAGGTTCATATATGAGAAAAGAAGGAAAATGCTGTTAACATATATGAACCGGGCTGTAAACATTGTAGAGTACATATATGCGAAAAGAAGAAGAAATAAAAAGCAGAGAAACGTAACAAAACAATGAGATTTAGCACAGTGGGCTGTACATAATTTTACAAATGGGCTGGGCTGACTTAAAGATGATATTTCGGATCCAGATTTGAAGTAGTTCCATGTTATTTACTCCTCTAACTGATCATTTTCATAAAACTTTGTCTGTGAATTCAAATTCTTTGAGGGTAACTATGAATCCAACAAGACGCACATCTCCACTAAAAATTAAACTGAATATTGGCTCTAGATTAAGATTGATCATGTATAAAACACATTAAATTCATACATGACCGTGGCACAGTATTTATTAGTGAGAAATAACAATCTTGATTGCTACTGGTCTTTCACCACTCTAAAGCAGGCCTTTATGGTGTGATGGTGACCATTCAAAATGAGGGAGATGTTGAGTATAAACATTGGGGCATTATGAATTAAACTCAGGATTAATCAAGCTATCATCCCCCTTCCAAATTAAAGATGGAAGGCCAGTAGATAATTGCATATATGACGCTCGATGGATGTGGCTGGAAGATAATTGCATAATGCCCTAAATCCTAATTGAAGCTCTATAATGAAAGCTCGGATTGTCAACCCCATGTTACTGTTGGGATATACTCCATGTGGTTGAGAACCCACAATACCTAGAAAATAAATTGTAGCGTGTATTTGACCATCCGGTCAGATAAAACTCTAAGAAACGGAAGTTTAGGGTGACTTTTATGTGACTACTACGTCAAAAAGGCCGAAAAATGACTGCCGACGACAGTCATTTTTCGTAAAAAACGACTGCTAAGGGCAGTCGAACGGGCAGTCGTTAAAATCACAGTCGTTTTCCCAAAATGACTGCTGTTAGCTGTAAAAAATTTGGCAGATTTTTGACTGCCCACGGCAGTCAATTTTTCTAACGACGAACTTCGGCAGTCGAAAAGTTTGTGGTCATTTTTTAAACACTACGTAAAAACGACTGTTTTAAGCAGTCATTTTTTTAGAGGGTTTTTAAAAAAAATATTTCATAATTAATTTTTAAAATTTATATTTTTCTAATAAAAATCCTGTAATTCTCAAAACTGTAAATTCGCATTAACCATACAAACATCCATTATCCATCAAATAAATAACTCAAATAAGCTAAGAAATCATCCATCCACTTAAAATGTAAACCATTAAAGTAGCTACATTAAATGGTAGAAAATTCTCAAGAACCACGTTCACGTTCACAATCACACCCATCAAAGTAAATACTACAAATAAAGTCATTTAACAATAAATCATGTGGGCTTTTAAACTACCCAAACACATTTCTATATGTAGGCCAATAAATGATATCACCCAAGGTGAGGTCCCCAAAAGTCTTTTCTCCACCCAACAACTCTACATCAAACTTCAAGATCTCATCTACAACGATCCTAGAGCATCATGGTCTAAATCACCTTGCGCCACCGAGCTGTCAGATTCATTTGCAGTAATAACATCATCCTGCAGTAACAAAAAAGGATAAATAAGAAGCAAAACACATTTTGAAAAACATTAACGTATACTTCATAAAAATGTTCTTAAGAAACATTTCTAATCTAAAATTTTCTCAAAATTTCGGCCGAGTCTCCCCTGTACGTGTGACATTTAATTTTTTTTTTACAACCTGCTAAGTACCTGTACATAATAAAAAAAAACTTCATATGAACAACCCAATGCCCCAACGGACTACAAAGTCATTCACCACTACGTCATTTGTCATTCACCACTAGAAAGTCATTCACCACTACAAGTGCCCTTCTACCATTATTATACACACAAACTCATCCAGCATCTCATCTAAAAGACTAGGAAGAAATTGAAGTTACTACATTCATACACCATTATTCCATCGACCTTATCCAAGGATAAATCATTACTCAATATATGAGCTAACATACACTATTCAAGATCCATCTCTATTTATTCAACATTTGTTCCCTTGAAACAGAGAGAAGGTCTACAAGAATACCATATTGATGCAAATAGATATTCTAAACTCTATGTCAGTGTATAATTTGCTTTGATAGTAGGAGTTTAAATTACCATACCAATATTAAAATGGTTCTCACCACATGGGGGCTCGATGCTGATCCATCGTTCCTTTTATGAGTGGCCAAGAAGAGATCCATGCGAGTTAATGGTTGATCCGGATTTTATACATTCACAGGTGAGCTTATTTGTAATTCTAAAACACAAACAATCGGATGCTTTTAAAATTGGAACAGTTCAAAGACAAAAGTCTTGCACTACTACTTCGGCCCAAGCATAGTCTTACCTAATGGATCACAAATCACTAACCAAAGCATGGGATATGAAAACTTTAGTATATTTTAAAAAAATGGAGGTAAAAAGGAATTAAATAAATAACGTGAATGTGAGCGCTATCATATGCCAAAATAGGTGAGATCATAGTAAAAAATTGAAAACCCACATGAATCCACCCAAGTGGGAAAAGAGACTGCTTATCCTGGACATCAAATATTTCTTCTTCATTTGTTGTCTGACACTGAGCAGGCAATAATATCTTTAATACAAAAACCAAAAGCTTTCCTTTAACAAAAATGAGGAACAATACACTACATAACAATGGCAATCATCTTACAGAATCAGAGGTCGACTCCTGTGGACGTGGGATGGTTAGAGATCTACAGAAATTCATCACAAATAAAATCACAAGAATTTAGTATAAATTCATTGTAATGGAATGTTGCCAAATTCTCCAATTATGTAACAAAAAACATGTATTGGCTACATGTATTGGCTACATGTTTGTGTTTTCATAACTCTCTGATGGATGGACCCCTACAGTGGACCATCCACATCACATATCACATAAAAAAGAATCAACATGCAAACTGGGAAACTTCGACAGTCAACGTTCCAGATCCAATATGGGAAATACACGTTGATATCTCGATGATGCATGGTTTCATAACCACATGCACCATAGACCACAGTGATGAAAATGGAGTTGCAATTGATTGATCTCTTCCTTTTCAGGTCTTTTGTTAGGTGAGAAAAATGGCCTGATTTTCAAGACCCCAGGTCATGAGGCCATTGCAGACCCAACCCCTTGGGAGGAACCGACTGTTATCAGTCATCCCAAGGAACTTTTTTAATTCTACACCCCGCTTTTTGCCTATTTATTCTAAAAAAGGAAAAAAAAGATTGGAATTGATAATTGTAAATAACCCCTTGCATTTTGTTGAAATGTCTGAAAACTTCTTTGCTGCTGTTCAATAAAATTTAAGACATCATGTGAGGGGGGGTGTGGGGGTGGGGGTTGTAGTTTGGTTTTCATTTTCTATAAAAGGTAGGAGTGGGTGTTTGACAGAAAGAAAAAAAATGAATGCATATGTTTTTAACAGAGAAGTTAATGGAGTGAAGTGTATGGTTTTGTAAATGTCATTAATGTCCCCTAGTATTTTACCTGTTTGGAGAAACCTACCTTAGCCTTTTGACTTCATGTCATTTCTCGTTGGTCGTTAGAACAAAATATGCTTTGTTTTTTTTGGTATAAGAACAAAGTATGATTAATCATTCAATGTTTTGCCTTGTTATTTTCAAACACTGTTTCTGCAGAAAGGGATTTTTCCCATGCTCAGATCACTTTTCGTGGAAAGGAGAAAAGATGAAAAGAGAGTGTGAGTTGAGACAAGCTCTTACTGTGCCTTTAAAAATAATAAAAAGGAAAAGGAAGGGGTTAGGATTTCTTGAGACAGGAAAATTGACGTAAGATGGAAGAATGTCAATTAGAACCTGTACAATAGTCCTTTATAACATGCTAACGCAGTCCAAGTTGGGGTTAATCCAGTAAAGATGAATTTAAAGAAATGTTTTTTCATTTGTTATCTCTATGATAGTAGAGCAATATCTTGAGAAATTGAGGAGGAAAAAACCCAGTTCTAGATGCACCAAACTCATAAAGTTCTGGTAAAGCCATAAAAGAGTGAACTTGATCAAAATTTGGAAGGAAATTACTGCATAACCTTGCTGTAGAAGGTAATTTAGAATAAAATTTAAATGACTCACTCTCTGCAATCCATACAAGTTGGACAAACCCACCATCACTGCC
Source organism: Persea americana (assembly GCA_029852735.1). Lineage (NCBI taxonomy): Eukaryota > Viridiplantae > Streptophyta > Magnoliopsida > Laurales > Lauraceae > Persea > Persea americana. Next base: position 75,511,750 of record CM056815.1, read on the forward strand.
AACCAAACCACATTCTGAATGATATGATCATTTGTCCAAAATGCACCCAATAATCCAATATCTAAATCAGAATGCATCTGAATGAATGGATTGAATAGGGATGACTATTGGGTCAACCGTACAAATTTTCTTACCATGTTTAAAGTGCGTATGCTTTGGTAGGGAACATAGGCCTGACTTGAAATGTAAGAAACAACAACATCCATCAACTTTTAAATTCAAAAGCAAACAAGTGAAAGTGATATACTTACAGTTTCAAGCATTTAGACTTCTTACAGTTGCAGCGCTTACAAGCCTCACCTTCTCCATCATTTTCTAGCCTGCGCCTGTTCATTGTGAAACCTCGGTTTTCAGTAACAAAGTGAAAGCAAAAGCCAGGTAAGAAATATATCAACATCTTGGAACAAAATTAAACTAACAGCAATAAATGGAATAGAGTGAATGCCTCTTCTTCTTGGGGCTATTCTGATTGAACTCTTCACCAATTTCAAGTGCAGGTTCCTGAAGATCATCTTGCATAACCTGAATTGCATTGCCATTAGAGCTCAAGTCTCCTGAGCATTGTTTGGAGCCAAAGATTGATTTGTAGAATTGTGTGTAGCTGCTAGGGAATGAAATGAACCAACAGATCTTGGCATACTAATTAATCGGGTTACAGAAGTCAGAGACTCATGCTTGACAATTCTGAAGTCCTTTGAGGTACTTGCAAGAGCATTCAAGTGCAAACTGTGCTGACGAACCAATTTCGGGCTTGAGAGGAACCAGTTTTTTTATCATCAGAAGCACATTTTCCCTCAAACTGCAGGGAATTTAAGGAATCACTTTTTGATTCATCCACTGCATTCTTTTTATGAGCTCCTACATCAAAAACTAAACAGCGCCTATGCATGCCACGCTGCTGTGGAGTGTCGACCTATAGATAGAGAAGATGCAACACTTTATCTAGAACCAAGTAATTCATATAAGCTAAATAGCAATTCATAGTTTTTTTCAAGAGATTAAAATGAGTTAAAAGAAAACAAATGTGCAAGTTTTAATATCTACAAAAGGTACATAAATAGGTCCATAGAGGATATGGACAAAACGCCACACTCCATCAAGGGATAGGAACAGGATGAGCTTTGGAAATGGTCTATGAGTGGTAGTTTATCAGCCAGAACCATGTTTCAGCCTTTGAATTGCAAGGGCAGTAATGCCAACCTGTCGATCTATTGTTGCAACAATCAAGGCATGCACTTAAGAGTCAAAACGAAGTTAAAGGCATAACATACATTTGACAGTAAAATAATAGTCTGATAGAGATAATGGGATTTATCATATATCCGAAGACAGATTGGAAGAGGCAAGACTATTATTCCCCTGCCCAAATACTTCCAATCAAAACACAAAAAAAGGAAAATTTGAAATTCATCGTATTCTAAAACAAAAACAAGTGAATTTCAGATTATGATTTTTACAGGGAGCGAAGAAGCAGGAGAAGCCTCGTTAAGTTCGGCCTTCCACTCGCGCAGCATCTGGTGGACTTGCTCCTCCAACACTACAACATCGATCGACCGGCTCTCCTTGCGCGCGAACTGCAGATCTGTAAACATTCCCTGCAAATCATCGACCCAATTCTTTGCCTTGTCCTTGAAGAGCTGGTGAGATGCCATCTCGCAGCCGATCTTTGAACCCTTCCCCATTCTCCACTTCAAAACCCTACACAAACAGCAACAACAATAACAACAGTAGAATCCGTGTTCTAGTTTCAACAACTAATGATCGATCGAACGGAGAGCAATCGACCTTTAAACCCTAATCTGATGGAAAATCAAGGGGAAATGAAGAAAACCCTGTTTGTTCCTGGAGATTGCAAGAAGAGAATCAAGTGCTATAAAACGCTAGCTCGATTGGAATGAATTCTTACCGAGAAATCGAAGATAGATGAAGAGATAGAGCAGATGGATTGTTGAGTTGCTTTCTAGTAGTAGTCTGTAAATGCGAAATCTCCGTTGTTCACAGTGAAGAAGAAGAAGAAGAAGGGGAAGAAAAAGAAGTAAAAGAAGCAAGGCAAAAGCGAAAAGGAGTTTTGGTGGAGCATGTTTTTCACGTAGCGGGGAGAGAGGGAGAAAGGGGGAAAATCGGTGGGGTGGGGGGAAGGGTGAAAGGGCGCGCGGGTGTCGAAAATGCCCAAATGTGCCGGGATTTTGTTCTCTGTTTTTTTTTACATTAACGACTGCCATGGGCGATCGGCAACAGTGGAGCATCCGTAAAAAAAAAAAAGACAGCCCACGTCGGTCGGTAAAACCAAGGCGTAGGGGTCATTCTTCAGCCTTTTTGACGTAGTAAGCTGCTATTCTCTATTTGTTGTGCGACGGTTCCTTTTTTTTTTGTGTGTGTGTGTGTGTGTTTTCTTTCTACCCTTTATACTAGGGGAAGGAGATCTCAGGTGAGGGAAGGTGAAATATCCAAGGTTCGAACCATGAGCAACCAGAAAAATTGACGTTTCTTACCATAAGAGGCCGTTCTTGTCCATATCATTTAATTCCATAACATTGATGTAAAAAGAAATTTGAAAATTAATTAATGAAGCGCCCAATGGATTCCACAACCAGTTTTTATGGGTTAAGACTTTTTTTTAATATCAAACTAATAGCTTAGTTTGCATCTGATTAATTTGGTAAAAATACTGGTTTCAATCGAACATGGTGGCCGAGTCCAATTTCTAAGACAACAGAGGGGGACAAAACAAAGAACTATACAAAGGATTTACAGGAAAAAAAGAAAAAAAAAAAAAAAAAGAAGCAAAATCCGTCTCATGGTTTTATCATACAGTGTCCACCCTCAACTCAATGTTTGCTATAAAGCAGTTTAAAGTTCTTAAAATTCCATCTTTTCAAATGTTGGATGGGCCATGAGGATTTGGAATTCCATGTGGGGGATGGCATTTGGAGAACTTGAAATTCTCTGGCCAAGAATTCTCAGAATTCTAGCTAAAAAAAAGGGTGAGAACTGAAAATTTTCCAATTCTTGGAACTCAACAAACTCTTCTAGTGCCCCTTCAACCGACAGTTATTTTCATATAAGTGCCCATGAATCATCAATCTTAATCCTTGAAAAAACACCAAAGCCTATTTAACTGATAGTAATCCTAATTTGACCGTGATCCAATCTATTCATTTCCTACATGCAAGTGAGCCCCACAAGAGATGCGTATTTTTGAGAAAATCTGCCTCTATTATATACTCTACACTGCACCGTGGAGAATTAATGCTGCTGCATCTTTAAGTCAATAATCCAACAATGGGCACAGATGTCTTAAAAAAAAAAAAAAAAAAAACCTTCGGGCACAACTCCTGTAAAAACTTGAATTGAACATGTGGCCTGCATTTTGATTGCGGTGTTAAATGTTAATACTCCACAGGCCATTCCAGGTCCATACAGCTTATTTCAACCAAATAGGGGATCCGAACTCTTTTTTGTCCCATACAGACGTTGTCTTTTTGTGTGGGGGGGGGGGGGGGGGGGGGGGGGGGGGGGGGGGTTGAGAATTTAAGCACAATTAACCATCCTTGAAGTGATTTTTTTTTCTTAAGTCTCTCTCCAATTATTGCAATTAGTATCTAATCATGGGTTAAATAGCAACATAAGATTCCAGCGTTCAAAAACGGGGCGTGCCTTACATATGATATAGACTGCTACTAGTCTTCTACCAAGCTAAAGCAGGCCTTCATGGTGCGATAGAAATACAAAAAATACATCATTACAAAAAAAATCTCACCACTTGTAGAAACCGATAGAGTTGGGAACTCCCATCACATTAATAGGTCCCAATGAAATAGTTATGAAAGTTTGAAGAGGAATTACATGCAACTTATTGGCAAGATGACATATTAGAGATTTCGGATTCTCTATCCCATTTGATGCACAAAATCATCATGAGTGGATCAATTACGTTAAACACTTGATACACGCTCTTTATAAGTGGACCAATCACGGTGGAATCCGAATTTCATATTAGAACATGGGTGGGCTTCAATCCCCAACTAATTACATAGTCTATAGACCCACTAAATTTACTAATAGAATAAGGTATATCTGTCAGTTAATCTACTTCCGTTTACATATTCTCAAACAGAATTAAGAATCGATCGAGATCACCAGAGGATTTCCCCCACAGTGACCTTGAGCTGACCGGTGATCCAGACTCCCGAGTTAAGTGCATATGGTATTGTGGTACCATTTCCTGCGGCAACTGAATTACTGACCCCCACCTCTCTCTCTCTCTCTCTCATCCGGTTTTTAAGCTGTAAAGTCTTCCATTTTTGTCCATTTAATTCAACTAAAGTCAAGCTGGTAGTGAAGTCTACAGTATCTTGAGACAGTATCTTTTGCAGGGATCTCTCTCGTGAATACACACAACAAACATGGGTCAGTTGACTGTTTTGCATCTGCATTTTACTTGGGAAGCTGGTCTTGTGCATTACAGACTTACCTGTTTCCATTCCTTCAATTGGTTTACAATTATAAATAGCACTGCATCATATTCATGAAGTGAATATCTACATACATTAGTGAAGAAGACCATAATGCATGAGAATATGCTCTGTTTTTCAATTATTTTAGCAAGCCTAGTGCAGGGTAATCAAAACCCATCATGGGATTACTTTAGCTTTGCTAACCTTTACAATTGCTAGGATTCTGAGCAAGTTTTAGTTTGATATACAGATTTCTTCATCTCATGGCTCTGAGCTACTGTCCGAGTTGGGGAGCATTTCAGCATCTAGATACAGAGATGGAAGCTTTTCAGCACGCACAAGCAGATATAGCTACAGAAGTCCTCTGTTTCTGCGATAACTGTGGCGTTCCAGACACTATGATCAACCATTTCTTCGAGCCAGAAGATTCCTGTTACTTAGAGAACAACACCCATCTCCTTCCTTACCTCAATGCCCCAGAAACAATCACCTCTCTTCCACCAGATTTCTATTCAATGGATGAATGGGAGTGTTATCAGTACCCGAAACCTTGCAAAAACCTGCGGCGAGTTCTGTTCCCCGGATTTCGTCTATGGCTACTCTGATGAGTCTGCTGCTGCTACTTTCCCAGCACCTGAGTTCTTGCCGGAACTCACTGATTCTCCTGTGGAGGTTCAGCTGCCAATGACGGGTTTCTTTCCACGCAGCAGTGAGAGCTCGAAGAAATCAAATGGGGGTTGCTTGTCAGCACAGAGCATGGCTTGCAGGCAAAGGAGGAAGAGGATCAGTGAGAAGATCCAAGAGCTTGGGAAGCTTATTCCAGGAGGGAATAAGATGAACACAGCTGAAATGCTTCAAGCTGCTTTCAATTACATGAAGTATTTGCAGGCTCAAGTTGGAATTCTTGAGTTGATGGCCTCATTTCAGGTAAACTCATTACATGAAAAACACTAATCTTCATGCAAGCATGATTCTCTGGACCTTGTGGTTCGATCTGACTCGGCCAATTACCGGGTTGAGTCGACTAGAAATATACACTACTAAAAAAAAAAAAAAAAAAAAAACCAAAACCAAAGGGGTAGCTTAGTTGGCTTAGGACCACGATTTGCACCCAAAGGTTATAGGTTCGAAATTGCACTACCGCACAGGGGCTACAAGAAAGTTTACCCGGCTTCTCTGGGCTCGGAGGGATTAGTCCAGCCTAAAGGGTTGAGAACCCTCTAATAACGCAAAAAAGAATAATAGAAAAAAAAAGAATAAAATTTATATAGTTGTAATTTAATGTATATTTTAACGTCTGCACCCTGCACCAAACTCTGATCAAACCTGGACGAGTGAAGCTTGGTTCATCCATATAGGAGTCGATCTAATTGAGTTCAATCCAACTCAGTCAGTATGTGACAGGGTTGAATTAACCGGTCCGGGGTTTTAATGGACCCACCAGGTGGGGGAGGTGGGCTCAAAGTTTCTGTAAATCCCATGTTCTCTTTACATTTGCCCCCCTGCAAAAAAAAATTATCTACATAGTGGACTCCTTCAGAAGATTTTGCACCTTTCTGCTCTTGATCACAATTCACAAGATCATATAAATGTGGCATGGATTACTGTTATCATTGTTGACTCGTTTTAACATGTGCACGTGCAGGGAGTTGAGGAAGGTGCCCAACTAGCTAATGTGGAAGAACTTCGTGTGCTTGCATTCCCAAAAATCCAAGAGAAACTGTACATAGAAGGGAAGTGTATTGTCCCCATAGAGCTTGTTGAAACTCTAGCAAAGGGACCCTGAGCACCTATCAAACTCGTCCCTTTCCAAAGATCTCAACCACTTGATCAAGATATTGGGAGGATGAGGAAGATATTTTACAAAAAACTTTAATCCTTCTCATGTATCTTTGTTATCGAAATGGAAAAATAGAATTTATGTAGCAGACTCTATTGGGACGAAGTTTTGATGGTGATGTATGTATCTTTGTTATGTTCACCTCTGTTGGTCCATTTTTTTTAATGTAAATTCTCTATTTTTCTCCCTGTGAAACAAACAGTATCATTTTTCATGGAGGTTAATTTTGATCTGTGATGGGTGCCACAACATATTGTTTTTGTGGGTGAATCTGAATGGATCATATATAGGTGTAACTGTTTGGATCCAGCCTGCATATTGGACGGTCAGAAGAAAGATGCTGGACTACATCCATCTGGGGCCCACTCACTCACTTTTCAATTTGTGTCCAGCAAAACATTGACACTGAATTCTTATTATGTGGCCAGAAATTTGGACGACTGGAGAGGAAGGTGTTGCGCCATATTACTGTGTGAACTGCCTAGCTTTCACCTTAGAAACTAGTGTATTGGGGCTAAATATATGAGGGAAAATTACAAAACAGGGCTCAAGGTTTTTCCAGATTTCAGAATAGGACAAATAAAAACTCACATTTCAAATAAAGACTTGAATTTTCCATTCACATTTCAAATAAGGACATCCGGCAAGTGGATGAGTTTTCCGACCACTTATTTCTATATTTTTAAGAAATACCCAAAATAGCCTCGACTTCATATTCCTCCCTTTCAACCACCATTGTCCTCTAGGGTGACATGATTAGGTATCGCCGAGGAATAAGCTTGTTTTTTCTTAATCGAGTGCTAAGCGTGGTTGGAAATTGGCGAAGCATCCTCGCAACGAACTCCCTCCCAACCATCATCTTCAGGCCACCATCTTTTCATCCTTGATTTCATTTGGATTTTCCAAAACTGTGCGTTTCTTTTTTCCAGCCTTTGCCAAAGGTCACAGGGCAACAAACAAGTTGGGAGGTTTGGCTGGTGTGTGCTTGAAAACTCCTATAACCTCACTGGCGAGGGCAGCAAACACACACGGTTCTCCGAGGCAACTATCGACTTAGCTGGCAAAGGCAGCAAACATAGTCGCTGCACCGTCCGTGGCTCCGATCTCACTGTCTTCTTCGAGGTAAGAAACTGCAAGCACGCCACAGGAACTGAATTCGAGGGATGTGGCCAACTGATTGAGAAATGATGAGAAATCAAGAGGCTCACCTCCGATCTCGATTTTGTCTCTGGCGAAACTACCTCAACGCCGGCCTAGAAATGGGGATTATGCATTTTCCCAGATGAATTGTTGTGTAGGGGAAAATCTCTAGTGAGGAGCTTTGCGGCTACTCATGGCTGAGGAGAGGGATGTGGCAAAGGGCCTTCTTCTCCTCGTCCTCGCTCCACAGGATGGATTCAGGGAACTGCATACAATCTCCGATGCACTCATCGAAAAGGAGTTTGAGCGTGATAGGGAGGACGACGACCTCCACGTCGGCAATGACGATCGTGCTAGAAACGCTGCCCAAGTAGAGGGAGACACAGTGAGATGGGGTCCATGGAGCCGGAAAAGGGCGAGACAGAGACAAGGAAGAAGAAAGGGTTTTAGGGCATTTTGGGTATTTTGAAAAAAATAGAAGGACAAGTCGCTGGAATAGTCACTTTCTCGCCGGATGTCCTTACTTGAAATACAAATGGAAAACTTAAACCCTGATTTGAAATGTAAGCTTTTATTTGTCCTTATTTGAAATCTAGACAAAACTAAAGTCCTGTTTTGTAATTTTCCCAATATTTTATAGAGAGAATTAGATGGATAAGAAGAGCCAGGGCATCATCATTTAACAAGTGATTAATCCTTTCACTCTCCCTAGAGATAATTTCTCTGTCTAATGTTTGTGCCTACTATGTGCTGTCTCAAGCTCTGAAATAAAAAAAATCAGATTCAGATAAAAACTGGGGCATTGGGATTAAAAATCAGATGGAAAAACTTGATAGTGAAATTCTTTTATCTTTAAATATTATTATTATTTTTTCAACAGTTGGAATCTTATAATTTGATCACAACTGCTGGAATCTATGTTGCTAATTAACACATCCTTTGATGCTAATTGACATGATTAAAGAAAACAGTTCAGAAAAATGGATAGTGACACTCCATAACACACCAGTACTTTTCTTTGTTTTTAGTTCCCGACGTTTTCATGTAGATGTTTGCCTATGATCGATCCTATCCTTCACACAAGGAGGGGTCGTGCGCCTAATCCTATTTAATTGGCAATTATTCTAATTTGACAATATTGAACCTGTCTTTGATAACCTTAGATTTTTGCCATGATAGAGCTGCACAATATACAGTCATCAAACTTGGAGGGCACAGATGATATATTTTTTTTTTGCATATTTTTAAAATTTTAGAGGATCTAAGATATGACGCTTTAGACATTAGGGTTTTGCAATTTTATGAGAATGCGAATCATTTGAAGCCCACGAGATAGTTGAAAAATCAGAAAGTTGGAGTAAGCTGTTTTATGTTTTTCACATGCATCTCAATATCAGTATGGATCTAAGATGTGGAATTTCATTTGTAGCTTAAGATTTATCATTTGTATGAGAATAATGTTAGACTTGGATCATGATTTGAGGGCTTACATAGTGTAAAAAATAAGAAAAATTGAATTAAGTTATTTTTTTCTTCATATGTTCATCAAAACCCATGAGGAAAAAAGATATGAAACTTTACACCTAGGGCTATTAGGTCTGTGAAAACCCGAACTGATCAAATTTTAAATTAAAAGCCCATAAGGATGGATGTTCATGGGCCAATCCAGACTAAGGCATATCTGGGCCCAACCTGACTTTAAAAACTGAGGCTCATATCCTGGGCCCCATTATGATAAAAAAATTTCTTTGGATCCCCCCTATTGTGATTGAAAACGCTCAAGTGGGCCCACACGCACCTCTCCCTTTCTCCCTCACCCAGTTTTTCTTGGTGTCTTGGCCATCATTTATGGAGGGAAGAGAAGGTAACAAATTAAGATTTAGGAGCGAAACTCATATCTTCTCTAAATTTACAGCCACCATAACTGTCAAAACACACGTGTAATAAAATGCCTTGATTAGCCGCCAGCAATCGCATATTATTAGTAACTTCCCATTCCACCTCACTCATTAGGTAAAGTAGAATGTAACTGCCTAGTAAATCCGGCTAAGATAACTGCCAAATAAAATGGCTTAGATGCCCTTACTCTCATCATCACCATTCATCTACTTGTGCTTTTTATTTTTCTCTAAACGGTTTCCATTCCAATCATCCAAATTCCTGGCTATTGATATGAATTGTTTGTCAATGATTTGCTTGGGACAAATTACAACCTATTTAAGTGGGCCCCAGATGGATGGGGTCCAACATCTCTAATTTCTATTTTAACCGTCCATAAAACCATATGCTGCGGGCTGGCCGGGACCCATGAATTGCTTGATAAAGATCAAAGGATCAAATGTTTATAGACCTCACAAATTGACCTTCAATAAAAATGATACTCCTCTAATTCACATTAGAAAAAAGAACATATACACAACACATGCAAAAATGGAACTACAGAGACTAACAAAAGAAACAGAGATACATACAGAGGAATTAGAAGGAAGAAAAATGAAAAATCCATCTCATGGATTTATCATACAATGTCCATCTCATCATCCCAATGTTTTGATCAAACGGTCAAGATCTTTGGAAATGGATGAGTTTGATCGGAGCTCAGGGTCTTTTGCTAGAGCTTCAACAAGCTCTCTTGGCACAATGCACTTCTCTTCTATGTACAGTTTCTCTTGGATTTTGGGGGATGCAAGCACTTGAAGTGCTTCCACATGTGATAGTTGGGCACCTTCCTTAGCTTCCTGCTGCAAGTGCACATGTTAGGGAAGTTGAACTTAATATTTAAGTGCCACATATTTCTACACTACTCAACCTGGCAACTGGACAAATAGATTCATCATGTGAAACTGAATTTACCTGAAGTGAGCCCATCAACTCAAGAATCCCTACTTGAGCCTGCAAATACTTCACATACTGGAAACCAGCTTGAAGCATCTCAGCCGTGTTCATCTTATTCCCTCCTGGAATAAGCTTCCCAAGCTCTTGAGTCTTCTCACTGATCCTCTTCCTCCTCTGCCTGGCAGCCATGCTCTGTGCTGACAAGCAACCCCCATTTGATTTCTTCGAGCTCTCGCTGCTGCCCGGCGAGAAACCCGCCATCGGCAGCTGAGCTTCTACCGGAGAAAAAGAGAATTCCGGCAAGAACTCGGGTGCAGGGCAAGTAGCAGCAGCATTAGACCCATCAGAGTAACCATAGATGAAGTCTGGTGTGTAGAACTCGCCGCAGTTTCTCGCGCGCTTCGGGTACTGGTAACACTCCCATTCATCCACCGGATAGAGATCAGGTGGGAAAGAGGTGATTGGTTCTGGGGCATTGAGGTATGGAAGGAGATGGGTGTTGTTATCCAAGTAGGAGAAATCTTCTGGCTCAAAGAAAGGTTCGACCAAAGTGTTTTGACCGCAGACGCCACAGTTATCGCAGAAACAGAGGAGCTCTGTAGCTATATCTGATTGTGCATGCTGAAATGCTGCCATCTCTGTATCTAGTTGCTGAAAGGCTTCCCAACACGGACAGTAACTCAGTGCCATGAGATAAAAGAAATCTGCAAATTTAACTAAAACCCACTTAAAAATGCTAGTATTTTATAACAGTCAGCAAAATCAAAGTAATCCCATGATGGGTTTCATTCCCTCGCATTAGCCATGCTAAAACAACTGAAAAAACAGAGCATATTCACATGTATTTTGGTCTTCTTCACTAGTACATGGAGATATATTTGCTTCATGAATATGATGCCATGCTCTTAGTAACTATAAACCATCCAAAGCAATGGGAAGAAGAGAAGCATGTGAAGCACAAGACCAGCTTCTCTTGAAAAGTAAAATGAAGATGAAAAATAGTCAACTATAAACCATTCTCGTTTTGTGTGTGTATGAGAGATACAGAGGGGAAAGAGACATACCTGAAAAAGATACTGTCCCACAGAGCCGTAGATTTCACTCCCAGATATGCTGTCTTTAGTTGATTGAAATGGACACAAGTAGAAAGACCCCTTCAAAGCTTAAAATCAGATATAAACCCAACTGTTTCTCAGTTTTGAGAGAGAGAGAGAGAGAGAGAGAGAGAGAGAGAGAGAGAGAGAGAGAGAGAGAGGTACGGTACGTGGGGTAATGAAGTGGGATAAATGGAGATCAGAACGGGAACGGTTAATAAATCTCTAGTAACGTGGCTATCTGTAATTGGTTGAAGGATTTTTTTTATAGCTAAAACGGTTATTGGGCTGCTGAGAATGCTGTCTCTTTCCCTATGAACTACAGAAATGCCCTCTTCTATTGTTAGGAAACGAGCTGATCCGCTGTGGGACCCAGGAATTCTTATCCAATGACTTTCTATGCTGGAGAATTTCAACCTACAAGTGGGTTGCATGTAGGTCCGGCAAAACCTAATCCGACCGACCCATGTATGACCTGCTCAGCTCAATTTGCAAAATTAAAAGATCGGCCACGGGTTAAGTTTTTCTTAGATCAGGGTCGACTCATTTAACCCACATGGCCCACAATTAACCTTGGGATATTCATGAAATGAAATTGGGCTTAGTTAAAGTATTCACAGATAGGTTGGGATTTATACGAATTGGTTCAATGCATGGAAAACTAAAAAGGTTAATGGATCACAATTCTGGACCCTACTTTTGCCCAACAAAAAACTAGGTGATGGACCTTTGGTAGTTGCTACAATGAAACTGGGCTCAAGCTAAGCTTATAATTTAGTTTGGGTTAGATTGTGTTAGGTGGTTGGGTTGATTGACTAATTAGAAGGATGCAGCTTATGTGGGTCGACCCGACCCGCAGTAACGCACCGGCTATGAGGGTTACCGCAAGTCGGGTTGGGTCGACCTGCAGTGGGTGCAGTATAGAATATATTAAACAGGTCTGGCTCGTTTAACAAGACCTGACCCATTTGCCACCTTTAGTTGCATGTGTGGTCAAGCTCTATGGAGCCACTTGGGCCCACCCTTGATAAGTGTAACTCTTTTCTCACTTTAATTCCTTATGATCCGGCACCATGCCCAGTTTTATGCTCATTAAGCATTACCATCGAATTGAATTAAAAAAACAAAAATCTATAGTGAAAAAACTATTAAATTTCATGTTTATTAGGTCAAGGGCTAGGATGATATGGTTGGACTGATTTTTTATATGACTATCATCCATAAATATATATCCTTCCATACATCATATTTCCATTGATTGAAAAGCATCCAAGTGGGCCCCACAAAGCCAACCACATAATAATGTGGAAATGCAGTCTGCTCATAGGTGGAAGTCTTCCCTCTATATTTAGCCATTACCCCAATTTCACTTGAATCATAGTCACTTGAATGGTTGGTGGAGCATGTGGAGTATTTTACTTGTGGGGACTAATTTTATTAGCTTCAAATCAATAATAATAAATTTATACACTGTTTTGATAAAAAAAAATAAAAATAAAAAACGTATACATACAATATTGAAATGATTATAATTAATCAATCAATCCAACGGTAGATATCACTCCCAAGTGAAATTTCTACGGTGATGGATGGTATTAGGGGGCAGGTTGTGTGATCAAATAAAAGTGGGCCACATTCTCAAGAGATAGATCTTGCTCGGATTTGAAACGGAAAGAAAGATTGTGACTTCTTGCATCGTTTTGGTGCTTTCTCGCTTTCTACTCCCTCGTTTGAATGGCCGTTTGAAGCATGGAAAGCAAAATAGCACATGTAAGAATAACACAACTTGCCAATCTCCTGCAGTCGTGTATAGACAAGAAATCCTATTTGCAGGGAAGAATCCTCCACTCCCATTTCCTCAGAAATGGTCTCTCTCCCGACATCTTTCTGTCGAACAAGCTCATCGAATTCTATGCGAAATGTGGGAGTATTGATCGTGCTCGCAAGGTTTTTGACAAAATGCCTACTAGAAATGTCTATTCATGGAATGCTATTGTTGGGGTTTACGCGAAAGCTGGTAATTCGGAAGATGCGGGCCGTTTGTTTGTGGAAATGCCTGAGAAGAACACAGTCTCATGGAATACCATGATTAGCACTTATGCAAGAAGTGGGTTTGAAGGAAAAGCCTTGAATTTGTATTATATGATGATGAGGGAAGAAATCAAGCCAACCCATTTTACGTTTGCCAGTGTTTTGAGTGCATGTGGTTGTTTACTTGATTTAGAGCATGGGAGAAGATGTCATGGTGTGGTTGTTAAGGTTGGTCTTGATGGGAACATGTATGTGGAGAATGCTTTGGTTGGTATGTATGCAAAGTGTGGAAGCATGGAGGAGGCAATTCAAATATTTGATGGAATGTCTCAGCCAAATGAGGTCTCATGCACTTCTTTGATGAGTGGGTTGTCACAGACCGATCGCGTTGAGGATGCATTGAGAATGTTTGGGAAGATGCATAGGAATGCAATTTGGATTGACGCAGTTGCATTGTCAAGCATTTTGGGTGTTTGTGCTAAATGCGAAGATGGCGAGTCCAGTGCCAATAAAAGATTCAGCTTTTGGAGGAATGAATATGGCCAACAAATACATTCTCTTGTGATCAAACTTGGGACTGGATCAGATCTTCATGTAGGCAACTCTTTAATTGATATGTATGCCAAATGTGGTGATATGGACTGTGCGGAGATGGTTTTTTCCGCATTGCCTGAGGTTAATGTTGTTTCTTGGAATGTCCTGATAGCAGGATATGGCCAGAAAGGCCATGGGGAGAAAGCTGTAGAGCTGTTGGAACAGATGCAACGATTTGGTTTCAAACCTGATGAGGTTACGTATGTTAGTATGCTTGGAGCATGTGTGAAGTCTGGGGACGTTGAAACTGCCCATAAAATGTTCAGTAAGATGTCTATCCCAAGCGTGGCTTCATGGAATGCTATACTTTCAGGGTATTGCCAGAAAGAAAACCATGAGGGTGCCTTCGACTTATTTAGGAAAATGCAGTTTGCAAATGTCTGTCCTGATCGAACTACTATTGCTGTTATCCTTAGCTCATGTTCTGGACTGGGGCTTCTCAAGTGTGGAAAACAGGTCCATGCTGCTTCAACAAAGGTCATGCTTCATGTTGATGTGTTTGTTGCAAGTGGGCTTGTAGACATGTACTCAAAATGTGGAAAAATTGACTCAGCTAGGTGTGTTTTTGATAGAATGAAGGAAAGGGATGTTGTTGCTTGGAATTCGATGATTGCTGGTTTTGCTCTTCAGTCTCTAAGCAAAGAAGCGTTCTTTCTCTTCAAGAAAATGAGAGAGGAGGGCATTTATCCAACACAGTTTTCCTATGCCAGTGTAGTCAGTTCATGTACGAGATTGGCTTCTTTGTCAGAAGGGAGACAAGTGCATGCTGTAATCACAAAGGATGGATATGTTAACGATGTTTTTGTGGGAAGTACACTGATTGATATGTATGCCAAATGTGGTGATGTAGAAGAAGCACGCCAGTTTTTTGATGGCATGCCTCATAAGAACATAGTTTCCTGGAATGGGATGATACATGGGTATGCACAGAATGGACTTGGTGATAAGGCTGTTGAGCTTTTTGAAGATATGCTTCTAACAGAAGAAAAACCAGATGGTGTAACCTTCATTGCCGTTCTAACTGCTTGTAGCCATTCAGGATTGGTTGATGCAGGAATCAGGTTCTTTGATTCCATGGAAAAGGAGCATGGGATTGAGCCGTTGGCTGATCACTATACGTGCATCATTGACTCTCTAGGGCGGGCGGGCCGCTTTACAGAAGCAGAAGTGCTTATAGAAAAAATGCCATATAAAGATGACCCAATAATATGGGAGGTTTTGCTTAGTTCCTGCAGAGTTCATGCAAATGTTACCTTAGGAAAACAGGCAGCGGAACATCTTTTTCATCTTGATCCACAAAATCCAGCACCATATGTGCTCCTATCTAACTTATATGCTGCATTAGGAAGATGGGATGATGCATCTGCTGTTAGGAAACTGATGAATGATAGGGGGGTTGTAAAGGATCCTGGCTATAGCTGGATTGAATTCAAGAATGGAGTGCAAGCTTTTATGGTTGATGATGATTTGAGAATTGCTATGGCAAAGGAGTGAAAGGTTTGAAAATACTCTGGTAAATTTTGGACCGTTTAGTGAGGAAAACTGCTTTGAAGTATGTTCCGAGCTAAGAAATTCTCTCCGACAGGTTCGATGGGGGTGAAATGGAGTTCCCAATTTTCGAGGTTGATCTACTTCAAGTACACTAGAGCATTCCTCTTGTGTCCTTCATCCTGAATGTTACCTTTGTTTGTTCATTGTACCCATTCAGTTGTTGCCTGCAATAGAAAATGGCAGTCCGTGGTCCACAGTTCTTAACAACAGAGCCACTGTCTACAACTTTCAGTCGGGGAGTTTGAGGCATATCTTCCATCTACAACATGGCACATTATATTAAGAGTCTGATTATTCATGAGATGGGTTCCACATGCACATTTTGTACACTGTGCAAGTGGTTCAACTGGGCATTGTGTGCCCTTGATTGATTTCAAATCAAAATTGGTGAAGGTTATATTTATCTCTTTAGAAGAGAGAGTCACTCTGGTGGATGCAATCAAGGAACATGGTTGTCATCTCTATGATGTAGAAATGCATATACATGAACTTGCTCCCTTGCATATGGTTCGGTTACCTATTTGAATGAAACTCCATTTATTGATTAACTTCTCAGAAAAGCAGTGCTTGGTTGCTGAAATTACAGCGTAGTGCAAGTGTTAGTGTGCAGTGGGTTGTTGAGGAATAAACCTCCACAGTGGTGCCGGCGTATTGAAATCTGAACCGTTCAAAGAAATGCACTCCGGGCATACAGACATCCTCAAATTTTACTTCAATCTGGCTTTGTTCCACCGTTGGATTGACTGATTGATAAAAAATGATTAACACAATCTTATGCATATTCATTATCAAGTTTTTCATCAAATGAAAAATCAAACGGTTAGATAAATTCTGACCGATGTAAAATCTGAGGACACCCCATGCACTTGGAGGGCATTTTTTTTATAATGGTTCAAATTTTGATAAGTGAGGCGGACTGTGGAGTTCCACTTCTCTAACTGAGGATTTCTCTAGGTAAAGGCCTCAAACGATCCAGACTCCTAGTTAAAAAGGGTCAGTGACGATCAAGATGGGCTTTGGCGGTGGCTTGACCAGTCATCATAAGCCTATTGTCATATGCCATCATCATTTTGCATGGTCATTGCTCCTCATTACCTTTCCTCTTATTATTATTATTATTATTATTACTACTACTACTACTATTACTATAGAGGCTGCTTTTACAAGAAAAAACCTCTAGTACTTGTATACAATGGGGGAGAGAACAATCATTTCATATTAACGCTTGAGGGCCTCCCACTAGTCTCTCTCTCTAACTTTTTTGGCATTATCCGGCAATATCGCCGGATGTTGGACATAAATCCCTATAAAAAAAAAAAATAACCCCTTTCTTCCTTACTTTTTTTGACCATTTTTTTCATCCATCTCGTTGCTTCCTCCTGAGTGGTTCCAACCCTTGATTCTCTTTATTCATCTTCCATTTTTTTTTCCTTATTTGGCCCCATTGCACTCCATCTTCAAATTCTTTGAGGCCATCTTTTTGCTCTTTCTTGTGAATGGTTATGAAGGTTTACTGAATGGAGATGAAATGTTATATTTGTGAATGGAGATGATCTGGAACTCTAGGAGTAGGTGATGTAATCAAAGGACATTTTGTAATATCAACAAAATGCATTTTTGTCGACAATATATTATATATCGCATGATGTAAAGAAGGTTTTACATTCTTTTTTGTAGTAAGCTATGGGATATACAAAACAAAATGTCAAACTTATGTAACTAACCATATGAGTAGACTTTCAAAAAAAGAAAAAAAAACACAATTAATAAGATGTACAGGTGTTGTATCATTTTATGAATTCCTCCATACTAAAGATCATGAAAGGAAAAAGATGCACACAATAAAACAACTATGCAATGGAGATTTTATTATTATATTGTTTAGAGAACCTTAGCGCGATTATAAAAGAGAAGAAGACAGAAGGTAAAATAGAGACAATCAAGGGCTAGAGTACTGAGTAGGAAGCAGCGAAAAGGGTAGGAATAAGGATGGGAAATGGAAGAAAGACGGGTTTTCTGCTAGAACTTTATGTCCGACGTCCTATAATTTTTATGAGGCTGCCCCTTCTGCCCCCGCCCCGCCCCCCAATTCCCCTCCTTTTTTTCCCGACTGATAGCCCACCTGGAGTGCCAAGGCCAGTAACAAGGGATTCTGTATCTTGATATCCTGACTCAAGATTCAAGACCATATTCCATTTCCTAATTAAATTACAATTCAGGATTATGTGAATCATCTGAGCACGGCCTACAAATCAATGAAAGGACTAGCAAGGTAAACCAAGCTTGAAGAGCATACCCCAAGTTAGCTTGAGGATTCAAACTTTAGATGAATGATGATAAATTGTTATTAAGTTTCAGGAAAATCAAGCTGAAAAAAAGTTGATTGTTGGTCAAAGTCAATAAATAACAATCCCTTGCCACCTAATAATGCGAGGCCAAGGTATGTGCAGCTGTAATTCTGCACTGTGTCACTTTTGATGATAAATGAATGACATTCTGTGATCATACGTTAATGACCATGTAACCTTCATTTAATACGTAGTCCGAGAAGCCATTCATATCACATGCCACCTAATTAAGGTTGCACTGACCAAATTCCACACAATTCCGAGTGAGAAGCATCATAGAATGAGTCATATCAAGAAGTGCCAATAAAAATATCATTAAAATATAATTTCAAATTACAATGAAAGGAATTAGTTAAACATAACTATTTTGTTATTTGGATTTATTTTTCGTCTCAATCACCTAAATCTACTTGTAACACTCAATATATTACCTTGAGAGTCCAATGCAAATTCAAAACCAGTGGGATCAATCCAATTGCAATTGATGAATTCCTTAGACTTGTAGAAGTCAATATGGTGCGACTTTGATTCTATATGGTAGACCAGAGCATCATTGTAGTCTAGACAAAATCTAGCAATATAGATTTTGTTCTTCATGTCCCTAATTGACGTCGCTGTTCCTTCTTTGTTGACCATCATGGCAACAGATGTCGATCGACTCAAGAAAAGCGTTACGTCTTCCAAAACTACAACTTCATCCCAGACCATCTTGGACTTGTCAAGAGAGAAAATATGAATTTGAGTACGAAGGTGGTACACAAGTAATAGTTCTCCATTAAACTCGATCAAAAAGCAATGTCCCATTGGGAGCTCAAGTGGCATTGGGTTTTTAAGAACATTCCAGGTGTCTTCAATTATATTGTAAACCCCCAAGTTTCCTTGTTGACCCGGACAATAAAAAAGACCATTATGGAAAACTGGATTAGTACCATCTACATGGAAAAGAGGAAAAACTCCCTCTCCAAGGAAAAGATGAGTCCAACTCTGAGCTCCAGGACTACATGTTCTAATAAGAATGCCATCATAGGGTTTGCAGTTTATAACAGCAAAAACTACACAATCTGGAGAGGTAGGCAGAGATGAGAAAGAGACGGCTGAAAATACGCCAGGCAAATTTGGGAGGTCGATTCTTTCCTTTGTAAATGGATTAAAGGAAAAAATAGAAGCAATATTAGCAGAAACTAGCAACCAACTGCCCTTTGAGAAATGAAAGGATGCACCATGTAATTCTGGGATGTTTGCAGCATAAACTCTCTTGCTCAATGGGTCGAAGAACTTGTACAAACCATCCATTTCTTCATGAAAGATGAGACATGGTGTCAGAGGCAACCATGCTGAGGGAGTGATAGATCGCCAAGTCCTGCATATGGACCGCATCCAAGCGTAAGCTACTGGAGTAAGCCTTTTCGCAATCAACATTACAACCTGTATTGGAAGGTCCGACCAAGGCCGCTCGTCTATAAATATCTTCATGATGGCGGTTTCCACTACACTCTCTACTCCAGTTGCCTTCTCATTAGTATTTATCAGTCGTACTTTTTCTGTGTTTACCTTTGTGTTAACATTACTCAGCCTCGTCTTTTTCATGTCTACCCTTGCATCATTACTAGTTTGAATAACACAAAATGGCGATTTCCAAGGGGGTTGCACATTTGGGCATGTCAAATCAACTGAAATGCTTCTCTCTTTCATATGGAATGTATATAAGCTTATGTCATCTTGCAGGAAGAAAAAAATTTGATCACCTTCAGGTCCTGACTTGGATGCAGAGCATGAGTGTGAGCAACTTCTACTCAAGAAGAACAGGCGATCGCCAATGCTTTTCACAGATACCCACGTCATCTTAGAGAAATCCATTTTGAAAACTAAGATACTAAAGACCCAATTGCTTGCCCAATGTAAAAGTTGGAGTACAAGAAATACCTCTCCACAGGATTCGATAAGGTAATCTACATGGCAATACCATAGAGGATATGAAGGCATCGGTACATCTAAGAATCTTGGTGCAGTGAAACGGTTTCCAGGACCGACAACGATTTCACCAAACCTTTCCTGAGTAGCATAAAAGTATATTTTGCCTTTGCAACTAACGGCATCATGAAAGTCTTCATTGCTGTCGAAAGGATTGAACTTCACTTTAATAAATTTGCTGTCTTGAGTAATTTGACAGAAGTGACATATAGGAGCCGTTTTGTTGAGCAAAACGAGTTGGCAATTGGGATTTGTGGGTGGTTTAGTGAGAACGCATATCCAATCACGATGCTGCTTTGTGAGATGTGGTGCCTCAATTTCTATTAATGATACTGGATCGAAAAAACAATATCTACTAGACAAGTCTTTCAACAACAACCAACCATGAGAAGATAGACAAACATCTTTCTTATGCATCTGCCTAAAACTTCTCACGTGGTAGCTTCCAGTTGCCATGTTAAAGAAGGTCTTCGTTTGTGCTTACCATGTTGGAAAACAAGCATTGGGGCTGATTTTTCATTTAGCGCTTCCATGGTTGATCTTGAGAACTCCTGCTCCAAAAGAACAAAAGAGATAAAGGATAATAGTCGCATCAACATCAAGGATGAAAATTTTTTTTGCAGTATGTAGCTCTTGTGCTTTCTTCTAACTCAAAAGACTTCTTATCATTATATAGAATTACGTACTTTTTATTAAAAGGAAGAATTTACGAATAGCAATTGCTAATTGGAGAAGTCCATCTATATAGATAATTTAGGGATATTATAAACCTTTATACACAGGAGCAGGTCAATGTAATGAACCAAGGTAGATGGTTTGGAATTTGGATCATCTTTTGTATGTGAGCTCAGTGGCTGATGCCTGAGGAGTATTTATTGCTTCAATTTAGTATATACACAAACAAATATGTACTTTTTTATTTCACTATTTCCTTTCAATGATAACAAATTATTTATGGACCTGAATAGAACTGCTAAACAGATCCTCCTTTACAAACCTTCCAGACAATATCTTTGTCAGGATAGTACCAGCAGAAGATTATATTGGGATAATCTCAGATATTGTGTTTTCCTCAAGACAACATTAGGAAGGATCTTTGATTAAATTATAGAAGTACTAGTAAAGATCTTAGCACACGTATATAAATGTGAGGTAATTTAAAAGTAAAGAAAAGATAACTTTAACATCTTATTTATTGCTCAATTATTAGTATATATTAAGCAATGTTAAAGTTTAATTTGCGAAAGCAGCCATAGGATCATAGTTAGAAAGTCAAGGGACGTCGTCATGAACAATTTCTTCCAATGCTAACAAATC
Organism: Persea americana; assembly: GCA_029852735.1. Lineage (NCBI taxonomy): Eukaryota > Viridiplantae > Streptophyta > Magnoliopsida > Laurales > Lauraceae > Persea > Persea americana. Next base: position 75,532,928 of record CM056815.1, read on the forward strand.
AGATAAAAAAATATCTTATTTTTTCCTTTTGATTTATTGCTTTTGGATCAAATCATTTTAAATCTGTTATTCTAGATGTGTGTTTATCTAAACTAAATAACATATTGTGTATCACACATAGGATATACCAACCATGTTTGTAAACCCCACCACAAACTTGAGGGCCATCACTCTTTGCAACCATATCACAGATCATGATTTCAAAAAATGCAATGATCGTCAACAGAAAATAACAAACCATTCTTTTCTTTCTTTGTTCATATTGACCGCCTGTGAATCAATTTGAAGATGGTTTTCTATCATCATTGAACATGACACGAAGGCTTTTCTACTTTGAATTATCTTAAACCTATGCTACTCACAATCAAACAATCAAAGAATATATTTTCTGAGAGGGTCCAAATAGTATCAAGCCAGATTATGACCTGTTTGAGGTCTCGCTAGATTACTAATATCCGCTGTCTCTCTCTCTTATACTAATGTAATCCGTTTTTTAATATAGGTAGTATATGTTGAGGTCCACGTCCACCTTTACTCCTGAGCGGTTATAATTGTGGTCGAGCCCTTGCCCTCACCATAAACCGTTGTTGTGCCGTTTCTTATCACTAATTGGTTTTGGGATAACTAGTAGCTCAATGGGGTGTAAGATCCTACAAGTGGTATCAGAGCCTGGTAAGTCAGGTGTGATTGTTGAGGTCAACGTCCACCCTCCCTCGTGAGCGGTCGTAATTGTAGTCGAGCACTCGCCCTCACCATAAAACCGTTGTTGTGCCGTTGGTGAGGCACCTCTCTTTCACAATGCTCACTGGTTGTAATGCCGATGGTGAGAGCCGACGGGGTAGGTTGGGTGTGTGAGTACTTATATTTCAAAAATAATAATAATAATTATTTGAAACATTGTAAGTTTCTTCATTGACCAACTATTTGATGTACATGTGTTCATTAGCAGTCATAGACAAGGAATGCAGCTTAGGTCGGGCCAACCCAAGCAAACCCCCACAGCTTGAATTTGTAATTTGGGGCTTTACGTTGGGCTCCAGTCTGTCAAAACCCGACTCCAATTTGGATTAGGTTGAAGTACAGCGAAGGTTGGGTACATCTTAAAGATTTAATGTAAACTAGGTTGCTGGTACTTGGTTGAAATCTGTATCAGGACAATTCGGAATTCAGGTTAGTTTTGAATCGGGTAAAGGCCCTTCTGGAATTTAGGAAGGGTTCAGATTTACTCAAAAAAAAAAAAAAAAGCCCGATCTTACCTCCTCAAGTTGCACCCACCAAATGTAGGCACTCATCTGTGTCTCACAACTATGTCTGTACTGGTTGCAAGTTTGTGTATCAATACACAGTCTACTTTCACTACTCCTTTTCTTTCCTTTGAAAAAGAAAGAAAGAAAGAAAGAACACTAGGCCACTAAGGCGGGGACAATCCTGCTAATGAGAAGCTAGCCCAAATTGGATAAGAGAGACAGAGAGAGAGAGATGAAAAACAATGTTCATGAATATATAATTAATATAAAGGTACCTGAGCAGCGATCCTCTTCTGCTACCTGAGCAGCGATCCTCTTCTGCTTTGGGCCGAGAAAAGCGCGAACTTTCTAGAATTACAGGGGATTGGATGGGAATTTATATATATATATATATATATATATATACGAGACACACTCTCACCAAGTTTATGAGAGATGCGTGTGGGCCCTCACTATATGAAAGTGAGGGCCCACACCTATTTCTCATAAATGGTGAGAGTGTCTCTCATAGGAGCACCTCCATATATATATATATATATATATATATATAAAGAATGGCACAAACCGTTAGAATAATTGAGAAACGGAAAAGGATACCAGAAATTGGAAGTTCCTTTTCCACTCCAACATCAGGAAGTGCAGAGCCAAGGAATGTCAGAGTAGAAATAGGAATGCTGAAACGGAGGGAAAGTAGGAAGGGAATTTATTAGACCTCCAGGTTTTGGACTTCTTTCCCAGCCACAATGGGCTCCTGGGGAGAGGTGTTTTTTTTTTTTTTTTTTTTTTTTTTCTTTTTCCTATTTTTTTTTAAAAGGTGGTGCCTCAGTCCTGTCAGTGTAAAACCCAAAACTGAGATTAAAAGATAGACAGTTCTCAATGGTACCAAGAACTTTGATGATGAATCTCGTCATTGGAGTAGGAGGATTTGGGAAGGTTTATAGAGGACTGAAAGAGCCAATCCATCATTAGAACAAACTCAATAAGGCCTTCACAGGCTTGGATATGAAATCTGGGTCTTTTTAATAATTGGGCAGGGCTTGGATTAAGTGAAATAAAGCCCAAAGCCCAGCCCAGTCCAGCCCATATAAGAAGTGCATGTAAATTAATTTAATTTTTAATTTATCAAAAGGCCGGTTCAGCCCGGCCTGATTTTTTAAATGGGAGGGCTTCAGCCTAACTTTCATGGCCCATTTCAGGCTTGGTATGCCTCAGCCCCGGCCCGGCCCGGCCCACGAACGATGCTACTCTCTGTCGATTGTTAAGCCAGAGAGCTCATTTTATACAATTACCTTTTGCAGATCCATTTGTCCAAATTGAAAAGAGTGATGAGATGTCCAAAATGAAAACAATTATGTATAATTGCAACAAGCCTCCTCTCTCATGGAAGCAGAGGATGGAGATTTGCTGCAAGTGGGCTTTACTATCAATCTCTACAAAGGTGCGAAGAAAATGATTATTCACAGGGAAACTACCAACATCCAAGTAGATGAGAAATGAGTCACCAAAGTTTCTGATTTCGGGCTGTCCAAACAGGTCCTAGTCTTGGTCAGACCCATGTTTGAAGTGAAAGGCATGTGGCTTCATATATCTGATTCCAGAGTGTTACAAAACTGTTATGTTTTTTAGGATTGACTGATTAAACAAAACTCTGAGTCCATTGAGTTGTAATTCTTATTTTTAGATAAAGACTATGTTTCTGATATGAAGTAAGAAGATTCCGAAATTGCAAATGAGGGCCTGCTCTTGCACCCACACCCAGATTCACCAGCTTGAGCAGATGTGCAACCTCTATCAGAAAACAGCCCCAAACGCCAGACATAATGATGCCCACTCTAGCGTTGACCTATTCTTTATCCCAGTCAGTACGCTGATGTAGTCTTTTTTTTTTTTTTTTTTTTTACATGAAGTGATTGACTTTCCCCCGCATTTGCAAATCTTCACAAGAATTTTAAAATCCCAGCCACCTAAAAGGTTTCAAATAAACTTTGGAATTCCAGCCATTTGCTTCCTTTTTTTTTTTTTTTTGGTGGTATTTATGGACACTTAAGTACAAATGAGCATTCAAGATTTAACTAGATTTGAGAATTTAAAAATTATTCATAACTTCTCTAAAGCAAAGAAACAGGTTCTAAGCTCTGTTCTTTTGCAAGAATTCAGAGAACTCTTATATGGAGAATTTTGGGGTTCCCCAAATGTTGTCCCCTACATGGAATTTCAGAATCCTCATGGTCGAGAGAAGCATTTTGAAATGTTAAGGGGCTGGAATTTTGAGAATGCCAAAAGATATTTATTATTTTAATGTGGTTGGAGCTCATAATTCTACCAAAGAAACATAACATCTTGAAATGCCAAGGGAACACCCATCTTATCAATGTCAAAGATTTCCAGCGTAACAAATTCCCTGAGTTCGGACCGTATGTGATACGATCCCCGTATCGTATCAGATGATATTCAACAAAATGAAAGAGAAAATAAGAAGAGATGGGAAGATGACCCTTTTGAGTAGGATCGGACTCCTTCCTTGCCTATTCCTGAATAATTCTTAACATGATTACAACTTCATTCTTCAATTATTTAAAAAACCAATACTCTCTTAATTATAGCCTTAAACAAGGGCAGTATCAGTCTTTTAAGATTCCAAGCTAATCATTTAGTGGGATTACAGTGGTCGACACGTTAGGACAGGGAGCCTTCCGAAGCTGGACACCAATCTCTAGGTCCACTGTTACACGAGCAGTGCCTGATGGGGGCTTGGGTTGGGTGTGGAGGACCTGCCAACCCAAAACCCAGCGGCAACGGCAAACCTAGTCTAGTGTTTTCTACACCGACCATCTGCTTGGTGGGTTACTAATAGGAAAGTACCCAGCATCTAATACTTTCGAATCATGCCAGCCAAAAAAATCCGATTCAAAGACCTGGAAACAGATGCTCAAACACCGTACTATCATTCTCTCCTATTAGCGTCGGGCGATAGGGGATGGACGATAGGTAAGGCCTTGGAAGATGATGAGAGCCTAAAATGTATATTTAAGGCCTCTTAATGATTACTTTGTTACTCCTTTGGAGGGTATAGTTGATCTTGTTTATGTTATTTTTATGTTTACAAGTTTTCTATGTGCATTGAGAAGAAATTGGCACAAGATAGAGAAAATGGCGAAAAATCAAGAAAAATTCAAAATTGACCCGGAGGTTTTGCTTCTTGGCGTCCAGACGCCTGGAAGCAGTAATAGGCACTGGAGTTCTGTCTCATGGCATCCGGATGTCGAGAAGTTGGAGTCCGGACGCTCAGACCGTCTGAGAGTCCGCCTCATGTGCGTTTTTGGCGAGGTTTTCATCCCAAAACTTATCAATAGAAGCCCTAATCTCATTTTACCACATTTACATCTTGGGAGAAGATCGGGAGCGAGGTTTTTGAGCTTTGGAAGAGCATCAATGAGGATTTTATCAGAGATTCTTCGTCAACCTCTCGCCATGTGTAACTAAACTTTTGTCTTAGGGTTGCGATGAAGCCCTAATCTTGTGTTTATGGTGATGTATAGGTTCTAGGGTTCTTCTTTAAACGCTTTTGGTTATATGACATTATATTATCTATCAATTGAATTTTGTTTCTTTAATGCAATAGTTATTTCTTTAGTATTTTAATCTTGTAGATTTGAATGCTAGTCATATAACGGTGCTTGAATGAATGTGATGCTAGATCTCAGATAATCTATACCTTTGAGATCTGTTATGCCCTAATCTACATCCACATCATTTATTTGTTGTATCTATAAAGATTTGTACCCAGAACGAGTCCGTCTAGCGTTGATAGTGAAACCCTAGGTCTATACTTGCCATAGTGCGAGATTAGAGTGAATTCGTACCCTGAGATCTTTTCTCTGATTAGAATCAAAACTTTGTTTTTTAATTTGTTAATTTAGGAATCAAACCCATCAAACCAACACTTCATTTTCTAATAAGATTAGTTTAGAAATTAATACTTTGTTTTCTATTAGGATTAGTTTAGGAAATTAGGAACCAATACAACTTAGCCTTTTTTGTCCCAATGGATACGACACTCCAGTTAACATCTTTGCTTTCGCGAGTAGAAATAGTAGTAAAGAATACTTTATATTTGCAAACCTTGTTTTAGGACGGTCAGACAAGCACTGGGTGCCGCAAATAGGGCCTTTGAGGCCACCTCTGCGCCAGGAAGCAGATAACATACCCGCCGCATGGGCTCGAGAGCTGATACAATCAACACCAAATGTCTCAAATTGGGACCTAAATCGGTTGGGGGAATATTTGCCGGAAAATATTGTGCAGAAGATAGTGGCCTTACCATTGGGAGGACCAGATCTAAGATGCTGGCTTGAGGCACTTGCCGTTTCAAATCCATCTATAAAAGGCTCCTACCAAGGCCTATGGGTCCAAATTTGCCCTGGCAACTAATCTGGAAGCTGCCCGTCCAACACAAACTCAAACTAGTCTGCTGGAAATTGCTGCAAGATAGATTGCCAACGAGGCAACGACTGTCAGGGGAATGAAACAGTGGAGCATCTTTTTGCACGTTGCACTTTCACTACACTTGTTTGGTCGCACTTTCCCACACTTCTTCCAAAACCAGTCAATAACATAACTATACATAAAAGGTTTTGGTACCAGGTTGATACAACCAAAAGAACAGGGGGCATTACTGTTATGTGGTACCTCTGGAAATCAAGAAATGACTACATCTTCCTATATCACCCACTAAATCCACATTCAATCAAAACAAAATCCATCTCATCTGTATTATCAATGCAACTAAGTCCTCTTTATGTAGGTCCAGGTCCAGGTTCTTCAGACGGAGCACCAATAGATTGGTGGGTCCCACCTCCTCTGGGATGGCTGAAACTAAATTTCGATGGCGCTTTCAACAACTTCAACCAACAGGCCCGGATTGGAGGTGTAATCCGTGACTCATATGGTAATATGACTTCTGCATACTCGGGTAACAATCGAGCCGAACGCCCTCTGGAAGCTGAACTCATTGAGTTGCAAAGAGGTTCGGTTCACTGCCATGACCTGCAATTATCAAATGTCCAGGTAGAAGGTGATTGTTTAGCACCGGTAACATTTATCCAGAACTCAGGGCATCTAACTTGGGGCATGATGGACTTAGGAAGAGAGTGATGCACCTTCTGGCGGGAATCAACGATACTATTCTAAAAGATCAGCCAACAGACTGGCAGATATATTGGCCAAACTGGATGCGCCACTCATTGCAAGCAATGCATCCTACTCAGCCTTTCCAGGCGAGAGCGAGAGATAATTTACATCGACGAGCATGATCGCGCAAATGCTTACACCAGAGCGTTCTTCAAGGAAACAGTTCGGACTGCCAACCAACAGCGGACAGGGACACACTACAGATATGGGCAGCGAGTGATTGAGAAGGGTAGCTGCAACTACACATTGAATCAACAGTTGGGCTATTGGTGCTTCACCAATTCACTCCATGGGGTTGTCTCTGGCTCACAGCAGGGTTATACAAGGGCGATTCAGTGACAGGGCCTACTTTTGCTCCAATTGTTTTGAGGGCCTTGTCAATTTTCTTTTCTGTAACCGCCGTACCATGCTTCTACTAAATAAATGAACAACCTTTCCAAGCAAAATTTAAAAGAAAAAAGAAAAAAGAAAGAGACAGAAACTTGGATGCTCATTTTTGTATCAACCATTTTTATTCACATCCTATGAAATTGCATTGCAGGCAATGATTGGAATTGGAAATTAGCCTTGATCCTACACCACCTTAGAGTGTCAGCCTCATAGAGCCCCACTGGGATGCACAATGAGAATCACCTTCTACCATTTCACCAATGATGGCTCCCAGCTTAGAAATTTTCTCAGCACCTAACGAGGATACCTGTTGCATACTGCTTTACTCGACCTGGATCGTGACAGTACTTGACATGAACTTTTTTTTTTTCCTATAATTAGCGTCCCTACTTTTCATATCTGCACATTTCCCTAAATATATATATTTTTAAAACTCTTTTATTTTCTAATCTTCTAGTTTGGATGAGATGTTTCCATTTTAGACAAGCCAAAATCTTGAAAATTCCTTAATCTACATTCTCAACACATTTTTTCAGTGGTCCGTGAGGAAACGACCTAATGGCATGTTCTGTGGTCGAGTATGAATACAGGTAGAGAAGCTCTGGGCTTGCTTGAAATCAGGTGCAGTCAGTCCCACTGAAACTAAACTCCCTGCACCTTTACACCATCTGGAATGGGGTGGCCCGTGGGGGAAGTTCTTTTTTATCAAATGTCCCATTTCAAGATCTCGAACCCAAAGCTCACTTCCCAATATAAACTCATAATTAAAGCCAATTATATGCATAGCTCTGAAGCTGCTGTTTCAATAAATAACCATTCCAAATATTCCAATGTTCATTTAAAAAAAAAAAAAAAAAAAAAAAAACCCTTTACCGAAGCAAGTCAAACCAGCTGAAACCTCTTTAACTGACACAATTGCACAAAAAAGATGTAAAAAATTATTCTATGACAGCCACTTAATCCGGTGTGGGCTCACCCTACTTTTCTCGTAATCTTCACATGTGACCACTGAATATGTTCAAGCAGTGTCAACTGGAGTTTCAGAATGAGCTCCCCATTCAGTCCAAGATCCATCATAGACTGGAACATCAGTTTTGCCAAGCCGATGGAGACCCTAAGGAGAAAATGTGCCGTCACTTTTTGAGTGAAATGTGATATATCTTAACTAAAACAGAGGACAAAATCACTTCAAAAAATAAAAAATAAAAAATAAACTCAATGGGAGTTTATTATGCTTTTTTTTTGGTGAATGGGAATCTATTATGATCTTACCAATGCCAATATGCAAGCAGTAACGCCAGTGCCACAGGAGGTCACTATTGGACGATCCAATGTGATGTCTGCAACAAAAGTATTGTTTTGCCAAAGCAATTTTAAATTAGATTCACTACTCAAGGGCATACAGTTGTTCATAAATTACCAGGATGCTTTCTGAAGTGTGCATTAGACAACATAACGAGAAACAATAATCAAGTTCAGATAAAGGTTCTCACCTTCTTGCTCTAACCTCTTCTTTAGTTGGTCTGCAGGTAAGAGGGTCTGCGAACTGTCCAACATCTGCAAGGATCTACCATGCATAAGGAAATAACGAAAATTCGTACACACTGTAACATTGACACATTACATGTATGTGTATTATGTTAAAGTCAGGGCACAGGAAACCTATAATGCCAATACATCTTTCAGATTAGTACTTTATTGGAATATACTATTATTATATTATTTTAGTTCATAAATGGTGTGTATGAGTACAGCTAAAACACAAAACAAGGAAAAGTCTGTTCATGATATGTGTATTGTCATGTGTGTGAGTGATATTCTCACTCATGTCCTCGTGATATGCTATATACTATTTGGCAATGATATAAAGATACAGGAACCATCGATACAAAATTTGAATAAAAATAAAACTCTCTCTACAGCTGAACCGAAAAACAGCATATTAAAAAAAAATCAATTACAAGCTTTGTGGATTCATATGTTAAGAAAAGCATATGTATCAATAAAATTAATGGGAGATTACACAAATCGCATATGCCCAGCTTCCATCATTTGCTTAACAGTATCAGCAAAATGTTTGTCTTCATTCCCCAAGAGGCTTCCAAATAGGAACCACATGAAACCTCCTGTACAGAGAGAGAAGGCAATGGAGGGCCCACTGCTTTTAAGAAAAAAATGTCTCTCGACAAAATCTTCTTTCAACCATCATTTTGCTGGCAGCATAATGGAGGACAGAGTGGTAATCATCAACAAGATTTCACAAAAATGGATATCTTCTTATCCATGCCCGGGATACCAAGATACTTTTTATAGCCTATGGTATTGGTATAGCATTGTGTGACTTGATAGTTGATACCAATACTGGCAGCATATGCTAAATAAATGCACACACTTGTTAGATGTAATTAAATATTGATCATATCATTTAGTTTTAGGTTTTGTAATTTCACTACTAGCGGTTTTGTGATTAGATCGGCAAATGGGTTGGCGGACTCCTTAGCCAAACAAGGGGTTCAATGGTCGTCTCCCCGGGTGGTTATTCTTGTGTAATTTTGTCTTGGGTATAAGTCTCTTACACTCGTGTTATTGTATTCTTATAGTTTTTCAATAAAATTTACCGCTACTTAAAAAAAAAAAAAAAGCCAAAAAAAAAAAAACAAACTGCTAGCAATTTTGCCATGATAATTTAGTGTCCATATCTATACCCAAGATTCAGGGAAATTATTGTAGCCCAGTCATGCTTGAGTTCCACCCCCCAACAATAATTAATCAAGTCAGTCATGACTCATGAGCATGTGTCCTCCAAAGCCCCCCTACTTGCTGTGTTAAGCAGGGGGCGAGTTATCTATTAGATAGGTTGTGCCAAACTTTTCAGGTTCCTGAATCAAAGTTTGAAAGTTGGACATCCTGGTCAGCATTGTCAACTCGTTCCAGAGTTAGCACTAGTACTTGGCTAATGTGCTGGGCTTATGGCCAAAGAGAGAAAGATGGTAAAAGGGGAGTAGAAATCAAAATGAGCTGGCTAAAATGCACTGGAAAAAGAAGTGATCCATTCCTCCAAGGTCCAACACATGAAGCATTCATTCGGAATAGCAAAATTGTGTCCCAAAGGTTAACTAGAGCTAGCAATCTATTGGATGAGGTCCTCAACAAAAGGCTTCTACTCTAGGTGGAGCCAGGGAATGCTAGATCAATCTAAAAGAGAAAGTGGGAGACGGTTTTGATTGTTTTTATTTTTTTTTCTTAAAGGTGGTAGATGGTTGAACAGCAAGAATCTTAAAGAGACTTTTGAACGAAAACAGCCTAAAGGAATTAGTAATTCATGTTCTTTTATCTCCCCCTTTAAAGGAAAAATCCTCCATTAAGCTTGCACCAAATGTATTTCAAAACCCAACGAGTTCCTTTTGAAAGAAATATTCCAAACTGAAGTTCTTCCAATGTGTTTTGCACAATCCATCAACACATCGTTTTATAATAAGATAATGAATAATGCCTTTGAAGTTTTGAGGTTAACAAACCAGAACCAATCCATACAACTCTCATCCTTAACCATAAACTGACTATTTTGAGCAACAACGTCCCTGCCCTATTTGAATCATGACCTAGCTTTACAATATTCTCCACCCCTTGATCCCTCCCTACTCGAAACTTTCCTACCCATATCTCATCCCTGTTTCTTTTGCACATTACATTTTGATTCAATAACTTTTCTCCATAATGCCTCTCCATTCGACCCCAAATCTTCACATCATTTTGACAATGAAGCACTTTTTTCCACAATAATACCAATACCGCTCCCATTCCAAATAATTCACGAGAACAAAGATATATTCATAACAATGCATTTTAAATTAACATTGTAAACAATGTTTTTCACATCATTGAGAAAAATTATTGATTTTAAACTCTATAAGAACATAGAAAATTCCCACAAATTCATGAATTAACCTGAGAAATATTGCAAGTAACAATGTAATTCTGCTGTATAATACCCGACAGTAAAGACTAGTTAAATAGTTTATCAATCACTTCTAAACCCAATGTCTCAAACGAAAGAAAAATTGGGTTGTTAAAGATTATTTAAGTGATGGAGGAATCAAAATGGATCAAGGAACCAACCAATGGTAATCATATTTTCTTCTCTTATTCTTAAGAGCATCTTTCGCGATGGAAAATGATACAAGAACAACAAAAAATGTCCCACTCCATAGGTTATCAAGTTACCTCCCAAATGAGTCCAAAAGCATGCAATTTTAACATGAACTAAGGTCAGGTCAAAATATGTTAGGGTCGGTAACTCAGTTTTGGTCATATTTTAGGAGCCGTTGATTGGATTTTAACTGCTTTGAGTTTTTTCAAGGGCTACGGCTTTCACTGTAAGATGATTAAGACTAGAAAACAGTTTCTCTTTCTGTGGAAAAAGTATAAATACATGCGAAGGTCTTTTCTATTATTTACTCTAATTTACTGCTGAGTTGAGAATGATTCTAAAGCCGTGAGGAATGACCTGTATATTCTTCTGCTGTGATGGAAAAAACAGAAGAGCAAGAAAGTAATCTGAATAGAGGTAAACAAATAAGGCTATTTACCACCCACCATTTTCATGTTATGTCTAATAGATTCCCTGGTTGCTGGATTTTTTTTCATGACATCACAGGGTGCGATTAAAACAATCAATCACCAAATCCTTTTTCACCTGGACAAAAGGAATGCATTTGCTGCCTGGAACATGTCCGCTTCTTATTCCTTTGCGAGGTTCTGGCGCTACACCGTCAAACCTGAAGATAGACAAAGCATATCTATAATAAACCCAAGAAAGCTTTCCAGACCTAGAAGGTCCAAATGAAATTCAGTTCAAACCATAAGAAATTTATGAGAGCTAATATAAACCCAAAGTCGTATGCAGGAGAGAGTGATATACAATGCTTGAAATTGAACTCTCAAAAAAAGGCAAAAAAAAAAAGGTTTGACAATTTGACAAACGAAAATCTTTAGTATAAAAAAGTCATGGCAACAATTAATGATCAAATATTGAAAATGACTTACAAGTTTACCTATTTACATAACATTGATCAACTTGAATAGAAACTTGGGTCAAACATTAGCAACTTGCAAGAAAATGTACACTGTAGCTGTATATGAAAGTACAATTGATTATCATGTCAAGTTAAAGGAAATAACATGACATGGGCCTTCATGACAGATATTGTCTCTGTATCCCACCTTTTCCAAATTAAAAAAGAAAACATATAAAATTCTTTCTTCAGTCAGAGTTCTATTGCTACTATAATTGGAAACAGACGAACCTGGTTCTAAGACACATTCTTCTTGTACTCTCCTAAGGTTTTTTTGTATGACATAAATTTGAAGCCTAGATATACAATGTTTGATATCTCCTTTGTTTTATAAAATATAGTTAGTACTTTAGAAGAAGACATGGATGGAAGTAGTAAGGTTAGATCTGAAGAAGTGCATCCTATCCAAGGATTTGGCCCAGGATAGACCTGATGGAGAAAAAGAAATCGTGTGGCCAGCCCCAACATAGTTGGGACAAGGCTTCGACGATGATGATTACTTTCAATTATCTTATATGATAAAAAAAAAACTCTGGTAATCCAAATGCCATCCTGTCAAAAAGTTTGGGATTTGTTATCAGTGGATAAAAAACTTGGAGTATTTTATAAAACTCTTGTATGAGTATGCCACGAGTATGAGAATGGTCATTGGTATGAAAAATATGAAATGACAAACACAGGCTCGCTCATTAAGTACTGAGTTGTGACTGGTTGAACTTGACATCTGCTACAAAATAACCATAATCAAATATAAGCATTATGTGGTTCAATAGGTAGCTGTTAAACATGATATGATTCTATCCTCCAATTTATATAAAAAAAATCAAGCAAGATCGGCACAAGTATAGAAAGATGGATCTGCTGCAGTCCCTGAATCAGTAGCCTGTGTTGGCAAGTTTAATTGCTGCAGAATTTCCTCACTACCTGCAGGCACAAGTTACAAGCAAGGATGTGTTTGCAGAGGGTGTTTAACTTGAAAAGTTGAATAGTCAGCTGGGAGGATGTACTTGGATAGTTGTGGGTGGATGTTTCCTTGGGCTTTTTTCTCGAGCTTCACGTATTTGGCCCTCAATTTTTGCATTCAGGAGGCATTTTGTCTAACATCCATTATAGAGTTGGATCTAGGTCTTGTGTTTCAGTCTTGGGAAATTCATTGGTGCGGGTAAGGTTCGGTTGGGTTTTCTGTCAATGGGTGTCTGACTTGATAGGTGGTCTCTTTACAATGCCAAAGGGAAGCAATGGTGTTTGACAATGACTCTAGGGTCCAGTCTGTTGATTCAAGTGGAACGTTTTCAGTTAAATCATTTTACAATGCCATGGTAGTTTCTTTTGCATCTTGTACAAGGTTCTTGTGCAGTCGTACTAGTGGAAAATCCCAAACCCACCTAGAGTCTTAGCTTTAACTTGAATGACAGAACTTAGCAGAATTTGGGTAATTGCCCACTAGAAATAGCAGCTTCAAAATTGTTTGTTGGTGGATGGTTGCATTTTGTGTTTACAAAGGCCAGAAGATGTCAACCACTTGTAAATTCAGTGTACTTGTGCCACTTCAGTGTGGTGGTATTTTCTTAGATTTTTTATGAACTTATTTCCCGTTTGGATTCTTGCAGCTTTCAGATGATGAGGAAGGTCAAATCTTATTGTGTTGTTCTTAAAATTGCAGACTTGAAGTAACGGGGGGGATTTGATGGGAGAAAAAAATAGTGCTTTCCAAAATAAAGTGGATAATCCGGAAGGGTGGCACGGAAGACCCACCATGCTAGCATCATTTGTTGAGCTTCGTCAAGAAAGGAATTTATTGGAATATCGGTTCTAGATCTTTGGAGGTGTAGGAATGAAAATTTTCATTAATTTCTTTTTTCTGTAGTTTGGGTAAAATACTTAAATGATTAGCTAGTTAGCCTGCTATTTGTTGTATTCTCTTTTTGGGCTTAGCAAAACTTACAGTCTCCCTCCCCTCCCCCACCCCCCAAACCCAACACACACACGCACACACACACAAAAAAAAAAAAAAAGGAAAAAGAAAAAGAAAAAGAAAAAAGAGAGTGCATATATCCACATGATGTAATTAAACATATGGAATGACAGTTACAGATTAATTGCATAAGAGAAACTTTAACACAAGGGTATAATACCTAGCCTTTGATCGAGCATCTATATGTTGATATGTTTTGTCCTCAAGGTTTTGTTTGACCTGAAACATAAAGAAACATTGGCAAGATTAGACTTGATCTTAGAGTTCGTTATCAGGTTATGAATAAGAGAACATTTACATGAGAAGCTAGAAGAGAACCCAAAAAAAAATCAAACTTGAGCAGTTAATGCATGGTAAAGTCAAATTTATTTATACAAATTGAACGTTTTTTTGTATATATGATGTATATGTATTCACATCTGTATCCCATAAAAAAACCTAAAACTTACTATTGATAGAAGAAATTGAGATTCGGCTACCTTAAAAATGAAAATTTTCCATGAAAAAAAACCTCAAATGGGCATAGCGAACTTTCCACATCAATCTACTCAGAGAGAGCTTTATAAAGAAATTTGTTCGGAAATCTGATGATTAGATCCAAAGTTACAGCAATTAGAAGTTAAGGATCTTTCAAAGCTATGGCTGGCACATAGTTCCAGGGATTGGCATTCCACACCCAATGCCTAGTGCCAAGCATCCCACGTCCAGCCCACCACTTAAGCCTCTTTTAAAAGGTTTCCTGTTTTGATAAGGATCCTTCCAAATTCAGTCTTTTGCTACTAAGCCGACTAATCTCATCCTAAACCCTATAAATAGGGGTATGAGGCACAAACAAAAGCATATGCGATTCTGCACTCAATTATTTCAGTCTCAAATCATTCTATAGTTTCCTTAGAGATCTTACCTTCGATCTTTGAAAGCTTTGATCTTCCACAAATGTCATTTTGACCTTCTAAAATGACCGTAAAATGGGAGGTGCATCAACTCAGCCAAGTTTAAGACCATCAGCTTAGCGCCATTTGTACGCAGAATACAAGAATTTAATAAAATCTACATCTTTCCCTACTCCTTTTTTGATTTTTTTACTTTTATTATTTCTGTTTGAAAAGAACATCAAATCTCTCTATGATTGACCTACAATGGGGATTTTATCTGATAGCACGGGAACCATCGGAACTTCTTCTACAAGAACAAATGCATAAAAGCAAATTTTGAGATGTGTGGTCAGAAGTCCATCGATGGTCATGTAAAAATATAACATTTCAGAAAAAATGGCCATCTCTGATGAGTAAGAACTCTATTAGAAGAAACTGACAAGTAAAAGAAACTGCAACCAGAGTTGAAGACTTTCCCAACACTGTGGCTTCTTTGAAATACCTTCCTCAGGTACAGAAGTGGTAAGCATCAGTCAAGCTCCTGAAACAAGAGAAAGAGACACCTAAGTACCTCTGAGCCCTATCCCACAACTGATGAAAGAATCTCCAAGGACCTCAAGTTTGGAGCATGGCACACTTGGTGGCCAAAACTATTATGCCCAGTTTGAGTTGGGTGAAATCAGTGGGCAGCAAAATGCAACACACAAAAAAGATAAAATATTTCATTGGAGTTCTGGAGAGTAATAATTCTTCGTGATGCATGGTTCGCCTTGCTTGTAAATAAGAATGGATGAATATGAAGAGAAGATCATTACACCCTTTAAAAAAAGCTCTAGCTTAAACTACATCAGTCTGTTGTGAAGTATGACTTGGCACAGGGGTTTAGTTTCAGATAGTATCCAAGAAGTATCAACAGCCACATGCCAGGCATTAGCTTGAGCATGAGTGACTATTGCCCAATCTTAGGTGTGTGTTAAACGAAGATCAGAAATCATAACGAGTACATCTTGAGACGTTAACAATGTGAGAAATCATATGTAAAGAGAAAATAGAGCATGACGAAAAACTACAAGAATTATTTGCAAAATTACAAGTTCCACAATTGTGGGATACAGACTAAATAATCAAAGACAATCAGCACGTTCCAGTGGCCATTAAAATAGTAATATCACTCAATTGAGAAAGTGTAACCTGTTCCAGAGTCCAAATCAGATGTGACCGCATTTTTGCATGGAATGTAGTTGAGCCAACCTGTAGAAACAATAAAAAGGGACTTAATTAGAAAATGTCCTCTTTTAATCTGTTCACTACAAAATGCCTTTGGCATATTACTCAAATACAGGAAACACCAACCACCAGCAACCACCACCAACACACACTGGAGAGAAGGTAATTAAAAGGCCATGCTCTCAAAATGTGTGATTCCTTCCCTAATTGCAAAAAAGATGCATACTCTGTCGAGGAATGAAATAGTTATCCTAAGATTTTGCGCCCCAAAAAATTGTCAAATTATCCAAAAGGAAATTCAGACATAAGCCTCTAATCCCTTATCCCCATAGTTTCTAATTGAAAAGACAATCTACCAGACTGCAAACCCTCCAACTATGAACGGGTTTCTATTTGACATTTAATAAATATAATCCAACTCATAAAGGAAGACCAAATCTCAAAGAGAACTACCTTACTATATCCAATATACTTTTTGAATGGAAAGTTACGTTTCCATCATCCTTTCCTTTCGATATCTCCTCTCATCAATAATAAAATAATAAAATATAGTTCCTCATCACATCAAGTAATTCAGGGCATACAATCATTCGAATTTGGAAGTCGTCATTATGATAATAAAGCCAAATAGAAAACGTGTTTGGATGGTTGGGTGGATAGATCCAAATGAGATGGAAGTTAAGACACTTCTGAAGGTGAGTCTTTTCTGGTGGAAATAATGCTAGAAGGAAACTCCTTTCTGTGTCATTAGTCATAAAATAACCTACTGATAGGGAGAAAAATTGATGATATTGGTTAGTTAACATGACATTTTAATCACCTGAACAGGGCAATTCATGAGATTGAGGATGTTCTATTCAGAAGGGGATCTCTTGTCTAAAACTCTGTATAAAGGAAGTTATTCCACTAGAACCCTCTAGCCTCAAACAAAGATTGATCATTATCTGTCAAACAAGAAAATATATTTATATTTTGCTTTGTTTTTTAGTGAATAATGGCTGACAGATCAGAAAGAAGGAAAATAGGTTAAAGGTGACTGAATGATGGTTAGGTTTGGATAGACTATCTCACTTTAATAGTGCACTCTTAGTTATTGAGATTCAAGGGCGGTGAATCACATTAATATTTTGGAATAGATGCCACCTCTCCTTTTCTCTTCTTTTAAATAAATTGAAGTTTTCCTATTGCTTTAGCCTGATTGTTTGTAATTCCATATTTTTAATGCAGACACCAATCAATAAGAAAAATACAGACATGGTACAATATCAGCTGCCAAGTCTTTCATTCTTTCCACCAACAAAAGAAGAGAAGGATACAATTGCTTATGATAGTGTTGAGGGCTGAAAACAAAAATTCATCCGCACGTGACCATCAATAAGCATTTGTTCTCCCAAAAGCTCAAATATCCAAAATTTCAAGGAGAGACTACATTAAGAAATTGGAAACTGATACACGCTATTGTTTTTATTTACCTAGTGGACTAACACATTATTAGCCACAGAGTACAGAAGTACATGGTTTGAGTCAGATTCGATGCCTGATACAAAAAATCCCTGATCTGAGTCCGAGTCCAAGTTTTAATCAGTGTTTAAAAATGAAAAAACCCAGCTGCCTGATCAAGTCAGCCCAGAAAATCCTGACTAAAATGTCAGAACTCAGAACACACATACAGACAAAAGAGAAAGAAAAAGATAACATTACTTTCCTGCACCTTAGGAAGAATATGAGATGGAAGTGTTTTCCTATAGTTTACATGGTAGAATTATTCAAGCGGACCTGACAGGTAGGATAAGAATAATGACGATGATTTATATAAAACAGAAATACTTCCTAATAGATCTTTCCCGGCTTGTGGCTGTCACAGCCAAGTCAACCGAGTCTTCACCTAGTCATACTGAGCAAGTCCAGACGCCCAAAATTTAAAAATGTAGGGAGACTTTCATCAAATATGTGAGCCCGAGTATGTGGCTGATCCACCCAAGCGAGTTTACAAACTACGAATATGATCTAATGAGTGTGGTCCTAGCCTGGGGCCCCAAGGCACAAACCTGAACCTGATTTGGTGATTTATTTATATTTTTTGGGGGATGGGTCTTGGTTTGTAATCAAATTTGGAGGATAAATCTTCACATCACACATCCAGTTATCCAGGGTCCATAATCAAATATTAAGCATACGACAATGGATTTGTTTCATTCAAATCCTTCCAAAATCTGAATCGGCTAAAATTGGGACCTGACCCGATCAAAATACTTGTGGATCCAGGTCTGGGTCTAGGTGGATCCTGGCCTGTATCCAAACTGTTTACAACAATGCCACTGATAATAATAAACCCAACAAAAGACCCACAATTTGAGCTGAACAGTGAACACTTCTTTCTGAAAATGGGATCGATGCACAAGAACACAAATTATTAATCACTCAATGCATATGAACAAATCAACACATATAAAGGCAGATCTCACTGAAAATTAGCAGAGAAAACCTAACATGCACCAAGGGTCCACAATAGAGGGCGGCAGTCAGAACAAGTGGCCATTTAAAAAAAATTATGTGAAAAAAGTGAGACACAGAAGCATGTTCTATTGTTTCCTTCTTTAAGCACCCTTTTTCCCCAAAAAATAAAGAAGATAAGAAATTGAAGTGGAGGCTTGCATCTAAAGCGCTTTGTGATTGGCGTATACCAACAGGATTGAAGGAGAATTATAAGACAATGACTAGACCAGCTATGACCATGGTTCAAATGGCTGACGCTATGTAGCGTAGTGGCCGAATTATCAGCCGAGGCCGCTACACAATTTTGAAAATAGTGGCTCCCACATGCGTAGCGTCCGATATGTCATGGATTTTATTTATTTATTTATTTTTTCTTATTTCACTTTTTTCCTTTGTGGACCACTTAAACATGCCTCATAACTTTTAGATCTAAGTTTCCTATAGATCAAGACCGAATGGTGTTTTTTTTTTTTTTTTTCGCTATTCATTTTTGGATTTTTGGAGATTTAAAAAAAAAATCCTTGAAGTGGGCCCATGAAATCACATCCTAATGTGGTCTACCTTTTAGATCTGTTTCCCATAGATCAATCCCAAATGGTTTTAGAGATTTTTTTTTAAATGTGTTTTTGGATTTTTTTTTTATAAAAAAAAATACTCAAAGTGGGACAACCAAATCACATCCTAATGCATTCTAAGTTGTAGATCTATGTTTACCATAAATAAATCCCAAATTTCAAACAGTATAAAGTTTTTTGTTTTTATTTTTTCCTTATTTATTTTTTGATTCTTGGTGATTTTCTCAGTCCGATAGATCAGTCATACAGGGATACAAGACCTCCATGCAATGAGGTTATGCTATGCGGCCCCCCTCGCCCCCCCTATCTTAGTTATTAAAAAAAATTAATTCTAGAATTTTCCGGCATTTTGGATTTTTTTGGATATTTTCTTAGATTTTTTAGCACATTTTAGATTTACACTGCTAAATTGCGCCAAGTATTTCCACAACCGCTACGTATTGTTTTGGTTGATGACCGCTGCGTCTACTACAACCACTATTTTGAACCATGCCTATGACGATTTACAGAGAAGAATATTGGCCAATCAAGAAACAACATATGTGAAAGTGAGTATAACAAAGATGAGAATGTATTGCCACAACCACTACATATTATTTTGGCTGATGACCGCTACGTCGACTGCAACTGCTATTTTGAACCATGGCTATGACGACCTATGAAGAAGAATATTGGCCAATCAAGAAACAACATATGTGAAAAATGATTATAACAAGGATAAGAATGTTGAGATGGATATGGTAAAACTAGGAAAGATATCAGAAATGAGTGCATTCGAGAGCATTTAGGGGTAACATCAATAGATGATAAATTAAGAGAGACTTGTTTAAGATGGTTTGGAAATGCCCAATGCAGCCCAACAACATACCGGTGGACAAAAGCTTTTCTATGCAAGTTTATGGCCCCCTCAAGGAAAAGAGGTAGACAGAAGAGGATATGGAAGTAGTAAGGTTAGATCTGAAGAAGTGCAGCCCAACCAAGGATTTGGCCTAGGATAACCTATAATGGAGAAATAAAATTCATGTAGCTAATCCCAATAAAGTTGGGACAAGACATTGATGATGATGAAAAAATTAAAGTATACAATCTCAATACAGTTATTTGTATAGGTAAAATATTTTAAGCAACTATACAATTATTGGTATTCAACAAAGAATTCAAACCATAAAATACCAATGACAAGCCAATGCACGGATAGGCCAGTGGCATAGGCAAGACCACTCGGGAGGGGCTCCCACGGTTGCAGGTCCCATCCCATGCTATTAAGGAACCAGCCAAGGAAAAATGACAAAAAAATGAAAAAAATGGACAACACCAAGAAATAAACTTACACTCTGACCCTTGTAAACTTTTTCTATTGCTTCGCTGGCGGCACTAGCTTTGAGAATTGAATCTCCAGAAGCACTAGATTCAACATCATACCCTGAAGCTCGCCACTGCGGCAAACCTCCATCCAGCACCCAAACCTTATCATGTCCAAATACTCGGAACATCCTTTTCACCATAAAGTAAAGAATCAGACATGTAGAAACAATCTTATCCAAAATCATATCTTAGTAAGTGTAACATAGAGCTCAGTGCATACCACCAAACACGAGCTGCACTAAAAATTCCCTTTCCATCATAAACAATCACCCCATCTTTGTTCTCAATGCCAAGAGCAGAAACAGCAGCAGCAAAGCCTTCTTCCGATGGCAACATGTGTGGTAACTGATTCAAATTAATTATGTTAGAAATCAGTTGTAAACATTAAACTAAAATAGATATGAATAATGGAAACTGTTTCTATTGATTGAGTTTTGATTGGCTGCAAGAAATGGTTTTTATTGCACCACTCATTCACTAAACTTGAGTGGTAGGGTACCATCACTTCAAGGATCATTTATGCCAAGAAGAAAATCAACCTAGAACCAGATAGTTACACGACTAGAAGCATTGACAGCAATTATATTTTTCACTGGACAAAGGAACCGATTTAAGGGATATCTATAAGAACAACAAATATATGAAGAAAATAAGTGCAAAAGGTGGTTTCAAGATGAAACAGAAGATAATATACAGCTAAGTGCATAATATTGGTAGACAAATCGAAAACCAAATATAACATTTACGGTTTAATTTGACAATCCCCAAAATATAGAATATATTTATCCATGAAATACATTAATCAGTTTCTGCAAATTCATAACTCTGACTGATGGTAAAAAAAAGCATGATGTCCTACTTTCCATATAAAACATTTTTTTCTAAAAAAAAGGCATTAATGTCATACTCACCATATAAAACATCGTTGGGGATGAGGTTTATACCTATGTTATGATTATAAGAGGTTAACCAGTTATCTACTTTTAAAAATACTCACACTAATCATGACCATCAGTCTGTCTTCTTCCAAACAAAAAGTACCCTGTTCTCATGATGCTGTCCCCAAACTACAACTGAACCACAATCCAAGTATAAGTCAAATCTGGCATCAATCAGCAACCCAACTGCGTACAACATCAAAACTGCAATATGCCGGCTTCCTGTTTTTCTATGCCCTGCATCCAAGCTACAAGTGAACCACTACTGGTATGGCAATTGGATCAAGCGGCAATCAGCATGCCGGCACCTTGTTGTTATGCATGTTTTTACCCTGTTTTTCTGAGCAACAACTGAACCACCACTTAATGTGGCATTCTTGAGATCAGTGAGAGATGGGGATGACTGCGGCCTGAGATCAGTGAGGTATAGGAATGCAAATGGCTCCCAAAAATACCCATATACCTGCAGGACCCAAGTTTGGAAAAAACAGGTCTTGAACAGGTCTGGGTAAGTTTGGTTTAAGAAGCATGGGCTTTTAAATGATTGCTATTTACAGAATTGCATTTTTAATGTTTGTTTCAGTAAATACCGTTTTCAAATGCATCAATTTAGGCATGCAATTGTTTGGCATGTGCATATATGATTGGAAATGCATTGATGATCAAAATGCACGGCTCTTCGTAAAACAATATTGAATGTTTCTTGTTTTGGAAAGCACACTCTAAAAGCTTTTTTTTTTCCTGCCTCGGGGTAAGCTTAATCTTAAATGCATTATTTAAGATAAAGTATCTCTCTCCTCCCTCCTCGCATCAGTCCCTTGACTCCTTCATTACCCTGTCTGGCATCATCCTACACAGTCTGACAGAGTCTGTAGGATCTCCCTCCCTTGCTCCCTCCGACTTTGACATATCCACTCAGGTATTCTACCGCATCTTCTTCTATCTCTCTCTCTCTTTTTCATGGTCATTTCAACTGCATCTTTGTAGTTTCAGTGGTAATAAATCATGGGCATTGCGATGGAGAGGGGGTACAACCAATGTTATCAAATTCGGTTCGTTTCGTCCGAATTTTCCGAATAATTTCGGTTTGGTCCCTCTACCTAAACGAACACCACACCTAGAAAATTTCGTTCTAGAATTCAGTCCTGTTCGGACAAATTCGGTGATATTTGGTCCTGTTCGGACAAATTTGGTGATATTCGGCTGTTCGGCTGAATTCGGTTCTTGGCATTTAAAATAGAAAAAACAAAACATGCTGGGGCAAAACAACATTATTTTTTTAATTAAAAGTAAAAGGACCCAAGTCCTTAACCCAACCCCCTTTCATTTACTCCTTTCGTTCGGCAGAGAAGAAACGAAAAAGAAGGAGAAGAAAAAGAAGAAGAAAATGAGAGGAAGAAGAGGTAGAGGCAACAGCCGAACCCTCTGACTGCTGCTCAGCTCGTTTGATAGAGAAGAAAACAAAAAATATATATATAAAGAAGAAGAAGAAGAAGAAAGACGAGGAAGAAGAACCTGTTAGGATTGACCCATTGCTGCTCAGCTGGAGTGCTCCATCAGTTGTTGCCCGATCCAGTTGCTGTTGGGGCTGCCGGTGCTACTCAGGCTCTTCTTCTTCTTCTTCGTACTACTTTTTTTTTTTGTTACTTTTCCTCTTCCATATACTTTGGCAACTGGCCTTTTATCTTGAAAACTGAAACAGCTGGCCTTTTTTTCACCTACTGCTGCTGCTTCAATGCTTGAACCAGGTACTGTTTTTTTTTTTTTTACCTTCTTCCTTTTTCCTTTCATCTTCCACCTACTATGCCCAAGCCTGCTTCTTTTTTTTTTTTTTCATTTTTTTTCCCTTTTGTTCTTCTCCACAGCTGTCGAAGTGAGGTTGACTGATGACATTGACACCTGCCGAGCGTTGCTGCCTTTTCGTTCCTTTTTCTTTCTTTCTTTTTTTAAGAGTCAACACATGCTGCTTTTTCTCTGCTGCTTTTTCCCCTTTTCGATGCTTTCTGCTGTCGGCAAGGCTGGGCCAACTCAGCTGTTGTTTTGCTACTGGGCTGGGCTGGGCTGGGTCATGTTAGTTCCTGCTTCATTTTGCTAAGTTTACAATTTGCTATTTTTTTTTAGCAAGCCAGCTGCACTCCCACCACCCGCCCTCCTTTTGTTTACAAGCTGGCTAGCTTTTTTTCACAAGCTGGCTGCCCCACTACTTTTAAGTTTTAATATTATTCATATATTTTTCTGTGTATATATATATATTTAATTTATATATTTCTCCGAAAAATTAATCCGAAACGTTTCGCCGAAATCCCGAATCAACCGAAATATTTCGATTTGGAGGCCAAACCGAAACGGCAAACGAAACGAATTTCACAACACTGGGTACAACCCTTAAAGCCTATGTCTCTTGCAGCACATTACTCTTAACTAATGGATCCATTACATCTAAAGAAAATGCATGGCAATATCACACAGCTGCATAAACCTAATATTGAGGGTACAAGATTCCTCGAGTGTCAACTGTATTTACCCTTACAATAAAATTTGAAGCTAATATCACCAAAATATCAAGAAGTGTTACACAACACACGCATGCATATAATATATATATATATATATCTGTTTCTGGATGAGTGCTGTGCAACTTATCAAATACCAAATGGGTCATAACCATTTCATCTTGGACTGAATCTGTGCATTCGAACATTGAAGAATTCTTAAGTTGTTGTAAATAGGAACTTAAATCAATTTAAAAGAACTTGTGCAACATAGCGGCATTAAGTGAGAAGCATTCACTGATAGAACAGAACATTTCTCCCAGAAACAAATAATATTACCCACAGCTAATGGCAATTCGTTCAAAACTAATAAGAATGAACATTTGGAACTTCATACAAAACAAAGGTACTGTGCCTCAGTATCAACAATCCATTCCGGACAAAAACGACATCCAAGAGTATTATGAAGGAGAAGTCATCTCACATTAGTAGTACGATCTGATATTCCATCTACGTCAAAGAAAAGGGCACCTGGAATGTGAGCCACCTGTATGAAGATAGCAAGAATTAATGAATTTTTTTCTTAAATGGTAAATTAATTTAGTCAAGGAAGCGAATGAAATAAAAGTAATCAAGCAGACATCATAAAAAAGATTGGTGCAAGGCTGAAAGATGCACCATCTTTAGCCAACTCATTGGCTTCCAGAAAAATAAGCTTAGAACTAAAATAGAAGCATCCATAGGGATGCTCATGTGCCAGGCCAGCCCAATCTGCACCCAGCCTGCTTTGGGCCAGGCTTGGATATGGAAATAGGGCCTGTTTAATAATTGGACTGGGCTTGGATTAAGTAATAGAAAGCCCAAAGCTTCGCCCATGTAAGGAATGCATGTACTTTAATTTAATCAGTCCAAACAATTGTTCAAATGCCTACAAAAGTGATTAAAAAAAAAAAAAGGCCGGTTCGGCCTGACCGGTTGATTAAACTGGGGGGTTGGGGTGGGGGCTCGAGCCTGACTTTTACAGCCCGTGTCAGGCCGGGCCTGGATATGCCTTAGCCCAGCCCAGCCCATCCCATGAACACCCCTAGCATCTGCTAGTTGCTCGGGAGATAAAAACAGCAGCCAAACCCCACCTGCTGAAGAGTTGAAATTACTCTCAACGATAGCATCAATGGATGAAATTTTCAATAACTTCCTGAGATTAGTGCTATAACCCCAAAATAAAATGAGCTAGCAGCAAATGAAGATTAAAACAGGCAGGGTGAAGAATCAGTTTGATGTGGGGAAAAACGAATGGAGCAAAAAAGAACAGATACTTGTACACACATAAACATCAAAGATATTGCCAGGAGACCTGTAAGAAACAATTTGAACACTACCAACTTGTATTAATTAGGCTCATTATATCCAAAAGTCTGAAGAACTTTTTTCGCTATATATAGGGTTGGGTCAAGGACTCATGAGTCGGAAGCAAATTTAGAAAGTCAACCCCATGTAGATGGGATAAGGCTTCTTCTGTGGTGGTGGTGCTGCTGCTGCTGCTGCTGTTGATGATGATGAGGATTCTTTTGTCATGGTACTAACTTCTCAAAGGATGACAGAGAAGGTGTGCCTACCAGAGTTTTGGAAATGCAGCGCTATATCCAAACTCTCCTCATCTGTTAACACAGTTTAATTTGTATCTTGGTATACGCTAGGTGTATCAATTGGGCATGATTCTGAAGCCAACTTTCCAAATTAACTTGTTATCAACTTGTGCATTTTCTAGACAACAAGAAAATCCCAAATACTCATTAAAAAAAAATAGAAAACTCAAAAATGGTTAGCTCCCCCATCTGTGGTCCACGCATAATTATCTCTGGTTATGTCACACACTGTTTTTTATTGTTTCTATTGACCTCTAGTTCAGCCTCTTTTTATGATCTAAATTAATTGACCAGTGCTGAGATTTTATTCTGCATTGATATGTTAATTTTTTGTATATACGAGGCTTGTACGTCTTAAACTTGTTATGTTTCACTCAAAAAATTTCTACCTACGTTAGCATGTCTAATAAACATAAATGACCAAGAGGTTTGCCAATATCACAAGCCATACTTCCCACAGAGCCACACATGGATGTGTTCTGCATCACCCAAGCCTTAGATTGTGTGAGGTCCACTGTCAATCACCTGGTTCTAAAATCAGTTTGCTCCTCTTATCAAAAGGACTCCATCAGAGTGAATGGCTTCCAAGTTTTCTTTTCAAGCCACAGATTCATTTTGTAAAATATGCCCCATCTTAAGAGTAGCCTAGCCTACTTCGGAGTTCAGCCAGAGCATCCACATGGAAGGGCCCACCTCGAGGATGGCTTGCACAAAGGTGTGGTTGTGGCGTGTTAAATTTTGTTAGAAATACCAAACTTCTGATGACCTAAGTGGCCAGCTGCTGATAAAAAAGACCGAGTCGGTAGAAAAACTTCAAAATGAAGCGTAAAGCATCACCTGATATTCTTGAAGTGGATTCCGCTTTTCATCAGGCATGTACCAAGAAGCATCCAAAACCTAGAGAGATGAAGATGTAAATGATGCATTCATATAGAGTAACAAAAAGTCATAATGATGAGAAAGAAAGAAATATATGTATATCTACACACATCAAAAAATTTGAGGTGCCATGGATAATTCATAGGTCCTTTTGGATGCATGGAGCCTTCCATGTTTATTTTCCAAAAAAGGTAAGACAACTTTTAGCTTGCTGAGAAAGGTCAGCTCTCACTCCTAGAATGTGCTCTCCTCTCCAGACAGAAAGCCTTCATTTTGCTAGTACACTTTCCTTTTCATGTGACCAAATAATGCTAATTACAGACTCCAAAAGTAGCAAGGTAAAATGTGCTATGAGTTAATGAGTGATAGTTTTTAACAAAATGTAGAATTGTTAAGGGAAAATGAACAAGCTGCTAGCTATTATTTAGACTCTACAAGGTAGCAACAATGAAAATAATTCTAATAAAAGAAAAAAACAGTAAGTAGAAGGCTAGAAGATAAAAGGTACAAACTGAGACAGAGTCAAGATGACAAAAGACACAAGCAAAACAGCTTCTCCCCCAGATACCCATTCAACCATTGAACCTTGTCAGTTTGCAACCGTTAGCCAGGCACATGAAGGAAGGACATCTCTAATAGTGTTCTATTCTTTCTATCATTGAGAAGGAAGTCTCCAGACCTTGTGTGTATGTCTTTCCGCCCAAAACAAGGTTTTCTGGAGTCATGCAAGGAAAGGGACAGTTTGACCTTTCTTTTCAGAAATGTGGCATGTTGTACTGCTACTTATCACTGTTTCACTTCTATCTTTATACTACCTTTGTCAAATGTTCATATGCTGAGGGATATTCCACTTGTATTTTACATTTCCTTATTGTCTTAAGCTGGTTGATTGACCAGAAATGAAAAATGCACAATCCTTAAATGATTCTTCCTCCCACCATAGTTACACATTCTATCCCTAGCCATATTTTATGAAAGGTCGCTGGCTTTTCAGAGGCGAAATAAAGTCACGATTAAGATGAGGTTGAATAAAATGAAAAAGAAAGAGATGGAAAAAAAACAACAGGAATGATTCTAAAAAGAACGAAACGTTCATTAACATTGTATCAACATAATAGGCATCAGAGCAACTTCTAACCTATGAACAGAAACAGTAGTTAAGGCAGGCACCTTCACATCAGGCTCCCTGAGATTTGCATGCAGCCAATCAACCGAAACAACGGGTTCGTTAGACGACATTGTCTGAGTTGAGAACGTAGCTTTTGCACCGCTTGATGACGCCAAGGCACAACAAACTAAGCGAGAAGTTCGGGATGCCAAAGTGGCAGAGCTGGAACGACTATAAAATGGTTTACCCTGCAAAACGGTAACCAAGGCAGGCCTAAAATCAACACATTAATCCCAAATGAGAAAGTGAAATAAAAGCTATTCATGAAATAAAAAAAGTCGAGCTATTCGGTAATAGCATTGGCACAGACAATTCATCTGTTTGGTGGGCCAATCCATAATTTGAATGAATCTAACCAATTCATCATGAGCAGCATACTAATGTGCTACCAAAAAAAGGCATCGCCAAGTAACCCATTCCATCAATTTTGTAGCAATGAAGAACAGACAGCAAAGACGATTTATTTGTGTCATCTATACCATGGCCTCTGCAATGAGGCCCGCGGATCCACTGAACCCAACATCAAACTACCAAGTTATGCATCTGGTTTTCAGAGATCAGACAATGCAGGGGATTGCTAATGAAAGAGAAAACCAATCATTTAAACAAATCAATCCTATTAAAAGTTTAAAACAACCTACCATATTAAAAATCCAATCTATTACTAAAAAAAAAAAACTACCATTCAATCACATAATTAAAAAAAAAAAAAACACACACACACACACAAAATCCAATCATTGTAAGGCATCAAGCATAAAGAAGATCAAAATGCCACAAGATACACAACAATCAACACAAATAAATCAAAAATTAAAATAAAATTTAAAAAAACCCAATAAAACACGGTCACCCATATGAACAAAAAAGAAAGGCCCAGATTGATGGGACAACTCTCAGAAGGTGACGGATTGATGATACGGTCTAAAAACAAAAACCCATCTAAAATATCCAATAATAAAAAAGACCCAGATGCTAAAATCGAGCATATATTAGAGTAGAGTCTTACCTTGAAGAGAGAAGAGCAGATCGGTGGCTTGTGAATATAAGAAAAGGAAGACCGAACCGACCTCAGTCCTATCAGCGTTCTTGTGAGGAGGGTAGATGCCATCTAGAAACAGAGAACACTAGAGAATTAGAAAAAGGATTTCTTTGGAGATATCTTTCGTTCGCTCTCGCTTTCAATCAATCGAAAGGAATGAATACAATCATGGGAATTGGGATGGCAGAGCGTACCCAAGAGCAGCAGCTACTCCTGATACAAATAGGGAAAAATAGATTTGCCGGGTCTTAAGCCCTCGTTTCTTTTTTAGAAATAACCAGGAAACAGTGTGAGTGGCATCCCAACCGTTGATAAGGTGGGGAATAGCCCACTATTTGGTGAGATATGTTTTCTTTGGACAGTAAGGTCTAAGAAAAAAATAGGTTCCCATGAAAACATCTTTAGTAGTTGATTTATAGACCTCAAAGTTAAATGATATTTTCATTGTAAAATTTTTTTAGACTCAATCTAACAGTATATAAAGATTTGATGAGAGTAAAATTGGACTTGTACAAAGTCTAGGCCAATTAAGCTACCCCTCAAGTTTTTTTTTTTTTTCTTCACAATATTACTACGGATGAGAATTTCTACCGTAAATTTAACTATCTTTTCAAGCGCGCCATGTAATTTTCCAACTACGGCACAATATATAACATGCAGTTGTATGTCATTAATGAAAATTTAATAAAACTTTTCCAGGAACCTGCCGATATTGCTGAAATCTTATTAAGATTTCCAGCACATATCATTAATTTTATTATAAAAATGTTGTACATGCGTGCATGCTCAGGTTTGACTGCGCCATGAGATGTGACAATAGTTAATAAATGAAGTCATTTTCATACGAAAGTTTTCATCCTTAAAAAGGTGTAAAACAGGATTACGCGCCTCCTTTGTTAAGAAAGGTGTTACAAAGGAGGCCTGTGAGTATAAAGTGGTTGAAAGCAAAAGGTCAAGGTGGAGATCCTGAGAAATTGTCAAATTACAATTTATTAAGCTCGATCGTTTTGAATCTAATTTTAATCATGCTTTTTAATTTTGACCAAAATTACTTTCCGTTTCTACAACTACTAACGTACTCTTCCTTCATTTTCCACTAATATATTTTCACCCACTTATGGAATACTACCTTCCTGTATCTAACATATATAGAATCATACTTTTCATGCATACCTGTGATTAGCATGGATTTCTACGCTAGTTTCTATTATACACAGCGGGTGAGAAATCAGATCCTGTAAAAAGGGGACGTTTTGATGGACCCTTTTAGATTTCCACTTTTAGTCACACTTAACATCCCCCTTGAATTGACAAAAGTTCATTTCCTAGAAAAGGCTTGGAATTTGGTAGGAATTAGGCAAATGGGCCTTTGCCTGTTCTGATGCACTCGTTTCACGGAAGATGGCTATGGTCCAGACAATCAAGCAGTCGATATGTTGTGCCCCCATTCCCCACCACAAGATGACCAAAAACCTGGGCCGCAAAACCTTAAGTCATTCAATCTTTGATCTTTCCTTTTTCCTGGACTATTTTGTTTTATTTATTTTTCTAGACCATTTATAAGAAGAAAATTAAATCAATTCTCATTCCATGAGCTTGCCAGCTATCACAACATAGCATTTAGTAATGAAAAACAGAATTACAATTAAAAAAATAACTAATAAGAAATAATAAATAACAATTTTTTGGTGAGATGGCTCACAGGACTAATCACAAAAACATAAATAGGAGCTGCATACTACCAAGGAACTTCTTGACCATCCCGGCCAAAGAACTTGCCATTGTCAGTGCTTTTCGCATTGTCGATGATGCTCAAGAGTTTCTGTACAGAAAATTCTATTGTGACGGGCTTAGCACCGGGAAAGTTCCAGTAAAAAGGTCTAGGGGGAATTTCTAAAACTGGTCCTGGATATAATAAAATACAAATTATTGGATCTTTCCTCCATGCAAACTCCACCGATACAGTCTTGGTCACTGCAAACATTGTTAATCGAAAAACCACACAAAAATAAATTGAGTGTACATGAATATTTTCCTCAAGCAATTATATGATAGTTGATCCAAAATTAATCTTAATTTGCATGGGAATTGAGCGTGTGCATTTAGGAAACAATGTTTGGCAATCAGGCTGGAAATCTATGGATCATTGATTTCAGTCTAAATTATCAAAAGAGCAGTCTACCCCAAGGGTTCGGATTTTGCCATCCATGCTAAGTGAGGCTTGTTATACCAGTGCTGGATACGTCAGATGAATGGTGTATTGGTGTGGATCACTGAAGGTTGAGGATCATGTAGTTCCATTTTCTTCAAGTGATCAACCAAAATCCAGACTTGGTTACATTCATTTGATCCAAAATAGCAAACAATTTCACATTGTTAAACTGCATGGGCTAAAGATGGTCTGGATCTAAAGAAATGTCTGGTATGACGATGTGGGTAAAGTCTAAAACGATGCATGCAGTGTCAATGATTTCATAATCCAAAATGCTGATCTGAAGGACCCAAAATGGATGAAATACAACGAAAAATGACCCAGACTGGAAAATCCTAATCCTCCAATCAACAGACGATTGATTTATTATTTCTCAATCATCTATTACCATTGGTTGAAGGGTCTAATCTTTCTACCTGGAATTAGAGGAATTCCATCCACCAAAGCGAGGGTCCTGACTAGCTTGAGCAAATGTGACTCTGCATGATGTCGATTGTTTAAATTTTAGTTCTCAATCCACAAGGTTTGTGCATGCTTACATTAATCATATTTTTGTTAGTTTCCCAGAATCAAACCATATCTGTCTTAGTTTGCCATGAATCCACTATTAATGGCTGGATCTTGGAGTTAATAATCACATAATACCGAAACTAGACAATGATTCGTAAATAGTTGTATCCATGGTCGAATTTGAATGGCTCAGATCTCCAAGATGATGGTCTGATCTTCTTCTATGCACCTCTCCCTTAGAGCGAGGATGATGGCTTCCTCTTTGGCCAAGTTGAGAGGGATAGAAGGGACCTGCTCATCTTATTCACTTAGTTTTCCTATAAGGTTTCCTAATCCATCAACATTGGCAAAACAGAAGAAATTCCTTTTGCCATGTGGCGTTTGATCGTAATTAGGTAATATCTGAAGACAGGCTAAATCTTATAATCCAAGTTTTTAAGGAATTAAACCCAAAATAAGATTTTGTGTTCCTTCTGGAATCATGTAGGTCCCACTGTGATCGTGTCAAAGCCTCAAAAAAGATGCTAGAATGTGATTGTATCACACCGTGATCATGTCAAACCACTCAAAAAAGATTCCAGAATGTGATTATATCCTACATTTGAATAGTAGCAAGTTGATCCTATTAACTTTTTATCATTATGGAGATCAGATAAATGAAACATGGCAGAAAATGAATCATGAGGAGGTTGCAGAGTTAAGTTCCATACATTGGTTGAGTGCTGCCTTTGAAGATCGATATGAATGCCAAATCCCTGAATCATTATCCCCAATAGAGCCCGTCCTGGCACTTAGGTTTGCTACAACAGCAACATCCCGTTCAGTTCCAGAGCTGCCTCCCTCCTTTAAAAGTGGCCACATGTGCTAGGTAGGACTCAAATAGAAAAGTTAACAGTGATGAATGCAGACAGGTTCCATATATAAAGATTTAGCAGCCATTAAATTGAACTAAGCTAGTATGATCTCATACAGCAGAGCCAAAACCTTTGAACATAAAATTGAAACATGCAGAGGCTTTGAATACAAGATAATTCCACCCAATAATGACTTTGCAACACACCTTCATAAAAAATAAAAATGCGTTAATGACAGAGTAGACTACTATTGCACGACTTACAACTTTGTGGCAACTCATTAGAGAACATGGGGAATGAATAGAGACTAATAGTGGAGAGTGATTCATCTAACACTATCTCTTGGGTTAACGGGGCGGGGAGGTGGAGTGGCGTTCCCTGAAAACCCACTAATCTGGAACATCCTAATTATTGGTCCCTAATTGGAGGAAGCACGGTGCAAAAATCATACATTCCTGACCATCCAGTTGGTGGCATCAGAATGTAAACAAGAATATAGGCACCACTTGAACAATGAACAATCTCCAACAATGGGTCCCAACATTTGGATGGTCTCGTGTGAGTTGTTTCCAAGTGTCTTTTAGATTGGAGTCCAATAAGGAGTCTGTTGTCAATGATCGTTATGAGGTCAAGGATGGTTGTACAGTGTGGGGGTGCCTTTCAGGAGAAGTCTTCGTCCATCGGAGGAGGGTCAGTATGGGGAATTATTGAGTCTTCTTTCTAATGTTTTCTTGTGCAGGGATTCTAAGAATTTATTCTTCTTTTGTCTGGTTGGGGTTGGCTCCTCCCCGAGCGGAGGCCTTCTGCTGGTTAGCAATTGAAAGACTTCAACAACTAAGAGGTTGAGAAGAGGAATCATGTTGACTAGCATCATAGACATGTGTGATGTGTCATAAGGAGGAGGAACTTGTTAACCACCTTTTTCTTCACTGTGAGGTCGCAGCTGGTGTCTGGAGTCATTTTATTGGAAGATGGAGCGTTCATTGGTGTTGTCCAGAGAAGATTGTGGATGTGGTAGAATCTTGGATGGGGTGTTGTTTCGTGGGGTGTGGTTGTATCCTTCGGAGGGCGATTTCTTTTGCTATTTCGTGGTTCATTTGGAAGGAAAGGAATGACAGAATTTTTAGGACGCCTACTCGTCTTGAGCGGAGTTGATTTCTATGATCACTTTAAAGACTGCGAAGTGGGCGTTGATTAGAAAGGAGTTCTCTAATTTTTGCCTTAACGATATCCTTGTTAATTAGGAGTCATGTATGGGGTGTCATTAAGGGTGTGTTGCATAATAGCAAGGGCGAGGTCTTCTTTATGTTCTCCAAGCATGTGGTGTGTGTGATTCTAATGAAGCTGAGTTGCTAGCTATTTTGGAAGCTCTCCAACGCTTTCAAGATATTCCCACTACGCTCTTATTGTGGAGAGTGATTCATCTAACACGGTCACTTGGGTTTCTAATCGGAAGGCTTATCCTCGGTGGTTCCAGTTCCTCTTTAATGAGATTCAAGCTTGATTTGCCATTATTAATGTTGCCTTCCGCAATGAGTTTAGGTCGGCCAATGCAATGGCATATGTGTTAGCCAAGCAAGGGGTTGATAGGACTTCCCTTGTGAGGGTTTTATTTCGTAATTGTATTGTGAGGAGGCGTACAATGCCCTTGTACCTTTGTGTTCCCTCTTTCCTTTTGTATACTCTTCTTCTTTTTCCCTTGTTGTCTCTCTTTGTATTCCCTTCTCCTTTATTGAAAGTTCGTTACCGATTAAAAAAAAAACATTTGAATGGTCTGAATTGGCATGCATGTTTGCCATGTGTAGAGTGGATCAGTTACCATGATGTTGTGTTGTGCGAAACTATGTAGTTGTCCAAAAATTCATGGTTACTGGGTATTGTTCATGCTTCATACCTTGATGATTAAAATGGGCCCAACTGCATTGACCTCATATGTGTCAAGCAAGCCAAGGCCCAACACAGCCAAAGCCCAGCCCATTTATTATACCCATTTATTACATTGTAATTAGTCAGATACTGTTGCATAATTTATGCCTTTAGTGTAGGATCTAAGATATGTAATTGATTGTAATTAGAGAGTAATCAGGGATTTAAACCCTTATATATACAGCAGTCGACCCTCAAAGATGGGACGACATTCATCTCTCTCATGTTCTGTGTTTCATCTCTCTCCCTAAATGACATGGTATCAGAGCTTAGGGTTTTAGTTTCTTCCACATCCAATGATCTGTAAGATCATCCTTGATCTGATCTGATCATCCCAGAAAATCCCTGATCTGATCTGATCATCTCAGATCCGACGTGGCCCACTTCAGATCATCATCAACTCATCTGCAGAAGCAGCCCAGTGTGACCGCAGGATTATTTCAGGAATTCTGCCGCTCCAAATCTTTGATCTGACCTGTTTTTTTTTATGAGACTACTTCCATCAGTTGCATAGAAGATCTGTGCATCCATCTCAACCTTCAGATCTGTCGTCAGTTCCACTGGTGGGGCCCACGTGCATGTCAGCACCTTGACGACAGTCTCGCCAGTGCAGACTTTGGTTTCTGTTATTGTTTCGACTGATGTTTTCTTCCATTCCAACTCTGGATCCTCTTCCTACGTCATATTCCAAGCATTGGAAGCCTCTCTGAGATCATCTCCGTCAGTCAGATCATCTCTGATCCTCGCTGGTGACCTCTGATCAAGCATGGCCCACCTGAGATCATCATAGCACATCAGCGGACTCTTCCCCTCTTGGTCGACTGGAGATTCCTGGATTTATGAAGATTTTTTCTGGAATTATTCATCATCAGAGGTTGGTTTTCTACCATTTTTTGTGATAATTCAATTTTTTTCCTCAGTTTTCATCTCGGCCGTCCATCATCCTGGATCTGGATTTGATCTGGCTGAGACCAAGACCAGTTCTTGCACAACACTAGTCTTCCTTCATCTCCACCCTCTGATCTGTGCCTAGATCACCAAGTGGGGCCCTCGTGTGGTTTCACACACTGTCGACAGGGACGTTTATTGCTGCTGCTGTCTTCATTTACTCTGCTGCTACTGTTTTCTGCTGTTATTGCATCTCCTCTGAACATCTTTATCAGTCTGTAGTTTTGCAAGCCTGCTTTGTGTGTACTTCTCTTCCTGATCTTTAGTAATGGATAAACATGAGATAACTATGATTAGATTTGATGGCACAAATTATACCTCATGGGCCTTCCAATTTCAAATTTATTTGGAAGGAAAAGAACTCTGGGGACACATTGATGGATCTGAACCTCAACCTGAGGACGATGATAAGAAAATTTTAGCTTGGAAGACAAAGGATGCTAAAATCAAGACATGGTTACTGGGCTCTGTTGAGTCACATTTTATTCTCAACCTCAAACCCTGCAAAAATGCCCGTGATATGTGGGAGTATCTTAAGAAAATTTACCAACAGGGCAATGCTGCTCGCCAGTTTCAATTAGAACTTGAAATCTCTCAGTTCACTCAAGGCACCCAGTCTATTCAGGAATATTATAATGGCTTCCGCCGACTGTGGTCCGAATATGATGAGATTAAGTTTGCCTCGGTATCTGCAGCTCTTCTCCCAGAATTACTTCCATTACAGCAATCTAGTCATCGGGATCAGTTTCTTATGAAACTTCGTCCAGAGTTTGAGACAGTTCGATCTAATCTGATGAGCAGGGCTTCTCTTCCTAGCTTGGATGATTGTCTTCAGGAACTACTACGGGAAGAACAATGTAGGGTCACTCAAACTACTCTGGAACAACAGAGATCTGTTGAGGCTCCTCTAGCCTATGTTGCTACCACCAGACCACCTTCCAGGGACATCAGTAAAGTTCAGTGCCATAACTGCAAGAAATATGGTCACTATGCTAATCAATGTAAAGCCAAAATATGTCGATATTGTAAGGCCACTGGTCATGTTATTGAAGAGTGCCGGAAGAAGAATCGCAATTCTATTTCCCGCAACTATGTGCAGCCAGCCCCTGGTCCTTACAGCGTGCCGTCAGCTCCAAGTGCTTACACTGTGACCACTCCACCCTATGCTTCATCTGTCTTCAGTGGTTCTCTGCAGTATGATTCTTCCTCCCAACCTGGTTCCTCACAATCTGCGTCACCAGCTCCTGTCACCCCTGAGATGGTAAACCAAATGATCATCAATACCTTAGCTTCCATGAACATCGCAGGTACTGCATCCTCTCTTTCCAATACCTGGTACTTAGATTCTGGTGCAAGTAACCATATGACCACTTCAGCCCTCAATTTACAAAATGTTGTTCCTTACACTGGTCACCTTAGTGTCCAAGCTGCCAACGGTGATCATCTTCCTATCACCTCAGTTGGTGATACCCCTAGTCCCTTACCATTAACCAATGTTTTCGTTTCTCCTCATCTTGCTACCAATTTGGTTTCTGTGGGTCAACTTGTTGAAAATAACTGTCATGTTTCTTTTTCTCCATCTGGTTGTGTTGTGCAGGACCGGGCGTCGGGGGAAGTGATCGCGAGGGGGCCTAAGCATGGAAGACTTTTTTCTTTACCAGTGTCTCCAGTTATTCATGATAACACTTTACATCAGTTATTTTGTTTTTTCATTCAGAATAATCCTCGGTTGTGGCATAATAGACTTGGTCATCCAACTGCTTCTACACTGTCTACTTTATTTCAATCTGGATTAATAAAGAAACCTGTTGATTCTGCTTCTTTTGCGTGTGATGCTTGTAAATTAGGAAAGAGTAAAACTTTACCCTTTCCAACCTCTAACACACGGAGCACTACATGTTTTGAATTAATTCACAGTGATGTTTGGGGCATTGCTCCGACCCTTTCCCATAGTCATTTCAAGTATTTTGTAACCTTCATTGATGACTACAGCCGATTTACTTGGATCTATTTATTACATTCAAAGTCTGATGTTCTTAATGCATTTAAATTTTTTGTTCAATATGTTAAAAACCAATTCTCTAAATGCATTAAAACTTTGCGCTCAGACTCGGGGGGGGGAGTATGTTTCAAAGGATTTTCAATCCTTTTTACACAATCAAGGAATCATTTCTCAACGTACCTGCCCGTATACTCCACAACAAAATGGAGTCGCGGAACGGAAAAACAGACATCTTCTTGATGTCACTAGAACTCTTCTGCTTGAAGCATCCGTTCCCCCTCGTTTTTGGACTGAAGCACTCACCACGGCTGTCTATCTCATCAACCGCCTTCCATCTCCTACTATTGCTCATTTAACGCCTCATTTTAAATTGTTTGGCCATCATCCTATGTTTGATCACCTCCATACTTTTGGTTGTGTTTGCTTTGTTCATCTACCTCCCACAGAAAGAACGAAACTAACGGCACAATCTCGCAGGTGTGCTTTTTTGGGTTATGCCACTAATCAAAAAGGTTTTGTTTGTTATGATCCCATTGGTCGTCGTATCAGGGTTTCTAGAAATGTTATTTTCTTTGAAAATCAATATTTCTTTCAAACTCACATGGACTGTTCTCATCCCTCTTCACTAGCTTTCTTACCAGGTTTTTCGGATCATACCTCTGTTACTCGGTTCAATCCTGCATTTGTATATCACCGTCGGGAAAAACCTCCCACTGCAGATGGCCCTCCCCCTGATCCTCCACCGACAAATGGTTCCACAACTACTCCTGCCTTACGTCGCTCCTCCAGAAATTCTAGACCGCCTGATCGGTACGGATTTACCCATACTTCGTTGATGACCACTCTATCTTCTATCTCTATCCAAAGTTCTTATTTGCAGGCTGTTCAACAAGATTGCTGGAACCAGGCCATGAAGGAGGAATTGGATGCATTGGATCAAAATCACACCTGGGATATTGTGGAGTGTCCTCCAGCAGTTAAACCCATCGGCTGCAAATGGATCTACTCGATCAAGCTTAAATCTGATGGGTCTTTGGATAGACACAAAGCTCGACTTGTGGCACTTGGCAACAGACAAGAGTATGGTATTGACTATGAGGAAACGTTTGCACCTGTGGCAAAAATGACATCTGTTCGGTTACTTCTTGCCATTGCTGCTTCACAATCCTGGCCTTTATACCAAATGGATGTCAAAAATGCATTTCTACATGGGGACCTGCATGAAGAAGTCTATATGCGGATACCACAAGGAGTCTCCTCTCCCTCAAAGAGGTCTGTCTGTCGCCTGCGCAAATCACTTTATGGTTTAAAGCAAGCTCCTCGCGCTTGGTTCGAAACTTTCAAGGGATGCTTATGCAAGAGTGGCTTTACCCAGAGTCCTTCTGATCCATCTCTTTTCCTCTGCCACAAATCTACTGGTATTACTGTGCTTCTTGTCTATGTTGACGATATTGTTATCACTGGCACTGATGATAGTATGATCAAATCTCTCCAAGCTTCTCTCCGGGATTCCTTCCGTATGAAGGATTTGGGTCCATTGCATTATTTCTTGGGCCTCGAGGTGCATCAATCTTCAAAAGGTCTCTTTGTAAATCAACACAAATACACCTCAGATCTTATCGAATTGGCTGACCTCACTGATTCTTCACCTGTTGATACGCCTGTAGAGGTCAATCTCAAGTTGAGTAAAGATGATGGCGAACTTCTTCCTGATCCACAAATCTACCGCCGTCTGGTGGGCAGTCTTGTCTATCTCACCATCACTAGACCTGACATATCATATGCTGTTCATCTTGTGAGCCAATTCATGACAGCTCCTAGACATCTTCACTTAACAGCTGTGAAGCGCATTATCCGGTATCTGCTCAAAACTGTCCCTCGTGGATTATTTTATCCAAAGGATAATCCTCTTCATCTGACCGCTTATGCGGATGCTGACTGGGCAGGCTCTCCCGACACACGCCGTTCTACTACTGGTTGGTGCATGTACCTTGGCACTTCTCTCGTTTCGTGGAAATGCAAGAAACAAGAACGGGTGTCCCGATCCTCCACAGAAGCTGAATATCGGGCCATGGCTGCTGCTTGTTCTGAAATCTTATGGTTACGGGAACTCCTTTCGGAACTCGGGTTTCCTCAAGCCTCCCCTACTCCATTGCATGCCGATAATACTGGGGCTATCCGAATCACTGCAAATCCCGTCTTCCATGAACGTACCAAACATATCGAAGTTGACTGCCATTTTATTCGTGATGAATATAAGCGTGATGTCATTAGTCTTCCTCAGGTCCCTACAGAATTTCAGTTTGCAGATATCTTCACCAAGGGACTTCCTCGGCCTCGACATCAATTTCTTGTTTCCAAATTGCTGCTTTATGACTTCCCCGCATCAATTTGAGGGGGGGTGTCAAGCAAGCCAAGGCCCAACACAGCCAAAGCCCAGCCCATTTATTATACCCATTTATTACATTGTAATTAGTCAGATACTGTTGCATAATTTATGCCTTTAGTGTAGGATCTAAGATATGTAATTGATTGTAATTAGAGAGTAATCAGGGATTTAAACCCTTATATATACAGCAGTCGACCCTCAAAGATGGGACGACATTCATCTCTCTCACGTTCTGTGTTTCATCTCTCTCCCTAAATGACAATATGCATACAGCAAAGATGACTTTTGCACTTCAGTCAATGTTGTTTCTGACAAAGACAACCATAAAATTACTTTTGGTGTTGAAGTCAGAAATTCAGATTAGCCGGTTGCTGAAAAATCAACTGTAGAAATTTGACAAAGACATCTTTGACATTTTAATAAAGATAAAGAGACATATTAATCCAGTTGTAAATTGTAATCCAAATACACAACCATTTCAAAGAATAAATAAATAAAATGAAATAAAATAAACACACACATGCAAAGACAATGGCAGCTCTTTTATATAGTATAGACTAAAACTCCAGCCACAGAGTTGAAATAACATCAAATGCGCGAGGTGTTACCAGCTTTGCTTGATGAGAAAACTCAGTTCTGTAAGAACTGAGGTCACCTTCATGAAATTGATAAAAATCCAAAAACATAAACTAGGATTATATGCTTGGCCCAGCAGCACATGGCTTGTCCTCGCCATGCGGATATGAAGGCATGATTATGGCCAAAGCTTCAACAATCTGTAACTTGCCATGCGCAGCATTCTAAATGTGGGGTCCATAGTATTGACTGGAGTTCAAACACATGATAAGGTGCCCTTCAATGGTTAGATTATCATATCGTTCAGTTGTTAGGCTATTTACTTCTGAACAATGGATCCCTTTTTTTTGGGTGTTGGCGTGGGTGTGTGGTGTTGATGGTGGTCTCTCTCTCTCCACCCCCCCCCCCCCCCCCCCCCCCCCTCCTCTCTTTCTTTCTTCCTGAACTTCCTACGCTATTTTTAGGTTGCTGACTGGAGTTTAAACTGTTGATATGATGATCCATCCCATAGCTGGATAATCCAACCCTTCCAATCATTACACTCTTTTCTACCATGGTCATGAAAACTGGCTGAGTCAAGTGAAGGTTAGAGTCACCTACTTGGTCGAGTCCTATGATTTTTGTCGTAACAATTTTTCAAATGTTAAAAAACAGAAAACAAATCTCAATTATTTCATCCACTTGGACATCTCCATACTTGTATTCACGTTGCAACACAAAAAAATTAAAATGATGGTCATACCCAAGTTACAAAGATGTTTTTACATAATTGATGAAAAAAGGTTGTAAATAGGCTGTATATGCTTGTGTAGGAAATTGACCAAAAGACCAATAAAAAAAAAAGCAAATGACCCACAGGTTAAAATATTTTACAAGTGAGAAAATGAACCTGGTCGCAATACGGTTGGTATTGAATGAACCTCAGCTGTATTAATTAGAAGGTTTAAAGTCCCATATCTTTCTTTTATAGCTTTTGCTGATACCTGCCATAAAAAGGTTATATCAAGTGAAATGTTAAACCTCCCAGATGAGACATCTCAAGAATTTCTTTCCGGGAAAAAAAAAAAAAACCATCTCAAGAACACAGTCATCGATAAAAAGACTACTAGAGTATCAACTACCAAGCAAGCAAGGTCAATACTCACCTGTAAAGGGAAAAAGAAGACAAGGAAAATCAAGGTCAATGCTGATAACAATTTCTATAAATGAAGTTATTATAGTTGCATTTAGTGCAATATTGTGAAGCCCAATCACAACAAACATTGTTATTTGCTTCTGCCTTGTCCCCAAAGAGGAGAGAAACATCAGTCTTGAGTGAATTCATTCTGTTCTTGCACAGATCCTCCCCTCTTTTTTGTTCTCGCACAGATCCTTCCCCTTTTTTTTCCTTTATGAAAAATATAATTAGCACTATGCTCTCTCCTTTCTTTTTTAATTCTGTGTTGAAAGTAAATACATAAAACCAGAATCCATCTTAAGCAAATGGTATTGAAACTTACTTCTATTGTGCTTTCATCAGTCACATCCAACCGTAGAATATTGAGGCGTTCCATATACCTCCTTTTCAACTCACGAAGGCCTATTGACCCATCAGGATTCGGACAAGTAGCAACTACATGCCCTTTCTCATCCTTCTCTAATAGCTGCCTGACCTATCAAGCAATACACAAGTGAGGCGAATAGCCAAATATAGATATCTTATAAACGTTCCTGCTTTCGTAGAAAATAAAATAAGTAGAATGCTTTAAAAGATGGATTACTAGGGAAACTAAATAATAAAAGTTGATTTATGCATTATATCAGTCAGGACTTTAACATACATCATGTTGAAGTAGCAACACAAAAATGAAGTAATGAACACATGAACTACAAATAGGCACTCGGTTGCAAGCTTCTCTATTGTTTTACACCTTCTAAAGAATCAGTTATGAACTTGTAATGTGCATTGTTCCTAAAAAATTCCTCATTACATGATTTGGGATTTTCCATGAACAAGTCCACAATGGGTCCTTGATTTGAAAGTCTTCACAACATCAAGATATGTTATGAACACAAATCCCCAAGTTCTAGAAATCTAAATTTCTAAGGTGGGGAATGGTACCATAATAGACCTTAACAGCCTAAACCCACATCTAAAATTTGTGTTAAATCTATGGTAACAGTGAAAAGTTGTTCAAAAAAGCAGGGAGGCAGATGCCATCTTGACAAAAGTTGAAATTGCACTAGCAATATGCTGACAACACTTGTGAGTGTCTTCCTGAAAAATTGACAGTGAACATAGTAGGTTGGTCTATATATTATTGTCAATATTAGATGCATTGTAGTCGAATAAAGATGTCATACAAGATTGGTTATAGTTTTCTTTTCCTTGAAGTTTCTACATCTGACTTGTAGAGGTACTGAAGAGAATGCTATGATGATTAGTCATACAAATGTAGACAGATTTTGGTATTAATAACTAATAAGACCACAGTAAAGAAAGCTAATGGCAATGGGCATGTAAGCTCTGCACTCTAGGTCTAATATCCCTTCTAGCTTTTGCTTGTTAGCTTTTGCTTGTTGGACTTGGAACTGTGATAGAGTAATTCCTTTTGCTTGTCTCAGTATTTCTTGGGGTCTTAGTTGTGCTCCTAGTATAACCCTTTTCTTATTACGGCCTCAGTGAAAAAATAGACATGTCACGGAT
Organism: Persea americana; assembly: GCA_029852735.1. Taxonomy (NCBI): domain Eukaryota; kingdom Viridiplantae; phylum Streptophyta; class Magnoliopsida; order Laurales; family Lauraceae; genus Persea; species Persea americana. The sequence goes on from CM056815.1 coordinate 75,575,611, forward strand.
GTTATCATACAAATACCAATTCAAGTGATTTTTGCAGCATGCACATGTTCAAGATTGATGCCATTCAGCAGGTGGATCCACTGAGATTATGCACTGACCCAGAAATCAAGTGCTCTAGTGAAGTGATGGCTAACATGCAACTTGAATATAGATCATTGGTCATTTTCTTTCTGGCTCCATTTCTATCAAGTCCTCTAATACATGTCCCACCTGTTGACTAGGACTAAATTCTATGTCAATGCATGTCCAGAGTGGGAATGGGGAGACTCCATGCTGAATGGCCTGGGCATGGAACACTTGCCTTGGGAGAAGTGCTCCATACAAACATATGATCTGTAGTGGTGCAACTATCTTCCAAAATTCATTTGTACAACTCCACTATAATAATTACATGAAAATGCTTGCACATATGGGTATCAGCAACAAATAAACATCAAAATCCATGAAACACGTCACAGAAAGAAGCTCAACTGAAAAAAATAAAAAAATGAAGAATTAGATATGTAAACCAAAGAACCCAAAACAATGGAAACAAGTTAGGCCATATAATTCAAGTAACAAAAGAAATATATTAAAATTGTATCAACTGCTGAAGAAAAAAAAAATTCAGCATCCACCATTTGATCTTGTCCAGAGAAGCACATCTTGCACAACTCTACCAACCCAAATACCAAAATCAAACACATTCCACGCATGAACTCCAAATGCATTCTTTAAATGCATGTAAATTACAGTTCTGGAAAGTGGGAAAACTGGGTATCATGGAAATCAAATCATAAGCCATGAAGCCAGCTCCAAAGATAGAAAATAAATACAGGGTTCTCTCATTTATATGTCCAAACAAACATAAGAAATTCAAGATAAAATGTTCAGAGAAGGAGAGAGAACCATGATTGAATTCCATAAATGGTAATCAGAAAACAACATCATAAAACCATAAAAATTAAACCAAAGAACAAAACCAAGGTCACAATGGACCAATCACACAACCCCCAACTAATTCAAATGAAACCATGAATGGGAACACAAAAAACCCAAACGTGATAGAACTTAACAAAAGTATGAGTAAAAATTTTGCTTACAAATTCCAGCCCAATTACTCTGGAAGCTCCATGGACCATGGAAACCCTACCTTCCCTATGCATTGCAGAGTTGCAGAAAGATGCCCTGTGAATAGAAGATCTAAGAGGAGAAGGGATGAAGATTCTCATTGTGAGAAACTTCATCACACCAAAAGATGATAAAAGGAAGAAAGAAATCTCTGTGTTAGAAGTGGGTATCTCAGGAAATGTCAGATTTTTTTCATCTGATGATTCAGAACATGAACAAGAAAATTAAGGGGGAAAAGAATACATGTTCTGGGAAAAGAATAGCATATAAAAAACATCAAATATGCAAGAAGAGTAAGGGGGTTTTCTCAAAATGAAGAAAAAAGTGGCACTTTTTGTAGTTTTGATGAAATTCTGGTACCAAGGAGTCAGAAATTCCAAAAAAATTGATTCTTTTTGAAAATTTACAAATAATTTTTCCCTTTTTATTTTTGCAAGTAACTACTCCATCAGTAGAAAAAACTTGATGAGCCACTTCATTTACAATCAAAGGCCAATTTTTGACTGGTTTATGACATCTGTTTTTTTTGTTTTTTTTTAGTGGGGCCATGGTCCCCACTTAAGTTCTGAAAATTTTATTTTTTACCCCTAAAATTTTTGTAATTTTTTATTTTGCCCCCTAAAATGTTAAAGTTTTCTTTTAATAATTTTCCTTTTGGCCCCCCCTAGTTCCATTTTCTGGGTCCGCCCCTGGGAACATGCAACCATCATCAATAGTTAAGGTGATTTCAAACTTGCACTCTGTCCTTGGAGCCACTTGTCAAGGCAACAGCCTGAGTTACTGATGCAGCGTAGACCTCATGGCCACATGAGTAGGGCCCAAGTAGATTTAGGAGTTTTCCTATTTATTTAATTGTTATTAGTTAATAGTTTTATTAGATGAGTTGTATTTAGGATAAGGTTTCCTATTTATTTGGTTTCCTATTTTAATTAGGTTTCTTAGGGCTCAAGTCTTCTTTTACTATTTATATGGCATTGTACAAGATTAATTTTAGAGAGAGTTGATTAATAAAATTGGGTTTTCCCATTGAGGTGCATCCTCATTTATTGTCTCTTCGGAGATTGATTGTGTCTTCGGACACGTGCTTCGGCACCCATTATGCTTTTAGTACTTCCCACGCAAACCCTAACCCTAGGGTCTGCATCAATTGGTATCAGAGCCGAACGATCCCCGATCGTCGGCGTGATTGCCCATATCCCTCCTTCCATTAACCATCCCACAGACCACCGTCAACCTCCCACAACCCACCTCCATTCCCTGTTCCCTTCCCAAACATCCGAAGTCCATTCACTGTCCATATCCATACCCAATCACCCATCTACCAACCCAGCCACCCAACCAGTAGCCCACCCTCTTCAAAAAGACTACCCAGCGTCCCATTCACCTGATACCCATCTCGCCAAACCATTCCCAGACATCCAGAACAGTCATCGTCCCACCCCCTCCTCTTCCCAAACCCAGAGATTTCGTAGCCCCACAACAAAAAAAAAAAAAAAATCCCAGCGGAACCTACCTCTCTTCGTTTGAAATCCCATACCCGAACCAGGACAGAAAAAAAAAAAAAAAAAAAAGAACAGAAGAAGAAGACTAAGAAGAAGAAAAGAAGAGGAAAGAGAAGCATACCTTGCACCAGCACATACGAGTCCTTCCCGCCACCGCACAGCCGTTGTCGCCAATGCCACGCCTGCAACATCTCCAACCATCGCCTTCTCCAACATCTCATCGTCTCCGGCTGCTAGAGCTAATCCGCTCCTCCATCTTCACCCAGAGCTAACGCCAGACGACAAAGCCCTCTCCTCTCTTGCATTGTTGTATCGAGCAGAGAATTGGATTCCATCCTTTTTCTCCTCCCTCAACACGACGACCGAGGCAGCAAAGTGCCCACGTGCAGATCTTGTTAACCCAACAATCTTGTGGGCCTCTTCTTAGTTTGGGTTTGACCTTACCCGACTTACTTCCACCCTTTACTGTCCAGCCAGTTCAGCGCCTGACCTGTTTTGCAGAGCCCAGCAGTCTATACAAAACTAAAAATTCAGGCAGAGTGCAGACATCAGCACATCTGATCAACAACAACTTTGACCCGATCAACAGTTGAGATTTCTTCTTACGATATAGGGCTCATCTACCGTCATATTTTAGATATGTCTTCCCCATCGTGATCGTGGAGAGCAGATCTACACTCAAGTCAGTCCATTATGAAATTCCATATCAATAAGTTCTACAATGCACTTCAAGGAGTCAGATATGCGTGTCAATATGGATTATGGTATGTTGTAAATAAAAATTATTTCCAGCAATTTCTTGATTTGAAACAAGAAGATTTGTCCATTCTTGACTATTTTGACGAATTTTCAAGACTCCAAGATGCATGTGGAATGGAGGATGATGAAGAACATGATTTCATTAGTTTTGTATGAGGCTTGAGACCGGACATAGTGGAGAGAATGACTAACTGCAAGACCATCCACGAGGCATTTTGGGAAGCAATTCATGTGGAGCGGATACTTAAAAGGTCTCATCTAGTGGAAGTTACGCTTCAAGAAGAAAAGTCGCCACACATAACAGACTATGTTAAGGAACCAGGGACAGTGGATATGCAGACCGATCCGCCAGAGTTGGACACAGGAGATTCCATATCTACAGTTGGCCTTGAAATTTCTCCTATGAGTACTAATACTTCCAAAGTGCAAATATCAAGTGATGAAGCACAAGTTATTCATATTCCCCACATTAATTCTCCTATTGAATTTGTCTTTGGGGATCAACTATGTCAACAGGGAGATGTCCAGCGGCTAGTCAGAGATTCTGATTTGATGGTGCATGTTCTACAAGTAAGGCCCATCAACACGTATTTCAGCCATCAAAAGCAGTTATGCATGAAGCTATGCCAAGAAGTTATAGATCGCCCGACAAATCGGAAGTTCATCAGATTGATCTTTGATCCAGGTGGGCATTTTCCAAACTCGAGGTCGAGTTCTTTTTCAAGTGGGGGAGAATGATGTAGCGTAGACCTCATGGCCACATGTGTAGGGCCCAAGTAGATTTAAGAGTTTTCCTATTTATTTAATTGTTATTAGTTAATGTTTTATTAGATGAGTTGTATTTAGGATTAGGTTTCCTATTTATTTGGTTTCCTATTTTAATTAGGTTTCTTATGGCTCAAGTCTTCTTTTACTATTTATATGGCATTGTACAAGATTAATTTTAGAGAGAGTTGATTAATAAAATTGGGTTTTCCCATTGAGGTGCGTCCTCGTTTATTGTGTCTTCGGAGATTGATTGTGTCTTCGGACACGTGCTTCGGCACCCATTGTGCTTTTAGCACTTCCCACGCAAACCCTAACCATAGGGTCTGCATCAGTTACCTGATGCGTGAGGGGGGTAGGGACTTCACGCGTCTGGTTGATTAATATATATATATGGGCAATGTTCATGTGCATCCATATGGTGAGGGACAAACTCAATGGGGCCCACCTAGGGCCCCATTGATCATGGGACTTGGGGGGGATGGAAAGAGTCATATGAGATGAGACCATATATCAAGTTTGAGGTCAATCCCAAGTCTCTAACCCCTTCATCCGTGACCCACAAATTTAATGACTTTATATTAAAGGAAAGTTTTGACCCTTAATCCAACGGTCCAATCCAATCAGATTAATGAAAACTCAATTGATCCACTGTAGTTTCGGGGGTTCCATGTGTGTGGATGATTTGGATGAATCATAAAGTGGCCCAACTATGTTTTCACTCACCATAATGTGGTGAGAGATAGATGCACATGAATATTTCCCTATATGTATATATATATTCAATGGAAAAGGCTATTTAGAATAAAATTATTTTGAAATATTTTTATACAAAAAACTTAATTATCAGTGGTCATATCTCTTTTATTTAACAACATAATCCAATTCCAATAGAGAAAAGGGTATTCAATCGGACACTTTAAGAACAAAAAAACACTTCTCCAATTTTGTAAATAGATAATTAAAATTATAATTATTTCCCTCCTCTAAATGAAATATAAATAGGAGAAAAGAGGCTTTTCCAAAGATAAGATATTCTACTCTCCATTTTCCTCCTCATTCAAACAACCCTTTGGTTTCAGATTGAACCAATAAAAAATCAGTGATAGTCATGACATGTACATATTAGATTCTTTTCTCTAGTGAATACTAGCTCACATCCCTCACACATCCCTTACCATTAGATTGATCCTTAATTGTTTGTGTGGAGGAGAGGTGCCTCACCACTTAGCCATAAGTGGATTGGCATTTACATATTAGACCAAACCTGCAAGTTAAATTCTAAGAGAATTACAATATAAATATGTTATGGATATCTAATGCATGACTATGGGCCAGCAATACTTTTGATGATTTTAATAAAGAATGTGTAGTGCCATACTGCCATTGCCACTTTTATGAAAGATAGTTTGTCTCTGCCCCACGCCCCACCTTTTCATTGGTTTGATTAACAATGATATTAGCAAGATGGTTTCCATATCAACAATAGTACCCCAACTAACCAACGATTCCTTTCTATTGAAATTCTACAATGTCTGGATGACTAGAAAATCTACAACCTTGGAAGAGAAACGGTCCATATGAAGGGTTTTCTTATTTTTATTTATATGTACATAGTACATTTAGGCTTGGCAACAATGCATGATATTGAAACCCACACCACACTAATCAGAACCCAACACCCCATGTAAACGAAGAAGATTATGAATGCATCATTATTTATTCCTAATCATGATTTTTTATAATCATGCATTCAATTGCAAAGATAAGACACAATGACACATTAAGCTTGACTTGGACACCCTCCATATAGTGCTTTAACAGGCATAGAGCTGTGCCAGTTCTTCCAATGAATCCATGGTAAAGTTTTGATTATTGTTTTCGAGCATCCACAGCAGGTGATCGAAGATGACAACCTCGCAGTTAACCGATATATCGCCCCCCTTTTGCTTGGACTTTTTGATGAGAGCATTCATTAATGGATGGTTCAAGAGCTTGCTGTTGATCATGTAGGGCCGCCTTGAGCTGCCAACGAAGACCACCTCTTGTGGCTCGCCTTCGATCATCTCATCCCATCTTTCTTCTCTAGTAGATTTGGACCTTGGAGTATTGTGGGATGAAGATTTCCCTATTCCTGATAAGGTCCTGCACTTCCTTAGTATCTTGCTCAGCTTCTTCATTCTTTGGCTGTGTGTGAGAGGTTGCAAGGAAAGAAGAAGCATTGCCTTGATATAGACTCTGAACAGTGGGTCATGGTGAGTGCTCCATTTTTTTTTTTCTATTTCTAGAATGTTGGGCCCAACCCCCACAATCAAAAACATTGAACCTATTCTAATAGCAATAAGGAGCCTTTATTTATGGTAATCACATATAGAAGTTGTAGTGTATGCGTGTGAATTAACAAGGTAATGAGTCCACATTCTCTGTATTGAAATCAATGCGTCCAAGTTGGGTAAATTAAAGGCTGATAAGCTTTTTGGATCCGTCCATCTTAATGGGTTCAACCATGTGCGTCAAATGGGCCAGGAGGGGGTGCCCCACCTAGATGGAGGTTGACCATCTGCCTTAACCATCTGGTTGTGTGACAAAAATCATGCATGTGCACTCTCATGATAGAGCTCTAACCATCCACATGAGCCCTTCATGGGACTCTTGGGTCCCATTGGAAAACATCAGTTGTGTAAGAGACAGCATTTGCATGCATTCCTACAATAATACATGCACACGTGTGGACAGGTGCAGAGGGGGGACACTAAAATTTTGTACCATGGGCACACATCCACAGAATCGTCTGTCTGGCAAGATCTTCTAATCCTGGGAAAGATCTTCTAACTCGGCAAATTCCATTCATTTCAGTTTGAGGACAGTGGGGCATGCTCGTGCTAAAAAAAAAAAAAAAACATGAAAAGTAAAAACACTTTTTAGCAGACTTAATACATTTGGTAGAGCACGGTGGCATGAGGAAAAGCTAATTAAAAGAAGAACTAGCTTTTCATCACATTTGTGGAAAACAAGTTCCAATGAGATCAAACTTGATTTCATGGGAAAGGCGAAAAAGGCTGTCTATGAAATTGGTTTTCCATAGCACCACACCAACGTGGAAATGAGTGACATAAATAATCTGGGTTTACATTTGGGCCCACTTGGGATGCACGCCAGGCAATGAGATGGGTACGGCGTGGATTACAGATTCATATAATGTCACTCTTATGAGAAAGTCCATCGTGTTCATATCTTATCTTAACAGTATCAAAGTAGGGTGAGTGTCTATTCAATTAAGGACAAAAGTGTATGAGGGCGTGAATTGCTTTTACATGGCGGTGGCGTAGTTGTCAAGTACGTTTCGGTTCGGACGAAATGTCCGATTTTCCTCGGTTCGGAGCCTAAACCGAACCGAACATCTCGCTTGAAGATGTTCGGTTTAGGTTTCATCTAATTTCACCCGAACTAGAAGGTTTCAGTCAAAAACCCCAAATCTCAGGCAAACAGTAACCGAATCTATCGATTCGGACAAATCTAGAGGGGAACCGTTGAAAGAAGTGAAATCAAATGAAAATAATTTGGGGATTTGGATGAATCTGAAGAGAAATATATGAAATTATCCTACGCACCTTTTCTAATCGAGGAGAAAGCTTTGACAAAGCAAGTGAACCCTCGTTTCATCTTCTAGAGCATGCAACATTCAAAATCCTAATCGAACTATAAAATGGACTCCAAAGGGCAAATATCATCCATAACATCTCCAAGATCTTCTCTGCCGATGAGATTGCGGCATTTTCTCCCTCGCCGAGAGTTTTGGGTGCATTGTCAAAGGTCGCCGTTGCTGCGATGCTTTGATTTCTTGCAAATCAGCTCGCCAGAGAACCACCAGGTAAGTAGAATCTCCCCAGTTCTTCTTCGTTTCCCTTCCTTTTGTGGTCGATTTGAGGAAAGGGTTTGACAAAAGGGTTTGAAGCTTCGAGACCTCCTTTCTTCTATTTTCTGATGACGAGAGCCCATTTTAAAAGGGTCTTGCTTTGACAGACGGGTTGTGAATCGTGATGAGTAATAGAAAGTGGGGGCCACCCATTTGTAATCTTTGATGTTCATCAGAGGGCCACCCACTTAATTTGTAGCTACTCATGTCATCTGTGGGCCCCTCATTTGTAACAGCTGATGTGCATCAGAGGGTCACGTGTCAAGGATTATTTGCAGTTGCTGATGTCATCAGAGGGCCACCCACTTTATTTGTAAACACTGATGTCATCAAAGGGTCAATTATTTGTAATCGCTGCTATTCACCAAAGGCCCATTTATTTGTAAACGCTGATGAGGACTTAAATTGATGCTACCCTTCAGTATTTAAGAAATACCAAAGCCCATTATGTGAGTTGCATACAATGATATTTGATGTTATTAGCAAATTTTATGAAACCATTTTTAAAATGTCAGTCTGAAATGGGCTATTTAAATGGTTTTGATATTTTTATGTGTCCCACTGAAAAATTTGATTAACAAATTGAGCAGTGCTATATGTTTTTAATATATATATATATATATATAATATTTATATTTTCCGAAACAAATTTCCGAATTGGAAAGCGAAATGTCCGAATCGACCAAAATGTTTCATTTTTAAGCTAAGCCGAAACAGCATCCGAAACGAACTTGATAACTATGGGTGGGCCCCATTATAAGGGTGAGACACCTGATAATTCATCATTGTTTCAATGCCATCCTGATGTCATACTGTTCCCAATCCATGTGCTGCCTTGATCTTGGGTTGTTTTATGCTAAATATTGATATTTCTAGTTCAAGGAAATTGGTAAAGAGGATGAAAGAGTTGAAATAGTTAGACAATAATTTCCTTGGTGGGGCTAATTTCCATGCTGCAAGAGTAGCATGATTGGCCTATCAGGTAATGTTTGGTAGTCTGATGAGCCCAATTGTTGAATTGGAGTTCTTAAAATTGCCAACATCTCGCACAAAGTAATTAAAGAAGGTCCTCTATTAGCGTGCCAGCAGATCATTCAGCAGAAGGAAATGGAAGGGGATGTCACTACTCATAAGCCCATGCAGTTTAAATCATTTGGTAGCTGTTATGCAATTATGTCCATGATGACAAGAAGGAACAGGCCATAAGCCCTAAAAAGAAAATACAGAATTTATAATTATAAATAAATAAATGATAAACAATCTTAAGTTTTTTTAGATGAAAAGATGCGGTGCTAGGGAAGTTTCTTCTGTTCATCTTTTTTTTTTCTAATAAAACTGCTAATAACAAATATTTCAAACTTTATTGAATGAAAAATTGAGATTAGAGGTGGAAATAAAAAGCAAAATTATATAAACTATAACTTAACAATTGAAATGTTAAAAAACAAAAGAAAAAATTATCAAAGATAAAGGAAGAGATTAAAGATCTAAAGGTAAGGTAAGGTTGGAGATAAAATTAATCATACAAAGATAGACAATATAACAACAAAATAAAATAAAAAAGGCGAAAGGAAAAAAAGAAAAGAAAAAGGCTTACATTTGTAATATAAGGATTTTCTAATTTAAATAACATTGCATACCAAACAAGTAGTCTTTCTTCCATAGTTATATTCATGACACTGATTTATTTATTTATTTTTGGGCGGGCTACAAAGACATTGATTGTAACAGCAAAGATGGCTCTCCGATAGGTCAAATCAGGAAGTCTTCTTCCATAGTTACATTCATGACATGATTTTTTTTTTCTTTTGCTATAAGACATTGACTGTAACTTCTAACAAGTAACAATAGGGTTAATATGAGTTATCTTTGCTGAAATGAGAATTGTACATTTTTTTAAATGGGGAGGATGAGGTGCATCTCTGGAAGGCTGACAGTGACACTCTTCAGAGGATAAGTGTGCGAACTCATCAATTGTTTTGAATTAGATTACTGTAGCAGTTGAATGTATTTCAATAGAATAGTAAAGTATCTATCCAGCACAGAATTGGTCAAATCATCCATCCTAAACTTTCAACATGATCCTTGGATTGGGGAATCAAGACAAAATCTAGCAGTCTGATCAAGAAAAGATATGATCAGCAAGATCTATTGCCACTTGGAAGGACTCTTGAATTTTCTTGAGCAACTTGTGGTGGAAATGAATTCTAATGCCATATCTAGGGCTTTCATAAAAGCACAAAGGGCTATGGAGATTGACTTTCATCTTCAATGATAAGATCAGGGCACTTTTGGCCTTAATGTTGAGAGAGATCTAAAATATGAGATCAAGTCACGTTTGGCCTGAATGTTGAAAGTGACACATGCATGACACATCATCATTATCATAGTCATCAAAGCCTCATCCCACCAATTGTGTGTGGCGTGCACAGAGCAAAACAAAGAGCTAACAAGATCCGAGACCAGCAATCACCAGGTCGTTGGTTTCTTTCTAGTGTTGTTTGTCAACTTTATATCATTTTTTTAGATTTCCTTTTATCAATAATCTCAATCTGTTATCAGTGAAAGAAAATTAATACAAGTAATTGAGAAAAACTTTATGAAGAAAGCTTCATCCTCATGCATCTCACCAGACTGCAGTCTGCCTCTGCGCACTCTTCCGCGCAAGGCTCAATAAAAGGTAACCAGAGATAAGTTCACTCTGCAGCAAGAATTTGACGGGGTGAAGTTTCTATAGTAGCCAAGTAACCCATTCCATCAATTTTGTAGCAATGAAGAACAGACAGCAAAGACGATTTATTTGCGTCATCTATACCATGGCCTCTGCAATTAGGCCCACGGATCCACTGACCCCAACATCAAACTACCGAGTTATGCATCTGGTTTTCAGAGATCAGACAATGCAGGGGATTGCTAATGGAAGAGAAAACCAATCATTTAAACAAATCAATCCCATTAAGACAACTTACCATATTAAAAACCCAATCTTTTACTAAAAAAAAAAGAACCATTCAATCACATAATTAAAAAAAAAAAACACACACAAAAAAACCAATCATTGAGAGGCATCAAGCATAAAGAAGATCAAAATGCCACAAGATACACAACAATCAACACAAATAAATCAAAAATTAAAATTAAAATTAAAAAACCCAGTAAAACACAATCACCCATATGAACAAAAAAAAAAAGCCCATATTGATTGGACAACTCTCAGAAGGAGACGGATTGATGATACGGCCTAAAAACAAAAACCCATCTAAAATATCCAAAAATAAAAAAAAGACCCAGATGCTAAAATCGAGCATATATCAGAGTAGAGTCTTACCTTGAAGAGAGAAGAGCAGATCGGTGGCTTGTGAATATAAGAAAAGGAAGACCGAACCGACCTCAGTCCTGTCAACGTTCTTGTGAGGAGGGTAGATGCCACCTAGAAACAGAGAAGACTAGAGAGTTAGAAAAAGGATTTCTTTGGAGATATCTTTCGTTCTCTTTCGCTTTCAATCAATCGAAAGGAATGAATACAATCATGGGAATTGGGATGGAAGAGCGCACCCAAGAGCAGCAGCTGCTCCTGATACAAATAGGTAAAAATAGATTTGCCGGGTCTCGACTTTCAAGCCCTCATTTCTTTTTTATAAATAACCAGGATGTAGTGTGAGTGGCATCCCAACCGTTGACAAGGTGGACCCCACCTTATCATGGCCGTATGAAAATAGGCCACTGTTTGGTGGGGATATGTTTTCTTTAGAAAGTAAGGTCTAAAAAAAAAAAGTGGGAATTTACCAAAAAAAAAAAAAAAAACATTTTAGGTGACCAGTGGGCTTAAAAGAACATTTTAACCAACTTTGCATCAGATCAGTCATTTTGCCTAACAAGGACCTTAGTTTTATGAAGTTAAGCGTCCCTAGAGACCTTGCTCTATGTACGAAGTAGAATAAAATATAGTTGTTTCCTTATCAACAGGTTGGTTATTCTTTCTTCAAAAGCCTGGTTGTCTGCGCCTATTTCTTCCAACACAGCCGTCTAAGATGATAGATTTCTTCTGACCCAGCTGTCCAAGAGGATAGATCACCGGTCCAACCGACCTGCTGTCGGAGTGGGAGCTATAAAGTTGCTGGTTTTTTGGGATTTTATATCTAGAAACTTTTGATTTTTGTGGACATGAAGTTGCAAACTTTATTCATTCATTCTTTTCAGGATACCAAATTCTAATATGAGTTTTAATGGGTTCTTGAGGAATTTCAGTGACACAACAAAGGAGAGTGAAAGACTGGGTTTTTTAGGATGTTATTCCCACATAAATCGGATTTGAGGATTTGGATTTTATATGCGATAAAAATGCAGCTATACTCATCTAATTGGTTGAGCTCAACAATAGGGAGAAAAAGTTGCAAACTTCACTCATTCAAGCTCTCTAAAACACTTGAAATCTTTCTGGGGTTCTGTAAATTTCTCGGATTTTGATTATGGATAACAAGAATATGTGAAATATGAGATTTTTCTACTTAATGGAACTAAGAAAGGAAGGAAAAGTTGCATATTTCAATGCTTATGGGCCAAAAAAGATATAGAAGTTTTTTGGGCTTGCATGCTTTCATCCTTCTGCAAAGGTTTTTGTAGCTGGACTGATCAAAGATCATTAGAGAATAAGGAGAGAGATATTTGGAAAAGTAGGTTCTAAAACCCCTAGAAAAAACTTGCTATATGAGAATTTCAAACATTTTCACACCTCTTTCGGCGAAAAGGCAGTCTTAAGCCCAAAATTTGCTGTTTGAAATGAAGAGGCACAAGAGTTCTCTAAATCCTAGTAAGAAAAATGCCCTAAAAATGGCGTTTGCCCCTTTTGAAAGATAATGGGCAGAGACAAATGCATAATCTGCTGTCATGATGAAAGTGCATGTTGTATATTATACATTATTGAATGGAATTATTACTTGGAGAAACTGAACATATGAAAATATTATATAGAGTTCTATACAAACAAGAAAGAACACTGTAAAACAGAACAAGCTATCATGACGAAGAAACTGATTCATGTACACCGCAGGGTCCCTAGGGACTCTTAGTGTCATAAAACTAAAGTCCTTAGGGACGCTAGTTGAAAATGAAAAAAAAAAATGTACACCGCAAGGTCTTTAGGGACTCTTAGTGTCATAAAACAAAGGTCTCTAGGGACGTTAGTTAAAAGTGCTAAAAAAAACATCTTTTCATACAAAATGATTGATTTAGTGCAAGGTCGGTTAAAATGATCTTTTAGGTCCACTGGTCACCTAAAGTATTTTTTTTTTTAATCCTCAAAAAAAAAAAAAAAAAAAAAAAAAAAAAAAAAAAAAAAAAAAAAACATTCCCATGAAATCATCTTTAGACGTTGATATAACGACCTCAAAGTTTAACAATATTTTCATTGTAGAATTTTTTTAGATTCAATCTAACAGTGTATAAAGATTTGATGAGAGTAAAATTTGACTCGTACGAAGTCTAGGCCAACTAAGCTACCCTTCTAGTTTTTTTTTTTTTTTTTTCACAATATTACTATGGATGAGAATTTCAATCATAAAATTAACTATCTTTTCAAGCGCGCCGTGTAATTTTCCAACTATGGCACAATATATAACATGCAGTTGTATGTCATTAATGAAAATTTAATAAAACTTTTCCAGGAACCTGCTGATATTGCTGAAATCTTATCAAGATTTCCAGCACATATCAGTAATTTTATTGTATAAATGTTGTACATGCGTGCATGCTCAGGTTTGTCTGTGCCATGGGATGTGACACTAGTTACTAAATGAAGTCATTTTCATATAAAAGTTTTCATGCTTGAAAAGGTGTGAAAGAGGATTAGGCACCTCCTTTGTTAAGAAAGGTATTACAAAGGAGGCCCGGGAGTATATAGTGGTTGAAAGCAAAGGGTCAAGGTAGAGATTCTGAGGAGATTGTCAAATTATAATTTATTAAGCTCGATGGTTTTGAATCTAATTTTAATCATGCTTTTTAATTTTGACCAAAATTACTTTCCATTTCTACAATTGCTTACATACATAGATTTCCAACATACGTAGAATCATACTCTTCATGCATACCCGTGATTAGCACATATTTTTATGCTAGTTTCTATTATATACATTGGGTGAGAAATCAGATCCTGTAAAAAGGGGATGTTTTGACGGACCCTTTTAGATTTCCACTTTAGTCACTCAACACCCCCCTTGAATTGACAGAAGTTCATTTCCTAGAAAAGGCTTGGAATTTGGTAGGAAATAGGCGAATGGGCCTTTGCCTGTTCTGATGGCACTCATTTGAAGGAAGATGGCTATGGTCCAGACAATCAAGCAGTCGATATGTTGTGCCCCCATTCCCCACCGCAAGATGACCAAAAACCTGGGCCGCAAAACCTGAGTCATTCAATCTTTGATCTTTCCTTTTTCCTGGACCATTTTGTTTTATTTATTTTTCTAGACCATTTATAAGAAGAAAATTAAATCAATTCTCATTCCTTGAGCTTGCCAGCTATCACAACGTAGCATTCAGTAATGAAAACAAGAATTACAATTAAAAAAAATAACTCATAAGAAATAATAAATAACAATTTTTTGGTGAGATGGCTCACAGGACTAATCACAAAAACATAAATAGGAGCTGCATGCTACCAAGGAATTTCTTGACCATCCCAGGCAAAGAACTTGCCATTGTCACTGCTTTTCGCATTGTCGATGATGCTCAAGAGTTTCTGTACAGAAAATTCTGTCGTGAAGAGCTTATCATCGGGAACGTTCCTCAGAAAAGGTCTAGAGAGATCTGTGTCAACTGTTCCAGGATGTAATAAAATACAAATGATTGGATCTTTCCTCCATGCAAACTCCACTGATACAGTCTTGGTCACTGCAAACATTATTAATTGAAAAACCACACAAAAATAAATGAGTGTACATGAATATTTTCCTGAAGCAATTATATGATAGTTGATACAAAATTAATCTTAATTTGCATGGGAATTGAGTGTGTGCATTTAGGAAACAATGTTTGGCAATCAGGCTGGAAATTTATGGCTATTATCCAAATAAAAGATCCTAAGCAATAATGAACCTTTTTCACACTATAGATCATTGATTTAAGTCTAAACTGTCAAAAGAACAATCTACCCCAAGGGTTAGGATTTTACCATGCATGCTAAGTGAGGCTTGTTATACCAGTGCTGGATACGTCAGATGAATGATGTATTGGTGTGGATCACTGAAGGTCGAGGATCATATAGTTCCATTTTCTTCATGATCAACAAAAATCCAGACTTGGTTACATTCATTTGATCCAAAATAGCAAACAATTTCACATTGTTAAACTGTATGGGCTAAAGATGGTCTGGATCTAAAGAAATGTTTGGTATGACGAACGTGGGTAAAGTCTGAAACGATGCACGCAGTGTCAATGATTACATAATCCAAAATGTTGATCTGAAGGACCCAAAATGGCTGAAATATAATGAAAAATGACCCAGACTGGAAAATCCTAATCCTCCAATCAACAGATGATTGATTTATTATTTCTCAATCATCCATTACCATTGGTTGAAGGGTCTAATCTTTCAACCTGGAATTAGACGAATTCCATCCACCAAAGTGAGGATCCTGACTAGCTGGAGCAAATGTGACTTGACGTCGATTGTTTAAATTTTAGTTCTCAATCCACAAGGTTTGTGCATGCTTACATTTATCATACTTTTGTTAGTTTCCCAGAATCAATTAGTTTGCCATGAATCCACTATTAATGGCTGGATCTTGGAGTTAATAATCACATAATACTGAAACCAGACAATGATTCATATATAGTTGTATCCATGGTCGAATTTGAACGGCTCAGATCTCCAAGATGATGGTCTGATCTTCTTCTATGCACCTCTCCCTTAGTGCGAGGATGATGGCTTCCTCTTTGGCCAAGTTGAGAGGGCTAGAAGGGACCTGCTCACCTTATTCACTTAGTTTTCCTATAAGGTTTCCAAATCCATCAACATTGGCAAAACAGAAGAAATTCCTTTTGCCATGTGGCGTTTGATGGTAATTAGGTAATATCTAAAGACAGGCTAAATCTTATAATCCAAGTTTTTAAGGAATTAAACCCAGAATAAGATTTTGTGTTCCTTCCGGAATCATGTAGGTCCCACTGTGATCGTGTCAAAGCACTCAAAAAAGATGCTAGAATGTGATTGTATCCTACACCGTGATCGTGTCAAACTGCTCAAAAAAGATTCCAGAATGTGATTGTATCCTACATTTGAATAGTAGCAAGTTGATCCTATTAACTTTTTATCATTATGTAGATCAGATAAATGAAGCATGGCAGAAAATGAATCATGAGAAGGTTGCAGAGCTTAGTTCCATACATTGGTTGAGCGCTGCCTTTGAAGATCGATATGAATGCCAACCCCCTAAACGATTATCCCCAATAGAGCCCACCCTGGCACTTAGGTTTGCTACAACAGCAACATCCTGTTCAGTTCCAGAGCTGCCTCCTCCCTTTAAAAGTGGCCACATGTGCTAGCCAGGACTCAAATAGAAAAGTTAACAGTGATGAATGCAGACAGGTTCCATATATAAAGTTTTAGCAGCCATTAAATTGAACTAAGCTAGTATGATCTCATACAGCAGAGCCAAAACCTTTGAACATAAAATTGAAACATGCAGAGGTTTTGAATACAAGATAATTGCACCCAATAATGACTTTGCAACATACTTTCATCAAAAATAAAAATGCATTAATTATAGAGTAGACTACTATTGCACGACTTACAACTTTGTGGCAACTCATTATAGAGAACATGCGGAATGAATAGAGACTAATAGTGGAGAGTGATTCATCTAACACTATCTCCTGGGTTAACCGGTGAGGGGCCAAGCCTTGGAAATTGGCTAATGTGATTAGATTGGCTAATGTGTTGGCAGATTCCTTAGCAACCGGTGGGGGGGTGGGGGTGGGGTTTGTTTCCCTAAAAACCCAACTAGAGACTAATCTGGAACATCCTAATTATTTGGTCCCTAATTGGAGGAAGCACAGTTCAAAAATCATACATTCCTGACCATCCAGTTGGTGGCATTAGAATGTTAGAACATAGGCACCACTTGAACAATGAACAATCTCCAACAATGAGTCCCAACATTTGGATGGTCTCGTGTGAGTTGTTTCCATGTGTCTTTTAGATTGGTGTCCAATAAGGAGTTTGTTGTCAATGATTGTTATGAGGTCAAGGATAGTTGTACAGTGTGGGGGTGCCTTTCAGGAGAAGTCTTCGGCCACCAGAGGAGGGTCAGTATGGGGAATTATTGAGTCTTCTTTCTAATGTTTTCTTGTGCAGGGATTCTAAGAATTTATTCTTCTTTTGTTTGGTTGGGGTTGGCTCCTCCCCGAGTGGAGGCCTTCTGCTAGTTAGCAATTGAAAGACTTCAAAAACTAACAGGTTGAGGAGAAGAGGATTCACGTCGACTAGCATCATAGACACGTGTGAGGTGTCATAAGGAGGAGGAATCTGTTAACCACCTTTTTCTTCACTGTGAGGTCGCAGCTGGTGTCTGGAGTCATTTTATTGGAGGATGCAGCGTTCATTGGTGTTGTCCAGAGAAGATTGTGGATGTGGTAGAATCTTGGATGGGGTGTTGTTTCGTGGGGTGTGGTCGTATCCTTTGGAGGGCGATTCCTTTTGCTATTTTGTGGTTCATTTGGAAGGAAAGGGATGACAGAATTTTTAGGACGCCTACTCGTCTTGAGCGGAGTTGATTTCTATGATCACTTTAAAGATTGCGAAGTGGGCGTTGATTAGAAAGGAGTTCTCTAATTTTTTCCCTAACGATATCCTTGTTAATTAGGAGTCTTGTATGGGGTGTGGTCCAATTAAGGTTAAGAAATCTATTCATTGGTTAAGAAATCTATTCATTGGTTTCCTCCCACTATTGGTGTGTTTAAGTTCAAAGTCAATGGTGTTGCGAGAGAGGTCCAGTTGGCATTAAGGGTGTGTTGCGTAATAGCAAGGGTGAGGTCTTCTTTATGTTCTCCAAGCATGTGGCGTGTGTGATTCTAATAAAGCTGAGGTGCTAGCTATTTTGGAAGCTCTCCAATGCTTTTCAAGATATTCCCACTATGCTCTTATTGTGGAGAGTGATTCTTCTAACACGGTCACTTGCATTTCTAATCGGAAGGCTTATCCTCGGTGGTTCCAGTTCCTCTTTAATGAGATTCAAGCTTGATTTGCCATTATTAATGTTGCCTTCTGCAATGAGTTTAGGTTGGCCAATGCAATGGCATATGTGTTAGCCAAGCAAGGGGTTGATAGGACTTCCCTTGTGAGGGTTTTATTTCGTAATTGTATTGTGAGGGGGCGTACAATGCCCTTGTACCTTTGTGTTCCCTCTTTCCTTTCGTATTCTCTTCCTCTTTTTCCCTTGTTGTCTCTCTTTGTATTCCCTTCTCCTTTATTGAAAGTTCGTTACCGATTAAAAAAAAACATTTGAATGGCCTGAATTGGCATGCATGTTTGCCATGTGTAGAGTGGATGAGTTACCAGGATGTTGTGTTGTGCAAAACTATGTAGTTGTCCAAAAATTCATGGTTACTGGGTATTGTTCATGCTTCATACCTTGATGATTAAAATGGGCCCAACTGCATTGACCTCATATGCATACAGCAAAGATGACTTTTGCACTTTAGTCAATGTTGTTTCTGACAAAGACCATCATAAAATTACTTTTGGTGTTGAAGCAAGAAATTCAGATTAGCCAGTTGCTGAAAGATCATATGTAGAAATTTGATGAAGACATCTTTGACATTTTAATAAAGATAAAGAGACATATTAATTCAGTTGTAAATTGTAATCCAAATACACAACCATTTCAAAAAATAAATAAATAAAACGAAATAAAATAAACACAAACATGCAAAGACAATGCAGCTCATTTATTTAGTATAGACTATAGACTAAAAATACAGCCACAGAGTTGAAATGACATCGAATGCGAGTGGTGTTACCAGCTTTGCTTGATGAGAAAACTCAGTTCTGTAAGAACTGAGGTCACCTTCATGAAGTTGATAAAAATCCAAAAACATAAACTAGTATTGTATGCTTGGCCCAGCAGCACGTGGCTTGTCCTTGCCATGCAGATATGAAGGCATGATTATGGCCAAAGCTTCAACAATCTGTAACTTGCTAGGTGCAGCATTCTAAATGTGGGGTCCATAGTACTAACTGGAGTTCAAACACGCAATATGAAGGTGCCCTTCAATGGTTAGATAATCATATCCTTCAATTGTTAGGCTATTTACTTCTGAACAATGGATCCCTTTTTTTTGGGTGTTGGTATGGGTGTGTGGTGGTGATGGTGCTCTCTCTCTCTCTCTCTCTCTCCCTCCCCCCCCCCCCCCCCCCCCCCCCCCCCCCCCTTCGTTTTTTCTTTCTTCCTGAACTTCCTATGTTATTTTTAGGTTGCTGACTGGAGTTCAAACTGTTGATATGATGATCCATTCCATGGCTGGATAATCCAACCCTTCCAATCATTACACTCTTTTCTGCCATGGTCATGAAAACTGGCCGACTCAAGTGATGGTTAGAGTCACCTACTTGGTTGAGTCCTACAATTTTTGTCGTAACAATTTTTCATATGTTAGAAAAGAGAGAAAACGAATCTCAATTATTTCATCCACTTGGACATATCCATACTTGTATTCATGTTGGAACACAAAAAAAAATTAAAATGATGGTCATACCCAAGTTAAAAAGACGTTTTTACATAATTGATGAAAAAAGGTTGTAAAGAGGCTGCATATGTTTGTGTAGGAAATTGACCAAAAGACCAATAAAAAAAAGGAATTGACCAACAGGTTAAAATATTTTACAAGTGAAAAAACAAACCTGGTTGCAATACGTTTGGTATTGAAAGAACCCCAGCTGCATTAATTAGCAGGTTTAAAGTCCCATATCTTTCTTTTATAGCTTTTGCTGATACCTGCCATAAAAAGGTTATATCAAGTGAAATGTTAATCCTCCCAGAAGAGACATCTCAAGAACTTTTTTCTGAAAAAAAAAAGAAAAAAAAAAGAAAAAAACAACCACATCTCAAGAACTCAATCATCGATAAAAAGACTACAAGAGTATCAACTACCAAGCAACCAAGGTCAATACTCTCCTATAAAGGGAAAAAGAAGAAAGGGAAAACCAAGGTCAATGCTGATAACAATTTCTATAAATGAAGTTATTGTAGTTGCATTTAGTGCAATATTGTGAAGCCCAATCACAACAAACATTGTTATTTGCTTCTGCCCTGTCCCAAAAGACGAGAGAAACATCAGTCTTGAGTGAATTCATTCTGTTCTTGCACAGATCCTTCCCTTTTTTTTTTTAGCACTATGCTCTCCCCTTTCTTTTTTACTTCTGTGTTGAAAGTAAAGACATAAAACCAGAATCCATCTTAAGCAAATGGTATTGAAACTTACTTCTATTGTGCTTTCATCTGTCACATCCAACCGTAGAATATTGAGGCGTTCCATAAACCTCCTTTTCAACTCAAGAAGGCCTGTTGACCCATCAGGATTCCGACAAGTAGCAACTACCTGCCCTTTCTCATTCTTCTCTAATAGCTGCCTGACCTATCAAGCAATACACAAGTGAGGTGAATAGCCAAATATAGGTATCTTACAAACGTTCCTGCTTTCATAGAAATAAAATAAGTAGAATGCTTTAAAAGATGGATTACTAGGGAAACTATATAATAAAAGTTGATTTATGCATTATATCAGTCAGGACTTTAACATACATCATGTTGAAGTAGCAATACAAAAATGAAGTAATGAACACATGAACTACAAATAGGCACTGGGTTGCAAGCTTCTCTATTGTTTTACACCTTCTACAGAATCAGTAATGAACTTGTAATGTGCATTGTTCCTAAAAAAATCCTCATTAGATGATTTGGGACTTTCCATCAACAAGTCCACAATGGGTCCTTGATTTGAAAGTCTTCACACCATCAAGATATGTTATGAACACAAATCCCCAAGTTCAAGAAATCAAAATTTCTAAGGTGGGAAATGGTCCCATAATAGACCTTAACAGCCTAAATCCACTTCTAAAATTTGTGTTAAATCTATGGTAACAGTGAAAAGTTGTTCAAAAAGCAGGGAGGCAGATGCCATCTTGACAGAAGTTGAAATTGCACTAGTAATATGCTGACAACACTTGTGAGTGTCTTACTGAAAAATTGACAGTGAAGATAGTAGGTTCGTCTATATATTATTGTCAATATTAGATGCATTGTAGTCGAATAAAGATGTCATACAAGATTGGTTATAGTTTTCTTTTTCCTGAAGTTTCTACATCTGACTTGTAGAGGTACTGAAGAGAATGCTATGATGATTAGTCATACAAATGTAGACAGGTTTTGGTATTAATAACTAATAAGACTGCAGTAAAGATAGCTAATGGCAATGGGCATGTAAGCTCTGCACTCTAGGTCTAATATCCCTTCTAGCTTTTGCTTGTTGGACTTGGAACTGTGATAGAGTAATTCCTTTTGCTTGTCTCAGTATTTCTTGGGGTCTTACTTGTGCTCCTAGCATTACCCTTTACTTATTACGGCCTCAGTGAAAAAATAGACATGTCAGGGATATTGTCATACAAATACCAATTCAAGTGATTTTTGCAGCATGCACATGTTCAAGATTGATGCCATTCAGCAGGTGGATCCACTGAGATTATGCACTGACCCAGAAATCAAGTGCTCTAGTGAAGGGATGGCCAACGAGCAACTTGAATATAGATAATGGGTCATTTTCTTTCTGGCTCCATTTCTATCAATTCCTCTAATGCATGTCCCACCTGTTGACTAGGACTAAATTCTATCTCAATGCATGTCCAGAGTGGGAATGGGGAGACTCCATGCTGAATGGCCTGGGTATGGAACACTTTCCTTGGGAGAAGTGCTCCATACAAACATATGATCTGTTGTGGTGCAACTATCTTCCAAAATTCATTTGTACAACTCCACTATAATAATTACATGAAAATGCTTGCACATATGGGTATCAGCAATAAATAAACATCAAAATTCATGAAACACGTCACAGAAAGAAGCTCAACTGAAAAAAATAAAAAAATGAAGAATTAGATATGTAAACCAAAGAACCCAAAACAATGGAAACAAGTTAGGCCATATAATTCAAGTAACAAAAGAAATATATTAAAATTGTATCAACTGCTGAAGAAAAAAAAAAATTCAGCATCCACCATTTGATCTTGTCCAGAGAAGCACATCTTGCACAACTCTACCAACCCAAATACCAAAATCAAACACATTCCACGCATGAACTCCAAATGCATTCTTTAAATGCATGTAAATGACAGTTCTGGAAAGTGGGAAAACTGGGTATCATGGAAAACAAATCATAAGCCATGAAGCCAGCTCCAAAGATAGAAAATAAATACAGGGTTCTCTCATTTATATGTCCAAACAAACATAAGAAATTCAAGATAAAATGTTCAGAGAAGGAGAGAGAATCATGATTGAATTCCATAAATGGTAATCAGAAAACAACATCATAAAACCATAAAAATTAAACCAAAGAACAAAACCAAGGTCACAATGGACCAATCACACAACCCCCAACTAATTCAAATGAAACCACGAATGGGAACACAAAAAACCCAAACATGATAGAACTTAACAAAAGTATGAGTTAAAATTTTGCTTACAAATTCCAGCCCAATTCCTCTGGATGCTCCTTGGACCATGGAAACCCTACCTTCCCTATGCATTGCAGAGTTGCAGAAAGAAGCCCTGTGAATAGAAGATCTAAGAGGAGAAGGGATGAAGATTCTCATCGTGAGAAACTTCATTACACCAAAAGATGATAAAAGAAAGAAATCTCTGTTTTGGAAGTGGGTATCTCAGAAAATGTCAGATTTTTTCATCTGATGATTGAGGGCATGAACAAGAAAATTAAGGGGGAAAAGAAAACATGTTCTGGGAAAAGAAGAGCATACAAAAAACATCAAATATGTAAGAAGATTAAGGGGGGTTTCTCAAAATGAACAAAAAAGTGGCATTTTTTGTAGTTTTGATGAAATTCTGGTACCAAGGAGTTATAAATTTCAAAAAAATTGATTCTTTCTGAAAATTTACAAATAGTTTTTCCTTTTTTATTTTTACAAATAACAACTCCATCAGTAGAAAAAACTTGATGAGCCACTTCACTTACAATCAAAGGCCAATTTTTGACTGGTTTATGACATCTGTTTTTTTTTTCTTTTCTTTGAGTAAAAGGAGAAAGCTTTCTTACCTATAACCTAAATACGATTAAATCAAGGAGGTTAACCATAATTAAATTGACATGAATTAATTGTCTTTTCACATTACCACCTCAATTTTAATTTTAGTAAGGTTAACACTAATAAAATTCTTATCCTTTTAAGAAAGGAAATACAGTGGAACATACAACCATCATCAATAGTTAAGGTGATTTCAAACTTGCACCCTATCCTTGGGGCCACTTGTCGAGGCAAAAACCTGAGTTACCTGATGTGTGAGGGAGGTAGGTATTGTACGCGTACGGGAGAATACTCGGTTGATTCATATATATATATATATTCAATGGAAAAAACTATTTAGAATAAAATTATTTTGAAATCTTTTTATACAAAAAAACTTAATTATCAGTGGTCATATCTCTTTTATTTAACAACATAATCCAATTCCAATAGAGAAAAGGGTATTCAATTGGACACTTTAAGAACAAAAAAACACTTCTCCCAATTTTGTAAATAGATAATTAAAATTTTAATTATTTCCCTCCTCTAAATGAAATATAAATAGGAGAAAAGAGAATTTTCCAAAGATAAGATATTCTACTCTCCACTTTCCTCTTCATTCAAACAACCCTTTGGTTTCAGATTGAACCAATAAAAATAAGTGATAGTCATGACATGTACATATTAGATTCTTTTCTCTAGTAAATACTAGCTCACATCCCTCACACACCCCTACCCAAATCCCTTACCATTGGATTGATCCTTAATTGTTTGTGTGGAGGAGAGGTGCCTCACCACTTAGCCATAAGTGGATTGGCATTTACATATTAGACCAAACCTGCAAGTTAAATTCTAAGAGAATTACAATATAAATATGTTATGGATATCTAATGCATGATTGGGCCAGCAATACTTTTGATGATTTTAATAAAGAAAGTGTAGTGCCACACTGCCATTGCCACTTTTATGAAAGATAGTTTGCCTCTGCCCCACTCCCCACCTTTTCATGGCTTGATTAAGAATGATATTAGCAAGATGGTTTCCATATCAACAATAGTACCCCAACTAACCAACGATTCAATTCTATTGAAATTCTACAATGTCTGGATGACTAGAAAATCTACAACCTGAAAGAGAAACAGTCCATATGAAGGATTTTCTTATTTTCATTTATATGTACATAGAACATTTAGGCTTGGCAACAATGCATGATATTGAAACCAACACCACACTAATCAGAACCCAACATCGCATGTAAACGAAGAAGATTATGAATGCATCAGTATTTATTCCTAATCATGATTTTTGATAATCATGCATTCAATTGCGAAGATAAGACACAATGACACATTAAGCTTGACTTGGACACACTCCATATATTGCTTTAACAGGCATAGAGCTGTGCCAGTTCTTCCAATGAATCCATGGTAAAGTTTTGATCATTGTTTTCGAGCATCCACAGGAGGTGATCGAAGATGACAACCTCGCAGTGAACCGATATATCGCCCGCCTTTTGCTTGGACTTTTTGATGAGAGCATTCATTAATGGATGGTTCAAGAGCTTGCTGTTGATCGTGTAGGGCCGCCTTGAGCTGCCAACGAAGACCACCTCTTGCGGCTCGCCCTCGATCATCTCATCCCATCTTTCTTCTCTAGTAGATTTGGACCTTGGAGTATTGTGGGATGAAGACTTCCCTAGTCCTGATAAGGTCCTGCACTTCCTTAGTATCTTGCTCAGCTTCTTCATTCTTTGGCTGTGTGTAAGAGGTTGCAAGGAAAGAAGAAGCATTGCCTTGATATATACTCTGAACAGTGGGTCATGGTGAGTGCTCCATTGTTTTTTTTCTATTTCTAGAATGTTGGGCCCAACCCCCACAACCAAAAACATTGAACCTATTCTAATAGCAACAAGGCACCTTTATTTATGGTAATCACGTATGGAAGTTGTAGTGTATACGTGTGAATTAACAAGGAAATGAGTCCAAATTCTCTGTATTGAAAACAATGCGTCCAAGTTGGGTTAATCAAAGGCTGATAAGCTTTTTGGATCCGTCCATCTTAATGGGTTCAACCATGAGCGTAAAATGGGCCAGGAGGGGGTGCAGGGCCGGCTCGAGACAATTTGAGGCCTAAAGCGACAATCCTAAATAAGGCCTCAAATTATCTATTCTTTTTTCTCTCTTTCTTTTAAAAAAGTTTTGAGCATCTGGATTCGTATTTTCTAATAGATACATTTATCATTTATAAATTATAACTAATAATATTATAAATAAAACAAACACTAACTATAATAAATATACAATGTGAGCATGGAATTAAAAAAATCTTAAAATCATTAAACAATAGAACCTGATTTAGTGATTTATCATTATTGGCCATAAAGATTGTAGATATATATGAATTTCGAATTTGATCCATCTTTTTCATTATGAAAAAAATGGATTATATTTGAGTTAGTGGGTTATGATTAACATATGTTATACCTCATATATATTATCAGAATACATCCACATATATTATTAAAAAGAAGACAAAACCAGATCAATAAATCTTTAAAGAATATTGCTTTAGAAATAAAAAAAAAGTAATTATAGAGAAATGCAAACTATGAGATAGACAGAGAGTGAGAGAGTAAAGAGTACGTGAGATGAAAAATTGTTGGTGGAGAAACGTTCATTTGAAAAACCTCACTGGTTAGGTAGCAAGGAGGTTGGGTTGAGATGTGTTAGAGATTTAAAAAGACACTCTGTAGAGAAAAAGAAGGATCACACTTGCTTTAATGCTTTGTTTAAATGTGAAAAGATGGCTTTAATGAGATGTGATACCGATTACTATTATGAGGCCTTGGGAGAAAAAAAAACTATGACAGTTGCTTGAATGTTTTTTTTTTTTTAATTTGAAAAAATGATTTTTTTGAGGCCTTATTTTTTGGGGGCCTAAAACAAGGGCTTTTCTTGCCCAATGGTCGAGCCGCCCCTGAGGGGGTGCCCCCACCTAGATGGAGGTTGACCATCTGCCTTAACCATCTGGTTGTGTGACAAAAATCATGCACGTGCACTCTCATGATAGAGCTCTAACCATCCACATGAGCCCTTCATGGGACTTTTGGGTCCCATTGGAAAACATCAGTCGTGTAAGAGACAGAGCATTTGCATGCATTCCTACAATAATTCATGCACACGTGTGGACATGTGCAGAGGGGACACTAAAATTTTGTACCATGGGCACACATTCGCAGAATCGTCTGTCTGGCAAGATCTTCTAATCCTGGGAAAGATCTTCTAACTCTGCAAATTCCATTCATTTCAGTTTGAGGACAGTGGGGCATGCTCGTGCTTTAAAAAAAAAAAAACATGAAAAGTGAAAACACTTTTTAGCAGACCTATACATTTGGTAGAGCACGGTGGCATGAGGAAAAGCTAATTAAAAGAAGAACTAGCTTTTTATCATATTTGTGGAAAACAATTTCCAATGAGATCAAACTTGATTTCATGTGAAAGGCGAAAAAGGCTGCCCGTGAAATTGGTTTTCCATAGCACCACACCAACGTGGAAATGAGTGAGATAAATAATTTGGGTTTACAATTGGGCCCACTTGGGATGCACGCCAAGCAATGAGATGGGTATGGCGTGGTTACAGATTGATATAATGTCACTCTTATGAGAAAGTCCATCATGTTCATATCTTATCTTAACCGTATTAGAGTAGGGTGAGTGTCTATTCAATTAAGGACAAAAGTGTATAAAGAGGGCTTGAATTGCTTTTACATGGCGGTGGGCCCCATTATAAGGGTGAGACACCTGACAATTCATCACTGTTTCAATGCCATCCCGATGTCATACTGTTCCCAATCCATGTGCTGCCTTGAGCTTGGGTTGTTTTTTGCTAAATATTGATATTTCTAGTTCGAGGAAATTGGTAAAGAGGATGAAAGAGTTGAAATAGTTTGACAATAATTTCCTTGGTGGGGCTAATTTCCATCCTGCAAAAGTAGCATGATTGGCCTATCAGGTAATGTTTGGTGGTCTGATGAGCCCAATTGTTGAATTGGAGTTCTTAAAATTGCCAACATCTCGCACAAAGTAATCAAAGAAGGTCCTCTATTACCGTGCCGGCAGATCATTCAGCAGAAGGAAATGGAAGCGGATGTCACTACTCATAAGCCCATGCAGTTTAAATCATTTGGTAGCGCTGTTATGCAATTATGTCCATGATGACAAGAAGGAACAGGCCATAAGCCCTAAAAAAAAATACAGAATTTAAAAGTATAAAAAAATAAATGATAAAAAATCTTTAAGTTTTTTTAGATGAAAAGATGAGGTACTAGGGAAGTTTCTTCTGTTAATCCTTTTTTTTTTTTTTTTTATAATAAAACTGCTAATAACAAATATTTCAAACTTTATTGAATGAAAAATTAAGATTTGAGGTGGAAGTAAAAAGCAAAATTATATAAACTATAACTTAACAATCGAAATGTAAAATATATATATATATATATATATTAAAGATAAAGGAAGAGATTAAAGATCTAAAGGAAGACAACATAACAACAAAATAAAATAATCATACAAAGATAGACAATATAACAACAAAATAAGATAAAAGGTGAAAGAAAAAAAAGAAAAGAAAAAGGCTTACATTTATAATATAAGGATTTTCTACTTTAAATAATATTGCATACCAAACAAGTAGTCTTTCTTCCATAGTTATATTCATGACACTGATTTACTTATTTATTTTTGGGTGGGCTACAAAGACATTGATTGTAACAGCAAAGATGGCTCTCAGATAGGTCAAATCAGGAAGTCTTCTTCCATAGTTACATTCATGACATGATTTTTTTTTTCTTTTGCTATAAGACATTGACTGTAACTTCTAACAATTAACAATAGAGTTAATATGAGTTATCTTTGCTGAAATGAGAATTGTACATTTTTTAAAATGGGGAGGATGAGGTGCATCTCTGAAAGGTTGACAGTGGCACTCTTCAGAGGATAAGTGTGCCAACTCATCAATTGTTTTGAATTAGATTACTGTAGCAGTTGAATGTATTTCAATAGAATAGTAAAGTATCTATCCAGCACAGAATTGGTCAAATCATCCATCCTAAACTTCTACATGATCCTTGGATTGAGGAATCGAGACAAAATCTAGCAGTCTGATCAAGAAAAGATATGATCAGCAAGATCTATTGCCACTTGGAAGGACTCTTGAATTTTCTTGAGCAACTTGTGGTGGAAATAATTCTAATACCATATCTAGGGCTTTCATAAAAGCACAAAGGGCTATGGAGATTGATTTTCATCTTCAATGATAAGATCAGGTCGCTTTTGGCCTTAATGTTGAGAGAGATCTAAAATATGAGATCAAGTCACTTTTGGCCTTAATGTTGAAAGTTACACATAGCATGACACATCCTCGTTATCACAATCATCGAAGCCTCATCTCATCAATGGTGTGTAGGGCGCACACAGCAAAACAAAGAGCTATCTGAGACCAGCAATCACCCAGGTCGTTGGTTTCTTTCTAGTGTTGTTTGTCCACTTTTATCATTTTTTAGATTCCCTTCTATCAATTATCTCAATCTGTTATCAGTAAAAGAAAATTAATACAAGTAATTGAGAAAAACTTCATGAAGCATAGCTTCATTTATTCAAATCATGGATACCCTTGGACTGCAGGAAACATGCATCTCACCAGACTGCAGTCTGCCTCCGTGCACCCTTCTGTTCAAGGCTCGATAAAAGGTAACCAGCAAGAATTTGATTGAGGTGAAATTACTATAGTAGCAATTTTTCAAAGCCCCAAAGAAATTGACAAATAACCTTCCATTCCTGCATCATTGATCTATCAGACGTTGAACCGAAAAAGCATGACATCTCCTTCCTGCACTACGTAATCTTTTCCCTCGGCCCTCAACTGGAATTACAAAAAGTTACCATGTCAACTTCCATCCTCTGATGTAATGTTTATATATGCATGTAAAGATTGTTATCTGCTTATTCCAATGAGATTGTATCTGCTTATTCCAATGAAAGGCTATTCAACCCATTGATTTGTGTGTAAAGGCAAGTCCGAATGTGCAAAAGGAAACAGTTTATGAATATGTTGCACAAGTAAATATATACTAATGGGATGGCATCAACTTACAAGACCTTTCTCCCTTGCAGCTGCCAAAGATCCCGCTGCAACAAAATCATCATAAGCAACCTGATTCATCCACATCACATGCACACCAGAGACAAAAAAATAGTGTTAAGGTGGATCTATGCAAGGCTAAAATCTAGATTAATTTATTGCCTACGGACCTATTGTACACTAAACAGCACTTGACATTAGGTTGTCCAAATGTTGGAGAGAATCCCAGCTGAATGGAAAAGCAGAAACACTTGTTTGGGCCCTAAATAACTCAGAACTTCAATCTATGAAGTTCTTGGATTTCAGTGTGATGGGAGCGCATCCCATCTGCCTGGCATGAGGTCCTGCATGACGACCAGAAAAGAACTGCAATATATTTCTTTCACAAGCAGGCAAGTCCCACCAGAAATACACAACAGATTTAAGCCATAAATGTTGTAATCCATAATAAACTAATCTTTAGCTAATCCTGGTCATGCTAGACCTCATGAAATTACCTTTTTTGGACTTTTTTTTTATATTTCACCTTGGCTTCTTTTAAAAGCATGAAAACTTACATACAAGGAGAACAACTATTAGTAGCCATTTAACCACAAATACGTGTAAAAGTATAGGAGCGTCAACCTTTACGGGTTGCCTTGTTCAGAATTCTCAAATCAGTTCACTAACAAATTTCCAAGTTACAAAGGCCGGGCATATTTCTTCCTTTCCAAGCTGATTCCGATGAAAAGAGGGGTGGTGAAGAATTTGATAAAAAGGAAAGAAGGGTAGAGACTGACATGGGTCTGATTTCATTTTCATAGGCAAAGGATGAAGATCTGTTTTCAACACAAAATTGACCATTCCCTCCGTGATTTAACCACCCCATGGCTTGATTACTCTCGCCACTAATGTCTCAACCACCCTTTCTGCACAAAACATAAAAGGGCATGTAACTCATGGAAATGCACCAAGTTAGTCAACTTTCCACAGACATGGAAATGATGTTCCAAGTGATATGCTCCACTAGTAAAGTGATGAGGGGAGGGGAAGGTCTATGCATTGATAAGTGGGGTGACAAGTGTGAGGAGGTTTGCTTGATCATCGGGGTACTAGTGGGTCCCACAAAAGTGTAGCTCTGGTAGTAAATATGAACTACGCCCCTTGTGAGATCATTTAGTTAATATATACATATAAAAATATATATATATTTATCATGCAATTTTAAATGGGTCAAGATGCCATAGTTCAAAATGTCAGCCAAAACACTACATATCAGAATCAACGGACCATGAAGCAGCCTTGGCAACTACCTTAGAGTGAGACTGTGCCCATTTCAGCTAAATCATGTATACAGCTGATAAGGTCCACTACCTACTACAACAAACTTTCTCACTTGTTCCTTGGTTTCCATAGTGCTTCTATAGAATAGTTGGTGGAATGATTCTTTAGGGGGTGTAAGGTCTCATTTGATCATTACAGACGTAATTAAAATACAAATTTAAGGTTCATTTGATCATTAGTCATTACAGACATAATTAAAATCTCCAATTTTTAGGCCTCTGCATTTGGGATGATTATACTCTGAAAAGTTCCAATGCTCAAATCTTTGCATTTTGAGCTAACTATTGCTATTCTTGGGCCCCTTCCCCCCTAAATCTTTCAACTGTAATATCCACTAATTCTAATACTCATAGTCCCCAACTTTACATTTAGATGGAACAATAAACAATAATATCTCCCTTTGCCTTCTTCATAATTCCATATCTAGTTAGATTCCCTCTTTTTTAAAAGGTAACCAGATTCATACCCATAGCCTCGTACTTGTGATAATTCCATATCTAGTTATGTTCCATTTCTTTTGAATGGTTGAAGGAATTGAACCCACAACCTCATGGTTCGGATAATTCATAATGGGCACCTTTCCAACTGTGCTACATCCTTGTCTCCATATCTAGTCATCTCGTTTTGATATCTCCATTTTTTATCTGTTAAGTAACAACAACATGACCAAAACCAACAGCCTTCTGGTTGTGATGATGAGTGCCTTCCTTGGTCTCAACTTTAGTAATTCATATTCAAATTTTTGTACTCCAGTCTCCATACAGTATGATTCATCAGGTTTATGAATCAAAGGAAACAGGACATTAATTTTTTATTTTTTTTGAATGGTAACAGGACATTAATTATATCTAATGTAACTTCTATTTCTAAAGTTTTTGTCCAATAGATTGATTGAATCAATAAATCCAAATTCAATAATTTATGATCAAACATCAATACAAGTCTAACATGCCTGTTGGCGGTCTATTATATACCTATATACCATACCCTAATGCAGAAAAACACCAACATCTAACATTTAACAATATTCCAAAAATTTTGGATATTTTTCCTGCTCTTTGAACTGAACAAACCTTCACACTACGTCAAACTGAAACAGTCAGCGAAATTTCACTCACAGCCTCATACAGCTCTATATGAACGCATCATTATTATTGAAAAGGGTATACCTGTGATATTTGACGCGACAGGGCTAATCCCCAAGGCGTACGCAAGACCCCGCAACACATGTAAACCAGGTTGGGTGGTCTACATGAATGTATTGGCCTCCTCCTTCACCAAGTTCCTTGCACTTGCAACATTTCAGTTCTTCGAACAATGGTTGTCTCTGGTCTTTTAAGCACATTGTCAAACTATTCTAGATGGCACTCCTTTACTACATTGCACCAGTCTATATCATAGATTTCATTTTATGCATTCATAGCTAATTATATCCTCTTGTGACTCCATACATTCATCATGACTACAGATGCAGTTTATCTATCTTAAATTACTGCCCAACATTCAGCCCCACACATCAATGCATGTCTGATTGTCTTTACATAAAAATATTCCTTCAATCAAAGTGGCACTCTCTATGCAATACTCCACAAGCTTGTTTCCTCCATGCTGCACTATCCTATTTGCAATATCCGTAGTTGCTACAAAAATTTACAAATGCAATGGAGTCTAATTGATGCTCATAAGGAGAACTACAGAGTACGCAGTCAACTTACAGTTTCAGCTCGAATGAAGCCTTTCTCAAAATCTGAATGAATTACTCCAGCTGCTTGTGGTGCCGTCATTCCTAAATGA
Organism: Persea americana; assembly: GCA_029852735.1. NCBI lineage: Eukaryota > Viridiplantae > Streptophyta > Magnoliopsida > Laurales > Lauraceae > Persea > Persea americana. The sequence continues at coordinate 75,608,201 of CM056815.1, forward strand.
CCAGAAGAATGTGAAAAGCTTAAAAGTACATCATAGCTTCAAGAGTTTTACCAAGCCTTAATCACACTTACAGACCTACAGGCAGACAAGTTCCAAGATGTGCTATGAAGGTCCAATCCACTTGTCAGCAGGGTTCACCTTTTGTCTCAGAAAATAGGCCAGTCCACTCCTCAGGCATGCACGTGCAAACATAATAAGTGGTGGCATAAAAACAATTAACCATCCATTTACAACCATAAAAACTCACTGAACCTTCAACTTGAGTCTACTTTTGCATGGAACTAGCACATGCTCTGCCGTGCATTGCCTGAAAAGGTTATAGCAGATGAAAAAATAATGCATAGGTGCCTAGTCTTGGGCCAGGGCAACTACAAAGTGGGTCCCCCTGACAAGTGGCTCTGCCTTATGCACAAAATTGCAAGCTACGAAAGTCAATGGGTCTAGAATAGAAGCACCAGGAAACTTAGCAAAAATCATACCAACAGAAACACAATTGAAAATGGATAAAACTTAAGAAAGTGAGAAACGGAAACCAACCTGCAAGAATGGTCCATGCTTTTGTTTCCTGTAAAAAATCCATAAATGAAAAGTACCTATTTAGAACTAATTTGGGGACATGTTGGATATGAAATTTATGTCTTGACACCTCACCTTTTCTCCTGATGTGAAGTATGTACGCAGACCTAGAAGCTGATATGTTGCTCTAATAAGGTTTCCGAGACCACTTTCGTCAACACCGAGAGATTTTAAGTACTCATTTCTTTCTTCAGGAGGAAGTTCAGTAAGCTCAGACTCAACCTGTGATGGCATTTATGCCATGGTTCATGTATTAAAAAATCAGGTAAACAAATTCACAAAATCAGCAATAATGTTAGACTAGAAATCACAGGAAAGAACATAAAAGTTAATTTGCATTTCACAAGTTTCATAGACGACAACATAAAAATAACCTCCCAAAAAGAAAAAGAAGAAAAAATCCAGCAACACAAGTAACCTTCCAAGTACGGATGACATGGTATCGGTTAGGAGTTTAATGATCTTTTTTCCCTATTGTAGAAATGTTACATTTAATCAGGAAAACAGAGAAAGTAAATGCTATTCAAGAGGAGTGGTTTTCCAAAGGGCCACTGATTCCTGTCTTGGTTATGGGTTGGGCCATGTGTACTTTGACTGGAACTCGAAACTGCACAGGAGGTACGCAGGTTGGTCCTCTTTTCCACTCAAATCATAAACCATATGCTATTAACAGGCAGTTAAAACCATAATGGCTAATGTGTACCTTTAACTCCGTCTGCTAAAAGATAAGGACTGTTTTTAGAGGAAAAAAAGGATCAACGATGACCCATAATGGTGGATCTATGTCCAGAATGTGCTAATCACAATTTAAAACTGACCACCTTATGGACCACAAATGAAATTGAGGTACCAAAGAAAAAGAAGGCAGTTCTCTACAAAATTTGTTTCTAAATTTATAATGTTTCTTAAAAATGCATACCTGTGCTGAGATTGTCACGAGCCCGGACTGCAACTCAGATGAAAGTGTAATCACATCTTTTACATGAGGAATGTTGCCAGGTTCCGCAAGATCAGACTCTGCCACATTAGCAACATATATAACCGGTTTCATCGTGAGTAAACAAAGATGCCGTATAGATTCCTTCTCAAAATCTGTTAAAGAAACAGATCGAGCAGGTTTTCCATCCATAAGTGCCTGCTGAATTTTTTCCAGTGCAGACCTTTCTGCTTCTTCCTGAAATTTATAGAATACTGGATTTATCCATCAATGGCCAACTGAACAAAAATCTTGAAAAGTGTACAACAATACAATACAACACAATACCTTCACTTTCGACTGTGAGTCCTTTGCTTTGCCTTTTTTCAATTTTTCCATCCTTTTCTCAATCTGCATTTCTTATAAAACACAATTTAGTCCATCAGTTCACATACTTCCTAGCATGTTTGATTGCCAATGCAGTAAAACCAATTCGATGATGGACTTTTGTTTGACCAGATATGGTGCAGGTGGTTCCCACCTGTAATCTAAGTTGCTCAGGTAGTAGGAGTGTAGGACCATCATGGAATGAAACATGCTCTATTATCTCTCTTGATGATCCTAGCTCCCCGTTAATGGATTACAAATGGACACACCAAAAGGTGCACATCGTGATAGCAAGATAGTATAAAAAGCATCATCTGTCAAGGAGATTCTGGGTGTCTCCCATCCACTATATAGCCTATTATATGACATCACCATTAAAGTTTGCTCACATGTATAAGTTTGCATGGGACAAAGGCAATAAAACATTGTCTATTTCTACTAGAATTATCAATATGCAGAATCTCCTAAGAGACTCAAGATATGTTATTCAAAACTAAGCTGTATGGATCACAAATAATGTGTACTCCCCATGTTTAGTAGGTATGGTACGAATTCCCTGGTTGAAAATTGTCTATGTGAAATTTTCGCCTATGGAAGTCTTGCACAAGGATGGTGCGGGATTCTCGATCCAAATCATCCACAAAAGTGGGACCCTCCTGCATTAAAGGCCCTGGCCAGAAATCCCGCATGGCAGCCATGTGGCCGTGCAGGACTCACGTAGGAGAAAATCTGCCCATTGTCTCCTTCCTCTAGAAGTTACAAATATGCAGAACCTATTTTTTTTTTTTTTTTGAAGGATAAATATGTTTCCAAGCAAGAGAGACGTCATCTAAATTCTAGATACATAATTCAAACTAAGTTGCCTTAATCACATAAAGGGAAACTCTAGCTTCAATACCTGGTCTAGATCACAAAAAACTAGCTCTAAGTTGATGACATCAATATCTGATTTTGGATCGACTTTCCCATTCACATGAACAATGTCATTATCCTCGAAACAGCGCACAACCTGGAAAGACAATAGCAACACACTGTTATAGTTGGCAACTATAGGAAATGGCCAGGGTCTGCACTCTACAGAGGCTGAAGCCCACGGGTTTTCTTTGATGCAAACCCTGGACACTCATAAAATAAATAGGATGAGTGGATATGGTTCCTTTTGCTTCCATCAATAGAAGACTGGGGACCAAAGAACTCATCAATTTTTGTAAAATATAATTGAGCACTTAACTTATTGAATAAACTAAATTTTGCAATGGATAATAAATGTTCAATACAGGGGACTAAAGCTAGGAAAGAAACACCGATGATAATAATAACAGCAGCAGCAGCAATAAACATAAATTATCACGAGCCAACATAACAATGCAGACTCTTGGAAGCTGGAGCACATTTGGAATTTTCTAGGGATCCTATAGGAAATGAAAATGAACATCTATGAAAGGGGTGAATGGGGAATGATTGAGGGTGGAATGTACAAGTGACAATCTATTTTCTACCCATCAATAGGAAATGTCTCCACAGTCTTCCTGCTATGAATTGAATCCCTGGATATGTGGAAAAAAATGGAGGGTCTCACTCTTGGCCCTTCAAACTTTGCCTTTCACCTCGTCCAACCCCTCCCTTTTCCTAGGAAACTGTACATTACTGACAAATGGGACTTACTGATGTTCATTTCCAGCATCACACTTGGTAGATAAATTAGTTAACTTTCTTTTTATTCTTTTTAGTCAACCCAGTATTGCTAGAGCAATAATTCAATGAAACCTTTATGCCCATGTCATATGCAATTGCACCAGACAGTAAGCACAAACAACTATGGAAGCCATAGGACACCTGGATTGGATCATCGCAGTCATGGTTCAAAATAGCGACCACTATGTAGTGTAGTGGCCGCATTATCGGCCGTAGCTGCTGGCGCTACTGTCTAACACGGTAACACCTAATAGAGCCAAGTAATTTTGGCATTAAATACTATTTTTCCTATTTCTTCTCCTTAATAGCCTTTCCTAAAGTTGTCTCTACCATTATATGGGTTTTACCAAAAAAAAAAAAAAAAGCCATTATATGGTTTCAAACCACTAAAAAATCACAATATTGGTTGCTATACAAGATTCAAAAAAAATTTGCCATTTAAAAAATTCACACCGCTACACCGCTACGTAGCGTTATAGCCACTGACCACTACGCCTGCCACAACCGCTATTTTGATCCTTGATCGCAATACCCAATCAATAAGCTTCAAAACTAACAGTCAGAGGAAAAAATCGATAACACTGTCCAGACGTAGGCTCCTGATGAACAATTTGGTCATTCAGTGCATATTTTCATGTAGTGATGAAAATGGGGTGTCCAGAATACCCGAGCAACCCAAATTTGAAAAATCAGATATGGTCCATTATCTGGACCCATTTTAATCTGGGTCCAGGTTCAGGCCCACTGCATGGGTAATAAAATTTCAAATCCATCTGTTTTATACCTGGGACTCATACACCTAATGCGATGACTGTATACCACACACATATGAAGCCTAAAAACTATTCCTTCCCTTTGTTTTTGACTGAGGTCTTAAGTGTTGCCGTTTTAGAAGAGAAAAACCACTATAAATTGAGGATTGAAGCCGATGCACAAGGAGACACTTGAGGGGTTTCTCTAAGGTATGAAAATACAATCTGATAAATTCTTACTGTTTTCTTCATTTATTTTGGTTAGGAATGATCATAAAATCATTCATATCCATTTACTGTTACCGATAAAAAAAAAATCATTCATCTCCATTTACTATTGCCAATAAAAAAATAAAAATAATATAATTCATATCCATGTTCTGAGCATAGATTTGTTCACACATGCATTGTTTGAACTCCTTTTATCTTTTTTTTTTCTTTAGCATGAATTTGGATTTTTTTATTATTAGAAAACAAGGATTTCTTTCAAACTTTAACACATAAATCATTTTGATAAATGTTGATTTGACTAGATGTATCTATGATTTTGCAATTGATAGATCATTAATTAATATTGCAATGATTGATAAATATTATACTATGTGGTAAATTATTGACTAGAATTTAGAAATGCTAAATTCTGATCAAATTTGATCCAAAATGCTTCATTATTAACATTTTATAGGTCTTAACTTTATATACTGATCAAAATGAGTATACCACTGTTATTCCAAAATCACTCAGCGATACAAACCCTTATTAAGGGTCCAATACGCCCATTGCTTTCAGTTACTAATAAAAGTAAACATCAAATTCTAAAACTTCCCAAAATTCTAAAATTCTTGGAGATTTTATAATATCATTTTAGATTCACATTGACAACTGATACGTCTCACGGCACTCAGCTCAATAAATATCATTTTGGGGGGTAATACACCCACTACAACCGTTTTTTTATTCTTGTTGTCTGATGTTAAAACTCTCTCACCATAACATGCGGTCAAAGGCTGAACAGTAGATCATTACTTATTATTAAATGTTATTTCAATCCAATCTTCATCATCGATGCTTTACCATTTTTATTTGAGGTTAGTTTTTTTTTTTTTTCTACTTTCCTCATCCCTGCTTTGGTCAATAAAATCATTCCACACGTCATTTGATGCATCCCTAGAGCAGTTACCCAAGATAAGCCATTCAAAATTGGGACCAAAATTGTGGTTCAAGCAGAGTCTAGTCAATCAGCCTGTTTGTGGGGCCTGCTACATGTCTAAGAAGGATATTTTACTTGTTTTTATTTGGGAGTCATTATGTTAGGAAAGTGCATTGTTAGGGGTCTTGTTTGGTTAAAGAGTGAAGTTGTGCAAGTAAAGGGAGTGTTTTAATGTAATTATTATCTAATTCAGTTGGAATGAGTCAAATCCTGTGTCGATCCAAGTGTCAAATAAAGTCCAAACCACAAGGAACTAGGCCTGATAGAAGGGCTATCTAATTACGCATCAAATGAGCCCAAGATCATGCGACTTTGACACTATTCGAAGAAGTAAAGAATTACAATCCATTTACCGGCATAGTATAGTCCAAGTCTGCATTTAAGAGTTGTAGAATAACTAATGCACTTCTAGGGAGACGTCCAATTGAGATTATATATAAGTGAAATAGCTTCAATTTTCTACACAATTTAAGAGATTCGAAAAAAAAATCCCTCTTTTATTTGGAAATGTTGAAACCTAATTGGAGCAGAACATTGTGTTATGTTATCTTGAAGTTTTGGCTTCAGAGGTTTACCCATTAGTTGATCTTTTTCCTTCCTTGGCCTGCAATATCACATTTCAATACTTCATTCCTTAACATAACAATAATGTCACCCGTGCAGTTTCAGAATATTGTTTGGTTAATAGCACTACTTGATGTCATCTTTACTGTCAGTTTGGTAAAATAAAACGAGAGGCTCCAGAGTGATTGGACAAACTGTTAGATTTAAAAACTTGTGAGAAATTTCAGACCACAGAAAATAACACAGATTTCTGACAGGCGAGCCGATTATACATCTAATTGGTGTAAATGGAGAAGCAAAATGAAAATTTATCATAGGCACCTACAAATAAAGAGAGACAAACCTGGAGTATGGAATCCACTTCACGAATGTGTGAAAGGAATTTATTTCCCAATCCCTATATTTCCAAAAGCAAAAGAATCACTTAGCAAAAATCTGATAACAATAATGCAAGAGACAAATAAAGTGCAAGAGATGCAAGCGGAAGAGTCGATGCAACCACAAACAAATAATTATGTAGCATAGAAAAATATCAGAGGTGTTTAACTAGCCATCTCAAGTTAAATATGGACCAAATCTAGTCACAATCTATGATGACTGATAAGGCAAGGACATGCCATGGACACCTAAGGGACATAAATTTTCACATACAAATAAAGTATTGGATACGATGCACTATCAATAAACTGTCCATTTTGAAGTATGTGAGATTCATAGGTCATGATGCATGAATATGATGATATTACATTTCCAGCATGTTATAGTCAATGCTCCATTTAATGTACTAAGAGATCAAATAAACATTTTCCAAAAGGCTGGAGTCCTTATAGCTTAAAAACAGTACAGCCACCAGGCCTCCTTATAGCTTAAAAGAAGTACAGCCACTTGGCCTCTTCCTTGATGATTCACATAGTAAAATCATGCAATTGATGCATTGTTAAAAAAAAAAAAAAAAAGTAACTATCCTAACTAAACACATTCACCATTCAAGGCATAAATACATTGACTGGCACCTATATGTCAAATCATTATGGTGATATAACTATCCATTGACAGTTTCAAATATCACCATAACCAGAAAGACAAGAACAGTAGAATTTGTGAAATAATGAAATGAGTCAAGTGAACACCTCTCCTTGACTGGCTCCTCTTACAAGACCAGCAATATCAACAAACTCTATGGATGCTGGGACTGTACGTTGGGATCTGCTAAGATCAGAAAGAACATCCAGGCGAGGATCAGGAACTGCAACAATGCCTACATTAGGCTCTATTGTACAGAAAGGAAAATTGGCCGCCTGAGCTTTTCCATTCTCCACCTGCAAACAAAGTAAAGATCCTTGACCTATCTGTTTTTTCTTTAATCAACAAGAACCAATACTGAAAAAGTTATTTTAGTACCAAAAATATTACCAAAGTAGCATAATATAGTGTCTTTCAGAGTAAACAGTAGAACCCTTATAAGATGACCCTGGATTGTTGGGTTAGGCTAAGCTGATGACGGTGAAGCATTAGCAAAGCATAATAAAAGGATACTGGAACAGAAATCAAATTAAAAACATTTTAATTCTTGAATGAAAAACAACGGGAAACACTTAAAGTCGCAATGTGTTAGGTTCCAATAATTCAAAGAAACTATAGAACAAAATGGAGGGCTTGAATTGTAAAAGAATTAATGCATGGTGGGCAAAGAGGAAATAAGCAAGTAGAGTACTGTGTTCATGTTGAATGCCACTAGGATTGAAGGGTTTAGACTTATAGTTTTACACAAAGTCAAAAAACGAGGGCTATAGACTTCCTTTTTTTTTTTTTATTAATGAAAGTTATTATTAAAAAAAAGTTGAAAAAGAAGAAGGAGAACATATTGCTGAGATTCAGATGTAAAATAGATGTTAAGGCCTAAAGGGACACATGTAAAGCAACAGGATCACTGGATCAAGTGATTCACGGCGATTAAGCTTGTAAGCCAAGACAAATTAGAGGGTTAGGGAATGGGAAATAAGGAGTAAATTGAACACTATTATGGAAAGGCATTAAAATATTGGAGAAGAAGCTCAAGAGATTTGGAGATAAATTATTAGTAAAACAAATAGCACTAAGGAAGAGCAAGAATGACGTGGTGAGAACAGTGAATCTTCATGGGGGTAGGTTCATTTGCATAGAGGGTGATATGTCAGGTGGGTGAATGTTCAATGATGACATTATGATGTGCTTATCTTCCTTCTGAATATGTCATTTCCAATTTTTAAGCAACTATTATGGAAGTAGGTTTAAAATGGTACACTATCCTTTATGAGGAATCTCTTAACCACCAAGTTCGGGGATGGATTGGTGTGGTTCCTCCATGCCTAGGACACCAGAATATCTAACCATGAAGGAAGAAAGGCATGAGAGAAATATTGGCTAGTGATTGGGAAGCCCATATTCTTGACTGGAAGGGACACCAAAGGCCTCTGCTCTTCCATCCATGTTTGTTTGCAATAGAATACATTGGAATTCATGATCAAATGAGCACAACCAAAGAATTATTAAAAAAGTGAAGTGTGTATAAGGTAGCAATGTACATGGGACCTTGACTTTCCTCCGATTTGAATTACCACGGTAATGGCTAGGTATTCATTTCCCATCTTCCTTTAATTCACTTTCCATTAAAAGGGAGGTTCTTTGACAATCATTTTTGTATATTCAATTTGGATCTTCATTTTAAATCACTTATGGCATGAATTCCTATGCATTCTATGGAAACAAACAGGCCCCAGTGTCAAATTCCCAAAATACAACACTTGAGAATCCACTAATGAGTAAAAACCCAGTTCAGCTACTAATCAGCAACATAATCATTTATCACATTATAATGCCAAGGGTTTATGCATATCAAGAGAAGATGAACTGACGGTCTATAGCTGAAAGGCGGGCCCCACCAGACCAATGCATGCCTCCCAGAGGTGGGACCCACCAATCCAGATTACCCAAATGAATGGAATGAAACGAAATTGCCAAGCTCATTCATTGCGATGTGCGGTCAGAACACTAGGAATTCCCCATCAGTAAAAATTCAGATTAACGGATAGATTTCGATCGAGATAGACAGAAAAAAGAGAGCTCTTACGACGGCATTGAAGAGGGTTGATTTTCCAACATTGGGGAGACCAACAATGCCAGCTTTCAAGCTCATGCTGATCTTGCAAGAAGACGAGAATCTCCTTCGGGCGAGGGAGTTTCCGTTTCTCCATTGGATGGAAGTGACTCTACAGAGAGAGGGTTTCAAATGAAACCCTAACCCTAGAGCTGGTAGGAGATGCCGGCAGGCGATTTTCGCCATTGCAGCTGCTGCTATAAGCACACTGAGAGAGAGAGAGAGAGAGAGAGAGAGAGAGAGAGAGAGAGAGAGAGAGAGAGAGAGAGAGAGAGAGAGAGAGAGAGAGAGGACTAGGGCGAACCACAGGAAAAGAAGGTCTCGCCCTATTTCACAAGGCTGTAGAAAAGTTGGAGAGAGAGAGAGAGAGTAGATTAGGGCGAGCCACCCGAAAAGGAGCTCTCGCTCTGAACGAAGTAGAGGAGAGGAAGAGAGTGGGAAATGCATAGCCATTCGAACAGATGATATCTTCGCTAGACAAGAATACACGTGCGAGTATGGCACACGTGCACGAGAAAAGCCTCTCTGTACATGAGATGGGCCATGTACTCCATCTAAACCCTACCCCAATTGGCTAAGAGATTGACAAGACCAATCCAGATAATGAAATGATAGATAGGCCCAGGCCTGGACTTGGGCTGTCTTCCCAAAGTTCCCAATTGGCTCAAAGAAAGGGTCCCTCTATAAATACAACCACTTTTGAATTTTTTTTGTTTTTGTTTTGTTTTGTTTTTTTTTTTTTTTTTTGGCTACCCCAGAAAATTTATTAAAAAATAAATAAAAACCTTTACTAATAACATATACCTTATCATATTTTTCAAAAAAATAATAATAATAAAAAATAAAATAAAATCAAACACTAACAAACCCAACCCAACCCAACCCGTGTTTGCATTGGACAAGTTTGGTATGACAACCATAAAACCGAGGTCGGGGTGGGTATGGGCATAGGTATGGCCAAATACCAATCCGACCGGTTTGGATTGGCCTAAACCCAAACTCGCCCTGCCCCCATCTGCCATCCCTACCCTATTTCTTCAGATATACTATGGACGCAATCCAAGCCCGACCCAATTAATCCCAATTCCTGAGCTCCCACACCTTTGCTTGTGAGTCTGATCAGCTCACAGATATTATTTAGCACCTGTTATGTGTCACGCAAGTATATTAAATAATTATTTCAATACGTATATTCGGGTGTTGGTTCAAAGACCCTTTCATTGCTGTGCTTACAGATTCAGCCCACTAGTTTAAATCCAGGCATGGATTTGGGTCCAAATGGAACCCAGTAGAGTCTGGAACCAAGTACTTGTCCCTTTAGTACAGATTAATTTAGTGTAACACACTCTTTGCTTGTGAGGCTGAGGCGATTAGCACAAATATTAACGCAGCTTAGTGGGCTTCACAATCGAGATAGTTATCAGGGGCCCAATATGTCTGGAACTATCATTATCATTGCAATGGTTGTTGTCTGTTTGCTTTCCAACACAAATATTGTTCATCCATGCACGCCCCCAACCATCTGGGCCCATTGTCTGGGATACTCAAGCTCCAGTTCTGACATTCAAAGCCCATGTTTCTGCCCAGGTGGGGCACCCTCGGCTTAACAGACTGTGCTAAAAAGCTTCACTGGGCCCAATACGCAGGCTGACCCACTTTGCCTAGAGCCCAACTGGGGTAGCGTGGTTTGACCCAATCTGATATTAATATTGATAAGTAGGTCATTTCTCGCCATGGACTGAGCTCAACTTTGGAAGCATGGCTCATTTGATCCAATTCTTCACACTGAATGTGTTTTCCAGATTGAAAAATGTTTTCTGGGTTGGGGTTCCAGATTGCTGGTTACTGGAATGAAAACTGGGCATAGCCCTCTTTATGGACATGATTGATTATTGGGTTTGGTCTGAGATTCAGTCAGGTCCATATCCAATTTTAATACCTGAGTGACATGTATAAAAAAGTTATACATGAAAAGTGCTACTATATTTGTATGGCTTGATAAAATTGATGGTTACAAATCAATGCAAAGCTTAAAGACCACCCGGATCGAAGAAGACAAAACTCTAATCTCATTGAGGATGTAAAAAAATTTCCAAGAAGCCCTACCTTTCGGTAAAACCCAAGAAACCATATTAGTTGAATCGCTTTCCACAATTAAATTATCCCCAAAGCATGTTGTCCGGTCGGCTAATATTACCACGGATTTGCTAGCTAAATAAGGAGTGGATATGGATGGTCCTTTTGTTGGTATTTGATTCTCTTAGTGTTGTTTCTTTGTATGTTTTTTTTCTTCTTGGATGAGATTTGGTATAAGGCTTTTGTACCTTTCCTCGTTCTTTTGGTTTCTTTGTTTTGATCTTTTCTTTATTTTAATATGATTTTCGTTACCGATAAATAAAAAATAGAAAAACAAATCAGTGCAAAGCATTGGTGATGGAAGTGTTCTGTGACTCCAGGTCCCTACGTGGTCATTTTTTTTAAAGGAATGTATGGATTTAGTTGGGTCTGGTGGAATCAGGCCCTCATTTAATCAAAGTTGGTCCGGGTCCATGTCAAAATCCATGATGAACCCGAATCTGACCTGCTCTCATCTCTATACTAACACAACAAACCTGTGCTAATTAAGTATGGTCATGACCCACGTGTCTAGGGTCCATACTCCATCTAATTGGTTTTGACATTTTTTTGATAAATAAATACACCTAAGTATCTGGTGGTGTAGTGGTTAGATTAGTTATTTAAAAGGGCAAAAAGTCATGAGTTTAAATCTCTTGACATATACAATCTTAGCTTTTTACAGATGCTAAAAAAAAGGTCAAATTTGAAAGGAATATAGTCAAAATCGAATCCAAAACCCTTACCTTTAATATATTATAATAGATAGAATCACCAGCAGCATATATGAATTTGGATTTTCTTTCTTTCTTTCTTTTTTTCCTTAAAATTGCTAGATCCTAGAGTCCGCTTGTGTGGTGGGCCAATAGGCTCCTCAAACTCTGCCACATGTCGTCAAAGAGCCAAGTGAACTCACCAGCCCACTCGATTCTCGATTTTGATCAATTGTGCTAAGGATCATGCTCAGCTCAGGTGCTAATCTAAGCTGACCTCGAGCTAACTCAACAAGCTCACAGGCCAAGTAAATAGCTAGCCAGAGCTTATTCATCTTCATGAGATCATAGAATTTATGTTTCTGGATCACCTCTTCACAAAAAAAGCAGTTAAAGCAATTACACAGTCATTGCTGACATAATTGATGTTCCTATGTTGTTTGTTTATTGGTTTTGATTTCAACCATCCATTTCCAAAGTGGAAAAAACTCAAGACACCTGGCAATTCACCTTCAGATTGATGATCCAAATCTTTTCTACTGTTAGATTGTTTGCTTCAGGTATATATTAAGTTCATGATCAGCATCATTTCTATAATAGGGATGATAATTTGAGGCTTTAACATCATTAGTATTTATGATTCATATCTTCACCTGTTGAATAATCATCTATGCCTTTTTTTCTCATCATTAGTGATAACGAATATCTTTTCCCCTGTTGGAGATTTGATGGTTTTAGGCTCTTTTTTTTTTTTTTTTTTTTTCATATTAGATTAATAATCTACATCTTTTTGTCTATTTGACAGATGAATTGAGGCTTTCCGGCCAGGGACGGAACCAGGATATAGGCCTTGGGGCGGGGCCATTGTGAGAAAAGAAAAAAGAAAATCTCTTTGGGGACCATTGCTAAAAGTGGGTTTAAATTTCCATTTATCTAAAACGTTTTTCTTATTTTGAAATTTAAGGGGGCCATGGCCCCCATTCCGCCCCAGTTTTCCGCTATTAATTAGGTAGATGATCCACTTATTTTCTATCATTGGATACATGATCTGAGGTGTTTCCACCATTTGATCCAGATTCGAGGCACTTCCACTGTTTTATCATGGTTAATTCTTTTATGTTGATGGATTAACTATCTAAGTTCATTTTCAACAAGAGATAGATGATTCACCTCACACCTTCATTTGGATCAACTATTTGAGGTTTATCCACCATTGTTTTCATGATCCTCATCATTTCTGCAATTGGGGCCAACAATTGGTCCTTTCAATTTTTGCATCTTTTTGTTGTTGGGATGAATCTAGGAATTTTAAAAAATCATTTAGATCAATTACTCACCTCTTTCTTTAATTAGATGGATGGTTTTAGATTTTTCCAATATTGGTAGATCTATATATGATCCACTCATTTCCCCCATTCGATCCACTAGCTGATGTTCTTCTACCATTAGATCAATGATTCACATCTTTTCTCCAATTAGATGAATTATCATAGGCTTTCCATCGTTAGATTGATGATATATATACATTCAATCAATGGCATGAGGGATGAGGCATATCCATCGTTAGATTGATCATCTGTTATCTTTTCTACTGTTAGATTGACGACGATGTGAGGCTTTTCACCATTGGATCGATGATCTATGCAATTTTTTTTTTTTTGCTAATAGATGATCTAAGGCTTACCCACTATGAGATTAATGTTTACCATTAGATTAATGGTTCCTTCTTTTACATAGTTTGATAGGTGATCTCTTGAGAAGTAATTCCACCATATTTCACATGATTAACATTTTTGGTCATTTGATCATTGATCTAAGGTTTTTTCATCAAGAATCTTAGAAAACCCCCTTAAGTTTTAGGAAATTTAAAACTTAAAAAAAAAAAAAAAACCCTAAATATTTTGAAAGCCCTATGCATTTTTTTATATGTGGCCCTCCCAAAACTTTTTTTCTACATAGTGCCTCCCCCTCTCCAAGGAAGAGTTCTTGGGTCCGCTCCCGATCTTTATAGTCATTGGTCTATTGTTTTTTTATCATTAGATCAATGTTTTTACATTTTGCTCCTTTGTTTGATCCATGAATTGAAGTTTATCCAACTTAGCACAGGTTGATATCTTCCAGAGACATCTAAAAGATATGGCACTATTTTAAGGCTTTCCTGCTGAGAGCCATTCAAGTCATTTCATCGAGTACTGTTCATCACATCATCAGGATAAGTTACCACATGTGCCTAGCTGAAAGATGTCTCAAAAACTTTGGAACCTTTTTGAAATATCAATTTATTGAAACATTTGTGTGATGTTAAGTAAAGTTTTAGCCACTAATTAACCACTGAAAGCTTTCTCAAGTTAAAAAAGAGTGTGGCATGCCTAAATAGGCATAAGTACTGGACTGATAGGCTTTTGAAATAAAGGTTGAGCTTGACACCAATGGGCCCAACCACTATTTGAATGGTTAAAGTTCATTCTAACGGGTGAATTAAGAGCTTGACCCTTACCCCTTACTAAATGGGCATAACAGCAACCTGATTTAATTAAAAAAAATAAAAAATAGTCCTCCATATTTTATTCTATGCAATGAGGTTCACCTATGTATGATCAATTAACAATTAATCAGTGACTACCCCTCCCCCTTAATTAATGTTAACTCCAATTTGACAATCATGCATCTTATATTCACCATGTGTTTCAATCCAAATAATAAAACATTGTTAAGATAACAGTAAACTTTAAAACCCTTAAATCATCAGTTAAGAGTCTGGATCCTCTCAAGCTTTAACCTAGAGAAAGGGAGCGGAACTACACTAAGGGGCCCACCTATTGAAATCCAAATCGTTTCTACCGGATATATGGAGTATCCTTGGAATTTACACCCATCTGAGTTTGTTCCACCAATAGATTGACAATTTGATAAAAAAAAATATATATTATAATGGATATGCATAAGATTGTGTTCATTACTTTCTTTTTTATCGAGCAGGCAATCCAATGATAGAGAAAAATGAATTGGCTTAAAATTCAAGGAATATACCTGGAGAGAGTATTTTGAAGATTCAGATTTTAATAGGTAGGCCCTACAGAGTTCCTCTCCTAACTCATAACTTCTCTAGGTTAAAGCCTTAGAGGATCTGGATTCAGGAAATCTTGATAGGCTGGTTTCTACCATTTGCTCATTTATAATGAGACCATTCCCGGCCTTGTCATTGCAATTGGCATGACCCAAATCCAAGTGGGGCACATAGAAAGGTGAGCATAAAACTTGTTTATGCTGGTCAATGCTCTCATTAGATGGGCAACATCTTTTAGTCCCTAAGCCTGAGCCCAAACCTAAAGAAAGAGGGCAAAAAATAAAAAATAAAAAGAGAGACCCAAAAAAGTGCATCTCGGCCCATTGACATCCCATCAAACATGTCCATCACAGATTACATTTTAGCGTCGTCTAGTCCAATCCATGCCCAAGACTAACCAGACACCCATCTGTCACTCATCATTAAAGATTAGAGATTTAGAAACCATGAATGTCATGTGGTCTTTTCACTCAAACCAAAACAAAATACACAACAGTAGCTCAAGCCTTTTGCATGGCTCATATCAACTCAATTGCCATTTGTGCAGTAGTTGTGGCCACTGTTTGCCCTGAACCAGTTGCCCACGAACTTCCCCTCAAATATATATGATGTTCTCTTCCCATCAATCAAAACCAGCCATCCCTCACTTATAAGAACTTTAGACTTTTGGGTCACTTGAAGTGACTTAGATTATGGTGTGGAACACTTCATCAATCAAAGTGGGAGGGTTTCAATAGTTTTCAAACATCTTTTCTTCCCTTCGCTAATTCCATTAAAGCATTTGATTTCTTCAAATAGATTACAAGAATTTTAGAAGTCACGTGGGGTGATTGTTTTGCTATTACTAGCACAACTGCCCCATCAAATTCTAGATGCCATGACTGGGTGTGTAGTGCTTTTCTGTTGTTTGTGTCCTGAGGAACACTGGAAACTATGTCCTTGATTCCAAACCACAAATGTGGGTCATTTCATGTGAAGAGAAGATCTGGACCATTTGTCGGATGGGTCCAACTATCAAGTTCCTAGCTCCAATGATCATTGATCAATGATCCTCAACATTTAACTGGACTACAAAAAGGATTATTTTTTTGCTTCTTGGCCCCATTTGCCTACATTGCATCAAATCTTATGAATTCATGATAAATAGAGTTTTATTAAAGGACTATTAAGAGATGAAAAGAAGGGTTTAAGGTGGAGATTTAGATAGGGTTAACATTAGCTTGAAGTTATACTAGATTAATTGGTGGGCAATTATTTTTAACAGGGAGTGGACAAGAAAGCTCCCTTTATTGGTATTTGATGTCTTGTGTATGTGCATGGCTTCTTTTTTTTTTTTTTTGGTCTAAGGAGCGTGTTGGTAGAAGTCTCTCGTACCTCTCATTCATCTTTCTTTTATGCTTTGTTGTTTATTTTGTCCTGGCTCCTTTTTTAGTAAAAGTTCAATTATCAATTATTAAAATAATGGGGAGATATTTGGTGGCCCATTGTGAATCTTTGCCTTGGATTCTTCACTTTTAGTCACTTAGTACAAAAGACCGGTTTGAAGCTTGTTTTTGGCTATTTAATATTTTTGTAGAAAAAAAATTTTCCTTCCGACTTTCAAAGATCGTAAAAAAATTCACCAAGTTGATCCTCTCGCTCTCAAACACACACACACATACATATATATATATATACATACATGTTATATATAGATGTTTTTTTTTTTTAGTTCAAACACATCAATAAAATTCAAGTGATTTTAATTTCATGTAGACATTAACAACTTTTTAATCTACTTGCTTGGAAACCAAAATCATCATTAATATAAATTGATAATAGCAAACTAGTCTACTCAAAGTCCAAGGGATCATCCCTAGGGTGCTCCACTCCATGCTTCCACTTTCTTGCTTCACCACAAGACTTCCTTTATCTGTGTTCCACCAGCATACGCCACGACAAGTGCTCCCCCATAGGACCTCCACCTCTATGCTTTGCCGGTGCCAACATATATAGATCCTGCGTCACCACTTGGGCTGTCTCATGGTTCTCGCCCAAATCAAACATTTGATAGGCCACTTGATATTGCAAAATTTGGGGTCGCAACAATTCGACAAAAAACATAAGCTCTTAATTTCCTCACATATACAAGATTTCTCCCTTTGTGGACATTTGATAATACACCAATGTAAGTTTCTCTAGATACTTTTTTCATTGATATCAACCTAGTTTTCTTCTTCTAAACCTATTTGACTAAACCAACCATGTGGGTAGAGGTGCAGCTACTGTTGATTCTCCTAATCAAATTAAAAAGAAAAGAAAAAGTTCAACTATGCATCATTAACACTAGATAGAAAATTTCTCGTTTTGTAAAAAAAATAAAATTAACTTGTCTATATTTTGGCAAAAGAATTGCCTAAACTATATAGAATTTCTTGTTACAATGTGCCTATGACATTAGTGTACCATATCACTTTCAATCATCCAATGCTGTCAAGTATATATGGAGGAAAGAATAGGAGTGCATTAGCTGCTGTCACTCATGTATACACATCCATGCTTGTGGTTTTGCATTGGTACACTGCATGTCTCTTGCATGTATGCCTGCTACCCAACGGGCACTTTATGCTTTAGATTCTTTCAACACCACCTCTCTCTCTCTCTCTCTCTCTCTCTCTCTCTCTCTAAACAAAAATAAGGTTCAAGGACTAAGGTAATGGATCTTATTGATTTTCCTTTCCAAGATGCGGCAAGTGTAGGCCACAAATCAATCCCACCAAAAAGCTTAGACACTGCAATAAAATAATAGGCACAGATGACTCCAAGTGAAAGTTCTTTAATTCAATAACTCATGCATTCACACACCAAACATTCATCTGTATAACAAGTATGAGTGACCAAGTTCAAAAGAAGCCTACCTCTCTAATCGCTATCTTTATATTCTGGTTATTCAGAAATGAAGAGAAAAAAAATGAAAGAGAAGTACCCATCAAGAGGATCAAAGTGGAGAAATTTGAAATAATAGTGCTAAGCTGTTATTTATGACAACAGTCTTCAATAGCTTGTACAATGAAAGTAAACCTCCAATGGTGACATGTTGGAGAGAAAGGGCTCAAGAAACAGAAAGCTGAGGAACCCAAAAGCTAGAATCATCTCCACCCAAGGGGAGGGTTGTCTAGTTATTTTTTCTTCTCTCTCTTGCTATCTTGTCTTAATGATTCTTCTCAACCCAAGCAAGCTATAACCTGGTTTTCTTCATCTTTGCAGAATCCCCCACATGATCACCAAGTCCAAGTGCCTTGAATTATTTTCTCCACTTTGAAGAAAGAAGAGAAGAGAAAGGTTAAAAAAGGCCATCTCATATATCGACTTCCTTGCAAGGCTTTTACAGTCATATCTCTCAGAAAGTGTACTTGTTGTAACTGTTGAAAGCTTCTGTTCCTCAGCTTTCTGTCCCATCCGTCAATATTCCAGGAATATGGATCTCATGGACAGCTGCCAAACCAACAAACACTATCTTCTATCTACCTAATCTGCAGACTGCTATGGTAAATAATCCCAAGAAATAAAACAGAACATTGGACTTCCCCATTACAAACTGAAACTGGAAATAAAGGTTTATGGCCAGACCTTGAATGAAATTACACAACACAAGTTGAACTTTTGGAGGCCCACTTTGGGGTTCGGCTATATGTACCTGTGACCAGAACCGTTCAGACTTGAGTCCATCCTTTGATAACTTCAGGTCTTTCTTTTCCCTAAAGTAATCCTGAAATCATATAATGATAAACAGTCGATCTGTTCCATATCTTGAATGGCTAGGGTGTTAATTAGAGAGAGATGTAGGTCAGGCATGGGCGCATGGTCTACCCTCTTCCATGGTTTTGGATGCTAATTAGTATGTGTGGCCCACCTCGTAGAATGCTGATCATTTACCATTGTTTTAAATGGTGTGTTGTTTCAAGGTCTTGCTACAAACCCCTCCTAGTCTCTATACATTAATTCCCTGACCAATCAAAGAGGTTGAATGGATCCAAGGCTTTGTCTACTGTTTCTTCATCTGATTTCTCTGCTGAGAAGCCTTCTGAGGAGATGAGATTTAGTGGGTCAGGTCCCAATTCTCCCAAATCAGCAAAGAAGTCATCAGAATGGCTAGAGTCTAGCAGCAAAGATCTGTAACTTTGATTGAAACCTTGCTCATATTCGTGGTCTGCAATATCTATAAGATTCTCCTTCTCCATCTCTCCCATCTCCTCCTTCACAGTCCCTCCGCTTGTTGTCGACCCGCCAACGGTAATGGCCGATGATGAATTGTCGGCGTCATTCTCCTTGTGTTCTTCCTTGAAGGTTGTGGGTTTTGGGGTGTGAGTGGAAGGTGAATTCTTGGAAGCAGCATTGTTCTTCAACGGCTGAGACCTTGTTGAGCCTGCAAGCGCGTTTCTTTGTGTAGGCCATGGATGATTGTGTTCTGAGGTGTATGTGATGACTAACATGTTAGGATCATGTCTACTCCTCTCCACTTGTTTTCTTGCAGAGCATCCTTTGGAGCTGCTGCATCTATAATAGCCCCTGGACATTAAAATAAAATATCATCAATTAACAAAAAACAATGTAGCCCCAAATCGAAATTGTGTGAGAGAGAGAGAGAGAGAGAGAGAGAGAGAGAGAGAGAGAGAGAGAGAGAGAGAGAGAGAGAGAGAGAGATGTGCTTTCATTGAACATGTATGACAATTAGGCTTATCTTATGAGGACATAAGTGAGTACTGCAGATAATGAAACAACTTTTTTTCTTGTACTCTTGTTGAAATTTGTATTGAAGATGATGCCTTTTGAGCGACAATCTTAACTTCTTTATTCCATATTAATATGTAGATCACATTATTGGGTATGTACTACCGAAGATTATGCTGATCTGGAAAGCATAGCTCCAACAATTATGACTTCTTAAATCCAATTAATTGATGGTGTTTATAGAAAGTCTAGGTTCTTTAGTACTTTTCCTATACAGAACTGCATAGGGGAGGATAAGCAAAGCTTTTTTTTTTTTTTTTTTTTTTTTTTTTTTGAGAACCGTTAATTTTTCATTTTCTGAAAGCCTGATCATATGATAATGAAAAGTACCTTGGATAAGGAGAACCTTTGATGGGTTTTTGTCCATACTTTCTCCAAGCCCAAAGATCAGATGGAACGACTTCTCCACTAGGTCTGTTGTTTGCAGCTGCTGGTGCTGGAATACAAACCACCTTCTTTGCCTGGCTCTTCCTAAGCACACAAAGTGAGTTTATTTTCAACTGGTAGTATTACTAGAAGAAGAAGAAGAAGTAATTTCTGGGCTCTGTTTGTTGATTCTTAAGCGAAAACTTGTATTATTTTACAATCAACATGAAAACCAAAGGGTGATAAATGCAAGGGCAGAAGACATCCCAGAAAAGGGGGAACAACGGAAAAAATATCAATTTTTTTGGGTGAGCTAGACACGAAAAGTTTCAGATAACTACATGAAAGCCAAGTCTATGTCTTTTATCATGACATAAATTACCATCTTTTCAGCCTCAAAACTCCAAGAAAACCAAGCAATGGTATATCCGGACACAAGGAAAGCCCATCTTCAGTCAATTCCAAACAAGTCTTGATACAACAGATTCACATAAAACACAAGTCCTACAAAATTTTCAGCATGAGCTTTTAAAGATCCAAGTCCCAAAAAGAAAGAATAATTCCCTAAAATCCATGAAAATTGTTAGCATCCCATGACTTGAATCTGTCTAAAACGATCTGGGGGTATGAAGAACGTTGGAAAATGTTCAACCAAAAATCCAACATTTTGGATTGTTATCATACGAAATGATACTAATTACAAATCTTTCTGCTAAAAGAATGAGTAAATACAACCTTCTCAATACTTAATTTTCCATAGCTTACCTTCGCTTAATCCCCGGATTGCGTGGTGTTGAGATCTGCACTGTGCTATTTGGTTTGATCATGTCATTAGTATCTAATGGAGGCTGAATTCCTCTCTGTGAAGTTGCAACCATCGGCGAATTGCTGCGTGGAGAAATTGTCATCTTCGCACTAGTCGGCGAGATCTGAAGCATCCTAGAGAAGATATTACAAGGTCTCTTCATCTCATCACCTACAATCTTCTGAGCTACAAAATTACCACAGCCAACACCACCACTGCCATCTTCTCCAATATTCATTTTAGCAAGACCCGTCGCCGCCGTAGAATTCGATCCATTGAAGAACACTGAACCAGCCAAGTCCAATTCATGCAGGAGAGGATCAGGCATGTCTAAGAAGGGATCGCCGAAATCGTCGAAGGGTTCTTCGATCCCCAACGGAAGATTAGTGGGTTCCAAAGGAAATTGCCAGTCAATGGTTGGATTGCTCATGCTTCCTCCACCTCCGCCGCCGCCTGCTCGAACTATATCTGCAAGGTCTCCTTGATTGTTTTCCATCCCCTGCCGAAAGAGGCTGCACATCTCACCTCACTCAAAGACAACAAATAGAACTAATCTTAGACTAGACTCCTTCCTTTGAACTTGGTCTGGCTGGACTTGCACCCCAAAAAAAATCAAAACCACGAATTTTTTCTTGGGTTCTTGGGGATGGTTGTAAGAGAGAGGACTTGAGAGGAGATCATGGGTGTTGCTCTAGGAGAACGAGGAGCTGAGGGATTGAAAATAGAAAAAAAAGAAAAAGAAAAAAGTGTTTCCTAGACTAGTAAGAGAGAGGGAAAGCTTTTCTTCTCATTTCATCCCCTCTCGACGCTGACTTTTTACAACTGAGAGAGAGAGAGCGAGAGAGTATATGATATAATATACAATGAAAGGAAGAAGGAAGAAGGGGATGGGTGTTCAAAATCTCTGCAACTGTTTGTATTCTTCTGTTTTTATGCTTTTGGTTTGATAAAGATAGAAATCTAGTTCTTCTCTATCCTTCCTCTCAAGAGATGATGAAAAGATCTTTTCCTTCCTTCCGAGAGAGAGAGAGAGAGAGAGAGAGAGAGTTATAAATAATAAAAATGAAGGAACCCGGAAGGCATGTCGAGACGCGTTTTTGTTTCTGGTTGGCTCTCTACACTTCCAGCAACGAGAATATATAAATATATGTATATATAAGCAAGATATGCAAATGACTAAGTTGAATCTTTTGAAATTAGTTTCCTTCTTTTATTATTATAGAATACAGAAAAACCTGGCTAGATTTTTAATTGTTATTATTATTATTAATTGTTTTGGTAAATACTCGCACATCCACTAACGTATCGTTCCCAAATTCCTCATCAATGTTGCGAGAAAGGCACCACATTATTGAGCTACTAGTGGACTGAGTTGCCGAGTAATAACTAGTGTTTCATATCTATATTTTTCTTTCCCCCCTCTCATCAGTGTTATAAGATGTGTAACGGATTTTTAAAAGTTGATTAAGAGAGTTAAAATGGTAGCCTAGGAAATTATCGAAGAGCGACTTTAACAAATTCCCAGGCATTCCTAGATCAGAGAGGTCTACCCTTGTGGGAACTAGCTAGCTTACACTAATTGAAGCTGAGCCGTTTGTACACACAAGATTTTTAACTTATTTGAATTTTGTAGGTCTTTGTTACACTCCGACCCGAACTAATCATGATTAAGGCTAATTAATTGGGATTAATGCTAATTAAGCATGGATAATTGGGTTATGATGGTTAATAACCAAAGAAAGACAAATTAGTCTCAAATAATGCATTAAGCATAATGGAATGGATTTCCATGAAACTAGTTTAATTAAGTTGAGTTTAGACTCAAACAAAGACTTTCTCGTAAATATGAATTTTCATGTATTTCGTCGAATACGGAAACTTTTGATACCAACGCGGGTATCTCGGACAGTACGTTAACTTTCGTGTTTGGTTACAATCCATTTGGCTTGAAATAGATCAAATGAACCTTCATTTGACTTGGATTGTAAATGGAGGAAAAGAAAATGGGCTTAAGTGAAAAATTGAGTTTATAAAAGATAAATGAACTCCAAATGAGTTCATTCACTCATTTCACCTTAAGGCAAACCCTAGGCATCTTTTCCTCTAGCTCTCTTCCATTTCTCCTTTTCAAGTGTGAAGATTGGAAGTGGTTTTTGAGAAGAACTTTATATTCTTCATCATCTTCATCTTCTTCCTTAAGTCATCCTCCATTGTTGAAGTATTTGGAACTTGAGAGAGAACCCAAACTTTCTTCCTTTGGATTACAAGTAAGTGGTTGGTGTTTTTGTAGGATTTCCAAGTCCTATCGAGTGGTTTTGCATGGTTTCTAGCTTGGTAAGCTCATAAGAAGCCATTTGGTATGTTTTCATGTATTAGGGTTTGGGTTTGGGGAGAAATTTATGACAAATCAAGCTAAGAAAGATGGATTTTTGTCAAGAGTCTTCAAGGGAGGCAAGTATAAACATTTACTTATGATTAATGTTGATTATTGTATAAGTTAACGGAAATTCCATTGATTTGAGTTTTGTGCATTTTTCATTGAATTTTTAGAATGGATTTGTTTTGTGGATTGATGGAATGATTAAAAGTGTTGTTAGTGTATGAATGATATGAGCATTGAGGAGGGAACAGGAGGTTTCAATGTTGTGCAGGTTGTGTATAGTAATGGAGAAATAAGAGTAAAATAAGGAAGAGTGGTTCAGAATTTCGGGTTGGAATTATGAAGTGGCCGCTCAAGTGAACTCTTGTTCGCTCGAGCGACCCCCTTTCTAGATGAGTTCGCTCCAGCGAACCCCTCTCTATTTGAGTCATCTCGAGCGAACTTGAGTCCGCTAGAGCAAACCTGATGCAGTGTCTGGAAGTCCAGTGGATTTTGGTTTTGTCGATTTCGGAGTACTTCTTGCTAGTACAAGTACTCCGTAAATTAGTTTTAAGACTAATTATAGGGTAATTTGAGATTGTTGAGAATGAAGAATAATAAAAGAAGAATTTTATGATTGGGCCATTGTCCCAATAGTTAATTGAGTATGGACTAAACTTCCATACGTGATAATTACGGGGACTATATGCACATATTATATATAAATGTGACGTCCATCGATAATAACACGTGCCTTTAATAACCAAGGGTTATACCCAAATGGTTGTTTAGAACTGAGATAGAAATGAGTAGAATCATGAACGATTAGTAATTCTCTAATTGTATTGTATTCCATATTGTTGTATTTCGATCTAATGAAATTGATGTTACTGTTATTCCTTCCATTTATTAAGAATGGAATTACTGAATCGAATTGAGTCCCGAAGTGAACTAGCATTGAAATGTATTGACTCTTAAGTCTAACACTACTTAGCTATTGTATTAAAGCTATAAATGAGCTAAATGAATTAAAAAATGAACAAATAGCTATTCCTACTGCAGTAGATGAATTTGAGTGTATTCCGAAGCTCCATAGTGATGCCAGCTGTCCCTGACTCGGACACTGGTAAGTCCCACAATTCCGATCGTATCTATGGGTACTGATTTATGACTTCCATTTAGAAGATAAATCCTTTCTTTGAGGGAAGATTGTAAATTATGCCTTCAAATTGGAAGATGAATCATTCCTTTGAGGGAAGATGATAAATGAAATTAAATGCAAAAAAAGGAAATGAAATGAATTGAGATCAAATGAAATGAATGCTATTGCAGTGGCCATCTTATACATGTCTATTAATTGACTTTTTGTGCTCACCTATTGTCATTGTAGGAATTATCTAGACTTGTCTAAAATTGAAGTTGTTTACTAAATAGATTGAATGAATTTAGCATATGTTTTAACATGTGCTATCACAAGATCTGTTTATATATTGTTGAACCGTCATGGTTACTAGTGTTATTGATGGCATTACAGGCTCGATTGCCGATGCCGGTTCGGCAACGACCCCAGCGACAGCAAAGGAAACCACTCCGGTTCCTTCAGGAATACTGATCGAAATGAACGGAGGGGATAATCTTTGAAATTGTTATCCGAGTGCAAAGTGGATTGAAAATTCTTTTGAAATAGTTGGAATTCGTTTTGGATTGTAATGTTTTGGAAACTTGTGTAGTTATCAACCTGCATTGTATTTGAATATGCATGGATTGATGAAAGCAAGGGAATGATAGACATAATACATGTATGAAGAACTTTATTTTGTAAACATGTAAAATCGTAAATTGATATTGTCAAATATAATTATTTCCGCAAAAATTGTGTATTTAGTAGGTATTTATGAATGTTTATCCCTTGTAGATTCCGTTTTAACTTCGGTTAATTCAGGTTTTATGAGAGTAAGTATAGGATCACGGATCAGAATTATCGTACCTCGGGCCTGGGCCGTGACAGTCTTCCAATTGGGCGTGTAAAACTTGATACTCATCCAATTTTATTTAATAGATATTGAGGCCCTTCAAACAATATCTTTTCCTTGATTATCTTTATCATAGCCATTTTGGTCTTTTTTATTGCCACCAATTAATACTAAACTTTGGTCGCTCGATTATATTTTACCTACAAACCGCCTAATTAATAGTCACTATTAAATATCTGCATGTATAGCTTAATTGAAAATGATTGTATAAAACTTTTAGGACAAGGTAAGAGTAGCTAGGTTCGAGCTTGGGCATAAGCACACTCAATGAAAATAGGCCAGTTAAGAGTAGGTTAGGACTAAATATTAACTTTGAGAGTCTGGCATCCATAACATTATGGGACCAAATTCAAATAGCTAGAGGGACCTCTATATATAATTTTGAAAAAAGGTAAAGATTAATTTACAAATTTCTTAATCATTAGAACTAAGTTAATGCTTTTGAGCCCAAGCTTAACAAAGGGTGAAATTGGACATGATATAGATTAAGGCTCACACTATAAATAGACTCGGTTTGAGCTCACTTCTTAAGTGGGGAGGATGTAACCATGGTTATAAGCATCAATGACCATTTTTGTTACCGAAGTTACATGCAAGTGACAGTTGTATTATTCTTTGCCAAACCTACTTGTAGGTAAAGGGAGTTAGATGCAATTAATTGAATTTTCAAGGAAATAACTTGCAATTGAGCCAAGTTCAGAGAATCCACTTGGGGCCCATGCGTTAAGATGATTTGAAGCATTCAAATGATAGGAAACTACAAATTGGCCATTAACAAAATTCCTCATTTTGCAATTCTATTCTAAGGGCTCATTTATTTGCATGGAATTGAATTCTTATACCAACTAAAATACAAAGGTTTGACTTAAGCCGCTAGGCATCTGAAATCATGTTTTAAAACCATACTTATGAAACATTAATGTCCCATGAATTACAATATAGATTTAGAGAAGCTTGTGCAACATTCCTTTTAGAACTTCCTTGTGACTCTGAATAAATCCATAGTTTAGTAGTTATAATTATATCACCTTTAAATAAGGGGATGGTAGTTTTGATTGTAAAGAATAGAGGCCTTTTTATTTTATTTTTTATGTAAGTTTTTCTGTTTCCAAGTGTTTGGAGTTTCTCTTACCAAACAAAAAAGTGTTTGGGAGGTTCTAGGATTCCAACATTTCTGGCCCACACTTCTGGGTTGGGTGTCAATCCTTTAATTTTATGGTATTAAGGTTTGTAGTTTTCTTCTAATATATATTCTTTACTAAGTGGAGGATGGATGGGTGTTGGTGCGGAGATAGAGAGAAATGGGTATTTTCAAGTGTTTGGGAGACTGAAGTTTTCAATGGCCCAATGATCATTGAGGGAATCACCGACCTTTTTTCTTGGTTGATGGGACCTTTACAGAATCTCTCTCTATGCACTTGAGTTTCTGGACTGGGATATATCAACAGACCATAGATGCCCAACACACCTCCATCCAACTTCTCACTTCATTTACTTCTTTCCAATTCCCTAGTGTTTAAGGTTAGTGATGTCATCTCTCTCGATCTGTCATCAATTCTCAGAAAGGAGATTACTTATGTCCTTAAAAAGTGTAACATTTTCATGATCTTAAGATCTAAGAAACAAATCTAAGCCTAAACAATAAAGACCCATGTAATTAACAATGGTCTTAAAAAAAGGTTACTTAATCATCTTCTCCAAGATTAAGTACTTGTCGTTTTATCCAATACCATTAACCACTTGGGTTAAAAAAAAAAAAAAAAAGACCTATCATATGAAACAAAGCTCATAGGGTCTGCCATGACTCTCAAGTGCTGTCATTTGTCAGTGGTCCAACCCATTTAAACCCTAATTAAGACAAAGTCATTAATTAGCTTGAAAAACTTTCTTCTTCCACGTTCTTGCATGAAGAGCCACTCAATCCCACAAGGCAACAAACTCCCACTGGGATTCTCTGAGCTATTACCTTCAGATATTGTCTTCACTGGCAAGTTCCACAGGAATCAGAAGCATAGTCCCATGTGATCAGGACTATTATCTAATGACTATTAAAATGATTAAATACATGGCCAACCCCTTACCAATGCTGATGACAAGAAATGGATTTGTTTATGCAAATTGTACTATTAAAGCGCGATTAGAGTCATGTTTGGCCTCCTAGTCATACCTGCTGTGACACCATGTCCATCTCCAAGCGTCAATTTCATGACACATGGCAACATCGCAGACCAATGGCCACACGCCAGTTGTAAAAATCTCAACGGTCTTGATTGACCTCAATGGTGGGATTAGATTACGATGATGCCACTTGTTAACTATTACATTTTCTTCGGTTTTTTGCATCAATGTTGTAAATATTGTTATCGGGATAATATCAGTGAGGGATAATGTCTGGATTATTTTAAATTTCAATGTTATATCATAAGGAAAATATCGTAAGAGATGAAGTATAAATCTATTTCATAAATGATTTGAATTATGAGGGAAAAAAGAATATAATGTATAATGAGAATAAAGTACTACTCAAATTAATTGAGACCCAAATACATTTACACTAATCTAACGTATTTATATATATTTATACATTTATAATACGGTCATGGCACTGGATATTCCGGCCCTCGGATATGAGATCCATGGACTCAAACCAGAACCCAAATTTTATTCAGGCCCATCTAATGGAAGTGAAAGTGCCACATTATCATTTAACTTTCTCAAATCTTTATGGAATTCTTTTTTCTAATTTTGATCCTTGCACAAAACCTCTAGGGCCTATTAGTGGGCCTTTTTTTAGGATTCCTAGTCCCGACCACCACATACAAACCTATACTAGAGATTTAACCATGACAACTTTCCAAGATCACCTCAAACTCTTAGAACAGCCCTTAAATACATGCATGTGTATTAAATAACTCAGCTTCTTCCCTAGGTAATCCCACCCCTATTAGGATGATAATATGAGGCCTTGAGAACATAAGAACCCCCAATATTAAAAGAAGAAGAAAAAATTTGAAAGCTCTTCTCAACCATCTTTGTAAATGACTAGACTAGGTTAGGTGCTACAAAGCATTGGGAAGTGTTGCACGTGGCCCTATCCCATGTGATTCATGGCTTTACTTCCAATGAGAACTCAATCTTTCGGCCTTCTTATGTGGGGTTTGTTGATAGCTTGAGAGATCATGTTCCCATTTTGGGTGCACCTGTTTCCCCTCAAAGCTCCAACCTCAGCCTTCAATCACA
Organism: Persea americana; assembly: GCA_029852735.1. Taxonomy (NCBI): domain Eukaryota; kingdom Viridiplantae; phylum Streptophyta; class Magnoliopsida; order Laurales; family Lauraceae; genus Persea; species Persea americana. The sequence continues at coordinate 75,636,905 of CM056815.1, forward strand.
ATTTCCTTCAACTCTATTGCTGGTCATGTAGCAGAAAGCATAAAAAAAGTGCTCATGTCTAATGCAATCATTTAACAAGAAACATCAATAGTATTTGCAAAGAATTTTGTCAAATTAGGAAGGGAAAAATACACCTGAGAAGATCTCTATGGTAAATTATTACATAAAAAATTGATAAAGAAACTTGATCATGTGGGCTGTAAGTTCTTTGAATTTGTATATGTGGCTTCTACCAAAAAGAAATTTGTATATGTGGCCAACATGTTGCCAATCAAGACGTAACACATGTATAAAATGACTGAGTACTAGAAATGAAAATGTTGAGACTTGAGATGATAAGTGGAAAAATTAGGAAAGATATAATAAAAATCAACCGCTTTCAAAAGCTTTTAGGGGAATATTAATAGTTGATAATTTTTTTATGACATGGGTATCCCTGAAATCTTTGACCCAACTGGACTAATGGATGATAATTAAGAGAAACTTGTTTGAAATTGTTTGGACAAGTCCAAATAGGCCAACCATGAAATTGTTGAGAAAAAGTCTTTCTATACAAGTTCATGGCCTACAAAGGAGATGGGGTAGGAAGATGCCATTGATAAAAATATTAAGGATAGATATCATGAGGAAGCGCCAACGTCTATCTAGGGATTTTTTTTTTTTTTTTTTGGTTGGAATCTAGGTATTTGACTTAGTATAAATTCAAAAGGAAAAATGAAATTTATGTAGCTGACTAAACATATATAGTTGGGACAAGCCTTAGATAATGATGATGACTACCATCGACCCACATTCCTATGATTCTTGTACCTGCACCCTTGAGCTCACTTATAGACAATAATTATAAACTCAATCAATGACTTAAACAAATCTATTCAAATCAATTAGTCTTGGTAAAATGAGAACTAACAAAGACTTATTAACAAATGAAGAGGGATATGTGTAAATGAGACCTTAGCTAATGATGATGACTACCATCGACCCACATTCCTATAATTCTTGTACGTGCACCCTTGAGCTCACTTATAGACAATAATTATAAACTCAATCAATGACTTAAACAAATCTATTCAAATCAATTAGTCTTGGTAAAATGAGAACTAACAAAGACTTATTAACAACTGAAGAGGGATATGTGTAGATGAGACCTGGCTTTCCTAAGATCTGATTTACTAGGGTGATGGATTGACTTTCATTTTCCATTAAAGGAAAGATTACTCGATAACTTTTTATGGATTTTCACCTTCAGTTCTTCAATTTTGATCACCTTAATGAATATATTTCTTAGAGTTCTTAGGAACTCAATTCTATTCAAATAAACAGCTCTAAATAGAACAAGTAGAATGAGTTTTGCGTAGTACTTTAACTAGGTCAATCTTTGAATTTGAGTCGGGATTTTCTTATTCTTTTTCTTTTTTTTTTAATTCTCAAGGGCTATCCAATAAATATCTCTATAGTGGATCAAACCTAGTTACCTTCTACTTCGAGAACTTTAATGTTTCTTACCAGGTGAGCTAGCATTTGGGTGTGTGTATTTGAATTTTAAACCAGGATATAGACAAGCAGAGATATTTCTTTAAATGTGAGAACTGGTCTAGAAGATCACAACTAAGTCTAGTTTGTCAAAATATAATATGTAATAGAAGAACAGGTAGCATTGCTTACAATATAATTTATACATATACATATGAGTTGTTTTACATCTATAGTGGGCCCCACATCCTACCAAAAGAAAATAGAAAATCTAGAAAATAAAAACAGCCCATTCCAACCATGTTGACACTTCTTTAATGTTTGTTTATGTGGAAACTGATAAGATGGAAACGTGGGGCCCGCAATAGAATGGAAAGATCTTTCATCCATACACGTTCGCTTGAGAAGAGATGATTGATCGGGACCTTTTATTTGGTGGGCCACAACATAAGTAAAATAATGGGAAAAAATTGGATCTGATTAGGCCAGTGGACCCCACCATAACTCCATGTATCTCAGTCAGTATGATTGATATTTATATCTATTATCTTCTTTGGTGTGTGTGTGAGAGAGAGAGAGAGAATAAAAAAGGTTTAGTGGTTGGAAAGCTAGTTAGTCATGTGAAGATGACCAGAATGAAAACAGTCTATACATGATGGCCCACCAGATCACAGTTTTGAATTGCTCTCAAACACATGACATTAAAATAATGCAGATGGATCCATCTGAGGTGGGCCTGCGATCTTCGGAATTTGGTTCCTAGGTAAGGAGAGATTTGATAAGAAATTCTCCCATAACGAACCATGCATTTGATAAGAAAAAGACACTGGCCACCATTTAGAAGAGGTATCCTTTGCAAATTTTGGACTCTGGTGCATGTTTTCATTAGGAAATCTGAAAGGAACACTCCCTCTACTCAAGCTGGAAGATGTAAAAAATTACATATCGATACATTTCTAAATTCTAAGCGTATACATAGTTAGCGGCATTATTATAAGTTTTTGTAAATGAAAAAATGTTGTCTAGCTAATATAGTTCTAATATATATATAGTTCTATATTGAAATGGTGGTACAAAGGTCGTTATTTTGATGTAATGATAAAAATCTTGGGTGCCATGCATGACACGATGGAGACGTTCGCGTAGTCACTTTGCGCAAAATTACTAAATATTTGATCTTGCTACAGTTGGTCCGCATTGAGTAATGACCTTCACTGAAATAGTGCTACAGGAGAGTCAATGGTTCTGCGCGCAATAATACTTATTAAAAAGGTAGTTTGAAGCTAGTCAGCTACATGTTCACACAAGGGGTCAGAGAAGAATCTAACCTGAAGAAGGGATGTTAAAAAGGTAAAACCCACTAATAATAATAATGATAGATAGGATTATTTATCACTTCAATAATATCCATATTCCATAACGAACCACATATAGCTTTAGCAAATTAATGATATCCTATTTCCCTTTTTTAATCTTATCAATCCCATCATCAAAGAGATAATATTTCTATTTCCTATTTCATCTTTTGATCTTATCAATCTCATAATCAAAGGGATCAAGACTAAATATATATCCAAATCCTTGTGAAATCAAAAACCAACTTCTGCAGATAACATTTCTGAAAAGTAGAAGCACTAATTCGTACATTACATACGAAGCACATGTTTGATGCAGCCAACACTGCCATTATTTATGGATAAGTGAGCAATATCTGCAGTATAAGACCACTCATCAATGTAGGCCAGTGGGTCAAATCAAAACCCAGTGAATTTGTAAGTGGCCAAATTGTCCTTCATATCATAGTGAATTAGTGATGTTCACCTTTATATTGAAGTCGATCAGTTCAACATGGCAGTCTCATCATCATCATTAAAAACAACAGCATTACTCCTATCCCATTCAACAGCATAACTACTATCCCATAAGTTATAGAATGGTTGAATGAAGTATGACAAGTTTCATAGCGATTGCTGATTCAATAGCATTCATCTTTGTAACAAGCAGTGGCAGTGTAACTGGTATTGAGGGATTTGTCCAATTTATATATAACTCTTCTTCTTCTTCTTTTCTTTTCCCTTTTTAAAATTTTTCTCCTTATTGGAGAGATTTTGCTTATGATGATTTAAAATTTTTCTCCTTATTGGAGAGATTTTGCTTATGATGATTTGCAAATGTTTGGTACAACTGCAACAGCTACGTTGGATACCATGAAAAGCAGGATGTCTTAGCACCCAAATCGATAGAAGTAAAGGTGGCAAAAAGACCTTGCAACATTCCCCACTTTGTGTGTCCACCCAAGCTCCTCTGAGTGAAGACAGCACTTCCACCTGGGATTTGAGATTTGGGGTATCCCCACACTAAGCCTGAATTAAATTTTGAAAGTCCATAATCTAATCATTGCTTGGGTTCTTTGAGGCCAAGAACAAGGGGTTGCCTTGGTTGGGTACTCCGTTTGTCACATAACTATATTGGGTTGGATTTCTGGATTCCTCTTCTTGTGACGGCAAGCTTCTTTTCTCGTAGCGGGTGTATCTCTTTCCACGGAAGCAGGTTTCTAATTCTATCCCAGAGCAGAAAAGTGAGGAGAAAACTTCTCTCCATGTTGGATTAATTTTAGAGGAGAAATTTTGTTTTTACTTATGAATACTATTTTTTTTTTTTTTTGGTAGAATGTAGGAGAAATAAATTTGTCCTCAAAAGGAAGAATGGGAAAATACACTGTCCTTTAATAAACTATTTATATAATACATCATTTAATTTTGATCTTTGAAGAGAAATTTTAAAATGGATTTTCCGTGCATGCCTTCCCCATATAAACCCAAACACATTAGAAAATCACTACTTCGAGAATTTTCACTCACTTCTCCATGAGTGGAATTTTCCACTTGTGGCATTTTTTGTCGACCCAGGTAATCATATTTCAGAATTAGTGGATTGACTATCTAAATCAAAGGACAAATCTAAATGACACAGCATATATAGGTAGAGATGAGTGAAGATGGCTGCCAGTTGGGGTCAAAACAACGCTTAGATCTAACCCCTAACTTTGACTCGGGTCCAGGTTGAAGGATCCATACTCCTAGTACCAAATTTCAAACTAAAGAACCCAACCCGATGTTAAAACCTGGCTCAAATAGTGGCCCAATTATACAGTATATACTCATATACATACAGGAGAATTTTCTTCTTGGGCAACATCACAGCCGTGGTGACAACTAACAACCATGTGGGCCCACCTTTTGGACCTGCTGATCATCTTGATCCATTGAGAGTGCGACAACAAACCTGAAAAAATGGCGATGAAGAAAAAGTGAATCCTTTTCCTCGGCATTGGTGTTGGGGCACCAAGGCTAAACCATACTCAGCCCAGTGATGAGCCAAAATGTTATAGTTCCAAGAAATATGACTAAACTCCACAGGACAAATCTCATAGAACATTCGCATTTATCACCTCTTTTGCATCTAACAAAATGATCTTGTTTGGTGTGATGAAAGCTAAGGATAAAGGATTCTCCAAAATCCTTTTCCACAGAATTGGTGTTAAATAAAGTGACCTAAACAAACTAGATTATAGATCCAGGAAAAAGATTGGCATTTTCTTCACTTTTCACCTCTAGTTGATCGAATCTAGTGTGGTGGGCTCTCACATCCCAACCACTGATTCCCACAGGCATTGGGTCCTTCCCATCCGACGGTCTCTTTCACCAATGGAATGATGGCATCCCCCAACCATTCCATGCAAAATGCGAAACAGAAGACAAGTGAGATATCAAAGGAAAATCCATTTACAGCCCTTTTGAGGAAAATGCACAGATCAGAAGCAAAGCAACACCACCCCCTCTCCCTATTCAGAGTGCACTTTGACCTCACCATCCATACATCCACAGTTCTCTCACTGCACCCAAAAAGTGCTACTAGTTAGTGCTTGTCCTTTTCCTACCATATTAAATGATATATATATGATCCTTGGCCATGAATATGAATAGTGTCCTCCATCTAGTCCCCACCCCACCTGGCCAGACCAATTGTGGAACCCATCTGTTCGGACAATCTCAAACCTTCAACTCGCATTATGCAATGGTTTTTATGTAAGGGAATACTTACAATTGCCTATGTTTCCGTGCAGAAGACCGAAAATTGGACAAGTAAGATATACCAATGCAACTTATTCTTATCACATCAAACAAACTGGGCCATGAAACTATGGCCCCCGCATGTACCAACTCAAGGCACAAATATGTGATGCCTGTCCCTAACATGGAGGATGATACAATTCATTCAACATACAGCAATTTCACCTTGATCTTGTTTCCATCTACATGTTAAGATTTTATTACTACGCAAACAAAAAGAATAATAACATTGCCAAGCAGTGGAATTGATTTCCATGTATGACACAAACTAGAGAAGCTGTGTTAATAAAATTAAATTTACAGAGGAATCAAACCCCATTCTTCTTTGTCACCCCTCCCTTTGCACTGGTGACAGCAAGGAATGGATCATCTGCTATAAAATAAACCTCTCTTCGAGCAAGAGCAACCGCTTGTATTGAACAACCAACAAGAAACCAAAGAAATCTATTTTGCTTCTACTTCCGCTATGGACAGTTACTGGTGAAGATTGTTATCTACGTTGAGACCGGTGAGGATAAGGTGGAGGCTTAGTGGCATGAGGCGATGGCTCCGGGCTCTCAGAGACTTCTCGTTGTGTAGGCAGTAGATTGAGAAAACTACCTTGAGCAGGTGGATTCTGAGCAGTATCTGAATCTACAAGGACCATGTAGACAAGGGCATTTCAGACTGAATAAATTGATTACAAAAACAAGCTCAGAGCATTTTTGTGCTCATTGGGAACATTATATGATCCAGAGAGTCAGCAAATGCATACTTAGCCTTGGGTAGAACTCTATATAGGAGGCCAAAAGTTTAGTGATCCAGACCACTGATTGATAGACCCTACCTACAACTGATGCACCTTGGACTACGACTGGATCTACAGATCACACATATAAAAGAAAAGAAGATAGCATCCACTTTCAGTCAACAGTCCAGATCACCAAAGGAGTGACATCTTGTGGGCAGAACCCTTCATTTCTCTAACTATGCATTTGCTGAGGTTCAAGACGTTATAGTTCGTAGTGATTAGAGATTGTACCGAACAATGACTTGATTGATGGCCTCTTTGGCTTACTGCTCTTCTTCTTTAATTCCGCTGCATTGAATAAATTAAAATCCAATAAGATCACCAGCAGATAGATAGGTACACCAATAAAAGAATATAATTATTTCCATGGATTCGGAAGGAGTGTTCGTGATATTCGTGAGAGAGAGAGAGAGAGAGAGAGAGAGAGAGAGAGAGAGAGACCAATGCCAGGCAAAGGATGATCATTGACAATTTCAAAGTTCTTGTATGTATAACCGACAAAATTCACATCCTTCGAAGAAAGCATCTGGGAAAAAAATAAGCACATTACATTAGTTGATCAAAGGTAACTATTATTTTAAAATAATCCACCAAAAATTTCCAAGTGAATAATTGCAAGGATAAAAAGACCTTAATACAAGTATATAAACTCCAACAGCACAACAGATGGAACCCATATTTAACAAAGAAAGGCAAATTACTCAATCTGAAGTAGACTGACAGAACATTTATGGCGAGAACATTCAAAATATTCGGGTAGAGATTTGACAAGTCCTAGCCAAATTTTGGATCAAGGATCAAAAACCACATGCATAGTACATCCTTGTTGACAGGTTGCATATAATGCCACTGTACAATGCATAGAACAAAAACAAAATGTCTCTATCGATAAATACTTCTCTCTCTACACACACACACACACACACACACACACACACTACGTTAACCATTTCATCTGTAATCTCAATTAAGGTTTACAGCACAACTGGATGTAAAATTCCATTATATCAATAAGATTGTCAGATGAAGTACAAGATTACTGATTATCTTGTTTTTACATAAGTGCAAATTCATTTTTTGTGTATTTTCTTTTCTACCCAATCTCTTAATTTTTTGTGTATTTTCTTTTCTACCCAATCTCTTAAACTGGTGCCTTGTCATTTCTAATTTCATTTAGATGGACATAATGATTGATCTGGAAATGGTCCATTTGTCCATTTCCCAATCATGCCAGTGAAAACTGCTCTAGTTGCAAAAATAAACTAGTGGTTTCTAACTGACTAGCTAGGACCTGGGTTAATGCACAGGACTCTTCATAGGTCATTGACTGTCCCCAAAGAAAACAGGTAGTAAAACCAATGAAAAAATGCTAGTAAAAGATTTAAGTTACAGCTCATGAGTACCTAAAAGGTTTCCATAACCTGAGAGTTGAGTTCCAGGCTACTCAATTCGGTTGGGTGGTAACTTGGGTGTCATGTACCAATAATTTATCAGCATGGATAGCAGATACTACTCTCTCCACATAGGAGTGTGGAGAAACACACATTGGATATATTACATTGTATCTCTAACCAAGGTCCATAATATTCAGTTTGATGATATGCCGATGCTTTGGCTTGGATATATCTTTAGACTTGAAAATGTAGGACTCCATTGCTCCAAGTTTAATGACTTTGAGATGTCTATGATTCGACAAGATAGTGGACAAACATGTAGCATTGGATTCATAACATGAGGATGCTAAAAGGGCTAAATGCAACCCGACATCATATCCACATGTTGCCATGGAACTAAATGTGTGTAATCTCACTTTCAGGAATTCATTGATCATATTACTCTAGTAGGCATCAAATAATTTTCAAAATTGGTTCCGACTTCTGAGCTATCTTGTAGTTGTTTTTAAACAAATCATGACCCATTACAACATTGGAAAAGACTTAAGTGAATATCTCTGGGACTAAGACTTGAATCTTTTCCTTCACATTTAAGGAATCAATGTTCTTTTTAAATCTTTCAGTTAAACAATTTTTGTGAAATTTCAGTAGTCAGATCTTGAAATGTCTATGCCCTATGGTAAAGATGATAATTCGTAGATGGATGGATGGATGGCAGACAAGTGGAAGGTATGGAACCCAACTATAAGCACGATAGGATTCCTAGAGTGAATTGAGATGTTATGGGGGCATGCTTAGTAAACCTAGAGTCAATTTCCTGTTCTCATCATGTGAGGCCCACCTATAATCGCCAGTAAGGTCCCACAACTAACATTGAAGGACCTACCTTTAAACAACTTAGCTCTCAAATTTTGAAGTAGGAAAAGACTTGGAAATTAACAAAATGATATGAGACTTCTGTCACTCACAGATATGAGAAGCGAGAAGCTATTTACTATCAAGTTGGACTTCCCAACTAAGGAAGCCATGCAAGACGACTTTAAAAAAGATTAATCTATTAGATATACAAAAGGTCGCATGTGAAACAACTGTGAGAGGGTATTGTGAGATTGGAGTTTCGCATGTGGTATTTAGCTCTTATACCCTTCTGCTTTGTTCTTAGCTCCTTGTATTTCATGTTAAAAAATATATATAGTGGAGACCAGAAAAAAAAAGGGAAAAATGGTTTGACAAAACAAAGAGGAGAGTATGTGACTTCCCTCATCTTCACTGGTACGTATTACTCCTAGACCCAAGGGTGTATTTTATTGGTTTCCACTGGTGACGTCAGGCATGTATTTTGTTGGTATCCCCTGGTGATGTAGGGGGTACAAATCAAGGAGAGACCACTTCTATCATCAAAGACGAAAGACAACAAAGAGAAGTATGAAAATAGCTTCAGAAGATAATTGAATCTGAAGCATCTATTGTGCCAGTATAGAAATCTGAAAAGGGAATGAACCAAAGCTTCTGGCAACAAATTATTATTTTTTCAATAATTACTTCTGGGTGTTACATAAAACCCTATCAATACAACAAAGTTTGCAGAGAATATAATGCCCTCTCTTTCCAACGGCATACACAACTGTGCCTGGAGTCATTGCATTTTGTTCTATTACTGCAGAAGTACCCCATTACGACCATCTTTTTTAGCACACATCATTGCAAACAGATAGCCTCCATTCCTTAGGGGTGCAGGGATTATTAATCATATGCCGCTTGCACTATAGGTTCTCATCTGAAGTGTGGGATGTTTTTCCATCTGTCCATTACACATTGGGTAATGACTAATGATGGGGTTTTATGCAGTACCAACAAGGTAGATTTGTTTGGAGGCTTGTTAAGGTGGTGATGTTGCAGTCTTAATGGATTGACAGAAATAATCGGGTTTCCTCAACCAAGTTGACCCTATTGATGCTCTCATGTACAAGGTTATATGTAGAAAGAGTTCCATGGCCATCCAACCAATTTATGGCAATGACGGTAGGACTCTTGTAGTTCATTTTGGGTGCATCCATTCAGACCCCGCCTTGGTTTCCTCCATGCATGGTTCTTACTTCTTAAGCTTAATTTTGATGGTAGTGAGTCTTGGGAGGCTACAAAGCATAGTTGCCCATTTAGGTTCGGTTTGGCCGAAATGGCCAGAACAATTTTGGTTTGAACCAAAGCGAACCACATAAAAAGTTTCTTATTCAGATTTTGGTCCACAGCTGGAGTATCAATCCAAAACTCCAGATTTCGGCCAGAATCCAGGATTTCAGAAGAAACTTTTAATTTAATTTAATTTTTTCTTGTATGCGTGATGTTGCTTCTTTTTTAACGAGATTTTAGTAATCACTTTAAAGAGAAAAGGAAAAGAGAACAAAGAACTCCATTAATATCTTCCAATGCCTATACCAATGCAGGATTCTAAATTTCTAATGATTATGCCTGTATTCAATTATTCATGCAATATATTCTTGTAAACATAAAATGCATAAGATCAGTCTAATACTTTCCCATGAAATTCAAGACCTTCAGGCCAAAAGGTAGGTTTTTCTCTAGACATGCATGAAAAGCAATACATTCATTTGACAATCAAAACAAATTATGGATTAAGTATGCCAATCATGAATAATGTATAAGATATGATCCCATCATATTTGATGATATATTATACATATATTAAACTAAGCATAAGCATAAAACAGTAGACTGTTTTTATAATGTTAAGAGTGATCTATAATAACAATGATAATAATAATAATTATTATTATAATAATGTTTAGAGTAAAAAAAGGTAAGGTAAATGGTAAATGTCAGCACAGAAGCAAGCTAAGCAACAAGCTTCCAAGGGCATTGTCAGATGCCAATAACAGTAGGAGTGTAAAGGGCCAAAAAATCCCATCCATCTACAAGCGGGACCCTTGAATTAAAGGCGGAGACCAAAAACCTATAAGACCGAAACCCCCAGCTTTATTGCAACAGCATAAGGCCAATAATTCAGAACTCACCTTTCTCCATGGGCCTGATTTTGATGAAGTTTGCATTGGGGCCCCTGACTGCTCACAACAGCAAGAAAGTAAGATTATTAAATGAGGGCAAAAATTAACGAGGATTTAAGACTGGCAAAAACAAGTACATATCATACCGCTAAATGACAAATCACAATAGCAAGAAATAACCAGAAAGAAACTCAAACAAAACACAACTCCAATTTCTAGCAATGCTTGGCCATGTATATGGATAAGACAATTGGGAATTTCACCGCCAAGGCAGGTAGAAGAAAGAGAAAACCCCTCGCCAATACAATTTCACATGCCGTTGAACCCTTCACTAATACCATATTCTACAATCCCAATTTACACTGAAAAATCCATATTTCCTAGTTTTGGAGACACTGCCTATGTAAGATACCATATACCAATCCAAAAGCTTAAGCTGATAGGTGGAAGGCTCATACAGGTATATTAAGACATGTCAAGCCTTAGGTGATGTGGGATGTAGGACTTTCCAACACTCCAACTCACGTGCAGGCCCAACAGATTTCATGGACGGGCCTGTCACATGGGCTACACAAGAACAACGGGATCGAAACCCACTCTGATACCATGTAAGATACCATATACCAACCCAAAAGCTTAAGCTGATAGGTGGAAGGCCCATACAGGTATATTAAGACATGTCAAGCCTTAGGCGATGTGGGACTTCCCAATAGCCTCCACATTTTGTAAGTGGAAAGAAGGGTGGTGTTGATTATGGATCAAATCCCAAGAGTCTGCCAACAGTAACACATTGTGATGCCTTGACCAAAAAAGGCCACCCTTGATGCCAAATAAGCAAAATCTATACCAAGATATGCGAAAGCATTTCTGAAGGTTAAGATATGATACAAACACAAAGTATCTATCCTCCACTCATCCCATCCTATAAGAAAGTTTCTAGGAGCTTACACCAAGGTCCTATGGTAGGCGACTCGGTGACCCTCGAGTCAAGTTGGCCAAATCACATTGGACTCAGCTAAATAGGACTGAATTGCACCCTAGAGCCAAAAGCTTTTAAAAACTCTAAGAAGTTGAAAAATTATGTCCCACAAATATAAGACATTATGTTTTAGTTATTATTAATTAGTATCAAGTACAAATAGGTGTTTTTTAAAATGGTAAATTTTATTACTCCAAAAGAAATAAACAAAAAAAAAGCCAATTAGGTGTTACCCCTTCGTCTGTTTTTCACTCAATCAAGAAAATAGAGGATCCAGTCTTTGGATGCTTAGATCTTCCACAAAATATTGTTCTAATTTTCAAAAACCAAACCCCAAAACAAATGCTTCTCCCAATAGGAAATTAAGGGGTAAAAGATGTGCTGAGCCTTCTTCTGTAGTATTCAGAGAGGAGCGACTCCGGAGGGAAACTCAGCCCAACAAATGCCATGTCCGAGTGTCAAGGAGAGGTGGGGGGAGGGGGTGTGACTCAACAGCTTTGTTCTTTTTTAATGGTAATTGACTCGACTTTGGCTAGAATGATTTCTAAAACCATGGCTTACAAAGTTACAAATCTTACAAAATAGGCGACCATTGAGCTGCAACTAAGAATATATAAGCACCCATGTTATATGCACCGGCATTGATATATAAGCACTTTAGTTTGATATTGATATATAAGCACTTTAGTTTGATATTGATACCTTTGTCATATCACCAGTAGCTTATCAAACATTTCATTCAAATCAAAACTTTTTCTACAAACTAGTAGCTTATCAAATATTTCATTCAAATCAAAACTTTTTCTACAAACTAGTAGCTTATCATTTACTTTTGTTAGATAACTACTGCAGCATCATATAAGAACTACAACAGCAAACCAGATAAAACTTCATCCTAGATCACTGAAAAAGTCTGAAACAAATAAATATGGCTCAAAGTGGACACTTGGTGAAGTATAACTCCAACAAGAAACTTAGTCATTGCATCAAACATACGGTTCCTTTACTTGCCATCCCTTTCACACATATCTTGCACAATCTTGGTATATACATTGGGCGGACATTTTTTCTTCAATTACTACAAACTACTACTCTGGCACCCTACCATAGGTGTAGTTTAACAATATAAACCTACCATAGGTGTTCTTTAACGATAAAAACCATGCAAGTTTTTCTCTCATTGGATTTTTCCATCAGTTGTATCAACAACAAGATGGCCACGGTTACTGGAAGGCTAGAAATAATAGACTCTAATCTTTAAAATCGTGAATTCAAGTTTTAAAAAAATTGTTCTTAATAGAATCATGCCCATGATTATATACTAGTTTTCATGCACAGAAGTTTTCAGTAATGTGACGATGTGGCATGTAGATGAACCCACTATCCTTTGATCCTCCCACGTGAAACTGTGACTGAGATGGTCACCATGTGGCATGGAATGCCAGTTCATTTTCATTAATCAGTCAAAAGAAGGAATAACAAGGGAAGAGGTCCCCATGAACATAAAGCATGACTACCCCAGCAGGTTACTAAGATATATGTTCACAATAATGCAACCCAAACAGATTTCCCTCCCTCCCTCTCCCTCCTTTTTTTCCTGCTAAGTTGGGCTACTGGTCCTGTAGTGTACACTTTAAGTTGAGGATCCCTGAGCATTTGTTTCAAACTCAGGTGCCAACACCATTCACCCATGAGTGTGTTGGTGTGTTTGATTTCATTTTCGTTTTTGAGTGTTATAGAACATTCGCACTAGAGATATTAGGTGAGACTAAATGAATAAGAAGCTCAAAAAAATAGCAACATCTCATTTAGAAAAAGCAAGCATTACCTCCTCGAACTTTTCGAAGTTTTGAGTATCTAACTCATCATTAACCTCTGGTATAAAGGCAGCTTCCATCTGATATAGTTTGTCCCACTGGATGCCTTTAAACCATGGGTGTGCCTGGAATCAGTTTCAATATCAAACACCAATTTCTCAAATTCTAAAACATAATAATAAATATAAAGAGACATGAAAATTAAAGAAACTTTAAACCTTTATCTCATGTGCTCCTTTAGTGCCGAGCCTCAGCTCCACATTGCACAACAGTTTACAAATGAGATCTTTCGCTTCTGCTGACAGATTTGCCTCTTCAGGGAACTTCAAGTGGGTTCTCCAATTAACAATCTGCACAAAGTAAAGAAAGTTTTTGACAAAGGAACTTTTGAAAAAAAAAAAAAAGGAGTATGGCAGCTTAAACATTCGTATTCTATAAATAAAAAAGATATCTTAAATGTACACACAACTTAATCGTACCCACCATCACTCGCCAACCAATTCACCCATCTGGGGCCCTCCATTGCTTGACCCAGCCTGCTTGCAGCGCATATTCACTTCAATTGGAGTGATGTACACTGTTTGACCAATTGACTCAAATGCATATAGTGATGTGTAACAAGATCAACCCAACTGTATATATCACTAGGTATGGAGTAAGATTTAGGCTAGTGCCTAGACATGTGGCAGCATGTGATACATGTTGTTGCACATCCCATGAGCTCCATTTTTTTCGTACATCCAGGGCGGCACAACAAGATATCACCACTATCTATTGGGAGCACATCACACCAAACTGTATCTTTATAATCTTCACCAACGACAGAAGTGACTTGGCATGTATGTCGCACCTGTACTTCATCACCTGTCATTAACCACTTGATAAAGTAGGGAAGATTGTGCTTATAAAGCTTCAGCTTCAACCGTTCAACAAGAGTTTGGAAGATGATATTTTCACAACTTCCTCCATCAATCACAACCATCCAATGTTGCCCATTTACTATACCTATTGATCGAAAAATAATTTTCCGCAACCATTTCTTTTCAATAGTGGGTGCAGACTCCTAGAGGACAAAGAGAGTTTAACCATCCTTTTCGACTTCAATTTCCTCCACTTCCTCCAAATCTTCGTCTATAGGATCATCTTGTGTTTCTCGTTCATCGTGTCCACCTTCTATTAAGTTTATTCGTTTTGGACATTCAAATAACGGTGCCCCTTTTGCTTAAAATGAAAACAAGTGAACCTATTCTGATATTCAAACTTGGAGAAAAAAAATTCTGAGGAACTAGCACTTGGATTAGAATCTCGCTTTGATGGAGTCGTTTGTACAGGCCATTTGGACACACTAAACTTTCAAGCTTGATAATTGGCAATATCTTTTGCCTTGATGGCATCTTGGATGATTTCATCAACATTATCAAAATCTTGACTGTAAGGATATGTTGTATGTCAATTCTCAACCCATGAAAATATCGATCAACCGATACATCATCATCCTCATTCAAGCCACAACGAGCTTGCATTGTAAAAACTCTTCAAAATACTCAATAACTGTCCTAGATCCTTGCTTCAAGTCTTGAAAACTTGATTGCAAATCCCTTGAGTAATTAACAGGGAGGAACTTTTGCTTCAACAGATTTCTCATTTCGGTCCATGTCTCGACTAGGTCTATTTTTAATCCTTCTCTTCTTTTGCAACTCGGCCCATCATATTGCAGCATAGTTGCGAAGTCGAGTTGCTACCAAAGTGATTTTATGGCCCTCAGTAATTGGGCGAAAATATTTTCGACGCACACTAACCAATCCATAAATTCATCCAGTTTCAATTTTCCATCGTATTCATGAATCACAAGTTTAATTACTAAATCTCGATCAACATTTACTGCCTTAGAATCTCATTGATTCCAATTATTTCCTCCATCATCTCAATAGGTATCTGTATACCGATTATTTTCCAAATTGGCTAATCGGGTTCCATCCTTGCAAGAGTTTCTTGGATTTGCGTCATCGTTGCGGAGTTCATTAACATTTTCCGATAACTCCGCAGCAGTTCCCGTCAAATCCTCTATGTTTGTGGAGGAAGACTCCACTTCTCCCTTCTTCTTATGAACCACCATTTTTTTAATGCAATCAAAAAAATCCAATGGACCTGATGGGTAGATATGTGCTCCATGAGCGTGTAGGTGAAACCGGATATGAAATCCGACCTCTGATTGCTCCGATTTTGCAGAAACAAAATCTGGCCCTTAACTAATTCCGGTGATGTAGCTGTCAGCCACAACTATGCTGTGTTTTCCTTTTTCTGTTGGGTTATATTTGACCCGCACTCAAGCCTAGAAGACACAACTACCCTCTGTCACGTGGGACACGGGAAGGCTCGACAACATCACTGAAGTAGGGAGAGATGGGGGCTGTGATGGTTGTCGATGTAACTGGAGACGATGACGCCGAAGGTGATGGTGATCGGCGACCAGCACATGTAGTTCTTTTTTCCGCGTCTCTCTCTCTCTCTCTCTCTCTCTCTCTCTCTAGGTGATGGAGGCGAAGGGGGAGTGGGGTTTGGCTGGGTTGTGCGAGGCAGAGAGCAAGGGGTGTGGGTGGATCTGGTTTTGGGTACAAGGATTTAGGTCTGAATCTAGTACTGGGCTGGGTCGAATGAGGATGATGGGATTTGGATTCGATTTGGGTGAGGGAATTGGAATTTAGGGTTTTAGGATTTGGGTGATTGGGTCTCTAATTTGGAATTGAGGATTTTTTTACCGGATGAGAGTGGGGTTTCAGATCGGGTAGGGAGAAGGTCTATGGGTAGATTAGGCTCGGATTGGATGGGGTTGGTTGTGATTGGATGGATTTTGAGCATTTTGGTTGACAATGGGTGCGGCAATGGAAGTATGGATTGAGATGATGACGATGTAATGGAGATGGGATGGATAGGGTCCGGGATGTATGGGATGGGTAGTGTGGATGGATAGGCTCCAATCAGTGACCAAAGATAGATCAAAGCGATGTGGATATTTGCTCTAATACCAACTGATGCACGCCCTAACACGCCCTAAGGTTAGGGCTTGCGTGGGTGCCGAAGCACGTGTCCGCAAACACCTCAAATTGTCTCCATCGAGGACTTCAACACGAGGAGCGCCTCTCCGACAGAAGACACCCATGATAATTCTATTCAATAACCACGTCTGAGATTTTCATCTCTACAATGCCTTATATATAGGAAACAAAAATACTTAGAGCCTAAGAATTCTAATTAAACTAGGAAACTAAATAAATTGGCAACCTTCGGTTACCTAATTCTAATTACAATAAAATTAGAAGCCTACTAATAATTAAAATAAATAACTCTTAAACTACGTGAGCGGGACCACTTGTGGCCCATTCTGCATCAACATCGAGTTACTAGATCATGTTCTTTGTATATAATGGCCTACCATGTTATTATGACAAAGATAATAAGTACACATAATACACCATTTACGTGCATATGATATTCTATACGCATATACAGTAGATTTTATAAGAATCAAGTAAATTATTTGGGCTGGGGTTCATTGAGTGTATTATTTGTCCTGATTAATGTATCTAGTTCCAGGTTCGCCATTGATGCGGCCCAGACTGTTTACAACCTTAAGTGGGATGGGTGACAATTCACAACTTTTTGAGGTTTTAAGGGTTTGTGTATAAAGCTGTTGGAGTAGATCTGATTATAAGTGGGCCTAGACCACCTTTAGCAGCTTAAAAGAACCTGCCTCTCGAGGAACTGTCTCTGTCTCTCTAAACAAAAATTGAGCAACCAGGTAAAATAGAAATCAAATCCAAAAGCAGCCAAACTAGTTAACAAGTAGGAAGGAAAGGAACAATGGTTTATATTGAGATCTGGTACCATTAATCTACATGTTTATTCAAATCAAAATTACAGTTCTACACTCTCATTTTTTTTCTGTTTGAGAGTAACAGAAATGATCTGTGAAGAGGGAGTTGATAAAAAAAACATGCACTCAGGGTGACACCCAACATTTTGACGAGAAGTCCTACTCGCAGACAAACAGGTGGGACTTCCGAGTTTTGACCCACAAAGCATGCATACCTTTCTGCAGGTAGACATTGGTTCTTCAGAATAAAATGGTGGATAGCCCACAAGCATCTCATACATGATTGCTCCAAGTGACCACCTATAAGAAAGTTCAAGGTTAGGCAATGGAAATAACTTTAAAAAAGAAAATTTTAAACTATTCAAAAAAAAAAAAAAAAAAAATTTAACATGCTAACCAATCACACTCCATTCCATAGCCTTTCTTTAACAAAACTTCTGGAGCAATGTAATCTGGAGTGCCAACAGTGGAATAAGCCTGCATTTCCAAGAAAAAATAATAATAAGACCTCCAGCAGTTTGAACTAAGACAAAATGAGTCATGAATGAGTTCCAAGAATACATAACAAAACCATCACAGATATGTGAGGGTTTAACTAGCTCAAAAGCACATGCAAAGTACATGAATGCATATGCATACAGCCAAATCATAAACAGTATGACATTAAGTCACCATAAATAAATATGAGTTCAACTGAATGCAGGTAAAATATGCAACCATACAAGCAAGTAGACATGCAGACTCAGACAACAATGCCAGTAAAGCATGCGTGCATAAAACATACACGGGTGCACAAGTCTTGCTTCAGGTTTCAGCCAAAATGTGTCAGGTCAACTCCGTAAAGCAAAATTCTAGAAATTTCTTTTTAGGAACTCAAGGATAAAACTTGGATGAGACCTGTTGGCTCAGCATGACAAATTACTCTGTTGTCCAGTCTCAACTTATGAACAGTGACCTACGGGAGACAGATTTCATAAATTCTACAAGCATGCTTGGACAGTTTTCACTATTTGCTCATTAAAACAAAGCTTCCACAACCATTGGAAACTGACACTCTCTAAGATCTACATTAATGCAGCTTCAAAATCTTAAATACAGGGAGACAACTTTCATCCTGCACTACTACACAACCAAGATTAGGATTGAAAGCAGCCATCCAAAAGAATAGATGGGAAATGCAGCAGACTAACCAACATTCGCCTGTTCTTCTGCCAATGCAATAATTGTTCCTGCTGTGTACGCTTTGGTGTAATGGGTACATATGGACGCTTGTCACTTTCCAATGAAGGTTTGTAGTTTCCCCCCATTGAACAGTCATTCTCAGTTAGATTTGGAAAACTACTACAATCCAAGGGTTTGCACAGTCCAAAATCTGAAAGCTTCATATGGCCGTAACGGTCAAGCAATAAATTGTCAGGCTTGATATCCCTACAAATTAGAATAAACCTATGTTATCAAGATAAGCTATGGCAACACCTTTGCATCAGACACAAACCACCCAAGTGCCAAGACAGTCTTAAGGAAAAAATCAAATTAATAATAAAACAGAACAGACCTATGAATGTAATTGTGCTTGTGGATAGATTCTATAGCTAGTACTGTCTGTCCAACATAAAATCTGGCCTCATCTTCAGTCAAGGTATCCTTGCGCATAAGTAAAGTCATCATATCTCCACCAGGAAGATACTCCATGATGAGATACAAAAACTCCTCATCTTGAAAGGAGCAGTAAAGTTTGACAATGCAGAGACTGTCAACCTCAGCAAGAAGATTTCGTTCAGCTTTAACATGCTCAACCTAAAACAAGTAACCACAAATCTGTGAGCCAATGCGAAACTGTTAACAAAAGAAGACAAAGGCATCTAATAATATACCTGGCCTCTACGAAGCATCTCTGATTTCTTGAGTTTTTTCATTGCATATACATGGCCAGTGGTCTTTTCTCTACAAAGTCTAACCTGAATAAATTTCAGGATGTAAAAAGTAGTGAATGAGTTGAAAAGACCCAACCCAACTTGGCAAAGCTAAACAGATTTCTGGTCACAGTCGAAAAAATCAGCCGTCACGACTCATCAGGTCTCAGTCAATATGCAGTTGACTCGGCCTAGACTTGGTTAAAATTCCGCAAGACTCCGGGAGAACTAAGTAACACTCAGATGTATATTTTTATACTAATAAACTTCATTTAGACAACTCAACCTAGACCCAACCAGGGTTTCGAGTTGACTCAGCTTAGTAACTTCAAGTTGATTTCTCAAGTTCTTGAACAATGAGATAAACTAAAAATCCCTCACTAAACAAATTCAAGAAATCCTGTATATGAAGCATATTAAACAAAACACAATCACTCATTTTCTCTTAATCAAGATGTAAAAGAACTGAGAGTTTTACATTCACATAACACATTTAAAGTGATAACCAGAGAAGGGGAATGGAGTAGTGCCAAAGCTCCACCAGCCAGAATATCATTAAGATAAACCAAAAAGGAAGAAACTTTTTAACAAGATTTAGTAATGTTTACTTGGATGGGAAGACCATATTAAAAGATACATTTAGCATTATAATAGAAAGAAAAAAAAAAGGTAACTGCAACTAGTAACATTCAGATAACACATTAGCTGCAAGGAACAGAAAATCAGTTAAAAGAAGTAAATATTCTCATTAAATAAAGAAGTAAAAGTTCTTAAAAGGTTTCTAAATGTGAAAAAAAAAAGAGTAGAAATTATAACAAAAATCAGAGTAAAGCCAGATTATCATGGGGAAAAGATATCATTAACTAATCTCTAGATCTTTGCAGACGTACAAGGGCTATCTATTTCATTTATAAAGTGAGAAAGGAAGTAAAGTCAGTGCTAAGTTGCTTCTTAAGGGGTTTTAAAATTTTGCATGTTATGAGAGAGAGCGAGAGAGAGAGAGAGAGAGGCAACATGGAAGGAGAATACAATTCATACAATTCACTGTAGATAAAAATTTAATAGAAACCTATGTCACCTATTTACTGAGTGGGAAAACAGTTCTGATGAAATTTTATAAGATTTTCTGAGTTGCAATGGTGACTAACATCCGAAACATGAAAAAGATATAGCAAAATAGTCTATGCTTGATAGATATAACCTTACTAGAAGCTCATAGATATCAACATGAATCCAAAACAAGACGAGTGCACTCTACAACCCTCACAACAAGATGAGGGTATTGGGACATACGAAGTAGTATGGTCCACTGCAGAATATATACCCCAATGTAATGTTGGCAAATATTTAATAATAATCTAAAGGCTAATAAATGAGAGGGGATATGATTATGAACTATCAAGTGTATGAAGGAGTAAAATAAAAAAGGAATAAAATGATTTCTAACAGACCTCCCCAAAAGCACCCCTTCCAATGATGGTTAGGAGTTCAAAATCGTCAGCACCCATCTTGTGTCTCTGAAGACGCATATATTCAGTTTCCTTCTGCTCCAAGTGTTTTAAAAGATTGTTCTGATCTTCCTCCGAAACTTCAGCATCAGCAAGCTTCCTCTCCAAGACCCAACGCCTGAACTCAATGATAAAGATAGAATAGAAAAGAAAAGTTAGAAATAAATGAAAAGGGGACAGACTTTTCAAAATCATTAAAGATATCAAAGTGAACACTCATGCAGCATATACTGCAAAGATGAATGAAGCTATTGGACACAAAAAGCAATGGTGAAAAGATCATCTACTACTATATCTATCTATTCTCAACAGATTGTAATTTTGTTGCAAGAGGCCATATTATAAGATTAAAAGGGCTAAATGCATACTGTTTGTGAGTTAACCCATATCCGATTTCCCACAACAAAGAAGAAGCTGCAATACAACAAGATTCTACAAATCACAAAAGCAATTATATTTGTAGTTTATGAGTTACCTTTCACATTATTTAATCTTTTCCTTTACTCCAAACCAGAAGAGTCTTCAACCAAATTGTCATACCCAAAATTAAAACTTCTTCAAATCAATTCAATAGAAAACATAAAATAAACTATTAAAAAAAGGTACCTCTCCTTTCGATCTTGCAAGCACTTCATCTGAGCCTTGTAGTGGTTCTCAATATATTGTTTTGCAGCAGCAACCTTCTGCTTTGTGATGGTTGAAGGCGCCTCATCAATGGGAGGCTTCTGCCCATCCTTTTCATTCCCAGTTCCGTTCTTCTTCGACTGATCAGACTTCAATTTATCTCCTCTAGGCTGGAATCGATGAAACCAGCTCCTTGCAGAATCCATTTTGATCAGAATATCTTCACCATCTCCGTCTGTGATTTCATTTTTTCATTCTAAATTCACAAATAACATATCTATGAGTTCACGATGTTCATCTGCAAGTCTGCATGAGGTACCAGCAAGAAAACAATTCAGTGAATAAAACATTTAGAAAAAATAATAGAAAATGTTGTGTTCCCAACTGTACTGTAGCTCCCTGGCTACAGTAAATGATAGAAACTAATAAAAAAAATGATGAAGGCGTTCTTGGCACAAATCTCATTCTTCACCGAATCCAACCCTTAAAAACCATTTAGAGATAGAAAAAAAGAACATTGAGCGCTATAAAAATGCCAACCACAGATTATGATGATGATTATGATTGAAACTCAAAAATCTCTAAAAATTATATAAAACGGCATTCAAAGTGCAAAGACTGCCCAGACCACTTGCCGTTAATACACCAAATGCTAAAAACCTAATCTCTTCTGAAAGCAATAAGAAATTGCAACAACAAACAAAAACCAGAGGACATCTATAAGTATTGTGTTCACCGCATATCGTTCTCTTGTCACCACTCACCACAAGTGTTCCTCACTCCAAAAATTAAGATAGCATTTACCAGAAAATCTCAGTCACATGCCAAATATCACCACAAACATCCACAAAGCCTTAGTAAATATATATATATATATATATTTAAATCTTACGTTAAAAAATCATCACAAACCTCATTACTGTACCAAAATCAATGCTAAATCCTAAAAGCAGCCCAGAATCTAGTCAAGTAAAAAACAACTCATACAATCATCCCACCTTTGGAAAACTACTTAGAGAACCACATATAACCAACCAGAATTTAGGGGTCGCCATTCGAGACTAAATTCAGCAAAAGATCATTTGAAAAACTGAAAAAACACAGAAGAAAAAACCTAATTTTCAAAGGAAATACACTTCATTTCACCGAATTAAGACAATTAAATGTCTAAAAAAAAAACAAAACACCCAAAAGTTCTGAAATGGAAAAATCTCCATCATAAAAAAATTAACCAAAGCCAACAAATTACTCGCCCACAGTGCTCAATTCTTCACCAAACTAGAACCCGAAAAGAACCAACGACTAGTAAAAACGCTACTTTTTACCCAAAATTCTTGTCTTCATAACTAACCATGATCATTCCAGAAGAAGAAAACTACTCAGATAAAACTACCAAAATCCATCAATTACCTCACAATTCGAGAATTTTCACCAAAGAAATTTGACCCTGTACCAAATTTAAACTCCACGCAAATAAACCAAAATATCACATCAAATCCTCCTCCCACATCAAAATTCCTTCAAAACCAATCTAAACCCATAAATCACCATATCATATCTTATTTCCACCCCAAATCTACATTCATGAATCAAACTAAAACCCTAGCAACAGAAAAAATAACAACGTTAAACAATCTCTAACTTCTACTTCAAATCCTAGCCTCAGTATCAATTCCCACTCCAAAAACACAATAAAGTCCTATTTTGAAACCAAACCCACATCTCTACATCAAATTCAATGAAGAAACCCTGAAAAAATCAACGAAAACATAAGAACTAATAAGAAATCACTAATCTTCATAAACTCCGCCATTTCTGCACCGAATTCAATCGAAGAAAACGCCAAAGTAGATTCATCGAGAAGGCAGAATCATTCAAACCTGAATCAAAACGATGGCGTACGAAACAAAGAAATTCGAAGTCTTCGACTCTGAAATGATTGCTCTCACGATCCTTAAAACTCCTTTTGTTTTCTTTTTCACTCTCGAGCAAACGCTTTTCTTCTCCAATCTTCTTCAGACAGCAAAAGAGAAAGTGGCATTTTCAAATCGAATAAATAAAGGTTAGTGATATTACTTAAAAGCCCCTCCTTTTTTCGGTATGACCACTTTGGTTTGGACAATGGAAACGGGTACCCGAATACCAGAAATGACAGAGAAAAAGGTATAGCTCAATATTTGGATTTTTTTTTTCTTTTAATTCAGGGGCAAAATCATGTAAAGTTCATGTAGGTACCCATGGAAAAAAAATTGGTGCTTGTCTGTGTACTGACCCTCTTTGGTCCATTTAGTGAAATTATAGGAATTTTTGACACGATGGGTTTTAGCTAACTTAAATTGCTCATTCACTACGTCTCAAACTAACTGAGTTATAAAGAAACAGTAAATCACTTTTTTTTTTCCATACATTATTGCAAAAATACATTTACTATCATGTTTCAAAAAAAGAATCGTG
The DNA here is from genome assembly GCA_029852735.1 of Persea americana. Taxonomy (NCBI): domain Eukaryota; kingdom Viridiplantae; phylum Streptophyta; class Magnoliopsida; order Laurales; family Lauraceae; genus Persea; species Persea americana. Next base: position 75,660,887 of record CM056815.1, read on the forward strand.
ATCGTTGTTGTGACATTCTACAAACCGAAGGAGATATTGGCGTTCTAATACCTTTCACTTGAGTTGTGGTATAGGATCTGGGGTTTTGAATTTGTATTGGTATAGATACCATAACCTAAAAAATCAAGTTACAACATCACATCTTATTGGTAATTCGGGTTCAGGCATGACTATTATGTTAGATATTTTTTAAATGCACTAATTATGTCTTTCTAAAATGCATGCATGAAAGGTTCAGTATGTGTATCTGGGCCTTCAAAATTCAACCGACCCAAAAGAGAGGGTCCACTTCAAAATTAAAGTTTCCAATTAAAGTATCATTTTAGAAAAGGAGGTCTTTGTGTCAATATGCCAGAAAAAGAAAAAGTTTAAAGTCTCATGGGGATATTTTTCATTGCTAATTAATGTCCATCTAATGTGAGTTAAACATCGACCAACTCGTGCTGACGTGTACACGAAGTTGCAGTCCTTTTAAGCTTTTACTTGCCGCCTATGGCCGGTATTGGAACCGAACGTCGACATTTGTACGGCCCCGATAGATCCCTCCACTGCCTGTCCACAGCTGTCTAGCTGACACGTGGCATTTATAAGGCCCCACTTACTAAAACAGTTAGACTAATTAAAGATCTTGATGGCACGACTAACCAATGATACGTGGCCACGTCAGCCATGCATGAGGGCGGCAAGAAAAGTAAGAAGTTGTGCACGCGTTTTTAGAATCTAAGCATCCAGACCGTACACGTGGTGGTATATGCACGGTGGAGATTCGAGCTGGGTGACTTTGCTTGAGCGGAACCGTTTGAAACCGCGTGGGGCCCACTTAATGCGCTCCCTTCTTATCCCAGGAAGAGAAGGCGTTGAAAGACTCGGTCCGAGAACATTTGTGGCTGTGCTCGGGTCATGGAAAGTAAAAGTCAAAAGGAAATGAAAGAGGGAGAGAAGCTATCCATCCGCGGTGGGGCCCACAGCGTCAATGGTCCGAAATGGGCTTCAAGTACACCCCATCACAACTTGTCACATGCCATAAAAAGATTGATTTCATCTGATGAACAGTTCAGATCTTTCACACGTGGGAGACACTGACACTAGTCAGCAATGGCAGATTTAGATTTTTCACTTGAGTGCCGCAGGTGAAAAAGTTAAATAATGAAATCAGATTTTTTGAAATCTTATATAATGTGTTTATCGAGTATTACAGGTGTGACCGCACCCACGTGTTAATGCTTGGATTCGCCCTGCTAGTGAGGTTTCATAATTTTATACCCACTTTTAAGTTTGTGTTCTCAATCCCAATCGAATTGAAAAAAACAAAAAGAAAAAAAAAATATTGGCCCCAGCATGAGTAGCTTCCCAAGCTGGAAGTTTTGAGAAAAATGGGGTCAGCAACTGTGTTTTTCAACCATGATTAGATGATTCAAGTATCATTTTCCTTCACATTAGTTGACCAATGACTCTTGTGGGGCCCATCTATGCTCTCCCTCTAACAGGCTAAAGCCCACTATCCATTATGAATTGTAAGCATTGACTATAGGGTTTTACGCCTGGAAAAAAAAAATTTCCTTTTCAATAAGCTACACACATAGGTGTTACCCACTATAGTCTATTACTCACAATAAGTGCATTTCAAAACATCATCATTCAGTTATTTTATCATAATCAAGTAGAATTGTTAAACAAAATCGCGAAAAAGATGATTATGTTAATGATGCTTAGATTCTCTCTAGTCTTCAATTATCTCCCCTTTCTCCTTTCTTTTTCCCTTTATTTTGAAATATGCAGGTGGGAAGAAGGTTGAAATCACATCAGAATACCACAAGTAGTAGCAGAGAACTTGTTTGCACGGCAGAACAAAATGTGTGAGCTGGGACTTGGCAGGGACTCCATAACTTCAAAGTTTCTGGTGATCAAACTGCAACGACCTTCCAACATAGTGGCATAAAAAAATGACAAAAATATAAAATAAAATACACATATTGTGTGGGTAAAATACCGTAATGACGACATTAACGGAGGATCGCGGTAGGAGCACTAGCTGTTCACCTCAGCCTCTGTAATCACAGCCTAGCAGTTCGGCGGCTCGGTAAGAAGCGCCAACTCCAGAGACCTCCACCATGCAGCTCGGCAGCTCGGTTAGGAGTGCTAGCACAACGGGTCAGCTCAGCAGCTCGACGTGAGTGCCAGCTCAGCACGGCCAAGTCATTCCTGGTCCTGGTAAAAACGCTGAAGGCAGAGCGGGCCGTTACTTTCCTCTGAGAAGTACAGGCGCGCCCTGACAAATAGGAGCACTCATTTATGGCGATAAGATCGTTCATTTATGACGATAGGATTGCTCATTTATGGCGATAAGAAGTTGGCTTTATCATCCCTTAACATCAACTGACTAAAAGCATGGAAGGTTCTGATGGGATGTTCCCTTTTTACCTACCGCCGAATGTCAGGGTGAGAATCGATGGGACCTCACCCCACCTACCCCCACTCACAGAGAGAATGAACGAGGAATGTCTACATATATACACGTGGGATCAGCCCCATGGGGGTACGCAACACACAATACACAACATACTGTCTCTCATTCTCCCCTCCCCCTCCTCCTGCTTAGTTTTCTTAGAACTAACTCAGGCATCGGAGCGCCTTCGGCTCACGGCAGCCAAGGGCTCTGACCCAAGCCATTTTCCTTCCCTTTTCAGGTTCTTGACGTTCGGTATTCCCTGATCTACAAAGTTCATCTCAATCTAAGTGGGTGTCGTGTTTGCAACGCCTACAGTTTGGCGCCGTCTGTGAGAATCACTGAACAAAAAGCTTTCGAACACCATGCCTCCAAAAACTAGAAATGGTGAAGGACCCTTCAAGAGCAAGGGACCATCCATGCAACCTGTGCTGGTACAAGTTCCACCCCCTCGGCAAAGAAGGTTAGGAGGAAGGTCCGTTACAGTCCAGTCAGTATCGCAGTCTAGGGGGTTGACAATGCCTTCCCTTCACAATGTACCGCTGTAGACACCTCATTTGGCCCCTATGATAGCCTTAAATACCTATCATATATAGTGATGCCCCCATTTCACCCGTAATTGAATGATTAATGACATAATTCAGATTAATTAACGACGATGAAGATGCTTGTTGCTAATTTTAGACTTTGTTCGATGATTTCTAGAAATTCGTGAGAGAAAAGCCGAGTCGCGTCAAGATCTTGAGCCCAACCCACTACTCACACAAGGAGTGAACCATGACACCACTCAAACCCTTTCCGGACCACTTAAGACATGCTTAGGCCAATCCCTCTAAAGATCATACTTAGTTTGCCAAAATGTCACCCGATTAGCCTAAGTTAGGAAATTGAATCCATTGGTCCAGAGATCCCTTATATTTTTCAGCCCCTATTTGTCAAGACATTTAGACCATTGAATTCCTCACTTCGAGAGCTTTCCGTCGATATGTAGAACGTCCAAATCCGATAAGCGGATCAAAAGTTATGAGTCTTCGAAATTTGCCTTAGAAAAAAATGAAGAAACTCCATCTGGGCACCACCCATGTGGCGCCCATCCCACTAAAATTCATCTAGGCGCCCCATGCTGGGCGCCCAGACAGCCCAGGACCACTTAGGCGCCCCATGGTGGGCGCCCAGCCTCTACATTTCACTAGTTCGCCTAAAAGAAGCCCGTGACCACTCAACGTAGGGGCCGAACTCCAAAAATAAATCGACTCCACCTAGGCGCCACATACCCTACTGAGTTCCACATAGGCACCAACCCTGTGGCGCCCACACTACCCGGAATTACCTAGGCACCCCATGGTGGCCGCCCACCTCCAAATTTACTTGTTCGGCTTGAGATTAGACCGGGACCACTCATACATAGGGACCAAGCACCGAAGACGAACCGAACCACCTAGGCACCACCCATGTGGCGCCCAGCCTTGAAGTTCACCTAGGCACCACCCATGTGGCGCCTAGCCTATGAGTGCTAATGTAGGTCCCCCTAGCTGAAGATATATCTGTTCAATCTCAACTTCAAACGGGACCAAGGTCCAAAAAGCAAAATGCAAACCATCTGGGCACCACCCTGTGGGCGCCCACTCTCCAGGACCACCTGGGCTCCACCCTGTGGGCGCCCAGACTGCACAAACACTTGGGCGCCTCCCTGTGGGCGCCCAGACTACACAGACACTTGGGCGCCACCCCATGGGCGCCCATCCTCCCTCCAAACCCTAGTTCATCCTAAAGCAACTTAAGCCGCCTAGGGATGCGTGAGACCTTCTAGAAACCCGAAATAATGAAGCCCTAGCCCTTCTAAACTCGTCCCAAACCTATAGAATCCCTCTTAACTTCATTTACAAGGGAAGGTTACCCAAAAACCCTAAGAAAGGAGAGAAAAGGAGAGAATAAGCAAGAAGAAGAGAGGTAGCCACCATTAGAGAGAACTTCAGATCTAGAGAAGAAGAAAGGGAAATAGAGGGGGAGACTTCCATATCTTCAACTAGAACTATGGGTATTTGCGAAAGCTTCGCTTTAGGAACTTGAGGAACGCGTCATATACCGGTATTCCTAGATCTCTCCTTTCTTTTTCTACATTCCATTACCATTCATGCTTAGAAATATGCTTAGGACCATTTGAGCATCGTAGATCTACATTAGCTTGTGATAAAATAGTATTAATGCATCATCATGTTAGTAACATGTTTAGGTTCATTCTAATATAGTAGATTCGCTTTGATTTCGTAGTTCTAATTGCATAGCTAGATCAGATCTCGCATTAGCATCATCATCATCATTTATATCGAAAAGATCGTGAACAGCCTTTGGCAGAAAGGCTGGGCGCCTGCCCTCTCCGGAACCACTTGGGCGCCACCAACTGGGCACCTGCCCTTTCCCAAATCACCTGGGCGCCACCCCCTGGGCGCCTACCCTTCTGAGACAGGGTCCAGGTTCTAGATCTCCGCCCGTTGCATTGTTTGCTCGTAGATTCGTTAGTTGCATCATTAGTAGTTCAAATTAAAACATTCGCATCAGTCGCTGAGTATCGGAAGTTGTGTTGAAAACACTAAGATTCTTGTGCATTCATTGTGTTCTGTTGGAAACCCTAACTGGGTAGGGTAGGCGCCACAGGTGTGGCTCCCAAGTAGATTCCTCCACTTTTGTGCACAACTTCCGATCTTCCGCATTTAGTTCATTTAGAAACTGCATAATAATGATATGTTTGGTTGTATGATCTGTTTTGAGCTTTGAATTACCATTTTTGTCACACTTCACATTATATCATTTGAACCACACATCCATAGAAAATCCCAAAAAGAAAATCATAAAAACATAAAATCCCTTCTTCTCTTTCCTTACTCTCTAGTAAATTAGAGGAGAAACCAAAAACAAATTAAAAGATATCCAAAAAAACCAAAAAAGAATAGTTAGATAGTCTAAGTTATCGAATTTAGTGCCTAAGTAGGATAAATCTTAAGATTAATTAAAACAAGATAATTAGTAAACTTAAGCAACATCACATCATTAAGAGTTCTAGAACATTAAGACCCTAATTAATTCGGATTTAGAAATAATTAAGAACTTTAAAAACACAAAAACTTAAAACCCCAAAAGACAGCCATCTGGGCGCCACCCCCTGGGCGCCCATCTTTCCACAACCACCTGGGCGCCACCCCCTGGGCGCCCATCTTTTCACAACCACCTGGGCGCCACCCCCTGGGCGCCCAGCCTATTCATTCCTTAAGACACCCCGGTTAAAGCTTAAGTTAATTAGTTAAGACCTTAAACCAATCTGAATCAACACAGTAAAACATTTTAAACCTGAAATAGTTGAAACCTTAATCAACTTAATCTCTAATTAACTCAAAAACTCAAAACCAACAAAACTCCAAAAAGTCCACCTGGGCGCCACCCCCTGGGTGCCCAGCCTGCACTGCCACCTGGGCACCACCCTCCTGGCGCCCATCCTATTCCATCACTAAAAGAACCCTTAACTAAAACTTCTAATTAATCACAACCCGAATTTAATCCTAGTTAACATAATAAAACACTTTTAGATTTAAGAAGCCTGAAACTTCAATCAATTTAGACTTGAACCAGCCTAAAAACGCAAAATCAACACAAAATTCCAAAACAGACACCTGGGCGCCACCCCCTGGGCGCCCAGCCTGCCTATAAATCTGGGCACCACCCTCCTGGCGCCTATGTTATCCCATTCCCTTAGAAACCACCACTTAATTAAACTTAATTGATTAAACCCTAATTAACACCTTAAAACACTATTAACCTAAAAGACTCGAAACCTTAATCAATTTGGACTCAAACCAACTTAGAAAATACAAAATGAATAAACCACAAAACATCCGCTTGGGCGCCACCCCCTTGGTGCCTATCTTGCCGCATCCACTTGGGTGCCACCCCCTTGGTGCCTATCCTTCCGCATCCACTTGGGCACCACCCTCCTAGCGCCCATCCTACCCAATCACTAGGAAACCCCACTTGAAATTAAATTCGAATTCAATCACGATCAACACACCGGAACACCCTTGAAATCTAAAACAATCGGAACCATAAGCCCGAATAGACTTAAAACATTGAACCAACTCGGACACACAAGACAGACACTTGGGCGCCACCCCCTAGGCGCCCATCTTGTCACCTCCACCTGGGCACCACCCTCTGGGCGCCCAGCCTCCCCAGTCACTAAAGCCTAATTAATCGAAGCGGAATTTAATCTTAATCATCGCAACAGAACATTTTTAATTTAAAATACATCAAACCATAAAGCTCAACCGCAAATCAACCTAAAAAATACTGAACCGACCCAAACCACATAATAGTTCACCTGAGCGCCACACCCTTGGCGCCCATCTGTCAAATCCACCTGGGCACCACAGTCTAGGCGCCCAGCTTCCCCGTTTTAAAAAAAAAAACTCAATTCACAACTTAGCCCAATTAATTGACGTTTAAATAAATCCCAATTGAATACGAATAGCATCCCACATCCAAACACACTAAGTCCTTTAATCAATTTAAACTTAAATTGACCTAAAAAAATACCAAACCGACCGAACCTCAGCACAGTCACCTGGGCGCCACCCCTTGGGCGCCCACCCTCCAAATCCACCTGGGCGCCACACCCTGGGCGCCCAGCCTACCTGTTTTCATAAAGTACCCCAACCGACAACTTAACATAATTAATTAACATTTAAACCAATCCGAATCAACATATTAAAACACTTTTAACTTAAAACGTTTGAAACTTTAATCGATTCGGGCTTAGCCCCCAAAGCCTTTACGAACAAACAAACAACCACCTAGGCACCACCCCTGTGGCGCCTAGCCTACACTATAACCTTGGTTCACAACTTCAATTTAAAATGAGTAATTAAACATCTTATAACTTAAATTAATTAAAACCAGAATCTAAAACAACCCCCGGACCCAAAGGCTAATATCAAATCCCATCCGGAATACCTGAAAATCTCAAGCCATCCACCTGGGCGCCACCCCCTTGGCGCCTATCCTCTCATGTGCACTAAAACGTGAATTCTTGGTTTCGTCTCAAAATTCGGATACGAATCCCTTTGACATTTGAACACCGGAGAATTAAAATAATTTGAACATTAAAACTCACTAACTAAGAACCCCTTGGATTCCGAAAACAGTATAGATACCATTGTCACTAGCCAAACCACCCAGAAATAGCCACTTGGGCGCCACTGTCTGGGCGCCCAAGTCACTAGAGTAACGTAGGGACCACCCCCCTGGCGCCCAAGTCCTCTGTCAACCCCGTTTCGCTGATTTCGACATCGTTTCACGTTTTAAAATAAACCATAAATTCCAGAACCTTAAATAACTTAAACCGAACCCCAAAAATACATTTAATCCACTTCTTAATCAATCTTCAACTCAAAACAAACCGAATCAATTAAAAATCACAATTAATAAGTTGCTTAGGAGCTGAACCATCAAACTCAAGCTATTCCTATCCTAGGATTAAATCGGATTTCCCCATTAGATAGATTAAAGCATTAGGCTTCGTCCCATCACTTTTCTTGTTCCGTTAGGGGACTGGGAGAGCTGATGTGGGCGGTCTAGGACCTTAGGTTAGGGTTAATCCGATGATCAGTAATAAAGCATTAATCACATAAATTCAAGTAAATTCCCTTAGTTAGGCCCTTCTAGCCCCATATAAAAAAGCCATAAAAACCATTAAACCAACAAAATAAACCCAAAAAGATTTTTCATTTATTTCTTCCTCTACCTTAGGTGCCAAATATTTAATCGAACTTAATGATAAAAGGGAATAAAGAACTGATTTCTAAAATTGAATAAATGAGAATAACGAGATGAGATGAGTGATTTCGCACATACTTTTAATCAATCACGGCCCATCGGCCATCCTAAAACAAACACTGGCCCATCGGCCATTTCCAATCAATCCTGGCCCATCGGCCACTTTCAATCAATTACGGCCCATCGGCCTTTTACTTTTATCACTCGTGTATCGCACACGAAAAAGACAGAAATCACAAGTCAAAGTCTCATTTGCATCATCATTTTGGTTTGAAAAAATCAGCCTTTAAACCCTATTTTGCCAAGGGATCAGAAGGGGGTACCCGGAAATGGGGCCGATCCTCTTCTTAAATATTTGGCACCTCCCCCTCTTTTAGTTTATTTTCTTTATTTTAGTTATTTTATTTTACTTGGATATACTACGATTATGCTATGTGAGGATTAATCTTTATTTGGACTTTAACTCATGACTCTTAATTGACCCAAAATTAAAAAGACCCAAAGAGACCCAAATTAATGTGACAGGACAACCGTCGTGTGTTGCCGGCAGCACATTAGATGAGAGGAAGAACCCACCTTATTATTTTTCTCCCCATATTTCTTCGACTTTTGTCGAAGAACGGTGTTACGGCCGTACCGTAGCTGGCGATCGTGATCCATCGATTTTGAGGGTAGTCGGAATCCTCATTTTCGATGTAAAATTTAAATAGCATATATAGATGAATGGAAATTTCCCCAAACCATGCCTCTGTTGGAGAGGAAAATGGGGGGGTCGAAATTCACATCCGACAACCGCCTCCAGAGCAGCCCCGTCGTAGCAATGAGCACACCAGGCGAGGTGACAAGTCAGTCACCAAGCTGCGTGAAAAGTCAGCACGGGCTGGATCTCAGTCCCACCATCAAGTCAACCTTGACGAAGAAGAAGACCCTCACCTGGATGAGGTCAGAGCTCAGAACCGCCTCATTCAGGAGTAGGACGAGCTTATCCTACGGCTCAAACAGCAGCTCCAGGAGAAAAGAAGGGCTCGGAGTCCACCTCCCGGGCGTAGCCATGCCTCGAGTCCTCCACCCAGGCACAGCCAGGCTCCTCCGGCCCACGAGCGAGACCTGAGGCACGTCCTCAATAATAAGAGGCGTGATCAGGTCCACAGAGAAAGAAGACTCGAGCAGCAGCCACGAGCATGAAGGGCCGAAGAAGCAGCGGAGGATACCAAAAGACGAGGAGGAGCTCAAGCAATGGATCTATCGGTAAGTTAAGCAGACTGTTCGCCAAAATATGGAGACTGCTGGTATCGCTCAAGACCAATACAGCGCCTTTTAAGCTGAGGACACAGGCGCATCTCCTTTCTCCAGGGAGATCAGAAAATACTCCCTCCCCGAGAAGTTCAACGTCCCAAGGTTCACCCTGTATGATGGAACCTCGGACCCTGCGGCTCACCTTCGACACTACGTCCAGAGGATGTCGGTCTGGGGGGATGATGACTTCCTAAACTGTAGAGTCTTTTCATCCAGTTTGGCAGATCTCCCACTGCGATGGTTTTGTTCACTCCCTGGAGGCTCCATCTCCAGTTGGCGACAGCTCCGAACATCCTTCCCGAAGAAGTTCCAGGCTTATCGCGTCATCCCGAAGACCGATGCTGATCTGATGGCCCTCCGGATGCGAGCAGACGAGAACGTCACCCAGTTCGCCCGTCGATTCTGGACTGTTTACAACTAGATCGAGTGCGCTTCTGAGGAGATTGTGGTGAAATCCTTTCAGCTGGCCCTGCGCCCAGGCATCCAGCTTCGGGCGCAGTTGGTCATGTACCCCGTGGCCACCATGAAAGAGCTGATGACCCGAGCAAACCGATTCATCCGGGCAGAAGAAGACGAGGTCCGAGGACGGGAGAACTTCGGCTTCACCCAGAAGGACCAACCATCAAAAGGAGACAGCGGGTCCTCCCGCCGCAGAGACCCATCCCCCGATCGGCACAGGGCCCGGTCCTCAGATCGGCGACGGGACCCCTCCACCTCGGTCGCAGCCTCAGGGAGCGGCAGGAGGACCATACACGATGCCGCCACCTTCAAGGCGGTAAACACGATCTTCAAGGAGTCAATCTATAAGCTCTTCAACAAAATAAAGGCGCTGCCCTTCTTCAAGTGGCCGTAGCCGATGAAGAGTGACCCCTCCTCCCAGGACCAAGGCAAGTTCTGCGCTTATCACAAGCAGAGCGGGCACAGAACTGATGAGTGCAAAAGCTTCAAGTCCCACCTGGAAAACCTTGTGATGGAGGGGCACCTGAGGGACTACATCAAGGAAGAAGACCGGGACAGCAGCTGACCTCCGCGCCGAGATGATGGCGGCCAGGATAGCGAACCAGAAGGCATCATAAATGTCATTCACCTCGCTCCTCCGCCTAAGGGGAGCTCCCAGGCCTGCGCCAAGGCCAGAAGAGCCTCCCACCAGAAGCAGGTGTTGACTGCGGCGCCGGAACTAGCTGCAAAGAAAGCCAGGATGGAGGGGCCCAGAATATGGTTCTCCGACAGGGATCTAGAGGACGTCGAACTCCCACATAATGACCCTCTAGTACTCACCTGGAAGCTGCATAACTTCTTGGTTTAGAGAGTCCTTGTCGACCCAGGCAGCTCGTCCAAGATCCTGTACTATGATTGCTTTCAGAAGTTGAAACTCAAGGACGAGGACCTCCAGACTACCCGAACCCCTCTCGTCGGCTTCAGCTCCAAGCCGGTGTACCCGAAGGGGAAGATCTCCCTCAGAGTCCAAGTAGGAGGCGCCTCCAGGCAGGTTGACTTCCTAGTCGTCAACGTTCCCTCCCCATACAATGTCATAATGGGAAGGACGTGGTTGCCGTGCCCTCCACCCGTCATCAAAAGCTCAAGTTCCTCCTAGAGAACCAGTCTGGCCGGATCGACGTGATCACTATGAGAGGCGACCAGCACATAGCCAGACAATGCTTGATGGTCGTGCTGCCTGGAGAAGCCGAATCATCCCAAGTCCATGTGGCCGAGCTGGACAGAGAAACCGAGCTTGGGGATATTGGCAGGGCCCCGGCACAGAAAAGCATCGAGGACCTCACCGAGGTCAGGATCGACCCCGCCGACTCGAACAGATTTTTCCTGATTGGAAGCCAGCTCCCCGAGCCTAAGAAGACAGAGCTACTAGACCTCCTCCTCGAAAATAAAGAGGTCTTTGCGTGGACACCTTACGAGATGCCCGGCATCGACCCAGCAGTCATGTGCCACAAGCTGAATGTGGACCCCAACCATAAGCCCGGAATCCAAAAAGCACGCCGAACCGGAGTCCTACAAACTGAGGCCGTGAATGAAGAGGTTCAGAAGCTGCTCAAGGCGCAAGCAATAAAAGAGGTCCACTATCCGCAGTGGCTAGCCAACACGGTAGTGGTCAAAAAGAAGACAGGGAAGTGAAGGGTCTGCATGGACTTCACCGACCTCAATACAGCCTGTCCCAAAGACAGCTTCCCTCTTCCGAAGATCGACCAGCTCATTGACGCCACTGCTGGACACGACCGTATGAGTTTCCTCGACGCTTATCGAGGATACCACCAGATACCTCTGTTCGTACCTGACCAAGAGAAGACAGCCTTCATCACACCTCGGGGCACCTACTGTTGTAGGGTGATGCCCTTCGGACTAAAGAATGTGGGGGTGACATACCAGCGGCTAGTGACCAAGATGTTCCAGGCGCAGCTCGGAAAGACAGTGGAGGTCTACATCGACGATATAGTCGTCAAATCCAAAGAGTCGTAGGACCACTTGGCCGACCTCCGCCAGATTTTCGGCATCCTACGCCAGTTCCAGTTGAAGCTAAATGCGTCTAAATACGTCTTCGGTGTCGGTTCCAGGAAGTTCTTGGGGAGCCTGGTCATAAGAAGAGGGATTGAAGCAAACCCTGACCAGATTACGGCAATTAAGGACCTCCAAAGCCCGACCTCAGCTAAACAAGTTCAGAGGTTGACTGGCATGGCTACCTCGCTCAATCGCTTCATCAGCCGAGCTTCCGACAAATGCAGGCCTTTCTTCCAGCTCTTACACAAAGGCTCCAAGTTCCAATGGACGCCGGACTGCGATCAGGCTCTGCAACAGCTCAAGCGCTACCTTTCTTCACCTTCGCTACTGTCAACTCCAACTCATGGCGAAGCACTGTACTTGTACCTGGCGGTCTCGGACCACGCAGTGAGCTCGGTGCTCATCAGAGAAGAAGACGGCCAGCAGAGGCCTATCTATTACACCAGCAAGATCCTGCTCGACGCCGAGACCCGGTAATTACAGCTCGAAAAGCTTGCCCTGGCGCTCGTCAGCGCCTCGCGAAAGCTCTCCCATTATTTCCAAACCTTCACTATAGTGGTCGTGACCAAGCACCCACTGAAGGCTCTCTTCCGGAAGGCAGACTTCTCCGGTCGAATCTCTAAATGGGCTGTCGAACTGGGGCAATATGATATCAAGTATCAACCCAGAACGACCATCAAAGCCCAAGTTCTAGCAGACTTCATTGTGGAGTTTACTTCCCAGAGTTCGGCGCCGACCCTGCTCGACACTGAACTGGGGGGCAAGAAGGATACAAAGGCAGTCATCGAAACGGAGGAAGAGCAGTCCCGGAAAGTCTTCGTCGACGGATCCTCAACGTCCAAGAGGGCTAGCGTTGGCATAGTCCTCCAGTCTCCGGAGGGCCTTGTCATCGAGCAAGCTCTAACACTCGGCTTCAAGGCATCCAATAACGAGGCCGAGTATGAAGCACTCATCGCCAGGCTGAACAGTGCTAAAATCTTGGAAGCTCGATGCATAGTGGTTTTCAGTGATTCTCAGTTGGTGACGAACCAGCTCAGTGGAGTGTACCAAGCTCGGGACGACAGGATGGCGGCCTACTTAGCTCACACGAAGGAACTTCTCTCCCAGTTCGAAAAGGCCGAGGTCCAGCAAGTCGGCAAAGAGTCCAATTCCCATGCCAACGCCCTTGCCAGCCTCGTCTCAGCTGTCGAAGTCGGTAATAGAAGAACTGTCGAAGTGGAGACGCTACAAGAGCCCAGCATCAAACTGCAGCGACCTCGGCAACTCATGTGTGTCGACCTTGGTCCGAGCTGGATGGATCCAGTCATCGCCTACCTAAAGAACGACCTGTTGCCTGAAGACAGGATGGAAGCGCAGAAGATAAGGCTAAAAGCAGCCCGGTTTTGGCTCTCCCCAGATGGCAGGCTCTACAGGAAGTCGTTCACCGGACTCTACCTCTAGTGCATCCACCCGAGCAAAGTCAACGATTTTCTATACGAAATTCATGAAGGGATCTGCGGCAGCCACATCGGAGGTCGATCGCTTGCCTACCGAGCAATCATCCAAGGGTACTGGTGGCCATATATGCAAAAGGACGCTCAGATCTAAGCCAGAAAATGTGAAAAGTGCCAGAAGTTCTCACACTCTCTCCACCAGCCAGCGCAGGACCTAAGCCCTCTATCCAGCCGTTGGCCTTTCGCTCAGTGGGGTCTGGACATCGTAGGTCCGCTACACCGAACTCCAGGGAACAAAAGATGGCTGATAGTAGCCACAGACTACTTCACAAAGTGGGTCGAAGCAAAGCCTCTGTCCTCCATCACCGAGCAAGACACGAAGAACTTTGTATGAAAGAACATCATCACGAGATTTGGAATCCCCTAAACCCTCGTCTCCGACAACGGAACCCAGTTCGATTCCAACTTCTTCAAAAGCTTCTGCCAGGAGTATGGCATCCGAAATATCTACTCCACCCCGGTGTACCCACAAAGCAATGGCCAAACTGAGATCTTAAACAAAGTGATCATTGACGGACTCAAGAAGAGACTCGACCGAGCCAAGGGAAGATGGGCAGAAGAACTTCCGAGTGTTTTATGGGCTTACCAGACGACTCCAAGGCGTTCCACCTTGGCTACACCGTTCTCCCTTACTTACGGCATGGAAGCAGTTATTCCCCTTGAGGTCGGCCTCCCGACCTTGAGGACGGAACTCTGTGACCAGGGGCTGAATAACATGAATGTGGCCCGAGAGCTGGATTTCGCTGAAGAACGAAGAGAGGCAGCAGCTATCCGCCTGGCCGCCTATCAACAGCAGTTGGCCAGGGTATACAACCAGAAGGTCAAAGCAAGAAAATTCACGGTGGGAGAACTAGTCCTGAAGAAAACACTTCCTGGCGACCGAAATTCTAACGAAAACAAACTAGCACCCAACTGGCAGGGGCTGTTTAATGTGCTATCAGCAGCAGGAAGAGCCACGTACAGGCTCGAGGACATGGAAGGCAAGGAGCTGCTACGACCGTGGAATGCAATGCACCTCAAAAAGTTTTATTTCTGAAAACATGTATTCAAGGATTCAAACAACAATAAAAAAGAACATTCTTCTGGAACGAATCTCTCTTTCAAATTGCTTCTAAGTTACGCAGCTCAGCAGCAATGCCAACTTCATCAGCGTTCGGTGACAGCACCACCCCCAAGCTAGGCAGCAAAGCCAGTTTCATCAGGGTTCGGTGACAGCACCACCCCCGGTCGGCAGCTCAGTTAGAGTGCGAACCGCCCCTAGCTCGGTGCCAGCACCAGCTACGGCGGTAAAGCCAGTTTCATTAGGGTTCGGTGACAGCACCACCCCCAGCTCAGCAGCTCGGTCAGAGTGCCAACCGTCCTAGCTCGGTGCCAGCACTAGCTACGGTGGTAAAGCCAAAAATGTCCAAGACACTGCCTTCGGCGCGTAGGGACACCTCGAGTTGTTGAACCAACGAGGATCCCTTCTTCAGTTAATACCGGCACCCTCCGCTCTCAAGGGTTATGGGTGCTGATTGGGACCACAGTTCATGAACCGAAGCTCGGTCAAGGGCAGACATCCAATTTTAAGGCTTACGAGGAGTTCGGTTATCCAGACCAACTACTTAGCGAATAAAGCATAGCAAGATAAATGTTGTCCACTCACCCATTTCATCAAAGACAAGGAAAAAGAAAGCCAAAGAATGCAAAAAAGGTTGCGTTTCATTAATAAAAATCCTGATTACAAAATTGATAAGAGGAATACAATGAAAGAAAGAAAAAATACAAAAGGGGCTCAGAGGGCTGCAACTTCCACATTGCAGTCAATCTCTGGAGCAACCTCGGTCACGACTGCACTAGCCTCGGGAGTGGTTGAGGTGGCTTCAAAGACGACCGCGCCAGCTTCAGGAACGGTGGCCTCAAGGGTGGCGGCTTCGAGAGGAGCCTGGACGACTTCGGGTCGGGGGAAGCTTCAAGCTCAGCACTGGCCGTTGGAGGAGCCACTGGAGGTAGCTCGGGGGTGGCGCTCACCTCTGGGCAGGCTTGAGAAGGTGGGCAGGGGAGAGGCAAAGATATGGCGTTGAGTTCCGAATCCGAGCGAGGGAACTTGGGAGGATTCCTGAAGATAGGGCTATCCCCAGGAACCCCAGCCTTCTTCAAAGCTGCCTTCCATCCGAGCTCCCAGGCTCGGTCCCGGATCCCTGGCAACTGAGCCTTGTAATCAGCTGTCAGTTTGCCAACCTCCTCCTCCATGGTGGAGTTATGCTCAGCCAAGAACTCCTCCTTGAGCTTGGCTTCCTGCCTCGCCAGAGCAGACTCAAGCTCGGCTGCTTTCCCCTTCAAGGCCACCTCCAGTTCGCCTTTCGCCATGTTCCGCTGGGAGAGGAGCCTCTTGTTTGTCCCGCTGGCGATTCGCAGGTCTTCTTCCTGCCGCGCCACCACGGTCCGGAGATCATCGAGCTCAGAGGCAAGGTGGGCGTTCTGGGTCTCCTCCTCCTTTACCTCTTCCCTGAGATGCTCCACCAGGACCTAAGCTTCTTCGAGGTCGGCAACGAGACCAGCATTCCTGCCCGCCTCTTTTATCAGCATCGCCTCCTTAGCCGCCAAAGACGCCTGCAGCTCCTGCCTCTCGGCCGCCTAACCAGTCGCTTTGGCCTCAGCTACATCCAGCTTCTCTATGCCTGTCTGGCATTTCTGCAATAGCTGCAGAACGAAACCAAGCGTCAATAAAAGAATACCAAAGTAATGGCTTCGAAGAAATGCTGCACTTACCGCTACCAGCGAACACATTGATGAAAGCAGGAGCGAATTGTTGTCCATCTCCGCCCACCTCGCCATGTCCTGAGGAAGGGCGCAGGCTCGCCCCAGCATGGCAACCACTAGAGGATCAACTGCGCGGTCTGTCTCGGCCAGCTGCCTCCTAGCACTTCCTCAATCGTTGGTCTCTTCCACTGGCTAGAGGAGGTGACGAGGGGCCAGGCGGGACCTCGACCCTTGCCCTCTTCTCGGGTCGGCTCCCCTCAACAACCTCGGCAGAGCGAGCCCGACCTCCAACCCTTGCAGCAGGGTCTGGGGGCGAGTCGTCGACAACGATAGTCACTGGAGGCGGAGCTGAGGCGACCTCAACCGCGGTGGGGTGAGTGGCCTCGGTTGCTGCTGCACGGTCTGTCTCGGCAACTGGGGCAGTAGGAGTTCTGCCCGCAGCAGCCATAGGCGTCCCAGCCAAAGCAACGATGACGACCTGGGGGGGATCCAGGGCCTCGCCCCTGACGTTCTTGAAGGCCGCGGCAGACAGGTCCTCTGCTGTGTAGCGTTGGCCGCGTTGGCATAGCATCTCTTCCTCTTCCTCTTCCTCTTCTTCCGAGCTGGAAGATGCCGAGCTCTAAGACGTGCTGGAAGCTACGAGTTTCTTCCTCCTTCGCGAAGGTCAAGCCTCGGCTGCCGAGGTCCCGGCAGGTTCTGGGTCTGGGAGCGGAGCTGAAGCTCGGTCTTCGGACTCAACCAGACGCCCAGTGGGTATCGCAACTGTCACTGCCTCCGAGCTAGGCACCGCGGTCGTCGCTGGCTCTGAGCTGGCGCCTTCCCCGCGCAGCACAGAGTCTATCCCGGACACCCTTCTCGAAGTGTTGAAGGATCTGTAGTGGGGCGTGTACCCCAGGAGTGACCACGCAGCACGGCAGTTGTGACCGCTGTAGTTCCTCACCTTCTCGTGCCAATCAGTGTTCACCCTCCAGCGGTTTTTCTTGGCAAACTCCCTCCTTTGGCGAAAATCTGCATAAACAGAAAAGTTGTGTTAGTCAGGCACAAAAGAAAGTGAAAACTGCAAACCGAAAAGACTTCGGTCTTTACTTGGAAGAATTCCTATTTTTCGAGGAATCCAGACCGTGGTGCTAGGCTCTGCTTCGCCGAACTCCCATCCTCCTCTGACGAATATTCGGTCTTCGCCCGCGTATTTGTTGGAGTCCTCTAGCACAGTTACAAAGCCAACCCGGCGAACCCTCAGCCGGAGGTAATGAGTGTTCCCTTCTGCAGATTTGCAGAGGTTGTACGTGTCCTCGATGTCCGGGACGCCAAGGTCGATCCCCAGGATCTCGTTCAGCCGCACTACTCCCATGATAATTTTGCATCCATTGGGTAGTAGTTGGCAGGGGCACAACCTCCACTCTCAGAGGCAGTCCCTAACGAGCGGATGAAGGGGGAAGCAGACCCCTCCCTCCACAACGAAGACCAGCCAAAACGACATCCAGCCATCGCTGTAGGCGAGGCCATCATTAGGGTCGTCTGGTCTGACCTCCACATTGGCAGGGATCTTGTACATGTCCTTAAAGAAGGCTATGGAAGCTGGGTCTCCTAACAGGTGTCTGTAAATCCCCATTCTCTACCCGGACGAAAATTTACCTAGAAGAAAGGAAAAAAGAGAAGCAGAGAGAAGCCCTACGAGGGGGACTGCACAGACGAGATTGGCAGCAACTTGCAGGCGATGGGGAAGCTCTCTAGCAGTGTGCAATAGAAATTTTGAAAGAGTAAAAGAAAGTGAGGACGAAGGAGAAGCCCTGATTTATAAGGGTCGGAGGCGCCGTTTCGGCTTTCGAGAAGTGCCTTTAATGAGGCGTCGCCTCAGTCGGCCCTAACGTCGCATCTGCAGCCCGAACGTCTTTTCGAAGTAATTGCGTGGCAGCCAAAGAGGCGACACGTGCCAACATCAGCACAATCTTTGAGGACTATTAAATGCCCTGGACAGGCGAAGAGACATCTTAGTAGGAACCACATGACAGCAACGGTCATCAGGCTCAGGAGGGACCCCCTCTGATCCGAAACTCCTCCATCTCGGTAATCTCTTCCCACACTTCGGCGACCCTCTCTCGAGCTCGATAGCGGTGCCGACTAGGCAGAGTGACTTAGCTTCCGACCTCCTCGAGCTGGAGAACTCTCAGAGGTCAAAAGCTATGGGGCAATTGTGTGGGTAAAACACCGTAATGACGAGATTAAGGGAGGATCGCGGTAGGAGCACTAGCTGTCCACCTCGGCCTCGGTAATTACAGCCCAGCAATTCCGCGGCTCGGTAAGAAGCGCCGACTCAAGAGACCTCCACCATGCAGCTCGGCAGCTCGGTTAGGAGTGCCAACACAACAGGTCAACTCGGCAGCTCGGCGTGAGTGTCAGCTCAGCACAGTGCCCAGCACGGCCAAGTCATTCCTGGTCCCGGTAGAAACGCTGAAGGAAGAGTGGGCCGTCACCTTCCTCTGAGAAGTACGGGCGCGCCCTGACAGATAGGAGCACTAATTTATGGCGATAGGATCGTTCATTTATGACGATAGGATTGCTCATTTACGGCGATAAGAAGTTGGCTTTATCATCCCTTAACATCAACTGACCAAAAGCATGGAAGGTTCTGATGGGACGTTCCCTTTTTACCTACCGCCGAATGTCAAGGTGAGGATCGATGAGACCTCACCCCACCTACTCCCACTCACAGAGAGAATGAACGAGGAATGTCTACATATATACACGTGGGATCAGCCCCATGGGGGTACGCAACACACAATACACAACATACTGTATCTCATTCTCCCCTCCCTCCTCCTGCTTAGTTTTCTCAGAACTAACTCAGGCATCGGAGCGCCTTCGGCTCACGGCAGCCAGGGGCTCTGACCCAAGCCATTTTCCTTCCCTTTTCAGGTTCTTGGCGTTCGGCATTCCCTGATCTACAAAGTTCATCTTAATCTAAGTGGGTGTCGTGTTTTCACCGCCTACACATATCAAAGGCCAACAATTCCCAATGAGGAGATCAATGTGTCAGCAGTTTGATAGCCATTTATGAAGTCTGTAATTGTGCTTCACAACCTGATCAGACAACCCCATATCCCCCTATTAAACATTCATCCATCCCAATGTGCTCCTCTTCCACTAGGCATGGAGCATTCTTAGCCGACCAAAGCCCATCCTATCAACAGTGAGAATAACTAAGCAAGGGCCCCTCAAGAAGTTTTTTATTTTTTATTTTACCAGCAAAGCTGGTTGGACCATATAGAGACCCAATTGACGCAGAAGTGAACCCCAGCACACACCGGGGAGAGAATCCAGGAATCAAACTCTGGAAAGCTGGATGAGAATGAAACTCCCAACCATTGGGCTATCCTTTTATTCTCGCCCCTATAAAAAGAAGTCATTGTAGAGTCTTTTATTTACCTTTTGAATTAGATCTAGTCATTATCCACCATTGGAATAAATCACAATAAAAATTGTTATCAAATCTTAAGCACCTAAAATGACGGCAGCAGGCCCCATCCCATTCATCTCTAATAACTTGATAGAATGCATCCAGGTGGACCCCACACTATGTTAGGGATTTTATAAAAGCAAACCGAGTTTTTTTTTTTTTTTTTTTCAAGTTTTTTCTTTTTATAACCATCTCTCTTCCTTTATTTCCTGTCTACGGGGGATTGAAAAAGTATACCATTATTGGTATAATAATACTTGTGACATTGATGATGTGGACCCTAAAAAGAAAGAAAATGAAGTCACTGCTGTCAACTACCAGGAGGTGCATACATTTCAAAGTAGTAAGTACCCCGAAATTAGGGATAAATGAGATCACAACCATAACCACACACTTTTGTCAATTTTCTCAAGCTAATAAATAGAGTTGTGTGTGGCCCTATACACTAGACAATGCACCAGACAATCACTTTCAAGCTGAGATGGTTCCGATGTCTGCCTCAAATGAAAGCTGTGTCCCTTGGAGAAACAAAATACAGCAACAGACTCCCACTTCCGTCCGGGCGGACCTAGGTTTGTGGGACCTTTAAATCAAGTAGAGTTTTTTCCTTTTATTTTTTTTTCTTTCCCATAATCATGAAATTTGAATGGAGCCTTAGAGCAGGGGTAGACTTAAGTTAAAGCGATTTGGGCAGTTGCCCAAGTCGGAATTGAAATCCCCATAGAAATTAATGGGCCTTGGAGAATGCCCCGCATGTCTAAACTTGTCGCTCTACATATGCCTAAAGATAGCCCTATATATGTAGCTTCGTTGGTAAAAAAAAAAATAGAAAGAAAAATATTGTAGCAATACACTACTCCCTCTTCTTCAATCTCTTATTTTTAAAATCCCTTCGCACCGATTCTCAATCGTGCTCCTCGTCTCTGGTCCCTATGTATAGTATAGATTATTGCATCTTCATCTGCCAAACATATCTAGAATAATCATTCCTAATCACTCTATACCTAAATCTGAACACTTAATCTCCAAACCCTAATTCAAAACCCTGAATACCCAAATCCCAATCCAAATCCTAAGCCCTAAACCATCAAATCTGAGCGTATCAACAAATCCAAAGATAACCATATCCATTCTCGTTATTATCTTTTCTTACCCCCACTACGACTCAAAGATAGAATTCCACTCTTATTATGTAAAGGTTGGAGGCTTGAGAAAGTGAAAAAGGAAATGATGGGTGTCCTCGAAATGTTCTTGTATACAGTTTTTTCTTACACACACACTCACCTTAACTTGCATCGATCTCCATTGGGCATTGTTTTTTACGTGTAGATTTCGTGAAACATGATAATGTGAGTTCGAGTATCTAAATTTAAGGTTAGAGTAATTTTTTATCCATCTAATGATTTTTGGTACTTCTAATTAACATTCTAAATCCTAACCTCTTCATTGCTTAATCTTCAATAATTATCATGCATCTAGTTGAGTTCCACGAGTTGGACATTTACTAAAGAAAAACTTGTAACCCCTTTTTCTCCAGATTTGAGGCAGCGTGCAGTGCCACCAATTTGGCTGACTCTACAGTGGGCAGTCCATACTTTTGTGAAACAGTCCATCAAAATTGTGAACCTTAGTGGACTTGGCCCAAATTTGAAGTGATTGTATTGGAGAAATTCTTGGGCTATGCTCTATTCATGATCAAACAGTCTATTAGACGGCGAGAATCTGTTGATACCCATGCACTGCAAATAGGGTTGAGCATAAAAGTTAAAACCAACCCACGGGTATAAGCCTAAGCCATGGGCAACAAACAATGAATTGACAACCCTAATAAAAACAAGACATGTGAATGAACTGCTTTGCACCATTTTGTCGGGAGCAGCAAGCAACAATAAGGTGCGTTTGTCTGCAATTGAAATTCGCTGAATCTTCGGGGCAATCTAAAAAGAGCCAAGCTTAGCTACTGGCTAGACCATCATCCACTCGGTGACTAACCCTAGTTGACTCCACTCTGGATACAGAGGGGAGTCAACTCTGAGTTGATACCCTACTTTCAAAAATTGGCCTGAGGAGCAGTTTTTACTAAACAAAAACTAGGAGGACTCCGCTAAGGCACATTAAAAATGGTGGTACCCCACCACTCTGCCCTGAATGACTCATAGTAGGATCCTATTAATTCTAATATAAAGATTGTTTTAAGGGGTATTAGAGGCTGCAGACCAAATTGTCAATAGCTCACCAGCAGAGAGCTGTTGAGAGTTTCTTTCTTTCCACACACACCCCACACCCTCCTTTTTTTTTTTTTTTTTTTGTGATGCATTTAGTGACAATTCCACTTATGCAGTTTTGAATCATTTTTTATATCCACAAGTACCGATCTAACAATGGCCACAATATAATAAAATTATGAACCTCATATGAAAATTAGCAATATGAGATTGATTACTAAATCTATTAATGTAAAGTTCCCAATTCTAATATGCTAACAATTGTTGTTTTACTTCTAACTCTATTTAGGTCCTTAATCCTTGTTCATCTATTACTTTTAAAACTTCTAAATATAACTACTAGATTGTTATATCAAGTCCAAGTCAAGGGCAGTTAGCTAAGGGCTAGACATGCCAAATCTAAAAAATGGATGCTAAAGTTTTTACCCTGCCCTAGTGAAAATCAATCCAAACAAGTTGGAAATAAGACCATATCCACCCTTCACGGTTGTCCAGCCCCACAAGAAGAATCCAGCTGCAGGCAAATGTCCGTGAAGTTCAATCGCTGTTAATTTTTAATCAGATGATTATGGCAAGGAAAACATTCACCTGCGCTCCACTCCCACATCGTAGTACCCACCTCTGGGGACTGTCCGGGTGCACATAGTGCAATGCCCAAGTGCACAGGTGAATATTTTCCTGGTGGGCCACTCCTGTATTAACTGAGCACATGTAAAGTTCCAATTGGGCGGTCTATTCAGGCCATACTCCATACTCCACGGTAGAGTTCATGGGTATCTATAATAATAACAGCTGCTGCTGCTGCTGCTGCTACTGGAAGAATGATCTGATCTATGCATGGTCTATATAGATCCGTGGGCTTCTCTCTCTTCAGCTGGTTATGACATGGTGAACATCAAAATATCACATGGGTATGCAAATACAATGGAATTTCATTTTTTTATCATTCCTCACTAAAATTACAGTAAGTTCGTAGCTTGGAAAGATGCAAATTCAAAACTGTGGGGAAAAAAGTTAAACCCCAGCCACCACTGAACTTTCAACCTCAAAATAAAATACATGAAACAGGACTAGTGATTAAGATTTTCTAATGAAGAAAAACATGGGAAGAGCCATTACTCGGTTTTCTTAGCATATGTTGAATCTTTGTCAACACGTAAGAAGATTGGCGAGAATCTATGGTGTCGAATAATCATGAAAAGAACCCACGTATTTGCAGCCAAGAAAAGTATGCTCGCCAACCACAGCTGAATAAGAACATTCTTGCCTTTGAACTCGAGCAGATAACCCCACATCAGCCAATGAATTTGAGCTCCCATCCATAATACAATGCATGCCAAACCTCTCCATTTCAGCTTCATATTGCTCCAAGGTAGAATCAGAGGCAACAGACAGAAGAACCACACAAAGTACTGCGCTGTGATAACCTGTTACAAAAGCCATGGATTCAAACCATCACTCACCAGAAGAAGAAAATACTGAAAACTAACAGAGAAGTTATGGCAATCAATTAAAACGAGTGTATGATGCTCCCTACAACTTGCTCAGCAGAACAACTGCAAAGGTGGGCCAATTTTTGGTTCCAGACCATGTAATTGGAAGGTCTGTCATAGATGGGTCAGTTAGCAATAAGTACACCTACAGGATGATTCTAATCATCCAATTAGTCGACCTCCCCACCCACTCTCGCAGCACAAGAGGGCATTCAACAGTTGGCAGGCAAAACATACTGACAATGATCTGGAAGCAATTCACCTTAGGATGTAATCAACAAATGAAAGACACTAAGCCCAAAAAAACCATTACTCGTTGACCCCTTTAAACGTAAGGTCAGCCCATCCTACAAGAATGAGTTTGGCAAACCCATAACTCACATCCAAAGGTCTGCTTGGTTGAGGAACTAGTGGAATGGAATTAATAGGAAACATTCCATGTGACGAGAAATTGGGAATCTCTCATGGAATCCATCTGATGGCAATATCATTATTGTCATCAAACTGATTGCAGAAATGAGGCGAAAAGCAGGTAGAAGGCACTTTTCGGAATCTAAAAAATTCTTAAAACATTATTCTATCCACCAAACAGAATTATGAAATGAAAATTTCCACATCAGCACACAGGCCCCAATTCATCACCATATAGGACAATTCCATTTGAGGCGTTCATATAATTTCAGAACCAAGACCCAGGACCTTTTATAAAAGATGGCAAGCATATAATAGGCAATCAACCCACATATAATAGATGGTTAAGAGTAAAATACATCAAAATTGATACTAAGATCTTCCAATGTTGAAAACTTTTGGGAATACCCCAATCATGGTAGGGTCATTCAAATGAACTGTTTGATATACTAAATTAAGGGCCTATCTTGTACAGAAGAGATGCATAGGATACTGTGCACATCCAAATGCATCAGGACCCTGAGTGGTAGCAAATAACAGACTAAATTGGAGATATTAGCTGTACTTTTCTTTTACAGTTTTCATACAGTAAGCAACACAGAGTTCCAAACAAACAACTTCATACCTTGTTGAATGCTACAAATGCAACTGTCTGCACAAAAAGACAAAATAAGAGGTCTTGTGCAAAGTGGAAGATGAGAACCAGCTGAACAATCAACTGCGGCAAAAAGGAGCTGAGCTTCTCTACCAATGTGAACCCATGCTCATGATGAAGATAGATGTGATAAAAATATATCGAGAAGTTATGCCTTGGATCAGTACGTGTAAGATGATAAAGCAATGCCTCATTCAAGAACTCCCATCCATAGAGATAAAAGAAAAGGGCAGTCCAGAAGAAGAACATGACCCCAGAGATTAAACCAAACATAACCCTTTCTCTTGTTACCATGCTTTTGCAAAGAAACCATAGATAAGAAGATTTCTGCCCTTTGTTTCCATTTGATTGACTCATGGCTCTTGTGGAACAACTTTTGGATGATTTTAATTCCTTAAGATTCCAATTCCCAGTGACGGGCTTTTTACCAGACTGAAAGTTGCTTGCATCAAGAATTAAGAGAATAGGAAGGGAATATATAATTGGGTAGATTCGAAAATGGACCACAAGCCCATACCAAAATGCAGCCTGCAACACTTTACCTGCAAAGAGAACAGTATTTGTCAAAAAGATACAGGTCTCGATATTAGAAATTATTATTTGTTAAAAAGATAAAGGTGGAACTGACCCAAAAAAGAAAAGAGATAAAGGTGGAGAGATTGGAAATTATCATATTATCCAACAAAAATGAACAGACAATTGTAAATGAAAAACAAAGTTGGCATCATCAACATGTAAGTAAATTAACAAATTATTCCATTTTCTATAAAAATGATAATGAAAACAGAAGCGAGCATTAGTCTTATGGTTCAAAGGACAGATAAAAAGCCGCTGCCTTATGATGGAAATATCAGTAAATAATGACTGGAAATAGCAAAGTTAACATTAGTCTAGTTACTTCCCCAATAATATTAATTAAATCCCTCCAACAATAGGTTTCTCAAACTAAAAAAAAGAAAATCTTTAACAAAGGTTTCCCCCTGCCCGTCATTAGATCTGCCAATAAGAATAAAACCACAGGAACCTCACTAATGATACATTTCTTATATCTAAACTCTTCCCCTGCGATTACTTAAAAATATTTTCAATTGCATACTCGTATAGTGTGAATAACGGCAATATCCATATCAGTGCCCAGGAACTTGGGAAATGGAGTGGTTGTATCTAATATATGCGCCCATTCTCATACCAGAATCTGAGCATCATAGCACGTGTAAACTAATCACACAATTATTAGCAATGATCCAATCCAAGTAGGAATTATGAATCTGTCTCCTCCTCCTCTCCCTTCTCCACCTTCTTTCCCAGTTCCTCAAAAATTCCCAAATCCTGATGCCAATGAGGACATGAGCAAATGTTGATTTTGTAAAAGAGGCAAGCCTGGTCCGGTTGGAATTGGAGGGGCTTTCTTTGTGATTGCAAAGAGGTAATTTTGCTCATGTTCTCCAAGAACATTGGAGTGAAGGAATCAATGAGGAATAGGTCTTGGCAATTTTAGAGGCTCTTTGGACTTCTTTTTTCCCCCCTGCTATGTAGGATGGCACGTCCAGAGTGACACCTTCAACTTGGAGATCCAGGGATTGATCCGTGTCCCTGGGCATGTGTGTGAAACTATGTGCCAACGGCCTGACACCACTAAAACATGAGTGTGTGGGCGAGGCTCTTTGGATTTACTCGATTTCATTTTTACAGTGGTTTGATTATGGAGAACAACTATACTAATGTAAATTTGTGGTACTAATGTGAATTCTTGTATTATGCATAAAGATCTATAACCGTGGCGGATTTTCTACTTTAATGTTATCAAACCTTTGTCTTCTCAACTTCAGGCGGCAAGTTGCCATGTGATTTGGTCAGCCAATAGTATCGTGGATGCATTTGAAAATCAATGGGTGGATAAGGCGAAACCTTTTGTTGCTCTTATTATGTTATTGTCTTTTGGTGGGGGTATAATGTTTTTTTACCGCATGATGTTTTGTGTTTTCTTGGCTCTTTTGTATGAACTTCTTTGTTGATAGGTTATCAAAAAAAAAAAAAAAAAAACCTTCTTTGTTGATAACGAATTTTTTTCATTACCAGTCACTGAGAGAGTCATTTTCAAATTAGGAAGAGGGGGAAAGGCTTTAAAGGAATAGAGGTAAGGAAAGAGGCCTGCGAAATAAGAAACAAAGCACAAGTACGTTAAATAATCAAAACTGTAGGGATTGGATGGAAAGAAGAGAAATTCTTGAATCAAGATTTTCCAGCTAACCAACAATTTACTCAATACTCATAGAAGAAATGAAAGTAGAGATGAACCCTCAGTAATTTTTATTAATAAAATTTTTAATACAATTTGTTATTTATAAGTGGTCAACTAAAGTCTGCATTCTCTCCCTAATCAACTAAAGTACTGTATTTTACTGCAAACAGAACTCCTTTAACACAAAATGATCATCTAATTGCACTCAAATACTAAACTCAAACAAAGAAGAAATAAAAACATCTGGGACCATTTCAAGTTCCAAGTATCCAAGACTGCATGTGAGGAACTTGCAGGGTCTCCACACCATTGAGTTGGGCTCCACGAGGTCTCTAGGGCACATTTGGGCCTGTTGGAGCTTTTCTGGGCCTGACAGATTTGGGTTAGCTCAGCTGAGCCTCATGGGCTTACACTGGATTTGGACAATTTCCGTTGCCTGGATTGGGCTGCACAGGCCTAGACCAGGTTTGTTCGGTCCAATTGGGCTTAGCAGCAAGGACATGGATGCATCAGAATCACTCTGATGTAAGATCAACAGTTATCAGTAAATTGTCAAGCCTTCCATACAATTAGACTTCATTTGATTCAAATGAGCCACTACTCAATAATAGAAGTATGATATTGGTAATCCATTTGGATGGAATATGGTTTCTCTTTAGAGCCCATTTCTTAGCGGGAATTTTTAGAATTCATGTTGGGGAATTCGGGAATCCTGTCATTATTGAATTCCTTGTTTCATTCATGCTGGAATTCTTGCCTGAAAATTTCATACATCCTGAACCTTGTTTCATAGCTACTAGAATTCTTGATTGGAACTACACCCATTTATGCATCGTTTATATATAGTTCAAATATAAAGATACTATAGTGTGTGCACTGTATGATACATAGCTACTAGAAATGGTACAACATAATGCAACTACTGAATTCTAGATTTTCCATTTCTCATTCATAAAGCTTCAAAGCTAGTTGCACACTTAGATGAAAGACAATAACTTTTTCATGGTGATGTTTAATACACAGGCCTAAGGGAGCAGAACTTACACCGTTCATGAGGGAAATTATAATCCACAAAACCATGGCGCAAACAATAGGCTCACAGTTTCCTCGGGTACCAATGGTGAAAGTAAATGGATTGAAGAACCAAGCTGCCACAGAATATAGACATACACTCTCTGGCACCTTTCGAATCTTCAAAATGGAATAAATAAAAAATCCCACAAGTAAATCTGCAAACCAGCACACAATACAATCAGAAGGTATTTTCATACTAAGAAGACAGAAAATAAGGATATCAGCCAACTTTATGATTTTAATAGACAATTACAACAAAGTTTAAGATGAGCCCATATCAAAGCTGGAAGGCGTTCACTGTAGCAACCACAAGGTTGTAGATTCAAGTCACATTGCTTATCAAAAGAAAACCACAGTGCTAATTATATAACAATCCATTTTATGGACTTGGTTTGAAAGAATGAAGAAAACAAATTGCATTGCAGATTTTGGATAACCCACTGTGTCAATTAGATTTAATGTTATTTTCATAATCAGGAATCTTTTGTTTGGTATACTCACAAGAAATCAAGCAATAAATAAATCCAACTCTTTCATTTACAACATAGCACAAATGAGTTAAAACAAACTGCCAAATCTTTTTACAAAGAAAAATATTAACTTCAAATATAAAGAAAACTAACAATCCCCAAAATATTACTCACCCAGACAACTAAAAAATTATGAAAATAATCAAAAATCCAAGATAACCCACTGGGCAAACAACACTTGAACTTCATTTGTTGCACTATCATTTAATTAGCCCAAACATCAAGGCCATTCAACTATGATAACAGTATGACAGCCATGAGACAACACAAAGTCAAGCCGAAGCTTGGCAACAACCCACATTAAATAAACAAATTAAGCTCAGCTGGATGACTTAGGTAATCGAACCATCACATAGTTAGGACACTGCTCATCCATGCAGTGACCCAACAAATCAACAGCCCAAATCAATATTGTGGTTTCATTTCAAATTGAAGCCTCAACAAGTGCTCACCCCATTTCAATTTTCCCATAATACACTTAAAATGCACCAAACTTAAAAAGATAGGTTTTATGTTACAGCTTGTTTATTTTTATGAGTAGTATGCATTGAGCCAACCTCAGATTGATGAGATGAGGCTAAGCTACTGTTTGCTGATGATGGTGACCATGTGCAGAAAATGACCTTAACTCATTTCAATTTCCATTGAAATAAGGATGGTGCTCAGAGTAAATGATTCAAAAGAAGAGAGAAATGAGATAATAAAGGAACATCAAAACGGTAAATAAAAATGAGGAAAGACAAGTTTATATATATAGGGAGATGCTCCTATGAGAGCATCACTCACCTTACTATGAGAGATAAGGTGGGCCCCTCACATTTAAGCTGTTGGCATTGGATATGGATGTGAGCACCCCCCCCCCCCCCCCCCCCCCCCCCCCCCCAACCCAAACTCTATCTCTCATATAAGGTGAGAAATATCTCTTATAGGAGCATCTCCCATATAAATATATATATAACAAGGACAAGAGAATCAGGATGTTTCAAAACATCGCGATATGTGTAAGTTCAACAGTTCTAATTTCCATTCCCATGCCTTTTGATATATTACATCTTGAACTCCATATTTTTCTAATGTAGAGACCATTTGCCACTTGGTATTGAATTCATAGATGCGGGGGCAAGGTTTTATGGAAGGAGTATTAAAGAAGTGAGGAGTGAAGGGTCTAAGGTGGAGATGATGATGGAACCATTACTATAGTGGAATTTAATTTACTAGGGTGATAGGCGGATAATCATTTTCTATCAAAAGAGGTAATATTTGACGGCCAATTGTGGATCTTCACCTTTGTTTAAGTAGACAGCTCAGCGGCTCCCGTGATGGTTTATCACTCGAGCAAGCAGCTCCAGCTTGCACCATGATCCTCCCTACTCTACCAACCATGCCATGCACGCGCCCTTCAACCCTTCACTTTTCACACCATGTATAGAAAGACATTCTTGGAGATTAAGCTCCTAGGATTTCTCAGCAATGCATTTCTATTTAAGGGGCTGAAAGTAAAAGGATTAAAGGCGAAGATCAAAAGGCATCACCCAAGGATTAAAGGCGAAGATCAAAAGGCATCACCCAACAGTCTTCCCTTTTGATAGGAAACTATTACCCATGCATCAACCCAGTAAATTAAATCCTACAAATACAATGGTCCTAACTCATACCAACATCTCCTTTTAAACCCATCCCCCTTCTCTCTTTTAACACTACCTAAGCAAAACCCGAACTCCCGAGTACTAAATACTATAAGTAGGCCAAAAAGGTCACCAATTGTTGGCTTCTGGGATGAATTGAACATGGTTTCAAAGCACTTTAACATGGAAACTTTACAATCCTTTTCAATTGAAAACCATTTCCCATGAAAAAGAGAGAGAGAGAGAGAGAGAGAATCCGGTGGCAGTGAAGAAGATACGTAAAATGAATTTATGGGTAAAATCCCAAAAAGAAGAGAACCCCATTTTACCTGAAGCGGAGAAGATGAATTTCCCCCAAGATGGATGTAGAATTGAGTTGGGTACGAGGAGGAAGGCGAGGAGAGGCGAGTAGCGGTACGTGGATCGTTCGTAGGGAGATCTTCCAGAAGCGACGAGAGAAGCAGCGTCGGAAAAGACGATGTAATCGACATCAGTGTATCGAACTTCCATGTGGGCGTCTTGCCACTCGCCATAGAAGATCAGGACAAGGCGAATGAGAGCCGAGAACAGCAGCAGACAGCGGAAATTCATGGACGCCATCTCTGCAACAGTGGAGTTATGGGTCTTCGGTTGGGTTATCTTAGCCTGAATATTGAAATCAACCCCCTAACTAGTCAAGTATTTGTAATTACATTTAGGTCCCTAAATGTAATACAAATACTTAGATTAAGAGAACCCAACCAAACCCTAAATTCGCAATGAGTTGGTTCAAGTATGAGTGTATGTGTTGGTTAGCTCAGATTTATATGAAGATCGACCTTACCAAATCTAACCCATTGTCATTCCTAAACTCTACTAATAGAGTCAAATGAAGTAAAGTTGATTTTGAAGAAATAATAAAATAGAAGTGGGTTATGATGGTATTTTATTTTAAGTTATTTGTTATGAAATCTTTTTTGACTTTTTATATAGGAAAATGAAGTTTTTTTATATTTTAGTGAATCAAGGTGGTTGCTCTTTTACTTTTTCTGAAAAATATAAAGGGAGTTTTGAATTAAAGTACTTTTGATGTAACATCTTATCTGAAAAATGGAGGCTTTACTTAACTTTTATTATGCTAATAAAGTGCCAAACCTAAACTTGATAAGCGAAGGTCCACAAGTAGCTCAGCAATGATCATCTTGATGCATAAGAATATGAGAGTCCTAGGGATTGCAGAGAGTCGGATTCAAATGGGGACAGCCCCGACCTGTTATTATTATGGGCAAATTTGGTAGTATGTTCGTTGGGTTTAGGTTGGGTATTGAAAAACACACTATTGCTCAAATCAGATTCAAGGCGGGTTTGGATTTGGATTTGGATTTTGTATGTGAAATCTCAATAGTGGAAGGAGTGGTAAGGATACACATATTCTTAGATGCGTTGAGTTCAAATCTTCCCTAATACATTTACTTTGGTACTTTGGCATGAGAACCATAAAACCCGCCCCAAGAATGGAGGAACAAAAATACCAATTGGTTCAAGTTCGGCTCTTGCCTAAACTCGAACCTACCCACCACATTGCCATCCCTAGAGACTCCCATTTTCATCCTCACCTCATGTCCCTTATAATAATAAAATTTAGGGGTTTTGACATATTAATGCTTCTTAAATACAGTTTTTCCAATTTCAAGACTCAAATTCAAATAATGACACAAGAATCGCTTGACTATGGTTAACATTTTTTTAAAAAAAACTTTTTTTCCAAAATCCTATGATATTATGGAATCCAATGTAAAAACTAGAAGACCCTGCAATTTTTTGCAACCAGTAAGTAAATTTGTTTTGTGCTTTTTTTTTTCACAAAACATGAAAAGTAGTATTAAGTATTATTTTGTGAAAAAGATATACATCTGACTAACATTTCTCAGGTTCTACCATACTGGAAAGTTTCACCCTAATATACTACAAAAAAAAAAAAAAAAAAAAGGCCATGATATCATGGAATTCACTATTACCATGACATCATGGGATTTATCCATTTCTGTATCACCAATTTTTATTTTGCAACTAGCAAGCAAATTCGATTTATACGGAACATGAAAGGTGGCATCTTGTGAAAAAATAATACATTTCAACCTGATTTCTCAGATTCTATTATTCTTGAAAGTTTCCCAATGATATACTACAGATTAACCATGACAGCATGAGATCCTGGGCAACAAAACCCTAGGTTTTTTGCAGCCCACCAACCTCTCTCTTGTTCTATAACAACCACCAAGACAAAGAGAGAACTTTATTTTCTAAAGAGTAAACTAGTCCCCCTCTCATGATTTCACCATGGTGATGATTTTTCAATTGATAAAAGGACAGAGGGGTGAAAAGGGAAAGTGAGCAAAAAGGATAGGTAAGGGTTTTTTACTTTTTACATTGGGATCCAATCGTATCATGGGACCTAAGTTGGGCAAGAACTAAAATATAAATGTTGACCAAAGTCCGAGTGACTCTTGGTTACATTATTTGAATTTGAATAAAGAAATTGGATTTAAAGAGGATTAACATGTCAAAACCCTTAAAATTTAGGAAGCTGCTATTTGCACAGCCATAATTGCTCCCTGCACATCTATCCATTGGACTCCTGATGGACCCCTCTAAAAAATCTCCAAAAATACCCGTCCATTTCTTCCCTCTCTCCCTCTCCCTCCTTGATGCCCACCTCCCTCTCCCTCCTTCTCTCTCCATTTCCTTCCCCCTCTCCCTCTCTCTCCCTTGCTCCTTCTCTTTCCCTTTCCTTCTCTCTCTCCCTCTCCCTCTTAGCGCCCACCTCCCCCCTCTCCCTATCTCCCTCTCCTTCTCCCTATCCCCCTCCTTCTCCAGATGCCCACCTCGTCCCTTTCCCTCTCATTCTCCCTGTCTCACCCTTTCCCTCTCGTTCAGCTACTTACGGCCGAACAAATGAGTATATTGGGTGGCCAAACAGGGCCGAACAGGAAAGGGAGGGAAAGGGGCGACGATCGAGGAGAAGAGGGAAAGAGAAAGAGGGAGAGGGAGAGAGAGGGAGAAGGAGAGGGAAAGGGAGGGGCATTTTGTAGTTTTTTCAAAGGGGTCCATCAGGGGTCCCATCGATGGATGTGTGGGAGCAATTATGGATGTGCAAATAGCAGCTCCCAAAATTTAATGCCTTTTTCATAATAATCTTAAATGACCAAAATGCCCTTATTTCTGTAACGCTATATATTCGAAATGTAATCACTCGTTTATAGTCCCCTTGGCTTCTACATCAGCACACCTTCACATTCAACAATTCAACCTTCCCTCCAAAGGAAGGAGAAAATTCAAAATTTATATAAGATTTCAATTTCTATAAACATAACAACTTTATATATATAATATATATATAATAATGGTTGGGAAAAAATGGTCGCAACATTCACATTTGTAAATAAATTAAGAAGTTTATTGATTTGAAGGTGAGAAATATAGTGGTCAATCCAATGGTAATAAATGCATTGAACGAAATATCAAGTTTTAAACTTAATTGAATCATATGCATTGGATTGGTCGAAGCAGAATCTCCAGACTTGATAAAGAACTATCGAGGTCATTACAAATTTATAAATATAAAATACAATCAAGTTGATGGCAACATGTTAGGCTGAGGTTAGGTGCAAATTGCCTTAAAATGAAATTAAAGTAAGATAATTTTATAAACTTTTTAAAGTTATGATAATTAATGAGAACTTTGTCATTAGATAGTTGCTAAAATAGCTATAATCATTTAAATAGAGAAAGTCTTAGATCATATTAATAGGAGTAGCAGTTTTGAGTCAACCTACCAACCTAACTTGAATGCTCCTTTTTCTAATATGAATAATCATACGCCTTACACTCACTCAACCAAGTCCCTCACCATCAGTGCTACAGCCGGGGATTGATCATTGGTTCTTTTTATGGAAGGGAGGCACCTCACCACTGAGCTACCAGTGGATTGGAAACTTGAACTCACTTTGTAATTCAAAGTTAGTTCATTTTTTTTTTTTTTGGTTTGAGCTACGATTTCTCTAATTCAATTAATTGATGGATCGGATTAAGGTCAATATATAAAATAGGACTTCCTAACTCAACTTTACTTACCTCATTCCATGACCTTCCAAAAATTCAACTTGAATGTGACCTATTAATTAAATGTTGAGTTAACCTTTCTAACTTTTGTTGGGGTGGATCGGTGTAGAAAAAAGTTGAACAGAGGGAGACTTTTGATACATGTACTTTTAGGTAATTTTACACGAGAATATAGGAATTATGTTAAGAGAAGCTTGGGGCATTCGTAGCTATGTATAATAAGAGAGTAGCTACGTGCACACTGCAAAAGGCTCTCCACACACTACATTTTTTTTTAAAAAAAATAAAAAAAATAAATCCCTAAACTACCCCTCTCCTTCTCCTCCCCTCTCTCTCCCTCTCCCTGCTCTGGCCACCTCCGCCCGACGCCGATCCCTCTCACTCTCCTTCCTCTCCCTGTCTCTCTCCCTTGCCAGCCGCCGCCTTGCACCAACCCCGCCACCTCCGCCCTGCGCCGACCCATCTCCCTGCCCCCTCCTTCTCCCTTTCCCCATCTCCCCCTTTCCGGCAACCCCATCCCTCTATCCATCTCCTCCTTTCTCTCCCTCTCTCTTCCTCTCTCCCCCTCTCCCCTCGCTCGTCGACGGCCTCCGCCCAAAATCCCTCCTCCCTCTGCTTCAGGAAGCCCCAAACCTTGAGATGATCGAGCACGCCCTTCGGGCCATCTACTCCCTCTCTGTCTCTGCCTCGACAACAGGGCCCTTTCCTCATCCCCCTCCGCCGCCGAATTCCTGCCTCAGCTAGTGGAGCTGATCAGGTACTGGGGCAGCTCGAGGTTGCAGCATATCTCAACTTCCCTGATCTACAACCTTTCTCTGGCTGACGAGTGCAAGCGGGCATTGGCAGATGCATGGGCACCCTTGCGAAGATGATGGAGTCTCCCTTGCAGAAGTCAACAGCGGTGGGGACACAGGAGGTGGCGAAGAGGGCGCCGGTGTTGCTCCTGTCTGTCCGGAGCAATCGTAAGGAGTTCGCGAGGGAGGAGAAGAACGTGCCAAAGTTGGTGCAGATGATTAACCCCAGAAGGAACGAAGGTGGGATGTGCAAGAGCATCCCCAACCCAGTCTCCCTCTCTCCCTCCTTCTCTGCCCTCCTGTCTCCCTCCCTCTCCCTCCCTTTCTCTCCCTCCGCTTCAGCGACACTGAAATAATGGTGGGGGTAGGGCTGGGGATGGGGATGGGGATGAGGATGAGGGGGGGTGGGTGCAGAAAGAACTGGGAGCAGGGATAGGGACGGAGAGGGAGAGGGAGATGGGACGGCTCAAGGCGGTGACTGACAGGGTCGGGGCAGGGCGGAGGCGGCGGGTGGGGTTACCGGAGCAGGGAGAGGGAGAGAGAGAGAGGGAGAGAGAGAGAGGGAAAGAGAGGGAGATGGGTAGTTTAGGAATTTTTTATTTTTAAAATGTAATATGTGGAGAGCCTTTTGCGGTGTGCAGGCATCATCACTCGTACATTAATCTTACATGACAAAAATGCCCTGATCCGTGTAACCCTGTCTATTCGAAATGTAGCAGGTCGTTTATAGTCCCCTTGGCTTCTACATGAGCACACCTTCACGTTCAACAGTTCAACCTTCCCTCCAAACGCTGAAGAAAATTCAAGTTTTGTATAAGATTTCAAATTCCGTACCCGTCTTCTGAAAGAAATCACTTCTTCAAATTCCTCTAATGAAGAAATGCTCTGCTTTTCCTTGAAATGTACAACAGCAAATGTCTCCTTTCAGTCTGTAAGCGATTCTCACCCACCCGTTCACTTCCCTCAAAACCCAAAGCAATAATCTGCAGATACATAACAAAATCAGCTCCAAATCTCACAGACTTTCCTGGGTGTTTCTCAAATCTGGATGTTCGTTTGGCGGGCCGGTTTTCGTCAATCTTGCAAGATTGCTCTGATTCTTCAGACCTTAGAAAAGGATCCCAAGTCCATGCTCAAATCATTGTGAATGGTTTCTGTGACATGGGTTTCTTAGGAACAAGGGTTTTAGGCATGTATGTTCTCTGTAGAAGCATTGCAGATGCAAAGAATGTGTTTTTGAGGATTGAGAAATGGAGGTCTTTGCCTTGGAATTGGATGATTAGAGGATTTACTATGATGGGTTTTTTTGAATTTGCATTGTTGTTTTATTTTAAGATGTTGGGAGTTGGGGTATCTCCTGATAGATATACGTTCCCGTATGTAATTAAGTCGTGTTATAATTTATCTGCTGTGAAATTGGGCAGATTGATCCACAGGACAATCTGTTCAATGGGTCTAGAGATGGATGTCTTTGTGGGTAGCTCTTTGATCAAGATGTATGCTGAGAATGGTTCTATTGAAGATGCACGTAAAGTGTTTGATAAAATGCCGGTAAGGGATTCCGTTTTGTGGAATGTAATGGTTCATGGATATGTCACAAGTGGGAGTGCGAGTGAGGCTCTAAAACTTTTTAGTGTCATGAGAAAATCGGAAAAACCCAATTCAGTGACATTTGCTAGCGTACTGTCTGTATGTGCTTCAGAGGGGAAAGATGAATACGGCTCTCAGCTTCATGGGCTTGCAATTAGATGTGGGTTGGACTTAGAATCATCGGTGGCAAACACGCTGTTATCCATGTATTCAAAATGCCAATGCTTGCCTGATGCACGGAAGTTATTTGACATGATGTCTGGGACTGATTTGGTGACTTGGAATGGGATGATCGCTGGGTATGTTCAGAATGGATTCAAGGATGAGGCTTTGGATTTGTTCTGCAAGATGCAGTCAGCTGAAGTCAAACCAGATTCAATCACCTTCGCTAGTTTTCTTCCTTTGTTTTCTGACTCGACTTGTCTGAAACAAGGTAAGGAGATTCATGGTTACATTGTAAGAAACAGAGTGTGTTTGGATGCGTTTTTGAAGAGTGCACTCATTGATATATATTTTAAATGCGGGAATGTAGATATGGCGTGTAAGGTTTTCAATACAACTGGCACCGTAGATGTAGTTATTTACAGTGCAATGATTTCGGGCTATGTGCTAAATGTGATGAGTCATGATGCAGTAAAAATGTTTCGTCGTATGATAGCTGCACAAATGAAGCCCAATGCAGTTACATTAGCCAGTTTTTTGCCTGCTTGTTCTGATTTGGCTGCTTTCACACTGGGAAAGGAGCTACATTGTTACATTTTGAAGAACTCTCTTGATGGAAGATGTTATGTGGCAAGTGCTTTGACTGATATGTATGCCAAATGCGGGAGATTGGATGTCAGTCAATGGATATTTGAGAAAATTCCTGAAAGAGATGCCGTGTCTTGGAACACAATGATAATGAGCTTCTCTCAAAATGGGCAGCCTGAGGAAGCAATCCGGCTTTTCCGCCAGATGGGGTTAGAAGGCATTACATATGATTGCGTCACTATTTCTGCTGCTTTATCAGCTTGTGCAAATCTACCAGCACTTCTTCATGGGAAAGAGATTCATGGTTTCATGATGAAAGGTTCCTTGAAATCGGATCTTTTTTCAGAGAGTGCTCTCATAGACATGTATGCAAAATGTGGGGATTTGTGCATTGCTCGCCGCGTCTTTGACTTGATGCAATTGAAGAATGAGGTCTCATGGAATAGTATCATTGCTGCTTATGGGACCCATGGACTGGTTCAGGAAGCCCTCTCTTTATTCAAAGAAATGAAGGAGGTGGGAATTCAACCTGATCATATCACCTTTCTTGCAATAATATGTGCTTGTGGTCATTCAGGCCTCGTTGATGAAGGCTTCAGACTCTTCCATTCCATGGGTGAGGAATATGGAATTGCGGCTCGGATGGAGCACTATGCATGCATGGTTGATCTTTTTGGACGTGCAGGATGCCTGCGCGAGGCTCTTGAATTTATAACAAGCATGCCATTTGAACCAGATGTTGGTATTTGGGGTGCGCTGCTAGGTGCTTGCCGTGTTCATGGAAACGTTGAACTCGCAGAGCTTGCCTCAAAACACCTATTTGAGTTGGACCCTCAAAATTCTGGATATTATATCTTGTTGTCAAATACACATGCTGAAGCTGGACAGTGGGAGCATGTTGTGAAGGTACGAAGCTTGATGAAGAGAAGAGGAGTGCAAAAGCTGCCAGGTTGTAGCTGGACTGAGGTTAATGGCGCCACTCATATGTTTGTTTCAGCAGATACTTGTCATCCGCAGGCTCCAGAGATTTACATTTTATTGAAGTATCTACTCCTAGAACTCAGAGTAGCTGGTTATATTCCCAAATCCGACCTCATTTACCCTCTACCTATGAGCTCCAGCAACCAGGTTAGGCCTCGTCCTTCATTACCCTTGAACAGCACTGAGCATTCTAGAATGCAATTTATTATGTAAAATTTTAATCACATATTTAAAGTCAGCGTCATAGTCTCAATGATATTTTGAAACAAACATGATGTTTTTTGTGAAAAAATAACTGAGCTGAGATCTGTTATATGGTATGCTCAATGCATTACCCAATTTTGAGTATTATGTATTTTTATAAGATACCTAATTTCACTATATATTTAAGAAGTTACTCGTGTGTATATTTAAACACTGTTCTATCTTTTTTTACTTTATTTTCTATTTCCATTTTTTCTTTGTTTTTGCAATCAATTGACCTTGAAGAAGGTATAGATAGAGAGAGAGAGAGAGAGAGAGAGAGAGAGAGAGAGAGAGAGAGAGAGAGAGAGAGAGAGAGAGAGAGAGAGAGTTGGGCACAACTTTTTTTTCTGTCTCTTTCTTACACACATAATTTAGTATCTTGTATGAGCCATAAATCCAAGTGAAGTAGTTTCGCTTTGACTTGAAGCAACCCTTAGATGTAAGTGGATTTTTTTATTGGTAACGACACATTATATTAAGGGAAACCAGCATGATACAAAAGCCCCAAGTGCATGTGACATTTCCTTGGCCCTCCTTAGATTAAGATAAACTGTTCGATCAAATCCTGTCCCCATGGATCCGCACATTGATTCAGGATCATCCCTTGGACTTAGCAGTTTTGGAGTCTCTTTTTGGGATAGATCTCCGGAGTCATTACCTGGGGGTTCTTGGAGTCATCACCAAGGGGTCCTGGAGTCATCACTTTAGAGGGTTTGCATGGAGCCATCGCCATACAAAGAAAGAGAGTCAAAAGCTATACTCATGAAAATATCATTCTACAATAATTCTTTAAGTGTTGCACATTATAGTATATGAGGATTTTTTATATTTGTGTGTCTAAGCAATATATTGTAGAACAAGGTCTGGACTAGCTCCCCTTGATATATTTCTAAAACAAAGAAGACTTCTAAAATTTTACTAACAAAATATGGCTCTAACTCAACTATGCATACTAAGCCAAAATGAAGCTGATGTGGCCTCTTATGAGTCTCCGTTCTTGAACAAAATTATGCTTCTACAATGGAGCACATTGGGTTAAAGAAAGGGGAAAGTTATTAAGTTTTTTCATGTAGTGTTTCTTTTATCAATTTCCTTTTTGATGTCTAAGGTCAAAATCTAGATTTAAAAACTATTTGCCATCTTCAAGTCTTAGGACATGCAGTCATTCTTTTCATCAGGAAGTCTTACCTCCTACTTTTGAGAGAAATATCATTATGTCTTCAATCTCACTTCCCTATCCAACACCCTGTAGTCCACAGTTGTATCAATGTTTACTAGTGCCATCTGATTATTGAATTCAACGTTAGCATAGAAGGGCTAGAGATTGCATGCACCTATGGCCATATATATGGTCTTTCCATTGTTGAGTTGCATCATTTTGCTGCTTACGACCATGGTCATCAGATACTCTTCCGAGAGGTTTTTCCTTTGTGTGGGTGGGTGGGGGCCAGAAGGGAATAACAAGTGTAATGAGGGAGTTCTCCCTCTAGATAGACCGTTAAGCTTTCATTGACCTTCCTTTAGCCGGTGGCCCAGTGCCCAATTCACCTGGTCTAATCACCAAGACCCACTCACTTTGTTGCCATAGATAGATTTTTCATCAATGACGATTGGGTGGAGCTATTTTCATGAGTTGTTGTTCATGCGCTTCCTAAGCCTGTGAGACTATGGTTTGATTATGTTGGAGTCAAAGATAAAGAGCTGGGGTCCAAAACCTTTAAGATTTAGACTAGCTTGTTCACCATTGTGGGGGCAATAGAGTCTTTGAAACAAGCCGCGATAGTGGAGATCTAATCCATAATTTGGGAAGAAGAACATGGGTCAATCTCGAAAGATATGAGAAGCCAATGTGGAGCTCCATGAAATTTAAGGAAGCGAACTTATTGAAGAAGAAGTCAAATGGTGGCTGAGGGGATAAGAACACTGAAGTTTTCCACAAAATAGCGCTTCAGACTGTTAAAGAATCAACTGCATTGTTTCACCGGAAGAAGTGGGTCTATTATCCAAGACAAAGAAGAGATATTGAGGACCTTTGTAAATTTCTCCTGAGGCCTGTATGGGGAGCGTGATAGAATTGATCAGAAGTTTTATAACTTAGAATTTGATGTGATAGGAAAGGGTGGACTGGCTGGAGTGGAAGTTTGAATAGAAAGGGGTCAAAGGGGTTATTTTTTAGAGTACAGGTAATTGAGTACTAGGGCCAGATTTTTTTTTTTTCCTTTTGGGAAGGTGTTCATTAAGAAGTAACGGCATGCATAAATGTGTTTTGAGCTTGGTTATCGAGAAGCATGAGTGCCTTTTCATTGCTCTTTATTTCATAGAAAGGTGTGGTGCAGGTGAAAGATTTTAGACCCATCAGTCTTATAGGTATCATTTTACTAGTGGCTAACAAGTGTGCTGACTCCACTTACAAATCAAGGAAACTACGTATATCTGTAGGTTGGAGTTAAAGAAAGCTTAAGACAGAGTTGAGTGGGACTGACTTCAATATATCCTCTACATACGTGGTTTGGTTTAAAATGGAGAAGCTGGGTTAAGGCATGCATGGAATCGGCTAGGTTCTCAATCTTAAAAAATGGGTCTGCGAAAGGATTCTTCAGGCAAAATGGGGTCTAAGGCAAGGAGATCCTTATCACTGTTTCTCTTCTTGATAGTGGGAGAAGCCATCTGTAGAATGTAGAGAAGGCACGAGTAATCTATTCGTAGGTTTATAGTGTGGCAAATACTGGATTCTCATCAGCAATGCCAAACAAAATCCAGAATATCAAACTGGTATTGAGGTGTTTTCCAGCAATTTTCAGCTTGATTAATTTCCAAAGATCAAATTGATAGGGATTAAAGTTAGCAAACCATGCTGCGGTGCAGTAAGATCTTTCTCATCTGCCTATCTAGGTCTTCCATTATGCATGTGACAAGCAAGACATTAGGGGGTTGCCCCGGAGGGGTGGGGGGCCCTCAAATTGCCTTTAGCACTCTGCCAATCTACTAGATGTCACTCTTCCGATGTTCAATTTCAGTTATTGAAAGAATTGAAAGAATCCAAAGACAGATCTACTACATGTCACTCTTCCAATGTTCAATTTCAGTCATTGAAAGAATTGAAAGGATCCAAAGAGAGTTCCTTTGGCGTGGTATAAAAGAAACATAGTATTTCCTTCTGCAATGTGATTTACTCTGCAAACCTCGAGACTGAGGCAGCTTACGGATTCGATCTGTAAGGCATATTGAATGAAGTCCTCTGTAGTAAATGGTTTTTGGGGACTCAGTAATTGTACGGATGGCTTATGCAAGAGGATACTTTGCTCTAAATATAAAGTGAAGGATCAAAGAAGCGTTTGATCAAATGGCTGGAGAGTCATGTCGAGTTCAATCTCCTACTAGGCCATGTGATAGGAAATGGGGAAGATCAAAGAAGCTTTTGACCAAAGGGCCCCAATTCAGATGATGCAAGGGTAACAACATTTGTTTTTGGACTGATATGATTGGCTGAATGATGCAGCTTGACAAACTGGCCCTTGCTTACATGGATGCATGGGATCAAATCAAGGGCCCAATGGCCTTGAGCTAGCCACAAATCAACGGCCCAAGGTCCTTGAGCTAGACACAAATCAACGGCCTAACTTCCCAAGGGCCTTGAACTAGCCACAAGAAGGGACTGATCAGGACATCAACCCCTCTAGAATGCAGCTGACCAAACCAGACCCATTAAAAGGCCTGGCCAGTCAAACCAGGCCCAGTAGGCCTGCTGCCCATGAGTTGCATCATGCACCATTCCTGTGCAACTGTGTCTAGTGCACCCCTCACTTATCTATCAATTTTTTTCCTTGGATATATATATATATATATATATATTTGTATTTATTTGGGTGGTTGTCTACAGATTGTTAGATTTCCTTCACAATGACTGAATGACTTTGATTGGTTAAGTTTAAGGATTCTCTTTGTTAGAAGAAATGAAAAGTGTCTCACGACAACTTAACAATATTCGGCAATAACTTGAGGGATTCTATTTGTTCTAAGGGCAGTAAACTCAGCAACAACTCTATAGCCAAGGACGGTGTCTCATGAACTATGCTAGTGTTTTGATCTGTGATGCTCTTTGGTTTTTGAGGTTGATGCTCCTCTTGGGCATTGGACATTTCTTGTTTTCCTTATTCCTTTGACAAACTTCATCATTACTGTTCAAGAGAAAGAAAGAAAGAAAGATAGATAATCATGTAAAATATGAATAAAATTGAACAAGAGAAGGTTATTTGAAGAAAGTGAACATGATGGCAAGGGTCTTGTTTCATTCTGTGTGATGGTTGTTAATTCATGAAGCTAGAGATTGTTTTGATTTTGGTTTTTTTGCCTATAGAGTTGAACCCACCCCGCTAGTCCACTGGGTCTTTGATTATTGTTGAATTCTCACTTCTCTGTACATATTCAAGCATCATAGCCTTTCCATGCACGCGGTGTGATGGTAAGGGCATATCCTTCCTAGAGGGGAGACTTGCAGTTCAAGTGCTGCTCACGTAGTGGCAAGTCACCCGAGTACTGTGAGCTAACCAGTTTAGTGGCTATGCAAAAAGGAAAAAAAATATAAAAGCATCATACAAGATGAACATCTATGGAACCCCAGAGATTACGGCATGGACTGAACCCATACGTTTGATTGTAAAAGTTAAGAAATTTGAATAAAGTTCGAGTCCTGGTAACTAAAAATGTATCAACAAAATCAACTTCAGGTGAACTGTTAATGTGATATTTTGGTGAATTAGTCTTATTTTATGGAGAAAAAAAAGGGTATGGATTGCATTCTTAGATTCTCAAAAAACGACTGCGAAATCATATTACAACTTGCACTGAGTTGCCTCCACTTTACAAGCTTGAAGCTTTTGAAATCAAATCTTTTGCTTGAAATTAAGCCACCATGTACCATTTTCCTGACATAAAGATCTACGAGACCCATTCACGTGACTGTGATTTTCTTTAATAAATATGTTTACATCTTTTGACTTTGCCAAGATACATAATCATATGCATTGCTTTATCTGGCAGTTTTGATGAGATTTATGTCCTTGATTCATCTTTCTATCTTTTT
Organism: Persea americana; assembly: GCA_029852735.1. NCBI lineage: Eukaryota > Viridiplantae > Streptophyta > Magnoliopsida > Laurales > Lauraceae > Persea > Persea americana. Next base: position 75,704,455 of record CM056815.1, read on the forward strand.
TAATGTCAGAAATTGATTTGATTGTCCCCCTTTGTAGAAGACAAATTTCAAAGGTGAAAAGAAATGACCTGATTCGAGTTATTTCTGAATTTCCTTGCCTTCACAACCAGGTCATCAGCAGTGGGCCAAACACTCTCTTTTGATAAAGTCAAGCCTTTGTCAATTGATCTGGTTTGGGCATAAAACCACTTGATCTGAATTGGGCATTTTTATGCAGCATTTTGTAAATGAGTTCTATTTAGACAGGACCATAAAAATCACCTCGGAAAAGCATCTGAAATAGAAGAAAGGAATTACATGGTCCTGTGCTGCAAATGATGTACTGTTTATTTTTCCTGTCCCCCGCAAGTGAATAAATCTGGGACCGCCATTTGGTTATTTAGTTTGTTGATGTAATGGCCCACCATATATAGGTGGGCTAAAATTCTCCCAGACTGGAAGATCCTACCCATCAGCTGTTGCTGTATTCTATCCTTCACCATTCATTCCTTCTATTTGTTTTTTGTAGAAGATTGATTGAAAAGTAATGGTATTCTAGTCCGGGAGATTTTTGTGTTGTCTTGTCCTCCATCCACACTTGGCCCCATCACATAATACTTCTGGATTGCCAATGACCGAACAGTGGATATGGAATTGTGAGGTGCACCAAATTGTATTTTTCTGTAGAACTGGACCTGAGTTTGATTTCTCTATGAAACAAGCACATGTGCTTCTCTCTCTTGATAATAATGAAAATAGATAAGCAGACTGGACAAGGGCATAATAAAATTTGATACATACTTTATTGGAATAAGAACCCCGGGGCTGTTTGGAGGCTTTGCTAATAGAGTTGAGTGAAGTAAAGATTATTTTGAAGAAAGAATAAAATATAAGTGGGTTATAAATACATTTTGTTTTTAGTTGTTCATTATGGAATCTTTTTAACTTTTTGTAATGATTGTTGATTTTTTTTTTTGTCTTTTAGTGGAGAAATGAGGTTACTTTTTGACTTTTTAAAAAAAAATATGGTGGGAAATTTGAATTAAAGTGCTTTTGATGGGACTTTTTTTTTGAGAAATGGGAGCTTTACCTTAGGGCCCGTTTCTTTCCTAGAATTCCTGGAATTCATGTCTGGTGGCTGTCTGGGATTTTCAAATGCTGGAATTCTGAAATGCTACTGAATTCTGTCATTTCTGAATTCTCTGTTTCTTTTATGCCTAAATTCCCGCCTGAGAAATCCTAAATTTCTGAATTTCTTGAATTCTCTGTTTCATAACTATAAGGATTTCTTACTAGAATTTTACAAACCATGAGAGAGAGAGAGAGAGAGAGAGAGATATTTTACAAAACATGAACTGCATTAAACTGGAATCCCAACCAACCAACCATCTAAAGAAAAGTTAAGAAAATGAAAGGAAACAACCAAGGGATCTTATATTATTTATGCAATCACCTGGGCTTGGGCTAATATTATTTTAATTTGGGTTCAAGCTTGGTTGTGGCCGTTCAGGTAGGGCTTGGGTTGACTGAATACCCAATCCTACCAGCCCAAGTTTTTAAATCCAGTGAGCTTTACAGCTTCTCCCATCTGAGAACTTGAATTGGAATTTTTAAGGCCATTTGCCTTGACAGTCTCCACAAAAGGCTCTGTTTGATGCATGGCCAAACAGTTACAACTACCACAATATCAATAGGTGAGCGCAGTCATTGAATTGCAATTGCGGCTCAAATCCAACCACAAAATAACAAACAACTAGGAGCAGTTCACTGGACTAGAGGAACATAGATAGTTTGAATTCATTCAGAAACCAACAAGAAGAAAAGCACTGAAACCAAATTCCATTTATGGTGAGACTAAAACCAAAATCTTTAAACATTACTGGGTGGAGAATTTGTTCCCAAAAATTTTGTTATTACTTTCCAACCAAATTGAGCAGCCACAAAATATTTCATCTACCTGTAACAGCTAAAGTCCAAAACACAACAAAAGCAACTAGTGACTGAGGGGAACACTACTGTAACGGAAAATTGAGCACGCTTGAATAGTGGCAATCTACAAAGAGATGATTAACATTTGCATTCCTTGAAACAAAATATGGCCATTAATGATAATGTGTTTTGTGCTTTGCAAATGATCTAGAATGATGATATCATTCTTGCATGCCCCACAAATATTTGATTCACACAAGAACAGCCTTGGAGACACGTATTTGAAGAGGTAAGCAAACACTTGTATTTAAAAGTCATGTATCTCCAAGAAGTTCTCCTTGAAGTCCTATTACGTGGCCTTATACCTGACTCATGTTAATCATCCACATTGTCTGGATTTTTGGAATGCCAGGTGGAGACCTGGTTTTTGGGAATGCCTGCTTTTTAGTATTTCTAAATGCTGGAATTTTGAAATGCCAGGAATTCTTGAAGTGAAACGCTGGATTTCTGACAGGAATTCCGGAATTCCCAGACAACCGGAATTCCTGTCAGGAATTCCATAAAAGAAACAGGGCCTTAGTGTTCATTTATGGGTTTCCAACTGCTAGTTGTCATAGATGATGACAATGATCATATATAAAACCTTCTCTGTAAGGCTCTTGCAGACCTGACTGGGTGAACCTTCAACAACTTTATCTTTATATGTGAATTTATATTGACCATACATCTTTTTTTTTTATGAAGTATTGAGGAATGATAGGAAACTCATCTTATTGTCCTTAGCTGTAGCTCAGCTGGTTAGGAGAGAGTGAGAGCATGAGTTTGAATTCCCCATGAAGCAAAATAAAAATAGGACGCTTATCTCAATTGAGTCTATAATTTGCTGATGTTCCAATTTTTTTTTATGTGGGGCCATTATTCCCCAATCTAGACATCTATCTGCTGGGCCATAACTTTGGATGGCATATGCTCTAATTTCTACTGGATTCAAAGATTGCAGACCTTTATTCCTTTCTCCCCTTTCTAAATGTCTGGACCATGCTCTATTGTCTTTTTGAACATATATTTTACACCACCAATCATAGAATTAAGGTATTCCAATCTGGGAGAACTCTAAGTTCTCCTTTGCCCATCGAACACCAATCTGACCCACGGCTGCCTCAGCAAACTGTAGACTTTGTTATGGCTCAAGATCCTATAATTGCCTTTGAATAAATGGGAAGGAAAAGATGGGAAAACATGTTTTATATGTTTCTTTATTATAGCAAAGGCATATAATGGGTGGTGAATCTTATCCCTGATGTCTTGTTGAACTTGGCTGATACATTGCTATCATGGTATGACAATGTCCTCTAACCTAACCAACCCAGAAGTAGATTTTTGGAATCATGCAAAGCACCAATATCATTTCACTCTAATGCTTTCCAGATCAGATATAAGAAAAATTCAAAGATGACAAGACCCCTTTGCTCTAATGATTTTCTCATGCATTGGATAATTCCTTGACCTGAGAATAGGCTGTATACTCCTTCATTTTGTGAACGTTGGTCCATAGTTGGAAGGACCAGATTGTTCATCTGATCAGCCCATCATGAATGCCTGAAAGACCTTTCATATAGCATAGTGTCTTTGATTATGACCTGAATAGATGGCTAAGAAAGAAATGCAACAACATTTGACATTTAAGCGAAGTGGGTAATTGTTGGATGGGTAGGAGCATTAAAGCTGGGTTCCCTGTTGAGAATGGTCTATCTGCACTAGGATCCACCACACAGACAGTTTGGACTCCACATATACAAGGAATTATACAATGCGCATGTGGGCAGCATGTCGGTACAAGGGTTGATGAATCCTAGAATCTAAGTTTTGGAGCAACTGTGTGAAGTCTAACCACACTTAAATTGTTACCGACATTTAAATTATTTATCTACATGACTTAAATTGTTCGAGCTGTTGGGAAGTCCAGAAGTGGCAATGAGCTAGACATCGAAACTGTTTAGGGCCTTAACCGATACATAGTGCTAGCATTGGTAGTGTTGTGTACCTAGAGTTTTACCATTAATGATCCATAAACCGGTAAAATGAAACATGCATGTCACCTCAAGTCTCGGAACATATTTAATATTTTATAAAAGGGGCCTGTTTGTCTTGTCTTTATATATATATATATATATATATATATATATATATGGGAGTATTCTTATGCATACTTCCCTCATCATAGGGTAAGTGATACTTTCATTTTTGGGAATTTTCAAGTACCAATGTACCTCACGCTTTTGTACTTGAAAATTCCCAAAAAGGAAAGTGTCCCTCACCATATGGTGAGGGAAGTATGCATAAAAATACTCCCCATATATATATATATATATGTAATTGATGTATACACGAATGCATATGTACATATTGGTGTTCTATATACCTACATTTATGTGAAAGAAAAGTAATTAGATGAAGCTCAAGGAAAAAAAAAACATTGGTAATTAGTTAAGATTGAGATCCAATTAAAGGAAAAAGGAAATAAAGGTATCAGATAATCGAATTTATGACAAATGATTAAACTACCACTATCGGTAATGATGGGTGTTGGAGTTCGTTTTTAGGTGGGTCCTAATAAAGCAAAACCATTTATCAACCACTACTTTAGAAGGGGAAAGAGGTAAAGAGACTATACGAGAGAAAAAAGCAATAATAACGCCATTCATTTTCATTTTGGCAACGGACCCACCTCAAAAGACGTCTCAAGTTAAAGAGGCAGCTTTAAACAGTTCTAAACATTGAGAGCAAATGGAACTAGCCTCTGAAAACATCCAACACCAGGAATAAAATCATAATGGTATGCTTTTCCTGTTAAAGAAAAGCTCTTGAAGCTAACTGAATTTACCTTGTTTTAGGGAGCTATATGCATCTTATTAGCTAAGAATGGAGTGCAGTCAACTCAGCACAGCACATTGAGGATGAGGACCCAACTCATCGTCCAATTTTCCACACTTTTTCTTTCCCATGTAAACTTTTGAGTTTTGTTGTATATTTGATCTTGTGATATTTGTTAGACAACTCCTGTGTAGGTGTTACTTGCCATGTCCAGAAATACATGATGCATTTGTGGAGCCCACTGGCCCCTGTAAAGTAAAGAGTCATCTTGCGTATTAGGCGATGATTGCTTATTGCTATCTGATTTTTATTTTAACCTTCAAATTCAAAGCTTGCAGCCAATGGGTAAGAATGGCCCATGTTGGGCAGGTGGTTCATGCATGCACTTTTGTATTTCATTAATTCAGTGAGCCCCCACAGATTGTCATACCTTTTTTGTTTTATGGAAAGTTCCGTATTTGTATTTGAAAGAGAAATTACAAAGAAGAAAAAGAAGGTACGTTGGAGAGCTCCAAAATCTTCTACCAACTCTCCAAGAGTTGAAAAGCAAAGAGTGGAGCTATCCACCAAAAGGCCAGTGTGAGAGAACTAACTCTCAACAGTTGAAAAGCAAAGAGTAGAGCTATCCACCAAAAAGCCAGAGGGAGAGAGAGAGAGGGGGAGAGAGAGAGAGAGAGAGAGAGAGAGCCCACAAGCCAGGCCAGCTAAGAAAACAGGAAAATCAACCCCATTCGCAGCCATGCAAGGAGGCAAAGTGGAAAAGCAAAAAAAAAAAAAAAACATCAGAAGAACCAAAGAGAAATACAGCAACAACACTAGTAAAAAGGGCAGCAGAACAGAGTAGTCTCAGTCAGCTATTCCAGTCGAGAAAGATGGATCCCAGGCTCGGGAAAACTTGCTGAAGACACCCAGCTTTCAGGTGCTTGATCAGGGCGGTTTCAAGTCCTAGCCTTTACATCTCTGCTGCCCTAGGAGGTGGGGCAGCGGAGATGGATCCAATTAGGATTCTCTGAGCTTCTTGCCGGTTGCATCCTGTGAGTAGATGATAACATTTTTGGCAGAGGTTGCCCACCTGAAAGATCATGATGAAAGAGGCTTTGAACATGTCTTCATCCTCACTGATTAGAACCCCAAGTTGGGTTCTTTGCTGCATCTGTCATGAAGCCCACACAAAAGCCGTTTTGGGGAGAGATGAACAGTTTCCAGCAGTCTTCAGGGTTCTTGTTGATGGCCACATCACATGGGAATCAAGTGGAGGAATGAATGGCATGCATGAACTCTTTTTTAACAATGGCTTGCCCGTTGGAGGAACTGCTGCATGAATTTATTTCAATATAGTTTACCTGGGCCAAGTTCGTCTACTGTTGAGAAAATGGGTTGGATGGGATTTAGCCTAAAAACCAAGCCCAATAACTAAACAGGCTGGACTCTTTATTACTCCTGTTTCCATGAGACAGCCATGGGATTGATATAATCTCCTCATCTATAGACTGCAAGTGATCCTATACATCCTGAATGGGATTACTTCTCTAATTCAAGTTGACTAAGGATTAGCAACTTCACTGCAAGAAAGTCTGCTTGAGGTTTAATTTTCTCCACTAAAAACCCACTTTTAGTGAGAAAAATATGATATTGCCACTAAAGGTATTACTGTAACCACATTTAGTGGCAACTCATATGTTGCAGCTAGAAGTTTGCCACTAATTTCATGGCGTGACATTTTAATGCTGTGAGATTTTGGAGGGAAAGAGATTTAGTGGCAAACTTTAATTTTTCGCCGTTAATAATTTTGGATTTTAGTAGCAACTTTTATTTTCATTGCTAATTGCTTAGGTTGCAGTTAATTTTTTTGCGGCAACTTGACATTGCCACGAAAAATATGCCTCATGGAAGTTGCCTTTTGTTGACAACATTTTTAACCACAGTAAAATTGTCGCCACTAAAAACTCGCCTTAGTGTCAAAAAGACCCTTCTATTTGAGAACTCTGAAAGTGCTAATTGCCACACACCTGATCTCCATTTAAGGGTTGTAAGAGTGGGCCATCTCGGGACACATTCAGGGTAGAGTAACTTAGTCTAAATCCAATGCCCTGGATAAGAACTTTGGTTTTGGATTTAGATTTCACATCACATAGATCTCATGTGGGAACTAGACCCAAGACTTGGTCCAGTTTGTCTCGGATTGAGATGACAAGACTCTGGCTTCAAAGATGCTTAAATGAAGATAATAGTGCTGTTACAAATAAGCATGTAGGCCACTAATTGTGTCTTATTTGTTGACTCCAGATGAATGATAGATAAATAAATATGCCCAATCCACAATCATTAAACTTTAAGACCTTGGAATTTAGGGCTAGCTAGTATTACTTGATTTCTGTGGTGTTAGATAAGGCTTTGATCAAAATGATGTTGACTTGATTAAATCAGCAATGACCTATAAAGCAGAATGTTGACCAATAATGAAGCAAAATACGCACAAAATGAATGTAGATGAGAATGTTGAGTAGATGTATAGTAAAATTAAGAAAGATAAGATTAGAAATGAGCGACTTCAAAAATCTTTAGGGAATAAAATTAAGAAAATCTGTTTGAGATGGTTTAGGCATGTCCAACGCAGGCTGGCAGCGGCATCGGTAAAAAAAGTCTGGTTATACAGATTGATAGCCCACCAAGGGGAAGGGGAAGGGGAAGGGTAGTGGCAGACCCAGGATTTTTATTTGCGTGGAGCTAAACTTCTGCTAGACTTAATATTTGAAAAAAAAAAAATTTACTAGACTTCGCTAAACTTTTTCACATTACCAAATAGCACATACAAGTTGTTTTTTAGAAAATGTCCAACTCGTGCAACTCGGCTACATGCATGATAATTATTGAAGATTAGGAAATGAAAAGGTTAGGAATTAGGATGTTAATCAAAAGTACCAAAAATCATTAGATGGATAAAAAATTACTCTAATCTTAATTTTAGATACTCAAACTCACATTGTCATGTTTCACCAAATCTATATGTAAAAAACAATGCCCAATGGAGATCGCTGCAAGTTAAGGTGAGTTAGTATGTAAAAAAAACATGTATACAAGAACATTTTGAGGACACCCATCATTTCCCTTTTCACTTGCTCAAGCCTCCAACCTTTGGATAATGAGAGTGGAATTTTATCTTTGAGTCATAGTGGGGGTAAGAAGAGATGATAACGGGAATGGATTTGGTCATCTTTGTTGATATGCTCGGATTTGATGGTTTAGAGTTTAGGATTTGGATTAGAATTTTGAATTAGGGTTTGGAGATTAAGTGTTCAGATTTAGGTATAGAGTAATTAAGAAGTATTATACTAGATACTTTTGGCAGATGAAGATGCAATAGTCTATACTATACATAGGGATTATCAACGAGCAGCATGATCGACAATCGATGCGAAGGGATTTTGGAAATGAGAGGTTGAAGAAGAGGGAGCGTTGTATTGCCGCAATATTTTTTTTTTCTTTCCTTTTTGTTTTTCTTACCAATAAAGCTTTACATATGTAGGGCTATCTTTAGACATATGTAGAAGGACAAGTTTAGACACGTGGGACATTGTCCAAGGCCCATTCAACTCTATGGAAATTTCAATTCTGACCTGGGGCAACTGCCCAAATTGCTTTAACTTAAGTTCATCTCTGCTCGAAGGCTCCATTCAAATTTCATGATTCTAACAAAAAAAAAAAAAAAAACTCCATTTGATTTAATTTTGGACCTGGGGCGATCTCCCTATGTCCCACAAACCTAGGTCCGCCCCTGGGGTAGGCCGAAGAGGATATGGATGACGATAGTAAAAATATATCTGAAGAAGTGCAATATAATTGGGACATAACTTTGATGAAGATGATGATAGATGATTGTATGTTGCTGATAATATGGAGGCTCCCATGGGCATGAGTTTAGGCCATTGAACCCATATTGGGTCCTTTTTGCTTGATCCAACCCACTTTTATGGCAAATGTCAATGTGTCATGGCTGTGGTGGATGACTGAGAAGGTACCCACCCACCCTCATAGGTAAATCAGGCACTCTCAGTTGCCTTTTATTCTTGTATTTCTAGTAAAGATATTTTGAAATGATAATATATTTTCATGCAAAAAGAACTGATATGAAAAGAATTATTAGATTTTCTTCAACACATTTTATAACCTTATACTTTTATCATAGAGGAACTTTAAAAACATTGCAAGATACATGTAGACGCTTGCATGTCAATAGAGGTGTACTTTTTAGTACACTTAAATCCCTATGTCCATGTCATTTTCTAACATTAATGGCCTCTTTGCTTCATGTAATTGAATTCCTATGATTATATTTCTATAAATGGTTAAAATCTATTGACTAAAAGTAATTATATAAAAATGACCATCAAATAACTGTCTCTTTAATGGAAACAAATCAAGGGAGGATATACCGGTAGGCAACACTTGTTAACCTAACATATTTTCCGTCGAAGCCCTTCAAGTGAACAATGTAGAACTTGTATTGGTGCTCATTCAAAAAAGCTCAATGTGTGTGAAGAGGTTGAAATCGATCATTAGCCCCTAAGCATGAAAATCTTAATTAGTTGACCTTTATTGTTAGTAATATTTAAGTTGCGTGCCTTCTTTTTCTTTTCTTAAATAGTTGATCAATATTGTTAGTAATATATTTAACTTGTGAGTCTATTTTTTTCCTTCTCGTACTATAAACAAGAGTGGTGCCCGTGATATGATAATTCACATCTTTTTGCTTCCTTTCCTTTTATAATTTTAATTTCCCAATGTTATGTTCTCATTGTTGACACCCACTGTAGAATCAGAGTGACATAAGATATATATTTGCATTCTTACAACTTGTATTCGAAATCACCCCATATTTACCCTATGCATTTGTATGAGTTTAGCGAGCTCCTTTCCCGGGGAATAGCCCTGTCGGGCAGAAGACCTCGCGACAACCATGTCATAAAAAAAAAGAAAATAAAAATAAAATTATCTCATTGTTGGCCATCTATGCAATATGCTAATAATTAGAGGGGTATGTTTGTAATCTTAGCCATCGCTAGCCCTAAAAAGCTCCAAGCTAAGAGAATCCGTATGGGAAGGGCAAATTAGGATGTGACGTGTGATTGCCACTCTGACGTAGATCCTACGTCAGCTAATTCTGACAGTTCAGCAAATCCCGTAATCCAATTGACGTCACTTACACGCTTCTCTCTGCTCTTTTCTTCTCACCACCGTCCGATCCAGGGGCCGTATTTTATCTTTCCAGTATTACCCCTCTATTTATTTATTATTTACCCCACTCATGTATGAGAAGTCAATGTCACTCTACTTCCCACTGTGGAAACTTGTCCGGATGGAGAATTTCCAAGGCTTATATGTGGGACCCACTTATATAAAGTCTAAATTGGCTTAACAAAATGCTTCTTGTATGATTTCTCATCAAAATAGATCACTTATTTAGACTTAATGCTCTAATCCTAGTGGCCTAATTTCACATCAAGCCCTCGCGCAAACCTAAGTAATTTTGAGATAAGGTTTTCAAATCAACTACACACACTTCATTAGATGATCAAGACAGAGTTTTCTCCTAATTTGGGTGTTTAGGGGCGCCTTTGATTGGGCCACTCGGTTCTCTTATCGTCGGATGGGATCATTCGGAGAAAATTTTGTATGAGAAAATAATGTCACCTTATCAATTGCCATCAATGATCAAACACATTCGTTACTGATAACTATCTCTCCCTTTCAAGGAAAATTTTTTAGCTCCGCCATTGTGTCAAAAAGTCACCATTTTTTCTCCTTTTAGTAAGAATTCCATCTTAACAATCATCAAGGCAGGCAATTCAAGCTATTGTGCAATTTATGGCCATATCATTATTTTCTTCATCTTTTTTTAGTAGAAATGGCCCAATGGCTTCTTCTTTTTTAATTTCTCTCTTTGATAAATACTTACACACATACATCTTATCAAATCCCTCACCATCAAAACTTTAACCAGAGATCAGTACCTAAATTTTGACAACTCACAACATGTTTTCCAAACGACTATGTAAATTGGATCCCCCCTACTATATTGTGCAAGTGCACATATATATATATATATGTGGATTTATCCGAAAAATGATCTTAGATCGCCACCAAAGGAAAAAACCTCCAATAGTTCATATGGTACGAAACTGATCTTCCCGCCAAACTTTTCTATTTTTCTTTGCCATTTTTCGAAAAGCGTCAACGTCATCACTCATTTCAATGGGACCAAGCATCTCAAGATTCTCGTCGCTCAGATTAATGGGACCAAGTGTTTCAAGATTTTGCAGAGCGACAACGCCATCGCTTATTCTACCTTTAGCAAGACTTCATAAGTGGTTGTACAACGACGTCGACGCTGATCTTAGTTTGAAAAAAAAATCATTAGATCCACTATGATGTGCACGACCACTACATGATTTAGTGAAACTATGTAGTCTTTGATATGTATGGTGTCGAGGGGGAGATGACCAGGTTTTCTTTTAAAGAAAAGGATGGCATTTTTATTATTTTTTTTCCTTTTTTACATTGCTTGTTTTTTTTTTTTTTTCTTTTTGTGGGGTTCCTATTAATGATGCTTGCTTTTCTTTATTTATCATCTTATGGGGCATTTAGAAGTAGAAAAATTGGCGGGTCACTTAAGGGAATCAATCGATGAATTTATAGGCTTGAAGCTGAGCAAATTGTAAAGGAATTAATTGGGATATATTATCATCAATATCGAAGGCTTATTGGGAAATGATTTGTTCCATTTAAAAGTCTTGTTTTATTAAGGTTTGGACTTTGGAGTCCACCAAACTTAGCTTCAGGGAGTTCACTTCGCCATTTCAACTTTTGATGGTTCAGTTCACATGGTTTGAGCTGATTGTATCATTTTCTCTTGCATTTCAATGGATCTTTAAACACAAACTGAGATGTCTGGTATTATTGGGGTGTATCATTTGTTTATTCTTTCAATACTAAGAGTACAAAAGAAAGTTATTTTGTTTATGGTGCACTCAACTACACCATCAGCTACTTCTTCTAGTCATTCACCATGGAAAAGATGAAATGGCATGATTCAATCATGGCTTCTGACCACATATACTTCTGATATCCCCAACAGGGTTATGTACACTATTACTATATCATTCAGAAGCTCAGTCAAGAAGGGAAAAATGGAGGGACTGATTAATGGGTTAATTTTTTGAAAAAACACGTGTAGTGCATGAGTATTAATAATTTTATGATGCCATATTGGAAACAGGTTGAAGAAAATTGAAAAAAGATGAAGAAACCCACAAGAATCGTTATTTTGAAAAACAAACAATGGGTAGACAACAAAAATAATACCTCAACATGATATGATGCTTAAACCTATGATGCTTCAATCTAAAGTAGGTTGAAAAACAACATCTAAGACCATGTTGCAAACTGTTGAGGAAAGAGTCAACAAAATCACCAGACAAGGGAAAACGATGGAAGGAAGAAAGGAAGAATAAGATTTCGGGAATTTTGTAAAGTTTAAACTAGTGACGAAGTCGTTGCTCAATGAAAACTTTAATAAAAAAAACGAAAGTGATTTCAGGGGACTACTTTCGTATTATATAAACTACTAGAGCCTTTTTCATTTAGTGGCCGTCTAAAGTCATTTTTCTGAAAAAAAATACTCCATAATATGTAGAGGGATTGATGCATATGAATATTCTCCATATATATATATATATATATATATGTATAAAGCAAATGTTAGGACTAAAAAAGTAAATGAAATAAAATGCTAATAAATAACCTCCTAAATTGATCAAAAGACTGCCAATTGTCCAGATTCCATAGAAGAACCTGTAAAAAGAAATAATATCAATTTTGACTAGAACTAATCCATATCATGTCATAGCTCACATCAACTTAAATATGGGTCCTACCATTTCTCTTCCCTTTAGTATGCAGGGGGGCCTGATTTGACCTTTTTTTGTCTACTCGTATAGCAAAATATGTTTGCTATTAAAACTCACGAGATAATGACAACCAGCAATAATTGTACTGTCCATATAAATTTGGCAATTGTTTGGCCTGGGACTATACTTTTAAAATTGCATTGCTCAAAGTCTATATATGAGTGGGCCCCGCATTCCGGAACTCTTAATAAAGCCTTGTGTCAACTGTGTTACTTATGCCTTAAAAGAATTTCACTCAAATTAGTGTTAGGGCTAATGGGTTGGTTACAAGTTTTACATGTGATTAACTCCCATTATTTTTTCTTCAAGTTTGTACCAGTCTTTCTTCACATTTGAGAGTGAGACAGGCTAGCAATCTGAAGGTGAATGTGGTACCCATTGTGAATCATGCATGGTTTCATCATGAGCGGTTTAAAATTTTGAAAGGTGGGTCACAATCTTTTTAGATAGCTAATCTAGAGTCCAGCCTCAAAATGGTTGTTAATTTTATTAATTGACCAATCATTGGTGGTCACCACCTTCGAATAAGGTATCATAGCTACAATATATTCTTTTTTCTGGTTTTATTACTCAAACAATATCCAAAGCAAGGCCACCATACATCTTAAAAGATGATGGGGTCCAGTTGGGCCCACATAAGGCCAATCCTGCTCTCTCACCCACTCACCTCACCTTGATTTGACATGCCTTTCATTTTCAACCCCTTTGTGGATTATAGATTGATCAAGCAAAAATAATAGGGGTTTTGCCCTGTGATACCCTCACATGTGAACCATCTTGCAAAATCCTAGAAAACACAGAGTCCCATCTACATCAATATCTTATTAAGGTATTATATTACCCCCACACCTAATATCCTTCACATGTTATCTTTTAATAATTTATTTTAAGAATGAAGCTCATTGAAACCATGAATTCTCATCTCTTCTGTATGTACCTAAATCAACATGCCCTCACTTTTTTTTAACCAATTTACCTATTTAACTTTTATCATATGATAATTAAGCTTACATGTATTACTTTTATCATACGATAACATTGCTCATATAACTTTTACCAATAAGTTTGATCTTTTCAGCTTGAATGGGTTATATATCAAACAACCCATTTGCAAAACCATCTAAGTGAAACAACTATATCCCAAAAGATCTAACTAATTTAGTCAGTTCTATTTCAAATGAATCTATTTACTTGTTGAAGATGCCCATTGTTAGAGTCAAAGGGTGGTTTTAAGGGTGGTTTTTGGTTTTAATTAGTTAATACCTGAGTCGACCCACCCACACAATTTGAGTCACTTGACTCGTCCACTACCTGCTGCCTCTCCCTCTCCCTCTCTTTTGTTGTGAAAATATGAAAAAGAAGAAGTCTTCTAACCTCTCATGTCTGTAATCTACTTGACCTTGTCCGAGTGACAGGCGACAAAGGGGTCTGCTAAACACGTGGGTGCGCAGGATAAGAGGCCCCTGACATGGGCCCGATCCATCACATCCATGTCAAATCAACTATATTATTAAATGCCCCCAATTCAATGGCCCAAATCTTCTTTTGATATCATTAAATATTACTCTTTTTCTTTTATTCTTTCCTTTTTGGCCTTTCTACTAAGAAATGGAAGGGTGATGGGACTTGGGTGGGTTGAATATTCAATTCATCCATCACTGATCACCCCCTTTTTTTTTTTTTTTTTCTATAATTTGGATTTTAGGGGACCATCAATTCCAATTCTGCTTCCCATCAGTGTGCTATGTGCTTCCAGCAGTTACTATAAGAAGGGGTAGTGCAAATCAATGGTTGGTTTGTGGCAATCAAAGGAAATTTTGCTCTTTCCATAGCTAGTCATCTGTCTCTTCTGATTATTTTTCTACTAAGCAATTGATTGTTGAAAACTGTAATTTAAGTTGCAACAATTGGAAGCCCAATCAAGTGCCAATCAGGGCCATTGCTAACTCCATGTTGATGTAAATGGGTTTTTGGAGTGGGTATTCCAAATCGGTCCATCTAACCAAAATGGTGTTTTAGGTTAAAATTTAGGATTTAGGATTTTAGAGCTGCCAACTCATCTAAATTTGACGAACATGAGTTTGGATCCCTGAGTGTCTCCTACGCATTTCCCATGAGTGAGATCGGCTTGAACTCCGCAGGTGGGGCGGGCCCACTTATTGATAATTCAAGTGTTTAAAAATGAATGTCATCCCTTCCCATGGAAGCTTCAAATTTTACTTTTAATAGGAAATTATGGCATTGAAAAATCGAGATTATGACTGATAATTTGATTAATGAAATTACCTTTATGCTCATATTAAAACTCATGCAAGCAGCCACACACCATAATTCACAAGTCCTTCATTAACACGATCGAGCCTTAATTGTTTATGTGAGAAGGAGATATCTAACCATGAGCTATAAGTGGATTGGCAATTTCTTGAAGTCAATTAAGTTCTAAACATTGATAAGTCTACCGAACCCAGTCAGATCCATTAAAACTAGAGGAAATAGGAAGAAAGATGATCTCATATCATAAGCGCAAGGGTTGATGCGCAGTTTCCTGATACCCTTGATCCTATGCAGTTGGGCCATGCTTGACTAATTCAGTGACCATGGTCCATGAGAATAAATGAGCATACCTTGATGGGGAATGTTGCAATAATTTTGTAGATTGAGTGATCGAATTTATCCATTCTTTTCTTTTTATGTTATTGCATTATTTTGCCGTCTATCTGCTGGCCACCAATCAAAGGGCTAGAATATTGCAATCCATTTTTTCTGGGAATTGGAATGGTTCAATCTGTGAGATACCTCACTGTGTTTGGGCCCATGCAAATTGGAGGTATGGTGACTGCAAGAGCTTAGTATTTTTCTTCACTCCAGAAAATAGTTCCCAACAAAGAGACAAGCTTATGGTTCAGCCAAATATAGAAGACATGAATCATCACCTAAAAGCTAATGGGACCCTTGTGTTGAAAGTTAATGTGACCCCTCTATTGTACCCTCCACAGGGCCATCAAAAGAAGGAACCACAGTTTTGGCGGACCATCTGATTTCAAGGAAAATATATACACTCCAAATCTCCAATACATGGAATTGTCTCTTAAAAGTGTTTAAATTAATAAAGTGAAAGTGTGCTCGTTAGTTTGATCAGGTGCTTAATTCAATAATTTGGAACCCATGGTTTGAAAGTAGTAACCTTTTTTTAACTTTACCATTCTTTTGTTCAATGTGGATTCTAAACTCATGGGGAGGTGAGAGAAGTCTCTCTACAACATAAATCTACACCATCCATTTGATTTAGGCTGATCATATGTGGCCAATACTTGTAATATCAAACCCTAGTGAGTAGGGTGATCTCAGCTGTCTGATCTATATAATAATCTCAGAAACCTTTTCAAGTCAGTGATGTTATCCAAAGTATAGAAGTGCATGAACTTTACAATGAGTTTTGATGAGAAAAGTCTGGTTCTTAGACCATGTTAGATGGATAGTGAGGTACACTAAATGAGTGACTCAGATTTATAGAGGACTCGGTAGTGGCATGCAAAAATGTAAATTACAGTAACACTTGGAAGTCATGATGAACATAAATACTCCTCACGAAAGATTATATTCTCTTTGTTTCTATCATGAAAAACAATCTAAGTCCCATTTAAGGGTTTCTTTTGAAAATCACATCAGCTAGAGAGAAATACTATGAACAATGTGCAACGGCCCCACCCTAGGGGCCTTGAATATGATCAAACGGATATTCATCTTATTTGAACAAAAAATCATCATTCAATACACAACATTCAAATTTGTAGTCAGCAAAGAGGCATGATATATAATAATTTTTATCATCCATCACAATCTTATCTTGGACAACGCAAATAGGCATAAAAAAAAATGTAAACTATTAGTGTGTGAGATTTTATGGTCGATCGTCTCTCTGGTGCCAACCTCCTTTTGGACATGGGGCCTGCTTGTGCAAGACATTACATGGACTGATGGACAGGCAGCCATGTAGCAATTTTACCTAAGTCATAGAAATGTATTCGCATTTTTAATGCTTTCTTTTGTTTTTGTGATTGATAAATGAGGGTAAAAAAGCTTAGGAAAACTGCTATCCATCACACCTTTGCAAAACAGTACTAAAAAATAAAAAAGCCAATGGAGCAAGTAAATGAAGTCCATCTATGAGGATGAATGAAACCAACTTCTGTTGAATGAAAAGCTTCTACAACTAAATAGCAATGAATAAAAATCTGGTGATTCAAGTTTAAAATATGCTCAAATACTGAGAATCTTAAATTGTTTTGTACATTGATTCCTAGTCACGCCATACCAGCAAATGATAATAGGAGTATGGTACAAGTTTAAAGCAAGAAAATAAGTTTGGGTCTTTTGAGTTGTTTCATGATATCCATCTATAAATATATGAAACATTCAAAAGAAATATATTGGACACTGATGGATTTTCAAACAAATTAATGTACCAGCCAAAATCACACATATATTCTGTGTGTGTGTGTGTGTGAGAGAGAGAGAGAGGTCTAGTGTCCAAAGGTTCCTCCACATCAAAACATTCTACAAACCTTGGGACAATAAAAACAAAAAAGCCAAAGAATCGGAGGAAACACATGAGAAGTTATATCGTTTGTCATGCTGCTGTTACCATACGTGATACGACTAGTCATTCACCATCTGCAGAGAGAATACCAAAGTGGCAAGTAGACGACTATTTTTAAAATGAGATTAACTACAGTCTTTGGGAGTAGGTGTTCAAGCTGGGGTGAAACTGTGAAAGGCTCCCTCAACTGCTATAAACATGATATGGCATCCATGCCCCTACAAATAAATCAGACTACTAATTACTAAAACCATTACACAATTGGAAAAAAGAACAATACGATGGAAACCAATTGACGTTGATCACCGAAGAAAAGGAGAGAGTACTATTTTTCAAAGCAAATGATGTCTGCCAACATTTGCTGAAGATCAAGAGATGTCAGGAATGAAACATTAATCATTATCAGTTTAAACCTTTTCATGCAATGGATTAAAAGTGCTGCTTTTCATTACAAGTAAACAAAAACTTTGGTTAGGCCTTTTTTATGTTACTTTTGTTTTTTGAAATCAATGGCATGTTGGGTGCCAACCCTCTTGCTATGAACTTATTAGGCTGACCATTTTGAGATACACACATGAATTATTAAATCAAGTTTTTTTATACTTGTACTTGAAGAGATATACAACAGAACTCATTTGCCGACAAAGATGTCATCTGAAGCGTGTAAGATTACTCAGCTTGAAGACAGATTGAAGAGCTTTATGACATACATGTGCCAATGTTGCTTAGTTGTGAATGATCCCAACCATTCATCAGGATGACCCGACTCCGCAAAATGTGTGAAACACTCCATATGGACATTTTAACCTTTCCTCTTTAACTTTCTATTACTACCATACATGGTGACCCATCTGATGATTGGATCCACCTCAAGACGCAGATCATTAGGCCTATCCACATTGTGCAGTCCAACCGCCATATAGCTCATTTCACAAAAGTTCTGTCTGCACCAAAATACCTTATGTTCTCTGTGGCTTCTATTTTGATTAGTATTTAGTTCTCATGGATGTAGACATTAAGACTCACGTATTATTTCTAGTTTTTCATTGAAATTTAATGTTGTTTTCTTGGATTAACACATTCTCCAAAAATAACCAATCATTTGGGTTTGCAGTAGTGATGTTTTCTAGCTTATGATCACCAGTATTCTTCAAACCAACAGAAAAGACAAGCACATCTCTTATCTGTCCCTACTCCCTATCAACTCACCCATGTCAGTCTCCAATCAATCCAACCCACAGTGCAACCCACAGGAAAGTGACAAACACGTTACTTCTCCCAACAATTAAATACACTTAACATGCAATGACCACCCAACCAAGATGATTCCAAATGAAAGAATCGAAGGCTATGTCAATATAGAGATCGTTCGAACTGTGGTATTCTGAGCACACATTTTTCCAACAGAAAAGGTACTTCCTATTTTTAAGGTTAATTCTATTTTTTAAGAACCCCAATCCGTTTTCAGTATGGAGAGTCCAAGGTCGGTACAGGCTGCTCCAAAAACATCCTTATAAAGGGAACCCTAGAAATCACTATTGTTTTTTTTTTTGTTTTTCCAAGAAACTGAGAGTGAAGATTACCTGTAAGTGCTGGCTGCCCTCCTGATCAGAATACAGTTACTGATCTACAGCAGTTGCGAACTCACAATTAGGAGGATGACAAGAAATAGGAACACTGCATTTCGCTATCAATTAAAGAAACCAATAGGCTCAAGGAAGGAAAGTGAAATCTCAAGAATTCACATGATTCATAAACACAACATCAGCATTGTGATAGAACAACATGAGAACAATCACATGAAGACAATTAAACGAAAGAAAGGATTTGTTTCTATTTGTTTCTATTATCCTTTTGATAGTCCTTGCTACATATGTACATAGAAAGGATTTATTTCTGTTATCCTTATGATGGTTCTTGCCACATATGTACATATAAGATAGACACAATTGCATGGCAATTTAGACTATTAGCTTTTATAAATAATGATACTCACATACTTCAAAATAGGGCAATACCATATTACCTTTTAAAACTCCCATGTAAAAAAGCACACCAACATCAACGCCTTAGACAGAGTCAAAGGTTAGAAAGTGTTTAGCCATTTTACATCCCAACATCTATAAACAAAAATGCTTACTTGCAAGAACTACAATTTCTGAAAGTCAAACCCACAACAATTGTACACTAATTTATAACTCATCATTGATTAACAATCCATGCTAACATCAACTTCTCTACATCTATGTCCAACTCACAAACTATAATCATATAATATGAAATAAAAAACAGTATTATGCTAAAAAGACAAGTATTCAACGAAAAAGGCATGCAATGCACAGATAACATTATTTATAACAGTGATCATATCATTAACAGTCTAATACCATTCAACTACATAATCTCCAACAAGTTTCCAACTGACACAAGAGGCCTTAAACCCTAACCCTAAAATATACATGAACCACATACCATTTGGTCATGACTGCACTGAGATATGCATGCATTGATAAAAGTAGAAGATGGCAT
The DNA here is from genome assembly GCA_029852735.1 of Persea americana. Taxonomy (NCBI): domain Eukaryota; kingdom Viridiplantae; phylum Streptophyta; class Magnoliopsida; order Laurales; family Lauraceae; genus Persea; species Persea americana. Next base: position 75,724,333 of record CM056815.1, read on the forward strand.
TTGCACCCACAACCCTACTAATTGAGGACAGGAAGTGGGATCATGAGAAGAGAGTCCCCAGCCTCGGACGATCCGACAACATGCCCGTGGAGACCCGAGTTGGGATTTGTCGAATTGAGATCGGATACCTGCAACGGGGAGATGGCGGCGGGCGGTGGGGCGGTGGCGGCAATAGGCGGTGGCCGCTTCCGCTTCTTCTTCTCGTAGGCGATGCCACGAGCCTTCGCCTGCATCTCCCGGACCTCACGGAGGTAGAGGCGGACGGCGCGGGCGCCGAAGGGGTTGGCCTCCGGCTGCCCGCCGTTCTCCTCGAAGGCTGCCCGGAGGCGGCCGATGAGGGCGTCGAGGCTGCCCCAGGCCTGCCGTAGAGGGCACGGGCAGGGCGCCGGTGGGTGGGGGTGGCCGAAAAAGGGGCACGCCGGCGAGTGCACCTTGGTCTTCCCGAACTGGTCTAGGTACCGGAGGAATTCCAGCACGTGGGCACCGCTGCACCGGGAGAGAGCTAGAGGCGGCCGGTGGTTCTTCAGGTACTGGCCGAAGGTGTTCCAGTCCCGCCGCTTCTGAGACTCGTAACGGCTAGGCGGTGTCGGCCGCGTTACGGCGTTGGTTTCGGTGCTTGAATTGCTGGAGCTGCTGTTGGCTGCTGCCGCTGCGGCGGACATGATGCAGTTTGAGCTGAGTGAGATTTTTAGGGTTTTTGGTGATGTTTTTGATGGATTTGGAGCTTGAGTTTTTGGAAGCTGAAATGGGTTTTAACTTGATGGAGAATTCAGCTACTTATAGAGAAAGTAAACACCAAGACATGGATTTTTTTCTTCTTTTTTCCTAGTTTGTTCTAGGACCAGAGAGAGTCTTCTTTTTTCTTTTTTTTTTGTACTACATGAATCTACTACCTGCTTCAACCTACTGAAGACATGGTTTCCATTCTTATGGAAATCTCTAGATTCATTCTACTTCTAAGGTTTTGGGTTTACTTTATTTTAAATTTCTTTTATGAAAATGTCTCTCAACTCCTTTAAGGCAACAGCTATCTATCTATATATCTATCTTCTAGTTCTAACAGAAACATGGGTTTTCTAACTACTCGTTGCTCCACTTCCAAAACTGAAATCTGGGGTTTCCTGGGGACTTGGGCTCTAAACTCAAAAACCTCTTCAAAATGAAAGAAAGTAGGCAGTTTTGATGATGAAAGGTGTGTGAGTCTAGGATATAGGCTAGAGAGAGAGAGAGAGAGAGGAAGTGGGGTTTGGAGAGTATGGAAATGAATGATAAAATGGAAAGGCGAGGATATAGAAAACTGAAGATGGGATTATAAGGCCACAAGAGAGAGGAGAAGAGGAGATAAAAGAGTAAGAAAGAGAGAAAGAGAGAAAGAGAGACAGACAGAGGGTGGCCCATGCCTGGACATCCACCTCGGGGAAGTGATGCCAGTCTGACGATCACTTCATGAACGTTATTTATTTATTTTTAATTATTTTACCTGCTCCTTCCTCATATTCTCTGCACACAAACTCCTGAGAATTGTAATGAGGAATTTAGAGATGATAATGCTAAAGTCAAGCAGTATCATCAGGAACCAGTTTTCTATATGTGGGGCTCATGTTTTAATACCCAGATTACTGATTTTGTAACCCGCACAGTGGAGGAATATTACTTAGAAGAAAAAAAGAAAAACGAAAAGAGAAAAAAAAGGGAGGATAGAGATTTTATCTAGTGGTGGGGTGTGCTTGTGCTTGTGCTTGTGTCTGTGAACAATCTTCATGTGTCAACTGGAAGACAATGGATCATTCTGGCATTTGATTTAAGGATCTCAAAAATTAGTTTTTAGCCCATCATCTACTAGTGCATATTTTTTCATCTGTTGTTGTTGTGTGGGTTTTTTTTTTTTTTTTTTTTTCGCATTGTCACTCCAACATTTAATTAGTAGTCATAAGGGCGGCAAGTTGGGGTGCGCTAATTGACAAAGGAGTGGTTAGGGAGCATAAAGCAGTAAGATTAACGATAGGTGGGCTCATATGGACCCCATAAATTATGAGCACTTAATGGCCTTGCTGCTCAAAAAAAGGTTTCAAAATAAAATAACAAAATTACTGTATGAGCAACTACGCTTTATTATTATTGTCATCATCACCAACAGTAGCAGCAACAGTATTAGATTATTCATTTTATGTAAAATCCAACCCCTTCACATTCAATTGAGACCTATATTTTGGCAGACTCAATTTTGATCCTGGTGAAGTAATATGCAGCATTAGTTGATCACCCAATGTTTGTAGAACAAATCTTTGGGTGCCCTTAAATTATGATCCATCATTATTGAAACCTTTGATTTTTTCATTCAAACCTTATGCATCATTAAGCTTTTACACCCCACCCTCCCATGATTAGCTGTGGTCTAAGTAGGCCCCAAAAATAGAAATTAGTAGGAGCACACACATCTCTTATGCCCTTGTAAGAGAAACAACACTCATAGATAGCCTCAAAATTGACAATGATGAAGAAAAAAGGCCACTTGTTGGTAAAAAAAAAAAAAAAGGAGGAAAAAAGCACAATTTTGGAGGGCAAGTATCAGCCGTTTGTTCTTTATTTATTACAGCATTATAGCGTAAAAGAAAGCTGATGTGACACTATAAACCACAAAAATTTGCCAAACTTAACTTTGAATCTAGCTCATCTAAAAGTAGCACTGTGTTTGAAAAATGTCACATAAGATGAAGATGAAGTTTTCTGAGACAGAAGGTGGGGCGGTTTGGAGTTTGGGGCCCGTTCGCCTTTTATCCGTGCTGATCGGTCATTTCATGGGCTTAGCTAGTTCAAACATATGAAAACATCTACTTGGCTTTTTGTCTTTTTTCTTGTAGATCCATAGGCCATTCATAAGTGACCCAGCCCAAGAACCAGCTCAAGCAAGGGCCATTCATAATTGAGCTCGAGGGCCCATGCTCAAGCTCCACTTACCTCAGCTTGTTTAGATACCTACAGCTGGGTTCATCCAACCAAACGTGGATCATTAGCACAGGGAAAAGTGTGACCCATGAACCACAATCTGCAATTTGCAATGGAATTAGTAACATGAGCATCTCATCAGTAGGGTGTTCAAACTGTTCATCCTTGGATCATGATTGAGTTCTATGGTTCAGGATAAATATAAATACCAAATGGTGGTGGGGTGATGAGGAACTATAATTACTGCATCTCAAAGCATTCTAGCAAATAAGATATCTTTTTTTTTAAGGGTTATATTCATTGAAAAAGCTAGCAGTACAAAAAGACCAAATACGATATTTTGATCAAGGATCCCGGAATGGACATCTATGGATTGGCTAAAGAGGTTTTGAGATTATTTTAGACCTTAATAACAACTTAAAAAGTATGACTTATCAGTATGGAGTACATTAATTTATTTTATAATTCAAACCACTAAATCCAAAACATGACTCTCAATCATTCCATGTATACATACATACCCAATCCTATGCCAGTCCCAAGGCCGAAAAGAGGAGATCATGATTGTATCGAACTGCGCTTATATGAATAAATTGCTGAACCTATAGGAAGAGGCTTTTTTGATGATTCGATCATCATTTTAAAACTTGACCAGATCGACTCAAATAAGCCGAGCCTACTTGACTCAACAGTGTTGAGTCAGCGAGTTCGACTCAATAGACTGAATTTGACTTGGTGATCCAGATCATTGATACGATGGACCTCCTTCTTAAAAGATCCAAAGGGTTTTTAGTATTGGCCTCAAAGATGGTTCCCAATGTACAAACCAGGCAGTCAGGGATTGAGTACTAGCTAGTCCTAATGCATCAGGGCAGACAATTACTCTTATTTGATTGGTAGCTTCCTTTCTTAATGCTCCCCCGGAAGGTTGAGGGTTTAAAAATGCACTACCACACTGAGATCACTGGGGGTTTATCTGACTCCTCCAGGACCCGTAGGGATTAGTCCTGCCCAAAGGGCTGGAACAAACCTCTGTTATAAAAAATAATAATAATAATAATAACATAAACCATCAATGACAAGGTTTTGTTTAAACTTGGAGGGCCTAATACACTTCTCTTGGTAAAATGCTCAATAGTCAATACAATTTTAATACTTTGGGATTAGAAAAACTTTTGCAGTCTCCCATCTCTTCTACAATACAACTCAAAACTACAACTGACAAAAAAAACAAAGGGCAGGGTGGGAAAAAGGAAAGAAAAAAAAAATGATAAGGGATTGGAGAATATTGACCATGGCAGAAAAAAAGATAACTGGCCTGTTATCTTGATATTGACTAAAGACTATCTTTCCTTCAGTTTCTGCAAGTAGGCAGAGCCAGCAATTGGGTGGGTGGCAGTTTTCTTTCAGGTCAAGATGTAAAGTCCAGTGCTCTCTTTTCTTGAGGAATTATTGTAAGAGCCTTGGCATCAGTATTCATCAGATGTAGGTTCAGGTATGCAATGGGACCCATCATGCAATACATATCATCGATATGATGGGACCATCTGTGGATGGAGAAACCCCAAGAACCAGATGGCTACTGCTAATAATACAGTAACTAGCAAGTTGCATCTGTAATCTGTACATTAGAAAAGAGAAGGGTTCATCTCTTCAACTTCATTGTATGGAAAAAAAAAAAAATGCCTTGTATGGGGCTCACATGTACAGAACTAGGGGCAATAGCAAATTGCAGTTTTGATGGGGAGCAGGACCCTATGATTGACCCTTTATTGCAGTCGCTGAGATTTTAGAGGGGCTCTGCTACACTACCTCCCAGATTTGGCAGTGGCTCAGTTTTGGATCTGGGGCGGCAGAATCTCAGATGGTGCATAAACCATTATGAGTAAGTTTTTTATGATCTTTGCATGTCTGAAGGCTTTTTTATTCAGATCAAACTCTTGGTCTTCTTTTCTATTAATTGTTGAAACTAGGGGTTTTCATGGAAAAAAAACCTTAGAACACATTTTTCAAAAAGTGTTTAAATTTTCAAATGGTGCATGAGTCATGATGAGTCAGGGTTTTGTAGTCTTTGAATAATTGAAGGCCTTTTTATTCACATCAAATCTTGGTCTTCTTTTCTGTTATTTTATATTGAAATTATAATGTTTTTGTCTTTGGTATTATTCTCTTGTGTGTGTGTGTGTTTGTTCATTTTCTACTAGAGTGTAGATTCATATAATGTGTACTTTCTTAGTTGTGTCCATTACTTTCATCTTACTCATCCATCTTAATATATGCATTTTAGTTGATAAACATCAATTTGCAATTTCGTTTTTGTTGCCTGACATCTATTTTTATCTGACGATACCATAACTACATCATATATATATATATATATATAAAGGAAAATGTTTATGTGAGAGTAACTCTCATAATACTATGAGAGTAAGGGGGACCCTCATATTTAGGTTGTTGGAAATGGGTATGGATCCAATGGGTCCCCTTCTACTCTCATACTAGTGTGAGAATTACTCTCATAGGAGCATTTCTCATATAAAAATGCCCTGCTAATAGATCAAGTGACACTCTTATGATTATATATCACTTCCATAGATTGTCTCCATGTTGCCCTTGTGTTATTTTTATTTCATATATTTTAATATAAAACCTTTGATTTGTTCTATAGTTGGTCCAAGATATTAGATTCTCTCACAGTACTGTTCTATCTAAGTTATTTTCAAATATCAATTACTCTAATATCCACCAAATTACTTTCATTTCATATGATGATGGGAGCTAAGGGTTGTCTATTTTAGTAACTTGGGCCTGATTTGGTTATTACACTTCTTTTTCGCTTACACAATTAAATGAAGTGACATTCTTGTGCTTTTCTTTCAATATATTTTTTGTGTGTTTTAGGGCTAATAAAGATTGTGTTTTGGTGTCGTTTTAGTGGTATTTATGTATGATTTTACTATTCTCATTCCAAACATTGATGGAAAGATTTTGATTATTTGTTTTCATGAGTCTGGCCATCATGTTGCATCATTATTATCATCATAGCCTAATCCTATCTCTTGGATTTTAATATTTCTTTTTCATTTTATATTACACCATATTTCACTAATAAGAAGCAGTTCTAGATAATTTGGTGTAATGAGACCAAGTTTAGTGAGAGTCACTAGATTGATGGTGGAGCACGAAGGAAGTAATATCAGAGAGCATCATATCTGAAGCATTAAGCTTTAATGCAAAGCACCAAAGGGATGTGAGATCTAAGATTGTAAGAATTGGATAGTTTAACTTGGCTCCAATTAGATATATAGAAAATAATCATGCACATCCATCCCTCACCATATATGGTGAGGGACAACGTAATGCGGCCGACTTTATGACACATATATTTATATATATCGTCCGGATTCTAACATTAAAGAGGCAGGTAGGACTCCCTTGAATCTCTCACAGTGTCAACCATATGGAGAGACAATTACCAGTGAAAATTAATTTTTAACATAGATGCGTTTTTGTATGAAACTAGAGTAGGTAGCTTAGCTGTAAGATATCTCCCTCTCCACGTAAAGAACCAAGATTGATTCCCCATTGTAACTCAGATGCTCACGGGACTATGTAGTGTGTGTGGGTGAGTGAGTATTTACTAAAGAAAAAAAAATCAGAAATAAAGTAGATACATCATTTCTAGATTTTGAAGCCGTGATAAAACATCCAAAAAATTGAACATCTCTCTCTCTCTCTCTCTCTATTAATGAGAGAAACCGTCGTTATGGGCATGTTTTTCTTTTTTATGGTGATGTGCAGATACTAGAGTTGCTTTTTTTTTTTTTTTTTTTTAAGTACAGATACTAGAGTTAAAGCTGCAAAAAGCTTGAGAACACTCATATTTCCTACCCCATTCTAATGCACAAGCCATTATTGTGCTTTTTGGTTAACTGCAATAGAATGAGGGGGTAGACACTAGACAATGTGATGGTAGACACTAGACAATGTGATAATTGATATTCATCTCGATATGTGAAGACAAACATGGGATTTTACAAATGTTACTGTGTCTCTAGTTTCGACTTTACAATTTACTCATGCAACTCTGTCTGCATAGTTTGTAAAATCAGTGTGTCAAACTAAATAATTTCATTAAATTTATCTCAATAATGATGGCATGTACTAAAACATTTCATGGAATGTAATTGCAGATTAAGTTTTTGTAGAATTTGTTGTCTTTGTGAAAATGAGGTGATCTTCTTCAATGGTCTATTCATTGGATTAATGACCACCTTAGTGAAAAACTCATATCATAATTCATTGATAATTCCTTTAACATTTTTTTAGTATTTAATATGAAATTAATTGAATTCTCCATTTTGTGCAAACATGATTGTTGGGTGACAACATTAGTTAAATCTAAACTAATTGGACTATGTTTTTTAGCCACCTAAGGGCTAAGGTTCATTGACCGCCCATGTAGAATATGAACGTAGCCAAAAGTCAAAGAACTTCTCAAACTCACTCATGATTGAGTGGTGCAGGCACATTTATCTTCACATCCATGCACAGGGATGAATCATAGGTTTTTTAGTTTAAAATATCACTTCAAATCAATGAGGATCAAAATAGTAGTTGTAGAGGGCATAGTGGGCAATGGCCAAAACGCTACACAGCGGACGACATATAACGGTTGAAGCAATATGTAGGGGCATAGTTGAGTGAGTTTTTTAACTGGTCAAAAGAACTTAAATTTCATGTAATAGACTACTAATAGCCAATCTTTTAATTTTATTTGTGATTTGGAACCATATTAGGGTAGAAACAACTTTATGAAAGGTTATTGAGGAAACGAGATAGGAAAAGCAGAGTTTTAAATTAAAATTGATTCGCTCTGCTAGCTAATAGACCGTAGGACCGCTAATTTCAAAATAGCACAGCCGACTTAATCGCTATTACTGATAATATGAGTGCTATACTATGTGGCAGTTGCTATTTTGAAATGCTGACTAGTAGCCCAACATAGTTTTTTAAAAAGAAAAAGGAAACTAAGAAAAGAACTAGCCTTTTGAGTGCTTTCCACAGTATAATGCATGTTTAGCTACTTCCATCTAAATACCTATCTTTCCTCTGGAATTTTTATTAATTCGAGGACTTTGCCCATTTAGTGAAGTCAGTTGTAATATGATCCAAAGGAAGTAGCTACAAATCTCTCTGTATCTCTCTCTCTCTCTCTCTCTCTCTCTCTCCAATCATTTCTAGGCTCCCATTAATCCAAACATCATCTTAAAAGAAGGAAAAAAAAGGCCAGCAGTCACTACACCATTCATATTGCCTCATTTAAGATATCAATATGAGGACCAAGGAGCCATATCTGACAGTGAGGCTCACACCCCACTTACTTTAAATGAGACTGCACAAAGGTAGAACAGCTATTGTGATCCATAAATTTCACTTATCAAGGCTCCCTGCATATCTATCCATTAAGCAAGATATATGAATATGAAGGGTCTGCAATCACGAAACCAATCATGTCACTTCACTTAAGATCTCATGAAGAAGACCCACAATCATGGATTCTTATCTAACAGTAGGTTACTAATAATGAATCGGGCTGCAGGAAGGTAGAATGGCTTTTTTCATAATCAATGAAATCTCATTTCATTATTCTATGATATTTATATATAATAAAATTGTGAGTATTATTTGTTGATATTGAATCTTGACTTTTTTTTACTCAGTGACTCGCTATCTTCAAGTGAACTCAACCCAGCAAGCTTTTGAATTTCGAGGTTCCAGCATTTGACTCAGTTCGCGATACCTCTCTAAACTCATTCAACTTACTGTAAAACAACTCTAAGAAATGTTTTGGAAAAACCCAGGGCCCCTATAGAAGCTTTAGAACAAAATATTTTGACTCACCAAAGGCAGGTCCCATAGCAGTTCCAATGAGAAAGTGGACCCATGGCCCAAACATTAAGACAAGATTTTCTGTTAATATAGAATTTTGGATGATGGACATATGCTTTGTATCAGACAAGTAGGCTTCCTCAAATGATTAGAGAATTTTCCAATTGTTTTGACCCATATTTTATGTCATGGGCCCATTGCACTAGATGCATAACCTTGAATAGAAAAATCTCCTCCCAATAAATGAGGATGCCGTTCTCCAGTATAAGGTTTCATACAATTGAAGATTGTAGCCCCTCGCGTTGCAATAATAAAATCTCGCAGGGAACGTCCCCTCCTACTGCTTTGGTCTCCTCTAAAGCATGGGCCCAAATCCCTCATATCACCTTTATATTTACAACATTATCACCAGCATCATCAGAACCAAATTCCATCTATCTGAGGATCAAGTTTCCATTTTCATAAAATAAGTTAACACACCCCTCAGGCATAGTGCCAGGTCAAGCCCAAACCATTAGTCATCTTTGAAGTTGAGGTTTAGATGCAGCTAGGGATGTAAATGGGTCCCCGATTCTCCGATTACCAGAAGGTTCCGACCCGTTAAAAACAGGGTCTGGGTCCTTATTTAGGCCCCGATAAGTAAATGGGTCCAGGTCTGGTTCCACCTTGGTTCAGACCCGTGGACCCAAGACCCGACATATTGCCTCAATTTTTTAAAATCTCACCTAAAATCCATGTTTTTTTAATATCATTCTCTACCTAGACCCGGACCCGAATCCAGACCTGTCCCATATATGGTTCTGGTTCCGGTTCCGGAGCCAAGAAACTGGTTCCGAAACGGGTATGGGTCCGGTTCCACCTTCTATTTAACGGTTCTGGTTCCGGGTCCACCATGGATCCGGACCAGAACCAACCCGTTACAACCCTAGATGCAGCCCATGAGTGATTGAGTGAGGAGCAGTTGTGTTCTGATAAAGCACTTTTTCACAACTCATAACAATGTTTATATGACAGGAAATTTGAATAGAAGTCGGTCTGTATTCTGATATGAACAAAATGCTCAGACACAGAAGATATGTTCTGTTATGACACTCCATGTCAAAATAATGTTTAGAGTAACTGGCAGTTTTGAGTGACAGTCACTGTATATTTGATATCCCCTAGGCCCCGGTGCGGGTCAACCCCAAACCATTAGTCATCTTTACAGTTGAGGAATAGATGCACTCATGCAGCCCAAGAGCGATTGAATAACTAGCAGTTATGTTCTGATATAACACTCTGTCATAACTCATAACAATGTTTATATGACAGTATTCTGATATGGATAAAATGCTCAAGAGTGACACACAGAAGAAGTTAAGTTCTGTTATGACACTTACTGTCAAAGCAATGTTTAAAGTAACTGGCAGCTGGAGTGACAGTCACTGTGCATATTTGACATCCGAGTCCGGATCCCCTGTTTCGTCCAAACAGGGGAGCCCTGTTTGGACGAATCAGGGGGCGACACATGAGGGGGCGAAGGGGGCGGAGAAAAGAAAAAGTGCTTTTTTCTCTTTTTCTCCGCCCCCCTTGGCCCCCGCATGTGTCGCCCCCTGATTCATCCAAACAGGGCTCCCCTGTTTGGACGAAACAGGGGATCCGGTTCCTTGACATCCCCTTGGGCAAGGTGCCGGGTCAAGCCCAAACCATTAGTCATCTTTGAAATTGAGGAATAGATGCAGCCCAAGAGTGATTGAATAACTAGCAGTTATGTTCTGATATCTACACTTTGCCATAACGCATAACAATGTTTATATGACAGTATTCTGATATGAATATAAATGCTCAAGAGTCAAGACACACACAGGAAGTTAAGTTCTGTTAGTTCTGTTATGACACTCCCTGTCAAAACAATGTATCTCACACATGCACACGCGCACACGCACGCACGCACACACACAGAGACAGGAGATTCCCTTTCTCATAAAACACTCCTTCAAATAACAAGTTACATCCATCTATCCATCAAACCAAGTTCTTGAATTTGACAGTAAATTCATATACAAAACTGCTAGTTACTTAGCAAAAACCATATCAGCTCACACAACCTCACTCCAATAATCAAATAGCATTTCTATTTATCTATAGGCTTCAAATAAAAACTTTAGACAATTCACAAGTCACGTTCCCTTAACCAAAATAACACTCACACAAAATCAAAGCTCTAGTAAAGCTTTACTGCATTAACTGTATAACATCATCCTAGTATGTGTAGCTCTTCACTATGATGCTTACTGAGATGGTAAGCATGTATTTGTTTACTTTACTCTATTTCTCTTATCTCGGGCATGCGCAAGATTACGCAGTTCCTCAAATGCATGCATCGTCTCGGCATCAAATCCTCCTGCAAACTGCAATAGGTAACAAAAAAGTTAGATAAGCCACTGCTTATAGAGTAGTACAGAACCATGCTGTAAAACATTATGATTTCCCCAAAGAAGCAACAATTTTAAATATTTAAAAGCTCATTGAAAGCTAGATGTATCAACTTGATCCTATCTAGCCCATGGGTAAGAGTGTCCAGCAAGCATATAGGAATAGGAAAATTGAGACCTACGATACCCGGATGCTTAAAAATAGCAATGTATGTATGTTATATCCAATGGTTCAATTTTATAAACGTATGTATATTATATCCAATGGTTCAGTTTTATAAATGTATATATATTATATCCAATGGTTCAACTTTATAAATGTAAAGCCTGTTTTGAATCCAAGGTTTATAAACGTATGTATATTATATCCAATGGTTCAGTTTTATAAATGTATATATATTATATCCAATGGTTCAACTTTATAAATGTAAAGCCTGTTTTGAATCCAAGGTGTGTCCCTACTCCCTACCATGTTCAATGCTTATAAATTGCATGATGAATTGATGATGATAACATAGAACAGCCATTGTTACTTTTATTTACCTGGTGCATTCTAAAAGCAAATCTCACTCCCTGAAGAAGCATGTACTCCAATGCAGGATCCTTGTCTGATGCACCCATCAGTTGGAGTTCCATGGCTACTCTTTGCATGTATTTCTTTGCCAGTTTGACTGATCCAAATTTTATCTGCAGCCATTTTCCCACAGAACCAGTTAAAAGAAATTAGCCAGCGAAAAAGTACGGTTAGTGACAAAGCAACCATTTTATCAGTATCAAGGTGGGAAGATTATAATGAAGTGCACCTTGCTTATAAGCCCTGTGTCTAGCATCCAATCTGTTGGAATTTGAAATTCTTTACAGTGGCGCATCAATCCATCTCTCGTTCGGAGAAGGTTATAGACACTACGCTCCATCCTAACATTGAGATTGTAGACATCACATTGTTGTGAACAGTTAATTCATGCTAATTTTCCAACCCATTGGGTTGATTAGACTCGGTAAATTGATGGGGGATAGGATAGAGCAGCAAAACCAGGTCCAGGCAGAGTAAATATCACTTGTTATATATGTTTGTTTAACCTTCTACCACTTTATTGATGATGCCAGGACAATGCAGACCGAATCCAGTATATAAGTCGAGTGATACTGTGCAGAATTTCGAAATGAAAACTGAGAGTTCAGATAATGAATCAAGGTGAAGTACTTACTTCTCAGACAATGTTACCATCTTCTTTAGTGCAGCATCACAAGGAAGCCGGGGTTCATCTTCGTAAAGGGAAACCTCAGATTCCAACTTCTTCAAATCACGGTATCCAAACGCTGCTTCTCGTAAAGTGTCTGCTTTCTTCTCTGGCCAATTGAAGTGTTTTAGGACTGCTCTTTCATCCACCTTCAAGAACATGGAAGCATTAATAAGGTTTTTATGTAGATTCAGTTTTAACATTAACAAGGTATTTTGATCCAAATTGTCAACTCACAAGGAAACAAAGCTCGTCGTCAAGCCATTTTACGAATGCCACAACATCTTCAATGTCGCGGTACACTGCACCATTCACCTCTCTTATCAGCAAATTCACAAATTCACCTTGGGTCTCAACATCTGCTTTTATCTACACGAGGATCAAGTATCAAAATTAAATGGAATGTGGAAGGCAAGGATATGTATGTGTATAGTCTCCCATAAGTTAGGTTCTTAGGTAGGTATATTGTCAAGGATATTTTTAGGAAACAACTAAATCTAATTAACTTTAAAATCGCTGACCCAGGCAGGTGAGCCTCAGTTCACATTCCTTGCCATAAACATTGGAGATCAATTTCCAAACAAGAGATGTATTAATAATTTTGAATTTGTGAATGGCTTTTCAGTAAAAATGAAACTGAACTGTCACGTGCGGAGCCCATAAATTCACAGTTAAAAAGAGAGTACAATTAATAGAAAATTATTCATTGTTTTCCAGTCAAAGAAAAAACTGAACAGAGAACAAAATAAAATTTGTTTCATGATGACACAGTTCTTACGTAAAACATGAACATGAGGCAGGTGACTTACAGCAAGCAAATGAGATGACCGGTTCTCGATCTCACCAATCATGCTGCTGCGAACATTCGCGACATCTGAGGCATCACAAACTCCATTTCCCGAAGAATCCCTCCTTGAATCTCGCTTCATCAAAGAATGGTAAAACTCAACCACTTGTGGAGCGCGTTGCATCACATTTGTACTTCTACTTGAAGACTTGAGGTTGAGAGGAGGCGGTGGGGGTGGGGGAGGTGGGGGTGGCACTGGGGCTTGAACATTTTTCTTAGGCTCTTCAGAGGCTAAAACTGAGGGCTTTGGAGGGGGGTTTGGAATGCGTAATGCACGTTTTTCTACATCTAACGGCATGATCTTGTTAGTTTCATGCCTGTCTATAGAGAATCTAGGACTTTGAAGAGTTTCTAGACCATATTTTTGACCATTCGACAAATGTTTATCTTTCATGGCAGGACACAGCTCATCATCAAATATTTCATTTTCAGTTTCTTTTGGACATGTGAAACCATCAGATTGCCTTCTCTTGCTTGGTATCAAATCTTCACGACAACCCTTAGATCCACTAATCGAGTGTCGACGTCTAGGACTTCTGCCTTCTTGTGCTTCCAACCATTCCTTGTCTAATAGATCCTTACATTCTAAATTATGGCAAGCTTCAGTTTCATTCCAATTCATTAGCTTCTTCAGCCCCATCTTCTTTGCACCAAAAAACTCAGCAGATGCAGATACGCTAAAATTGGTATCTTTTTCATTGTTTCTTTTGGCACTCAAGTATTCAAAAGTCTGCCTCTTGGCTGCCACCTGAGATTTGGGGCTCAAGGGCTCATCCAAATCCAATACGGGAGAAGGGGCTGAATTCCGCAATTCACGCCGTAGACATGAGTTGACCCATCGCAGGTACACCAGTTCCTCTACTTCAGTTAATCGGCTCATCTGAAGGCCTTCGACTTGCTTGCTTAGAGTTTCGTTTGTATGTCTTAGAACTGAGGCCTCAGCTTCAACTTTCGCAACCATATCACTCTGCTTGGAAATAAATATCAAGGCTTATACCTCTTCATAAGTATCAAATATAGATCACAAAAGATGCATTTAGTTGTGCCAAGAACTTGCAAAATGTTTGGATTCTTAGGCACTACTGATCCACATTCTAAAATTTAACCATGTAAGAATTGGCTGGGATATTGCTATGATTTTCCCACCCAAAATTAACATATAGCACTGTTTGTTTGCATTAAAATACAAAGGAATTGAATACAAATTGCACCTTCTTTTGATTCTATTTCCCTTAAAAAAAAATCTTATTTGATGTTCATTTTGGAAATTCACCTTTAATATTCACTTTGACCACCCAGTGTATTCAATTACTATGTATTCAAATGAAGAGAAACAGACCTAATGTGCTTTGGTCTAACCTGAAAAAATCGGACCTGATTTGGGCAGAAAAGTCTTTATCCACCCTGCTAAGCAAGGAACAACCAAATACTCCTAATAAAAGGAATGCTTGTGAGAATACCTCAGTCACCTTAGCGAGAGTGGTAAGTTGGGATTCTGCTGAAGAAAGCCTGGTTGTGAGATTTCTCTTTTGAAGATGAAGTTCCTTGTTTACACGACGTAATTCCACAACTTCCATTTCTAAATTCCTTAGAACAGACGTCATTTTCTCCTCACTTTGGTCAATTGTGGAATTTCCACTTTCTTCTCGCGGTATTGCCTCTATAATAGAAGATAAAGCACCCAAGCGCTCAGAGAGGGTTGTTTTCTCAGCTTCTAGAAAACCAATTCTGCGAATGAGGTTGTCATTTTCACTCCTCTTCAAATCAAGCTCCCTTTCAATATCTGAAGATTTCAGATTTCCCTTGTATTCTTGCAACTCAGCCTGCAGTTTCAATTCCCTTTCTTTGGATTCGCGGAGTAAACTTCTCAAATGATCCAGCTCAAGAAACAAATCACGTGAACTGGATGATTTCGACCGGTGGCAATCCAGAACATGGGGATGAACTTGAGCTACATTAGCCGAACACGGGAAGTCGCCAATAAGAGATCGTTTAACTCGGGTATGATAAGAGATGAGCTGGTTCTTCTGGTTAGAAACTTCAGAGCTAGTGAGGGGCAGCTTCTTGTTTGGAATTGTAAACTGCTGCTTGGTTTTCTTCTCCGTTGTGAACCCTTTCACAATATTTGATCCCCAAGCAGAACCTGTCTTAGTTTTAGCTAAAATGCCATTGGTTTTACCATTTGCCTTTGGGGGTTGATTTTGATCAGCAAACCTTGTCAACTTTGGCCGATTCTCTGAAGGAATTTCTCTCATGGTGAACTGAATTTC
Source organism: Persea americana (assembly GCA_029852735.1). Classification (NCBI taxonomy): domain Eukaryota; kingdom Viridiplantae; phylum Streptophyta; class Magnoliopsida; order Laurales; family Lauraceae; genus Persea; species Persea americana. Next base: position 75,739,943 of record CM056815.1, read on the forward strand.
AAACTGCTGCAGCCCAAAACCAAATTATGTTGATAGAAAATTTTGACATGCAAGGGACAAAAAGCATCTGAGAAAACCGTTTTCAAGTCATAAAATTCTCCCAACCAAGTGTATAAACCGTTTTCAAGTCATAAAATTCTCCCAACCAAGTGTATAAGCCTTAAAAAAAAAGACAAATCTCCTAACATTTCAATGTTGGGAAATATCATATTCAATGTGTAGAACCATTACAAGCATACATCTGAGATGGGTTTCTCATCAATCTCAAAAGAACCCGCCGTCAAGCAGATATGAGAAGACTACTTAAATCTATTTTGAATAAATATGGTTTTGCATAATAGAAAGAATTTCCCCTCAAAATATAAATTTAAAAGAAAGCAGTAGAGAGATGCTAGAATTGAATTCAGTGAAGGTACCTTCGGTCTTAACGAGTAGTGAATAACTTCAAACAAGTAAAGCCCATATATGATCACTTCCCCTCTTCAATAAAAGTACCATCATTCCAGCTCTTGAACCGTTAACTATCAGTATTCTTGAAATCTAAGAATTGAAGAGAATCCAAAACCAGAAAAGCTTTGGAACTGGAAGCCTTGTTCTTCACACGTTTTTTGGGAACTGCTATTCCTCTGTTCAAAAAGAAGTTTTTTTCATGCTTTAATGAAGTGAGAAGGACCTAGCAGAAATAAAACAAGAATGGTATTACTTACTCTTCTCTGATATCTTTTTTTCACGTGGTTTTAAATTCTACAACAGTATATTTCATACTCAAAACCATCTCCAGACAGGCATATGGTTCTCTGTAAAACCACTAGGGTTTTAACGATTAGAAATGAGAAAGTAACATTTCATGCAAAGGAGAGAAAACCCAATTCTCAAGAGCTACTGCTCTGCTCGGAAATCTATAAAAAGGGCAGTTTGAATCGGGAGAATCAATGGGAAATGTTGGTAGAGGAAACCACCCACATTACAACTAAAGAAGTAATCTTTAAATGGTCTAGGGCTCCTTTACATCCTACTTGAAATGGGTTTGGCGAATTCGAACTGATAATAAGAATAAAATATTGAGAAAGAGAAAATACCCATAAGGAAGAGAGCTATTCCTCTGCTCAAAATCACAGCTTTCTTGATTTGAAAACTGAAACCCTAACGTTCTTTCAGACCCTCAGAAATTCTCTGAAAAACAGCGATGGGTTTGTTGGAATTGATCTCCAAAGTCTTAAAAGGAGAAATTTTATAAAATAAATAAAAAAAAAGAAGGCTTCCCCCCAGAAATCTCAGCAGTCATTCATGCCTCTGAGGAGCCCTCTATATAAAAGAAGAGAGATTTAAACCCTAGCAATGCTTCTGAGAATAGTACTAAAGTTCTGTCCAGACGCTGCTGACAGTGGGGTTTTTCTGAGTGGATTTTGAAATAAAAGCTGCAGGATCGAGGGCTCCTGTGCTTGGGAGGAGTGGAGTGGACTGTTTTTTGTAAGAAAAGCGACAAGAGCTCTTGCAAGCTATAAAGCAATTTAAATTTTTGAAATTTGAATTGAAAGGGTAGGGACAGGTCATCGCAACGGTTACATTCAGCACATTCGGCAAAGAGACAAAGTTGTACTAATAGTGTGTATTATTAAGGTTTTACTCAAAAACAGATTTGCAGTAACAAGTTGGGTCCAGATACACTGAGGCTTTGATTAGAGAAATTTTAAGGATATGTTAATCCAAAAGAGAACCTACCAATTTTATTATTTGAGCCGCTCAAAACAAATTGCCGTCCTATTGAATGGTGTATCTCCAAATTTTATCTGTCCCATCGTATGATTGAGCATTTTGATGAAAAATATGATCAAAGAACGATATATAAGATTGTGTTATATTTTTAAATTATATGGCCAATTCTACCTATATTGACCAACACCTGTTGAGGTATCTGATTAGAATGTCCTGAATGTTAATAGTGAGCTCCACTATAAATTTCACTTAATTCAACTCAGGAATTGTTTCAAGCTGGGCATGATGATACCCATTGGAGAGTTCCATCTCAAATTGTCTAGCTGCCCAAAAAATAAATTAATTAATTAAGTGTGATATCCATCATAGAGTTCCATCTCAAATGGTATGCAAGAAAGTGCATATTAGCAATATGCAGTCCGACTCATAGAGCCCATTTAGATATGTGTTTATCAATAGGAGGAGGGTAGCCAAAAAACTAGCCCCACCATATTACCCTAACCCTTGATTTAACAGCATCAAAGCTTAATTGCATCTTAATTGTAGATTTTTTCGATATTTAATCCAACAATGAGTGACGGTTCAATAAATGTAAAATTGGTTTTGGTGCAAGATCATGGTATGACAAAACTATCAATGGGTAGCACTGGTTGCACTAATCAAAGGTAGGCCAAGTTGGCCTCTACGAGCTGGACTGCAGGTGGACATTCTCCTTCAAAATACTGCATCACTAAATTTTAATGATGCCCTAATGATGAATGCCCCCTTCTATAAATATCATTTCAATGACCAACAATATTTCCATGGAACTCCCCGTGGCATAGGCAGTCCGCACAAGGCTGGCAATGTCCATGGTGCTAAGAGCTTATTTGTTTGAAGGAGTTTCCGGTGTGAATTCTATGTGTTGGAAATTTTGATCGCAGTAAAAGTTGTCTTCTATGAAGTCTTTGGAAATTTTGATTTATTTGACAAAACTCCAACCATTTGAAATGTCTTCTTTTTTCCATTGAAATTCTTTCAATTTAAGCTTCCCGAATGCTGGGTTGTACTAAGCATGCTGGGTGACAAGGAGAATCAGCAGAGAGAATTCCTACAAAACAGCATGCCATCCTAATAGGTTTTTGGCAATCACAATTCAAAGCTTCTTACTAAAGTTACGCACAAATGATGATAGATGCATGTTTCCACCAATAATATCCATTTCTCCTATTTCTCTAATGTTTTGGACCTGGTCACTATGTCATTTTACTAAAAATAGAGGGTTAAAATGTCATCACTTATTGCTCACCTGCTGGTCAGGGCCATAGTGTAGTGTGCACAACTGCCCGAGTTTGAATATGCTGTAAAGAGAAAAAAATTAGTAGAAGTTTCCACGCACATAGCTCAATTGTAGAGGCATTTTCTCTTATTATAGAAATGAGAGTTGGGCATGTTTCCTTTCACATAGCTTAGTTTGTAGAGGCATTTCTAATGTTGAAAATTTTTAACAATGATATTACAGTTGTCATCAAGAAATGATATGTTTCTTTGTTAGAACTTTGAATTTTAATGACCTCAGAAGTCAACAAAATCCTTTCCAATTCTTTAAAATCTAACATCCATGTTAGCATTTACAAATGCTTTTGTTACCTTAAGGTGCATTTGTGTAGAGCCATGAAAGAGGAAATCCGCGTTTCTTTTTTTGCGGCATCGGAAGTCTAACCTAGGATGGTAGGATTGCCGAATTCCATCTAGTCCAGAAAGTGCAGTCAAAACTGGAGCTTTTCCTATGTTTCATCGGTACATCAAACTCAATGAGAAAGGCACCGGAAAATCCGATACCTTGTCTCCTTCCCAGGGGTGTAACAGTTCGGTAAACCGTTTATTTTGAAAAAATTGTTAATCGAACCGTATTTTATGGTTTCAGTTTTTAAAAACAGTAACCGTAACTGTACCCTAAAAAACCGAACCGCGGTGAACCGTATTAGATGATTCTGTTACGGTTAATTGTTACTTACAAGAAAATCTATCTTTGTCCTTTGATTCTGCATGCAGAACAACGCTATCTTTTTTCACATGCCAAACAAAACAATACTATCATTTTTCATGAAAACAAGCACAACTAAAAATCTAAAATGATACTACAAAATATCCATCATGCAATACAATTTTAGGAAACATGAGATAAGTATAACCCAACTCACAAAATAATTATAACGGTTCGGTTAACCATGTGTTTTGGGAAAACGGTTAACCGAACTGTAAAATACGGTTCGGTTCAGTTAATTACAGTGAGTCAAGACTGAAAATTGTAATAGAACCGTGAAATACGGTTATTAACCATCGATACGGTTTTTCCCTTTTTTTTTTTTTTTACACCCCTACTCCTCCCCTCGCTGTTCCGGCGCCTTATCTCCTCTCCTTTTCACAGCAAATCCCGCTGCACAAACGGACTTAGGATTTTGGAATTCCACGCGAGCATTCTTCATACAAGAATTCTTGAAATGGATCGGGCCTTAGATCTGCTCAGACTGCTGTTATGCAAATGTCACATTGTGAGAAGAAAATTCCAAAAATGCTAAAAATATGTAGTACAAGTTTTTATTTTTTTTTCCCCTTCTATTACTAACAGCATTAAAGCTTAGTTAGTCATATTGGGCCTACTTTTATGAATTCACTATAGATAATGCCTTCTTTTACTAAAGCACGGTGATTCCGACTTGGACAACTGCAGTGAAATGAATTTGGTGAGCCATCAACGTCAGGCTTTACTTGTAGAGAAATATCTAGACTCTAGGCCAACTCAATGAAAGCATCAGATTCTTGAAGAAAGAACAATCTTGTAATTATTCATACAGTCCATTTCTAAAACAACTCTCAGATCATCTCCTCTTTCATCTCTTGATTCCTTAACATACCCACCAAAATCATAAACTCCACAGCCTCTTTTTCTCACCTCTAATTTCTCTCAGGTTCAGGCGGGTAACAAAAGAGTAGTCTCAAATTGTATTCCAATCTATCAAATTCCGGTCGAAAGCAATGATCCGATCCCTTTGAGTTGATTTTTTTCAAGATTTGGAGGTGGGTTTTCATCAAAACAGAAGATAAGTTTCAGGTCCTGTGGTGATAGAGAACATGGGCTTTGTTCTGGTAATCTCTCTCCCTTTGATTCTCTTTGCCATCATCCTCGCTTTGGGCTGTTATTTACTGGGGAGGGCCAAGGGAAGGCAAGAGGCTAGCTATCCACAGGTTTTCGGGGCCCCCGCCCCACCACCTGGGATTGGTGGGACACCCCCCAAATGAAGTGGGAAATTCCAACAGAGGTTTGAGCTTTCTAGGGAGTGGAGAAAGCAAATACAGAGGCATGTGCCCTTGAAAAGCCATGTTTGTTGTTTCAAAATGGATCATGGTGGGATTGTATTCTTTTCTATCTTACTGGGTTTGCTTGGAATGGGAATTTGGTTGCTTTCTAGTAGTTTTTAAGATGGTATGAGTTGTTGGTTCTTTTATTGTGAAATTTGATGTGGATTAGTTAATTCGAAAAGGGGCACTAGATGGTCTAGTGGATGTAAATCAGAGATAATAAAAAGATGAGAGCTTTCTTTGATTGTCAAGATCCAGTGCTAATAAAAAGATGAGAGCTTTCTTTGATTGTGTCAAGATCCAGTGATAATAAAAAGATGACAGCTTTCTTTGATTGGGTGAAAATCAATATAAATGATATGATGGTCACATTCAAGACATGTTTGGCTAAAAGGCCATTCATTGTATTAAAAGTGTAAAGTTTGGTGATTAATTTTAAAGGTGGATATTGCACTGATCATCATCAAATTTGGCCGAGAGACAACACACGGAATAGCTGTTTAAGTGAGTGACCATGGAGAGTTATATTGATCATAGGTGGGCCTGACAAACTAGCATATGCCAGTGACTGTTATAACATTTTTACATAGTCCAAAGAGGAGGTCATTATAAATATTACATGGTGCCGATTGATCTCATCAGAAGTTAGCTATAAAATGTAATTATATTAGACATTGCTAGTCATCCAATTATATTGATAATTGCAAGGAACTCATTGGATTCTATACTAATCATCCATTTCGCATTTGATTGGATGGCTCACAAATGGGTATCATTTTGACCACATGCCCATAGGGGAACTTTCTTCTTACCAACTTTACAACCCACACAGACTTTCCTATACTGCCATCTCTTTCTAAAGACCAACAATATCATCAATTGGCATAAAGCAATCTCTACGGACTACTGATGATAACAGAAATCAGAATACCTGTGGTTGCCTTATGGATTCAGGTGTCCTTTTGTAAAACTTGGTTGTCTTATGGAGTTGGACGGTTAGAACCATTTAGCCAGTCAAGCCCGTCCAAGCGGTGATCAAGTTAGATTAGATAATCCTGTTGGAGTGTTGGGTGTTTGAATACTCCAACTGGATAGAGAGATGAGTCCTATATAACCACCCCTTTTGCTGTGGATGCACATGGTATCAGCTACACTGTTAAACTTAAAAAGCCAAGTGCTTTAAAGTTCAAACTGACATACCGGCAGAAGGAAAAGAGTTGCCATTACAGCCAAAGCACTTTCAGTATGTATTTGAATGCAAAAGCTGGCCAGCAGCTTATGTCGTGGCAAAACCTTTTGCCTCAGCTTTTGAATGGGACTGGGATTATATGCCCATAAGCTACACTTTGATCTAATCTCTCCAACAGTCCAAAGGATTGGTCCTATCCATGATGAAGAAGTCATTATCAATTCTTCTTCATCATCATCATGACCGGAACCTTATACCGTCTATCTAGGACTGAAGCTTTGATAGGAGAGGATTCATCACCATCATCACTGAAGTCTTATTCCAGCTATCTGGGTCTCATGCTTCGAAAGGGCTGAATTGGCACCAATGAGTGGCATGTGAGCAGCGGTGAGTTGCCTCCAGGATTTACTTTGATTAAGATTCCAGCCTTTGCGTCAAATAAAGAAAGTCCGACTTGGAATGAACCATTCCAATTCTAAATCTCTTATGTTGCCTTCTTTTTTTCCTTTTCCTTTTTTTCCCCTTTCATGCAAAGCAGAGAGAGAGAGAGAGAACCATGGGGTACAAAGAGAATAAAGCAACAATTACTTGAGTTGTCCAAATGCCCTTTGCAGACCTGATGTAGAATGTACTAATGCAATGGCTGAAGGGGTGAAGAACAAAAAGGTCAAAGGGTGGAGATCTTTAGCGTCTTGTAGGTATCTGGGACTACTGTCGTGTGCGACAGTTTAACCACAATTCATGTAGCTGACGTTGATCAAGCATTTTAACTTTATGGTTCACTTCTCTCTCAAGAGTTGAGACTGCTATTGTATTATAATTGGATGTTACTTCTACAAGAAAACTAATATAGTTCATTAAAATTTTGCACTTGATAGAAGCTCCTAGGATATTGTAAAAAATTCGGTAGGACTTCGCCAAATGAGCTCATCAGAGAAATCCCACTTTGCAAATTTGTATTCATAGACATTGAACGCTACATAAAAAATAACATGAAACTTTCATCTGTATGCGGTGTCCCTAGTTTCTGGCTCTTGTGAGTGAATGGTCATTTCTTCCAATCACCATCATCCATTCGTGGGTGGTGGGTGTCATATCACACCATTGCTTGTATGGCTGCTGATATATTGCTACTGCTAAACTACTACCTTATGGCTACTTTTAGAAGTGGTAGCAGTTGTTTTCATACCAAATCACATTTGACTAAAACCACTCCTAACAAATGAACAAACTATGTACTGCCAATGAATGGTTTGAAACTGTGAGTCCAAAATTAAACATCCAAAAACATCAATCTTGGTCCAAAGATGAGGATATGACACTCAGTACGAAAAGTACTGGGACTTCCAACTTTTCCCATTTTCTAACTAGTCTATAACCCTCAACAGGCAATAGTTTGTTTTAAAGTTTGTTACTCAGTATGAAATAACTTTCAGGGTTCTTTCTAAAATATATTTTGTACTTTCAAAAAAAAAAAAAAAGGGAAACAGAAAGTGTAAAGGGCATTGATTTGTATGGAAACAAGATAAATATATATATATATATATATTTATATATTTGGTAAAGGTATGGAACCAAGATGTTAAAGGCTGTTTGACTATCTTGTATAAAATTCCTAGGAATTCATAGTAAAAGGGATTTATGAACGTATTAAAGAAGTGAGGAGTAAAGGATTTAGGGCAGAGACGTAGATGAGATCATCACTTTCCTAGAATAAATTGACTAGAGTGATAGGTGAATAATCAATTTCCTATCAAAGGGGCATTTATTTGATCACTTCTTTTCAGATTTTTGTAACTTCTTTTCAGGTTTTATTGATATCAATAGATGACTTTTTTTTTTTTTTTTGGGTTGACCTATCTGTATTGATCTTCTTATATGGTTTGTCAATCCTTATATTCAGTCACCCCACGCTAACCAATACAATAATGGACCCAACACTAGTCAGTACAGGCCACAATGGTCCTTTCCGCATATACTATAATACAAGTAAGGCTATTTACTCAATCTGCCAAATTGATGGTCCAAGGGGTCTATCTCAAAACAAAGCCAGTTGTGAAACCATCTTGGATCTATTTAATATTTAAATTTGTAGTCAAATCCGCTAATCTAAGATACAATTAAACCTAAGGACCTACTTCAAACCATCTGGATATGCAACTGTTATGCCAACATATAACTGTAAGTTTCAGAGATAATCATGCCTACAGCTTAGAATCAAACCTAAATCCAAACCCTGTTCCATTCAGACTCAGACTTGGATCTGGATAATTGAGACAGATAATTGAGACAGATTTGGATTCAGGTCTGGAATCAGAATGTCTAGAACCTTAAATAGCCAATTGGATCTGGGGATCTGGATATGCCCCCAGATCCAACCCAAATTCAACCTGCTTATAACTTGTAGGATTTCTATCTAGGGACAACATTGGCTTAGATCTGGATATTCCCGGCATCATCATATCCATATCCCTCGTATTTACAAAATGACAAATTTGGATGCAGCTTCAAATCTAGGGGCCTTGGAATGGTCATCAAATTTTGTTAGATCCTGGATCTAACACAAATATATGCTGTTTATAACCCTAATACCAAAGAAGCTATTTTTAAAGATGGGAGATGCTCTCGTGAGAGTTCTCATGGTAATGTGAGACTTAGGGGTGAGGGCCCTCCCATTTAGGCTATTGGCAATGGATATGGATTTGAAGGCCTTCATCCTTACTCTCGCTCTACCGTGAGAGTCTCCCTTTAAAGATTACTAAATGAAACTTCAAATGAAATAGTTCCCCATTGGCACAGAATTTGCTAGAACAGAGTAGGCCTTCACTTAAGACAATACAATCAGAATATAAGCTGAGATATCCCCAGTCCCCACCAAAAGGCAACCTTAGATTTTTTTACCCTGCCTAATAAAGCTTCCCAACCATGCACTTCAGGAAATTTTATTGACTAAACAAACCTAATACACAAACCCAATTGTGAAAAGCTTCAAAAGTTTCAGAAGAAACCATTTACAAAATCAAATGCAACAGAACAAAGCCCATTGTGTTATCATCCCTTCCATAATCAGTTTCAGAAAGAGACCTTTTAGATGCAAAAATAGAACACCAAAAACAAGACTATAAACTAGAATCAACATTCTGTTTATCCATTTTATTCCTGGTTCCTTCATTGGTTTCAATGATTACAAAAGAGCAGAACAAAACATTCTGCAAATCTTCCTCTCCAACTACCCAAGTAATAAAGAAAGAAAGAAAGAAAAAAAAGAATTACCCCATCTATTGCAGAATGAAGATTCTTCTTGGTGAACACCACCACCACCAAAACAAAAGGAGAAAGAAATCCTTCCAGACCCTAATTACACAATACAACCCTTGTAAGACCCAGAACCATGCAAGAAGCAGCGACGAAGAACAGCGTAACAAAGTCCCTTGCCGACCATTTGCTCGCCTCCTTTGTCTCCACCCGCAAGCTCTTGGCTCTCCTCAACGCATCCACCTCCTTCAAAAGATCAAATTCCACACCCTTCTTCTTCAATTCCTCCACACATTTCAACAACAGCTTTCCATCTTCCTTCTCCCTCCTCAGAAGCTTCTCTATATGGCTCTCCACATCAGTCTTGTAGCGGATGGCCCAGATGATTGCCAAGGAGCAGACTAAAGAGATTGCGGTGGGGATCCAAGATCGACGGCAGGCGGCTTTCGGGTCCCTCGCGGCAGCCGAGAATAGGAGGAGGAGGAGAGTTGAATGGAATAGGAAGAAGAAGCAGTAGAGCTGTGTGATCTCTTTCCGGGTGGCGTCGATTCGGGTCTCTTTGAGAGCGATGCGGCGGGCGATGAGGTCTTCTTCTTTGAGCCATTGCTTCAGGAGGAGCTTGTGGGTGGGGCTTTCTGCAATTTGGTGGAGAGGGTGGCGGGGTCTGGGTTCTTTTGGGGGGTTGATTTCTTGAATTGCCATGGAAGTTTCAGATGGGCACATCATTTTGGGGTGAATGAGGAAGAAAACAAGAGGAGTTTTGTTGGGGAACTGCAGATGAATGGAGAAATCAAAGAAAATCGAGCACAATTGCAAAGAGAGAAGAGGAGAGAACGTTTGAAGGGAGAGAGGGCAACGGCTAGTTTTTGTATTTTAAAGCCCGAGGGGTGAGACATCTCATCTCTAACGGTCAAATCCCCCTAAAAAAGGCTTTTGAACACGTCGCGTTTTTGGGGAGAGCCAGGGGTTGTGGCCACGTGGCATGCTAGTGGGACCCACTGGTCCTTCCAATTAAGAGGAGAAAAATTCCAGATCAACTTGATACACACTCGGTTTGTGCCGACCTAAATCGTTGTAAATGGTCTACTCACGATGCACGTCGATAGAGGATCTGGACTAAAAACAAAATTGCAAATTCCATAAATTAGCCTGAAATCACAAATGAAAATGCTTTTATGCTCCACTTGAATGCATGCAAAGAATGCGGGATATGCGATGGTAGATCTAAAATCGGTGACATGAGTAAACCAATCACGGTCCGCCACACCACCGCAGGCGGCTGCCTGGCAACTTGCCATACATCCGAGCGAGGGCTACCCATAGTTACCTAATAGACTGTGATTGGTCCATTCACAGTCACCGTGGGGAAAATCTTCATATGATCTTGATTCTAATAAAACCGTCGAATGACCCTAACCTCCTATATTTGATCCTTCGTGTTAATGGCTATAATTTGTGCTAAGTCTATTGTGATAAAAAAAAATTCTAATAGTGGATGATGTCCTGTTCGATGTACAATTAAAAGCATTGGTGATTCAAGCATGATTGTGTGTGGAGAGATTGGCGTAATCATAGCTGAGCAATGGATGAAAACAAACGAAAGCGGTCGAGGTTGATTTGGGCCTCTCTTTTTTCCAATTGGCTTGATGGTCAAGTTTGTCATTGAGTTATATATGACAATCATAGATGGTGGTCGTAACATTGATTGAGGTAAACTTTTCTTCTTTAATGACAATAGAACAAGGTGGTAGTGATCTTGAGTGGCTTGATTTTCCAAGATGCACCCCCTGATGGACTTCTTTTAATAAGAGATGAGATTATTGAGTTTTTGAATCGCACCGGCCAGGGAGAAGAAAACTCACAAGGAAAGTTCTCTCTGCCTAAAAATTTATGGGGCACATGGCACAATTTGTAGAGTTCATTTACCAAAATACCAAATACAAAAGGGATCAATGTATAGTCAACTTAGAAGAATAAGGTTCATTAAATGTTGGCAACCAAGTGATCCACTGCCACAAGATAGATAGTTGAAATAGAACTATGAACATGTACTGACCATTCATTTTGTTGCTTTATTCTCAGCATATAATGAATTGTAGTTTTGAAAGTTGACTAATGTCAAAACCTCTCTTATATTTTTAGTATATATAAAAAAAAAACCTTCTTACATTTGGTCAGGTAGAGGACCACAAACCGTTTCAGTTGCCCCTCATTGTGAGCGCACACACCATGACACACAAGAACAAAGAATGTCAACTTCTCATGGACCACCTACTTTGATAATGTTAAGTGCATTTCTGCCTTTTCTGAAAAAATGTGCTAACAGTATTAGATCTCGTTGACAGAAAAGAGATCAGAGTGGTTCACATTATTATATATTATAGGTATAGGATTCGATTTCCAAATTAGAAGCCAATTTCAAAATTGATTGCGGAATTGGAGTCCAATTTCGCAATTGATTTTAAAATTGGAGCTCAATTTCGAATTCAATTGCGAAATTGAAACTCTAAATTCGATTTCTATTTTGATTGGAGAGAAATTTCAAGATTTACATCGATAAACCACTTTTATTAACTTTTTTTAGGTGAATTTAAAATTTTAATATATCTATTATGGATAGGAGATTAAAGAAACCGGATGATACAAGGATTTAACCTTGCTCAGTAACTCTACCCAGCCAAGTTAAAATGAGTATTCTTTAGTTGAATTAAAATTCTTAATATATCTATTATGATTAGAAAATTTTAAAAGTTTGTGATTTTGAAAGTGTATCCTAGATAGTGATTTATACATATGGGCTCCATATACAATAAACCTTTTTTAAGTGGACCTCATATTATAATTCCTAAAGGCAGGGCCACATGTTGTAATTTCTAAACATGGCCCTCCACCCAAATTCCTAAAGATGGGTCCATGTTGGAAGTTTTAAAGTTGACCCCATCATGTACAACAATTTTTATATCCTTTTTCTTTATATTAAATTTGGAGAATTGGTTTTTCTTTTTTAGTTTTCTCTCACAGTTTTCTATTTTTTTCTCTTTTTATGATGATTTTTTTTATTTATTAAACAAATAGTAAACAATAAAAAAATGAAATTACTTTAAGCTATGATGTAATTTCACAAAAAAAAAACAAAAAACAAAAAAACTAATCTTACCTTTTTCCTATGCCACCCATTTCCGATAAAGGTTTTATAAGTGCAATATAAAAATCATTTTATAATTAATTTTAGAGGATTTTACTGGAAAATACCCAGTATTTGGCCGTCGCACGTATGAGTGTCCCGGAACACTTTCACTACGGCAATACTCCTCACGCCACTTTTCCTTTTTTTTTTTAATATTTTTCAAATTAAGTGACACTATTGTCGCTATTCGTTCTATTTCTCCCCTGTCGAAAACCCCTTTTTCTCTATACCTGTTTGGATGCACAAGAAAACCCAAGAAAATAATATTTTATAAAATATAATCTTTCATTTTTTAAATAAGAAAATCTTATGCGTTTGGTAATTCAAAAAAAAATTGAAGAAACTGTTCTTTTCTTTTAAAAAGCTCAATATTCTCTCCTACAGCCCCCCCCCTAGAAAACTTTCTACAAGATAAGAGTCTTTTAAAATGACTACATATATGGTAGAGTAAAGTAAAGATATTAGTTCACCAAATCCATTATAATGTGTATGATTACATATATGGTAAAGTAAAGTAAAAGTAAATCTCACATGACGGTAAAGGTGTGCTAAAGTAAAGGTGAGATAAAGTACATGGTGAAGTAAAGTGGGAAGGAATAGTAAAATAGTTTCCTTTCTTTACTTTAGTTTATCACATTTTATCGTAGTTTTATATGGTAAATAAAAAATGGCTTGTTTACGGGAGTAGTAAAGTAAAATAAATATTGATGTCATATCATGGTTAAAGGTGAGGTAAAGTAAGGTCAGATGAAGTATGTGATAAAGTAAACTGGGAGAGAGACTTATAAAGTAGTTATTTTTTTATTGACTTTACTTAACTATACTTTACCATGGTTTTATGTGATAAAAGAAAAGTAACTTATGGTAAAAACATGAAAGTTAAACTTTATTTTACCACATTACTTTTTTATCTAGACGTGATAAATTACATCTAAATTAAAATATTTAATAAAGAGTTATTCTTATAATGTAATTTATTTTAATCATAACACCTTCGAAACTGCTCAATTTAAAATTTGTAATATTCTTCAAAAATTGCCAAACAGTAAAAATATTATATTGTTATAATATTGCATTATTGTATTCTATAGTATTTTATTCTTGCAATATTTAAATCTGTAAATATTTTATTCTGTAGACATCCAAACGGGCCTAAGTGTCCACATCTTCTTTATACTTACATGTTTTCGCCCAACAAACCTTCCATACACAGAATGCTAAAAATCTCATTTCCATTGCTCATCTCAGTAGTTATTGGCTTCCATTTAAGAGGTTGGTGCACATTTTTGTACGTTTTTTTACGCTTTTCAGAGTATTAATAATAGGTTGGTGCTGTTTGTCATCCATTTCCTATTTTCCCCCTGTCAAAACCCCCTTTTTCTTATCTATAAGTGTCCGCATCTTCTTTATACTTGCACGTTTTTGACCAACAGACCTTCCATACACAGAATGCTGAAAATCTTCTTTATTGCTCATCTCAGTGGTTATTGGCTTCCATTTAAGAGGTCGGTGCACATTTTTGTACATTTTTTTACGCTTTTCAGAGTATTAATGATGGGTTCATACTTTTTGTCATCCATTTCCTATTTCCCCACTGTCGAAATCCCCTTTTTCTCATCTATAATTGTCCTCATCTTCTTTATACTTGTACGTTTTTGCACAACAGACCTTTCATACACATAATCCTACAAATATTCTTTGTATTGCTCATCTTAGTAGTTGTGAACTTCCATTTAAGAGGTCGGTGCACATTTTTGTATACTTTTTACGCTTTTCAGAGTATTAATAATAGGTTCATGCTATTTGTCATCCATTTCCTCTCGCCTTGTATAAGGCCCATCACAGATGGCTTATATCGATGCCAATGATGTGGGCCATTAGAATGGTTTTACTGGAATCAAAATAATTGGAATATCTTACAAGAGCAATGAAAGTACCCTTAATGTTTTCTACCCAGGTTTGCGTTTACAAGAGCAATGAAACTACCATTAATATTTAAGATGTAATATACATGTGTAATTTCCTCTACATTAATGATATGTTGTGTATAGTCTGCTACTGCAATTCTCTCTAATGGATATATGTTCTTTCAATGATTAGGGTGTCGGGTGATGATTAATAGTGATATTTCACTACGAAGGGGATCTTCAGTTTGACATGATTCATCCGTTATATAAAGGTGGAAAGCAAAAGATGAGGTCTATTCCAAGTGATATAACATTTGAATCGTTAGTTAAAGTTGCTATTAAAGCATCACATTGAGAGGTTAACTGTGAAGATATAAATATACATTATCTACATCACAATGGTAAAGTGTTTTCATTGGTTGGCATTGAAGATGACAACGATATTAAGTGCATGTTGACACTCTCAAGAGTTGAAACAAATGTGATTTGTCTATATATCAACAGAACACCAGTTGGTTCTGGTCTTGGTATTAGAGAACAACCAAGGTATGCAAGTTGACATTATTTTCTTAAGCAACACGTTCATGTAAGTGTAATACATTATTAATTCAATATTAATGTTGATATTTATCTTGTACTTTCTTCAGGTTACATGGGTTGAATATGCGTATGCTGCGAGATGGTAAATTTGCTGGTACAGCTGGCAGTCATGATGCAAGGCGGAAGGATCTATCAGAAAAGGACACAAGATGTTTTACTGTAAACCTCAGTGAAGACGACGACATGCACTTCTCCTCCAACCCGAACATTGCGACTGATGAATTGGCCCAAGAGAGTGACATCGTCTTTCGCAAGTACCTTGATGCAGCAGAGAGTGGTGATGAGGTAGAAGCCATCAACATAGAAGACGATCACCCCACAAGTAGAACTCATGGCGGTGCCCTCAATAGAGCGACTGTGGGTGCAAAATCAAATGTTGCGGAGCCATCAACCCACAGGCGTGAAGTTATTTTTGAAGATATCGTGGTTCCAAAGGAGTCTCACCCTGGAAGTATGACTCATGGCGGTGCAGTCAATAGAGCAAACGTGAATGCGAAATCAAATGTTGGGGAGCCATCAAGCCACAGGCGTGAAGTTATTTTTTAAGATAATATGGTTCCAGAGAAGTTTCCTACAGACTTGTACTATAATACTTCTCGGGAGATGTGGTTAGGGCGCAAATTTCAAATCGCGAAAATTTCAAAAGGACTATAGCCAAGTTTGCAATATACAACAACTTCACACTCCAGCATCTAAAGACTAGTTAGTTCAAAGTCATGGCAAAATGCAAGGACTGGGATTGTCCATGGCGCATCCACGCATCTATAATTGAGAGTGGACCATGATTTAAGGTTCAAACCTACAACCCTGTTCATAAATGTTCAAAGCCAATGATAGGCACGGCACATAAGCAAGCGTCATCAGAGTTAATTGCGGAGAACATTTTGGACAAAGTTCGTCTAAATAATAATTTGAGACCAAAAGAGATAATGAATGATTATCAGATAAAGTTTGGGGTTACTATATCGTATAGGAAGGCACATATAGCTAGAGAAATGGCACTTTGCATAGTTCGAAGTTCATACGAAGATTCCTTCAAACTCCTTCCGCTGTATTGTGCTAAGTTGAAGATGATGAACCTAGGTAGTGTGACCAACATCGAGACGTCCGACGATAACAAATTTAGGAGATTTTTTTGGGCTTTTGCTCAATCCATCTGTGCTTTCACATCATCTCTCAGGCTAATGATTGCAGTCAATGGATTACATATTCATGGTAAGTACCCTGGTGTGTTGTTGGTAGCCGTAACACTAGATGGATATCTATTACAGTGATATTCCAGCATAAGCGTAGTTGCATACACTAATTGTTTAACTCTATAATCATCAAATTAGTAATTATTGTAAAACAAGCTAGTAGTCATTGTCATGTGAACTCATGATGACCATTGTGAGGACAATATGATAAGTGGGATAACACCTCCCATCTCCTTTCAAGTTCTGCTACTTTTATTGCTTTTTGGTAAGCTGGTTACTCAAATCATCTACAAATATCTTATGAAGAACCATCTAGACACTATGTAGTTACTCAATCAGAAAGAAAGTGGCAGCCTACCGGGACATAAAAGTATTAAATCGCGAACGTTTCAGAAGTCAAAGTCTTAAATTGAACACGATCCAAGCCATCATCTTATATAGTTTATAGTTTTTAAAGAACAAATCAAGAGTTAATGTTCTTATACTTTAAGCAACCTGTGAGTGGTAGATTAGTCATAAAAGATCATCCTGTGTAGAATAGTTTTGGGCAAACTCTCTGCACTAGATTAATCATTTTCTCTTATTCCCTGTGACTGAGGCCCACAAAACCTGTGTGACTGTTGCCTTACTAGTAAGCCTCACTCAGGTCACCTAGTAGATCTCCTTGGTACCTAAATGAATGACCTTGGCAACATTGTTAGTCATTGTAGTCAAGGATACCCTAGACTCTCTCTTGCTTCATTTTCTTCATGGGTGTTGCAGAATGTATCAGATGGAATGTGTTTTAGAGCAAGGTCTCAAAGTTAGAGTTGGAGGCAATGTGTTTAGAGCAAGGTCTCACTAAACATGCTTTGACTCAAGTTGTTAGAGTAAAAACTACATTGTTCCTCACTGTTCTATTTAGATAAACCCAACACACAAACCCTAATTCTTTGTAAGGAATTGAAATCAAAATCATTGCCAAATCAAAGTTCTTCAAACAACAAAAGTAGATAAATATTTCACACCAAAAATGCAATAACAAAGAGGGGGAAAGATCATACATCAAAGAGAAGAAGAAAGAAGACAGACAATAATAGAACAGAAACGAAGAAATTGGACGTTTGGTAATGTAATCCCATTTCCGGATTTTATCAATCACCAAAAAGGCATTATGGAATGGAAATCCCACGTCCCAAAACAAGTGAAACGCAAATAGAAACCATTGTGGATGTTTCATTCTTTGAAAAAAAAACCCCAAACAGACATTGTGTTTGAAATGCTACACAAATGTGCAAACGGTATCAACGTCTCATACCTTAGAGGTGATGTGCGATATCGGAGCAAGGTTGATCCAAAATAGGGAAGGAAGAATGCAAAAAGAATAGTGGCATCAACGTACTGGGGTAGAGGAAGGAGAAGGAGAGGGAAAATGGGAAAACGAAAGGAAGGGAGGGTTTTATGAAAATTCCGCGCAGCGACGCTAGTGTCTAATAAAAGAACTAAGTGACGCTAGCATCACTCGTTTCATACTCGAAAAAAAAAAAAAACCAAACAAGGTCTGACGGACCCCGTTTGTGTGGCGCTAGGTACGAGGAACTCATACGTGCGACGGCCAAATACTGAGTATTTTCCAGTAAAATCCTCTTAATTTTATAATTTATTTAAAAATTGAACTCATCATATTTATGGAAGATGTTCAAAAGTATAAGATTAAAAATCTCAAAATAATATCAGCATAAATAAAAAGGATAGATATGAAAATAAAAAAAATATAATCAACTAGTTCTTCATATAGAAAATAATTATTTCAATATGCTCCATTGATTTTTTGGAAATATGTCCTATCAATAAATCAGATTCAAATCACATTTGTATCCTTATTCAACTTTTAGTCTATCTATCTGGGAAATAAAGAAGTCCAAATCCCTTTTGTTCAAAGGCAATTGATATACTTTAACTTGGTTCTAGGTTATATGATTGTAGGTTATTTCCAATTATATAAGTTTATACGGTATTCTATTTTGTTAACATATGCATAATATAATACATACATAAAAAGTAATAAGTAGAAGTAAAACCTTTGAAACGAAAATTGTTGACGAATTCATATAGTCTTTGACATGGACTCAAGCACCGCTAAAGTTGGCTTAACTTGTTTTGGGTAATACAATCTACTAACTTTAAAAAAAATAAATTAAAATTAGGTAAGGGTGAGAGACTAATACATGAAAAATGAATAGGAGTGTTTGAATTAAACGGAAGAACATACTCTATTTATTAGCTAAAAATGTTATAGATGTTTCACAAGTGCTGTCTATTCAATTAATATTAAAAAAGTTGTGACTCCAAATGTCACTAATTTAAACTTCCACACAAAAAAAGATGATTACAAGTATCATGAAAAAAATAACAGTCTAATGATAGTACAAAAAAAAATGTTTGCATCCGGGTTCGAAACTGCACTATCACACTAGGACCACAAGGGATTTGCCCATCTCCCCCTAAGCCATAGAGATTATTTTGGCCCAAAGGGTTAGGACACCCTCTGTTATAAAAAAAAAGTACCATGAAAAAATGATAGTCTAAAGATAAGAGTTAATGATTGGCAAGTGTCATTTATCAAATTGCTATAAAATAAACTTGATTACAAATATCACCCATCTAAATCATCACACCAAAAAGATGATAGACAAAGAAAAACGTGATAATTTAAAGATAGGGAAATGGAATTGAATGTGTTGAATAGTGCACAGTAGTATGTATGCTCAACGTAAAGTTTATTCATTCATTAATTATGATAAATATGTCAATCAAAATATTTTTTTTTAAGTTATAAAGGTTAACTCAACATTTAATTAATAGGTCGCATTCAAGTTAAATTGTTGGAAGGTCAAGGTAAAGTTGGGTCAAGAGGTCATATGTCATAGATTAACTTTAATCCAATCCATTGATTAATTGGGTTAGAGAAATGTTCGTTCAAACATATGAAAAAAATGAACTCTAACTTTGAATTACCAAGTGGATTCAAGTTTCCAATTCACTGGTAGCTCAGTGGTGAGGCACATCCTTCCATAAAAACAACTAAGAATCAATCCCTCCCATACTATAGTGCTGATGGTGAGGGACTTGATTGAGTGAGTGCAAGGCATGTCATTATTTATATTAAAAAGCATGGGGGGGGGGGGGGGGGGGGGGGGGGGGGGGGGGGGGGGGGAGTTCAAGTTAGGTTGGTAATTAAGTTTGGTCAAAATTGCTACTCCTATCAATTTTTTCTAAAACTTTCTCCAATTAAAATATTATAGCTATTTTACCAACTGCCTCATGACAAAGCTCTTGTTAATTATCATAAATTAAAAGAATTTATAAAATTATCTTACTTTTGTTTCATTAGAACGTAACTCGCACTTGACCTAGGCCTAAAATATTTCCATCAACCTAATTTTGTTTTATATTTATAAGTTTGTAATGACATCGGTAGTTCTTTATTCAGTTTAGAGATTCATCCTGGGCCAATCCATTGCGTATGATTCAATTGAGTTTAAAACTTGATATTTTATTTAATGCATTTATTACAATTGGATTGACCACTATATTTTTTACCTTCAAATGAATAAATTTTTTATAATTTATTTACAAATGTGAATGTTGTGACCATTTTCTTCTCAACCATTATTATATTATATATTAAAGTTGTTACCGAACCAACTTCAATTCTAACCCTTCCAATTTCAAACTTAACCTCTAAATTTCAAATTTCTTTAATCCTAGATTTTTTTAGTTGTTAAATCATTTAAGGGTGATTGTAGTCATTTTTTATTTTTAAATATTATTAACCTAATTACCTCATTGGATTTATAATCTCGTTGATCAAAATATACCTATAAGAGAGATTCTTCTTTCTCGATAAGAGAGAACGTCATGTCATGCCCATTTCACTTGACAATTCAAAATTATGATAATATACTCTCTGCATTTATAGAACTTTTCCTTCACCCAAAATAATCTCACTTTATATTTTATTTTTTTCTCAATTTGTAAATGAGGCCTTTTTTAGACTTATACTTAATAAATCTCATTATGTAACTCCCATTAAAATTAGACCCATAAGACTGATCGTGCTTAAAATACTTGATCATAAATAAAAGAAAAACCAAATTACTTGATATGTAGTTAAAATTTATATTAATTTCTTACTTCTCATAAATTTTTTTTTATTTTTTATTACATTTTAGTTTTTTACATTTAAACATTGACACCAATAAAATTTAAATAATGTTTAATGCATAAAACTAATTACATCTTTAAGGTTTTGACCTTAATCAAGGCTACTATGACAAATGTCCGTGCTTTAAGCACAGGTGGTCAAGCTAGTAGGTGATTATATGCAAAAGAGAAAACAAAAAATTGATAACATATGCAAAAGAGAAAATTAGAGGTGGTTGTTTATAAATATCAAAAAAAGCAGTGGTTATATGGCAGGGTCCCAGATACCACTCTGGTGGGCTTAATATTCACCACAAGGCACACCGCACAAGGTTATTCAGTTTTGAGAGCAAACCATATTTTCAGTGTTCAATCCAATGGTGGTCTCTGGAGGGGGAAAAAAGCCATTGGTGATTACCACTTCAATCATATTGATGCCCCTGGGGTCCATCAATCATGCAGCCAAAGTACATAAACGTGTTGATCAATCGGATCAAACAGAAAGGTTGCTGAACATTTAATCCATCATCAAACAAGCATAGGAAAATAAAACTCCAAAGAACTAAACATTGCTGGAACAAACTCAGATGAGCACATGGAACTCAAATATCACATGACAAGTAAAATGTCCTTAAAAAGAAGAGAGAGAACTTGTAACAAATTGATACAAAAGAGCAATGCAGTGTCCAGTTTATACCATTATTTATGTATTGATCATATCTACTCTCCACTCTTTTAGATGGTCTTATGAACTGAGAGCACTGCTCTGAAAAAATGTTAGGCATCTAAAGGTCCTAGACTCTCTCTCAATTGAACATTCTCATAGCAAATAATCCTCGAAAAGAAAGCCTTTTTTTTTTCAGGGATAAGGAAAAATATATTATAACATTAACTTAATCAGGCTTAAGTAGGAAAGCATGTTAGATAAAGAGACAGGTGGCTGAACAGAGGAAGCATGGAAACAAGGCTTAGATATTAGGCACTGGCAATGAGACTAGCATGTCAAACAACTTATGATTTAAGAGTGGGGGAAAGAAAGCATGGAGAACAAGGCCAGTTTGTCATTCAATTAGATACAAAAGAATACCCATCATCCATCATATTACAGAGCTGCAAACAGCTGCAGTAAATAATTTTCATTGAATATACAAGAATCGGAACAGAACAAGAACCAGCTCAATTCAACTGTCTCTATAGAATTGTTTCGACAAGCAACACCCAACAATCTGGTGCCATTATTGCAACCGAGGAATCCACACGCTCATTTTACTTGCAAGTTGCACACACCTATCCTAAGGACATCAATTTTGTTTAAAAAAAAAAAAAAAACAAGGAGAAAGAAAGAAAAGGGGGCTCATAATATCAACTTGGAAGCTGCCAAGACAGATTGCATGCAAAGATCAAGCCCTCCCAGCATTACCATGTCTCTGGTTTCTGAAATAGCTAAGAAGTGCCTGTGCCTACAAAAGATCAATACATCCAGATTGAGTCAGTTAAAAGATTGCATGCCTGCATGCATGCGTCATGGTTAAAAGACATGTGCCCAGCACCAGATGGAATATAATGTCACATGGTTCAGTGACATGGGCAGCAGACCAATACTCCGATGGGCCCCATCATCAGTGGAGAAGCCGGTAGGGATTGGAGGCAGCACTCAACTTTGAGGTTTCACTCTTTAAATAGGAGAGTGGAGCTCCATAGTAGGGCCCACTTATTGATAATCCAAACTTCTTAAAATGAAGGTTGTTCCTTTCAATGGGACCAAATTTTACTCGCAAAAGATGTTGGTCCCACCATAAAATTGAGCATATTACACACTTAATCATATGCTCAATCATATGGTGGGAACAAATTCTATTGGATTCAAATTTAGGTAAAGTCCACTACAGTGAAATGCATTTATTTTGAAATGTTAAGATGTACAATACATGGGCCTCACTGTGGAGTTTCACACTCAACGGAAAGCATGAGTGAGACACGGGATCTGGACTCATACTTGGAATTATTATGGCATTTACCCATTAACATTGCACCATTTATCTTAAATGGGTGAATGACGTTCAATGCTGCCCTCTCAACCATCCATGCGTACCACAACACTGCAGCCCATCAAACTATCACAAGCTAATCAATAGCAAAATTTCATTAATTATGGATAAATTGATTTACATGCAATCAATCCAACATGCATCCTACTTTGGTCGGTGTGAGACCCAACTCTTAGTGTTAAAACAAGGAGAAATAGCTTATCATAAGCAGTTTGGATTGATTATGATAAGCCCTAGTGCTTCTGTACTTTAACTGCCCTCATAAAATTTTGGAAAATTATATCTTCGAAAAACGTTGGGGTATTTTCAAATGTAGGATTTTTTGGATTTATTAATATAATCGGCAAAACATAAATTGATTTTTTAATTATTTGTGATAAATTAATGATTAGCATAAAGTTTTGGCTACTGATAAATTAAGAAGAAATCATTTTATAGTCAATGGGTGTCCTATGTGTTTAAAAGATAAGGACACAGTGCATCATTTATTGATTCATTGTAATTTTGCTTATAGAGTCTGGGTTGTTGTTTTTAAGTTATTTGATATTGAATGGGTGACGCCTAGATCTGTCAAAGATCTTTTTTCTCCAATGGGATTTAGGGAGCAAATATGGGCGTCGTAATATTCTTTGGAAGCTTGTGCTTTATGCTACCTGTTGGAAACTCTGGTTGAAAAGGAATAAAAGAGTGTTTAGGGATACCTCTTCTTCTGTTAAACGGGAGGTTGATTCCATTATTTCATTTGTATCAAAATGGGCGAGCAGGAGGAAGGAATTCGTTGGTATCTCTTTGGAAGATCTAAATCACTCCTGGGCAGCAGTTTTTAATGGGGCCCGTTGTGCCAGAGTAATTCATAGACTTTAGTGAAGTCATCCTCCTGTTGATATTTTTAAGCTTAATTTTGATGGAAGTTTTTTGCGAAGTGCTCAAAGCAGTGAGGTTGAAGGTGTTATAAAGGATTGGAATGGAAATGTTATTAGAAATTTTAGTAGACCAGTGGATTGTTTGGATGCCAATGAAGCTAAAGTGTTTGCGCTTCTAACAGGGTGTCGTTAGTTGCTTCAGTTAGGTGTGTGCAATCCTATTCTAGAAGGTGATTCGTTTTCAGCTATTCAATGGGGTTCTGGGAAAGCATCTCATCCTTGGAGGCTAGCTGATTGGGTGGAGGAAGTGCAAGGTATTTTGAGACATGTGGCAGCTTATTTTCATCATTTTGTTAGAGAGGCTAATGATATGGCAGATGCTTTTGCAAGGGAAGGAGTTTTTTGCTCTTCCGTTAGTTTTAATGTTTAGTTCTGATTAACTTTAGCAAGTGGTTTGTTTTTAGTATCTTTTTTCATGTTCTCTTTGTTTCTCTTCTTTATGGTGGAACAAAATTTTGTTTACAATTATAAAGAAAAATGATAAATTAATAACTATGGATCAATCCCTGGCTGTAGCGCTACTAGTGAGGGACTTGAGTGTGTGTGGGTGTGCAAGTATTTATCGGAGCAAAGAAGAAGGAAATAAATTATTAAATATAATCATCCCCAAACCCCACCCCCCCCCAACGGAAAAAAAAAACACACAAGAAAATCCAGGCTCCACCACTACCCATTATATATGATGTATGCAAAATCTCCAAATTATTTATTGAAAGCAAAGAAAAGATGTTTGTGACTTTTTTGAAATAATTGGAAGATCAAAGGATCCGTTAGTAATGACCCAGAACAAATGAAAATTGGTTGGATGACTCAGATTTCCCAATCTAGTACATTTTCCAGGGGTTGGGCTAAAGATCTAAGCATGAATCACCAAACCACATTCAACACTTGCATGAAGTGGGTGCATCAGAACACTACAAAATCTAAAGCATCAGATCATATCTTTCCTCTTTTAAAGGGAGACCATCAACATCCGAATCATCCACACACATGGAATCCCCTTAAGTACACTAGACCCATTGAATTTTCACCTATCCAAATAGATTGGACCGTTGGATCGAGGGTCAAATTTTTTTCCTCTCATATAGTCATTAAATTTGTGGGCCACAGATGAAGGGGTTAGAGGCATGGGATTGACCCCAAATTAGATATATGGTCTTATCCAAGATGTCTCTTCACATCCCCCACAAGTCCCATGATCAATGGGTCCCTAGGTGGGTCCCATTAAGTTTGTCCCTCACTGCATGGTGAGGGAAGGATGCACGGGAATATCCCCCTATATATATAGGGAAATTTATATATATATATATATATATAACCTACATTATCCAGCTCAGTTCGTTGGGACATGGAGCATCTATAGCATTATATCATGAAAGGTAAGTTGCACTTTTAATCCCACCAGCCAGGATGGTAACTTCTGACTAGATTAGGAAGGGATGTAGAGCATCCCCTACACTTCGTGCAATAATAGATGAACACCGACTATTTCAGATGCTTCCAAGTTTTTCATGCCCAACTAAACCCTTTGGGCTTCGATTACGTGTTAATATCAGATAAAGCTCATTTTAGATGGTAAAACATACATACGTTGCAGTGCATGCACATCTATGAAGTCATAATCATAATCAATGTACCTTCTCTTTAGCTCGTGGTGTGCCTGATTGTGAAAGTGCAACCAATGGTGGAACAGCACCTTCTTGGAGAACCATACTGCAGAATCTGCTGTTGTTTGTAGAAAGCTGTAGTAAAGCAGCCGCTGCATTTTCCTTCCCTCTTGAGGAACCCAATTCGACCACCTCTACAAGAACCGGTATCCCTCCTTCCTGTCCAATTGCAATCTGCCCCTCATGTATGGTTGAAAGGTTAGCCAAGACAGCCACTGCCTTATCAACCATACCAGTGGCAGGGTCCATCAGTTCCACAAGATACTTCACAGCTCCAGCTTCCACAATCCGTAGCTTGTTCTCCGGAAGTATAGATAAGTTGAACAAAGCAGTTGCAGCATCTTTTTTCCCTCGAGGAGTCCCATTCCCAAGTAATTCCACCAGAGGTCTGATCGCCCCAGATCGCCCAATTTTCGCCTTGTTCTCTTCAATCACAGATAGGCTGAAAAGGGTTGCCGCAGAATTCTCTTTTGCTTCTGCATTCCCCGTCTCAAGCACATGGATGAGAGGGTAGATGGCCTCTGCATTAGCAATAGCGGTCTTGTTGTTATCATTGATTGATAAGTTCAGCAGTGCAGTAACGGCGTTCTCTTGGGTCTTCAGGTCAGTTGAACTAAGTAGATTAACCAAATGGGGGATGGCCCCACAGGTTGAAATCACAATCCTATTGTCCATGTTGTGCTTAGCAAGAAGGCGAATCTCAGCTGCCGCAGCTCTTTGCATGTCACCTGAATCACTCTGGAGATCTTTAGTTAGCTTCCGAACTTGGGCTTCAACGCCGGAGAGATCAGGTCTTGAGTTCAAGGAAGGAGACGACACAATCCTTGAAGCAAACCTCTCAGATGGCCGTCGCCAGATGATTTGGCTTCTGGATCGTGCCTCAGCCAACTGGGGGAGCTCAGGTTCTCTATGTGGAGGGGCAGGTGCAGAAGCCTCTGATATCAGCTCACCAGACGCATCGCTACTGTAATGGGTGAGATCACCCGACCGTGAGGCCTCGGTGGCATCTCCAGCTCCTTCTTGATAATCAGAATTGGGAATGGCACTCGAGGCTGATGCAGTTCTGTTATGACCTTGAAACTGCTCATCAACTCTGCCGGCTACAGAAAGATCCTCCCTCGATGATTTCAGAGCTTGCCCATCAGAACCAGCTTTTTCATTAACTGAAGCTGTTTCCGTATCTTTGGAACTGCCTAGTGATACTCGAGCCATATCCACCTCAACCACATTTTCGGTGTCCAAAGGTGGCCCACCCTCCATGGATGAGTTCAGATGAATTGTTGAACTGTTATGATTCCCATTGGAAGAAACACTTTGATGGGAACTAACCATATACTTGATTGAATCGGGTGATCTTGGACCACTCATCCTCGAAGCATTGCCCATATGAGGAGAACCAAGAGGATCTCCAGCACAAGAATCTGCAGAGGGAAGAAGTGGGAGCTGGTTTAAGCTTGCTGACTTTACTGGAACTGGAAGCTTGACGTTGTTTAACTCGCACCAATTTGCGATAAGTGCCTTGACTGTGTAGTTAGGAATTAGATTCGTATGAGAGAGAGTCTGGCGTGTCTTGGGACAAACCGTCAGGCCCTGATCAAGCCATATCCTTATGTAGGCTCGTTCATAGGTCTGTCCTGACGCCACGATTACTGGGTCAGACATCAATTCAAGGGAAAGAGGGCAACAAAAGTCGGGAGGAATAGGCACCCCATTGATAGCTTTACATTGTTTTATCTCAATGAGGTTGTCATGCATAAGTGTGACAAGTGCAACCATATGATCAATATGATCTGTCACTCCATTGATTTTATCTTGGTCCACCTTCGTTTTGACCTTCTCAAGGGCCACAGCCTCCAGTAGTAGCTCTTGATTTGATATCAAGCTCAAGTTGTTTGCAATCTTCACCAGGCTTTCGGAGTTAGGTGCGGTGTTCTCTTGCAAATATCTGAGAACTTCTTTTATGACATCAGACATTTGTTCAGACCCTATGAGCTGAAACCTTTGTATACATTGCTGAATAATACATGTGAGAGAGAATGCCAGTGAGTCAGCAGAAATAGAAGGAAATCTATTTGATTGAGATATGATGCTGCCCTTTTCAAATAAAGATTTTTCTGTTTAAAATGTATGGACAAAAGAATCATGTCCAAAGATGTCAGTCCTGTAGGTGCCCCAGCAAACAAGAGGTGGCTGGTACAGATGGAGCATGGTGTGAACAAAAAATGGACATTTTGAATGTAGAAAAAAGAACCGACAAACAAAATGACAAGTTTTTGGCTTCACTTGATGACTAGTCCCAGTTTTTTAACCATGTTATCTTAGACTTCATATGATGGTTAGTCCAAATGGACAGTTAAAAGGCCTAAGCTTTTTCTAACCATCTTTCCTTGCACTTCTCCACCTAATGAGAAGGTGGTTAGTCCAAATGGACAGTTAAAAGGCCTATGCTTTTTCTAACCATCTTTCCTTGCACTTCACCTAATGAGCAGGTCTAACATGAATTTTTTGCCCAGCGGAATTGCATGGCAAGGCCCATCTGATAGAATGCTAAGATTTCTCACATAGACGCTACAGTTGCATGTGCAGCAACATAGAAATGGACCGATTTCAACAAAATCTTTTTCAATGCACAGAGAGAGAGAGAGAGAGAGAGAGAGAGAGAGAGAGAGAGAGACGTGGAACTCCATATGATTTTCTCAGTACCTGAATGCACAATGAATCTGAAGTGAGGGACTGAAGAAGAGAATTCAGAAGCCTACAAATCTCAAGCCCGGACTTCTGAATCTTTGTTATTAATGATTCAATTTGGAAAACCTGCATTTCAAACAGAAGACAGTTAGCAATTTACAGTGTGACTAAAAGATTTCCATTTCTGCTAAAATTGCAGCTAAAGTTTTATTAGAAGAAAAAAATGCCTTGAAAAGTTATTAGACTTTGTAAAGCCTTTTTTTTTTTTGGGGTAACCCAGCCGAGGGGGCTGGACCCAATTGAGAGCCCGCACACACACGGGAAGACAGCCCACTAAATGCAGTTTCAACTTCACATTTCTGTACCTAATAAAATACCAGCAACATAAGCAAAAGACAATAACACGAATGGAGACCAACGATCATATCTCCACTGAATCATCATGCAAGAGAAGTATTTATGCATGTGGAGTTGATGGAAGCAAAAGTGCCTGCAATGGAAATCAAAAGCTTCAACAAATTTTAAGTTGCACCATCTTTTTTTATATTCCCTATTGTTCTCCGAAAGAAATCACAAACCTCAACATAGTTTTACTTGATTTTTTTTATAACTGATGACGATTTTAATTAAATGAAAATAAAGGTATACAAAGGTATCCACTAAGGCAATGAACAATGAGCAAATTAGCCCACTATATGACAATATCCAAATTCAAATATTGATATGGTACAGCATTTGCAATAACCCACACCTTGAAGCTCCTGCTTTAGCTAACTTGTCTTCTAAATTCACCACTCTTGGGATATCTAATATAATATATGTGGTAAGCGTCCACTGCTTTCCTTGGCCAAGGCTTTAATTTCAGTTGCATCCCTCCTTGGTTCGATCACATACAAAACTCCCATGGATTAAATATTTCCAACCTAGATGCAGTCTGTTTAAGTTCTCAAATTCAGATAGATGCTTATAATCCTTTTTCATGGATGTTATGGATGGTGAAAGAATCTAACCAGAGAGATTTTTCACAGATGGTCCATCCCAGTATAATGAATGAGGAGGGTGGATCACCACGACATGAGGCAAGTAGAAGCAACATTGCAATAATTGCTAGCATTGCCTTTACATCACCACTCAACATTCATGTCATAGTTCTAAGAATTTACGCTAGTGCCATTCTATGGATAGATATATAATTTACGATGTCTTTGGATGGTTTCCACCATGCTTTGGGGAGACAGAGAAATTAAAAATGTCTAAATCTCTCCCTCAATACCAAAAACCCACCATCAGCGGCACTAATACCTCAAACATGAATTTGGGGCAAAACAATATCCCAAATATCATGAGTCCCAAAAGAACAGTGACAATTAATCACGTATCAAACACCAGGTTGCGTTTTACAGTGACTAAAGGATAGACTAAAGCACTTATCACTTTTGTTCAAATGACCAATGACTTGATATCATATAATTGATCCAAACTGCTCATTGGAAGGCCTACTTTGGATGTTTCATAACCAAAATCATGCTGACCAAGCAATCCTAAACATAAAGACAACATAGTAAACAAGACAGAGTAAAAAGAAATCAACTAATTTTCTGATGACCATTCATTCTTGTCCTAAAAGATCCTCTGGTCAAAAGGTTAAGATCGTCAGGTCATGGGACAGTATGATTTGGGGGCCTGGGGCCACGGTCCACGGACAGGGGTTTCCAATAGATGAGTGGCTTTTACCTCATGTATGTGAGCCATGTTTAAGAGAGTGGAGTTGCTTTATCAAGCTTAAGGGGGGAAAATGTGGCAACATATTATGCTTTTTCTAGTCAAAATCCAGTACATTAGTACAGATGTGCAAGAAGAATAACAAGCTACCACAGAACACTGGACTGCACTTACAAAGCAAAGTTTGCTTGTCATCTGTTGCCAGCTTTCCATGAGCTCCCCGGCTTCATTAACAAGCACATCCAGTTCTTCCAATGCCTTGTTAAGTTTTCCATCTGAAGCTATCTCAGATTTTACAATTTCATCAAGTATGGGCCTCAAGAATTTCAATGCTTCATTTATCTTCTGATAATATTTACAAATTAGTTCCGACTTTGTGTCGCTGCGTGAAGAAAAATGATTGAATCGAGAGACACTGTTGATCAGAGACTTTAAGAACGATATCTCCATCACTGCATCACACCTGCTACATATTAGGACCACCAATGACCAATCAAAAGATAATAGTACAACAATCAATGTGGCCCATTATGATTGTGCAAATTAAAAAGAAAAATAATCCTGATACCGCAAAGAAAAGAAAATATATACATATTTTCTATGCATGCAATTTTGAGTGAGAATGGGAAGATCATGGAGATAGGAGCAGAACCAGGAACTTTCTGTTGCGGGGGCAAAAGTATATCAACAATTAAAAGTGGAGATAAAATGTCCTTACATAGTCATAAAAAGCAATCTTTGGTTAATATGGTGTACTTATTCACAGAGTATTCTCAGTTTTTTGGCAGAAAGAAACCCTATGTAACGCCAGCTAGTTTATTCACAGTATCTTTCTTTTTCTCTTGAATAGGCTGATAATTGTATATTCGAGACCATACATAGGAGAGCACCTAACTTTTTACATTTAAGAGGCAATTCATCATGAAGATTTCAACAGAAAAAGATGGGGAAAATGCCCCATTTTGTTGATGTGCCCCCCATTACATGCATTTTATATGAAAAAAAAAGTAGTAGAATAGGGACACCAACACACTGATAGTTAACTGCTCATATTCAATTGGGTTCATATATTTCAAGTAGCAAGTCAAATTCTCCTCTTCTTCTGGATTAACTTCTTTACCCACACTCATCCAAATTATTGGAGAAGCTCTTGACAACTTTCCACTACAATCGGGCACCGTTGCAGTGAGTTACTTATAGCGGGGGAGCACCCTTAGTAGTTAGCATGATAACTCTTGTTTACTTTACACCAAAACCGGATAGTGCATCGCTTATAGCGTATCAACCTGATGCAACTCTCCTCCTTTTATCGATCTTGGGACTAATAGTAAACTGGTGGAGTTTGTTTGTTTGATTTTCCATTATTGTCAATTCTTCTTCTTCAGTCATTTCTATATTTTTCAATTTTTGACACATCAAATAGAAAAGGGAAAAAGATCCCAAAATTGAACCCAAAAAACCTCATCAAATCCTTCTACTTTTAATCCCAAATCAACCCTAATCTGTTTCATATAAAACCCTAGGTTTTCTAATAAATCCTTTCCATTATAAACCAAATCACTCCCCAAAATCATACCAAACTTTTATCAGAAAATCTCCAGTTTTTTCCCAATTTAGATTTGATTAAAACCTCAAATTCTACCCCAATCAGACCCTAGTCCAAACCCTTGATTCCACTTTCAACTAACCCAGACCTAAAACACCCTTGGCTGAACCACCCTAACCGTTAGCCCTAATTTATGCAAATCACAGAACTTCACAATAGCAATGTCCACATCAGCCCCATATCTTTCACCAAATCCCTCCATTCCACCCCTATTTAATCCCAGATTTCCCTAACAAATAAACCTTAGGTGTACCCAAAACCTGCCCCCAATCAACTACACCCCTAGTTCTCCATCTTTCCTCCCTAAATTGAGCAGAAGCTGCTGCCAAGTTACTGTAGTCTCCAGACAACACCTATCCATCCCGAAACCAGTCTCCAAACACCCTTACCAGCCCACGCAATACCTATCTTAATCCATATTTCTTCTGTAGCCTTTGCCAATAATTTTGAAGTTTTTTGAATTGGTTGCTAGTTGCACATGTGTTCCTTTAAACCTTTTATCCCTTTGCACTGCTTGTGGACAAGATAGCTACTTATATTAAAGAGGAGATACCTTGGTGTGCAGATGATATAATATTGGTGGATGCATTGAAAGATGGCGTGATTTCGAAACTTAATAGACAGCAGAAGATTTTTTAATCCAAGGGTTTAAAAAGAAGTCACACAAATATGGAATATATGAATTGCAACTTCAGTAGGGGTGTGCAAAAAGATGCGACCACTGTGAGGATTGAAGCTTAACAAAAAACACAGGGAGAGTCCTACCGATACCTTGGTTCTACGAATTAGTAAGGATTAGGAAATTGAGGAAGAGCTTTGAAGTGGAGACTTAGTTCTAAAGTTCTTTGTGATCGGCTCATACCAACAAGATTGAAGTAAGATTTTTACAAGACAACGATTAGACCAATAAGGCCTAAGGAGCATGATGTTGGCCGGGAATAAAACTTGAAAAAAAATGAGTATAGCAAGGATGAGAATGTTGAGATGGCTATGAGGTAAAACTAGGAAAGATAAAATAAAAAAATGATCGCATTCTGGAGCATTTAGGTGTAGCATCTCTTGTTTGAGATGGTTTGGACATGTCCAACACAGGCAAACAACGGCACCAATGATTAAAAGTTTCTCTATGCAAGTTGATGGCCCCTCAAGGAAAAGAAGTAGGCTAAAGGGGTAGCATCTTTCTATCTAAGGACAGATTTGAAGAACAGCAGCCTATCAAAGGATTTAGCCGAAACAAAATTCATGTAGCTGACCTCAACATAGTAAGGGCAAGGCTTTGATGATGGTGGTGGTTAAAAATCAAACAAAGGTTGAAATCAACCAAATGCAGCCATCTTAAGGTTGAAATCATGAGCACCTTCCAATGTATCAAAAGCTCTTATCCAATCATAGGCACATTTAACCACAACTTACTTCTACGGTTCTATCTGTAAGATAGGAGAAATTATGAATAACATTAAAAGCGATTTCAAGAATAATATAGTCCTCTTGGACATTATAGAAGGTGAGTTTTCTTTTATATATGGAATCCATTTCCTTTCTTCAATACATGGATCAATAGTACAAAGACTGAAACTAGAAAGATAGCTAAAGGAGAAGGACTAAAATAAGAAAGATATTAAAACTAATAATGCACAACTGATTGTTGGATTATATCACTTATTTGGGCCTCTACTGCACACAGTTGGGCCTGTTAGGATAACCGTGGGGCTTGGGCATGGGCCCAACAGACCTAGGTCTTGCATATGGGTCTTGGGGTTGGATCTGACTCATTACCCGAAAGCCTATCCTGTGGCAACCCCACTTGTGCCGCATCATTTCTGAAAGAAGATGGAGTCAAATTTGTAAATACCACAGGTTTCTCCTATAAAATATGACGGAACTTCTTCTTCTTCTTTTTTTACATTGAACATTTCTTATTGCTGGTGAAAATGGTTGCATGCAAAATATAACTAATAAATGCAATTTTGTGCTAATAATAAACCTGTTAGCCAGTTCAGAGTGCAATGGAATGTACCATAATTTTTTTTCATTAGCAACATGTTGAATATGATGGATTACCCATTTCTCTACACATTTAATGCAAATCAAAAGAACATCACATTAGATGTTTTTTCTTCCATGTCACCTGCAAATCATTATCTGCAATGATCAATGATCACCAACATTGAATCCACCGAATGTATTTTTTACAACCACACCAACCCAAAAATGCAAAGTGGAACAGACAATAATATATTCAGTTAAAAATTCGCATGTGCTTTATTTGGGTAATCACAGCTAAGACATACCTCTCAAACTAAAAGATCAATCTCAAGTAGATAAATAAGTGGAACAGTGAAAAAATTAAACTGATTTGGTTGAGCAGTCATTCCGATGGAACAATGAAGAGAATGAAATAAAACCAAATCATTCCATCATCATCAACATCATCTCAAGGCTTAAAATACATTTAAAAAAAATAAACTGATTCGGTTGAGCAGTCATTGAGAAGGAACAATGAAGAGAATGAAATAAAACCAAATCATCATTAACATCATCTTAGCCTCACCCATCTAAAACCAAGCCATCCCAATAACATTAAACTGTTTGAAATGCTTGATCATTGATTATAAACAGAAACTACGACAAAATAAGTTAGACCATCCCAATCATTGAAAACAAAAAAATCAAAATCAGCAATAAAACTCCAAACGATTGAAAAATTGCAAGAAATGCACCTGTTATCCACCATAAACCTTTCAAACTTCAAAATCCGTAACGACCCTTTTCAGATTCCGGTTCCTGACACCCACCAAATGCAACAAAACAAAACAAATAATCCATTTCCAGCCTCTTCCAACAGAACCCAAATGCGAAATCCTCTAAAAAAGACTAAATCGACATGAAATCTCGCATAAATTCGGACTTCGCAGACGTTTTCGCCGAAACTCAATACCGGAAGCAGCTCTCCACCCTTGTCAGACCTTCAGCTCGATTGGCGAAATGGCACGTTTTGGGGGTGCCATTCATGTGAAAATCGATCTGGGTTTTTTTATCTCGGCTGCGAATTCGGTCGTTTCTTTGGAAGAATCATACGGAGTAAAAGGCCGAAAAACGCATCGTTGTGAGGAGAGAAGGAATGAGAATAAAAAGACGGATTTTTCTTCTCCCTGTCCCTTCCTGAAAAAGAACTTAACCTGCCAAACCTAGGACATTAAAGTGGGGGCCACTTATTAAAATCCCATCCATTCAAAATAAATATTTTTCACACGTATATAGTATTTTTCATCTTTAAATTTTAGAAATAATTAATGAGAAGTCTCTAGAATCTCATGAAATAAAGGCGCAATCCAAGTTAATTTGCACTAAATTTTATGATTTTTGTTTTTCTCAAATTGATCGAATAAAACTTGCTCATGCAAGATTGATCCCTAGGCAGAGCGGTGGGAGAGAACGTAAAATCGTTAGTGAGTAGCGACAACCCTATTCTTACGTATGTCAATCTGAATTTGTTTTATCATTGAATTGGCTCTTAAATTTTACTTCAATCCGAATTTGCTCTACCATTGAATTACCGTTTGATATTAAAAAAATAAAAAATAAAAAATAAAAAAAGTATGAGTTGCGCATCTTATGCATATTCATCATGGTGCTTTTCATCAAATAAATTCAAATTGACATAAGCTTTGGAGATATCCCATATATTAAGAGGGTATTTCGAATACTTAGGATTTTGATTCCATTGACTCTGGTAATAATTTTAAGACTAATTTCCAAGTAGTCACGTGGATAACTACTAAATTTATGTTGCGGTAACGTCTCTGTGTCAAAACATGTTGTCTCAGCTGTGGGGGCCATTGTTGATGGTCCACCATTGCTACTGCTCACGCACCAGCACCGCTGAAATGGTCCTCATGAGAGACAAATGGACGGCAAGAAGCCTTGCTAAAAAAACGAATGTGGGTTTTTTCCTTCTTTTCAGCCCAAGGAAAAATCCATTTTGTCACCTCTGCCTCAGATGGTGACTTTTTCTTTGTTTTTCTCCCAATGCCCTAAAACCCACTTTGACTATGTCCATGGTCTTGGTCACTTATTTCCTCACTTGTTCCAATAACGGATCTGGTCTGAATTTTCCTGAATACTACCTCCAAGAAGACCCCGGACATCCACTGTGTTTACCATGGAACTTTATTAGAACTTGAAGACTTGGACTAACCATATCACTAACCCATGTTGACCTTGAGTAAGGATGGCAAAGGGTTGGGTTTGATACTGACAATGGTGGCAATGGGTCGAGTTCGGTGGATTTGGATATGCCTGAGCAATGCAAGGTAATATGTATCCTCAAACAAAACCGATTGTCCAAAAAAAAAAAATTAGGTTCATTGGATATTATACCATTCGATACTAAACTAGTGAATACGATTAACTTCTTATTAATATCATTTATTATAAGGTTTTAGATTAGATGGTCATCAATATTTTTTGTATTTGATTGTCATAGCTAGTTAGATCTCAATGCTCACGTTGAATTTAGGAGGGGCTCTACAAACAGGACCTCAAGTCCTATTTTGGAAAACAACATCAAGCATTCTTATACTATCGTCATCGAGTTTTAGATGAACACAAAATGTATAATTGAAAATAAAATAATTTTTTTAATATTTATAAAATAAAGATCAGCAAACTAGAAATGCATACTTTTTTCTAAAGGGAAAAAAAACATCATGAGTTTTATTGCCATGCTTTTTGTTAAAGGAAAAGGATCATCATGAGTTTTGTTCCCTCTTAATCATGATGCTATCACTATAATAATGAGATAAATTCATTTCCATTGATAAGATGAATTTATCAATGTACTATTGTGATAAGATGTTTTTAAAAAGTCACAATATTATTGTGATAAATTCAAATCATCAATGATCTTTGTTATAGAGAAATGGTTCAACTTAATACACCTAATGAAGTTGCTTCTCTCCACAACATTCTCTATGCTGGATGTAGCGTGGAGTGCTGATGGTGCACCAGAAAATAATTCTATTTAGGGATGGCAATGGATCAAATTAAAAGGTTGACTCACCACAACCCGCTCCTATTAGGGTAGGTTTGGTAGTGGTTTTTGGGATTCATAATAGAAGCATATTTGTGGGTTGACCCAAGTCGAATTTTGGCATGCCCCTGCCCCGTTTATGATTAATTTATATGTTTATTGTTTAAAATTCATATTTGAAACACCTTTAGCTTAATTGAAAATAAGTACTTACCAAAGTAGGTGTGAGGTTCAAGGGTCAACTCCTCCTTAGCTCATCAAACAAAGTAAACTATATGCAATTTGCCTCAAAATTTGAGAATCATCAAAAACTGCCCTTTCACAGAAAATTATCATAAACGCCCAAGAATACATGCATTCATGGCACCTATACCTAAGTTTTTGCCTTCCTTTTGAGTCAATCAAACAATGTCATGAGATTTGATAGGCAGTTTTGAAAATCAGTGCACAGCAAAACAGGAGATGTTGCCGTTGGGTACAAAAATCCCCAATATTCATAAACCGTTCTAAGTTTCTCTATTACTATGGTCTATTAATACATTTCAATTGAAGAAAGTAGGGTAAGTGCAGTGCAGTTTCTAGAGAGATTTTCAAGAGGGTTGAGATTTTTTCAATTGATCAACCTTACATACAAAGGATCATGTCTTGTCTAGGCATGATCATTGTGGTGGACCAATAGAGGGCTCCACACACCAACAAGGATTGATTGTATTCTTCTGTTCCAATTGGCTGTATTTTAAATGTGTAAATGCAACATAGTTGCATTATTGGATGCTTAGCAAGGGAATGTTAACCATTCCTCATGTCCTAGGCATGGGTGGATCAGGAAATTCTCCTTGGGGCGCTCTATTTAAAAAAATATACTGGGGGAAGGCTGTAAATGTAAAAAGAAAAAAAAAGTATATTAATTTTCAGAATTTACACAGGGTTTTGAAGAATCCTAAACTTTCGGGTGGGGGCCTCAGCCCCAATACCCGTATACTTGGGTCCGCCCCTGGTCCGGGGTTTTTCCATTTTTGGGTGTTCCCCTGGCCTTCTTCCATTATTATCTTTTGCATATGATATGAAGAGCTTGTGATCTTTTGAAAACCATTTGAATGTTAGAACACAAATAACCCATGTATAAGACAACTCTCCACTTCACACTGACCTGGTAGTTGGGTTAGAGATATGTTGTCAAAGTGACATGAGAGCAATGTCAGTACAAGTAATGTCTGTGGTGGTGTTGATGTCCAACTTATTCCTCCAGCGTGGTGATCATAGTCAAATCTTTTCAAAGAAAAACCATACAGACGGAACTGGTCACAGTTCACTTGAAACCCAACCAGATCCCCCTGCCATGCCAACTTGTAATGTCTCTCTCATTCACACACACACATGAAAGCGAGTTGTTACTATTTAGTCTTTATTTAGTATTCAATCTCAATCTTTCTCTCTTTGAAATGGAAATTACTATTGGCTATCCATCTCCTCTTCAACCCCAATACCTCGTTATCATCAAGCAAAAAATGATAATAAATTGATTGTTAGCTATTTAAATTAAGGTGTTGTTTGGCAAGTTTATTTTTTGGGTTCGATTCACTTACAATTAATTCAGCTGTATATATATTAGAGTGCTTCAGGCTGATTTGCCCAAGTTAATGTGAATGTATAATTCAAACAGCTTTAAACAAGTTAAGCCGAGACTAGCTTGGTTAGGTTAGACTTTACCCCAAACCAAATTTGGACAATTCTCATGCTGGGCATGTCCATACCCCTGACTCGACTGGCCTAAAAGCAAGTATTATTGCCCTCAGACCATGGATGCTAAACAAAATGTGAGTTGCTTTTACCTCATATGTGTGAATTGTGTCTTCTTACGTGTGTGAATTCCCATCACTTTAGATGTGCGCGTCTAAAAGAGGGTCCAACCCCTACCTTAGCTAGGATGCCAAAGAAGAGAAGAAGAAAAAGGTCAACTGGGCTCGTTGACTTGGTCCATCAGAATCGGTTGTCACATTGACTGAGCACTCGACCAGACTAACACTGAGTTACTTGGCTCGGTTACCTTCCACATTCCGAGTCTAGTTGAGTGAGTTTCTGAGTTTACAAGCTTTGATTTTGGACTAGAGAATCGTATGGTGTTGGCTGTTCCAACTCTTTTTCTCTTCCAGATTCCATTTTCAGACCTACAGAAAAAAGGAGTCAGGAAAACTTTAGATATTCAGAATTACAATAACCTGAAATCCTAGAACTTCAGTAAATTATGATTTCAAGGGGATTTGGTACCAAACAGTTTCTCAATCTTGTCCATTAGCTAAATATTAAACCTGTGTTTTAACATATTGAAGTGTGCCACTTATCCTGCACATGACCATTTTATCAGAATTGCAGCCATAGGTCCAGCCCACATGCCTAAAAAATAAGTGTGGGACTATGTGTCCTCCTCAACCGGATCTGACCCACATTGGGGTGCATTTAAGATCTGTTGTTGTCCTGCGGCCTCGACCCAAACATATATTTTAGCCTGCTAGTTTGAAGGCCCAGGCCTGTGCGGCTGTGCTGTGCCTTTGTATTTTATTAAAGCCAAGCAATCCTACATGTCTAGCATAAAGAGGCATATACACTTTGCAAATGGGCTGAGCCTAATCCTTATTTCAAGGCACTTGTACTATAGCCAGAGCTCGGTATTAGTAGTAATAACTCCACAGACTGGGCTTGGACCAGCTTCTTTCGAGGACCTGGATAGAAATTCAACAAAAATGTTATAAATTACATGTGTACTTACCATATATTCAGATCGAGTTTTGACTTTTTGACACGGTCAAGACCTGGCCGAGTCTCCGAATGAACTTGGCCCAGAAGTTTTCCTAGCCAAGCCATGTTTCAAAGCTTTTGAACCATGGTCAGTTCATACCCAGGTCAAAAGTAAGCTGGGCTTACTTTATTTGGATTGACTGGCCCGTGTATCCATCACTACTTGCAGACAATCAGGTCAGAGGCATGTTAACGTAATCTCTTTCCAAACTCATGAAATTCACACTGGAGAGTGATATGTTTAGAGGCAATCATGTCATGGCCATCCATGAATAATTGTGGGCCTTATTTGTGCAGGCACTTTCAGAATAAAGGCCTTTCTCCATGGTTCACAAATATGGCCTTCTTTGGCCCCTTTATTTTGTGTTGGGATGCTTTTAGAGCTTTGATACTTTTTGAGTATCAAATACCCATCACATATCTTAAAAAGGAGGCACCTTTGTCTTGTCCCTTTTATTATAATATATAAAGAAGATAAAGGCAAATTAGACAGCTCTCATGAGTTTCAACCTACTTGGAATCACAGGGTTCACCCTATTCCTTTCAAGTTGCAACAGACTCTTTCCAAGAACAAATCAGGTTTGTGCAGCAATATTTTCATTTTCATGGAATTTTGTGATCTTTTTTTAGATATACGAATTCAGTATTCAAAATTTGGCCCGACCTACATAACCCACCCAGAGCATATATGGTTGGTCATGGGTCATAAAAACTTGAGCCACATTTAAATACGCCAGATTAGGGGCAACCCACTTGACCTTATATGTTTTAGGTTAGGGTTGACAAGCATATATAAATCCATTTTCATAGATAACATTTGGTACTTTTTTCCTTTTTTTGCTTGAATATTTGGGTACTTATAATAGTCTGCTTTATATAAAATGAACCAAGCATGTGTTGGCCTTTTACCCCTACAACTTACTCAAATATAGCCTTAACAATTGAAATAGATTGGATTTAGGGCCAGAATTCTAGAAGTGGGGCCGGGTTAAATGGCTTGACCCACATTAATATGGGTTATGTGGATTGGATCAGGTTCTTGCTGATAATTTCCGGCGGAGAAGATTGAACTTACAAACCCATCTATCCTATGTTGCTCGAAAATCAATCTCACAAACTTATCCACTTGAAAAATTATTTGGATACTATCAAACATGTCTTTTTTTCTGTAGTAATTTTGGTATAGTATAGTGGAAAACAGATTGGATTTCAAATAATTAAAAATTGGTTTTATATGATTTCACTGCCTTTACCTTTAATAGCTCAATTATATCACTATCTCCTTGTATTTTTAGGACATTCTTAATTTTGATGTAAAAATGCTGCAACATTATTTGAAAATTAACATTTCTCAAGAACATCACAAAATCAGAAAGAACAATCAGATTGTATGTCCAATCTAACTGCTATTATTATAGTGAAACTAGCGCTTCAGGGCCCGCGCTTTAATCCATGAAAGGAAAGGACCCCTAATTGTTGATGTTCTACCATAGGAATGAACTGTCTCTTTAGTAGATATTCTTCATTTGCTTAATGAGAAAAAATCAAACTAAAGATTTAATAGAGTGGAGTGAGTAAAAAAAAATAAATCTGTATTGAATGCCCATAATGACTGCCCAAGATTTTATGATATGTAATGTGAGCCTAACTAAAGGTAGTGGATTTCTGTCGATTATGAAACCTATTTAAGAAATATATAAGTGAATCACAATTTTCCAATGAGAGCATTAAAAATTGTGAAAAACACCCATTCCCAACACGTGCAATAATTAAAAATATTTATCCGAGATGGATGAGCCAACAGTGTCACATGAGAGGTTTGGATGTGTGAAAAATGGACCCTACTCTATTGAACATATGTAACCTACTGAAAATAAACTTTTACCACTAGTTTATCACACTTTTTCATTCTATTGACAACTATTGTTCTGATGAGACTGAATCTTCATTCCACTAGTGTAGAAATAGGTTCTTCATTGAACGGTTAACATATATAAGCTGTTGATGTGTGCCATGGGCATTGACACTCTGGGCTTAGACATTTTAGCCCATGTCTTTATTCTAAATTAGCTTTTTTACAACTTTTATAGCTTCTCCTTGGATGATATTAATGTCTATAAAGTCTTGGTTGTATTTCCAAACCAAATAGATATTACACATGTGACTGTCATTATGGTCCATCATTCCATCAAAGTAGGATTTGATTTGGGACCCACAAGGGATGGCAATCAAACTTGTTCAGATTGTGAAGTCTGGGCCCCACTTGGCTGAATCTTGTCCAAGTTTCAACTGGTTGATTAGAGTGCTAAAATAGTAGGATGCTGATATATTGGGTGACCACAGATTGACGAGATACAGTTAAGAAGAAAAAGATGATGTTGATGATGATTGATGAGGAGTGTGTAGACAAGAGATTTTCTATGATTGAGCACACGTGTGAAAATGCAAGCTAATGCCATCCATCAATATAAGGGCATCTAAGAATCCAACCCATTGAATACTGCACTGAATGAATAGGGAGCTCCCAACTAGGACAGTATTTCACTGCTTGGCCGCATTAGTGGACTCAGAATTTTCATTTGAGGGGGTGGTCCCAAATAGATCAAATCCAAAATTATCATATGGATTTTGGAGGCGAACTCTGAATTCTTACGTGTATCTTGAAAGTCGATCTAGAATCTTTATATGGGTTTGGAAGCAGACCCAAGTCCGACGGGGAGACTGCCCCGAAAAGCATGTATGTGGGTCTGCCCTTGGTTGTGGGGACCTGGTCAGATGGCTGCTGGGTCACATCTAATGAATGGCAGATCTCAAATGGCTATGCTTTTCACACTTGTGCTGAATGAGGTCAGGTAGGAATCTGCAAAGTATATGCTTGGAACCATAGATCCAGTCCAGCCACACTCTTCCAGGTTCTTGGAAAATTTACATATAACTCCCTTATCTTCATGAATACAAGCAATTAGCACACCATATTTTGTGAGATTCATAAATAACCACCTCTATTAATTTAGAATTTCGAATAGCAGTCTATTGATCGATGGAATTTGACACAAATTATTGTAGGACAGATAATCTCTTTGATTCTCCTCAGTTCAAATTACACTATAGAAACTAATTTTGACTAAGCTGACTCAAATTTAATAATAGTATTTTATAGATATTGCTCCAAACTTAGTCCAATTAATATAGATCTAAGAAAAAAAAAACACAAAATACAATAGACCACTTACTTGGTGTGGGTGGTGGAGTGGGATAAGGTATGGATTTCCTTCCTATATCTCATGCTTATAACTTGCCCCAGATTTTTCCACTGTGCATTTACTTGGGTTTAGTAGGTATCACTGAGAAAATAGTCCTATTGGGTTAAACACTTCAGAGATACCCACGTCATTAAAAAATTCAAAATACAATAGCCTCATATTGATAAACAGGTACAACCATTGACAAACAATTTAACAAGGTTACCAATTAGCTTGCATTGATTCAAGTTGGGCGCCATGACATACTTCGTTTATTGATCAAGTTGAAAGTGTTTTTCTAAATATAAGTCGCGATCAAAAGCACAAACTTCAAACCTTATTAGGCTTCCATGCGTTTTTCTTACCGGTTTGAATTTTGTTATTCTCTATTGAGTTCCTATGTTGAATAAAAAGATTCAGCTAAATTTGAACCACCTGGGCCTCACTCCAAAATAACAATTATAAAAAAAAAAATTATTCGAAACCTTGAAATATTGGGTCGAATCTTGTTCGATTTAGTGTATCTTAAACTCTCATCCCTGCAAATTCATGGGGTCGACTAGAACTTTACACTAATTAGAGGTTGTTATTTGTAAAACCAAAAAGACATGCCAATAATTCTGAAAAAATGTTTTTTTATTGGATATTTATTTGATTGATTGATCCTGATCTATAGAAAAAAATTAATAAAATAAAAGGTAAAAAATAAAAAATGATAAAACTAAAATCTCAACTGCTCCTCGTCAGAAATCCTTCCACTCTCTCTCTCTCTCTCTCTCTCTCTCTCTGTCTGCTGCGATTCCGGGACAGAAAAACCACTCTCTATTTAAAAACGACGTCCGATTATCGAATCGATCATGAGAAAGAAGAAGAAAACCCTAGATACAAACCCTAACTAGGGTTTCCTTCTTTCTTCTCTTTCACTCTTTGTTTATCTTCTCTTATTTTCCTCTACCGTAGAGATTTTCAGATTCCAGTTCCAGTGATTATCCACAAGATATATATATATATATATATATATAGAGAGAGAGAGAGAGAGAGATGGAAGGATTTGGTGGTGTGGATAGGATGGAACGAAACCCTGATATTAGGGATGGGGATGAATTGGGCAACGGGTCCTCGGGTTCGTTTTCAATTTCTCTGTCTCTTGTTGTTAATTCTCTTTTTGATTTGATGTGGTTTTTGTTGCGAATTTGTCTTCTTTCTTTTATATAGATCTGTGTTTTGTGGGCATGGAAATGGGTTTCTGATGGAGAAGTTGATTTTGTTAGGGATAGTGCTAGCTGATGAAATTTGATTGAATAGATGGGTTTTCTTCTGTTAAAATGGTCTATTGATTTGTTAAATGCTGGAGCTTGAGTTGGGTTTCGTGGTGCCAAGAAATGGGTTCATAATTTTTCTAGTGAATTGGTGAATTTCACTGGCTGTTCGAGTTTATTGAGAAGTACTGTATCCGAAATTCACTACTGATTGCTTGTTTTTTGTGAGCTGGGGTGAAATTTTTAATCTTTTTTCTTGTCATGACTATACTGCAGTGGGAATTAGGCCATTCATTTCTATGCTACCTGATGATACTTACATGTACTGGAAATATGACAGATTAGATAGCGTAAATCCTTCCAATATGGGGATTCTTGGGATACATGAGCTGTATGGTTTATTCTTAGGTCGGGCTTTCACATGAAAAATTGTCGTCGCATCAAACTCCCTATCACAGGGGAGGAGAAGAAAACCTGTAAAGCCCAAAAGAACTCAAGATTTTTCATTATTCATAGTCTACCCAGCCAAAAGGCTTTACAATGCTTTATAAAGGAAAAGACAAACCTTAGATCCAATCTCAACCACTAAAACATCAACAATTTAAAAGACATAAAAAATAAAAATAACCCTAAATAAATTAGAAATGAACATCAATAAGAACTTTAAATAAGATGAATAGTTGCGCTGGACCCAAAGGCTTGGTTGACAATTGGGGACCATGGGTCTGTCCAGCATCAAATTTTGCAC
Organism: Persea americana; assembly: GCA_029852735.1. NCBI lineage: Eukaryota > Viridiplantae > Streptophyta > Magnoliopsida > Laurales > Lauraceae > Persea > Persea americana. Next base: position 75,784,251 of record CM056815.1, read on the forward strand.
CTAAGTATCATTTATCTGCAGAAAACTTTGATTTTACCTTGACACAAACTTGCCCTTAGTGAGCTGGATTTTCCATGTCTTAGCTAAATTCTATTTGTTGTTTATCTTGTTAGTATATCAGCAGAACCAAGAGAAATTCTTGCGTGTGCATTTTGACTTTATATGATTTCTGGCACAAGAAAGGCAGGGTCATTTTTATGTGATTTGTATCCATATGCAGTTGATGCAGTGTGATCCAAGAAGAAAAGGCCCCACTAATGGGCCCCACCAAGAAACCTTCCATTGATTTGCTTTCCTTAAATGGATTAGTAATTGGAGTGATTTGATTTTATTTAAATTTAAGAGACATTTTAGTGATTTAATGTAATTAAAGATTTTAGCAATCACTTAATAATTTGGTTTCTATATTTAGATTGTCCTCTATTATTTATAGAGGGAAGTTCTGGATGTAACACATGCTATTGATGATAAAACTTCAGAGTGTTCTCGTGAGTTCTTCTTTTAGTGTTCTCATCTAATTGGCGTTTGGGCTTGAGTTTGAAGGCCCAATCACACCGTCCGAGGTGATGATCTTTCGATTGATCGTGGCGGGGCTGCACCAGCAGTGTATCAGAGGATTTGGCTCATGAATTGATAGATCGGAATGAAGAAACATAATTCATGTGGCCGACCCCAACATAGTTTGGACAAAACTTTATGACGACGACGAGGACAACACAGTGCCTAACTAGGAACATGATATAAGTCGGGATCAGCCTGGATCTTTGTTATTAGATTAATGTCTGTTGATATTCATATGACTGAAGTAAAGGGCTGATTATAATCCCTCAACCCAAAAATCTAGTAGGCACATAAATTTCAACAACTATCAATAATCAAAGAATACTTCCAAAAATTCTTTAAACTAACACTTAGAATTTTAATATTAATAATGCCTTTAACGTACTGAGAGGAGAACCCATTTACTTATGTATATCAGCCCCATTAAAAGCAAATCTGTGCTGTCTTTTATGCAAAGAATCTTTTCTGATTGACTTCTGGACACACAGCAGGTCGTGGCAATATTTGGATGTGTATTTCTTGCTATTGCTGCTGTTACCAGTGAACGGTAAGGCTGAACTGTTAATAGCCTAGAGGCTCCTACAATACTGTTGTCTCTCTGCGACATGAGAGCCAGACTATTATGTATGAATGGAAGATAAACTGGACTTATCTGATCCAAAAGATAGATTATTTGGATCCTTCTAATCTCTGTGACAATCTATTAAGAAAGCCCCATTATCATTCATGGACCATACGCATCCTTCTCTGATTGAAACAAATTGAAAATTTCAGCAATGCATCTACCATTCATAGCAGCAGTGGGTTTGGGCTGCGGAAAAAATGGATGGCCTCATCCCCATCTTTTATAGCAAACCAAGGAAGGATCTCCCACCCAACTTTCACAAAGAAAGTGGTGATGGAGGCTTTAAACAGTCATAGAAGTGTAATAATATTATAAATCTAAAGACTCTAAGAATCGAAACACCATCCGGCCTTTGCAAGGTAAATGTATTTTATCTTCTAAAGAAGTAGCCCTTCTTGTAATCTGAGGCTCGATAACCTAAAAAAAACATGGGCATCCTAATTAAAGGTTTTTTTTTTTTTTTTTTTACTTAATTGAGAAGAAGAAGAAGATTGAGAGTCCTGATTAAACTAGGAAAGCAAATTAAATGGTTTTTTGCAGATGCAAATTTTGCTCAAATTCTTCATATTCACTGTGAGGAGCCTTATGAAGTGGGCCTCATTGGAATCTCCTCGCACTTCATCAGAAGATTTCTACGTTCTTCATGGAAGGATTTCTCCTTATCTGATGTCTAGATGTGTTCTGTTTAATTCAATAATTCTGTTTGGCATGACAGCAGGTGCTTGAGGTGAAATCCCAACGGTTGAGTGAGTTTAAGGATTATATATCATTAGAATGCCCGGTTGGTGAAGATTCGGTGCGGATAGCGGAGGTAGAGATGCGGGAGGGCGATGATGATAGAAAAAGATAGGGAAGATGATACCTTTTCTTGGGCTCTCACCAAACTCCCTTCCGGAGGTGTTACGTCAGATGAGCAAGGTAGGACTCAAGAGACTCAAAAATTGGGCTCTCACCAAACTCCAATCCGGGAGGCATTAGAGATTTCTTGGAGGAGAGAACTAGAAGAAAACTCATTTTCATTAATAATGAATCATTTCCTAGTCAAAGGGGCTTTACATCATTATATAGGAAAATAAATAACCCTAAGACTAATCTGGATCATCCAAACACACTGATGGCCAGGATTAAAACATCCTAATAAACAACCTAAAACATAATTAAAGGCCTAAATAACATAAAATAAATGGGCTGGGCCCAAAGGCTTGGACAGGATAACTGGGTTGGGCCCGTTGGCGGGTTGACCCATGGGGGACTATGGGCCTGTCCTGCATCAAGATTTGAACTCAAGTCCTATGGAGTTGATTATTAAGTTATTTCTTATAAATGGGCCCGGTAATGTCGAATTAGGTTTCATACTCTGGTCATGGTTGTGATAGGATATGCACGGGAATACGGGATCTTGAAGTTATGTCTTCGTGTCATATGGAGTAAATTTTTATCCTTTGTAGAGGTACTGAGAACATAGTTTAACTGGGATTGAGTGGAAAAGGAATTCACAAGGGCACAAAGCCAACACTAGATGCATAGATTAAGGATTCAATGATGATGGTGATTGGAGTTCGCAATGCCAAAAGACAAATTGTCTTTTTATAGGCTACAAAAATTTTATTAATAAAGGTGATAATATTACAACCAGCACTGGAATATCTCCACAAGAGGAAAGTGGCACAAAGCAACTCACAAGAGGAAAGACATATCACGCGTACTAACTGATTACTTGATCTCAAAGCCCAGCAGTTGCTTGTTGGGTAATGTAAGGATGTGTAGAATACAGATGGGATGTGAATGAATCTGAAGTTAATGTGCTTTTCCACTTCATATCTTCTTATAGCTGTTGATAACTTGATACTTTTACTTTGTTTCGAATTGCTAAACCCAGAATGGCAATCCACTCTTGTTTCTATGTTGCAATGCAAAATTGCATTTGGTTCTTTGACACTGAAGAGATTCATCATCTACTGCAATGCTAAGACAATGCTTGTTTCATTTTTATATTTGTTCCTCCCATTGGAAATTTATCTATTTAATTAATGGAGCTGTTTTTGCTTTTCCTTTCTTCTAAATAGATGAAAATGCAGAACTGGTTAGACAGCTACTTCTGTCTCATGGTTTAAGTTGGCTCTTTTGTCATGCAGTTCATCCACACTTTGATGCATCACAGTATGCATTCTTTGGTAATGATGGTTTAGAGGTTGAGCTAGGTGGACTAGAGGAAGATGATGTTGCGCTGGTTGGATTCGAGAATGATGAGTATCATCAATTCTCATTGTTTAGTGATAGAGAAGAGGTGAGCTTTTCAATTATAGAAAAATATGCGTGAATGATGAAATTGGTCTCAGTTTTATTTAGAATGTCCATCAGTGGAGTTCAGATTGAGTTTTTGATTCTTACCCTACTGCCTGAATGATGAAATTGGTCTCGGTTTTATTTAGAATGTCCATCAGTGGAGTTCAGATTGAGTTTTTTATTCTTACTCTACTATTATTCTGATTAACTATGTTGCAATATTTAAAAAAACCGGACCTGGATTATATGGTTGGACTGTGTATGACCTGAGCAGCTGCCTTGGATAATCTGGGAAACCATGCCTTTTTACCTTAAAAAAGTGGATGTTAATGGGTGGTCAGACCAGTATGAACTGACGATTTTTGGCCAGTTTGAATGTTTCAATATATTTTATTTTATTTTATTTTTATCTCATGTCAAATGGTGTTACAGCCAGGGGTGCAAACGGTTTGGTTCCGGGGCGGAACCATGGTGGATCCAGACCTGTATCTATCTTTATAGATTTGGATATGGATCTGACACGGAAATTATGTGTTGTATCCTGATCTGGCAACAACTTAAAAAAAAAAGGATTCGGTTCTAGATTTGTATCCGAAATAAGATGTGGAGTGCATTAATATAATTGGATAAAAGAGATTCAATTTTTCTTAATATACAAGTGAGGCAATTATATGGTATATGATTAAAGCTGAGTAGATTCTCAAATATGAATATTACTCGAGCTATGTTGGCCCTTAAAACCTATATGTATTTTTAATATGTGAATCTAATCGTCCTGAATTTGGATATTTGGGTTGGAACATACAAGGATCTGGTTCCAATCCCATATACATGGATTTGGATCATCATTATCATCAAAATTTTATACCAACTATGTTGGGTTCAGCTACATGAATTCTGTTTTATCGAATTTCTCCCGGCTACAAAACCAGGTTCCATACCTGCTTTACTTGGAAATGGAGACTTTGGATAGCTGGATAAACAGATACTCATTTGCATCCCTAGTTATGGTTGGATCAATTATATATATTTTAACTTGTTGTCCTAGACTGAGACTACTAGCTATGTCAATTTTATGTGTTGCAAAGTGGGTTTGGACATCTTTTTTTTTTTCCCTTGAATGGTGGGTTTGGACACCTTATAATGCATGTGTTGGCATATTTGTTGCATCTGCTTTGTACATTAATTTTTTTGCAGACCTGCTTTTCTAACTTTTTATTTGAAAGTTAGGATTTGCCTGTCTGTCGTTCGCATCAAACAGATTTCTTTTGCATTTCCAGGTTATGTTCATTTTATTATTTTATCTTTTTTTTCTTAACTTTGTTTTTCTAATAACGGTAAAAATTTTATTTCACCACAAGTACAAAAAGAACAAACAACAAAATACATGGAAAAACTAATAAAAATTATACATAAAATAAGATAGAAAATTTAGAAACTCCTTTCCTGACAAGACCACCTGCCATTGAATTGGCTTATCGTAGAATATGATGAAAAGTAGCACCCATTTTTTGTGATAAATCCTGCACTTCCTCCACCCAATCCGCAATCCTCCTAGGATAAATAGACTTCCCTGAGGCCCATTGAATAGCTAAAAAAGAATCTCCTTCAATAATAGGATGAGATCTTCCTATCCTTTCCAACTCATGGCATCCAATCAAAAGAGCATACACTTCAGCTTCATTAGCATCCATGGAGACCACAGGCCTAGAGTAGTTTCGAATAACATCTCCGTTCCAATTTCTGATGACACCACCAATACCTCCATGATTAGTACTCCTTATTTAGGAAACTGCCATCAAAGTTCGACTTTAAGCTTCCAGGAGGAGGACAAATCCACTCAACTCTAGTCACCACTTTTGAATGCCCATGCCCTTCTCTTAACTTTCCTACTGACAAAAATGCATTTATCGATTTATAAGTACATAGATGAATTCATTTATTCTGGATACTTGGCCACTGGGAGACTCAGTTTCCTTATTAGTGGTGGATTGAAATTAGAGAGATCACAATTCTGATGCAGTCTTGGGTGGCCTTTGACCAGTTTGCACATCTATTGCATTGCAGGGCCATGACTTCTCTTGAAATGTCTTAAAAGGGTTGAAACCCAGAATTTGACTATTTCAACTACAGCCAGCCCAACAGCAAAAATCTGATTTTTTTTTCCATGCAACTCACTCTTAGCTAGGGAAGTTCATGGCAAAGTATTCGGTCTTCTGTAGCCGGTTCTGCATGGTCAGACTGGTTCAAGTTTGAGAAATAGACTCCCACGGGTGCTCTTTGATACCAAATCACATCTCTTCTATTGAATGAGATACTTTCTATTTCCTCCGATCTGATGCCTTTAAACTGGAATGCAGTTTCCTAAGCAACATTACTTTGCTTTGGAAGTTCATGTCATTGTTGTATATTACACCTTTATTATTATGTTGCAGCCGCCCTAGAGTGATGGGACAAGGCTGCAATATTACGCTGCAGCAAATTTGCACGTCAAAATCTTGCTCTTTCATAATGAACAGGAGAGGTTGGAGCCAGTGCTGTCAGCAACTGGGGCCTTTTCCAATATATCTTTCCCCGAACATATTTTTTGTATCTTTATCCCTTGCATATTTCTGCATCTTTACACTTCTTTTCCTTTTTTTTCTTTTTCTCTATGTTTTGCCCTAGTGGCAACAAGGACTACACAGGTTTGAACTTGCATCCAAGTGCCGGAAGACCGTCACACATATTAGCTTAGCGATGCATTTTGTAAATAGGTTAAACATTTAGTTTTTTTATTGGAAGTGTTTCATTTCCAATTTATGTCTTTGGATGCTTTAACAAAGAATTAGCGTGTTACCTATTTAAACAAAAAAAACCTTGAGGAGCACCACCCATCCATTATTGGGATCAAGGATGAAAATAGCGGCTACGCCCGCCCCCAAACCGCTATGAAGCGGGCGATACGTAGCGTAACGGTGCGATTTGAAAAAATCGCCCAAAAAATCTGAAAAAATTTCATAAAATCCAAAAAATTGGAAAATGAAAGAAAATATGGTTCTTTTGCAAAAGTAAGTAAGAAAATAGGGCGTAGCGGTGCTCTCAATATATGAGGTCCTATATCGTTATACGCTGTATAATAGAAAATAATAGTAATGATCAGTTTTTTCACATGTATTCATGTTTCTTAGTCATGCTAACTTAGAAAGTAATGGAAAGCTCGTAAAAAAAAACTAGAACATGAAATAAAGGCATAAGACTTAAGAGTTAGGTCATTAGTGAACATTGAACAATCAAATGTCAATACTTCAACATTCAAGGTTCAAATTCAATCAAGTGAATGAACTATGGAGTGCTCAACAATCAACATTCAACACCAATTTAGAAATGATAAAGAGTAGAGAGTTAGTGAAGGAAATAGGAATACCTTAATCACCACCAAAAGGAATGTTTGCTAAGATTCAAGGCGCCATGGTTATCCTCATCCCCATCATTACTATCATTTTTATTGGCACCATATTGAATTTGATATTGATGAGAATTGGGATCCACAAATCCAAACAAGGCAGCCGCATCATAGCCATAGGAACTTGGAGGAGGTGGAAGTGGATATCTTTACGTTTCACCATAGTCACCATATGAGTAGGACCCTGAAGTTGAAGACTCTTCTTCTCCTTGTTGCACTTGACCGTATGGAAAATATTGTGAGGGTCCTTGTCTAATGTAACTAGGGTTACACAAATCAGTCCATGATGCCACTTGTTGTGCGCCAACGTCTCCACCCATATTTCCTTGCTCACTACTACCCCCAGCCGCAAGTGGTGAGTCTCTTCGGCGCCATTGATAACCACGGCTTAGATCAAATATTCCAGATGGAGATAACTCATGTACTTCCTCTACATGAACGACATCGTCTTCATCATGTTGATAGTATTCACTAGTACCACTTGTCCCACTGTCTCCTCCATCTCCTCCAGTTCCACCATGGCTACTCGAAGAGACGGTGGTTGAACTAGCTTTTTCAAAAGATCAAATATGAGCAGGTTCTTTCCCACTTCTCCTAGTCCTGCTGGTACCTTCTCTTTGAGGTGGCTGACCTTCTGCAGGTGCCTCACCCATATCCTCATCTATCAGCTCTTGAACCGTTCCCTGAAAAACCGGATCTGAATCTAGCAGTAGATCCTCTATCTCATCTAGCCATGGGAGTAAGGGATCATCATCTCTGAATATGTGATCCAAATTAATATGACAATAAGTAGGATCATCCCTTGCCCTTCTCTCCCTAGTTCTGTTTTTCAACTTAAGATTGTAATGACAGTATACAAGCTTGTTGAGTTTGTGCATGGTAAGCCGATTCCTGGCCTTTGTGTGGATAAGGAGAAAGTGCTCCAATTTCTCTCACAGTTGGAAGATGTTATAGTTTGACTAAGGATGCAAATAGCCGCTCTCCTTAGATGTGGAGCACTCTCTCTATAATTCATCCACCAATCAGCTGAAATGCAAAAAATAAATAAAGAAAATTAGATATTCGTAACCCTCAAGTCCTTCTGATCAATTAAGATAAATAGATCAAGATTCAAGACTATTGGGTGGGTTGGTGGGGTCTTTTGTTCATAGTCATATTACCAGGTGGCATCCTTCCAATCGATCGTTGCACAAGAAGGTCAGCAAAGGTTCCTCTCCTTTGTGTTTATATAGATATCTACAATGTGCAAATTAAAAATAAGTCAGTAAATCCCTACAGCATGTATGGCAATTGAGCCATTAGCACTTGGCAGCATAATTACATTCCCTTAAGTAACCACCCACTCACCTCTTGTATGACATCAATTTGATCATTTGAGTTTAATAATCTCTTCAATACCTCCCGTAATCCTATCCGCAAGTCCGTATCTATTGCTTTGGTGTGTAGTTCGGCATTGCAGTAATAGAATTCGGGATTCAAAAGATAACCTACATTAAAAATATGTAGAATGTACTGTGAGTTTGTGAGCAAACAAGATAATAAATACATTAGTTAGGAAAACAAAAAAGTATCAAAGATATATATTAATTACTTGCAGTATGCAATGGATTTTGCAACTGATCGTTCCAACGGGCATCAATAATGTTTTTATATTTCTCGTGATATCTAACATTTTCCATAATGGATTGCTTTGCCCGATCCATTGCTTCATATATAAAGCCCATTGTTGGCTTGTCATCACCATCTACAAGCCTCAACACTTTAACTAAAGGCTCAAAAACCTTTAATACCTTCCTCACATTCTTTTAAAATTTATTGTTCCTCATCAGGTTTGGGACTTCAAACTCCGGACTACTAGTTGCATTGCCCCATTTCGAACGAAGCCATTCTTTTGATGCAAACATCTAAATCAGCTCCATTCTAAACCTTACAAGGCTTTCCATAGCTAGAAAATGGGTTGCAAACCTAGTTAATCCTGGACGCAGCAAGGCATGGTTATTTGTATATCTTTTCATCAGGCCTAACACCCATGAATGATCATATATAAATCTTGTAATTCCTCTATATGCCTTGATCAATGAAGCCACTTTTTTTGTCCTTCCAATCTCTTCCAAGATGAGATCTACACAGTGTGCTGCACTTGGGGTCTTGAATAAATGGATCATCTTCTCTATTAACTTCTTCCCTGTTGCTTTGAAATTGGCGCCATTATCTGTAACAATCTGTACAATATGCTCATTTCCTACGCTCTCTACAACTTTATCCATAAGAGTATATATATATGTAGCTGTCCGTCTATGTTCAGTTACATTAACGGACTTCACAAAGACGGTCCCAGCGATTGAATACACCAAAAAGTTTATTAATTGTATTTGGGTGCCGCTGGTCCACCTATCACATATGATGGTAACACCATTCTGTTGTCACATGTGCTTAAACTTTTCCACCCAAGCCTTTATTTCATTATATTCTTCTTCAAGGTATTTAGTGCCCACATCATATACGGAGGGTGTCTGTATACCACGCTCTACTTCGGCGGCAACATAAAAAATAGTCTGGAAATATGGGGAATCTACTGCTATAGGTGGTATGTTCTTGTGAATTAGCCATTTTGCTGTAGCTTTGGCTAACCTATCTCTGGCAGCCTTCATTAGAATGCATTTCCATGGTTTCATGGGTTGTCCATGAGCAGGGATGAAAATATCGGCCGCTACGTAGCGTAGCGGCCGATATATCGGCCGCCGCCACGCTACATTGAAGTTAGCGGCTAACGCACCCGTAGCGGCCCGTAGCGGCCGCTACGCAAGCGTGGCGGCCGCTACGGGCCGCTACAGGCCGTAGCGGCCGCTACGTGGCGCTGGGGGGTAATAAAACCCCCCTGACGACTTTTCGTTCTACCTTTTCAACTTTTTTCATCTTCCTTCCTCTTTTTTCTCCATTTTTACTGCTGTGAACCCTTTGTGTGTACCCCTAGTGGTCCCAACTCCATTTTGTCAAGATTTGTTGCTACAAAATCAAGAGATTCAACTATTCTAAGGAATCTAAAGGAGATTCATCATCTAGGACTCATGGATTAAAATAGCGGGTGGCGGCCGATACATATCGGCAGTGTTAAACAAACCCCCCCCCCCCCCCCCCACGACTTTTTCACTTTTTTTCAACTTTTGAGATCATCACTCTCTAACTACTATGAATCACAACTTTTAAGGAGGGGCACAGGTTCTGAAAGCAAAAATTCGATTTCGAAGGAAGAACTTCATAAAAAAGTTCTGGTCCGAGGGCGCTGCCCCCGGGCCCCCGCGAGCTGACCGGGCAGCTCGATCCCCGCCGGGGGATACCCCCGAACCCCCTTTGCGAAACGCATGTTTTAAAGAAGTGACAATCATGAAAACAAAAGGATCCTACTTGACCATGATAGCTAGGCCTCTTTTACTGGTTGTCTTTCTTTGTTGTGCTTGGATGTCTATTATTATCATTATTTGTTAATATATGATATTAAGCATGTTTAATTATATTTGGAATGTGTGTAGTAGTATAGATACCTATTCCTACTAAATTTTAAACTGGTATTAATTTAACTGTTTTAAAAGAACCCTCATTGTTAAATAACTAAGTGGGAGAGGCCCGAGAGGGAACTTCTTAAGTTCCCACGGTCTCCATCATTGTTTTGTAGGAGATGTAATTGATTTATGTGTTGACCTTGGAGTCTTCCTCTTAATCGGATGTGTCATCTTCTGAGAGGACGAGTGTTGACCACTTCATTTCTAAATTAGTGTTGAATGTTGAGTTGTTGAGTGTTGACCACTTCATTCACTTGATTGAATTTGAACCTTTAACCTTGAGGCTTAAAGTATTGACTATTGATTGTTCAATGTTCACTAATGACCTAACTCTTAAGTCTTATGCCTTTATTTCATGTTCTAGTTTTTTTTTTTTTTTTTTTTCTAATGAGCTTTTCATTACTTTCTAAGTTAGCATGACTAAAGAACATGAATACATGTGAAAAAACTAATTATTACTATTATTTTCTATTTATATAGCGATACAGGACCTTATATATTGAGGGCACCGCTACACCCCCTTTTCTTACTTACTTTTGCAAAAGAACCACATTTTCTTTCATTTTACAATTTTCTGGATTTTCTGAAATTTTTTCATATTTTTTTGGTGAGTATTTCAAATCACACCGCTACGCCGCTACGTATCCCCGCTACGCTACGTATCGCCCGCTTCGTAGCGGTTTGGCGGCGGGCCGCTACGCCCGCCGCCACCGCTATTTTCATCCTTGTCCATGAGTATTCATATTTTTTTTCAAAAAATAAATAAATCCGAAAATAAAAAACAAAGAAAAATCAATAAACATTTAAAATGTGATGGATTGATCTATGGGAAACATAGATCTATCATTTAGAATACATTTTCAAGTGGTTTCATAGGTTGTCCATGAGTATTCACTTTTTTTTTTTCAAAAAATAAATAAATCTGATTGATCTATGTGAAATATAGATCTATCATTTAGGATGTATTTCCAAGTGGTTTCATGGGTTGTCCATGAGTATTCACTTTTTTTTTTCAAAAAATAAATAAATCCGAGAATAAAAAATAGAGAAAAATCAATAAACATTCAAAATGTAATGGATTGATCTATGGGAAACATAGATCTATCATTTAGGATGCATTTCCAAGTGGTTTCATGGGTTGTCCATGAGTATTCACTTTTTTTTTTTCAAAAAATAAATAAATCCGAAAATGAAAATAGCAAAAAGTAAAATAAAAATAAAAATATGTGTGCATGGTGAAAGGGAAACATGGATCTCATCATATTACAAAACAAGGAAGCATTTTATAGTACTTCGACTCTTACTCTTAGAAAGAGATGAATAGATCTCAAAAGTCAAAAGTTAAAAGACTAGAAAAAAATCCAAAGGAAGGAAGCTTGGGCCTTGGATCTTGTAGTTGTTCACTTGTTTATGTTTCCAATGTGAATCTTTGATTACTTACTTGTACTCTTGTAGTGAAAATGAGGTGAAACTTGAGTTGGGAGGCCTTCACAGCAGTAAAAGAGGCATGCACAAAGCTCAAAAGTGAAAAAAATAATGACTAGGGCCGGCTGGGGGGTTAATTACCCCCCACCGCAACGTAGCGGCCGATACCACATTGTGGCGGTTGTAGCGGCCGCGACACTTTGTAGCGTTGCGATACCCGCTAAATCATGCGAATTTGCAGCGGCCGATATTTTCATCCCTGATTGGGATCACTAACTATTGTGTGAATTTGCAGGGTGAAGGATTCGGTTCTTTGTCCGATGTGGATGACCTTACAGGTACTTTCTCGAAGGTAAGTTTTTTCCAATTCTGCTTTCCAAATTTTGCTTTCTAGCATTAATGTGATCATGCTCTGGAAGATCTTTATTGTATCACAACATAGTTGGAAATTTTTATCAATGTTTCAAAAAGTGGCCTATGGTTTGGTCCAACCTGTTTCAAATTCGTTTCATTTAACCCTGCTCAATCTTGACATAGAAGTTGAAAAACATTTAAAATTAATTAATGGTGGATCCAGGGGATTTGGGCTCAGGATGGATCAAGAATGGAGACACATAATTCATGCATTGGCTAGAAAACCTACATAATTTGCTGCTCTAAGCATGGAAGGCACATTCTAGGAAAAAGGTATTGTGGATCTCACGGAAAGTCACAAATCACAATTAATATCTTGGGTAGGAGTCCTGGTTAGTTCAATGAGAGGTGTTCTGGATAGCTATCAATATATACCTCCAAAGCCTATTTATGAGGTCTTCATTCTCCTACAGTATCACCCCTATTGTAGTTTGTTAACATCGAACTATCATAAAAACAAATATGAGCAATGGACACTTTGAGCTTCCCTTTGCACCCTATTCCTAATCAGATCTGTGCAAAAAACTAGTAAAGGAAAAACATAGAATGAGTTGCTGAATGTGATGTGAGTTTATAATTTTAATTTCATTAGCTACATGATTGCACTATTTTTGCCCCCTGAATATTGAGTAGGATACTTAAGAAAGTCGATTCATGATTATGTCCAAGTTATTTTTTTGTCTTGACCATTTGGCCTATTTATGGACCCTTGATACTGTTAATAATAGATGCATGTTGTCTCTTATATGTGAATCTTGAGCTAATACTTGCATTTTACTCTCACAGTTAAAAACATTTGGAAGTGAACCAAGGATCTTTGAAAATATTGGTCACAGGGGATCCTTTTCTCGGGAAAGTAAGTTATGTTGTTGAAATTCTCCCTGCCTAATGTGTGATGGGTGTGCAGTTAGTTCTTTCTTGGTTCTTGATCAAGTTGCTAAAAAAATTTCTTGCAGCGTTCTTTCTTCTTTGTGAGGAAACCAATTTGCGCGATAATAAGTTATTTTTTATACTTTTCCTGATCATTTTCCGTTCACATCAAAATCACGTAGATCATATTTCAATACAGTGTAATGTGTGACGAAGACAACTTAAATGCCTGATATTGGTTGTTTTCAAGGCAGGATGTCATTAAACATTTGCATGTAGATATGCACACTTTTATAGATTATATTTCAATAGTGCATATCGTGACATAATGATCCCATTAGTTGACTTTTTTCCCGGAATGGTAATGGTTAATTTGTGTTAAAATTAAAAACAAACCTGCAATAAAGTACAAGAGTGCTACAGTGATGAAGCAGGACAGCCAAAAACTACACTAGGCTACCCAGGAAAGCACATATATAAAATATGTGATTCAACTGCCTTGGCAAGGAGCACAAAGTCGGGGGTAGGGACTATGTTGCCAAATGTCAAGATCGTGTGTTTGATACTTGTTTTATCGAATCTTACAATTCAAGTGATTCATTTGAGTGAGAATAGTCGTAGCTGAGAGGTTAATATTAATTTTTTTTTTTCTTTTTGCCCTTTTTTTAGCATTTCTATTTTTAAAGGGTTATATAGTGATTAACGGATTCTGTTAAGAATTTTTGCAATTGTGAGGAGATTTAGAGATTGAGAAGGAACAGGCATGGCATTCAACTATATGTATGAGACTTTTTTCTGCATTTATTTTTTTAATCTTAACTTCAAGAGACATCCAAACGGTGTACGATTGATTATTTGGATTTTATTTTTATCTTTTATTTAAATAGAACAAAAAAGCAATGCAACTTATTTATTTTCTAGTAATGTTGATATCTTAAATATATTTAACTATTCACACATATCATTTATGATATATTAGTATATGCAATTGCTTGCTATTTATAGAAAATGGATGGATTATGAATATCTGCTTTTTTTTCTTTTTTTTAATTGTTAGTTTTTATTTTTATAAGAAAAATATACAATTCTACGATCCACTAGTCAGTACAATTCAAAGGTGGGCACCACTGTACAGTGTAAAGACCTCTGTATGTTTGAGGGCTACGTATTTTTTTCCCACTTTGCATGGTTCCTTTTCGTAACTTGACACTATTAACAGCAAATTAAGGATATGAATAGTATGGTGTTTGGTGACAGAATGGTAGCCTCTGATTCACTGAGGCATACATAGCCAAGTGGAGTGAAAGGGGGAAAATAATTGAAAATTCGGCCCACTCACGGCGGCCTTTCTCAATGGATTCTACCCAAGAGTCCAAAGCTACGATGCCTGAATACCCTCGATCTCATCTACCCTTTCCTCTAGATGAAGTGGAAAAATAAAAGAAATAGGAGAGTTTCAGAGTGGTAAATGATTTTCAGATGGATTCTTAGCCGATGAGGAGACAGAACATTTTGTGTTGCTTCATTAGCTCCTGAGTGATGTTTATATTCCAAGTTGGGGGAGGACGAGAGGATTTGGGCCATGAAATACAAGTGAAGTTCTGTCCGTGAAGTCCTTTCTTGATGCACTCGTGGGGTAGTGCTTATATTGTATGGCCCTGCATGAGCATCAATCTCTTGTGGAGCAGAAAAATAATTATTGTAAATGGGTGTCTACTGTGCCTTGGAGATGCCAAGGCAGTTAATCAATCTCCTGTTGCATTATAATGTGGCCACAGCTATCTGGAATGCTATTTGCTTGTGGCTTGGGGTCAGAGGGATTTCCGCAAGCGAGTTTTTAGGGGTGATCCATTTGAAGCTTGGAGATTTGGCATTTGGTCCTTTTGTGCTAATTTGCTTTGGTTGCTCGTTTGTTGAAGCAGGAAAGAATGTGATGGAAGCTGCTTTGATAAATCTCGCCTGTTCAAAATCGGGTTGTCTCATGAGCTTTAGTGACCAAGCTGTTTTAGGTGTGATGGCTAATCTGCTGAATAGGTCTTGGATTGAAGTTACACTGATTTTCACATTCCACCAATTTTTCCGAGGCGGTCCCTGCCATCTTCTAGGTCCTACGTACTTTACTTTGATGCTAGTGCATTGGAAAACCTTTGGTCTGTGATTCTAATGCCATGGTTGTTTGCAGCTCCTTAGGCCTAGTAGGTGTTTGGTAAGTGAATCACAAGTGTTACCACTGTTTATTGGAGTTTGCTACGTGGTCAAACTTTATTCGTGCCCCATGATCTTACCCAGCGCTTTCATGTCTCCATTGCCCACTTTGAGGCTAATGGGAAGACCAATGCTTTAGCGAAAGGTGCATCACCACCAGGGCGTGTGCTTGCAATCCCATTGCCTTACAGATTTTTGTGTTTTATGGGCCATTGCATTGGTCCACTGCCTGTGTAGATAAGTTGGTCTCAGATAATTGACATGTGGAGTTTCCTTTTCTTCCAGTTCAGTGTTCTCACCATGCTGCGTCTGTTCTACCTTTTCTTTTCCCATTAATAAATTTCAAGTTACTCTTCAGAAAATCACTGCATTTGTTCATGTGTCACAAGGCAATGGGTTAATCTACTTGCTTGCTTTATAGGGAATTAGCAGTGATAATGTCCTGTATTTTGAGAATGCTTCTCAGTGATGTGAGTATATAATATATATATATATATATATATTGCTTCCATGATGCTCCAAGTATATTTTCTACTTCTTTATATTCTTTGAATAAAATTCCCATTGCTACTACTAAAAGAAAATAATGAGAATATTAGATGCGTGGCCTTACTCTGAATTTTCGATGGGCGGCCATGGTAGAAAGATGTGTTTGTATATATGCTTTAAGTGATGATGATATTTCTAGCAGGGTGAGAATTGGTTTCTTTTTGACAAGGGCCCCCAAACAAATGCAGTTAAGTGGATCTTATCAAGGGAGGGCTTCGACTTGTTAAAAAAAAATGGCATTTTGCACAATTGGGAAGCTTCTATTCATGGTGGGAGATATAAGGAGAGCAGAGTTGTTCTTTGGTCCTGTCCGATCGGGAGCTAGTTGAAGTTTAACCTCGACGGGGCCGCTAGGGGGAAGCCGGGGATGGCGGGTGTTAAGGGGGTTCTTTGTTACAGTCAAGGTGTTATTTTGGCTATTTTCTTGAAGAATGTGGGGGTGTATGGAGTCGAATGAGGCCGAGGTGATAGCTATCTTGAAAGTTCTCCAGATTTTTGCTAGTCTCTTTTGTTGAATGCTATTTGTTGGGTCTCCTCTTGAACCAAGGTCCCTTGGAGCCTTGGAGGTTTCATCTTTATTTCAATGAAATCAAATCCTTATTGTCGTCCGTTCAAGTTAAGTTTAAGCACATTCGGTGGTTGGCTAATAGCTTTTCAGATGCTCTGGCGAAACAAGGGGTTCATAGTCCTTCTGATTTAATTGTTTTCAGAGTGTAATTTCTGTCCTTTTGGTTTGGTATAGCTATTGTATACCATTGGTTTTTTTTCATCCTTCCCTTGTGGGGGAGGTTTTTATCTTATTGTAATCCTTTTATCTAATACATATCTCTTTGTTACTGATAAGAATAAAAAAAAAAAAAATGCAACTAATTCCTATTGTTCTAGAGGAAAATTTATCTAATGTGCTAACCCTATCAATAAGGAGCTCTACTTCCTTTGTACAGTAATATAGACCAAAATGAAGTAATCAATAAAAAAAAGAAGAAGAAGATGAAGATGAAGAAAAGAAAAGGAAAAAAAAAGAATGAAAGAAAGAAAACAGATTAAACGGAATTCGCAATGTAACATTGGTCAAACTAAATCGTAAGGCTACTCTGTGTCTCTGTTATCCATAGAAAGTTCTAGAAAATATCTGGGTTATATGAAGTGATATGACAGAATTGACATAGATACTCCTACCCAAAGGTCTGTTTTTTTTCCTGATTGTACATTGTTCTCAGTGCATTATAATTAATTAACACTCTGGTGTAGTAGTGGATCTGATCATTTCATTTTATTTTATTTTTATCCCTACTGTGAATACTTTCATTTATAAAAATTATGAATAATATAATTTTATCCTCAGGTTCATCTGCCGCTGATTGGTCACCGGAGGAAGACTTCTCTAACTGGTTAGATCAGCAAATATTAGACACTGAAAATGGTCAGGAAGGTAAAAGGTGGTGCTCACAGCCACATCCTTCACCTCGTCTCGCTGAATCATCCAAATCATTGTACAGAACATCTTCATATCCTCAGCAGCAGCAGCAATTGCCGCCTGAAGAGGAACATGCTTCCAGTGAACCGATTCTTGCTCCTAAATCCTCTTTTACTTCTTACCCTCCGCCTGGAGGTCATTCACAGGCTTCACCAAACCATTCCCACTACCGTAATGACCCCGCTCTTACTGGTCTTCAGAGTCAGATGCCTCTTTCTCCACCAAACCTTTCTACTTATTCAGTCCCTCAAATTCATTTGCCTGGCCTTCCTCATGGATTACATTATGCTGGAAATATGCCCCAGTTCAACCCAATGAGCATACCAACTAAAAGCCATCCGCAAAACCCTTGGATGAACCAGTCTGGCCTACTTTCTGGGGATCATTCAAGCATCTTGTCCAATTTTTCACAGCAACAACCTCATCCAAATGGGCTAATGCCCTCACAGTTCTTTGCACACCAACAGCACAGATTGCACCAGGTTCAGCCAACTGTTTCTCATCTCTCAGCTATGCAGACTCAGTTGTTTAACCAACATCCCTCACCCCCACATCAGATGAACAAGTTTGAGGGGATGCTTCCAGTGGCTGATCCAAGGGACCGGAGGCCAATGCCATCACTTAGAGGGAGACCAAGTCTTCGGTTTTCTCAACAGGTCTCCGATACTAGCAACCAGAAGAGCGATAGTGGGTGGCCTCGGTTCCAATCCAAGTATATGTCAGCGGAAGAAATTGAGAGCATTCTTCGGATGCAACATGCGGCTACCCACAGCAACAATCCATACATAGACGATTACTACCACCAAGCTTGTCTGGCTAAAAGGTCTTCCGGGTCAAGGCTGAAACACCCATTCTACCCTACTTGCTTGAGGGATTTGACTTCACGAACCCGTGCTACAAATGAACCACATGCCTATCTTCAGGTTGAAGCTCTTGGGAGGATCCCATTCTCTTCCATCCGCAGGCCTCGGCCCCTCCTTGAAGTTGATACTCCATCTGCCTTTGGGGATAACAACTTTGAAACGAAAGCTTCTGAGAAGCCCCTTGAGCAGGAACCAATGCTGGCAGCTAGAATCGCCATTGAAGATGGCCTCTGTCTTCTTC
The DNA here is from genome assembly GCA_029852735.1 of Persea americana. Taxonomy (NCBI): domain Eukaryota; kingdom Viridiplantae; phylum Streptophyta; class Magnoliopsida; order Laurales; family Lauraceae; genus Persea; species Persea americana. Next base: position 75,802,772 of record CM056815.1, read on the forward strand.
TTGATGTGGATGATATTGATCGTTTTTTGCAACTCTGTCAACCCCTAGACGGTGGCTTGCAGCTGAGGCGGAGGCGGCAGGTTCTGCTAGAGGGGCTGGCAGCCTCACTGCATCTGGTTGACCCACTCAGCCCGGGAAATGGTAGCCATTCAGTTGGATTGGCGCCGAATGATGATCTGATATTTTTGCGTTTAGTCTCTCTTCCCAAGGGCCGGAAACTCCTCTCGAGGTACCTGCACCTCCTCTTTCCTGGGAGTGAGCTTACTCGGATAGTATGCATGGCCATTTTCCGTCACCTGCGGTTCTTATTTGGTCGTCTTCCATCAGATTCTAGTGCAGCTGAAACCACAAAGAGCCTTGCCAGGACGGTCTCTTCATGCATGCAGGGCATGGATCTGGGTGCACTCAGTGCATGCCTTGCTGCTGTGGTCTGTTCCCCTGAGCATCCCCCACTCCGCCCACTTGGAAGTTCTGCTAGTGATGGAGCATCCATCGTTTTAAAATCTGTTCTTGAAAGAGCAACTGAACTTTTAACTGATCCCCATGTTGCTGGCAGTTACAGTATTTCAATTCGAGCCCTCTGGCAGGCATCATTCGATGAATTTTTTAGGCTTCTTACGAGCTACTGCTTCACTAAATACGACACGATCATGCAATCTTTGCTCATGCAGGCACAGAATGCAGCTGTCATTGGGTTGGAGGCAGCTAGAGCAATAAGTAAGGAGATGCCGGTTGAGCTGTTACGTGCAAGCCTGCCCCACACTAATGAGAATCAGCGTAAGCTGTTACTGGATTTCGCCCAGAGGTCAATGCCCATCACTGGATTCAATGCCCATGGCAGTGGACAAATAAATTCAGAGTCTGTTCTTGGCTAATATTTTGGATGGAGAATGACACTGTGTAGCATGAACTCCTTGTTCACATTGACGCTTTTGCAGCTCTGAAAATGGAGTGTTGCAAGTGCACAGAGGAAAGCGGGATCTGCGGTATGAGCAACAGTAGGAGTTAAACTGCTTTAGATTTATGGTTTCCTATTATTTGCTCTCTTCATTTTACTTTTGAACTTTTTTTTAGTTGTGCCTTCTATGTGTATTATTATGATGGAACTTCGACTGAGATGGTGACTGAAGGTTTCTTCTGTGGGAGCTTGATTTTGGTTGCTCTGAATGGAAACCCCAGACCGTAGTGATATGATGTACAGGGTTTGTTAGTGGGAGCCCTTCTCTCGGTTTTTTTAACTTCAAAAGAGATGGGGATGTGCCCACAATTGGGTGGTTTTGAGATTGTGTTTTGGTTTAAGGGGGATTCTCTTTTGTACTTTACTGCTTGTGGAACGTATTTCGTCACTTGTAATCCGTATAGAAGGGGACGGGTTCGGAGGTTTTTTCCTTTTTTTTTTTTTTTTTGCGCATTCGATGTCGGCATGCAAGCTTTGGTAACACTGTTGACATCTCTCCAGATTTTAGCGTTTTCTTTATGTTGGGAGGCCAGTTGTATTCTGTTCTCTTTTCACGATGGAGCTGTACTTGTGAACCGAGAAAACATGTATGAAGTTTGTATGCAGGTGCTCGCCAACTGGTCTTTGTGTCAAGTGCTCTCTGCCTATTGTCTAGCTGAAGATGGTGAAATATGAGCGTTTGGCTTTGATGTGAATCGCGGTGGAAATCCAGACATTGAAGTGCAAGTTGCTCTCTCTTTAGTAACATAAATAATAATTGTTTCACTTGGATTTTTCCAGGTGACATTTATTAGGCTACTTAATATAGATTTTCTTGAAGATACTGATGAATCTTGGATGAGCTTTATCTTAAAACCATAATTTATGATATCAATCTAATGTTAGCTATGCTTTTGTTGGTGCTCGGAAACTGGCCATCCTGCTTCTGATTCATTTTTCTTTTATAATTATATTGGGGTTGTGTGCAACTGATCTTTATTGGCCTTGTTGGTGATGTAGCTAAGTGTATTGACTGTATCAATGAGAGTTTTAACTTGACTTGAACCCACAACCTTATGGTTATAATAATGAGCACCATGAACGGTGCCATGGCCTCTTGTATGGGATTTTACTTTGTATCAGGACTTGCCTGTCTGCCCTCACTGGATGCATACAGCACCTATCTGTATGGCAATATCAGTGATACTCTGTATTGGTTTCCTGGACACTGGTATTTATTAGCTTACAGTTACGATCATGGGTTCTGCCAGAGAATGTCTGTCAGTTGCAGTGCATTATATTTTGTCCTGTATCAATATTATCATTGATGAAACATTTTAACCAAGATTGGGCAATCCTTCAATAAAGGGGTAGAAATCTGGGAACAGAACGAGTTCCTTCAAGATGGATTTCTTTTCCTTTCCTTTTTTTTTTAATGCCTAATCTCTGATGTAAGACCACTTTGTGGACATGTCATGATTTGACCTATGGATTGCAATGGGATGGGTTTAATGGGACTTGCCTGACTTGATTCTATTGAAGGCATGCTTGGTAGTATGTTTGGGTCCTGGCTAGCATTCGATTTTATATTTTGGCCCCGCTCTGTTCATGTTATATACAATATATATTTACACATATTATTTGTTTTAGAGAGATTCCAGGTACAAGTTCGAGGCAGCAAATTTGACCCTCACCTCCTACATGTTTATTACTTTTAATTTTTTTTTAAGATTTTAAGAAAAAAGGAAATTACTGTTAATCTCGACCCAACTTGTATTTGTCACAGGGTGGATTTCGTATTTTAGACTACAAAGCTCTTCATGGCTTGGATCGGGTAGGAGGAACGCATATTGTTACACGATCCAATCTCTTGACATCCTTAATTTTATCTTCATATTATTGCCTGATGGAAATATAGTTGCCCCTATCTTCTTGGACCCCATTTTAGTCTGACCTTCAAAATGAAATGTTTTGTACGATTCGGAATTTCGGCGAGATTTTTTGGAATTATATTTTTGAAAAATATAAAAATATATATTTATATATATGTAGAAAAATTTTAAAAATTAAAACAAGAAATATGGATTTAATTCATTCTAGTAAAATTTTTTGGAATTATATTTTGGGCAAATATAAGAAATACAAAGAATATATATGTATAAAAATTTAAGAAATAAAAAAAAATTAACTATGTAAAATTTCATTTCGGCCGAAATCCAAATTTTGGCTTAAATCAGCCGAAATCCAAAACTTAAGACGAGATGGACTAAAATTTAAAGCCAAAGGTTTAATGTGAAATTTCGTTTCAGCCGCTTGACCAAAACAAAAGTTTTTGGCTATTTCGGGTGAAATGGTATGAAATTTTTAACTATGTTTGGAAAGCCACTTGGCGTGAAAAAAAATGAATGAGTTAGCACATAAGAGTATAGGAAGCATGTAGGTTCTTCTTACTCCCTAATATATCTAGTTGAGTCGACTAGACCTTATTGGGTAACCCCAAAATGAGTTTTGGAATAAGAACTTTAATTCCATTAATAGGGTACCCAAAAATGAGTTTTGGAATAAGAACTTTAATTCCATTAATAGGGTTTGAGAACGGCTACTTACCTCACTTGTAAGCAGCAGTAGTTCTCGCCTGCCTAAGAAGTAAGTGTTCAAACCCTGAACATGCCACCTGGCACTTTCCCTCATAAGAGGATTTTGATATCCCTCCGGAGGTCTACTTCTCTCACCTGGATTATACTACCCTCTCCCGAGTGGGATTCCCAGCCCCCTATAGTTGGGTACCAAGAAAATGCCATGATTAGGATTTGGGTGTTTGGAACAGAGGTGGATTTCCTTTGCCCGCAGGATGACTCCAGGAAAGTTGCCAAATCCTTATTCGTTGTACCTGAATGGTTTGGATTCTAAGTGAAAGAAATCCGAAATTATAGGTTGGGCCATTGAAGACACCTCCCTTATGACAAATGAACAACCACTCAAGGACAAAAACAGCCATTTCACCAATACAATACTATGGAACTTGCAACCAATTGAAGAAATTGGGCATCTCATTCTCCCATCACAGATGAATGGGTCCCAGCTGAACAGCTTATGGAAGTCAAGTCTTAAGTATAGTAATTACTAATTATATGTGATTAATGACCCATCAGAATGTGGATGTGGTGGGCCCCATCCCCGACCAATTATTGCACAAAGGCATAGAAGGGGATCCGGATCCCCTGTTTCGTCCAAACAGGGGAGCCCTGTTTGGACGAATCAGGGGCCGACACGTGCGGGGGCGGAGGAAAGAAAAAGTGCTTTTCCTCTTTCCTCCGCCCCCTTCGCCCCGCACGTGTCCGCCCCTGATTCGTCCAAACAGGGCTCCCCTGTTTGGACGAAACAGGGGATCCGGACTCCATAGAAGGTACAAGTGTCAGTTAATATGCCTTTTTGCTGATGAGGCAGGGATCCGTACTCACGTGCATGTGTGGCATTTCGGGCGACAACCAACCAATCCAACCCACCCACCGACCCACCCGAGGCTACTCCTTCAGTATGTAAAACATTTTCCTTATGTTTGGGAAGGAGGTAAAATGGGGGGAAGAAAAAAAAGGAGGGAAAAATGGAGAGAAAGTGGAAATGGGGGTTGTTTGGGAAGGGGAGAGGGGAATTATGGGGTAAAATTTTTAAAATTTTACCCCCTAATTTTCCCTTCAAAATTGGGGGGAAAAGAATGAGGAGGAGAGGGGATTTCCCTCCCTTCCCCTACTACACAAACAAAAGAAGGGAAATTTTTTTTTCCCTCCCCTCCCCTCCCCTCCCCTTCATTTTCCTTCCCCCTCATATTTCCCCTCCCCTCCCCCCTTCCCAAAGATAGGGTTTAGGTAACAAACTAACAGTAACAACACGACTCTCGTAGTCCAAGTCCTGACCTGGACTCTTTTAAAAACGAACTGGCCCACTTTTAAATCGTCATGTCCCAATGCGCCTTCCCTATCCTATTAGCTTTCGTTCAGTCACATGCAGAGATGTACGGCTGCCGACGTACGGCTCACATTGAGTCCGGACTCCAGACCTAACTGGGGCTTGGTAAAAATTAGGACCCAATACTTGACCAATTTTTTTTGCCTTGTTGTAGAGCCGTGCAATATTACACATATAACACTATATAAATTTTTTTTTAATACAGTCCAATATTGCACATATATTTTATAAGTAATTTTGTATAAAATATTTAAATTCCGATCCTTTCGGGGTTAATGTCAAATCTAAGTGGAGTCCTACAGTCAAAATTCTGAAAATTTTATGAGTTTTTTCTTATACGATCACCATTAGCCATCGATTCTCACACCTAGCGAAGAGAGTCGGGAAAATTTTCCAAACGCTCTCAATGCTGCTCTTTTTTTTTGTTTTTTGAAATAAACTTTTTTGGGTTATTAGAAACAGGCATTGAAATACAGAGGAAAGAGGTGTAGTTTTATACGTTATTGCATAATTCATTTAAAGTTTTGCAATATCACAAAAAAATGGAGTAGTACAAAGAATTTCTGAGGGAATATATGTTTTTTAGTCACTAGGAGTGGGAATCAACTGCTAATGGTGATTGTACAAGAAAACCCCCAATTTGATATGACATTGAGGACAAGTAAGAATTGACTTATATAAGATTGCTTGTGATGAAAATTAAGTTTTCAATAAATTGCCTATAGCTAAAAATTTGCTTCATGTTTGGCAATTAAATCTTTGGATTTATGTTTTCACAAAGTCGTGGAAAATCCACACTTGACTATTGTAATTCCCCAAGGATTTGAACTAATGAAAATCCCTAATTTTAGGGACATTGTCAAAGTTGGTGCCTTTAAAATCAAGGGAGTCCCATTCTTTCTGCAGGTCCATTCTTCTTTGACTG